>OW386537.1:23438736-25838736 GCA_936435175.1 Glyphotaelius pellucidus
CTTCATACGCCATGTGGAAGTTGTCCTTCAATGTTTGTAATTAGTTCAATATAATATCATACCAAAAGCAAAATCATCCCTTATTTGGCGTGGTGAAAAAACAAAACTCTTGTCAATAGACTGTACTTATGGGAGCCAGCTGTCTATCCTCCTGTGTGATCTCCGCCAGAATGTAGGCAGGTGCTGAGACACACGGGGCCCAGCGGTGATATAATGAGAGAGAGAGAGAGGGAAGTTTTGATGTGGGTCTCGGGACACTCTTACATTTGACTCACCTGTGTGTAATGTTCCAGGTTAATGGAGAGGGTGCAGGCGGAGGAAGGGGGGTGGCGCGAGGCGGGGGCGGCCTTCGTGGGCTGCGTCACGAGGCTGTTGGAGCGTCTACTTGACTATAGGGCGGTGTTGCAGGGGGAAGAAAACAGAGATAAGAGAATGGCTTGCACAGTTAATCTGCTGGTAATTTTTTATGCTGTTTGCTATATTTTCATATCGACTCACCATTGAAATAACGGTCAAACAAAAATAACATTTCCACCTGATTTCTATGTTCTCAAGGTTGCAATTTGTGCATTGTAATGCGGGAATCCATCAAATAGATAACCCTTTGATGTATAAATTAATAATTCTGCAACAATTTGGCCTCCACCTACGTTTTATAACGACTACCGTGCTTAAGGCTTTCTCAGTTTCCCAAAATGAAGGTGTAAATAAACCATAATTCAACACCTAATAAATGGTTCTTTAATTTTTTACAGAACTTCTATAAAAATGAAATAGACCGAAAAGAGCTTTACCTGCGTTACATCTATCGACTCCACGACCTTCACTTGGCTGCAGAGAACTTTACAGAGGCCGGTTATACAATGAAGGTATTTGTCTTTCTATATTGCATTAATCTCTTTATAAAATAATGTTTCTTGTATTGTACACATCTGCTTTTTGAATCAATTAATTAATTAATGCACCAGAAATGCAATTACACATGCTCATTTTAAAAAGGTCATATTAATACAGTAGAACCCTGTTAATTTGAACCTCGATAATTCGAAAAACACGTAATTTGAAATTTTGGCCAAAAAAAAGTCCCCAGAAATTTTTTTTCATACAGAATGATTTTTTAATTTGAAATTCGTTAATTCATAATTCAAAATTTATTTTTGCCCGCACAAAATGTTGGTTTAATTCTAAAATCATTGATTTTTGCAAAAAAAAATTGGTGGTAAAACACCGTAAAATGTTGATTTACGCGGTTAACATCCTCCTAATTCGTATTATTATTTTGTAAATCTTGAATTGGTTAACACTGGATGTCGTATTTTTACAAATTTACTTTAAATATATTAATTTAAAGTGCCGGCTACGGCGTAAATTTGTCGCAAATTTTCGATTTACGAGGAAATTTATCATACTTTTACAAATTTACTTTGAATATCTGATTTCGAAGGGCCGGCCGTGGCAGTAATCGGCTGCGAAAGGCTGATTTACGTGAAAAATATCATATTTTTATGAATTTACTTCGAATATAGCGCCGACCGCGGCAGTAAACAGCTGTAGAAACACGATTTACATGGGAATAAGTCGTATTATTGCGAAATTATTCTGAAGAACCTACCCTGAATTTGAATTTGCGGCCGAGGAACTCAATTTTCGGCAATTTTTTACAAATTTATTTTTCATAAAATTTCGAATTACGTGAATAATTGTTAATACGAAATTTTATTTTTGAGGTCATGTGGATTTTGAATTAACGGGGTTCTACTGTATTATGCATAGTACAAAATAAACTACTTGTGCCTGTATGTCTTATTCCAACTGATGTTTTGATTTGGTAAGACCTTTACTTTGCATATTTATAATGATGTTATTGATATTGATGTGTTTTTTAGCTCTATGCTGACATGCTGAGTTGGGATAGCAACAACACAGTTACTGATCCAAATCATCCAAACACTCCCGAATGGGAACGCAAGGAGATGCTGTATCATAAAATCCTGCAGTATTTTGACAGAGGAAAGGTAAAGAATCATTGTTGCTTATTTAGAACTTTTGGTCAAAAGATGTTTATCTGTAGATAATATAAAAATGGGAACTCTTGGTATTGGTTACCTACTATGGTTCTTGGCCTTGGCTAGTGTTTTTGACCTCTGTTCATTGAGGACAGTGTTTTTAAAATTTCCTGGAAAACATCTAGGGCTTGTGACGATGAAAGAAGGTTTAATTATGACATATGTAATAATGTAAAGCAGAAAGTTTTTTTAAAATGACTTTTTGTCATTATGTACATCAGAAGGGTTATTCCCTAAAATTTGTGAGAAAGAGATCGTTCTCCCGTGAGATATCCTGTCAGATTTGTGTGATTGGTAAACTTTCGATCGGCCTGGCCTCGCTCTATGAATATTTTTTAGAAAAACTTTTAGATTCGCCTTAATGACTATAAAAGGCAACTTTTTGCATTCGGGACGATGGAAAACATTGCACTTAAAATTTCAATTGCGTAAAGTGAAAATTTACTTCGCGTACCGAATTTGCACGGCCAATCTGTCATTTTTTCTTAAATTTTTTAAGTAAAAATAATCTTGCTTACAACCTTTTTCCATATATAAATATTATTAATTTTGTTTGTCTTTATAATTACCCACATCTCAGGTATACGTATGAAGTCGGCTAGAAACTCATACGAATTACTTGCATATAGTATCAGGAATATCAACAGAAAAAATGACAGAATGGCCGCCCAAATTCGGTACGCGAAGTAAATTTTCACTTTACGCAATTGAAATTTTAAGTGCAATCTCGTTCTCACAAATTTTAGAGAATAGCCCTTCAGGTATAGTTATATACATCAGTGATAAATAACACAATCATTCAAGAAATAAACATCATAGACTCCAACTGTTTACAAATTACATATGAAAAAGAAATATGTATCCTAGCTATGTACAGATCTCCATCCAAAAACAACATTACAAATTTATACATACCTAATGCTTTTATTCCTTCTTTGGTCCAGTGCTGGGAAGCGGGCATTCCTCTCTGCAAAGAACTGGCAGATCTATATGAGACGAGATTATATGACTACGGGAAACTGGCGCATGTATTACGCACTCGTGCAAGATTCCATGAAAATATACTGACCCAATTGCGCCCAGATCCGGAATACTTCAGGGTTGGATACTACGGTCAAGGCTTTCCTCTGTTTGTGAGAGTAAGTTAAACTAAGGACGGGATGTTTCAAAAATTTTGATGGATTCATCAAATATTTGATGTTGATTTTCACGTTCTGTCTAAGTTCTATTCAAGTTCTGTGATTATTTCAGTTTTGTGAAGCAGCTGTCCTATAACGATATAATAACAGAACTTGAATAGAACCTACCCGGAACGTGAAAATCAACTTCAAATATTTGATGAATCCATCAAATTTTTTGAAACAACCCATCCTAAATGTTGTGAAATAGTTATAATACTTCAAACTTCTGACATTTCGCATACTAATGGCAGCACCTATGCTACCCTAGTGCCTCCTAGCGGCACGAGCTGTAAGGCTTGGTTTATTTATATGTACATTTTAATGAATTTTATGCATGATTACGCCATGCTACACTAGCAGCCAGAGTTGCCAACCAATACATATACAATACATATACAATACCAATACATATACAATACAGCCAGAGTTGCCAACCAATACGTATACAAAGTAAATATTGCCAATATCTTACTGTAAATGGTAGAAGAAGTCGGGAACACCCGAGGAAGACGTGACACAATCAAGTAAATCAATTCCTTGAATCGGATCATGTCAAAAGTTAGAATAACAGAAGAGTTTGTATGAGACGATTTATGAATGTGAATGAAGCAAGAGTGTGTGCCATGAAAGGGTTGTGTGGCAACCTCTCTGTCCAACAGTCCAACCTCTCTGCCTACCCCTGCAGAGAAACGGAGTGATGGTTATTAGTATTCAACGGTATTTGCATAGACATAATTCCTATTTACTTATTTTTTTTAGACAAACAAAGTAGCATGATAAATTGGAATGTCAAAATAAAAGAATGTCCTATTCCCCTTCATTTTCCATTTGAAAATGGAACAGTATTTCTTCACACAAAATCTTAACCATGGACTATTGAATTTGACTTCCTAGGGTACCTTCCCAATATTTAAATTCAAACACTGCTCAATAAGTAGGTACTTAAAATGCGAGTTTTGTCTTTTGTTCTGAATGAATGTTTCTTTCTAGAATAAGCAATTTGTTTATCGAGGATTGGAATATGAAAGGATTGGAGCATTCACAACCCGCTTGCAAGCCGAGTTTCCTGCTGCACAAATTCTTATGAAGAACTCACCGCCTGATGACAATCTACTCAATTCGGATGGACAATGTAAGCATACATTTGATTAATGCAAAACTTAATTTAATTTTATGATCTATTCTTTCAGTAAAGGAAAAAATTATTTTATGTTTATATTTTAGCAAATCTTTTAATGTTCTTAGAATATTGTATATACCTATGTACGAACAAATACTTTTTTTTGTCAAATTTCAATGCGAACAAATATCATTTTACTTGAAAATATCCAAACTGCTTGAGATACTAAAATCAAGGGGCATAATCTCTTACTTTTATCCCTTTCGCTAAAATAACTTTTGGCCTTTTAGATACTTTGCAACAAAGCTTTACAATGCACTGCCACTGGCCATTAGACAGAACCCAACTTATTTTAAATATAAATCAGACAATCATTTTATTTATAAGTATGTATGTGTTTCCAATGGTGCGATGCTGATTGTCTTTTATTTCAAACGTAACATTGTGTTATTGTTTGTATTTTTATTACAAACTGTTTATGTTAATTGAGCTTCCACTTATAAGTATGGCTTTCCAATGGTATGATGCTGATTGTTTTTTAAAATGTAATATTGTATTGTTATTTTAATTTTTGTTATAAACTGCGCCTGCTAACGACACAGGAGTTCCTAGTGAGACAGGCATAGCGCACATCACCAATTGTAATAGAATTAATATAGATGAATAATAATAATAACACTTTTGGTGTTATTTAGACATTCAAATTTGCAATGTACGCGGCGTGGCAGCCACCGGAGCGGGCGGGCTGGGCCCTGCAGCGCCCGAAGTGTTAAGCCGCCACTACATGGCTCACCACCTCCGCACCTTCCATTGCGACCGCCCCAAACACAAGGGGCCTGTGGACAAGGACAACGAGTTCAAGGTGTGTAAGAGCATATTAACATTGTAGGATAACTTAATCTGCCTTCTCAAACCCCAATCCAGAGCAATATTATTTATTCCATGTAATGATGTGTTTTTATTAATTTTTTTTTACATTAACTACACACAGGAGGTCCTCAGGAAAATAATTTTTCTAAGGGCCTGTAATCTTTAGGGATGCTCTGTGGAGGGTATTTTTGGATAAAGGAAGTTCTGGAATGAAAAAAGGTTCGAGGGGTCAGTATCGAGGAGTGACGGAAGTATGAATCCATCCTTCCCACTGTAGTTCAAGGCGACGGGTCGAAAGAGTCTGGTTGGAGAGTTCAAAGAGTCTCCCTCAACCATCCTCTCCTGATCCGGCCCGTCACCCAGCTGGTGGGCAGAAGCATCTGCCGCCAAGACTAGTACTGCAAGATGATACACATCTCCTGATCAAAATTTAATCATGTTTTTAACAATTAATTATAATTCGAGTTTGACAGAACATAATATATATGTATAACAAAATTTCAATTCACATGAAGAGTTACCCACATTATGATGATTATTCTTCTCTGTGGTCGTTTGGAAAGGCTGGTGATGCGGTTAAGGCAATGAAATGCGTTCGAGAGCTAGAGTTAATGAATACAATTTAGTTGCAGCCAGAATATTAAGGGGGAATTTACGAAAACTGAAATAATATTTCGAGGCGGGGAGGAATGAAGTAAAATCAAACGGGGAACACGCTACACGCTTGGAGAACATACTACAAAACAAAGCAGCGAACAAATCCATTAGACTAGATGGTACCCTTGAGTAAGGTTTGAACATGAAACGCTTAATAATGGGCATCTTTCCAATTATGTTTATTAAGTTGTATGTGCATGTTTTATGTTAATTTTGTGGTAAAGTTCATGATTTTATGATTGCTATCAGATTTCGATGAAATATTTGATAAATTATTCGATACAATCAACTGCACTGCAAGACGGTAGGCAGTAGCTTATGACTCGTAACCGACATATTCTTCATTGACAGATGTCAAAACAATACGGTATTTAATTACGCATCATTTTCATAATATATGATCATTATTATATCTGAATATATTGGCATGATAAATAAAAGATCGGTCATTTTCAATATTTATTATTATTCTTAACAAAAAGTTTAAAAAAAAAAAAAAAAGACAGACATTCCCGGGCTACGAATAACCCAAAAATGTTTGAAAATCTCCTACTACCATCACAGAAAGCCCGAAAATGTTGCTTGTGTTGTGATGGAGGACTTAGCCGGCCGAGGAATCGAAGACGGGACGCCCGGGTGGGACCCAAACGCGATGCCCACTCCACCACCGACCAGTCGTTATATAAAAGTTACCACCGACCACCAGTTATATAAAACAAATAATTATGTAATGTAAAAAGCATAAGATTCAACTTTTTTTTAATATAAACGCCATCAGTTAGGAATACTAAAAAATAATTTAACATAAAAAACGAAACTAATTATCCAATCAACTAGCATTTCGTCGAAATCTAAACGACGCTTTCCTAATTGACGTTATTTACATACTATTGCGTCTAAGATTTATGAAGGATCACGAACATTCATCGACCTTGTTACTCTAGGAACGATAAGCTCGGAAAGAAGGCAATCCATATAAAAATTGGTTTACTTAATAAGCATTTTTTATTCCCAGGACTTGACATATCGATGTATACACTCAAGTATATTAGAGGGAAGTGTGAGGCAGTCCAAACGACAAAAATGCAATGACTTTTATTACTAACTAGCGGGTATCCGGCATGCGTTGCAATGCTATTCAAAGAAATAAATTGTTTCTCCCGGCATGTCAAATCAGGATCAAATCTCTAAAATTTCCACAATTGCATGTGAAGTTTTAAACGCCATAAATACCATGTCTTCAGCTGTAGCATCCAAAACTGCTAGCTTAGAAGGTGAACTGCGTGCATACAAGGATATTAGAGCAAATTCTTCTCAAAATAACTTTTCAAGTTTCATTTGTAAATGTCATATTTGGGATGTTTTGGATCACGGAAGAAAGTGGGTTAGAAGATTTATGGAAAACTGTGTACGGAGGTCCCACAGTGATACACGTGCTAAAAGGACTCGCTTATGCAAGAGCTGTAAGAGCCTATGTTCTTACAGGTGCTGCAATCGTCAAAATAATTTGAAATGACTCTCATGATACACTTTTTCCTCGTGAAATAAAAGAAACATTGTGAACAGCGTTAAAGTGTTGAAGCGTTTTTTATATCGTTAATCAATTAAAAAGTACTCAGTGTTTCAATTTAAAACTATAAATACCTACCTAAGCTCAAATCGGTCATCTGCAAGCACAGTGGGCTAGGCCCGACCGCCAAGCACGCCTTGCCGCCCTGCTATTGAGTCGGATTTTGACCAGTATTAAGGATAAAAGTAAGCAATGTTATATATCGTTTTAAAGCTTATTAAATTTGGCAAATAGATTATTTGAAACATTTTTGCTTGTTCCCTCATACAAAAAAAAAAATCATCTTTAAATCAAAATTTTACGAAAAGAAATTTTTTTTTTGCGACAATGTCATTATTATTTGCCAAACCGTAGTAGATAACAAAAAAAATTCAAAAACTTATTTTTAGACAGCTTTCTAAAAAGTGTAACGGTGTAATTTTTTTCAGATGTATATTAAAGTTTAAGAGATATAATGGATTTTGTAGAACTCTAAAATTGCAAAGTTTGGCAGGGGACAGGGGGGGGGAAGCAAGCGGGGGAGGGTAGTTTTTGGAAAATACTTCTTGTAAGAAGTACTATCCACCTGCAAAAATTCAGCTTTCAGCTCCACCCCTCGAATTGGACCGAATCTGCCAAAAACTAGGAAGTTACAAAAATATCCAAGCAATTCCACCTAAAAATCGAACCGAAACTTTAAAAATCTACTACCAAAACATCCGCGGACTACAATCAAATCTCGATGACCTACGAGCAGCTCTACCTTCTCATCATCATGACATTATTATACTTGAGACGTTAAATTAACGACTTAACATTTTTATTCAAAATATTTAACTCTAATTTTGACTGTTTTGAACTCCTGCAACTCTTTAACTTACGAACACCCACAGTAACAACACGAAAAAATACAATATTCTACAGCAGCACTCATAAGCGTAACTACATTGCCCACTCTCCGGTACAACGACTTCACAAATAACTGTATTTTTCTGTTTTTGTTTCTGTGTTTGTATGACTTTTATCTAATGTAATTTTATTTTTATTATTTTCTAAATTTCAAAGTATCTGTCAAATTAAAATTACACTACAAATCATGTAAAAGTAATCTGGGCGTTAAATAAATAAATAAAATAAATGTCCTTTCTGGCTAAAGAAGGAGGTAGCGAAACACGGCTTAAAACCCCAAAAACAAATATCGAAAATATATTCCATAGGTTACATTAAAAACCTGCGGCAGCAAAGTGAACTAACATGTTTCAATATGAAATAGCATAATTTGTTTGTTATTCAAATAAGATAGTTTTAATAATTGCTGCAAGGTTCGCTAGATTCATACTGGGAGATTTATGGTGAGGATCGTTTCGTGTTTTTATGAAACTTTTTCCCTACTTTTCTCAATAATTATCTCGTTCAATTAATAAAATACTAATAATATCTTTATTAATAGTTTCACTTCTTGTACCTAATAAACAAGAAGTGAAACTTCTTTTTTCGCGCGTACAAGAAGTTTCACTTCTTGTACGCGCGAAAAAAGTTTACAATATTTATTATTTTACAATTTTGTTACTTCTATTATAACTTTGTAACTCATTTTATTTTAACATAATTCATAAGATATACCATTATTACAACTAAAAAACTGTATAATTAGAAATTTAATTAAAAGCCCAGTAATGCGTAAATAAATACATAAACAAAACTAGGAATATGATTCTGGTGAAGGCGCACCCTAAGACATTATACGCCGCTGGTTTCTATACCCAATGTTGTAGACGTGGCCGGTCGGCCGCTATTAGTAAAAAAGTCAACCTGGTTCTGAAACAATACACAATAACATAACGACGTTCCTTTAGTTTGACCTCTTTTCTGATGTGCCAACACATTTACGTATTTATTTTTGAAAACATTTGACGTCCTCTCACTCTGAAATCATCTCGTATACTGACGAGAAAAAACTCGTGTCGCCGTTTTTATAATACCGTGATGCGAGTGACAATATTGTTATATTGAAAAACTGTTTTAATTTATTTATCCATTGTTTTAATGCTTTTTAAAATAATTTTATTCAACAGACGTTTAGAAAACATTGATGTGGTGATAATGTATATTTTTATAATTCTCCTGTATTTGGAATTAAATGATATAATTGAACTTTAAGCTATTTTTAGAGGTTGTGTAAATATTTTTTTACGCATTTGTTTTAAAGATTTTAACATATTTTATTTTTCCTGCATTTAGAAGAATAATTTTTTTGTTCAAAACATAATATTATTTTCTAATAAACAGTATAGAAATCTTCTAAAAACTGCATCAAAAACCGCGTTTTTGCTGCTTTTGCGGTAATATACCCTTAACTGTTTTTTTCTGTTCTACATTAATTCTATTTCTCAATTTACAGAGTTTATGGATTGAACGCTCAACACTTGTAATTGAAAATGAGCTTCCTGGCATTCTGAGATGGTCTGAAGTCATTCAACGGTCTGTAGAAGAACTCGCACCTATTCAGGTTTGCTAATTTACCTTCCTTATTTATTATCCTTGACGGTAAATGACTAATATAATGATTGTATTATTTCCTTCATAAATGACTTTGTTTGTTTTTAGTATGCTTGCGAAACAATGGAGACCGTTGAGAAGGAACTGAGGCAACTTGTGGCGCTGTATACAGCGGAGCCATCGCGCAATATTAATCCTTTCTCAATGAGATTACAGGTAAAACATTTTTTTAAATTCGTTTTCACAAGCCTTCTGGTTTCCAGCTTTAGACATTGGCTACCCTCAAATGCAACCAGTTTTACCTATTATAGGCGCACTCACCGACGGTCTTCTATTAGTCATGCTAGATGCCCAACATAGGCCCGTCTAGCATGAATATCAGTTCGAGCTTCGAGTTCGAGCTCAGTATATCAGTTGATATTAAGCTTGGCTTGGTTGGAATGTCAAGCTTTGCGCGGCTTCTTCTTCGGCTAGGTCTCGGGCCTATCACCAGTCACTGATTGTCTATGATTTTAATTTCTTTTTTCTTTGTAAAACCAAACTACTGTCTATGTAAGTAGTGAGTGGTACATATATCTATGTTTTCTACTGTCATTGGGAGATTCCGAACTTTAAAAATGTCAACGACAGCAGTTTATTTCTTGAACCTAGAATAGCTTTAGGCGGGTCGATTTTTAATAAAGTTCCCCACTTCAATCAGCATGGATACTATTTTTCAGTAGTATTTGTTTTGCCGGAGTCGTGTACTAATCATGAAATTAACTGCTGAAAACAAACTGTTCTGATGTTGAAACTTTTAAAATTCCTTTCCAGATTGTTTTACATTGATTATCAAGTAATAACATCGACATTCCTCATCGCTCGATGAATATATAGTCCATACTTATAAAATTAAGCAATTTACGAAAATTTCGGTTATATGGAAGTATTAAATTATTTGTCAGATTTGACATGTGACTGCTAGCGCCTCCCATCTAAAAATGGAACTATTCTGTGGCTTGTCTTCCAGGGTATTATCGATGCCAATGTAATGGGTGGTCCTAGCAAGTACCAAGAGGCCTTCCTCTGCGAGGAGTTTGCAACCCGGTGGCCCCGGCTGAGCGGAGAGGTGCAGCGCCTGAAGACACTTCTGGCTGCTCAGGCTCGACTGTTGGAAGCCGCGTTGGCCCTCCATGGACGGCTGGCACCCCCCAGCGTACAGCCACTTCACAGGTAAAGATCCTTGTACTAGCTTGAAGAGAGTAACCCAGAAAAGTTCACCAAAAATCTTTTAAGAATCAATTCGCTGAATGTTTGGAATTATGTAAATTAAAATTTAAAATAGTGTCAAGCAAATCCAACTGCTACGAGCAGTTGATATCGATAGTTTCGACTGCAAAGCTATCTGTAGTTCTACGGCAGTTTGTGTATTTAGAATATTATGACAGCTAGGGGCGGTGTGTGTGTTTATATCTCTGTTGTTACTATTATTTATTACAGTATAGATAGGGTTAGTGGCAGCTCTTGCGGAATGTGCAATGATTTAATCCTTTTATTTTAGACGTTTGTTGGAGAGATTTGGGCAGTTAAAACAATCCCTGGGACCAATCGCAAGGATGAAACGACAGCAGTCAGAAAGCATTGTCAAGTTAGTATTTATCAGTAGTCATAAATACCATAGTTATTTATTTGATCAATATGTCTATTGTATGTACCGAACATCTACTAATTAAACATAATTTATTTCAGTACTCCATTACCACCTCTCCCGGTGGAGAGAAGATCTCAGAGCTTACAAGCCGAGCAGACCGATCTATCTAACTATGAAGATTCTCACCTCTATACCAAACCAATAGTAAGTTCTTCCTTGATTTCCCAGTACTCTCTTTATGCAAGTTGCAAAATAGCCTACATTTGTCTGTAGTTACTTTCATTTATAAATAAAATTATGTTTTTCTTTCAGTACTCTTCTGAATCAACGGATGGAATATCTCCACAATTTCGCCCACCGACCAGACATTCTAGGTATTGTAAAATTCTAAACTATTGTCATTTCAAGTCTCGCAATCTTTAGTTACATACATACTATATATATATTTTTTAATATTGACTTTTTTTGTATATTTTATTTAGCTATAAAGTTTTTATATTTTATATCTGGTGTACCTAAGTACTAAAATTTGCTTTTTGACTTTGCCCTCTTTATCATCCACCATTTTAATATTAGCTTTTATATTCTTGGCAAGTTAGGTCAATCTGATTACTCATCATACACTGCTATAGATGTATGTTAAGATCTCACCATATGTTTTGTATATTTTCAGAGAGCTGGAGAATGTTGTTTGTTCCAGCCCTCCTCCGATAGAGGGTGACTCCCCTGCACCACCGTTACCACCGCGCCTTACAGGCTAGTACTAAAATACCTTCAAAAAATAAATTTGCTTAAAGTTCTATTCACAGAATGTCAAAACACCTTTCCCATCTCAAGACTATAATAATTTTAGAACTTTTTTTTAATTAATAAATTATTTTTAGCTCGTTGAATATTGTCCCTGAATATGACTATTCTTGACCCCGTATATGACTATTCTTTTTTTAGGTTCAGATAAGCGCGCTTCAATGGAGAACGTCCCGCCGAATGTCCCCAAGAGATCTCACAAACACCCACTTCCGGATGAAAACCACCCCCAGTCGAGCACCCCTGACCTGCGGGACTCGGGCATTTCCACGGCCAGCCTCAGCGAGCTGTCGGGAGCCCTCAACAACCTGTCCTACGAGGAGTACCACCCCGCCACCTGTCACTACAACTCTGACTCGCGAGATTTCAACGGAACCCCTGATCTGAATAATGGCTATATCGCAGCCATGAGCTCTACCTTCAAACTGGAGCAGTTCATGAATATAGTTCCCGATGCTGACTTGGATATTGACGATGGACCCCCACCAATTCCGCCAAAGATCGGCACTATGGATAAATCTGACAGTATTTTATCTGACTCATATGTTAACTCTAAACTGAAGATTCAGGACAACGGTGAACATTGATTCAGAATGTAGTATTTTAATCTTTTTATTATTAGTATCATTTTATCCCTCCCAGTAATCTCATATTTTAATAATTTTAATTATTTGTATTATTTTTGTATACAGGTACATTCCAGTATAAGTTATTCCTGAAAATTTTATCAGTTGACATCTATTAATTGAAATTATATTTATTTTTTTGTATTCACCGTCATGAATATAGGAAATTGATTAGTATAAGTTAGTTTTAGGAGGAAAACTATTTTCAAGTGATAAATTTAATATCATGTGTGTTTGTGTTGTATCGTGCAATATTCATAAAATTATACACTTCCATTTACTTGCTGAATGGTATTTTAAAAATCTACATTTTTGCCTGTTCTGACTCAAATATCCAAAATTGATCCTATTTCTTCTAAGTCATCCAATTTTTTAAAATTCTTTTTTATGTATTATATTATGATATTTTGAATAGTTTTTTTAACTTTCTGACAAGCTTAATCAGCATATTTATGGTTAATATAATAAGAACGTTAGTTAAATATTACATTGTTATTTACACATTATATGCGTATTGAGGAAGATGTTTTATTGAACAACTTCACTATAGAATAAGGTATATGACTGATTTCATTTCAATGACTTCCAAATATTTTTGCTACAATTAACATTGAGTTTAATTTTCGTATTTTTAGAAACGGTTTTCAGTATGTAACTCTTAAGTAGGTACATACAATCAAATCTTGCTTTTTTTTTTTAAATCTTATTAAGGCACATTTTATACGCACTTCAAAATATTAATAACTATGTTAAACTTTTTTTAGAATGTATGTATACATTTTTAATACGTAATTTAATGTTATATTTTGTGTTTTCATCACATCAGCTTAAATTCTAAATATGTATATTTGCATCTGGTTTCATAGTATAATTTCTCTTAGTATTGCCCTGGTGAGAGACCTTCGTTCAGAATCAAGATATTGCTTATTGATAGGTTTCAGCTGTTTATTATATCAGATCTGAGAAGGTATGTTCAAGTTTTTCTTTTCCCCATCTCCTGTTCCTCTCCACTTACTTCAACCTCACAACTTTCCAACTCCCACTGGCTCCGCACATTTGGAACCCCTATGCCGTATCGCATGAAAATAAAAACATTTTTCCTAGTAATAGTGCTTGTCATGCAAGTGTTAATGCATATTATATTAAGTTTTGTCGGCAAGCTAATCAACTAATCACATTGTGATAATTTTACTATTTTTGTACTCACTAAATATTTTGTATGAATTAAAATGGTTTTAATTTATGATGATTTGATATTTATTAAGAAATAATAATAGTGGTAAGGATTTAATAATAAGAGTCATCAAATAGTTAAGGAACCTGTTCATTGCTGTAGATATTACAGTTAGGTTCACTAAGATTAAATTTAGGTATTCGATACATTGAGTTTTCTGTTTGTACATTGAGTCATTCAAACAACTTCTACCAATGTGAAATTATTGATACAGAATATATTAGTGGGCCTTTCTTGATTAACCTGTTCGCCGCATTCCTGATGTTAATGGGTGTGCGTATTTTTTGCAACAATCATACATTTTCTATGAAAATGAATTCATGAAAAAAATGGGTACTTTTTATCTAGCGGTGCAACGATTAATAAATACATCATTTTCTTTGTCAGCCATGAAGTTTTATCTGCTTTTGTGATAAATTTAATAGTGAAGGCCACATCTACTATGTATGTCAATAATACTTTTTTGTCAAGGTACCTCTTATCACTGTAATTATGTTTGTCCCAAGTTAAAAAGATTATATCCACCAGTTTATAAAGACCATCTGGATGGTTGGCTTAGATTTATTAATTGGGCTCTATTCAATTTTATTAAGAAGCATATTGCGAGATTTTTTAAAACCTTTATTGGTTTTTATTAACACCATAAAGTAAGTTTTGATTTTTTGCACCAAATATGCATCGGTTGTGAGTTGCCAAATATGTAGCAAGATAATCTGTAATAAATAAGTAGAAAAAACTTTGTGGTTTCAATAAATTCTCAAAACAGTAATTTTGTATTGAAGATGTATATTTTTTATTACATTCTCAAGATAAAAATTTAGGTTTTCCAGGAAATTTTTTCTATACAAAAATATTATATTCTCTAAAGTTATTTCAACTCACTTTTATTCATCATTCATTATTATTTCATCAACTCAATTTTATGTAAAAATTATAGAAATTTAAATCTATGCTACTAGCAGTTACTACCGGTTTCACACTTCAAAATCTTTTTTCTTAGTCAACAATTAACACTATCTGCGCGGCAGTTGCATATATGATCCATGGGCGACTATCCCTGTCCGTGGATGTCGCATATTATACACACACATTCTGTCGAAATGTACCGCATGATGGGAAAGATTTGTTGTAACAGCCAGTGTTATAAAGGTTAAAATATATACATTACATTAGCAATAATGTTATTTACAACATTATTATTTTTTTGCGGTTTGCTATTTCGGAGCGTTTCATTAATGTATTAATTAAATAAAATTTGATATATTTTGTAAAATTTGAACCGTACAAACCATTCTCATCAAATATAATAATGAAAAAAAAAAGATTTACAAAGGAATTGCAATATTTTGTTCCATTCATTTCACGCATAACAAAATGTTATATAGTATTCATGTGATTAAAGAAAAACTCATCACACATTGAACAAGTAAAGGACATTGAATATTTCTTAAAAATAAATCTAATTATAAGTGAACATACCAACCTAATATTGAACTGTATCGCACGAACCTTCAGTATTTTTATACTTTTCTACATGGCAACGAATTTTGATGTTTTTGTAATATCACACCTTCTGTCTGCATATTCTTTTCTTCAGGGGTTTCCCATTAAACTAATCTGCAGTTAGATGTAAGTTTAGGTACATGTTTAAAAAATATATTAATTTGCTGAACCCCATTGGAACGTTTTAAATCGAATACAAAAAATATTTAACTTTTGCTGGTTATAGACAGTGGCGGCTCGTGACTTTTGGGTGTGCTAGAGTGCTGATATTTAAAAAAAATGGCTTTATTGATGTTGTTGCAGCCGAAAAAGAATTTTTTTTTTTTGAAAAATCAATTTTTTTTCATCAATCAATCAACTTTCAGTTTGGCCGTGTGCCACACGGATTTCCTGAAAAATCTTCATACAAAAACCGATTTTTGAAAAAAAATAAAAAAAAATTTTCGCATACGACAACATCCATGATGCCATTTTTTTTAAATATTAGCACCCTAACTCAACCAAAAGTCACGAGCCGCCACTGGTTATAGATATGTTAAATAACATGATCTGATAAATGTATCGGTAACAACGTTTTTTCTTCTTATTTTGCCAGAAGTTGTCTGTATTTTATATTAATAAAATATTATCTCGCAGAGGCTTCACCATAGTTTGACAATACTAAGTCGATGAAGCAATAAAAATGTAAAACAAAAGAACCTTAAAATCGTATTTGTTGTAAAAAGAAATACAAAGGAAGGCAATTTTAAATTTGTCAAGCAACAATTTAAAGTATTAAAGTAAACCATTGATATTTTCAATGGTTCGGCTTATTTATAATAATAACTACTAAATCTACATAAGTTATAATAAAGTAAACCATTGATATTTTCAATGGTTCGGCTTATTTATAATAATAACTACTAAATCTACATAAGTTATAATAAAGTAGGCATGTCTTTTTATAATCATAACAATAAAATGTATCAAAAAGGTACCTATTATTTTTGTTGTTGAAAATGGTCTAATTTTATACGACCATCTGATGAATTTACAATACAAACTTTTCTACCTACTTGTATGCAATTTACAATAAGTTCAGATATCGGGATCAATGAATAAAAGTAGCTTTGAAGTTATTATATAGTTAATTTTATTTTATTCGCATTATTTTACAACTTCATTGAACTGTTAAATATCAATGCAGCCTTTTAATGTCTGTAAGGCTGTCGTCCCACGGGTTGGTGAGGAATCGATATTAACCGAGTGCTCCACGACCCTGCGCAGAAAAGTCCCACAATGCTCTACGTTGCAAATTATTACCTTACTTTGGTGAACTTCACTTTTTTGCGCAGGGTCTTCCAGCAACGTTTATGTCGGTTCCTTATCCATGGGACGACGGCCTAAGATTTTTTTCTGCGCATTTTCAAAAAATTCCACCAGAAAAAAGAAGGAAAACTTATACAATATGTTTTATTACTTTTGCATAAAGTGTGAATAAAATAAGATATCTTGTAAAAATTTGCAACAATTCAATAAATGTTTGATTCTTACAAATGTCATATTTTGTTTTGTTTTGTATAAAAACTTCCATCAGCTCAATGAAATTGCTTTCTTTCCGATAGGCAGTTGAGGATATTAGTGTAATATGTATTTGACATATTCCGATCTGTATTTATTTTTAATATTTTAAGAAAAAAATTCTTGGGATATATTTTTTCAAACCATCCTTCTTTTTAGATTGTATTTAGAATATTTTGAATAATCTTAGATGAAATGTAACTTATTTTAATGCAAGATGATTAAATTATAAGCTAGTCATTTGTAAAAAAAAATTTTTCCTCTAACCTGAATTTTTCCATCCTTTTAACCGCTCGGACCCATAAGCTTGTTTTCACTATAATATAACATTGCCAAACATATGTATGACGTATGAGGAGTACCTGACTTATGCATACACCTTTTCTTATGCCGACGGCAGCCGTGGGCGAGGGGTAAGGCTCTTGACTCACAACCGAAGGTCGCAAATCCTGACGGATTGTGAGTCATTGTGAGATTGTGAGTCGAATCCTGGCGGGTGCAAATAAATTTTATTTGATTAATTTGTGTTATTTCACAATTAATTCATTATTATAGTATATTTGCTGCTTGTTCCAGAGTGGAAGATACTCTCAGTATCGCCCTGGTGTAAGACCACCATTCAGAATTGAAACATTGCTTGAAATGGCTTTAGCCGTGTTTGGTGACCAGATCTGAATAGTCAGGTACTTCCCCCACCTTCCTCTTCCCCATCTCCTTCATCTCTCTACTACCTTCAGCCTCACAATATACCCCAATTGGGGATGCCATAATCTCTCTGGCTTCAGACGGGAGCAGCTGGGACTATGTGAAGTATTCACATAAAAAAAGAAAATATTTTGTTTTTATAAATTAAGTAATAATTTTATTAAATATAAAACGGGGTGGGGTTTGTCAAGTCTTGGCGGCGGATGCGTTTGCCCACCTACTGCATGGCGAGCCGGATCGGGAGAGACTTTCGACCCCATTGCCCTGTACTGTAGTGGGAGGGTGGATTCATACGTCCGTCACTACTTGGTTCGGCATTGACCCTCAGATTCCTACCCCACCCCTTTTTACATTTTTCCTTCCCAAAACTTTCTTTACATATTAAGATCTTTCACACAGCATCCTTAAAGATGACATAGGCCCTGAGGGATTTTTTTCTACAGGACCTCCTGTGTAAAAAAGGAGAATTTCCTTCCATGAACCCTACAAAGCCCCCAGATGGTGAAAATATAGACATTTCTGACATTGAATCTGACATTCTGACTTCAACCAATAAAAGGAAGTTTAGTCCCTCTTCCCCAATAAAACTCAACTCGACTTCGTCTTCACAGTCTCAACCAGCACTTCCTCAACTCCCTCTAACAAACTTTTATTCTCCTCATTCCCGTGGCCCGTACATAGTATATACATATACGCCCAAAAAACTGAGCAAGGTAAAACTAAAACTAAAACACTCTTTTGTTGAATTCCTATCAAACAGTAAGAACCTTT
Source organism: Glyphotaelius pellucidus (assembly GCA_936435175.1). Classification (NCBI taxonomy): domain Eukaryota; kingdom Metazoa; phylum Arthropoda; class Insecta; order Trichoptera; family Limnephilidae; genus Glyphotaelius; species Glyphotaelius pellucidus. The sequence goes on from OW386537.1 coordinate 23,457,515, forward strand.
CAATTAAGCCTGCAGGCGTAAAAGCCGAGGGTCGTTTCCGAATCACCGTCGAATTCCTCATAGGGTCAGCCGACAACTTCATCAAAAACAAATTATTTCAACTATTTCAAAATTCAAGGCTTATATCCCAACTTACAATATCACTCGCATGGGCCTGATCAGAGGTACATCGACCGATCTGTCTATCGCAGAAATCATGTCTTTATTTTCAATCCCCTAACATTTCGGCAATGCCATAAGAAGCCAGGAGGCTAAATTACAAGGACTCCTCTGAGGGCATCATTTCCTGGAAGCTTCCCCAAACTGTCGTCATCACCTTTGAAGGACAATCTGTTCCCTCTCATATATGTTTATTTCAACTCATTACCGGTTGAAATGTATGCTTATCCCACCATGCAGTGTTTCAATTGCTGCCGTTTTGGTCATACCAAAGCTGCATGCAGATCCACACCCAGATTTTTTAATTGTGGAGAAAACCAACTAGCTAACCAAAGTCATTCTTCCTCCCCACCTAACTGTTTCAACTTCTCAGGCTCTCATTCCGCCTTCAACTCTTCTTGCCCAGAACAATCTCGCCAAAAAAATATTAAAATTTCTGTGGCCTCTTAGAACTTATCTTTTCTGCAGGTTTCAAAACTATTCCCACTTGTCAAAAAATCATTTGCTCAGACTTTTTCCAGCAACTCTTCCAACCCTCTCCCCTCAACAACAGTTTCTTCTCGTTCAACTAAATTCTCATTCAAAAACCCTATCTCTAAACCAGCTCCTGGATACGATCAGTAACAACACAACTCACTACTCTTAAATCCCAATGGTTCATCTCTTTCAAATGCCACAAATAGGTGTGCAAACAATTATAATCCCACAGCCCTTTTTATTAAATAATCCCTACCATTTTCCCCAATAAATAATATCAAACCCCCCAACGCTGATTTCCAAAGCAACCTTTGTGCTTTCTACGACAGATGTTCGAAGTGTGATGGATTCCTAGATTAATCCAGTCTTTTCCTCTTGAATGACGAATCTCCTACTAGAATCTCACACCCCAACACGAACTCCGGTGCATTGGATCTTTTCATATGCGCTTCTCTCTCTTCTTAGGTGGTGTCCCCCGACCCTTGCTTCAATGATCATTTCCCGATCACCATCACTCATCAAACTTTCCAATCAGACAAGTCACATATTTCTCGTAGTACACAATATATAATGATTAATATGATTACTGTATTTGCCTAACACAACTGTATTACTTATTACTTATCTTTGTAAAGCCCATTAGGGCGTAAATGAATAAATATTTCAACGAAGATTAAAACAAAACTCCAAATGAGACGAATTTAACTCGCATACGGACAAATTCCTGCTAAATTTACCCGCCACTGATACATTATCTGTCAAAGATGACTATAATAATTTCAAATCAATGTTAATAACTGCAATAAATAAATCAAATCCTCTAAAACTAAATCTCTTAAAAAACTCCCTCCAAGGCAGTAAAAATTCGGAAAGCTAAATCTCTTTCCTATTGTTACAATATGACTACGGAGAACTAGCAGAATCCTATGTCAAATTGAGATCAAAAAAAGATCTGGGCTAATTTCTGGGCTGACTTCTGCAATTTAGTATATCCGAATGATAGATGAACTCTTGGACAAAATTGTCTCCACTTCTCTACCAAATCTTAGGTGAAATAACTCCCATCTACAGTACTCATATGTCTAGTCAATGGCTAGACTCTCCATTAACTTTAATTTAGCTAAAAAAATGTTTATCAACAGTCAAAGACTCATCTCCAGGTAGACAAGGTAAACCTTACAGTGTAATAAAAAATAGAAATAATGTTTTAAACCACATCTCAAGCATCTTAAATAAAATCTTCCAGACCGTCGTATTCGCCTGATGACGAAGTTCTCAAATAATCATCTCAATCCTATTATCGAACAAATCGCCCAATTCTGAATCCAATTACAGGCCAGTCTTTTTATCCACCCTCAATAAACTTTGTGAAAAATTAATTAAAAATAGCCAAAATAGCTTCTCTCTCCATTTCAATTTGTACTTAGGGAAAAAAATCTACTCAAGATGACCTTGCCGTCATCAGCACTGATATTAATTTTTCCATTTCTAACCAGGAAGTATATATTGGAGTCTTTATAGACATGTTTCCATCCCAATATTGAAAAAAAATTAGGCCTTGGCCTACCCCCATGTTTGTCCAATCTATTTTATGGAAAAATTTTCATTGAGCTACCAGATATTGCTTCTCAAAGTAGATCTATTTGGAAGGGTCCACCTCAAGGCGATGTATTGTCCCCCTTACTGTTTAATACATACACGTACGATATGAACATCACTATTCCCCCTCAAGTAAAAGTTATTGAGTTCGCAGATGACATAGCTTTCTTCTTATCTTCAAAACCATCCCACCCGTTGTCAAATATCTTAACGAAGCCATGGATGCCCTTTGCACTTGACTCATGTTGAATGGTCTTGAACTTTCAGTCCAGAAGAGTCAGTGTGTCACCTTTTCAAACCCTCATAAAACCTCCCGTTCAAATTTTATTTAAAAACTCCAATCCCCAACGCCTCTGAAGATAAATTTTATAAACATTTGATAGGAAAAATTAAAGTCTTCCCATATTCATATAATAGTTACTTAATGCGAAAAATATATTCATAATAAAAAAAAATTATCAGATCATTATCTGGCGTTTGGTGGGGTGCTTACCCTACTTGCATTAAGGGGTTATATACAGTCAGGAGGCTCAAAAAAACGATTTTTCAAGAATTTTTCCTGAAAAGACCTTTAAATATATTAATGTAAAAATGTATGCACGTATTATGGTAACTTTTAACATTTTTGTATTTGTAAAAATAATAATTTTGAAAGCTGATATAGCTGATCTCCAGGAGCTCCTCTCAAAAAAGACATCTTGCGATGACCACGATATCTCTGGACCGGATCATTTAAAATGAAAAAACAAAACGGATTTCGTTAAAGTAATGTAGGTACAATCTTGTCATTAATCGATGAAAAAACGATTTTTTTTTGACAAAATGGCGGCTAAAAAATAAATAAACGGTTTTTGACCAAAATGTTGGCTTTAAATTGTTTATAAAAAAATATTTATCGGTGAGAATAAACCTTCGATTAATTAAGATGAAGCCATGCGTAATAATGCAAAATCATACAAAATCATGTATTTTTGTTTTGAAAATTTGATCGCTTAGAAGTATATAGATGCTTAAATTAAATACTGCGTGTAGAACATATCTTGGCCCTTAAAAATATCGGTCATTTTTATTACAAGTCTTTTAATAAGCCTAGAAAAAATAAAATATTAGATCCAAAAAAAAAACACTTTCGAGTGCAAACTCTCCTACTTATAAACACCTTTTCGGATATGGTTTTATTGTTTATTGTAGCAAATTTAGTTTCTTTTATGATAATCGCAAAAAAAATTATATTTACGACCGATATTCACAAAATAAAATAAAATATGCATTTTTGCGATGTTATTTCACAATACGGCCGGCAGACGACGAATTTGGATTTTCGAAATAAACCTTATGTCGTCCACCGAAGGACTACTAGCTTGCCATACCCATTTCCGATCAGTACTGCCCCGGCCGGAGCGGGGAATAGACGTGTGGCTCCACGTCGCTTGGTTCCGTGAAATCAATTTTAAATTTACTTGTTATTACAATAAACAATGTGTAAAAAAGGAGTTAAATGTTTTTTTAGGCCTTTACGAAATCAACCTGTAAAAAAAATTCTCAATTACTTTTTTCAACCTTTCCAAAAGTTTTTTCTTAAGTATTTTTAAACTCCTCCCACAAAGGGGCGTGAATTCCGATTTCGATTTTTCCCTGGACTATTGGATCACCTTAAGAAGCTTGTCTTAACATTTTGAGACTGATCGGTTCAGCCGTTTCCGAGAAATCGTCACCGACTTTAAAAACACAGTTTCGAGAAAAACGCGTATAAAGTTTCAAAAGCACTTTACATAGAGTAAAAAAAAATGCAACAAAAAATATGCGTGTAACTCCGAAAATAATTGCAGGATTGACTTGAGTGTGTATTATATACCTTACGAAAATGAAATAAAAAAATCGATTTTTTGAAAATTCTAACTGTCTTGAGTTGCTCTACAATGCACTTATTCGAAGCCATCTCGACTATGCATTCCCACTCATTAGTACTGCAATAAAAAATGTAAATTAGCAAAATTCAATCTAAATCTTTGCGAATAAATAACTGGAGCGATGCGATCAATTCCCTTCAAGTAGAATGTTCTGATCCATCTCTTTATTTAAGGCGTCAACTATTTGTTGACAAATGCGTTCTTAAATTTTATGTTAACAGGTTATCCTCAGAGTCTCGTTGTTCTAAGACTTCAATCAGAGCTCGAACCAAACCTCTTTCTGCCATCTGTAAAAATTTTCAGTCTCTTTCAGATTTTCAGTTTGTCCGAAATGATATTTTTCCCTTATACAAATTATAAGCACCCCTATGCAAGTATAAATATAGTCATGTCACCCTATCCCCAACAATTTTAGAACGAATCGATACCATTAAAAGTTATTCCAACCTCCCGGCCCGTACTGTCAATAAAAAGTTCAATGACATTATTTCATCTAAATGGCCCAACTCTTCTCTTTTATTTACTGATGGCTCCAAATCTCCAGACTCTCATATCTGTGGAGTAGATATTAACCTTTATCACAATAATTCTAATGACAGAATATTTCATTCAATTTCAATAATTGAATCTTTCAAATTAAAAATCAAAAATAATTTTGAACATTCCCCTGTTCTGTCTGGCTCTCTCAGTTCCTTCCAAAAACTTAAAACCATCATCAAGTCCTGTTTCATCCTGATATCTCTTTGTATGACTTATTCGAGTGCTGATAGCCTCCATTCAAAGCTCTGGAAAAACTGTAACTCTGATTTAGATTCCTTTGGCACCGTGGCTAACCGTATTTCCCGACAAAACAAGGTGAACCCTGTTGTTTCCCTTGTAAACCACATTACCCTAACTGACATTTTTCTATCGTCAAAGATAGATCTCGTAATGTTTGGGCAGAGTATTGATTCATTGCTAGTCAATCCAAGAGAGCCTGCTTTGCCTCAGTACCGTGATTTCAACAATCCCGTCAAAACCGTGATTTCAACAATTCCACCATTTTTTCAAAAAATTAATTTCCTCGCTTATTCGAAAGAGAATTGGACATTGTTCCGTTCTTTCCCACCTTTTTAAAATTCTTGTCCTTGGGAACTTTATATCGCATCTTTTTTGGTTGTCCCTCTCTAAACAAATATCATCTCTTCTATCAAGCCTTATCTAAAATTGCCTCCCCCATTCAACATCTCATCTCTTCTGTGTTTGAACTCGACTCCAACCTTCCATATAATTTTGAAACTTTTTATTGAATTAAAATTAGAATTATTTGAATTTGAATTAATATAAAATTATTATCTAAATTCGATTTTCTTCTTTCCTCTCCAATTTGAAATGATGGCCTAGAACACCTTTGAAGGGTACCTAAGGGCCGGAAACATTTGAGAAAAAAAATCAAAGCGCACGAAATATGCTTCAAATATATTAGGATTAGGAGTATTATTGCCTTAGATCTTTTATAATAATAACATAATATTATAATTTGGCCATCATCACAGCGTTACATCTCAGGCTTTGATTTGGCATCCTACACAACTAGGTAAAACTAATAGGTTCCGATCTTTTGTCACTCCTCAGTCAGGTCTTACCATCCTTCTATTCTTATATTAATATTTATAATATTCTTAATTTCTATTTAGATTCCATTCAGACTTTAGGTCTTAAAAATATTACCATCGATATTTGATTGATTTTATTGTATTAGTTAGTTTAGGTGCTAGTTACTACAAATTTGATAAAGAAAGTAACAAAATCCTTTGCCCCTTCATCGGGTCGCCTGCGCTTTATAGGGCTACAACCTACAACCAAAGAATAACGAACCTTGACAATCAAGTCCATCACTCCTTATCAAATCAAAATCGTCCTGTACCAATTCTCGCGTTGAAGTGTTTATCCAGTCCCCCTGTAAATGTTTCCCATCTCTCGGACCAATATGGACTTGCGGATAGAAGTAGGTTTTTGTTCTGCGGGCAGTGGCGGCGCAGGGAGTAGGGGCAGGAGCAAGCGGGGGGCACGCAGCACGTCCGTCTCCGCTGCAAGAGTCGTGACGCAACATTTCGCTGCAATGTAATTACAATGTTCAGTGCGCTTGCAGTGCAGGCGATGCGCTTTTTGCACAAGCTTGTCATTTTGTTTTTTAGTGATTTTTTTTTATTTTCGTTTCTTTTCTTCAACGCTAATAGGCAGAGCACATTGCAGATTATTCATGGTTTCATCGGTTTGACAATAAATTGCTGTGGGAGGACGTAAATATTCAGAGTGGTAAAAACTATAAGTATCATCGCCCTGGCGACAGACATCATTCAGAATTGATTATGAAATATATAATTGAAATGGCTTTAGCCAGGTATTTGCCAACCTTCTTCTTCCCCCCCTCACTCGCTCCAACCTTACAATATACCCCAATCGGGATCCTGGGCAGAATGGAACTGAAAAAAATCAATAATTAATGCAAAACAGATAAACCTACACAAGGTACACTATCTCTCTATTTTTAAGTTGATAGTTTAATATTGTCTACTGTAAATAGGTGATATAAATATGTAATACGTAAATTTTAGTGCAGAATCACACTCTGGTGATACATTGTATCGTAAGTTATAAGTTGACATAAAACATTAATATAGTTATATAGTAGGTAGGATAGAGCCTTGGAAAAAAATGTAGAGCACACACCGGTAATTTTTCACAAAAATGGCGCTAAACAAATCATTATTAATAATGCCACGAAGATCGGAAGCTTAGATAAAAAAAAATTACCTGATTATTTATACAATTTCATAAAGCTGTTCCCTTTAAGGCTGCGTATACATATGACGAAAGCGCCGTTTGTGGTTGCTTCGTCCCTTTTCTACGATTCGTGGCTCGTATCGCGCTTTTTTGTTTATACGCAACACAAGACTATTTTCGAGAGTAAAGATAGTCTGTGTTGAAGTGTTTTTTCTTCAGGAATATTATTATTATATTATTTTTTGTTGACAATCTGCTCTACGCATACCTTCTTATAATAGTTTATATGGAGATATAGAAGAACAGAAAAAGAACTGTACTGGTTACTAAAAAGCATGTCGTTAATAATCGTCATAACTTGGCGACTTGTGAACTTGTATGCCAATTTATGTTCACCGCTCACTTTTAGGTACAAATAATAACCAACTTGCGTGATCGAGCGCAACGAAAATCTTATGAAAAAATTGAATTGTTAAAGGTTTCATGTTTGATGAAACGAATAGATTCCTACCTGCCAGTTATATTAACAAAGAGCCGTGATTTTGATAATGAAAACTGAGAAAAAATTGTAATATTTAAATATTTTATCTATGAATTTTTTTCAATCAATACTTTCAGCTTTCATCTTTTTGGTGCCGAATAAGACACGGTAGAATCATTCGGTTACTTTGGGCGAAGTCAAGAATTAGATTAACATGTATTATTTACTAGCTTTTTCCCGCGGTTTCGCTCGCATGGTATTAGGTAGAAATACCACTGATTAATTCACTCACTCTCCGCGAACTCCACCTTCCCCACGCCCTTCCTCCCTGCCGCTAAAATATATGAAATACTCACATTTTAATTTTTACAAATTTCATAACGCCAGAGCTTACCATTATATACAGCCTAAGTTACTCGCTGATAATGTAGCTTTCTATTGGTGAAAGAATTTTTAAAATCGGTTTTGTGGTTTAGGCGTGAAAGCGTAACAAACAAACACACCCACTTTCGCATTTATAATATTAGTATATATTTACAAATGTGGATGAAGCCTAGACAGAGGTGTGTTGCGTTCTACCCCTGACCCGATAAAAAAGCTCTTGGTGAGTAAAATCGGTTTTTAGGTGTTTTTTATTGCACGGATTGCATTGATTGAGCAAAAAATAATTTTATTCGCTCAGTTTGTACCACAAATCTAACTTAAGATAGTCTCACGCCAGAGCTAAGCTATATCTGCTCTCATAATACACATGGACTTTGCCTGTTTCACCATATCGCTCGCCATACATTCCCAGTGGGAATTATGAAGATAAATATTTCTAAGTTACATGAATTTTATAGGTTTCACTTGGGTATACGTAATATGTGAATGATTTAAAAATAAGATTTTTATTTTAATTTAACGCCGTGGGGGCTTTTACATATAGATAGTAAAACTTAGACACGATAAAGAATTTTGAACATAAGAAAGAAACAATAAAAATAAAATTAGGTACAATATATAAAAAAGAAGATACAAGAAATAAAAATACAATAATTAAAAACAAACAAATTACAGTTATCAAAATAGGTAAAAAGATAACAGAAGATTTAAGGGTAATATGAATGAAAGCATATTTTATGTAGATATATATCATAAATTATTATTTTTTTAAAGTTACATAGAAAGTTGTTTAAATAGGGTAGCATGGATGGGGGGTCGATTTAAGTATTATATAAGTACATATATGTATGTATTATATATGTATGTATGATTTCTGTTTTTTTTTAAACAAAAAAGAAAGGTAAGAGAATGGTGGTAGTATGAGATAAGTATCAGAAGTTATAAAGGATCAAAAGATCTCCTATGTGATTTTACGGAGTGTGGTGCGGAATTAAAAGGTCGAATTGTGTGTAGCGTGTATTGAAAGTGTGTGTTGCACTAACATGGCGTGTTATTATTGGGGTAAACATAATCCATGAATATAACAAATTTGTGATTGTAATATAATTTTTCCAAGAGTATTCAATATTTTCATATTTTTACCCCATAATAAATTATTGCTTACGCAGAAAAAACAATGTTCCAGTATCAATTTCTTGCAGGATGTAGTACACTAATTTGTTCCCAACTTTGTATGTATCAGGTAAAATATATATATTTTTTCAAAATGATTATTCCACGAGTCGACCTGTGAGTGCCCCGCCCCGGCTGGTTAGTGCGCCCCTGGCCGCCAGGGCTCCGCCCCCTGACTATTTCGCCAACTTTCCCGTGCGCCCATGCACTTGGACCATCACTCCTTTTTCACATCATCACTATTAAAAAAAAAAAAATTGTAAATACAAACAAGTAGATAAATAGTAAAAAGGTTGGTTTCGTTTTATCGACCAGTTCTTTGAAGTTGATTAGGTACTTACTAGATCTAAAATGAGGTTTTAGTACGAATTATTTTACGCATAATTTTTAAAATCTAATAATTAAATTTAAAAAAAACCCTGAGAGCATACGTTTTACTTTTATGATTTAAAATTCTTAATTTGAAGTTAGTTTAGAAATATTTATTTTTACACTTTATGATTATATCTAGATATCGTCTTACGATGGCGTAGTAAAATTGATTGATTTCAAAGCAAAATTATAATAAACTAAGTTAATTAATAAACCATGTGACAAGGGGTAGTAATATCCCGGCGTGCGCAAGTAAATTTTATTTAATTGTTATGTTCCACAATTAATTATTTAAAAACTAATATATACCTTTATTGTACTTGCGGCAGGTTCCGGATACGAAGATACTCTCAGTATCGACTTGGTAAAAGTCCACCAGCCAGAATAGAGAGTTGCTTGGAATGGCATTAGTGGTGTTCAGTGATTAGTTCTGGTTAGCTAGATACTTTATAAGCTTCCCCTTTCCCATCTCCTTCTTCTCCCACTTCAGTCTCACAAAATACCAACACAAATTCAGGGGTGACATTTTTTTAAAATTTTACATTAGCTCCTTGAGGAAAAAAAAAATTCCTCAGGACCCACGTCATCATTGAGGATGCTGTGTGGAGGGTCTTTTGGGGAAAGGAAGGGGAGGAAGTTCTGGGAAGGAAAAAGGTACGAGGGCAGGGAATCTGGGGACAATGTGTCCAGGAGTGGCGAACATATGAATCCATCCCTCCCACCGCGGTGCACAGCGATTTCAAAAGGTCTCCCTCAACCAGTCTCTCCCGATCTGGTCCGTCATGCATCTGCCGCCGAGACCCAGATAAACCTCACTCCATGAACCCGGGCATCCCTGCTAAGCCACCAAACGTAGCGAATCATCTGGGGTGACCCATGGCAGGGGCGTTGGTTATCCAATAAATGGTTGCCGGGGCGGCGGTACCTATACCCGCTTGACAAATTGAAAAATTCTCCTATTGTCCTGATCCTAGATTCCGGGCTGTTGGAACCCTGGTGCGGTAGATAACAATAACATATATAATACTAACCAGTAATCAATATCTAATATTAATCATGTTTATATTAATCAAACGTGTTGAACTTCAAATTCTTGATTTCGGCCCGAGTCTGTGCGAAATTCAAATGTTTAATATTATTAAAACATTATTTACGCGCGATATGTCCACTGGGCCACGGGTGCGCTGTTTATTGAGCTCGCGGAGGTAACAACCTATAAAAATTGTAATACGGAAAAAATCTGATCAATATAATAAAAAGCATCTCTGGCTAACAAAAAGGCTCGGATTATAAAGAGCCAGTCATAGCTGGATGAGGAGGCGCAACGCGGCGTTGACGATCAATATTTCGTATTTGATTTAAAGTAAGTTGAGGATGGATTGTCATTTACGAGTAGTGATTTGTTTTGGAAAAGAGACGGTTTAGTTTCAAAATAAATTAAAACTTATTTTCTTTACTCCTACCTTACTAAGAACGGGTTGTTTCACAGAATTTGAACGATTTAACAAATTTCAAAATTAATATTCAAGTTTTTTAATATCCAAGTATTGTGAAACAATCATCCCTAAATAATAATAACGGAACTTTCACAGATCCGAATTTTAACTTTGAAATTTGAAGAATTGTTCAATTTCTGTGAAACAACGGTAAGTGCAGGCTCTCTCGTTCCTCCACCTATTGACAGTTTCCCTTGCAAAAATCTTTATTTTAAATAGTAAGCAACATTTACTACTTCTTCATTTTTAACAGCAGTGATCAAATGAACATACCTACTGTATATGTTAAAAAACATGCTGCATACGCCTGTTTACGTAAAATGGGCCACCCATCCTATATATACCCATTATATTTTTTTGCACGGTTGTGGATTGTGGGTTATTAGTTGTCAAGAATTACAAAAACTATTCATAAAAAATATGTAATAATTTGCAATTTAATTAATTAATTAAAAGTAAATTAATTGTAAGTATTGCAATTTGTATAGGTAGACGCAAAGATATTGAAATATAAGAGATGTGCTATCCGCAATTTTTACTGGGTGGGACTGTTTCCTGGCATCGCCGATATTGTTAACCAATACTACTGCACACTTTAAAAAATCAACTAAATGAACGAATTCTTTCCGTATTCAAACTATGTGCATTAGGTAGTAGTCCGCCGACGGTCGGGAGGACATCAAAGCATGTCTCTTGTATTTCAATATCTTTGGATAGACGGATAGTTACGCCATGTACTATGACTTTTATCGATTTTGAGTATTTTCCAAATGAAATATTTTAAGTCAATATTAAAAAAAAAAATCAGATGATTGGAATATAAGATATACGAGTATAAAGTAACCAAAACATCGAATAGAATAGCTTTTCTGTAGAATCGAATAAATTATATTATTAGAGGATCATAACATTGAAGAAAAAAAATTTTCGACTAAATGCAGAATACCTGCTAAATTATTTCTAATTTATTTGTAAATATCTCGGTGAAATCCGACCCTCATCCTTCGACGAGATATCGATGCGTTACGGCCAATAAGTAATGTATAGTTAGAGTCGGTCCGGCCGCGGGAGTCTGCCTGTTACCGTCATTTCATCTTCATCATGATCATCAAGTCCCAGCATCTGCGGCTTCACAGCCTCGCGGTACCTACCCCACACTGCCCTGTACCTACACCACCTCCCCTACCCCGACCACCCCCCATCCGCTGTACACTACCAATTATTATACGCAATTACAATATTATGGCCCCGGTGCCCAATGATCTGGAATAATACTCTGCGATTTTCAGCGATAATTCCGATTGATACACTTAAAGATGCCCGCTGACCGGCTGACCGGCTGATCGGCTGATCCGAGACTGCAACTGAACAGTATTCACCTTATTATAAAACAATGAGACTTGTTTGATTCGAGCAAGAAGCATTGATTCGAGGTGGATAAGAATCTGTCTCAAAAATATATTAATACCATCGTGTTACAAGAGTTTCATCTGCTCAAAAACAGTAGAACTATGGCAATATTGAGGAAATAGCAGATCGAGGAATGGACGTACAACTCTAATCTAGTCACTAAACATACCTAAATGTATTTCGAAAAACTTTTTTTATATCAGAATAGCCTTTACCTGAGATCAAAAAGTAATGCCTCTTATTTTTTTCTATCTAATTAAAGTTAGTTAAGTGAAAATTCTGAATTTGGTGCTATTCCTCAAACCTTATACAATCTGCTGCAGTAGTAAATTTTTGCGTCAACAGGTAGCAGCACTGCAGTCGCTTGCAAAATGGCCGACATCGATGATCGTATTAGAAAGCGTTCTGTGATTGATTCTTTACTGTAGAAGGTGAAATGCCCATTCGCATTCATGAAAGATTGAAAAATATGTACCATGATGCAAAGTGGATGGCAGAACTGCTAGACGATGGGTTCGTCGCTGTAACGAAGCTGAAGGTCAAACACCGCGGGCTGACGAAAAGCGGAGAGGCAGGCTGTTGATTGCAGTGACTGCACGCAACATTGAGCGAGTTGATGACATCGTTTATGGTGACCCCAGATAACTACAGATGTCGCATTCTCTCCCTCAGTAAAGGCAGTTTGATGACGATTATTCGACAACTGATTATTCAACAAAAGTTTGTGCAAGATGGGTACCAAGAAAGTTAACCGGCCAGAAAAAAGAAACAAGAAAAACAATAGCGTTACAGCGTAGTAGTAGCGTTGTAGCTTGTAGCGCTTAGTTTCTGGACAAAATTGTGACCGGAGACGAAATATGGGTTCATTTTTTTGAACCTGAATCAAAGAGGCAGTCAATGGAATGGCATTACACGAACTCACCAAGGATAAAAAAATTCAAAACTGTGCGATCGGTGGGGAAAATTTATGGCGATGGTGTGCTGGATGTGATCATGCTTTTTACAACACTGATACATGCCCTTGTTAAAAGATGGAACAAAGCTGTGGAAATGGACGGAGATTATGTTGAAAAGTAACAAATTAATCGTCAATAGTGTGGTTTTCATTTTTCAATGTAATTGCATTTTTTATTTCTTGACAATTAAAGGAGAAAAAAAGTAGGGGGCAATACTTTTTGACTGACCCTAATATATAAATAAATATATTTTTTTATACTTTTGTAATTAGATTTCAGAATTATCTGATGTAAATAGTAAATAAATAATTTTAAAAATTGTAACGGAAATCGAACCCTGACTCTAAAACAATTTTCGAATTGGAAATGGCAAATAAAAATAAATTTCGAAGGACTAGAAATTTTCTGCAATAATAACAATTAAATAGACACACTGATATATTCCCCTTTGAATAAAACACATCTCTAAGAATTTATTCCGTTAGTATCCACTTACTTACTAATACCTACCATACTTCAATAAAATCAACAGATTTTTTTTTACCCAGTTTTTACCCTTAACATCAATAGAAAAGAATTTATATCGTAAACTTACCACTTTCCGGCTAAGTATAATAAATATCCACCTGGCCATGCTGAGTAATGAAACAACACAGTGCCCAATCGATGTATTCGAAGAGCTGTAATTAAAATTGGTTTCCCAGCCCAACCCAAATAACAGTAGGTGTTAAATGAATTGTTGGTAAAGAGGCTGTGTTGGACGAAGATGTATGAACATGCCATCAGATACTCGCTCGCTCGGGACAGGACTTGACTAATGCACCGGTAACCTTTCAACTTTAGCACCTACAAGATAATGATACTCGACTCTAGAAATCAATCAGCTTCAGTCCTGACCGGTAACCCGTGTAGCGTGAACCAAACCCGTGTTACCAATACATGATTAGGTGTGCGCACGTATTATTTACTACACTTATTTTTTAAATTTAAAGCGCAGGGATGGATTTACCTCTTGAATTGACGAAATCATCAAATAGTTGAAATCGCTTGTATTAGCGGCTTTGATGTGCAATAATTCAAATTTTGTTTTGGAATAATGGTAAGGCACTAAGGACAAAGAGTTGTTTGGGAGAACTGACTTTCGACTGAGTTTCGCCAGACCGTTGTTGTGATGTAAGTATAAATGTACACGGAGGAACCTATTGTAATATATTTGAATTTTCACATACATCAATCACTTTAATCAAAATCAATTACATAAATATAAATATAATAAAATACCTTACTTTAAACACCACTTAATTGAGCATACCGGTTTCCATTCGTCAGGGTTTTATAAAACATATTATATTTATAAACTAATATTTTACTACTTTATAAATCCTGATGAAAGTTCAGGCTGAATCGAAAAACCTGTGAGAAAAGATACGCTCAACAACAATGAATGAAAACGATATACTGAAAAATTAAACTTTTGAAATTATAATAGTAATTAAAATCTTCTTAATCTATGTATATGTATAAAAATCAATATATGCTTCTGTATATGTGAGTTGTCTATGCTTTGCTATATTAAGCATAGAAAATGTTTGAAACTTTCAAAATATCTTCTCTCCACCCTCGACAATACATCTGAAAAGTTTTTTAAATCATTACAAAAACTCTTATGAAACAATAAAAAATGTCATAATTTGAGAATGAAATTTTGCACACCATCGATTTTTAAATGAAAATTCAATTTTCGAATAAACTCTTTAAAATAATGAATTTAATCCAACCTATGGTATTTAATCACCTATGGTACTAACAAAAATCGAATACTTAGGTACCAAATTTGATCGATTGTTAATATAATATACAAAAATGAATGTTTATAATGTATGAAAAATGATTTTTGTAAAAAAATATTGCTATATATGGCATTCGAGCTATTTGAAAATCTGATTGTACCTGGATTGAATATACTGAACGCGGGAGAGGGGAGGGGATCGCGGGAGGGATTTTCGCGGGAGAGGGGAGAGGGAAGGCGGAGAAGATGGAGAAGGAACGCTTTTTATAAATAAATAAAAAAAATGTTTTTAGTCAGATAGGTTACCTACTTAAAAAAAAACAACATATGTATTATTTAGCCAAGTAGACATCGGATGTGACAGAACGTTGGTGAGGAGAAACTATTCTTCGATGATGTACGATATGATCTTCAAATTTGTGTTTATTTAAAATCTTAAAAAAATTACGATTTGATCATTAAATTTATGTTTATTTACAATCTTAAAAAAATTCGAAAATGTAAAGTAACACTTGAACACAGATAAAAACTATTCCTCCGTAATTTCTTATGAATCCAGTCCTGTAAATATGAAATATCCGGACCGTTGAATATATTTGAAGTTTGAAACATCTGCTCACTCAAAGGACTAAAGACAGCCAATAAATAATTAATGAGAGTTAGTTATTCTGTTGGTTCTTTTGTTGACGAATGATTTATTAAATTGTTCAACTATTATTCAGTTATTGATTTTAAAACGAATATTACTGATTTTAAGTTAAGCCCCTTTCTATTTAAATTTTTAACCTTACACCGAATTTTATACATAAATAATATAATTTTGTATAGTAAATATTAATAAAAGCTATATAATATCATATCTCATATAGGCAGGTCAGTTACAAGACAGTACCTACCTTATTATTGTGACAACTCTACTTCAACATCGCAATATTACACTCCTATGCGACGGATTCAACAGCTAGGAAACAAATACTCCGATGTTGTTGATATATTTAGTACATCAATTTCAATATATAAGCATACTTTATTGAAGTTTTTTTTATCAAGTATGGGAATACCTTGATAAAGCTATTTATTTGTATTTTGTCTGCATAAAGAAAAAAGCTATTTTGGATTTTTATATTTTAAATATTTTTTCTAAATATTTGGTACCTACATACTGTGTGGATCTAATTCAATAATGTTGTTACTTTATAATTATTTTTGTGCAATTGTCTTAAATAGTTATTTCCTGCACTATTTATAAGTATAATTCATAAATATTGTTATATATATATATGTAAAAGCCTAAATAGGCGTATATAAATAAATAAATAAATAAATATGATGGCGATGAATTGATTCATAATCAAGGTTGAGCAGCAAAAGCTTTTGGATCGGTAATCGCTTCATTAGAAAAGTGTAAAATTACTATTTATAATAATTGCCAATATAATATTGTAAAAAAATAAAACGATTCGATATTTAGTTGGGTTTTTTGACGTGATAACGTCTTATAAATCGATGAATGCCGGCTGCACTCACGAAAAAGCATGACACATTGTCACGTGCCGCCTGAGCCGAGCGTGCGAGAGCTCGGAACAAGCGTTCGGCCTAAGCGTTCGGCTTGTGACGCATCTATCTCTCTTCCATTTCATCGTTATTATATGATAATTATCGTAATTAATCGTTATCACGTAAAATTATCGTCCATAAACCGACTTTACAGACAACCAATTTTACATTATGACCAGTTTCAAAGAGTCAGATTCTCCCAAACTCCTTCTCTTCTCTTTATTTCTATTGCCTCTTTTTCTTATGGAGTCGCACTTTATTGTAGGTGCCACTATCCCACTTGTTACGGGAAGTTATTTCGTACGTGTCATTAGAAAAACATAACACGTAGTAAAAGCCTTTATACAAAACAGCACAAATTCAGAAACTCGCCTCCATAGGTAGGTACATATTAGATTTCTCTAACAGTCTTGTTAACAATACAGGAAATATCAATCATGAAATATATCACGATTCTTCACGATAGCATCCAATAATTACATACAAAAACGGGATTTATTGCTTTCCTTACAATATGTATTGCTACCGAATATGATTTTGATGCCTTAGCACAAAGCACCTTCCTTTTTTAGTTGTTTACAAGAGTGCCTGTAATAGTGATGATTTATTCCTTCAATTTAAACGGTTCATTGATGGGAGGGAATCGGAGAATGTAATTTATTCGTAAGGAACCATTTAGCGTGATCTGTGATGTTCGAAGTGTGGTGTGGTTGAGTGTTGTGTGGGTGAAGCTATCGAGTGGCTATCGAGGTGGTGAGGTCCGAGGTGGCGAGCTGGGAAGTGATGAGAGATGATTGATGATCCGGGGCCTCCCAGAACGAAATCACTTAAAGCAGCCGACTCTCCATAAATATCACTTACGGATAGTCCGAGCTATCGTTCATTCATCATCATTGGAAGGTAAAATTCACTTAATCAGCAGGTACATGGACATTAAGTGATTAATCCGATCTTAAGTAAATTATCTACAAGACAAAAAAAAAACTTACAAGTTGAGAGTTTTTCGCTGCTTCTTTGAGCAGTTTTACCTTAACCTCTTAATCTTAAGAATAAAGCAGAAAATTTGTTCGTGTGACTCATTAAAAACTCTCAATAGGCGAGTTTGTTCTGGTAGCACGTAATTTGCACAGTTTTTCATTCTGAAAATGAAACAAACTGTTTCTGAAAAAGGATTTTTATATTTCGGACGAATCCGGGTAGTAACTGCACTAGCGTTTTAATATTATATTCATTTTTTTTTTTTTTTAAATGCCCAAAGGGCTTTTACATGTAGTGCGGTACCCACATGTTTTTGACGAAATATAGGAAATAACATAAAATATAAGAAACAAAATGTAGGTTTTATAAAATATAAGATTTGGCACAAAGTAGGTAATATAGAATGCAAATTAAGTAAAAATAGAAATAAAAATAGTTTATGAAGTAGGTAGAAATAGTTGGCACGTACGTCGCGTCGTTAGAAATTAAATTAAAATTGTCGCGCCAAATTAAAATTGTTGTCAAATACATCCATATTGTTTAGATATTTGCTACAAAGACTATGTAAAAGCTTTATTGGAGAATGCAAATATAAATGGAATGAGATGTATGTATATAAAATGTTAATATTTGTCTACTTGTTCGTGAAGGTACATGAAGATTTATTAATTGCAGGAGTTCACAACAATCGAATATAGAGTGTAATAATTTTAATAAAAAGGTTAGGTCGTTTATTTTTAGTCTGTTTTCTAAAGTTGTTCCGTTTTAAACTTCTGTATGAATAAAAATGTGTCACATTTTATTTTTATTTTATATTAAACCTTGCGCGGACCCCCTAACGTTGTTCAGGGACCCCCAACTCAATTTTAATTTTCCAAGGACCCCCTGAATGATCCTGGGGACCCCTGGTGGTCCGTACGGACCACTGTGAACCACTGCTCTAAAGGGATATTATGTTTAAAATTTACGAAACGTAGAAATTGGTTGTAAATACAATATTAAGTAGGTTGTACGTAGGTAAACGGTAAATAACTAGCAGATTTTTTCTTTTTTTTTTCTATTTCATGGAATGATAAACGAGTTCACAATTTGTATGCATTATACATTGAAAATCGCAATTCGTCGTGGAAGAGTATGAATAGCCGCAAACGGATGGAAACAAGATCTTCTGATTGCTGATTGGCAGGCTGGATGATTTAATTAGTTTGTAATTACTTACATTGCATTGCAGCTTAACTACATCATGTCTTCATTGTAGATTCTGTCACAAAGAACGTAGATAAAAAGCTTATACTTATATAGACACTACGTTACTATTTTATTTTATTTTTAATACCTCACTAGAGAGCCGCTGTGTGTGCGGTGTAAAGACATGGGAACTATGTCTCCATCCGGCTGGGCAGCGTTTGAGGTGGATCAAGGCAGGGGCTGTAGAGAGGGATTTATTAATACGGACCTTGAAGTTGAAAAGGCCCAGAATATAATAATATTAAGGAGAAAAACAGATGCCGGTAGTTCGTTCCAAAAAAGAGGTAACTTAACAAAAACTAGTCGGCGAAATGACCCGTTCTCATAAAGGCGACGTAAGCTGTGAGCGGGTCTGTCGAATATCGCATATCGTGCACTTGTGTAAAGGATATCAAGGGTTATAGCTCCTTCGAGCAAGCTACAATCAAATTTCTGACATAGGTCACCCCAAATGATTCGCTACTTTTGGTGACTTAGCAGGGGTGCCTAGGTTCATGGGTGAGAATTGTCCAGGTCTTGGCGGTCAATGCATCTGCCTACCTACCGCGTGGTGTGACTGAGGTCTTGACGTGGTGGAGGGAGGTCTTTTATCCTTTCCAGTCGGAATCTCTCTTGCCTTGCACCGCGGTTGGAGGGATGGATTCATAAGTCCATTACGCCAGGATACACTGACTCCCAGATTCCTACCCTCCCCTCATACTTATTTCCTTCCCAGAACCTCCTCTCCTTCATTTCCTTAAAAAAACCCTCCACACAGCATTCCCCGACATAGGGTCTCAGGGAAATTATTTTCCTCAGGGCCTCTTGCGTGGAGCTAACGTAAAAAAAACTCACTCAGCACCTAAATTGCATCTGTCCATTAGAGACGGCAGCAGTTCTGTTAACAACATATTGTCAATCAGACGGACCGCCATCCTTTAGATTGTAGGCAGCCTTGACCCTTGACTAGCAGTTTTGCGTAAAATTGCTTGCCCTCAAGCAATCGGATCAATTTTTTCAATATTTTGGAGGAATGCTGATAATGTAAAAAACATATGTTAATGTACAGAGTAGTAATTATCCATAAAGCACCATCACGGAGGTGTGCGGAGAAGAGGTACGGACTACGGACCTGATGATGTCTCTGTTATGGAAGCACCTCACGCAGAACCCGGCAGGATCCGATATTCGAAACTCACATCCGATCGGCCTAAGTAAAGCAACCTATAATTATGGCCACTTAACATAACTGGATGAGCCGAGAGTCTTCAATGGAATCTACGGTTTACGATACATAAAAAGCCTGTAATTTCCGAGTATAATCGCCCATTCCGAACCGTTATACCTTGTGTTCAAATTTAAACATCATCATTTTATGGCGTGTTGGTATTAATAACGACAAATTGATTAGGAAAACAAATATTATCTCTTAAAAAAAACTGATAACTGGGCACTTCGTTTTAGTCTGCTTTAAAAACTTTGGTGTTTTGAGATTTTATTGCAATCGTAGTGCATGTTAATTTAATTGTGATCAGCTCTGAGAGATTGTGCTCGTTGATAAATAGATACTTCTTACCTACTTAGAAAGATACAATGCCTTTATTTTTTATTATTTTCATAAGTGAACATTGCCCGTGGACATCCATTGAAAACAAGTTGCGAAATTTGATAAAAAAGTAATGTCTTCTTTAGAATTGAACTCTAGAATGTCTTCTTAGCCAATTTTATCAGCTAATTGAGTTATTAACCTACATAATTTACGACAATCGTGAATAGCTAACTCGGCCTCCTTTTCTGAAACAATGTAAAAAATAATTTTATCGAAGGAAGCAGAAACTTGGGAGTGACATTATTTATTTATATTTATTTACGTCCTGGTGGGCTTTTACATGAATAGAAGGAAATTTATATTCACAATATTAATTACGTGTTACATAATCTAAAATAATATTATATTATAACGTAAATTAAAAGAAATTAAATAGTACGAGTTGTACTTAATTAATAATAAGAACTGAAATAAAACAAAGCGTAATGTATAAGAGTTAGTTAGTATTAGGTTATAAACAAACAATTATTTTATATGTGTTTATTACTGCAAATAGAACAGAAAAAATATGATAAAATAAGTATATATTTTAATGGTAAGGTTTGGATGAGAAAAGATTTTATGAAAAGAACAAAAAAATAATAAAATTAATTATTAGCAGGTAAAATCGAGATTAGTTGACTTTTGAAGCATTCAAAATTGTCAACACTAAATACATCTATAAATTCGCTTAATTTAGATTTTAAATATCACAAGAACAATTATTCTGTGTCGAAAAGGATATTATATTTACCTTTTTATCAACTATTGGTATATTTTTTGTGTAATTCTCTCTTATAGAGTATATTATATAGGTACCTTAATTTTGCGTGACTTTGGGACGTTATTAAATTAATTTAATTATACACGATTTTATAAAAATTAAGCATTACAGTATTCGGGTAAGGGGCACCCAGCATGGCTCAAAGGTAAAGCAGTCAATAGTTTCCGGAGATATTCTAATGAATAACGTTTTATCTTTACAAAAACATGATTATTTAAATAAATTGATTGCCATTGGAAGAATAAGTGGCTGGGTATTATTTTCATGACAAAAGAGGGAATAAAACACAGGTAGCGCCTGATAATTAGTCAACTGTGAAACAGAATACCTGTCCCGTCTCGGGTCCATCGTTTGATATCGGTTTGATCTCTCTAACAGATGTACCGTTTATATGATATATCAACTGGGAAACGGGGGAGTTGAGTTTCGACCATTTAATTACTTTTAACTTTTGGTGGATGCTATTAAATAATATGGTCAAAATATATTTATAATAAATATGTTGAGAAGTGAGTTTCAGTCACTGAGCTCGATATTTCTATCGACAGTTATCGGTAAGGTAGTTTGCTAGTTCTAAGGTGATAAATAGCACACCAGCCGTATTCAAGGTCAGAGAGATTTTGAGATTGCTACATGCAGGACATTGGTCTCCCCAGGCTGTCCTTCCTCGTTCCAATAATTATGAAGAGTATTACCGTCGAATAAAATAGACAAACATATTGCTTGTTGTGTGATAACGTAGTTTTATTTAAGAGCATCGTGTAAAACAAACATCTCGTTTTCAATTAGAATAATCAATGTGTTATTGTTTATGTTACGTGTAAAACATTTTTGGGGCTTAAAATGAAAACTAATTCAGATAGGTACCTATTTATTGATACTACGGGGCGTAACAGAACTATTTAAGTGAAATTGATAACCATTTTCATGAAAATGTTAATCGAACGTTTTCAGAAAAAAACTTTTTTTTTCAATTTCAATGCCTTAGAAGTGGGTATCTCTGTACATCTAGGACTGTTGTTTTACGCTCACATTGTAATGATTACTCTTCTCTATATATTAACTCCACGCAGGAGGCCCCAAGAAAAATAATTTCCTTCGGGGACTATGTCATCTTTGGGGATACCATACCATGGAGATTCTTTTAAAGGGAAGGTACGAGGAGTGGGTAGAAATCCGGGGTCAGTTTGACCAGGAGTATTGTATAAATCCTCCCTCCCACTCATGCAAGGTGTTGACTGGAGAGATCAAAGAGTCTCCTTCATACCTCACCAGGACATGGACAAACCTCACCCAACGAACCCGGGTACCCCTGCTAAGTCACCAAACGTAGCCAACCACTTGGGGTGACCTATGGTAGAGGTATTGGTTATCCATTTAATGGTTCCATATGACCGCCTCCCAAATTTCGGAGGTATAGGAATAATAGACATGCGCCGGTGAAAGAAAAACCTTGTCAAAATTTTATCCTCATCTATAAAATACACAAAGTATAATTATTACACATACCTACTTTTAAAAAATAATATTTTAATTGGTATACAGTTTGGTATCATTTGAATATCCTCTTTCAGACGGCATCATAACTCATAACATGAATTGTCTCTTTGCGACGAGAAAATATTGAATGCTGATCATTAAAAATATCTGTGAGGAATTCAAACCAGAGCAGAGCTTAGAACTTCACTCTTAAAAACTCCAGTGCGGGCGTCTCTTTCATTTACACCAGAATTTATTCTTAATGTAAATATTCAAGATTATGACATTGCTCTACACATTCAATCAATTTTCGATTTATACTTTAGCAAATATTGCCTTTACATTGAGTTTTTACAGTGAGATATCGCCATTTTGGAGTAAATGCTTTGAAAGTTAAAAGCTTGAATTTGCTTTAAAGGGCTTTTGCAAGATTTATATTGTCAGGTATCTCCCAGTCTTTTTTTCCCATTTTTCTCTCAGTTCGCAACGATTCCCGATAATCGAGGGTGTTCAATTTCATTGACTAGAATCTCACCATAGTACGCATAACATTTGAACAAAATATTAGATTGACGGAATTATTAGCATTTCAATACTGAAGTCGGGTCGTGCCAAGAGTAAGAATAACGGAAAAATACCCATGTATGCGACGATGTATGAATGTGAATGAAGCAAGGAGTGTTTGGCAATATATAGTTATGTTGCGGTTCATCGCCTCTGCCGTACTCCTGCGCAATAGGCCACTTGCCTATTGTGGATTTCAAAATGACTTGGAAAAAATCGTGTGGATAGATTTTTCTAATAAGATTACGAAAATGTTACAATTTTTTTTTAGTAATTTATAGTTTTTTTTATTTTTAATTAAATAAATCCGTGTTTTGGGCTTGTGACGTCACTGAAAATGTTCCGTCTCCGATAATATTCAATTAATTTTGTAAAATATATTGCAACACTTTGATTTCCGGCAATTTTTTTAATTTGACACTAATGTACGGCCACACTGGGGCCAACTTCCAACTGCTAACGTTTGGACGATTTGGTCCAACACATCAGTCTGCGCAATATTATTACGGGAGAGTGATAAAAATATTATTGTAGCGGATGAAAATTTTTTAATTTTTTTTTTTTAGCTTTACGAATCGAAATCAAAATTATGGAAACCGAAGCATCGAATACACAATTGTAGGCAACTGATAAGATACAGCGCCGAATCTGCTGTTCGATGTCCGCCATTTTGGAGTTCGTTGACTTTGGTGTGGAAGTAGCATAAAATTAACTTGCTTTATTTCCTGCGAACTTCGTTACAGATACTTTATAAATTATGTCCCGTCTTTCCGGTTTATAAAAAATGGTCCGATTTTTCGGATTGAAATTTTCAAAAATCGCCAGGGTTTCAAAATTCAAATTTGAAAAAAAAAAATACGGAATGTCTTAGAATATTTGCCTAAACCGGAAAAATTAAAAATAAATGAGATGCAATTGGCCTATTAGTTGGTTGCCGGATTTATGAGCAACTAACAAGTATTCACTGCGATTTTTTTTACTTCGTGTTTCCTAAAGGTGTAGATTTTTACCGTGCTGTACTAAATCATTTTGTATAAATTTATCTATTTCTTTTCGCTTCCAGATTTAGGTATCCTTATTAAGTAATCACCCTTGTTGTAATTAATTGTTAGCAATTATAAGCCTTTTCGTTGACAAAAATAAATTGATGTATTTTTTGGCCTCGACATTGACGTTACGCCCCTGTGTGAGCTGATCCCGTCCGGAGTCTGCGGCCGATCCTAATCATTTCAATGGACCATTTTCTCCTGAAGAAGTTCAGAGCACTCTGTCAACCTCCCCCTCCGCCCCCTCCCTCCTCCACCCCCCACCGCCGCCACGCCCTGCCGACGCACGCGAAGCTTGCTATTTGATGAATCTCCAACCATCCCATTCCCATTGAAGGATTTCAATCCCGTTTCCTTACATTGACTATTAAATTTATTCGGAAAATGTGACAATCATAAAATACTACATTTGACAATGACAAGATATCCATTCATTTCTTTAATGAAATCTTCTCAAAAATTGTTTGGGCAATCGTTTTTAATCTGCTTCATAATCGTGGCGATGGTAAATTTTTACATTTATTTTTTATGTTTTTTTTATCATAAAACATCAATTTTATTTAAGAAAACGCCAGAATCAAATGAAATAAACACCTTAAAATAAAAATGAAAGAGCGATTTGAGATATTTGAGCACAATCATCCACGGATTAGAATGTATTAATTATTTCACAATTAGTTAAATTATTCTATAACACACTATTTTCTTTTTGCACCGTTTTGCAATTTGATATCTTTTGTCTATATTAAATTTTCATCTTTGTTAATTTTTCCAAAAACTTTAACATTTCCTACAAACCTTGACATTAAAAAATTCTTTAACATTTTCCGTGACATCTGTAAATAATGTTTTTGTTTATTTACGGACAAACATTCGGAATCGGGCAAAATCACGCACTACTTATTATGTAGATGAGTAGATTGTGTAGATGAGTAGATTGTGTAGATGAGTAGATTGTGTAGATGGCGCTAAAGTTGAAATTCCCGCTTAACGCCGGCCGCCTGTTTTGATTTATCACCAAAAAGCATGTTTTGTTTTATTTTGTGAAGTTCAGGCACAAATAATATTAAAATGTTTTCAATCAGTTAAAGAACTTAATTTGCAATAATATACAATTTGGGAGGCGGGCATTGGTACGCCGCCTCGGAAACCTTTACTGGATAACCAACAACTATGCCATAAATCACCCCAAGTGGTTCGCTACGTTTGGTGATTTAGCAGGAGTTCCCGGGTTCATGGGGTAAGGTTTGTCTAGGTCTTGGAGGCGGATGACCAGGACTCACTGAACCCCAGATTCCTACACACCCCTTAAACCCTTTTCCTTCCCAGAACTCTCCTCTCCTCCTTTTCCTTAAAAAAAAACCTCCATACAGTAAGTATGAGATTTTTCATTTCAATGCAGTTTTTATTGACCTGATACTTAATTTTTTCTGGGCTTGTAAAAAAAATTATTTCTTTTTACCAATCCAAAGGCCGTTCCATTCCGTTCCAAAGATATGTTCTATACTCGCAGTATTTAATTAAGGCATCTATATTATATATAAACGATCAAATTGTAAAACATGAAACAGACGATTTTGCACTACTTGGCAGTGCATCGCCGTGATCTGCATAAAATAGATACATATTTGAAGGTTGTTAATAACAATTTTGCTTTTTACTTTTGTTTTTTTCTTTTTGTCTGTAGTTTTTTATTAAAAATAGCCAAGTTCCAAGTGGTATATTCTATCGTAGGATATTTCGTACTCTGAAATTTATATTCTAAAAACTTTTTTTTAATAGAAACTGAGTAAAACTGTTATAAGTCAAGTTGTTTATTTTTAAACGATTGTGCTCGTTAGCAAACTAACTTTGCTATTCTAAAATCCAATTCCATTGTAAAAGTAAACTCACAGATAATAATGAATAAATAATAATAAAGTTATGGAAATGACCAGCCGGAATGAATTCCTGACAATCATCATTCATTGGAGCCAATCGGTCGGGTAAATGATGCAGCTCTGTTGGACTCCGGCTCCCGTGGCCTTCCCTCATTCATCATCCCATTCTACTGCCTCTTCTGCTTCGAGCAGCTTACAACTAACATCTAACAGCTAACAGCTAACAACTAACAGCTCGCAGCTCGCAGGGTGGCTCTCAAAGCTATGGATGAATCGTGTTCTTTCCTAGGAGAGACACATTACGGAGAAGTGATAATTTATAATTAATTCTGAATTGTTTTTTCGTTCATAGAATAAAAAAGGTCTTGAATTTTTAGCACCCAGTGAAAAGTGGCTGCTGTTTCAAAGTAAATTGGTAGGTTCGGTTTTTTCTGCATGCTTCATTAATCTACGATTCCATGAATATTTGTTCCTCTTTATATAATAAAAATAAAACTAAACCTTTATTACGTAGTTTTTTTAGATTCAAATTACACAGTTTTTTTACCAATATAATTCATCTGAGTAAAAATAAACCACAATTACATAATGACATTCAGTAAAAAAAAAAATATTTTTTCAATATTTGTATGTTTTTACAATAAGTATTTTTTTATGTTATACAGTGTTATAAAGGAATATAAAAATAGCATTTCCTCAGCATAAAGAGACAAGGCTCTTGTGTTTGGTGAGAGAATTCTGGCTCAATTATATGAAATCATATAAGTAAATAATAAAATATTACAAATAATAAAAAATAAGTAAGAAAACTGAAGATTTATCAATAACTAGCTGGTTCCCGGCATGCGTGGCAATGCCATATTCAAAGAAATACATCTTTCTTCCTGCATGTGTGCATCCTTTCCCGTGCGTCCTCATTTCCCTCCCGCGCCCCCTTCCTCTTACGCCTTCCCCTTCCATCTTCCCCGCCTTCCCACACCCCTCTCCCGCTCCCCCGTCCCATCAACCCCCTCCCGCATTCCATATATTCAGTACCAGTACATTCAGTTTTCAAACAGCTCGCGTGCCACCTATTACAATTTCTTTAATTCAAATTTTAATTTTTCATACATTACAAATATTCATTTTTGTATATTATAAGAACAATCATATATTGTAAGAGTTATCAATCGAATTTGGAACCTAACATAGGTACCTTTTAAAATATCTATAATTCTTGATTCGATTCAAATTATTATGTAAGTACTTCAAATGAATTCATTAATTTACAGAGTTTTAAAAATTGACTTTGACTTAACAATCATTGTTTTGCAAAATGTCACTCTCAAATTTTTGACAGTTTCCCAAGAATTTTTGTGACGATTAAAAACTTTTCAGATGTATTGTCTTGTGGTTGTAATAATCCAGAAACCTTCGCGGGGGCTTAAAGAAAGTATTTTGAAAGGTTGAAACATTTCATATGCTTAATATAGCTTTACATAAACATCTCACTAATCCCCAAACACATTTTGATTTTTATATATATAGAGAGATATCAAGATTTGAAAGAAATAATAATAAATATGAACTCTTACAGTAGTTCCAGGTAATTTTTCAATTTAAGCTGGAATTCATGATTATTTTCGACAATTTTTAGATTTAATGGGATGTTGTTGAAATAAGTTATACCTAGACAGATATAGGTATTTTGAATGTGCTATGTATTTTTATTAAATGAAACAAAATTTTGTTTTTAACAACCACAATTCGGTTTTACTTGGCCCAATGGTCATAAGTGTAAAAATTTATATAGAACAAATAAATTAACAAGCGAAATTGGTTGATGAATAAATTTCGTTTAATAAACAAAGCGTTTGTGTCATTTAATAATATGCGATCAAATATGATACAAAATGATCACTTAAAAAATAAATTCTACATACTCTTTGTTATGTGTTACACTTTGTTCAAAGCTTTTCCCGGTGTATTTAGGTGTTTAGGGTAGGGTAACATAACTTTAATAAAATTGCGACGTCTTAAATTTAGTATACGCACGTTTTGTAAAAAATGATATATTAATTTTGATAGTAAGTATATCTAATTCGTTAGTATGCCTACCTATTGTCAGAAAATATGCACAAAAAATTATGATATTGTAAAAGTGCTCATTTTTTTCTATCGTTACGCACTAGATATGATTACTTAAATGTTTGATTATTTTTTTAAAATAGCACCTGTTAAAATAATTTGCAAAAAACATATAAATCTCAGATTGCAATAATAATTTCACAAAGACAAAAGAGAAAACAGAGCTAACACAGGCTGAAATCTTTAATAAGAAATACATAATAAATAGAGTTGGTTATCAAACAGTACAATACTGACATTGTTCCGCTGATTGCCGTGTCTAAAGCTGAACTGAATAATCACTACGCCAAATTGGATTCTAGGGCAGATGATAAATCGATTATTAACTATGTAGCATTGTGGCCGCGTCATACCAAATAGCTGCTACCCCACAGAATTAAAAAGAAGACAAGGCAAATAGATAGGTTGGTATCTGTTTTATGTTTTTCTGACTTTACCACCCGGCCTTGACCGGTAAATTATTTTTTCTCTGGACAGTTGAAAATTTCAACACTCCTTTTGAAAGTATTGTTATTTTTTGCTTTTTTTTAAATATTAAATGAAAATATTAATATTTGAAATTATATAGCAAACCTAAAAGATTCCAAAAAAACTTAAAGCTACACAATTTTCGTAATGCCAGGGCTCATCGTTTGGGAGTTTGACTGCTTAAAACAATCCGACAGATATTTGAATTTGTGCTTAGGGTGACCGGACAACTCAGAATCGTGCAACTTCAACATCTCCTTTGAAAAGTAATTAAAAGTTATTTATTTATTCATAAAATTAACGCCATTCGGCTTTTACATAATAATATAAATAAGGTATAGCAACAACATGAAAAAAATCTCATGTGAGCTTGTATATTTAAATATTACAATATTGCAACAATGAAAAAATATGTTTAAATATGATTTATTTGCAAATAGCTTAACTTAAGAGGTACGTTGAAAAGGTTTAATGGTAGGTAAATAATAAGTAAAATATATTACAAGTTAGGAAACAAACCTTATTTCCAATGAAACAATAAAATTAAGAAAATCTGTGAACAAAATAATAAGAATAGCCACTATTGTAAAATAGTACCAATATTTGTAAGTTGGTAATAATGATGAGAAGAAAAAAAGTTTTAATTTTTTTAAATTGGTTCAATAGATTACGCTAGGTTAGGTTACCGGCTATTTTTCAATTGTTTTTCATATTTTCAATGACTTCTCAAAGGAGTGTTGAAATTGCATGATTCTGAGTTGTCATGGACCCGTGCTTACAATTCAGTTGAATTCAAGTTTTTTTAAATTTCTTGCTAAAACGATAATTTTTGTTGATACCTGAAGAAAAATCAAAAAAATAATTAGGTTTTACGCAAATATTACATTTTATAATTTGCTAATTATTACTAACCACGACATGTCTATTGTAAATGATCGCCATAAAGAAAATAGGCATTTTATCAAAAATCTAAAAAGATCAGTTATTTATTCCATTTAACCAGACATAAACCATAAATCAATAACGGTTATTAAGCAAGCTGCAATCATGTATATATAGACTGGCATATTTTAATGCTTGTCTACACAACCTTTCAAAAAATCTAAGTAATTTATATGACGTTCAAGCCTCCAACAGATTATTATTGGGGCCTGACACAATGTACCTAAGTAATAAAAATCTTTGGGCTTGACATTTTTAATTTTTTGCCTCATTGGGTATAAATATAATTTTGGCTATTCCAAATAAAATAACAAAAGACCACCTTAACGAATATCAATAAATCCTCGACATTCATTCCTGCCGTTTTTGGGTATTCACGAAGTATTTGACGTATTTTTTTCGCTGTTGCTATTCCCTATCTCCAGATCAGCACACCTCAGTGTGGTCAGAATGTTGGCGTCGTTCTCAAACACGGTGTTTGGGGTTGAAATATTTAGTTGTCACCCGAGTGAAGATGTATTCTTCGGGCTGGCCGTAAGTCAACCCCTGTTGGGAGTGTCTACCCGCGCCCTTGCCACCACGCTGCTGGCCGGACTGCTCACCGCTCACTGCTGGTGCTGGTGTACACTCTACCGGGAACTGGGAACCATTCACCGTGTGCAGGGGCCTCTCCATAACTCACCGCCCAGGACCTAACTCACAGCTGTTCTGTTCTGTTATGTGTTCTTCTGTATCTACAAACACCCTGCATTTGTACCTGTGTAGTGGCTGTACCTTTGTTCGCTCAGATAGAATTACCTTTGACAAATTGTCCAATTGAAAAATTTCTCTTTCGATGATTGTTTATTTACTGTAAGTTCCCGTGTGATCGGAAGGCGAGGACAAGCCCCCTTCCCACCAGTCACAACTCCCGACTGACTGAAACTCCTTTATTTTGAAACTGAGCTCCTTCGCTTACGAGCCTCGTGTAAATATTAATAAATTATCACTTGTCATTTCTTATTACGGTGGAAGGAAGGCCGACTCAGAGAAGAAATAAAATTGTACGGAATTGGATGGAACGCAAACTTTAATTGGATAATCATTATTGACGTTTTTTGTTGAAACTCGCGGCGCTTGAATGCATCCAAACCCGTTGTTGAAATAATTAAATTGAATATTTTATTAAATATTTTTGTAATGCGTCAACTTTTAATTTCTGTTAAATACAACGGCATTGCTTCTGAAAGCGGGGAATAAAGTATTCTCGGTAGAATACAACAGGTCTTTGCGTATTTAAGAGGCACGAAGGAAACAAGAAAGTGATCATGCCTTCGATTTTTATTTGCAAACAACGCCAACTTTGTTTTTTTTTTCGACAGCGTTAACACCTTTGCAGTAAATAATCCGACCGCTGCTAACCAGGTGAATTTATTTATTTATAACAAAGCAGATATTTATAAAATGAACCAAAGTAAAGGACAATTATTTATCCTCTGTCAAACGTGTGGTTTAAGTTTAGTGATGATTAATTATCTGAGAATACCCTGTCACACGCTTACAGCTACATAATACGTTTATCAATAAGTCAATAAGTAGGCATGTCATATCTATACAGCGTCCGTCCAAACATTTGCCAAAATATTTGGCTACCTGCTGACATACTTAATGTATTTGTATTGCTTTATAATTTCGGGCAACAAATAATAATATCTTTTTAGTTTCAGTACAATGCACACTCACAATAGTATTGTGGTCGAAAACCAATACATAAATTGAAAAATAATTAGATAGTAGGCACGTTTCTTGTCGCCAAATACGCAACAATCAAAAAAACTGAAAGCAGAACTATAATAAATAATAACAAAGAATTGGTTTTCATTTTGTTTATCTTATTATTATTGATCTACCGTATAGCTATATATTATATATAAACCTATATTGCAGACTGTTATTTTAATAAAATATTGTTATTCGCGTGAACTTACCACAACGATTTCAGTTACCTATGTCAGTAATATTTTCAAACGGGTTGCGAACTTAGAGCGTTGATCTCTTTTGCTCAGAAAATTATTTTCAGTGCTTATTAATATTTTTCCACAAAAGCAATATTGGTGGCAATTTAAAAAGTTTTTATTAATCTCTGTTTCAAATTCAAGAGTTGAAATGGAATTTAAAACACCATAAATTAATTAAGGCTACCAGGATAATAGAAGTTATGAGGGGTCCGGCGCGGGTGACCGCAGCGGTGTCGCCCGGGATATTTGGGTATAATGGAGATAATAAGGTTACGTCGTATTAATTAAATGAGATATTGTTAACATGCCGTGCCGGACCGCCACTGGACTCTAAAACAAAACGAAGGGAGTGGGGAGTGGCTGGATGCTGCGGCTGCGGGCAATGTTGCAGATAACGACAATTTGAGAAATGCCGGGTTAATAAATTGTTTTACGTGTCGAGAGATTGGATGTAAAGATTTGTTTGCCTTTAATTGCAATGTTATAACATTAAAAAAAAAACATTATTGTGCCAGATTTAAATTACTAATTATTTAGAATTTCGGCTTCGCCCGAGATACAATATTTTTCATACTTTCCTTTTTTCGCAGTAGAACGATTTCAAAGTTCCATCCAAGTTTCGATCTGAAATTCGTTGCGTTGACCTAAAAAAATTAATTAAATTAAAGAAAGAAAAACTGTAAGAAACCCCCCTTTATGACGCCAGAGCTCACCGTTCGAATGTTTTTTAAACAAAAGAAAGATAAGCTGTAAAAGATAAGAATGTAAAAAATCCAAGAGATAAGCCGATTGCTTAAGCCTCGATTAGATCTGAGCGAGTTTACAAGCTACTAGCCGGCAAATTTACTATCTGCTAGTAAACTCGCTCAGTGTAATCATATAAACTAGCTAACTAGCAGATTTTACAATGAACAAGTTTACTAGCAGATTGTGATTCGTTGTAGTTGGTAAACTCGCTCAATGTAATCGAAGCTTAAATGAATTTGAAAGCTCCTTTTGATTTACATAATTCTGGGTAATTTTCCAACCGTTTTTTCAAAAAAATATATTTTTAGATACTAAGTAGATAGTTGTATTTGTAATATAACGGCCGGCGTAGTCCAGCGGTAAGGCCCTTGACTGGCATTCCGAAGGTCGCGGGATCAAATCCCGGTGTGGCAAATAAATTTTATTTGATTAATTTGTGTTATTTCACAATTTATTCATTTAAAATAATATAAAGTATATTTTCGGCACGTTCCAGAGTGGAAAATACTCTCAGTATCGTCCTGGTGTAAGACCACCATTCAGAATTAAAAAGGTGCTTGAAATGGCTTTAGCCGTGTTTGGTGACCAGATCTGAATAGCCAGGTACTTCCCCCACCTTCCTTTTCCCCACCTCCTTCCCATCCCCACTTCCTTCAGCCTCACAACATACCCCGATTGGGGATGCCATAGTCTCACTGGCTCCAGACGGGAGCAGTTGGGATTCTTGTGAGGTATTCATATAAAAAAGTAATTTTGAATTGACAGAAAATTTTTATTTATTCGCCACACTTATTAAATGATAATTTCTGACTTTAAAGATAACGACAAAAATATATACCCAATAGAACAAAACAAATGAACATTCAAAGAGTTTTCCAACCGTTTAAGATTTTCAGTAGTTTGCCTGCGACACTCGGACGACAATCGTACTACAGAGATTCTCAGAAATCTTCCTGCCTGTACAGCGAACAACAAACATACTGTTAACCATTTAAAATGTTTCTTTAATGGTCAGTGCTCGCGGGGCGAAAGGTCCCAAGCGCCGCGAGCTTCCGATACAATCCCTCCACTCTGCTTCTGAGACGCCCCGCCGCGTCTTTGAATTTATTATTGTCGTGTATTTGAAACAAAATGTATGGGGACACTACTTTTTAGTTAGTCCTTTTTGAGGGACTTTTCATAGCGGGCACGTGAAGATAAGTGTTGAGGATGGAAGTTTATTGGTTGACTGTACGTTCTTGGAAGCGACACGAAGGATTATTAAATAATTACAATAAATTCAATTATTTTTATCCGAACGCGATTGTCTACGTTTGATCAATTGAGCCAATTAAGAACTTCGTTTTTAAATTAAAAATCTGATGTAGTCAATTACATTATAATTTATTATTATAGCGACATCAAAGAACTTGTTTGCTCGATCAAAGAATTATCGATGCTTTAATTTCTAATATTTTATCGATTTTACTCCAAGCCAATGAAGCAATTTAATCGAGGTATCAATCAGTTATCAGTATTACTCGTTGATTTTATCTGCAATAAAATTATAAAGGTTAATTCCAGCAATTCATACTATTCGTTTGATAATGAGATATGTGAGGGGTAAGGGAAACAGACATCCGCATTATGATGTAGTTTTAGTATGATCGCGCAGAAGTGATATTAAAATCGCGCGACTTAATTCTTGGTCTCGTCCACCGGCGACTAAAAATGCAAATAATATATAGTGGATAGCATTTGCGCGTATCATGAATGAACGTGATTTTAGAATCATATCATATATTTTAGCTGGTAGCGATTATTTAGTATAAATGATTATTATTCGCGTTCGTCTTGTTGGCTCGTTGTTTCGTTATGGGCGTTATTTGTGATCCAAAAGTCTGACCATTATTTGCTCAAATTTTATTTACAGAAATGTGTTTCATCAACATTATGAAATTTTTAAAAATTTAATAAATTAAATTTTTAACAACATAATGAAATTTTCATTTCGATGAAATGGGATAGTAATATACGACGTTAGGTGTAAGAAAGACATCGCGTACCAAATGGTCTAGAACCAAGAGGTATCATTGGCGACATTTTTTGCCATTCAAATCTTCATGGAAGGCAATTTTAGTGTACCTACGTATTAGCAATTCTGTGGTTGTTTCAATATTCGCATGATTTTTATCCTGGTGCGTGGGTGGCCTTACGATTCCGGAATGTAGAATTAATTTAATTTATTCATTTTAACACATAAAAATGAATCTATACTAATATTATAAATGCGAAACTGCGTTTGTTTGTTTGTTACGCTTTCACGCATAAACCAATAAACCGATGTTAAAAATTCTTTCACCAATAGAAAGCTACATTATACGCGAATGATTTGGCAGTTTATAATGGTAAGTTCTGGCGTTATGAAATTATAAATATTAATATCGTATATTTATTATGCGTTTTCTGTCGCTAACAAAAGCGAGTTATTAAGCTAACGTCAGAAAACAAATCGTAGCCGTGAAAACGTTGCTGATATATTTGCGGGAAATCGTAGTTAATATCTATCTTTCTATGTAAATAAAAATGAATCACCGAAATGTTTGTACGTGCTTAACATCCGAACGAATCCACCAAATTGAATATTTTTTTGGAATATTTTTTTGGAATTTAGGTGGAACGCGAGCTGTTTGAAAACTGAATGTACCGGAAATGAATGTAAGGATTACGGGAGGGGGGAGAGTGGTGGGGGGAGGAGGTTATGGGGAAGGGGACGGGGGGGGAGGAGGTTATGGGGAAGGGGAGGGGGAGGAGGGAGGGGGAGGGGGGGATGATTGATAAGTGCAAGCGCTAAAGTAATTTACCCCTAATACCATGAGAGCGAAGCCACGTGTAGTATTTTTATCAAAGTAAAAAAAAAAAAAACTATTTTTAATTTTTTTTTCATGGATTATTAGTTTTTGTATTGTCTCTATTAAAGTTTCTTTACCACCAACCACACCGATAATGCATGATGTTCAAGCCCGTCGCCCCATGGTAAAGGTAAGGAATGGGTAAGACAATGACATAAACGTTAAGTTGTTGAAAAGTCCCACAATGGCATCGGTTAACTTACTTTGGCAAACTTTACTTTTCTGCCCAGGGTCTTAGGGCACTCGTTTTATGTCGATTCCTTACCGGACCGTGATTGGGCTAAGTTATCATTGATATAAAGTTTTTAAATGAAAATAGCCAGAATAACTCTGTAATATATCTTATTATAAAAAATAAACTGAAAGTTTTTCTCGGTTATAATATTAATAAAATAATTTTCATAAATTCACGAAAATAATTGCTGTGGTGTTGTCAGAAGTATGCCAGGTTTTTGTTCCTGCCTTTACGCACTGACCTTAACAATATGATTCTGAAACTTCTCGTATCAAATTAGGTGACAAAAGTAATAGAGAAAGGAATGAAAAACAATGGTATAGTTAGGAGAACCTGGCTATGAATTTCTAATCAAATCATTCAAAGCAATCATTCAATTCTGAATAATTGTGGCATACAAAAACACTAAAAGTATTTTTCTACTTTGGGAAGATAATTTTTTAAAATTTTGAAATAATATTTTTTATTAAAAATCCACGTATATTATTAAAACCTCTACTAAACCAGTAGACAAGTGGTGTTTTAACTCACTTCATCCACTGTCGCCGTTGGTACGTAACACACGTATAAAATAAATATTCTTAATACGGACGATATCACAAACTGAGGTATAAATGTACTGTACAGGTGTAATACCTGGTGAAAATAACTCCCGGGGAACTGTGAGTGAAACAATACATTTTTATCGTGCGATTGAATTAAG
The DNA here is from genome assembly GCA_936435175.1 of Glyphotaelius pellucidus. NCBI lineage: Eukaryota > Metazoa > Arthropoda > Insecta > Trichoptera > Limnephilidae > Glyphotaelius > Glyphotaelius pellucidus. Next base: position 23,493,700 of record OW386537.1, read on the forward strand.
GGTACTTGATTATTTCGTTAACATCCCCCCTTTTTAATATTAAATACTTTTAAAATAAAATTGAATTTTTCTCAGTTTTCTTATTAAAGTGAAATATTGATTGCATTGGCTTCCACAAAGCTCGTCTCGGTATTCATGCAACCAGAGTAATACAATGCTTCTCAATGAGGACGTAAATTAAATAATTGGTAAAATATCCCGTGAAATAAAATCAGGAATTCGGAAATAGCGTTATTTTGGGACAGGCCACATGCAGATTTATTAAACAAGTGAAATGCCGGTTGAAAATGCTTTTCCAATCACCGATTTAAGCTCAAAGTATCGAGCTTTTTATTTTATCTTCGATGCAAGATTATAACATAAAAAAAACAGCACACAGTATCTAAATGTTTAAATGTTTTTAGCTTGGTTTAGATAAAACTTGAATGCTTTTTTTAAAAATAAGTCTGTTTAAATTTCGCTTTAGTTTGTAGCGGAATCATGCAAGCGGAAATTAACCAATTTCCCGACGTACGATCGAGCTGAAACTCGGCAGATAGATTCATTGTCGAAAATAATGCATTTTATTTTATGGTGGCATTCACTCATACATACGCAGTAACAAGTGTAAACGCATTTTTTTCCGAAATTCGAAGAAATTAACGCACTTAATAAACCAAATAAATATCGATCTTACCAACTCGCGCGATTGATTCTGATTACTGGGTAGGAAGGTTTAAATCTCAATCAATCCAATTTATTTGGTTTTTGAATTTTTAAAATATATTTGAAAATAGATGTAATGTAGTTAAAAAAAATTGTTTTTATGGGTTGATTTTTTTACTTTGACAAGGTACCTGCCGTTGAACTAAAAGTAAAGGTTATGACGGTGGCTACGCGGTATGTGCGCTCGCCTATAACTTGTTCCCAGGGTACCAGGTGAGGCAAGGCAAGGAATTGGACAGGGCACAAGGCATAAGGTGGGCAAAGGTACAGGGCACAGTGGGTACAGCCTCGCCCGGTCGTGTGAGAGGATTCAGGAATTCTCGTGTCAACTTTTGGGACTGACGCATCCATCTTGCGGCCAAATATTTCGTCCGCTCATCTGTTTTTCGGCTTTTTATGCATGGGGACACTGTGGGAAAAACTCGCATTATGAATATGTGAATAACTCACGTGGGCGTTTGGTGTCGTTGGTTTTGTTTATTCCTAGTCCTGACGCTCGATTAATTTGGTAAAAAATACGGGGGACATTACGAACCGAACAGCCAACCTGACCAAATGTGTAGTATCCTTAATGTTCACAGTAAACACATTAACTAATAATGGCTGTTTTAAATATTAACAATATTAATAATTACACATTTGTCTGTAATATTAATTTTGTCGTTCTTGCGGAATTTCATTATTCGCAGTCAAAGCTAATTTAAAGTAGGAGTCGAATATTGGCGAGAACAAGTCAGCTACCTAAAAAACTCGTTAGACATATTTTTTGTCGTTATTTATTAATACAATAAATAAATGAATCCCATGCATATTTTATTTTTTGTTAATGTATCTTATGACACCACCTGTTCTTAAATCTTGGTATTTGTCATCATTCGTACTGTTATTAATTGTTATTTTGCTATCAATTCCCCTGGTTTTGTTCGTACAATACGCCAAGTGTCGTATGAAATAGATCAATAATAAAATATATTCTTTTATGCTGATGATAAAAACTCTCGTTCATTGAACTCTTAAATTTCTGAGATTTTTGAAACCAAGAATTAGCAAAAAGTCTGCTATAGCGAAGCAATGCCGAATTCAACCTTCAATCTGCAGAACTAGTTTCAACAATCAAAACCGAACAAAAAAAACCGAACTTATAAAAAACAACAAAAAATGATTGTTTTATTTTACAAACGGAATTTGGTTAAGAGTTCACTGGAAATTCCACGAGTTCATCGGTTTTATTTATGCCCATTAAAAATGTGCTCCTTGTTTCGGAACATCATTTAATTTTTTTAAATATTCGATAAATTTGATCGTGCTCTCGCAGTAGAATTTGTGACTGGATAAATGCTTAGGTATAAAAAATGGTGACTGTTTTGTAATCTTTAATCTGAGCTCCAGGAATGCCGGAGATAGGCTACTGTGAGCTGTGACGATGGAGCAGACCTCATTATATTCCTCGACTCTCGACATTACTTCTCTTCCATTCATCGATTCAACGAGCCAGGTTCTGGTGGAACTTTCAACTGATCCGTCCTCTTCAACAAATAAACATTGTCTTATAAAGTTACTTTTAGGTATTTAACTTTAATCAAAAGCTTCATAAGATATATAACTTATTGCAAGACTTTTTCACAGTTTTAATGTAACATGTTTTTTAGAACGCTAAATTTATGTAAGGTTTTCATCAAGTTTTGTTCAAAATTGGATCTAATGTGTTTATTATTTAAAAAAAAAATCATTTCGCCCATAATCTCACAAATCCATTATTATCTATTGCGAAAGATCCTTGAGTTACCATTTCACTAAAGTGGCAGTATTAAAATTAGCAAACTTATTGCCAATATTATTAGATTATAGAATTAAGTGAATACCTACTTCACGAAATTGTAATAATAAAATATAAAGTGTTTTCAATCTAGTGTTTTTGTGAATTTTAATATTCATGCCTGTATACCTAACTACCCACTACCTTAAAATTATAAGATGTCGAAATACAATATTAAATCTCCTAACAATACATGTTTGTTAATGCTAAAGTTTTAAAAGACGTTGGTGCAAATTATTATTAATAAAAGTTATCTGTAGATGCCTACCCATATTAGTTTTCACACCCACAGGTCTACACGATATAAATCGAGTGATATTATTAAAAAAGCAGTTGTGACCATTTCTGAACGTTCGATTAGAACTCGCATTACAGTTCAATTCAATACAAACATCTGTCATTTAGACAGGATCACTCTTGTCGCAGATAACATCAATAAGTTTATAATGGATAGAAACTACATCGATATAAAAGATATAAGCTGGTAATAACTCAATAAAGAAATATTAATAAGCGCACTGGAGAGACGCGACTGCCTTGTCTCTTTGACATATCAATATCGACCAAAATAAAGACACTTCACTAAACAGCAATAGATTGTCTTTAATATCTGGAGTAGACGATTTCCGCTAGGCAATTTCACAAATTAATGTACTATGTAGGTACCCTAAAACGACATTATTTTTGTTGTTTCTTCAAAATTCGCAAATTCACTTTGTGGCGTCATTAAATTATTTATGTTGATTTGAAATGGATTGAAGGAATAGTATCTATCAATTAGGAATAGTATTATTTAAAAAATTGGGTTGGCACAAAGTTCGCACAAAGTTATTTTAGGTTTTTTTTTCAATTTATGATATACCTAAGTAAATTTCACGTATTTCTAACATTTTTTTATAAATAATTTGAGCAAAATCAAAAAAAATAATATATTTCTTAGTTTTTACTAAAAAAAACGTAGAATGATTTGATTTTTAGGTTCCATGCCAACTCAGAATCAACTCAACTCTAAACCTCTTTGAAAAAATCTATGAAAAAAATTATTAAAAATAACCCATAGCCTAACCTTACGTAACCTATTTAACCAATTTAAAAAAATATATTTTTCATCACTTTTAATGACTCTTCAAAGGAGGTTCTTCTCTTCTGACGGTCACCGATTTTTAATACCTTCATCGCGTCGTGGCGTTCGGAATCTACAATTAGATTCAAGCTTTATTAAAATTATTCATTAACGTTAATAAAACAATATTAAACTTTGTCAAAAACGAATTTATAACGTTTTATAAATTGTGATGCTAATTCTAAGTAGGTACCAGAGAACAACATATTTCTAACGGCGGCGCCGGCGTCATAAGTTGGCACGATATTGAGTTAGGCAGTAACTTAATCGTGTATTTACTTAAATAACGAAGTACGGCGGATTTTAAGAGCTTCGACACTGATAATATTCAGCAGCGAGAACATTAATCAAAGCTCGTTAAACGCGGCAACTTACATGCACATTACACTTTACTGATGCTCAGGCAGCCTGCTTGCAGCGGATGAGCATTTAATGATTTCCCCGAGTTTCTGCATTGGAAATCAGTTCCCTGGGAGAGTTGATCTCTTGGCGAATACATCAAAGTAGTCCCATTCAACATATTCATAGCACACTTTGAGATAAGTGTGTGCTTTATAAACGTGTTAAAGTATGATTAGTGACCGTTGAGTGAGCTGTATGCGAACTGCGCAGTGCACACATTAGAGCAGGCTGTTTCCACCGTGGTAAAAACTGAAGCGATGGTTAATATCAATTAAGTTAATTCAAACTATTTCAAATGTCAAATCTTTCTAAAATCGCTTTCAAATTATATGTTGATAATAAATGCACATTGCGGAGTAGAAGAAATACAATGTATTCAATTAAATCGAGTTATTAGTTCTAGAGTTACCTACCATCGCTTGTCACCTAGGCCTAGTTATTTGAACCCTCATCACAACTGGCGTAGTTGTCAAATCGTCATTTAAATTTTTATGTCTTCATTCATCGGTTCCTGTTAATCGCTAATTCTCGGCCCATCAGCGTTTGGTAGTTTTTAAAATGAGATTGTTGATGGCTGCTGTGCTTAATAGCTGATCAAACAAACTAAAGGTTTATTTTAATTATTTAAAATTTATTGTATTAAATGTTTTAACAAATTATCGAGTTCTCGGCATGCGTTGCAAAGCCAACACTAATTAAATTATTTCTCCCTGTGTGTTTTTTTCCGTTCGTCCCGTTCCCCTTCCCCTCATGCATTGCCACTCCACCACCCCCACCTTCCCTCTCCCCCCCGCGATCCCCACCCCTATCCCACGTTCAATATATTCAGTCCCGGTACATTCAGATTTTCTAACAGCTCGCTTACCTATTGCAATTTTTTTTTACAAAAATCGTTTTTCATGTATTACAAACATTCATTTTTGATTATTATAAGAACAATCAATCTAATTTGGTACCTAACATAGGTACCTATAAATAAATATAATGTTTGATTAGATTCAAAGCATTCGATTTCGGCTAGTACCGTACATGAGTATTTCGAGTTCAAAGAGTTATCGAATATTGAATTTTGATTGAACAATCGATGGTTTGCAAAATAACATTCTCAAATTGTAACATTTTTGACAGTTTCGTAAGAGTTTTTGCTTTGATTTAAAAATTTTTCAGATGTATTGACATGTGGTTGTAATAATCCAGAAACCTTCGTGAGGATGGAAAGAAGATACTTTGAAAGTTTCAAACATTTCCTGTGCAATATAGCAATACATAGACAACATACATATATACATATAAGCAAACAAATATTGATTTTTATACATGTAGATCGAATTTTAATAATCATAAATTTAACTATCATCTTGGCTGTATCACTGATAAGCAAAAGGCCTTAAATGGCTTGCACCAGCTACGTCACTAACGTCACTCTACGTTACGAGCTGAAGCAATCTACATATTAAATAAGTGTATATATACTCGTATAACGTGGCACATTACTCTACCTGTTGAAGTAGAAGTTGATTTTCCATATCAGTGGATGTACCAGATGACTATGATAAGCGTTTCTGTCTTCCATTATTCCTAACCATTTCATTTTACATTCCATTATTATTGTAGAGTTCTTATTATCTCCTACTTCTAACAATGACTCCTAAGTCCATCCGTTCTTTGTGTCAGACCAAGCGCACTTAGCAGCAGTCCGTGGCTGTAATGTGGTCTCTAATGCCCGTTTTAAATGGGCCTACCAATGTACAAGCTATCAAATGTCTTATAATTCAGATCATATTTACAAATTCTTTATATTTCTACTATTTATCAGAGAGAAGATTAATTATAACTTTGAAAAAATTATAATTTTGTAAGAAACATGTATTGATTTTTCTCGATATTTGTGTTTCTAGGAATTATTCAGGTCTATTTAAATCGTACTCTTGAGCGTATTATGAGAGTGATTGGGAGTCAATCTTATTCGATTGATAGATAAATTAGTTCTAATCGATTCTGACACTTATCTCGTTGATCGATTCTCATCGGACAAGAAATAACAATTCAATCTAAAATTTTAAGCAGATAAATAATTATTGATAGTTTCATCGAGGGATTTTATACATTCGACCTCGGGCATTTCCTAGTGGGAGGAATGGATTCATATGTCCGTCACTCCTGAACACACTGACCCCCAGATTCCTACCCAGCCTTAATACGTTTTTCCTTCACAGAACTTCCTCTTCTTAATTTCCTTAAAAAGACCCTCCACGCAGCATCCCCTAAGATGACATTGGCGTTGATGGAAATTATTTTCCTCAGAGCCTCCTGGGTGGAGCTAATATAATTAAAAAAATGTTTTAAGCTCTCAAGGCCTTTCTTACTTTCGTTAACTTATTACTAGTAGGCGGCTGGCGGAGGCAAAAACATTGAAATGTATGGCGAGCGATATGCTGAAATAGGCCAAAACCAAACAATCTATTATCTTTTAAAGCTAAGTCTGTTGGCCCCATAAAACAAATTAGACCGGTCAAATAACGATAGTTTAATTGTTTTGCTAATAATATGTGCTAATAATTGTTTTATTAATAATGTTATGTTAATAATTAGCAGCTCTGGCATTTTCGTTTTGCCCCCGCATTCCGCCTCCTACTTATTACTTATTAGAATACAAACTTTGTCCTAGCTATTATTTATTTCTTCTACTTATAAATCCCAAGGGTTGTTTTCTCTACTATTTTTAATGAGTTAACATAATTTCTTACGGGAATATCACAAATATGTCGGTACCTTGAGCATTCTTGTACCAGTTCAACTGTAAATCCGAGAAGGCAGTCCTTTTCATAATATGCAGTTAAAATATCGTACAATCATACTAACTTGAGCCCCTAACCATTATGTATTGTAACCCCGTCGTAGTGTAGTAAATACCTTATTACATCTTACACACATTATCCCACGAAAATTTTAAGTTCAAAGAATTTAAATCTAATGCGTTGTGAGAAGAAGATTACCCTCTCGAATACAGTGCCTCTGGTAAACAATGGGTTCGGTTCAGGATATTTAATTTAAATATCTGTTCCAACTAACTGATTCTTAAATCATCTCTGTCAGAATCTATATGGTTTTTTGATTGAGCGGAGATACTATTAAGTCTAAATATTTATTTTCTAGCTTTATAGAAATGGGTTATGTTTCATTAGCATTATAATTTATCAAGTATCTGATTAGTGGTGATTTTTTCAGGTAAGGAAAGTTTTTCCATGCGTTAAAATGTTTAATGAATAGTAAAGTTTTTATTTAAAATTTTTTTACTCAAAGCGAACAGTTTAAAAAAATGCAGAGTGTGTAATTCACACGCGGTAGAAGTGAAACTAAAAAGTCGCTAGATGTCGCTTTCTTTTCTTTTGCTTATTTTTTAAAGTGGTTTGAAGATTGGATATTGATTAAACAAATTAAAATGCATTTTTTTCGGATTTCGTAGGATTCAAACCCTCTGTTTCTCTGGCCGCTGAGACTTGTCAGGCATCTTGCCCACTACGCTATGGAAGGCACGCGCCGAGGTGCGAATTTACTGTGTTATATTAAGACCGAGTATTTGTGTAGAACGAATTTGTGACGCATTTCCGTTTCACCCAAAATTCAAGTCACTGACGGCGCTAAAGAAGTTTCATTTCAAATATCTTTAGTTTGTTGTAGGTAATAAGCCTCAAAATTCACGTTTAGGCAATACGTAAACTTATAAAGCGTTGAATATACAGCCGTTTTCAATCAGTATACATTCATACCTACTTTTCTTTTCGTAGGTGCGAGTATAACTTGATTGCAGATATTTTTATTATTTTAATTTATTACGGGAATAATTCGTTACAGGAAAAATTACAGTTTTATTATATTTTTTGAAAAAGATACTAAGATCGACTAAGAACCACCCATATATTTTCATCCTAGACTTACAGAAAAGTCAATAGATGTCGAGTATTAAATAAAATGACTAAAAATTTATCCAGACACTATCTAGATTGCATTTAGTTCGGGTTTGAATCTTGCAATCATACATAAAGATAGCAGCCACAGATAAAAGTTAAAAGTGACCGAATTTGAATCGACGCACCTTGACGCAGTGGACAGCGCATTCGCCCGGAAAGCGAGATATCCTGGATTCGAGTCCCAGAGGTGCCAATATCTTTTTCTGATTTTTCTGTTTCCAGATTTTCGATTGAGTTTCGCTCATAGTGTCTTCATTTAATTAAATATTATAAAAATATTGTCTTCAGAAAAGACGGTGCCGTGTGTTAAGTCAATAATCCAATTGGCATCTTCATTCTCATCAACATAAGCCAATAAAATGTTGGTACGTACACGTTGTAAATGCGGTGGCTAATTTTCAAAGTAAACAGCCGCCGGTCGAACAGTTTGGTCATGAAAGCTTTTCCGTTAGGGACTTCCTATTTTAAACAGTTTCAATAGCGTTTCAACAATCTTATCCGCCATCTGCATCTGTGTTACCATTGTCTCATCCAACATCCGATGTAAGTAGTCGTACATGACTCAACAATCAAACGTCATTGTTTAATATCCTCTTTTGATCTGTGATATTGACTTTGACTTTGACTGTCCCTCTTTTAATGGTCACTTGGGGTTTTTCACCCCGAAATATCAAAAAATTTACATTTTCATCAAGCTGTCTGCGGCTAAAATAAATATTGACGGACATGTTTGGGTCATAGTCCTAAACCTTGAAATTTGAGTTTTAGGATGATAAACTGTAATTAATCAACTAATCATCACACCGTTTACCCGCATGGTTGGGCAGAGAGGACATACCGCACAACATCTATTTATCTAAACTAAATTTCTGAAAGTCGTTATCCTGAATGTAGGTTACCTAATAAAAAAATATCAGAAGAACTCATTAACTACAAATATCCAATTGTAAAAATCCAAAATGTTTTTAAGGCGGCGCTTCCCGGCTCAAAAAGAAGAAGATGGAGAGATATGTAATTACGAGTGTTGGACAGAGCGCACTAATATTAGAAGTGATAAAAATGAAGCGAAAATTGCGAAAATGCTTAATAAAACATGACTCGTTTAAAATAGAGCAAAAATCTCGTGGAAGGTAAGGTAAGGTTAAGTATCATTTAAAGAAGCATTGTGAATTTTTTCACAAATATTACTTGTAAAATAATAGAAATAGACTTGTTTTTAATAATTTTCGGAGCATATTTTGCGATTTTTTTCTATCGAGGGAATTTCATATAATATGCGTTTCGGCGTGGAACGTATCTAGATATTATCTTCAAAAATAACATATATTTTTTTGAGTTTAAAAACTTCAAATGTTTAAGGGAGATGTGTAAGAAATCGGTCGAAATTCGGATAGCGGCGGCTTAATTTAAATGATGTCAATTTAACCTAACCTATCTCAATTTGTAGGTATTAATTTTTAAAACAATTTTTCTACATAATGGTTTTATTCTTTTCAGGATTTCGGTTTTTTTGAGAAGTTGAGTATTCAGGAATACAGCTTTAATCCTATGGTGTGTTATTGCAGAAAATGTTTTAATGTTTTTTTTTAATTAATATTATAAACAAAAATTATAAGCTCAACCACACCATAGCATAACCACCTGAAAAACAGGGGGGTTTAAACAATACGTTGTTTTCATTTAAAAGTACACGTCAAGCCAGATCTTGCTGCAAAAACACATAAAATATTGCTGTGGTAAAACAACTTTATTGTACACACATTTCCTTATATTACATTTTGCGAGGGCCAATAAGCGTAGGTAACCGTGTAATGCTTTGCGCAAGTACCTATTATTTACATTAGAATTTTTGCTCGGTCCGCCCCTCGGAGTGCCCTCTGCCTTCTGCGAGCCTCAGCGTCGCTTTTCTGGGAAGCGTCCGCGTCCCCTCGCTCCCTGCGCCCTGGGAGACCGGGATAGTGGGATGGCGGGCACATCAGGCACACGGGCTGGGCTCGGGACTCGGCTCAGCGTCATGGCCAGGCCGGGGCGGACTGCAATCACGAGTGCGCGGTTAATATGTAAAACAGTGGCCTCCTCCGTGGGAGAATGCGCTGACCATTTCCCAGAAGCTCCCCGGCCGATGTATCACAGCTCCTTAATAAACTAATCTGGCCACCGTTCCGAGAAAGTGGAGTTAGCATCTACGCTGACACCGCCATTACACGACAGCTCACTTGATAAATGATGCTCAATTCTTAGTTCAATCGTCAATTTGGAATCGGGTAGAGCTCGATGCGTTTTCTGCCTATTGTAAGTCATGCAATAAAAGTGCGGACTGCAGTCGATGGTAATTGTGCGTACCCACGCAATTTCAATTACAACGTGGAAAATTGTTTACGCTTTTCAATTATTGTTTGCACCCACTTCTTTTAAGAAGATGGTAAAAAAATGGTTTATGGAGTATATTTTTTACAAGCTCATAAAAAAAATTGACATTTTCGAGAAAAGAAAATCAACAGCTTGGAGAACATGCAGGGTTCCTTGATTACAACCCCCGATCATGAAAGTGATCTTCACGTAAGAGCTTTCAAGATTATATTTCAGATTTGAACTCAGAGATGTATCTACCGAAAATATGTTTCTCTAGTTCCAGAGATGATTACATTGTAATCTGGAAAACAGTATGCATATAAGTGCAATGATAAATATCGATCTAATTTTAATTAAAATAGATTTAACGAAACATCATGGTTGGAACATGGAATAGGTATTTGTATTGAAATTAGCTCTACCATGTGATGTCTCTTTTCTCCAGTTTCTCTCATAAATGTTCCAAGCAAAAAAGCTTCCACACTTTACCTCCTTGATTTGGGAGTAAAATTTTGGAGTGAAGAGCGATCCTGAAATGTGTTGCGTTACCGAGTCTGCCAATGAGGGATACAAAAAAACACTAATATAATATTTTGATCCAGGTATTCCCATTTTTTAATATTCGTGAATAAGATTTACTTAGAAAAATACATTTCGGTTCAATTTACATCGATTGGTAAAATAAATTTAAAGGTCACGTTATTTAATTTGTGTTATTTCACAATTTATTAATTTAAAATAATATATAGTATATTTGCGGCACGTTCCAGAGTGGAAGATACTATCAGTATCGCCCTGGTGTAAGACCACCATTCAGAATTGAAACGTTGCTTGAAATGGCTTTAGCCGTGCTTAGTGACCAGATCTGAATAGCCAGGTACTTCCCCACCTTCCTCTTCCCTATCTCCTTCCCCTCCCCACTACCTTCAGCCTCACAACATACCCCAATTGGGGATGCCATAGTCTCACTGGCTCCAGACGGGAGCAGTTGGGACTCTTGTGCGGTATTAACTGTAAAAAAAAAAAAAATTTAATTGAAAATCCCTAATTTTATTTTTGAATTGATTGCAATCAAAGAAGCCATTAAATATTGTATAAAACAATTATAAAAAATGTTCTACATACAAATGTGCTTCAGGATATTAAAAGTGTATAGATGAGAGTAGCCTATGGAAAAACCTAGTACATTTTAGAGGAGATAATTAAATTCTAACAGAAAGGTGTTCAGATTTATTCTCAATGAATTCCATCCCATATAGGAATATGTGGGAATGAAGAGGTGGATTCTTCAGCGAATGAAGCATGCGTTCGTGGGAAAGAAATCGATTGAGAACGAAATGCTTTAGATTATTCTGAAATAAGTAAATTAATAGTACACAGAAAGAAAAGTATAAAAAAGTCTTATAAATTATACTGTTCACAGAAATGGATTTAAAGACATCGGAGATCAGTATCATTAAGCATATCTAGATAAAAACGTAATTTATAATAATAATTAGGTACACCTTAAAAGTCACTCTAGTCTGACTGAAAACTGTCTGAGAACTGAGTTAACAATCACACTTGCTTTAAAAATGATAATACTTACCTTCTTCTACCTACAATGAATAAATAATTTCTTGCATAAAAAACGTCTGAAAAAATGTTACCAAGAAAACGCTGTTTCTTGCTAACTAAGCAGAAAAAATCGAGTCTATCCGAACGTGTTATGTTAATACGCCTTTAGGATCCACCTAAAACTTTATTGTACACCAGATAAGCCGAAAGTTTTTTGTTCTCTCTGATTACTAATAAGGCCCGAGTCGTGAATTACATTAAATACATGAACTTTGGAGATACTGCATAAGTATAACAGTCTAACCAGACAGCATGGCTACTTTCTTATCTGCGCCGTGGCCTGGGATCAAATAATCATTATACATTATACTCGAACCTACCTCCTTCCGTCTTACCTTCCACCACCGCTATACCACCTCCTGCTTTACTCCTGGGAAGAATTGTGAATACGAACAAGGGAATAAGGACGGGGAAGTCGTAAAGATTTTATTTCGTTTAACCCCAAGCCACTGGTCGGTTGCCGTATTTCAGTGAAAGTTTTCCATATCCAAAAAATAAATTGTTTTCCCATTCCCATAAGTATTTATATTTGAACTATGTATCTAACTATAATATAAATATATGATTTTATGTTGAGTAAATTATTCGATAATTAAAACATTTTTCAAATATTGTAAAAAAAATATTATGTTAAAATACCAAGATGGGTGCAACTTGCAGCATTTTATTAAATGATCTGAAAAGATCGTCCGAAAAAATACCTTATTGATTTTAATAATCAAAATAACCTATTATTACAAATCTGTCCTGATGATGGAAACTGTAATACTTCCGAAACGTTGAGTAAAGAAGGAGGTAAGCGCAACACGATAAAATAATTAAAAAAATAAATCAGTGTAAAATTACCTACGCTTTGAAACTTTTCAAATTCCGTCAATACTAATGAAAAGTTTTTGATTTTACAATTACAATTTCTAAGGAAAGGACAACTTAATTTTTTTTTTCAAAATGTAGAGTTACACGTTTCTTTGTAATGTACCTATTATCCACGAGAAAAAGACACGAGCACCTGACTCCAGGTATTAGTAATTAACCATATGGACAGTGCCGGATCCACGAAATCTGGCGTCCTGAGCGGTAACTACAGATGACACCCTCCCCCCACATTTGTTTTATTTACTCAGATTAAAAAATTAAAAATTGTCCACTTGTGTTTAAAATTTTTAAAAAACCTTACCTAAGTGGTTGACAGTTGTAGTCGACTCACTTAACTCAAAGCAAAAACTTAAACTAAATAAACTGGATGGAACGGCAATTTAAAACGTAAAAAGTGCACAACGTAAAAGAAATAGTAAATAATATTGTTTATATTCATACAACGTTTATGAAGTAAAATAATATTCAATATTATTTTCTTAATGTGTAATTTTTATTTGGATTGGGAAATAGTCCATTTTATACCACTTTGCATTCAAATCATTTCAAAAGTTTGTTAAACAAGATGTCTACCAGGCGATTTTCTCTCACCCTAGGTTTGGCTTCAATGTATTCATTCAAATATTGTACTCTATGTTCCCAGCGCATTAAATACGATAAACACATACACAGAATTTGTAAAAAAAATTCGTGTCATATTTGAAACTTGCAAACTTCTTTCCACAGTGCGTGCTATGCAGAACGGTTTTCTGCCAAGTTTAAAGATTAGGCCTTAATAATTATTTTATTAAAAGACATATAACTTTATTTACATCACTTTATTTTATACACTACCTACATGTTTCATGAACAATGTTCACATCCTCAGGAGTAAATGTACACTGAAGTTATGGTACTAACAAAAATCGAATACTTTGAATCTAATAAAAAGTATATAGCTTTTAAATACCTACGTTACGTACAAAATTGATCGTACTACACAAAATAATACACTAAAAATAATGTTTGTAATAGAAAATTTGTAAAAAAAATTGCAATAGGTAGCACGCGAGCTGTTTGAAAATCTGAATGTACCGGGACTGAATATATTGAACGAGGGAGAGGGGCGGGGATCGCGGGAGGGGAGTTCGCGGGAGAGGGGAGCTGGGAAGGCAGGGAAGGTGGAGGGGGAACATGGGAGGGGAAGGGGAGGGGAAGGGGAGGTGGAACGGGACGAATGGGAAAATACATGTAGGTAAAAACAATTTCTTTAATAATAATAAAAATAATATTTGGATGATTTATATAGCGCCGTTTTTGTGAAAGATCACCTCAAGGGCGCTGTACAAACTTACAATATATTTCTTAAATCTAGAAAACTACAAACTAGACAAACAATTAAAAACAATTTATTACTAAAAATTGCATCCACCGGTTCATACTCAAATATATGTACAATGTCTCGACCAATGAACGCGATGATTTTTAAAAATGCATACAGGACCATACTTACCTGGAAGGTCGCTTGAAATTAACACTTGTTTATTGTTTATTAAGAAACTTAGATAGAGTTTGCACGCAGAGGACATTATTGTGAACACTTGTTACATGTGTTTAATCCTGAAATATATTTTAATATTAGTATATAATACATTCTTTAATGAGTGTATTTTGGAAATCAAAAGCAACATTTTTTAGTAGGCAGTACAGTAGTACAAGGATTTGATCTTCCTAAATGTGATTCGTCAAGAGACAGATTGATGTGTAAAGATTCAAGTAATTTTAAATTCAATAAGAAAGGTGTGATTAAGACATATCATAGGCAATACAAGTATGATACTTTCAGATATGTATATTTAAATTAAGGATATGAGAGCCCAAAAAGGTATGTTTTTAATTTGGACCTAAATTCTGTTGGGCTTGTTATGCATCTTAGTTCCGGAGGGAGTTTATTCCAAGCCTTAGGCCCAGATACTCCGAAAGCGCGATCTCCAAACTTTGTATTTGGCTTGCGTTTAGGTTCCATTATTCTGCCTATAGCTGATGATGTTGCTGATCTAAGGGTTGACTGCCTCGGACCAGTATTTTCCGGGACACATAGTTCAGAGATGTAAGATGGGGCCATTTTATTGATTGATTTAAACACCATCCAGCACAATTTGTACTGGATTCTTTCAGGGCACTTGAGCCAATGAAGGTTGCGAAGGTGTTCTGAAATATGTGAATATTTAGAGACTCCGGTTATGAGCCGTGCCGCTGCATTAAAAACGGATTAAAGTTTGTCAGTTTGATATTTTGGAAGGCTAGCATAGATACCGTTACAATAATCGAGCCGTGAGACTACATAAGAGTTTATTAGTAGTTTTGTCGCCTCTGTAGGAAGATTTCTTCGGACATTAGTGACATTGCAACGTATGCCGAGAACAAGAGATTTGTTTCCACATTTTTGAACGTATGGCGGATCCGGCGCTGTATATCGATTCAGATAAAATAACTCAAGGACAATTGAATTTTGTAAAAATCAGTGCTTGAGCTTGAACCACGCTAACTGTATACGGAAGCTGATGGAATCCATAGTGAAACGAGTATCTTCCTCAGACACCAACAAAGAAGTGACCAATATGATTTTCTCTAATTGATTATGAGGGGGTTATCTCGTTATGACCGGTATGCCAATGGAGCGGTTGGAGGGTGTCGGAGATAGCACGAATGACCTCAGATTGCGGGTTGCCCAGAAAGCCCCGCTTCGACGTGAAAATGAAGCAACTCTGATTTTTAACTCTTCTTGTCTCATTTGCCGATTAAAAATAAGCCAATAAAAGCAGGTATTTCAGATCTCTCTTTTACTGGAGTAAGTAAAATAATATTATTTTTAATTTTTTTTTTATTTCTTGTAAGTATTAACCCGACTATTCAAACTTTAGCAATAACATACCAGGGTACCTACCGGGTGTGGGTAAAATTGTGTAGGTTCGCGCTTTTACGCTTGCAATTTTAATAATTTCACTAGTAATTGGAAGGAAACTCGTTTATGTCAGCTACAATAAAACCTGAGTCCGGAGTTCGGAGCCGCCGACTTTATTAAACGGTAAATTTGAATTTAAAACGAGATGACCGCGAACAAAACCAGAAGTGACGAAGTATATAAAACACCACTTTTCGAGATCATTAAGGATCGGAATAAGTAATGTCCGATGCCCGCTGGAGCTGGTGTTGCCCGCTGGACCCCCGACGGTCCCCGGCTCGAAGCCCAGCGGGGAACCTTTTTTATTTTCCCAGACAATACTATTGTTGGGATTTTTTCCACCCGCTCGGACAATTCCACTTGATTGGTTTGTATTGTATTTTTAGTGGATTTTGTAGGAAAATGAATGGATGTTTATAGTATCGTGGGGGTTATTGATTTTTTATCTGTATCTTTTAAGTCTCTTTATAATACGACACGCCTAATGAAATACACTTACTGGTGAACATCTTGGACATTGATAATTATTGTTAATATCGGATAAACTATCGATTAAACAAACACTATCTGATTAAATTTGCATTTTAACTACGGTCCCTCGACCATAAAAGACCTGACATGCTCATTATTAACAAAATAAAATTATAAATTCTATATATTTTTAGAGCGGCTGAAAATCTTTGAAAATAGAGTTTCAGTTAATAGTTTTTCCTCTATGGTGTCTGCAAAATCCTTTCTAAAATTCCAATAAATGTATGTAATATCTACATCGCATAGGTACATTATATATTAATAGTCCATATAGGAATAGTATTTAAAACCTCTAAAGTAATAATTATTCTTACGTCATGATACTTGGTTGAATGTAAGTAATGTTCTCCTTGAACAGTGAGCAGGTCTGCAAAGTACGCACATAAAGTACCGAATGAAAGCATCGTTTCGTTTCCATGAAAATTCATATTCGTATAAACTTCAACGTTTACGACTGGTACTGTTAGTTAATTTGATGATTATTGCTCGGTAGGTAGAAGCTCCTTGTGGAAATAAAATGATCGAAACGAGTGTCGTTTCTTAAATACCCGATTGGGAATTCGGGTGAATAATAATTAAAGTTTCCCAGGCTCAGGGTCCGGGTTATTGAGAAATTCGAGTACGTCAAATTGAGTTAGCGGTGGCGTCACAACAGGGACGTGACCGGAGCCCGAACCCCGGGTGTCTTACCTGCCAGCTACCGGTGGCCCGCGGGACCAAAGGGCCTATGTTCCCCGGGCAGGGCCCCCCTTAGGCCCTTTCTGCCAAATGCCTCCTTGGGGGGTCATTTGACTATTCCTCTCCCGAACAAGTGGCTATTTTTTCAAACCTCAAAGGACGACAAAAATAGTGCTTTTAAAATGACTTGAGTAATGAGAATGTGTCTTCAAGTGCACGATGAATTGAAGTGATTTTTTATACGTTATATTTATTTATTGAGAGATTCAATTCTAAAATTGAAATTTATAAGTCAAAAGCACCCTTAAAAAAATTTAGGATAATTTTAATTTTTTCTCTATTCTATTAATTACACCTATAATAAGGTTTTATTCTCAGGTGACTCAGGTCGATCTGCATTAATTTAAATAAATGTTTAATTAAAATATTCCCGTGGAATTTTCATGTTTAAAAAAAAACTAGCGAAGCTTTAATAGGGGGCGTCGAATAAAGGTATGAACCACGATTCACCAAATAAAATGTTAATGTAAAGCAAAATTAGTTGGAATGCATTCTCTTTCCGAGAAACGGCGTTAAATTTATATTTGTGATTATTTTACAAGAGCAGCATCTTTTATATATCTCAGCTCCCAAAAGTTGCATCGAGATCAACAAGAAGATAATCTCCAACAGAACACGAAATATGTTTTTAACGTCCCCAAATGCAAGATATTTCCAATGATGAAATAACAACTGTTCAAGTTATTTACCATTTTGTGAAACAGGCTTTCAAGAAAACCTGTAATAATTTTCGTTTTTAGTAAATATTTTTGTTAATTTCAACTATAAATCACGAAGAAACGGTAAAACTTAACTAATTATAAAAAGTACGTTTACAGTAAAACGCTTCAAATATTCTTCAAAACTTTTTTAGCATCGTTCTTGATAATCAACACCACCGTGTAGCAAAAGACGATAGAAAAGTTTATGGTAATAATAGTGTTTTTAATCGATTTTTACCCGATTGACGCTACTCTATCATGTCTTTACGATGTTCATACACCATAGGCTGTTGTCGCAAATTTGATACATAAATGATTTAAATTATTTGTTCAAAGTTCACTAAATAGTTCTAGGTTAGTTTAGTTAGGAGGCTTTATTTCAGAAGTTTAGTTCACTAAATGGTTCTAGGTTAGTTAGGGAAGCCCTTTATTTAAAGAATAGAATAGAATAGAAGCAATATTGGGATATTACGACATATAGGATATTGGGATATTGCCTTTCTTTAAATAAAGGGCTTCATCGCAGTATCAGCTTTAAATGATTGATGGCAAAAAGTGTTTAAATGAGTCATTAAAAATGTCTTTTTCATTATTAGAGCAGTGTACAGTGTTATAATGTCTTAATGTTTGCGGTATAGGGGAGAAATATCCCTTATTTGTGTGGTAGATTTTAATATAGAAAATATCTTGCCTTGTTGTATTTAAATAAAGCATCTAAAATCTTTCTAAGCGATTTAATTTACAAACCAAAACCGCATGATTTTGCATTACGTAGTGGTGCATCACCTTAACCATTTAGTCTTCTAAATCACTAAAACCTACATTTCGTCATGAAAGCGACGACATCTTACTATAATAAGATGGTGGCTCATTTGGCGACTGTAGTTTTTTTTTTAAATTTTGTTCTTCTCTTAACTGTTGTATAAAATAGAGATCTCTATTGAGACCGAGAAGACCATTTTCAACTCTCGTCTCTATATGGTTATCCTGAATTGACAAGTGTCGGTACAGTGATCTGTTACATCGAAGCTTCCTCCGTTGACAGGATTAACCATCCGTTCTAAAGATCGTTCGATTAATTAAGATGACAGTTCCAACCGTCAATAATAATATATTTAATTAATATCAGTTTGAAATACTTCTGAGATTCGAATTCAATATCTCAAACTCGTCGTTTGAGGTTCTCCACCACATTTCCACAATCCAAAGGTTTTACAAAAACCCACAAGTATCATTTCCCATTAACTTTTATTATTGTATTTAGATACTGTTTTAATTTTACAAGCCGTCTTATTTGTTTGACTGCCCCATACACCGTACGCCGCGTCAAAGTCATGCTCCCTTCATATATCTGGCCATATTTAGGATTCCTTATACGGCAGGTTGAAAGTCGTGCTCAACTGTCAATTTATTATTGTCGTGAATTTTATACGAATTTATTTTCAAGGCTATATTTTGCACTCGTGCCGATCTGTAAACGTAAATTTATTTGCCGCCTCTGACACGAGCGCACTGGAATATTTAAATTATCATAAATATTTAATTCATTAAAATCTACTTCTCATCATAATTTAAATTTTTAAAGAAAGACAAACGTTCCCGGGTTACAAATAACCTAACAATATTTAAAAATATTTTACTACCACCAATGGGATCCAAACGCCATGTCACCTTAGCCACTGACCGTCAAAAATATGTGTATGGCCGACACGCCCAAAAACATATTATTAAAAAAAAACTAGTTTATATTTTACCAAGAAAAAGAAATGCAAATTCCGGTACTGCAATGTTGGTATTATCTGTTCTTATTCGGTGCAAGCGATATTAAAACATGAGAGGAATGTAACGTTGTCTTCTTTAAGAAAATCCGACTTATTTTATTTACCATCATGTAGAACTAACATTAGAAAAAATTCCCCGATTCCCCGTTTATGTGCGCAATATTATACAACATTTTACAATATAGACATTTTTAACAATACCCTTCAGAAATACCGAATAGAAGTAACGCGTACGATTGAAAATTAATTCAAAATTAATTGAAGATTGTAGAATGTATCGGGAGCATCTCCTATCCTTATCCTATTTTCCTCGTCCTCTCCCCCTCACCAAAATTAATTTTTAGATCTAATAAAACCCCATCTTCAAATAATTTTAACATAGGAGACCTTTTGGCTAAACTTAATTTAATTTTATATGTATGTATCTATATTTAATGTAAAAGCTGTTTGCCTCTTACAAATAAATAAATAAATTCATCTTTTTATTGTTGTACCTGGTTCCTCTTTATACATATTGCGGGTGCGTTTTACATTCCACACATAGCCTCGCTGGAAAAAGCCTTTTTATTTTAATATTATGTTGCTATCTACTTAAATTTTACAATCACACATCTTGAAACGCTTGGGGCAAACAGTAAAATGGCTTAGTTCAAATAAATATGTTGGCTAGAACTTTTGTGCAACCATTGTATGTAGTTTCATATTCATATTAACGTAAGTAGCAAAGAAGTCGTTTTCCTCCCTCAAGAACCTCTTTGGTATTTCAAAATTTGAGATAGTTGGCCTGACATTTCACAGCCCACAGTGGTTCACGATCCTAACTGGCTAACTGCTCACGGTGACGAAAGCAGTTGTGATCTGTGATGGAGAAGAACGTAGTTCGGGATATGTAATTATGTTAACTTTACAAAAAAGATGCGCTCCGTCAGATTTGTTCGTTCTACACAACCCGCTAAATAATAAAATAGATAGTCCCAAATCGCTATCCGTCATTGATTTAAATATTCCAATGAGGCACACTTCGCTTTTTCACATAGAAGCCAACAACACTAATGCAGCAAGTAACGCACCAATTACTCGCGGAATAACAACTTATACCCACTACGAAAAATTACTACACTTAGATATTTTTTCTGATTCCTCGGTAATATAAAAACCTAATTTATTAAATTTCTTGGCGTGATATAAATTATTTTAAAAACTACGTACACTTACTTTTTATTAAGCTTTTATTAACAGTCAAATTAAATTTCATGAGCTTAATTTTCTTGATTTCAAAATTTCTCTTTATCTCTCCACATACGCATTCAAAAGTTAAGTTTTAAGAACCGTTCACATCGGCGAAATTACCTACCGATATTTCACGGACTTACGTAATATGTACATAATCAGGTAAAAAATAAAATTAATGTATCTATAACTTTTATCATAATGTAATGTCTTAAAATTCAAACAAAATAAAATATATCTCGGTGATTCAAACCCAGCCAAACCAATAAAATTAATTATCAAGAGTTTTACGAACAATTTTTCATAATTATTTTTGCATCGCGTTCCTGAGTGGAAGACACTCTTGACTTCGCCAGGGTGAGAGACCACTATTTAGAATCGAAACATTGATACTACTTTTAGCTGTGTTTGGTGACTAGATGTGTATAGCCATGTACTTCCTGGATTTTTTCACTTTATTTTTCTCCTCTACATTACAAAATTCCCCGAATTGGGTAAATAACAGATCCGAGTATATCCAGGTATCTATTTTGATTTCTTAATCTGTTTCATACGTTTTAACTAGTTGACATTTATAATAAATTAACTAATGTGTAAGATGTAAGAAAAAACAATAAACATACATAATTTATTTGATTCGTAAGAACGTTATATTCACTCCGGGAAGATTTCTAACAAACTGTTAAAAACTATTGATACATTGGATTGCTAATACAAAAACCCATGAAAAATATTTTTTTTTGGTGCAGATACCTGCGCATCGAAAACATTAACATTTAAAATTAAATAAATCATTTTTACTTTCTAAATGCCAGAAAATCGTTATTTAGAGTTGATGAATTGTATTTAATTAATAAGTGTAAAAAATTAATTCTCTGGAAAAATTAAATCGCTACACTATTTGCTTTCCTGTTTAATGACATACCAATTTATCATAATAAGTGATCACGAAGAACATAAAAAATAATGATTAAAAACTAAGGTAATTTATTACTGTATTTTAACCACAATCCTACATTACAAAGTAAAATAATTGCACACTTGCAGAGGCATATTTGCAGTCCCGACGTTAATTGGAGACATTAACTTCACATGATTCACCAAGCTACATATTTTTTTAACTAATGTGGGTATTTTTAGTGTGCATTATGTTTTGTATGACAATATTCTCGGTGTGTAATTTGCCAAACATTATTTTTTATCGCTCATTGTTACTCAAAGGTGTTTTCAGCTTTTATAATTCTCATTCAAACGCTCACTGTTCTAATTACTTTAATTAAGGAACGTCAAAAATGGTGTTATCATAATTACAACAGAGACAATGTCTAAACTTTCAGAAGGATACAACCTATAACAGAAGCCTTATTTATATAGTAAGTGCTTTTAAAATTTATTTATTTTATAAAATTAAACCAATAATTTAATTAAATAAAATAACTATCTACCAATAAAATAACTATACACCACCATTTAATAAATTTTTTAAACATGTTACAAAACCAATGGATTCTTCATCAGGAGGTGATTTTTCACAAAAATAGCGCTACAGAAATCTGCCAAATATTAAATACTTTTGATTGTATCCTATGTAAACAAAGTGTATTTTCCACGACAGTTGATCCCCGGTGGTTAACCCCCGGGCATACTTATATAAAATATGCAGTCGGTTTAGAGAAAATACGGTATACCTACTTACACAAAATATAACTAATTGTCCCCGAAGGGGCGTGCAGAGAGGATGTTACGCTGAATAACAATAGTCTAAAAAATATTTTCATTCAAATGCATCAAGGATAAAACTACTTCTCTCTACACTGTATATATCATCGGCATCATGTATATAAAATAATTCGTTTGATGTCCATACTAACATTAAAGGTATTTTCGAAGTCGATTTTAGGTTTGAAATTGTTAAAAAATGCACAAAGAGTTATAATTTTATAATAATTATAATTTCGGGGGGTCAATCGCCGGGGGATCAATTGTCGGGTCACCTATATAGTTAGTTATTTTAAATAATGAAATTACGCCCCGCAGTGACTTTGCTATTATTGAAGTAATAACTTAATTTTGCGTTAAAAAAATAGTTACTTACAAAAATACTTATTTTATTAATATTAGATGTAAGGCTTCAATTGCAATCCTTTTAATCTCCATTTACATAAAAAAAAATTAATACCCCATTCAAAACTTTAAGTCCTTTAATCAACGTCATTTTGAATTATCTACAGATTTCTTTCCGAATATATATCTAAAACCTTTGTTCTAAATTTTATTTCTAACGTATTATTTTACGAAAGCATCTTAATTTTTGTTAGATTAATATTATGGTAACGCAGCAGTTGGAAGAAGTATTAAAGTCTTAGATTGAATATATATGTGTTATCGGTGTACGCTTCCATTCCCGTTGTCTTGATTGCGTTTACTTATTGTCACTAGCGGAAGAGGGATAACAAGTGTATGCGATGCTCGTAAAATAATGTTTTAAAAAAGCTTTCAGCTTGTCCTCTTTTTATATCGATTCGCATGATTCGCGAGTGTAATAATCCCAGTTTTCATTATTTTAAGTTCGCATCGTTATTAAAACATTTATTTGTTTCAGTTTTCCTGCCACAATTTGTTTATTTTACTTTTCATCTTATTTATGAAGGCCTGGTAGTAAGCATTCAAAAAGAAAAAGATAGAGAGATATATAAATACGAATGGAAGAGGGAGCACGCTAATATTAAAAAAAAACGATAATAATTAAGCAAAAATAGAAAAAAATTGGAGTAAAACACGACTTTAAAATAGAGCAAAAATTTCTCGATTGATGCTTAAGTTGCATTTGAAGATACACTGTGAATTTATTTATACCCACAACATGTTAAATAACAGAGCAAAATTTGTGTTTTACTAATTTTCGGAGCGTAATTCGCAATTTTTTCATATAGAGGGAATTTCATATAATTACAGTTTGGGCTCTACAAACTATCTAAATATTAATAAATATAATATATTTTTTAAGAACTTTAAAACTGAAAGCGTTCAATAGAATCAGTAAAAATGCGGAATGCGGGGGTTGATAATACTTTGCATTTAAATAAAATAAATACAATTCAGTCCTTAAGATAATCACATTAAGAAAACGATTTTAAAAACTTGAGTATTTCAATAAAACGAAATGAAGTGAACTCGGCGAATGAAAAACACATTCTACATAACCCCGACTTAACACGCTTTGGCTTCGAACTCTGAATTGTGAAATAATCATAATTATTTTTTATTTATTTTTTAATTAAGTACTACAATAAAGCCTGTATACCATTCTTAAAACTACAATATTCTTAAAACTTTCATACCTAACGTACACACATACTTCTTAACCATAATATATACGTTTATTTAGCTCATGTTTGATAAGTACCGTATTTCTCTGATAAAAATAACGTAGTTATCTAATAATTTAGACAAAGTAAACTAGTTAATTACAAACGCCAATTTGGACGATCATACTAGAAAAAAGGTTTACATCGCACCTGTATTCTGAAAGACAACAATATAAAAATGCTTTATTGTCTTCTGTCAATTATTTATATTTCAGATGCTCATTTTAAAATTAAAATTAAAATATTTGCATTAATATAATTGTTGAAATAAATTCTCAGCGAATACCTTGTATAATGATTGTGCTTCTCGAAATAATAATGCATCGCTGCATAAAATCTATAAATAATTCTCATTATTATTTGACGATGGTTTTTATGAAGAGACATTATGAAGTCCCTCCCAGTAAGGCCGTGGCTATTGCGGGCAGCAGGCATGAGGCATGAGGCGTGAGGCAGTATAGGCAGTAGGCAGCAGGCTGGCTGGGAAGGAGTCATGTCATGAGTGGTATTGAACCCCGAGAGACGGTGTAAATGACCCGAGTCAGCTTGTCAGGATGGAGACGCAATAAAAGCCAATCAAACTATGTCCCGACAGTTTGCATATCATTATTTATCTTATATTGTAAACATACTTTTTGCAGGGGCAAAAAAGGTCCCGATTGCCATGAGAATTATGCCCTTGAATTATGACGTGATCAAGACATAATGTTGCGATTTATAAGTCTGAAGAAGATTTGTAGGAATGTCATTATTATACCATTTTTTAAATGAAACCACGTCAGATATCATACCCCTACCCACCCCATTCAAAATCACTCTGAATCGGAATCCCATAAACCCACTGGCTCCGAGCAGTAGAAACTATTGTGCGGTATTCAAACCTACACTTAATACTATAAATGCGAAAGTGAGTGTGTTTGTTTGTTACGCTTTAGTTTACCTAAACCACTAAACCGATTTTAAAAATTCTTTCACCAATTGAAAGCTACATTATCAGTGAGCAACATGGGCTGTATATAACGGTAAATTCTGGCGTTAAGAAATTTGTGTAAATAAAAATGTGTGCATTTTATTTATATTAGTGACAGGGAGGAAAGGTAGGGGGAAGGTGGGGAAGGTGGGGAAGGTGGAAGAGAACGGAGACGCACGGGAAAGGACATTATGTATTGCTAATTGCTACAGTAATTTCCTCCAAATACCATGCGAGCGAAGCCGCGGGTTACATTTAGTATTTAATAAATGTTTGCTCGGTACTTCATCAAACTTTTCACGGGGCGTAGAACCTTAGGGCTACCTCTTCACTCACTCTCGTATAGCACAGTTGTTGCTTGAATCTTTGTTGATTGTCTTGAGGCTGAGTTCGCCCGTGGAGTGTTTCGCCTAGCGTTCTTTGACTAGGGTACAAAATACGGATATGATGCGACTAAAGAACGGCAAGGCGAGTCGACTATTCTACGTTCGCCTCAACTGCGCTCTCGCACTCGGGTTCCCTCGGATAGTCTCGCCGAATGAGTAGAATAGTAGACATAATTATTCAATGAGTTTATTTAGAAGTCTATGCTGAGGTAGGTATGCTTTAATCTGAACCATTCAAATATGAAAGTTCTAAAAGAAACGAGATTAAAGAGATTCGGCGTATATTATTGTAAAAGCATTCAGCTTGAATGCCCCCGGCCAAGAATGCGTTACGAAATACGGCATTGTCAAACCATTTCATTCTCCGATAGTTATGAGGAATGATTATATGCTTTTGAGAGGCATTTATTATTTTTTATGACGAATGCGGCCATTAGCTGCCGTACGGTAGCCACGACACCCGGAAAACAATGAGTCGATTTATCAACGCGAATGTACATAGATATAGGTATGCATGTATAACGTGGACGATCAAGATAGGTCCATATAAATGTTTCCAGTTTATTTTTTTATCGGGCTGCTTTATATGTATTCCCCTCTTGATTAATGCTTAGCGAGCTGCACAGAATCAATCTCCCGCGTTGCTACCGAGTACCAACCGACTCCAGCCGTACTCTGTCGTACTCTACCGGACCCTGTCGGACCCAACCGAAAAACAGTGGCTGTACAGGTTCACGATACGTGATCCCCGAAATAAAATTTACCTATGGGACGGTACAATGATTTCCTCTAAATTCCACATATTCAGAGTATCACCTTTATACTATCGAAATCGTCAGTAAATGCGCCGTGGTCATAGGGGGAATGGAGGGGTTGGATAAGAAAACTAAATATTTTTTTTAATAAGGACAGGATCTATTCCTAAATATATTTATGCACTTACCTCCGTTCTAATAAATGTGCGTAAAATTTAAATTACGTTTATTAGTGAAGGGGTGAAGGGTAAAACACATATGTAACTTTCACTATAAAAACTTTTTTTTTTAAATCTTAAATAACTATTGTCTAATGACTGTAAATCCAACAAATATTTATGACGCACATAAAAATGCTGACATTTTTTTTAACCAAAAATTCCTTCGATTTAAGAGAAAAACCGTTCTTCTGTTCTCGAAGGTTATGGAAATTGCCTCACGCACCACATCACTAGTTTGCAAGTAAGAATGTATCAGACTGGATAAGAACCTTAATCTCTTATTATAGTGTCGCGCCTGTTTGTCCAACACTGGTAGCTTATCATATAACCCGACCATATTCTACCTTCTACCTTCTACACTTCTTCCTTCTTTATCAACTGCCACCGAGTATTGGGTGCTTGGCCGCAGCAAGTTTGCTTCCCGGTTTTAGGGGTCTATAGATTAATATTCACTCGTACATACTCGGAGTGGTACTTATTGCTTCAATTAAGTTCTTATGGGAAGCCATTAAAATAAAGGCTTTGATTATAAGCTTAAAAAGTCGAACACATTTACATAATAAAAACATTACACCAACAAAACTTGTTCCTGACAATATTGAAAGAGACAAAGATAAGAGCTTAAATTTTTGATTTATCGTAGCAATATGTTCACGTCGGTCAATATTACTTTGTAGAAAGTGGTTGCATTCCGTAGGCAGCTTGAAGGCTGTGTGGACATCACTGAAACGGGTAATTCAATATTCGCCAATTATTTCATCAATAAATTAGGCAAAGAGAGGTAGAAGTTCAGATCAAGAGATATTGATGCCTATACCTACGAGTACGTAATTAATATTTGCTTTGTGTTGCATATTTATTCATGTTAATACTTATTACTTTGTTAAAAATCTGAATACTGGGAAATTTTTAAGAGTATATTTCTGTGGTTTCTACAATCAAATAATATTATTAGTCAATTAGCTCTCAATAGTTTTGTGCTGATGATACTGTTTTTGTGTTTCCACGATCTAAGCTCTTCTTAAAGTTGGTCCTCGCATCGTCCCCAAAGATTACTTCCCGTGTAGAGTTAATATTAAAAATAATAAATGAGAAATGTATAGATTGGGATAACATACATTATGAAGTTCCCTCCAAGCAGCCTACACATAAATCATTCACTACCTTATTAGAGGCATTTGACGACCCAAACAAAATATTAAAAAGCACTAAAACCATTCGGATTGATAAGAGTTGATCATGGAACAAATATGTGGCATAAAAAACGCGTCCAGCCGAATGCCTCCAAAATAAAACAACACCCAGATACACATCTGAATTGCTACCGTAAAGCCAACTTGATTTTAATGGCCATATATTTCTTAACATATCTTAACATTTAAACTGGAGCGATTGGGCTGACATCTTCCTAGGGACGTATTACAAGACAAGGCTTGCTGCGGGAGTTACGAGTGTGACGGTACCTCCCTGCAAGCTTTTCATTCTAAGTAAGTGAGGCCTACTACTCAACTATTTTTCAATTACTCGTTTTGACATTTTTTCTTTTTAATAATTGAAGACAATATTAATGACTCTCAAACGAATGATTAAATATTACAGTTTGTGAATTCGCTCACTAAGCTATTAAAAAAAAACAGTGACAAAATATTTTCTGTTTACCATTTGTTTTTTTGAGTATGTGAGTGGCTTCACCACAGTTTGATAATGCCTTATATAGGTGAAACAGCTGTTACGCATAAAACTAATAATAATACAACGCAGAACTGGTTTATAAATAAACTTAAATTTTTTTTTTATAATATTGTAAAAATTAAAAAAAAACCTTAGATAAAAATGGACTTGAGCTGAAATTTTTTTTTTACTTGAAAACAATAAATAAATAAATAAAACATTGAGTGATTTATTTATTAACGATTGCATATTTAAATGATTTTTTGTCATTAATTATTAATGTATGTAAAATTGAATCGCTACTCACCTAAAAGCATGTATTATATCTATTTGTAAAACGTTATCGTTTTATAAGTGCATAACCACGGGTGTTAAAATTCTAACCATTACAAGAAAATTCATGGAATCATTGTTATTATGGTAATAGCAGACCAAATAGCAGAGAAAATTGCAATGATTTTTCAGCCTTAATATAAAGTTCAGCTCGCTACATTTTTTAGAGTACATTACATTACAAATCTACGTAGCTTGCTAAGAGCTATATAGATTTGTAATATACCTACCTTTCTTGAGTGTCAAAAAAAATTAAAAAAGGTGACCATCTTTTTTCAACGCTTTTCAGAGAAATTTACAGATGCCTAACCGCATATTAATGAATACGAAATAGTTCTCATTAGGTACGAAATGGTGAAATTCAACAATTTAAGGATTTAAGAAATATACAAATGCATTATAAATAATTACTTATGAATGACCAATAAACAAATTATATTGCAATTATAAATGACGTTTGGAAAAATCAATTAAGAAAACGTTTAAATTTATTGCCAAATTATACTGATTAATATAGGATATTTTAAATTAAATTTATGTATTAGCGAAAAAGTTATTCCGAGATTTTTCTCACAAGTGACACATTCTTAGGATAAATAATATTTCACTAATACTGCATTTTATCTCAAAACTAATATAATCCTCCTTCATGTTTGTCACTTTTAAGGCTTGTTCACATTAGGCGAGTATTTTAGTCGAGTGGAGAGTATAGTAGTAACTAAACGCGTCCGAACACCATAATTTTAGTAGAGTGGGTTAGTCAGCTCTTTAGTAGATTCAATACATTTCTTTCTATTTTTCGGGAGAGTGGAGATTCCCACCGCGCGTCCCTGTACATTAACATGCATGCAGCCGCCATTTTAGCAAAGTTATTTTGTAGATGCGCAAAAATGTTGTGGCGAAATATTATTTATTTATGCTGCTATTAATCTCTTTTCGTCTCCATAGTTTATTTATTTTCATCTTACTAATTTATTCTTCCACCTTACTAATTTATTCTTCTAAAATTTCACCTCTTCTAAAATTTCACCTCTTCTAAAATTTCACCTCTTCTAAAATTTCACCTCTTCTAAGCATTACAATACGCTAATAAGCGTATTCACTTTGCTTTGTAGCAGTCCGTCATCTGCCATCATTTTGCAACGGGCGGCGGGCAATAATATACTCTACTTGAAAGTAATGCGAACGATTTTCAGCGAGTCAAGTAGCTTGTGTTCTGTCTAATGGCCAGTGGAAGTGCATTGTGTACCACTGTTGCAAAGTATTCAAAATTTCTTTGGCCAAAAGCAGTTGACTGCCACCGTGGTCGATGGGTAAGGCTCTTGTATGCAATACGAAGGTCGTGGGATCAAATCCCGGCGTGGGCAAATAAATTTTATTTGATTAATTTGTGTTATTTCACAATTAATTCATTAAAAATAGTATATAGTATATTTGCGGCACGTTTCAGAGTGAAAGACACTCTCAATATCGTTCTGGTGTAAGACCGCCATTCAGAATTGAAAAGTTGCTTGAAATGGCTTTAGCCGTGTTTGGTACCCAGATCTGAATAGCCAGATACTTCCCCACCTTCCTTGTACAATCTCATTCCCCCCTCAGTACCTTCAGTCTCACAACATACTCCAATCAGGGATGCCGTAGTCTTGTGATGTTTGTGTTATTTACAATCAAACACCTTACTATTTTCTTAAAGCTTTTTTTAAGATCTGTTATGGACATCTCATATTTTCAGAGTTTGGTTGCTTAAACTCCACACTTTGGAATATAATGAATGATATGGTTCTGTAATTTGACCCTGAGTTTAAATATGAGCATGAGCGGTGTGAGGCATTAATCACAGGTCAGGGAGCTTAGCGTTAAGCTCCGTGTCTGTTGTGTGATATTCAAATATGACGGACGGACACACTACCTGTTTTAAAAGCTGCTTGTTAACTTACCTTATAATCCATATTGCATTTTTTATTGGAAAAGCAGCAGTCTAAATAATTATACGGATAAGGAAATAATAAACTATGCAATATACTACTTTTTTTTTACTTTGTAAAAATAACAAAACGTATAAAGTACTTAATAATAATAATAAATGTTTATTCCGGTATGTGGGGAGGATAGTGCGGTCCCATAAGGGTATACATAATACAAACACAAAATATTTGAGAGAAAAAAAAGGTGAATGATTGTACATGAAAAGAAAAGATAACAAGGTAATAGTAGTAGTAACAAAATAAAATAATAATAATAAGCTTTTAGGATTCTGACACCACATCAGGAGCCAGTATTTTTCTCCAGTGTGCATCAATGCTGGATGATGGGCTGAGGCGAGCTTAAGTGACGAGGATATTTTCAGTATCCTTTCCCTCATTCCTGCCACCCTGGATCTAATAAGGGCTGCGACAGGGAACTCGCCCCTCCGTGAACATCCGGGAAGCGCTGCAGTGTCTGGGGAGACCAAACATCATGCGGAAAGCGTTATTGTACTGAACCCGAAGTCTTTCAATACTACTCTTTTTGAAGTTTGCACAGAGTTCTCACGTATACAACGTTGCGCAGAAGGAAAGGAAGAGCGCCCTTTTAACAGCGATACTGCAAAGGCAGAATCTTCTACGTTAATACGTTTAAAAACTTATCTAGGAATTCATAATGATACGTTTCGTAGAAAAGTTTGACGTTTTACGTCTTGACTTATTAATTTAAATTAATAAATAATGTTGGAATGCCGAATGTAAAAACTTGCAAAATGTAAATAATATTTTATTTATTTTAACTTTATGAGTAAAACCTTAAATTGTAATTTTTAATTAAATGAAGACCTTTCGCTTTCCGGGCAAAAAGTCCTGGGTTCGAGTCTTAGAAGTGCCAGATTTTTCTGTTTTCAGATTTTGATTGAGTTTGGCTTCCCACGACTTTAATTAACATTTTCTCTGTTTTTATAATAAATATGTATTTGGTTAATACTAAATTTGTTTCAATGTTAGAAGTGTGTTAAAAAATTACTGCATTTGCATTACGGTACGTTACTAATAAGAAACATCAAAAGCAATTGTAAATATAAAATAATAAAGCAAAATATGAATTACAGGATATTGAAACAATTTTTTTGGTGAAGTCCATTATTTGAATTTCACATTACTGGAAATATATTCGATCAAAGATATTTTCAAATATAGGTGGTTAGGTACCATGTCAGAATCAATTTAATACAGTGAATACAAGTGTCAAAGCTTCTGAAAAATTCTTCGTCCGTGATTAAGTAAAAATAAATTTCAATAAAAAGCCTTTAAACGGCTACCAGATACATGATCGTTAAGCTTGTATCACAGGGCGCAATAAAAAACTCTTTTTTCAGAGATGAAATCTTTCTGATAGCGAAGTGATTAAATATCAGGGGGAATAAACATTCCTATATTAACTTGAATATTTAACCGGGCTGTATAATGTAGGTAGTGTTAACGTGTAAATGTTTACGTAATAGACAGGGAATAGGCTTTCAGGTTTTCCCGTACGACCAAATAACTGGTGGGATTTAACGTCTAAAACGTCAAACATCATGCCTACTTGAGAGTTGAATTAAGTTGAAGTGTCGGAGCAACTAGGAGTTTTATTACGTGTAGAGAGCATGTGATTCGCATTCAAATCGTCATTGAACACGACGATGATTATTACATCTTTGAGATAAAGCAGAAAATCTGTTTGTTTGTTTCAATTTGTAGATATGCGCTCTGGCGTAATAAAATTTGCAATATTATTTTTATCTGTGTTTTTCATCTTTGAATTTATCAAGACAACTGGTTTCAGCCAACAACGTCATTTCGGTAATAATTTTACTTTTATTGTTTTGTTAATGACAGCTTGCCTGTAGGTTCCACCGAATCAACGTATATCTAATTGTTTTAAATTATGCATTTACCCTAATTATACGAATAAGTAGGTTAATTAAAGTAATTATACGAAGAGGTACATTTAAATTAATCTAAGTTGGAACATTTATTGGATAACCAACACCTCTGCCATAGGTCACCCAAAGCGGTTTGCTACGTTTGGTGATTTAGCAGGGTTGCCCGGGTTCATGGGGTGAGGTTTGTCTAAGTCTTGGAGGCGGTTGACCAGGACACACTGAACTCCAGACTCTTACCCACCCCTTAAACCCTTTTCCTTCCCAGAACTCTCCTTTCCTTCCTTTCCTTTAAAGAACCCTCCACACAGCATCCTCAAAGATAACATAGGTCCTGAGGGAAATTATTTTCCTCAGGGCCACCTGTGTGGAGCTCATGTAAAAAAAGTACATAAAATGGATAAATATGTAAGAAATACATTTAGATATTCAAAGATACATGGATTTGTTCATTTGCTGCACAGTCCATGCGCTGGACTTCTCATTTCAATCTAATTTTAAGTTTTTATTAAGTACATTTACATAATATATAAAAATCACAGGTATCATGTCTGTATGGCGTCATATTGTTGGCTTCAAATTTATTTTGTGTTAATTTAGGTAAAAATCTATAAAGGGGTGCAGAAACTCTTGCGTATGATGTGAAATAAACGAAGAAAGAAGCAATATTGGTGATTGTACTGTAGGCTGTACACTGTAGGCCGTGTTTTAGCGGAATACGCAACCGTTCAGTTCAGTTAAAAAGGTAAATTGATTAAGATTCCTACGGAGCGGTTCAATCGTACATCTTCAGAACACTCGTTCAATAATAATTGCTGCGCTACTTTTCTGTATTTACCGCGCATGATCAGCGGGTGAGATAATATCATTCCCTGCGGGATCCTCGACTCCGGCTTCCCGACTTCCCAACTCCTCTTCTTGGCTTTTACCGCATCCCCTGTCTCCACCACACGTACCCAATTAGACAATCAGTTAAAGCAGAGCTTCCCAAACTTATTTGATTCACCGCCCCCTTTCAAAGATCTGGTTCTCCACTCCCACTCGCACACCAAAAAAAACGCTATTTACACACGTTGAAGATATTTATTTCGACCAAAAATTTTTGATGCTTTCTTATATCCCTCACCGTCGCATCCGCTTGTTGCCCTTCCAATTCACTCTTCTGTCGATCGATAAGGATTGATAGGATAACTTTCGATAACTCTCATCGTTCCCTAGATCAACTGCAGATTGCTAACGTATAAATGGGCACCACCGCCCCGGGAACTTTTACTGGATAACCAACACTTCTGCCATAGGTCACCCCAAGTGGTTTGCTACGTTTGGTGATTTAGCATGGGTGCCCAGGTTCGTGGGGTGAGGTTTGTCTAGGTCTTGGCGGCGGATGACCAGGACACACTGATCCCCAGATTCCTACCCACTCCATAAACCCTTTTCCTTCCCAGAACTTTCCTCTCCTTCCTTTCCTAAAAAAAAAAAACCCTCCACACAGCATCCCCAAAGATGACATAGGCCCTGTTAGCGCCAATTATGATTTGGCTGCGCTCGGCTTATATTTTTGTGTTATTTTGGAACGAGAACATTGTTGTTCCATGGCGATTATTGTTCCCCCGCTCATCCCTTCCCGCCCGCCCTTCCAGTTCGCAATAACCAGTGTAAAGACACCGCAGTGCATTTCACGCAACAATTATTTTTTTTTGTTATTATTTCGCAAGTAACGGGACAAGCTCTTCCGTGAACTATACCAATCACATTATAAACGCACCACAAATTGATTTAGAAACAATACAAAGTGAAAGCAATAAAAACACATAGTGAAGAACGCCGAAGAGGATCACATCGCTAAAAATGCGGAAAATCCATCAAACCTTATTCCTGTGAGTAATTTCATAATTAAAAATAATTATTGTCATTATAAGAACATAGAAATTATTTTGTCGTAGATTATCATACTTTTAGCTGAAACAGGCGCTGAGGGAAATCCTTTTCCTCAGGGCCTCCTGTGTGGAGCTCATGTAAAAAAACAACAGTTGACGTCGAATATATTAAGAAAACTTAGTCATTTTATTATAACTACTACTTATTCGTTGGAGTTCTGCAGTCATGTTAGGGAACGATGAGAAGTTACCGAAAGTTATATATCAAGCCTTTGTGATGGTCTTGAACCTGATACTAGTCTCTAAGTTAGTTGCCGTGGGGCGGTACGCAAACTTTGAGAATGACTGAGTTATATCAAGGCTTGCTCACATAATAGTCACAGTCCCATCCGCACAGCATGCAACTCATAGTCCACGACTAAGGGGATGAATTTTTATATAAATTAAGGACTATAGCTACTGTTTTGTAACCCCCCGCTTTTAATTAATGAAAGTAATTGGGTAGCCATTAAAAATACACGTAATGTGATGGTTTCATACGAGGAATGTGTGTATTCATTAAGAGTGTCATAACTTAAAAAATTAACGTCTTCAAAGGAGGCGGTGATTTTTATCACAGAATTTACTTTTACGTATTTGTTAGCTTGTAGTTGATTGGATTTTTAACAAGTTCTCGTGTACCAAGCATGAGAGTTTTAATTTCTTGTTTTATTTAAAAATAAACTTCTCGTTTATTACTCACATTACATACTTAAGTCTCGAGAGATTATCAGTCAGAAAAACAAACGTGCACTGGAAATAATAAAGAATGCAGTGAATTGAAAATGAATGAGCTGTACAGTAATCATTGATCAAATGTAGGAATTTCCCAGTAAAGCGTTATTTTCCATAATTTATTTTGTAAGCTTAAACTTTCGGGTGATTTGGGATAAAACCGACATTTTCGGTTGTCGGGTCTGTCTGTGGGTGTAATTCTGGTTTAATTAACTTTGATTTGTTTTGAGCTTGAGTGTCATTTTAGTAATTGTCAATAATTCGTACAAGCGATAGACTATCTATCTACAATATTTGAACGGAAAATTATTTTTAATTTTCTTTTTCAAAATTGGAATGTCAAAAATTCAGCTAAGTAACAAAGTATTTACCTACCTATAGTATAATATATATACGCAGACCCGGCCACGCGTTGCTGTGACGTGAAATCGAAACACAACTCTAACTACTGGATGGTTACCCAACCTAGATAACCAAGTGTTGTGTCGATAAATTAACTCACACCGCCATCTGTTAGAAACTTATGGACCTTTTTTTTTTTACATTAACTCCACACAGGAGGCCTTGAGGAAAATAATTCCCCTCAGGGCCTATGTCATCTGGGATGCTGTGTGGAGGGTCTTTTTGAGGAGAGGAAGGAATGAACATTGGTCTTGAAGAGACCCATGTTGTAGGAGGGAGGAAACACAGATGCCGGCAAATCGTTTCATAGCCGAGCTGTTGAACTCAAGAACGAGTCGAAAAAACGACCCGTTCTCATGTGACAAATGTCAACCGTGTACATATGTTGGGCGCGCGTTTGGCGTGTCTCCCGACTATGCACCGGTGCCGATTACACATAATTACAAAGCATTGTCCTTAAATAAACATTTAATGAATATTTAACTCGCAATAATAAATTTTAAGTTCAATAATCGAGATAAAAATTATTACATCTTTTAAGTTGGACCAAATTACACACACTAAGCCAGATTTCATCAAAATCGGTTAAGTAGTTTCTGAGTTTAGCTCAAACAAACATCGTGACACGAGATGTATTTGATATGTGTATTTCTTTTTTTAAAATTGCCTAGGGTCTATCTTGATAAGTAAAGTCAGACATCGCAAATTTTCAAAGATCTGTTCTTTTTATTTAATATGCGATTATCGATCCTACAAATAATAACCATATCCATTTCACGGGTCTGCGCTAGTAAGTAATAAATCTAGACGTACCTTTAATTGCATATATTAGTAAATTAATTTGTTACTTTTAGCCCCAAATATCATTTGGCCTACTTTGTATGTTTCTGAAGACATTTAGTCCACGGATGCCTTAAAATATCTTGCACGTCACAATAAAATAGCAGAAAAAATATTTTTCACAGAAAATAAATTTTTTTCGTATATTTTACTCGCGCAAGTAGCGAAAGGCACTTATTTGGCCACTCGGACCGTACGCCCCTTTATGCCTATATTCCTGAACTATAAACTAACAAAAAATTGTAAAAAATTAATAAAAAAGGAATGAAATATCTGTTCGAAAATTTCACATAAAAAAACTAGGAGTCATCTGAAGCTACTATTTGATTGAACAAAACATGAAATTGAACAGACATCGCATGTCAATCTTTTTCTGGAAATGCAGTTGCCGAATAAGTTCGCGATCATTTTATTTGCAAATGCCGTGGTGATATTCCATTGTTAAACTGTCGATTTTACCCGACTGTTGGTTTTCACCCCAATCGCCCTTTCAAATTCTTTTTCGATCGACATCATTTTTTATGAGTGGAGTATTTGGTAGGAATCTTTCTAAGTTTTACTAATTCACAGGTTTTCTAACCCCTTTGGTCATGTATGATATTTAGGTACCTCCATTGAACGCTGCTGGTAGCCATAAATGCTGTAATTTGAGGGACTGATGGATAAATGAAAACTTCGCGTCTTGTTGAGTAAGCGAACCTTTCTGAACTTGAAAAGGAAAATCGATATGTATTCGTAAATTTATAGACCGCGTCGTAGTTTCACCTCATACGAGTATCGACCAACTCAGGTAGGAAAATCACCGCAACATAAATAGCTGCCTTGTCAACTCATTAATGAAAACTTTAATCGTTCATGACTTTGTGGGGTGATGCTTCGCCGTCGTATCTTGCCGCATCTTCTGTGTACTGATACAGAAGGCAGCTTCTGTCATCTGAGAGGAGCTGTAGGAACTGCGCTAGGGACGCTGGACCTCTCCGCTTCCTCTCGCGGCTTTATTGCGCCGTTCAGGGAAACATGTGTCTGCCTGGTTCAACATTATATTATATTTATGTCAGAGCTGAGACTTGCCAAGCCATTTATAGACATTTATTGGCACTCTTGTAAGTCTAGGAATAATTATTTCGTCTATTTATAAAAGACGCCAGCATTTCGCGTCGCGTCAAGCAAGAAAACACGATCACATATCATGCTATTGAAAGTTTTTCCCATTATAACTCTGTCTTACAAGGAACGGCTGCGCAGCCTTTTTCAAACAAAACTTAATTTTGGATTTGAGGCCAAAATACTTAAAGAAACTGAATAATTCTTTTCTTCAATCAAAAGACATAGCAAAAATCTAGTACGGATATGTGCTACTTTACTTATTTATATTTGAAATTTATGAGTTAAAGAAATAATTTTTTCACGAATATAGAGACAGTTTTTCACAAATTTTTGTAAGTTAATCGTGTCTGTTAAAAAAATAATCTTTCCCAATCTACCATTAAAATGGTTCCATGCCAACTGAAAATAAAGTCAATTCAACACCTCCTTGAAAAGTCATTAAAAGCTATGAAAAAAATAATTTTATATTAACCGATAACCCTAACCTAACGTAACCTATTTAACCGATTTTTAATATATATTTTTTATCATTCTAAATGACTTATCCGAGTTGGTTTCGTTCCGAGTTGTCCGGTCACCCATTTAAATGTAATGAAATATACCTACAATAAAAATTTCAGAAAGGTGATTTTTAAATTGTAAATTTTATGTACGACAAATTGGTTTAATTACGTAAATCAGTCATTTGTAATTTGAATTTACGTCCATCAAAATGCTTTATTTAAAAATAAAAAAATTATTACATTTCATGATATTTGAAAATTAAATAGAATAAATTTTTTTTATAGAAAAAATATCGTTAACTCACAAATAATTGCCAAAATTACCTCTAAAGTCATGAAAAGATTGAATTGTTTAATGGTCTATATTTTATACTTAAAAAACAAACCAAGAAATGAGCACCTATCCTTACAAGATATTTGCTACACCTTTTATAAATTTTTTTTTTTCACTTTGGTAGGGTATTTTAGTCCCAAATCCAAAATTAAGTTTTGTTTGAAAAGGACCGCCCAGCCTTTACGTTACGGGTATGAGAGTGAAACACAGTATTTACCTACATTATGAGTATATAGCACAGTTTTGTGATCTTTCAAACCAAGTGAACTTCATTTTAAACTTACGATATATGTACGGGGGTATTAGGTATATGTTTTCTTAGATACCTACTTACACTCAGGATAAATTTTCTGAACTGTATTAACTCCCACAGAAACCATAAACAACCCAACGTATTAAAAATAATATCTAATAATAAAACAATTGAACAGTAGATTTCGCTAATTTTTTCTTCAAATAATATTAAAATGTGTATTAGTAGGCAGTAAGCACATTGCAGTAAAAAACAAGGCGGAAATGGAAACCGTATCTAAACAAAACACGAAGGCTTGAAAAATACATAATTATATTTACGCATTTTGTAAATTACGTGTAATGTTAATTTCAAGCACTTGCAAAGAACAATTATTCGTAGATATGACGGTAAAAGTGGGAATCGAACTCTTCGCCCCGCCAGCCGGGAAAGCGACAGATCTACCGTACAACGTCCACCGACCGAATCGCCTGCTCTTTTTATATGTAAGCTGTATTTAAATGCAATAAATTTGCATTGCATAAAACAAACAGCGAGCATTACGATACGAGCATCCATAAACATTAAACATATTCAAATTTTTTATTTGAATTTTATTTATGCTGGTGAATCGGTAACATAATTCCGATCAAAAATTCTAATAAATTGCACGCGAAAACCTTTCCACGTGTTCCCTTGACAATGGACGCGGGTATTTTCGCACTATCTCCGTCGCAGTCAGCCGTGGCTGTTCCTTATAGGGCGGACAGGGACACGGATAGATCGGGATCCGCCAGGGGGAGCATTTCATTTGTCATGGTCGATGCGCGGGAATTTATGGTCCGATTGTCTCAGGAATATTTCTGCGACCGTTTCCACTGTGGTGTTGTCATATGACGAAAATAATGGAGAGTGGCGAGCCCGCACTCGACTTTCCAACTTCCAACCAGAACAAAGAAAATAATGGAGAGTGGCGAGCCCGCACTCGACTTTCCAACTTCCAACCAGAACAAAGAAAATAATGGAGAGTGGCGAGCCCGCACTCGACTTTCCAACTTCCAACCAGAACAAAGAAAATAATGGAGAGTGGCGAGCCCGCACTCGACTTTCCAACTTCCAACCAGAACAAAGAAAATAATGGAGAGTTGAGCTCGCACTCGGCTTTGGAGATTGCTGACCCCACATTCGGCTTTCCAACTTCCAACCAGGATATCGAAAATAACGAAGAGAGGAAAATAATGCAACGGAATATAGCCCGCACTCGGCTTTCTAACTTCCAACCAGGATATCGAAAATAACGGAGAGAGGAAAATAATGCAACGGAATATAGCCCGCACTCGGCTTTCTAACTTCCAACCAGGATATCGAAAATAACGGAGAGAGGAAAATAATGCAACGGAATATAGCCCGCACTCGGCTTTCTAACTTCCAACCAGGGTATCGAAAATAACGGAGGGAGGAAAATAATGCAACGGAATATAGCCCGCACTCGGCTTTCTAACTTTCAACCAGGACACCGAAAATAATGGAGGGTGGTGAGCCCGCATTTGACTTTCCAACTTCCAAACCAGGACGTTGAAAATAATGAAGAGAGGAAAATAATTTAACGGAATACATGCAAGTCTCTTCAGATATCAAATTATAATTTGTTTTCAACGCTGCTGCAAGACTTATCACCGGCGTACCAAAATAACCCCACATTTTAGAGCATCTAAAAAATGTTCACTAGCTCAAATGTCCTGAAACAATCCAGTTCGAGCTCTGCTGGATGATGTTTAAGTCCCTTAATGGAATGACTCCGGTTTACTTATCGGAAATGTGTATTTCAGAAAATTCCAATTCTCGACAGTCAACCTTTAGGTCATCACGTATCGGAAGGTCGAAAG
The DNA here is from genome assembly GCA_936435175.1 of Glyphotaelius pellucidus. Taxonomy (NCBI): domain Eukaryota; kingdom Metazoa; phylum Arthropoda; class Insecta; order Trichoptera; family Limnephilidae; genus Glyphotaelius; species Glyphotaelius pellucidus. The sequence goes on from OW386537.1 coordinate 23,534,038, forward strand.
AGCCAAAGTGCACACCACATACGAAGTTCGGTGAGCGTGCTTACGGAGTATCAGGACCTAAAGCCTGAAATGGACTGCCACATGATTTAAGAATGATCACAGACTCGGTAGAATGCTAAACTTGAAACTCATCCTTTCAGACAGTCGTATTCATAAATTCAAAAATCTTTCACCTTCACAGCTCGTGACACCGTGTATAACTAAATGCGTAAAAATCTAAGTATATAAGAACTGGTCAGATTGTTAAGGACATTTCATAAAATTTTTGAGTCCTAAAGAGTCCTAAATTCTCCAGTCTTTCAAAATAGAGGGTAACAAATATAGAATCATACAATGTCCAGTATTTTTCTATTTAGTGTCCTCTGCGTGCAAAGTTGTGTGTTCTCCAAGCATGTACTTTCTAATAAAAGTGTGTTTATAGAAGTGACCTGCCAGGTAAGCATGTTTTCTTTATCCGTCTGTAAATAATAAAATTAGATACAGCTTAGGAACTCATAATAAATTGAACGCCTTGGAGATGATTTTTCGTAAAATGACGCTCCACAAATTATACAATTATTTTTTATTAAGTCAATTAATATTTCTGCAAGACATCAGAATAACATGAAAATCCCAAAAATTGAAGGCCTTTTTCATATGGAGAGCATTAAAAGTAGTTACATTAGAAATCATCGTAGCAAGTACAATAAGATCTCTATTTATTAATTACATATTCGTATTATTAATGACTCATGAAAAAATAAAATTACCAATTTTAAAAAGCATTATTTGATGTACAGAACGATTTTTTGTGCAGTAATGTCTAAGCGATCGATTATTGAACTTATAAAATTTTATTTTTAAAAATTGCTTTTATTTATTATTTTTGATGTTTATTCATTAGTTTTAAATTATTTTTGAAGAGTATCAATTAATTTTAGAAATATTCTTTGTCACGCTAATGTTGCCTTTGTCACGTTATTTTGGATAAAATTAACAATTTTTGCGTCAAATTGAACTACAATATTATAAGTGTCTTTAGTTATTTGTGTATTGAGAAGCTATTGATACTTGAAAATAAAATGTTACTTCATCGGAGAGAAGTCATTTTGTATAAATAGAAACCTGCTTCACGGGAAAAATGCTTCAACTTACCCGCAGGTACAGCACCTTCCCCTACCAATTTAAATTATTTCTGTGAGTCTATGAACAGGAAATAACTCCTTCCTCGTCGTGAGGCTTTCCAATCTAGGTAGGCAGGTAGGCAGGTAGTCCAAATCCATCAATGTCTCGAGACATTTGCGTATCAAAATTTGGCATAGCAGGATGTCGATTTGACTTTAGCACTTGTTACTAATATTAAATAATTTTTGTTTACTTAATGCTAATTATGAAACCCAAAAATAAAATCACTCAAGCTTCAGAAGAAGGGTACCTCATTGTAGAGATATGTTCAACCACTCCATCACCTACCTTATATGATATATACCGTCTTCAGCAAAAGTATAAGGTTTCGAAATTTTAGTATTTGCAGTATGTACCTATGTATATCGAATAGAATTGCTGCGATTAAAAGTTTAAGTTTTTTTTGCGCTGCAACAGGTCAAATTAAAAGTACTAGTCCAAGAAGAAGATACTTATATTATGCACTTCATCGACGATCGTACTAAAAGCCGTTCATAAAAATCTTGCTTCCCGCACGTATTGTTTGAAAACAAAAAAGACAGAAGATACTATAATGTTGAATGTTTTTAATCATATTCCAACGCGAACGTATATTTATTTCGATCTGTAGAACTATTATGGTATTGCTAGTTATAAAAAAAAACATGTGTGCAGTTCACAGTCGGTGGAAGTGAAACCTTCATAAAACTAAAATTCGAGAGAATGAGACAAATTCAGAGTATCAGGTGTAGGGTTTATTTATTAAAATATTGTTACCAAGTTTAAACATTATTTTACATTTTATTCTACGAAGCCCTGTACAAAGAGGAGGTCGAAAAGCTACGAAGCACCGCACAAAGAGGACACCGATTGGTTTATCTCATTCTCTTACAGGCTGAATCCTATAGATGCGTGTTTGTATATTTTTAGTGTCACTCGTTTCCGTTTCACCGAGTTTCATATCACAGCTGTGCTAAAGAAGTTTTCAGCAAGAAAATAAATGCTTTTTTTCATGAAAGCACACTATGGTAATAAAATTTGCGCAGGGTGAGGTAGATTTATTTATTTATTTACGCTGGGTTTTTACAGATGTTCTCACTCACATGAGAACAATCCTGTTATAAAAAATCAGTTAATACACAAACAGTTATAAATACAAACAATTACATAAATCTAATCAGACAAATTATACATTTGCATACATTTAAATAAAGATTTTAAAAAAAAACAAAGAAAATTGAAAGATCAATCAAATTAAAAATAATGTAATGAGACACAAGAGACACAAGAGACACAAGAGACACAAGAGACACAAGAGACACAAGAGACACAAGAGACACAAGAGACACAAGAGACACAAGAGACACAAGAGACACAAGAGACACAAGAGACACGAGAGACACGAGAGACACGAGAGACACGAGAGACACGAGAGACACGAGAGACACGAGAGACACGAGAGACACGAGAGACACGAGAGACACGAGAGACACGAGAGACACGAGAGACACGAGAGACACGAGAGACACGAGAGACACGAGAGACACGAGAGACACGAGAGACACGAGAGACACGAGAGACACGAGAGACACGAGAGACACGAGAGACACGAGAGACACGAGAGACAAGAGACACAAGAGACACAAGAGACACAAGAGACACAAGAGACACAAGAGACACAAGAACACAAGAGACACAAGAGATACAAGAGACCCGAGAGACATAATTGGAGACACAATTGACACATAATATAATTAGCATTACACATTTTTTAGCAATCGTAGAACATTTTTTCTGAATCCAAATAGATTATCGACGAAAATATCTACTTCAGCACATCTTATCTTATTATAAAGTCGACACTTTTGGGTCAGAGGGCTAAATTATTAATAGGCGATATTATTTTTAAATGTATTCAGGTGAAACATCTTATGGATTATGGTGTCTTAAACAATGGGGATTGGAAACATATAATTCAACATTGCTAAGACAAATTTTGTCTCAAGATGGCCGTGAATTATTTTATGTAAACATTTTAGTTCAGTTAATTGCCTTCTAATTTTAGTGTATTAATTTTTAGTTTATTAATTCGCCCATCGTATAATCTAAGATGTAATCCACATTTGAAAGATCTATGCATTTTGTTAACCGATTCTACCATTTTTTCATATTTGCAGTAAATTGGATTCCAAATATTCCAGATATTTAACATCAATTACATACTTATTCTTTATATAAATATTTTTTTAAATATACAAATTTTTTTTAATTACATAAAATTTTATTTATATTGATTTTTAATTATGGTACATAATTATATTTATTTTACCGTAAAAATAATATGATATTATCGTTGTAAAGTAAAACAGTTCCTGTCCGGGACGACTTTTTTTAGATTTGTGACACTTCAAATTTATACATATAACACAAAATGAAATGGTAAGGCGACCACCCAATTTTGAATATTCGAATTTTTAGAACATGTTATTTTTGTGAAAATGTTATTTAACGATTTTTTTGTTTATTTTTTGTAAAATGTACATTCTTAAATATTATTTCGATACAATTTTATATTTATAAATATTCATAAGTATTTCTTCAGGCATACGTTTTCGACTGAACAAATAGTACGTGCTTTCAATTAAATATATGTATACTAACTCGCGCTTTTATTTCGTTTCCACAAATTTATTTATGTATGAATGCAAATAGAATATTATCATCGATGTAGTTATTGACATTTTAAAATAAATTTTTGAAATAAAAATTGAATATTGTTAAGGTTCCGTCAATTATAGAAGAAAGGTCATTGTCCCCAATCAATATTATAAGAAGCAAGTTAGGACGTACGTTCCTTTTGAATGCTCAATGATCACGTTTTGGTGCGATCTCCGCCTGGTCATACTTTATAATATGTACCTAATGTAAGTATGTACCTGAATCGATGCTCCATGAAGACGTTAGTACGACCTCTGCCTGGTTATACTTTATAATATGTACCTAATGTAAGTATGTACCTGAATCAATTAATCGTTCAACCATTTACATTATAAATATTCGGTGTTACATTACTAATCCTATTATAATGAGATCGGTGTTTCTTTACCTCTTCACGACCGCAATCCATTCTGAGTAACAAGGAGGTGAAGCGGGGAGGGAGAAGGTGATTATGAATTATATTTGGACAGACAAGCATTTAGCAGATTACAGAACGTATGGATTAGTGTTAGCCATAACAATTATCATGATTCTTATTTATGAATTGTTCGCAGGGGGAAAATATAAATAGTTTTGATTTTAATCTGCCTCAAATTAATAGCTAGCTATCATTGTATAATATGGTATGGGAGTAGTTTCGAATTGATGGCGAATAATGCAATATTGATATTGGATTTTCGTGCCGCTCCAAACACGATGTTCATTAATCAATTCAAGCAGATACAGAATAATCCGCGACTTGCCGCCTAACGATGCGTGATGCTTATTGATTTCTTATCTTAGAAAGTTTTCTTGTTAAAATTACATTTCTGAAATCGTGACCCATAACGATATTCGGAATCACCGGCCGATTGCTATACCCTATACACTCCGCAGCCTCTCGCTTTAGGCGGGTCCAGATCAGATGAACAAGAATCACATCACATTTGGTAATAGGTAATAGCAACCTATTACTCGAGTAATGGCATGTGAATTATTATTATATTACTTTTTTATGTGTTCCCACCAGGACTGATATAATAAAGGTTAACCGGATAGGTTCATATACACACACTAAATATGTAAATGTAACTAGGTAAGATGTTTATCTACCTAAAGGCTTTATTGATTTATTTATGATAATTGCGTTTCATTTATAGAACCTCATATTATTTGTTATAATAAATGTAAAATATTTTGTCGAAAAGCTTTTCTTTTTTAGATCCTTGATTTCAAAAGCTAAGAGACGTAATAAATGTGTACATATATAATTTTGAAGATAGTGATCACTTTGTGGTAAGACGTAATTATAAAAAAATACCTAAGAAAAATAAATAAAACTTTTGAAGGTATATAAAAAATAAATCACTTTGTTTGGTGATTTTTATTATATACACAATAAAGCAGTTCTAAAACGAAGTATTTTTTATTAAAATTATAAATTTAATAACCAACTGTTCCAATGTCCTTTATCATTAAAAAAAATGGTGAAATGATAAATCGAATATTCAATAGTAAATTTTTCAAGGTAAAGAGAACTTGGTTATTAAATACTCTTTTTGGCAAAAATCTTAGTTAGCCATTTTTCGGTCTTAAACGACGATATAAATTCGTACTATGTACCTATAATTGATACTATGTAACTATCTAAGGTGTCACTTATACAATAAATACATCAATAAAATACAACAGTATTTTAACGAAAACGGGCACTTCAATGGAATGAAAGCTATACTCAAAAAGGTTTCTTTCATATTGATTTCAAAATTATTTGATTCTCACTTTAATATTGTATCTTCTTTTAACACGTATTTGCTTATAAATCTTTGCTTTTTTCATTATGTTATTTTTTATAAACCATATATTTTTGTATATCTATTATATTTTTATAAACCAGAATATATGGATTGCCCGGGCTTCATCCTCGTAGGCAAATTTAGATCCAAGGGAGGTGTGTGTCTCTACAGTCGAGCTGACGTCAACTGTGTGCGTCTGTTGAATCTGGAAATCTCCAGATTCGACGTAATGTGGGTGCGCGTCAATCTTGCCAGTACGGTAAGGTTTTATGCGTGTTTATACCGCTCACCTAACCTTAGCGAATCAGACACGTCCGAGCTCTTCAAACATTTAAGCAACACTATTGATGACCTCTTGCCCCGCTTCCCTACGGCAGAGTTTGTGGTCCTGGGGGACTTCAATGTTCATAACGAACCTTGGTTGAAGTTCTCGGGATCTACAGACTCGGCTGGACGACAAGCGGAGTCCTTTGCCCTTTGCCACGGACTGGAGCAAATGGTTCAGGAGCCTACAAGGGTTCCTGATGTCCAGTCTCACCGCTCTAATCTGTTAGACCTGTTTTTAACCACTGTGCCACACGGTTACAAGATTGACGTCACAGCGCCTTTAGGATCGTCGGACCACTGCCTGGTGACGTCATCAATCCCCGTAACCTTCAGACCGCCAAACGAGAGGCTGAAAAGAAAAGTGTGGCACTATAGGTCTGCAGATTGGTTTGGTCTGCGGGCACATTTTAATGCTTTCCCGTGGTCAGCTGTCTGTTTTCGGACTTCGGATCCCTCAAGATGTGCCCAGGAAATTGGTGAAGTCATCACGTCCGCGATGGATGGCTTCATCCAATCCACTATTAAGGAAACTGGTGTGGGCTCAAAGCCGTGGTTCAGTCGACAATGCTCTGAAGCAGTGCGACGAAAAAACGCGGCTTACCGAGCCTACAACACATCTCGAACGTCCGAAAACAGAATATTATACAACCAAATTGCAAAGGAAAGTAAGAGAATCATCAATAGGTCGAAATTCGAGCACGACCTGCAGGTCAGCAGAAAGCTGGCTGCCTGCCCGCATGGTAGCAGAGCGTTCTGGTCGCTTGCGGGCTCTATAGGTCGCAATTTCTGCAAACCCAGTCTGCCACCTCTTACCAGACCTGACGGCTCTCTAGCAAATACCGCCGCCGAAAAGGCTAACTTATTAGGCAAAATGTTCGCGGAAAACTCGACCCTCGATGACCAAGGTGCTATCCCGCCGTCGGTTCCTCACTGCGGTTTTCGTATGAAAAAGCTGAGGATTCGGCATCGGGATGTACTCCAAGTCTTACGAGGGCTTGATGTTAATAAAGCTAGTGGGCCTGACGGAATACCTGCCCTGGTATTGAAGAGGTGCGCTGCAGAAATAGCTCCAATTTTGACGAAGCTTTTCAAAATGTCCCTGAAGTCTGGGTCTGTGCCCTCTGGTTGGAAAAAAGCGATCATTCACCCTATTCCAAAGAAAGGTGACCGCTCTAACCCGGCCAACTACCGCCCCATAGCGATCACATCTGTTCTGTCAAAAGTGATGGAACGTGTGGTCAACGACAAACTACTCACATACCTCGAGAAGAACAAAATTATTAACGACCGTCAATACGGATTCCGGCGGAACCGCTCGTGCGGTGATCTTCTCGCGTATGTGACACATGTTTGGGGGCGGTGCCTGGAACGCTTTGGTGAGACCCAAACCGTTGCACTGGATATTTCCAAGGCCTTTGACCGGGTTTGGCACCGAGGGCTTGTCAACAAACTGCCTTCTTACGGACTTCCCGCTTCCTTGTGTACGTGGATTGCCGACTTTTTGAGGGAGAGGTCGATTCAGGCGGTTGCTGATGGTTTCACCTCTTCCTCGCATTCGATAAATGCTGGCGTCCCACAGGGATCGGTTCTGTCTCCGACTTTGTTTCTGTTGCACATCAATGACCTCTTGACATGTGCACCGATTCATTGTTACGCGGATGACAGTACAGTCCATGATAGCTTTTTGTTTGACAAGCCTCCAAAGGGCTCACAAATCCCAATGGCTCGGAGGGCTTTGAAACAAAGAATGGACGGTTACCTCGAGAGTGTTTTCTCTTGGGGTAAGAATAACCTCGTCGAATTTAATGTTTCAAAGACCCAATCATGTCTGATTACGTCTAAAAGGGATCGGAATGATAATCTAGTCTCCTTCAACGGAAGCAATCTCCCGAACAGGCCTTCCATTGATATGCTTGGTGTAACTCTAAGTGACCAGCTCAGGTACGGGGGCTCCATCGAGGCCAGAGTTAAGTTAGCCTCTCAGAAACTGAGCGTACTGTACAGGGCCCGCAGATACTTTAATAGTACACAACTGCTAACCCTGTACAAATCGCAAGTGCGCCCCACGGTTGAATTTGGCAGCCACCTCTGGTCTGGAGTCCCAAAATACCTGAAAAAAACCCTCGACTCTGTGCAGAAACGGGCGGTCCGTTTGATAGATTCTCCTAACTTAACAAATGGACTGCAATCTTTAGAGCACAGGCGTCAGGTGGGAATGCTGTCCTTGTTCTACCGGTATTACAATGGAAGATGCTCCGAGGAACTAGCGTCACTGATCCCCTCGGCACCGGTGCATAGTCGGGAAACACGCCAAACACGCGCTCAACATTTGTACACGGTTGACATTAGTCACATGAGAACGGGTCGTTTCTACGACTCGTTCTTGAGTTCAACAGCCCGGCTGTGGAACGATTTGCCGACTTCTGTGTTTCCTCCCTCCTACAATATGGGTCTCTTCAAGACCCATGTTCACTCCTTCCTCTCCTCAACAGCACCCTCCACACAGCATCTTCAAAGATGACATAGGCCCTGAGGGAAATTATTTCCCTCAAGGCCTCCTGTGTGGAGTTAACATAAAAAAAATAAAAAAAATATATATATTTTTTAATTTTCTCTATTGGAAATGGTATGAACTAATGACACAATGAATAATAACATCTTGTTCAATGTCTCGATACTTTGTTGTTAATTCACATATTATTTTTTTCTACGAATTGCCTCCATTTATCGTTGTCATTTTTAAATTTTAATATTTGGATTTTAGTTGTAATGACCGATGTTTATGTGTGTTACTTTTAACAAATTTTGAAATTATTAATCCCGATACAGGCGAACCATGGTGGGGTTAATAATTGCACGCTAAAAAATGTATTTAAATCGTGAAGAAGCTATTAATAAATAAATATAAAAAAGAAATTTTATGTTACGTAGAGATACAAAAATATTAAAACTGTTAAACTCGTTTTGAGTGTAAGCAAATTTTTTAATGATCCCGTTCGCCTTACTGCTCCCTTTGTTACTTCGAAAGGAAATAAAACTCCCTCTCACTGTCTTAATGTGAGCGTAAGGTATTTACCAAAGATATTGAAATATAAGAGAGATATGCAGGATGTCCCAGGAGATTAAAAGGAAACCAAAACACAGGAATAATTTAAAGTAACGCGAAATTAAATGATGCTATTTTCATGAAGATTATTACCTACACGGTCATTTTTATTAAGAGTACATTTTTAAAATAAACTTTTTTTTACATTATCTCCACACAAGAGGCCGTTAGGAAAAAAATCCATCGGGGCCTATGTCATCTTTGGGGATGCTGTGTGGAGGGTCTCTTTATGGAAAGGAACGAGAGAAAATTCTGGGAAGGAAAAAGGTATGAGCGGTGGGTAGTAATCTGGGATAAATGTGTCCAGGAGAGACGAACGTATTGATCCATCCTTCTCATTGGGGTGCAATTGCACGTGGGTCGAGAGAGTATGGCTGGAGAGGTCAAAAGGTCTCGTTCAACCAGTCTCTCCCGATTCAGCCGCTACGCAGTAGGAGGACAAACGATTCCGCCGCCAAAAGCTAGACAAACCCGGGCACCCCTGCTAAGTCACCAAACGTGGCGAACTACTTGGGGTGACCTATGTGATGGGTGTTAGTTATCCAATAAATTGTTCCCTGGGTGGCGGCGGTACCCACGTTCGCCTCCCAAATTGATATTTTGCTAAGTTACAGCGGTAGTATTAACAACGAGCAAATAATCACACGGATTTTCACTTTTTGTAAAAACAGCAATCATCTACGTGAAGTACCTACATGATAAAAATACCTGTGTAAAATCTTCCAAACCAAACCTAAATCTTCCAGACTTGTTGTCCAAATCTTCTGGTGAGAGAAGATTTGGACAAATTACTTAATCTGCACCCAATTGTTGTTCTAGGAGGAGATCTCAACGCCAAACACAACTATTGGAATAACTACAGAGGCAACGCGAACGGGAAAACGCTCTTTACGCATATGCAGACTCACAACTACACGATAATGGCGCCGGACAAACCGACATACCACGCAGTGCACGCACAGTACCCCAGCACTCTGGACATCGTACTCGAGAAAAACGTCAAGACGATCTCGCCACTGCGCACGCTGGATGAACTGTCATCGGACCATCTGCCCGTGAGCTTCAGTATTGGAGGAACGACTTCAAGGAGCCCCAGAAAACAGCGAAACTACAAGGACGCAGACTGGGAAGGATTCAAGAAAGAGATTAACGAACGAATACACCTAACATCGGGAACTCTGCGCTCTACAGATGAAATCGACGAGGCCGCAAGCACTCTCACGGAAATCATACAACATGCACAAGACACACACATACCTCTCAAAGAAGTACACACACACACGATCAAGCTTCCCGAGCATGTCTTATCGCTCATCAAGGAGAAAAATCGCTTGCGACGCATCTACCATCGTACGCGCGACGGCTACTTCAAAACGGCCTACAACACTCTACAGCGGGAAATCAAGCAGGAAATAACGGACCTCAGACGCCAACTTTGGACGAAGAAAGTTACATCACTCACGCCAAAGGATAACAGCCTATGGAAAATGGCAAAAGCGCTGAAACATCAAGACCACACGATTCCCCCGCTAGAGAAGCTAGACGGCTCAGGATTGGCGCTGTCACTAGAAGAGAAGGCGAACGCGCTCGCCGACGGATTCGAGAGAGCCTACGCAGCCACGGACGGCCTATCCGATCCGGAAACGGATCGACTAGTAGATGAATCTCTACGACATCTCGAACAAGCGGAGCAGACGAACGTCGAAGACATCCATTTCAGCACACCGAGCGAAGTTGCCGTCATTATTAAGCGATTGAAGACCAACAAGGCGCCGGGAAGCGATCAAATACACAACATTCTACTCAAACATCTACCTCAGAAAGCCATCATCTACATCACAAAACTGTTCAATGCCTGTCTCATCACCGGACATTTCCCACAGATCTGGAAGACGGCGACCGTGCTGCCCTTCTCGAAGCCAAACAAGGACAAGAGGCAGCCGACAAGCTACCGGCCGATCAGTCTACTATCCACGCTGAGCAAAGTATTTGAACAGGTTATACTCAACAGGCTGCTTCCACACCACGAAGAAAACAACACTTTGCCAGACGAGCAGTTCGGATTCAGAAAGAGGCATTCCACCACCCACCAACTCACCCGAGTAGCGGAATTCATCACCAGAAGATTTAACGAACATCGCTACATCGCCGCTGCACTGCTAGACTTGGAGAAGGCATTTGACACCGTTTGGATCAGAGGGCTACTGCACAAGCTGCACAGAACTAACACGCCCATATACCTAACGAGAGTGATACAAGAATACCTCAAGAACAGATCCTTCCGAGTCTTCATCAGGAACGCGCTGTCGTCACTACGTGAGATTCCAAAAGGCGTGCCACAAGGAAGTCTACTGGGACCTCATCTCTTCAACATCTTTACACATGACATCCCCCGAGACGAGAGATGCAACCTGTCTATCTATGCAGACGACGTCAAGCTGTACGTTTCCTCGCTGAAAGCCGAGATGGCGGCCATATACCTACAGAGAGCGCTCGACGCTCTCGTAGAGTTCTACAAGATGTGGCGCCTCAAACTGAACGAGGCCAAAACCGAAGTCATCATGTACACGAGGAAACGCGTCAGAAGGACACCAGACGTCAACATCGAAATGGGCGGACACGTCTTAGAATGGAAGGATGAAGTCGTTTACCTGGGCCTGACTATGGACTCACGACTCAACTGGAAATCTCACCTAGCCAAGATGCACGCAAGAGCCAGAATGGCACTCGGCATGATGAAGCCCATCTTCAATAGAAAAAGTCCGCTACTTCCCAGAACCAAACTCCTGACTTACTATTCGCTCATTCGACCGGTGCTGACATATGCTATTCCCGTGTGGAGTAGCATCTCACAATCTGACTTTACAAAACTACAGACACTACAGAATCTCTGCATTAAAATCACATACAACACTAGAATCAGAACAAATTTGAAAAGACTACATGCGAGAGAAGACATTCCGACCTTATTTGAATACACTCACAGACTGACAGACCGATTTTACAAATCTTTAAGACACAGTAAAAATAAACTCATACAGGAAATCGGTCAATACAATTCTCCCAGCGACTTCACATTCAAATACGTACACAGACTACCCAAACACATTCTGATGGACCTTGACCACATCTGGCATGAACCAGATTCAGACGCCGACGAGTGAGCGAGCAGTAGGTATTCCCAAACTCCAGACCCCTCCCCCGTAACTTATGTTTATATATCTATGTATATATTTATATAATATTGTATAGTATGTATGTATATGTATGTTTATCCCCTATAGTCCCATAAAGTATATATCTACATAAAAACAGACATACACCCCACACACACACAATGCAGGATATCGTACACCGATATCACTGAAGGCCGACCGGGTTCATGTTGACCGCCGGCCAAATCTTCCTGGATGAGGTTTTTCATGGTTTCCTCATTCCCGAAGGCAAATGCGGAAGAACTCCAAATAAAAGGACATGACCGCCTCCTTCCCACTCCCAACATAACACAAACACACACATATGTATTTATGCTTTCCAGTTTGCTGACGATCAAGAGTAAATGATGACCAAAAAAGATGCAATTTTAGTAGGGTTTTTAGGTAACAATTTTTCCCTACCGATTAAATTCAGGACCTTAAGTCTATAATAAACGAGTAAAATTTTTAAATACCCACATGAGGTAAAGATTGCGAGGCGCAAATGACGCCGTTCTATTTGTATAAAGAACATTAACTTTAAATTCAGTAAATTTAAATGATTCACCTCTTCAAGGAATATAAGAATCTAGTAAATCAAAAAATCCTGTGTAAGTATGTAGGTTCTGTAAAAATAGTTTACAAAATAAGACAGAAGTTCTTTGAAGTTATGTCATAAAAGTTGGATAATGCTGGTTTCAATAACTGCTCAGACTCCTTAGCTTACCGACGCAACATTAGTTCAGAATTTTCTTGAGTTTTGAAAAAGTTATGGTCGTTAATACGTAAATCTATACGTACATATATATTTTTACGTTCTGAAAAATGTACTCTGAATGTAACCAGTTTCAAAATACCTGAATCAGAGACTAAATACCTACATAACCAATACGCATATCTTATAAACTCATATTTAGTCAGTTTAAAAATCTCAGCTACCGATCCCGAAATAGTTGACTACGCTGGCTATAGTTATCAACAATTAGCTCACTCCGCAAAAAATATTATTCTGGGTCACGTATAACTGAGTTCTGGTTTTTGGGCACTACGCATAACCTGTAGATATCATGTGACAACATTCCACGACCAATATCTAAACAGCCAAAATGCTGGTGTGCCGAAAGATATGATTTTTTGCTGAGCACTCGGGGATCTTTCGCGATATGAAATTCTGCTGTCCACTCCACTATAAAAAGAATGCACCCGGGCGTGGACTTCAGGAGTTGTCAGCAAACTCGTAAATATTGCCACACGAGCCTTCGCGTCCTTAATTAAATTGGTATGTAGTATTATACTTGTTGGCTTTGGTTGGTCCAAGTGATTTAATAGATATTATCTCGAATACCAGAAAAACTAGGTATAACGCTATTATGTCATTTAACTTTTGAAAAAAATAATGTTTTGACAGAATTTTATCTTGTAATCTCTAAAGATTATTATCATGTTTTCATAAAAAAAATTGTTTTAATTTAATTTAATTTTAATCGAACTGCTTTTTTAATATATGCGTTCTTAAATACCTTAATATGTATCCTAGACCTTATATAAAATATTATTACTCATAAAATGAAAATTCTCATGAGAAAAATTTAAATAAATATGTCATATTTGTACATGTGAGTAAAAAAATATATGTTTCACCGGTTTTTTGGTATTGGTGGATCGTTTGTGTACAATATGGGGTTTTTCTTGTCATATCAGATGAAATATTTTCATTTTTTCCTCCCTCCTACAGCGTAGGCTTCTCCAAGTCAGAAGTTCTCTCCTTTCTTTCATCAATAAAGCCCTCTACACAGCATCCCCAAAAATAACCTAGGCCCTGAAGGATTATTATTCTTTTCCTAGGGCCTTCTTTGCAGAGTTAATTAAAAAAAAAAAATAGATCAGTAATCTTTATAAATCATTTACACTTTACATAAATTTACACTTTACATAAATTTACAACGTTTTCATTTTTACAGTATTCGTAGAAACTGTCATAAATTAGTATTTTTCTTAGCACAGCTCATTAGCATACCATCTCACCAAGAACCAAGATATCACAGATTATATTGTTGAACATCTACATTCTATTAACTGTGGTATCGTTAAACTTTAATACCCAGAAGCCCTCTTCCTATAATCTAAAATGCGTAAACCAGCCGTGCATAATACGTAACAAAAAACAAAGTCTTCTATTGCCAAGGCTCGCAGTCAACAGGCTGTGGGCTGCAGAAGACTGCAGGACCCCGGTCCTTACATAAATATCCCATAGAGGGCAATTTGTCATCTCGTGTCCTCCGGTGGGCCGGGCCCGTCGCGCACAATGCCGATGAGATAAAGCGCAGATCAGATACAATGCTGATCACACTCATCTGGACTTTTTCTCGGAGCGCGTCCGCCGGTCCGGAGCGCCGCTGCGGAAGATGATAGACACCGATTTTGCGATAAAAACATCCGAATTGATATGATAAAATTGGCGCTGCACCTCGAATATTAAGAGCGGACATCTCTGGCGGATTCTGCGCGATGCTGCCCAGCTCCACCGTCTGCGTTTAGAAGCGACCACTAAAAAAGCGGTCTTGTGTAAACTGGATTTGACAATAATTATTCCATAGATGCCGTCACATTCTTTTGACAGCTGTCACGAATTTTCTACACTAGAAATACACTCGGATCCAATGGTTGAACATAAAATCGAAATTAAGAATACCTACAGTGAAATTCTACGATGTTCGTCACTGTATTTTTATAAATTAGCGTCGATAATGTTGTATTTTAGACCTTTCTTGTTTTTTAAATTAATTTATCTATCTATGAATTGTTATTACCTAGTATTTATTGACTTATTTTTGAATTTCACATCCAGCTAGGCTCATACACGTGTATAATTTTTTTAACACAAAATAACATCTAAAATTTAAGCATCACTTCAACAAATTACTCCACAATGCAGGATGAAAAAAAATTTAGTTTGGGAATAGTACAATAAATAAATGAAATAAGTCGAAGCAGAACTAGGCATTTTGTTTAATTACATTTATTGTTCAGCTTTCCGAAATAAATTCTACTATGACCTGTTTTTATTTTGTGATTGATGCCTTAAATATGTCAACAACCTTATAATCATTACCCGAATACTGTATTTAGTATATTATTACGAAGTATTTAATTGTTTTTTTTCCGTTATGAAGTTATCACAATAAAACCGTAGATGTTGGTTTGCGAGGTATACGGAAAGAAATCAGTTAAGTCTACATAATAATAAGTCGTATTAAATTACCAAAATGTTGACGGAGAGCTTAGACTTTTAAATCGTAGTGGATAGTTCCAGACAAGGTTGGTGGAATGTATGTTGTAATGTGAATCTTGTGAATCAGCCCGAGTTTGTTTGTGTAAAGTTATTCTGGTTTTTGAATGCGTAAATTAGAATACCTTTATATATAATTGTTCCAGTGACATTAAATACAGGGCTTTAAAAACATAGTCTGTTGTCGTAGATGATTATTAACATTTTCTAATAAATCTATGTACTCCTTGCATCTGTACCTTATATGTAAGGATCCTCAGATCTTTAAGGGGGGAGGGACAGAATCGGATTGAAAATTAGGTTGTTATTCGAAAGAGACACCTATTTTTGGAAGGAGGAAACACAAAAGCTGGCAGTTAGTAACAGAGCCGAGCTGTTTTGAGCATAAGAACGAGTCGTAAAAACAATCTGTCCTCTTGTGGAAAATGTCAACCGTGCGAGGATGTCGGGCACGCGTTTGCCATGTCTCACGTATTGGTATTTCTGGAGAAGAATCTCTCGTTTACGAATACTACTTATCGAAAACCCGTGTTTTTACTAACATAAGTTTCGCAAATAATTTATATACCTGTAGCAAAGTTTTATGACATATATTACACTTCAACTCCTCTTTTAAAAATATGAATATATTTGCAATTTACAACAACATTAACGTACTAACATAATGCATAGTTTTAGAGGGAAGGAACTTCTATTCTAATTTTTTCACACACGAGGCCTTGAGGGAAATAATTTCCCCCATCTTTGGGAATGCTGTATTGAGGGTTTTTTGAGGAAATAAAAGAGAGGAGGTTCTGAAAAGGAAAACGATATGAGAGGTGGGCAGTGAGCAGGAATCTTGGGGCAGTGTGTCCAGGAGTGACGTTGAGAGTCCGGCCGGAGAGGTCAAAGAATCTCCCTCAATCTGCTTCTCCGAATCCGGTCCGTCAAGCATCTGGTGAGCAGACACATCCGCCACCAGGACCTGGACAAACCTCACCCCTCGATACCCCTCCTAAGTCACCAAACGTAGCTTGCCTCTTGCGGTTACGTCTGGTAGAGGTGTTATCCAATGAATGGTTCCCAGAGCAGCGGTACTCATACCTGCCTATCAAATTTGTCTCAGCCTCGGCTTTCTTAAAATTATTCCTTCAGGGATGACATATTAGTACCTAACCTAACTTGTTTTTAAACATTAAAATTTAATAAATGTAAAAATTTAGGTACCGGAAACATTTAACAATCAGGTCGGTAATTAAGTTTGATATCGAAACGGATATTCAGTAAATTTAATTAAAAATATATATTGTTCAAAGTTGTCAAAATCATAAACGTGTACCCAAAGAAAATGGAAGAGTGTAAAATCAAACTAAGAAATGTGTTGCGCATTTGTTGTTTAGATATTTATTAGAAGAACTAGTTGAACTCCTCGAGCGTCTTCGACTGTTTTTACCATTCCCTTTCACATCATATATTCTGCTTACACACCTTCTTAGTTCGCATGAGCCTCATTTTTATTTTATTCACTTTATAGTTCCATGTCTTCCTCGGGCGTCCTTAACTTTTTATAAAATCTACTTCTACTTATAATTCAAAATCAGCTAAATTTCATAATTCTAATCAGGTAAACTGACAGTGTTTCCCAATATTCCAAATTATTTTCTAAATTTTTTGTGCAATTACATTTCAAGACAGGTAATTAAAATAAAAACGATAATTAAAAAAAATATATATGAATTTTTAAAAAATAAATTAACGGATTTAGATTTTTTAAATAAATTAACGGATCCACATTCATTCAGCATCCATCGCTCATTGAGTAGATAGCAGAAGTAGCTTAAAAGCTTTGAGATTTGTGTTTCGAGCTCAAAACCTTTAAATTTCGACCATTGAGCTTTGAGCTTTAAGCTTTGTGCTCTGAGCTTTGAGCATCGAGCTTCGAGCTTCGAGCTTCGAGCTTCAAGCTTTTGAGCTATGACCTTTGAGGTATGTGCTATGTGCTTGAGCTATGCGTTTAGAGCTTGGTTAAGTTTTGAGAATTGGTCTTTAGGTTTGTCAATAAGGTCGAAGAAAGTTTTATTTTCAGTAATGATAACGTGTACCATGTCATCACCGTGTATCAAAATTCTACTTTGAAGTGTGGGAAAAGAGGAAGGGAGCTAGTTTTTTTAAATATGTTGGAAACAGTGACCTTCCTCTTGTTTTGAAGGTCAAGTGAGCAAAATTTCATCAATTGGGGAATTAAACTGTAGACTTGCATAAACAACAAGGCCACACGACACACCCGGACACTGTTCTTTACATATATACTTAGATAGATACATAGCTTGAATTTTTCAAAATCGGATGTAAACCGTAATTTTTCGTTAATTTTGAACGACAAATGTTGAAAAATGTCAAAGAGTGGTGTCGAAATTCTGTTTTAAGGAATGGGGGATAGGGGTAGTATTTTTCGAAATCTCGAATAAACATATTTTTATTTTGGGAGGCGGGTATGGGTACCGGAACTATTTATCGGATTACCAACACCTCTCGCGATAGGTCAGCCCAAGTGGTTCGCTACGTTTGGTGACTTAACGAGGTGACAGAGAAGAGGAAGTTATGGGAAAGAAAAAGGTATGGGGGGTGGATAGGAATCCGATGTTCAGTGTCAGGGCTGGACCTAGGGGAGGGCAAACCGGGGCGCCTGCCCCGGACGGCAGTTTTAGGGGGCACCAAAATCGTTGATTTATGTTTGATTGAAAAATAAATTTGATTCACAAAGCACACGTTGTTCTACCGATTATTCATTTGACTTTTAAACGCCCAGTTGGTTTCTGAATCCTAAGTTGATTTGTGAACATATTATCCTCAGTCGATTTTGAACGCGTGCATAATGTACGTCACAGGTTCTCAACGTTGGCGAAAACGCCCATTTGTGGGCGATTGAGACTTCCAGGGGGCAGTAGAAGACCCAAAAAAATAGGGGGCGTTGAGATGGCACAGTGAGGGTGAGGGCTGGTAAAAAAATGGTCTAAAAAAGACAAAAAACACAATTGGTTAACTTTTGTTATTGTCTGTATTGTAATCATTTTATTACGGGTGCGAAAATTTATATATTCCTGTAGTTCGGGAAGTAAAGGAAAATTAAACTGAAAAATTCCATTACATTAAATGAAAATAAAATTGGATGATGTGAAATTGAGAGGGGGCGCCACCATCAAGTTTTTGCCCCGGTCGTAGAAAAAGTCGTAGATCGGGGGCTGTTCAGTGTGTCCAGGAGTGACAAACGTGTGAATCCATCCCTCCAACCGTGGTGCAAGGCGATGTTCCAAGAGAGTCCAGCTGGAGAGGTCAAAAGGTCTCCCTCGACCAGCCTCTCCCGATCCGGCCAACCACGCAGTTGATGGGCAGACATTTCCACCGTCCAGATCCGGACAAACCTAACCCCATGAGCCCGGGCACCCCTGATAAGTCACCAAACATCGCGAATCACTATGGCAGAGGTGTTGGTTGTCCAATAAATGGTGGTGGTACCCATACCCGCCTCCCAAATTTTACAATAATATTTCTTTAAAAAAATGACATTACCAATTTTACACGCCAGTATTCTGGTTCCTGGTTACTTCCATAATAAGCACATTGTATATTTGGTGTATTTGTATAGAATAGGTTAGGATAGGTTCTTGAAGAATTTATACATTTTTGCTGAACTAGTTGTCTATTCACTAAGAAGGTTTCTCCTACTGTTACCAAAGTACAATATTATTATACAAGAAGCTGTTAACACTTCATATTATAATAATGTATTACTGCAAGACTACGTGCATTGAGGTTATATAATATACCCCAATGACTACGCATCGATATCTATTCTTCTTCACAGCGATAATTTCTAACTTATAAACCAGATACACAAACACTGTATATCTACTAACATTAAATTTCAAAGTAGATTTACAACGTTCAGGCAATGCCTGGGAACAAAGATACATTGCCTTTTAATGTAAGTTGGAAGGAAGACGATTCCTTGGCGGGAGCGGGAGCAGGGGGAGGGATGCTGTAAGGGATTTACATTCGCCCAGGATCCGCGGGGTCAGGGTGGGGTGCGGGGTTCCCCACTTCCCTCCCACTCCCATAAATAACGCCAGACATGCTGGCTCGAAAAACATACGGTGACCTTTGATTGCAAATGAACATTTTTTGTTAAAATATACATTTTTTTATCAACGTTACGTATCAGCCAGTAAGTCGTCGGAGTCTCACAATCGGGGAAGTCGTCACACGTTGTTCTACTGTCGAGTAAGTCGTTTAAATCGTAAATCTGAATTCGCCCATGGGGAGAGCGACTATTTAAAAACCGTGAATATGACAAATTCGACATATTCATTGAAAACTACATTATTGAATTTTCAATGTTTTTGGCACTACATACTCGTACTAAGGGCCTTACTAATGAACGTATTTTAAATTTGACACAACTAACGTTTGTACTTTAAAAACCAATTGGGTTATATAATCTCTAATGTTGTAATATTATATAACTACAAGAATAAAACTATAAAATTAGAAACACACCAGTAAAACATATCACCTACTTTTTTTGTAGTATTTTTCCGGGTTTCCTTCAAATATAGATATTGCTTAGCATATTGAATTAATCGTTTTAATTCTGCGTGTGATAGGCAGTAAAATCATATGAAATCAAGAAAGCACAATTAATTTTGTTTTAATCATATTTTAACTAAAATCATTAGATGTTGCATTTGCTTTTTTGATCAAGCTTATTTTATAAATCTAACCTTTTATTTCTCAATGGTTAATTCATAAAATAAAGAGGAAATATGTTTTTTTGCTTTTATTATTTATATAATTGTCAGATTGTAAATAAATATTATAGTTTAGGAGAATAATATAATATTAACAAACCACAATGAAATGTAACGTAATCTGTCTTTTTTTTCAAACCGACCATAAAAGTCGGTATAGTAGTTCCAATGATAGCTCGTACGTACGTCATAGGCGATCGTCCTATTCTCTCACAAGGCTTGTATGAAAACGATAAAGATAGAAGATACTGGAACGATGACGACACGTACTCTCGCTGGGATTAATATACTTGTTTGCTTTTAAAAACACATAAGGTTGTTATTTTGTTTGTAATGAATAATTTTGCAAAATCGCATACCCGTTATATCTCTCGTGAAAATGCCATTGCCTATTTCGGATTCGCAGAGTAAAAACAAGTACCTGCATAATTTTGAAGAATTTCAAATATGCATACATATTTATCGTGGGCATTAATGTTTAACTAATCATGTGAATCTGTTTAATAAATCAAGCTAATGCGCTGTTTGCAGTCTTGCATTAAGAAATGTAAAATTGTCTTAATAGCAAAGGAAAATGGCGTTCTTGAAGCAGTTTCACCTACAAACGTTGTTTTTCTGATCTTCCCTACCGTGCTTAGTATTATTTATGAAAAAAATTACTTTGTCCTCATTCTTGAATAAAAACAGATATTGCGGTCACGTCATTTTTGTCTTATTTTATCAAAATAAACGAAACCTCCAATGCATTTGTGTATATTGTATAACAATACATAACGACCTTACACTTGTCGATTGAAAGCTATGTCTAAGGATGGGTTGTTTCAAAAAATTTGATGGATTCGTCAAATATTTGAAGCTGATTTTCACGTTCTGTGTAGGTTCTATTCAAGTTCTGTTATTATATTGTTATAGGACAGCTGTTTCACAAAACTGAAATAATCACAGAACTTGAATAGAACTTACACAGTACGTGAAAATTAACATCAAATATTTGATGAATCCATCAAATTTTTTGAAACAACCCGTCCTAAGAGTGCCGAAAAGCGGTGACATTTAATTTAGCTCTCCGTACAAAAATGTTTTGTAAATCTTAGTTGATTAATTTCTTCGCGAGAATGGGAATTTTATAATTCTTTTGAACATGGGAAGGAATGACAAACTAACAAACGAAATGTAAATGGGGCTAAATAATTCTAATGAAAATGAAATAGCAATAACAAGCTTTATTCGAAGCCTAATGGGAATTTAATAATTCTTATCAAAATGGAAAAAAAACAACTACATGCTACATTCAAAATTTCAAGGGGCTCTAATAATTTTGACGAAATTGGAATATCAATAATTCTATATTCGAAATCTAATGAGGGTTTAATACATCTTATAACAAGGTATAAACAAAATTTTAAGCCACTTTAGAATTTGAAAGAGAATGGAATAGCAAAAAATATTAGGTATTTTCGAAATCAACAATTCTTATGAAAATGGGATTACCAAACTATGAATGATGTGCGAATTTTAAAAGTTTAGTGATTCGGGGGTGATAGATATTAAAAAAAAATTGCGGTGATAATAAGGGAGTTAAAATGGCATAGCAGTAATGATAATTGTTTTTACCAAATAATATTTATTAATAATACTTTCAGGATAAACGTAAAATGATGTTCGCCGATGTTATAGTTGTAGTTTATCGTTTTGGCGAATAATATTGAATAAAATGGTTGTGTTTCTTGGGGAACTGGTTGTAGGCTGGCTGCAGGGAGAGCCGCATCGTCTGAGAGGACTGCCTCATAAAACATCCTCATCTCATATCAGTCGCGCGTGTCGTAAATAAATATTTCCTCAAAGGCCGCCCAAACATTCCGAGCGAGGCCCACAGCCCGAGCCCTCTGCCCGGAGCCCGGGGATTTTACCCTTTTTGGCCTGCCCGGACATTTTACCCTTTTTTGCCCGGGCGGACGTTCGGGACAAATTGTTTTATACGAATGCATTTTTTCACATGCTTTATTTGTGTTTCCGCAGTATTATTCCTCTGCATACGCGGGAGGCCATCATGACAAAGGTTACGTTTAGATGCAAACGTAAAAATAATTTCATGCGGTCTCATTTCACGGTGACTTATAAAATGGAACCTATTCGTTGTACGAAACATGATAAAATATTGATTATTACTTATCACCCTATATACACAACCTATAATACAATAAAGACTTTTTTAGCAATACAATTTGGCGTAAAACTTACAACTTACAATTTAACTAAAGACTTACTGTCTCGACGCAAGTATATCCTAGTGAGACAGGCATTGAAAAATTTTATAAACTGGTGGTCGCCTATTGGTCAAAATTCGACCATAATTGTAATGTTTTTTTATGTATTTTTTATGCATAATTTAAAAAAAATATTAGCATTCTGCACTCCTTCTCTGTATAAACTATAAGTGTGCGAAATTTCATACTCCTCCGTCCGCGTAATTTTCGTAAAAAGGGGTACAAAGCTTTTGCTTCACCTATTAATAGGTAAAAAAATAAATAAATAAAATAAACTTACTTATACATTTACATTTTAAATTTAACTTTTACATTTTTCAACTACATTCGAAGGTGTATATTGTGACGATGACTGTTCGTGCTGTGACGATAAGATATACAATTTTTAAAAGTTTAAGCGACAGAAATTGTTAAAAAATCAAAGTAGGTAAAAATTATATAGATAAATCGATCTAAGCAAATCCGTTGGACTGATTAATGGAACCTCACTGAAGAAATGCGATCAGCTACTTTTAATTAAGTTGAGGAAATATGTACAAGAAAAACTGGTAAAATGTTTAAGGTGGAAATATAGGATTTTTAAAAAGCAGTCATCAAAAATACTCATTTTGGTTGAGTGCCTCTCTGTTTGCCTCTTTGTCTGTTAAATGGACTCGGATTGAATTGAGTTTGTCATTTTTGAAATTGGAACTGATTGTGTGAAGAATTCAGATAAGCAATAAAGTAGTTACCTACCAGTCCGTGGCTTTTAAATTAGTTGTGTGGTAAGACGAAAATAAAACATTATTGATGTTGTCGTAGCTAAAAAATTATTTTTTTCAAAATTTCAATTTTTCGTATGAAGATTTTTAGGATTTTTTTCAGTATCATTTATGTCGCATTTCCTTGGGACAACGAAATATGACAATGACAACTTACTTATAGCTCATTAAAAAGTCACGGATCCCCACAGGAAACCGTTATTATTTAATAATTTCCAAGAAAACTACTATAATCATCATTTTCAAGATTGACATTATAATATTCCGTGATTTTTCACGGGTCCGCTAGAGTAGTATTGAAAATAACAGTTTCGATTCTAGAATGAACACGAAATTGATCCCACCCCTCACTACCCATCATCTAATTACCGAAAAATGTTTAAATATTTAGACCTGCTGAGCTTAAAACTTAATTGAAAAAGCTCAGGGCCAGTTGTTTCACAGAATTTGAGCAATTTATCAAATTTCAAAGTTAATTTTGAAGTTCTTTGAAAGTTCTATTCAAATCCTGTTACTATTTCAGTTATGTGTAATAACAAAACTTGATTGGAATCAGAACCTTCTTTTGAACCAAATACTTCCAATTTCATACAGAATATTTTGTACCTATTGTTTGTAGTTCGTAAAATAATATATCTATGGAAAATTCTACCATTCGGAATAAAACCGATTTAACTAGAATAAATTTATGTATAATTCTACCATTCGGAATAAAATCGATTTAACTAAAATAAATTTATGGAATATTCTACCATTCGGAATAAAATCGATTTAACTAAAATAAATTTTAGTTTCAGTGCACATTCAATTACAACTGATTAATTGATCTTAATGCATTAATCACTCCGCAAAAAAAGATTAAATGATTAAGTACCAAGTTTACTTCTGAAGAAAATACCATTTTCATTTCATGTTTAAGACCAAGAAAATCATTTAAAAAGTGTAATGCATGTCATAAATGCATTCAAAGTAGGATAAACTCAAACACAGCCTACTTACACAACATTAAAATAACCTAACCGTAGTTAACGCACAAAAACACAATAAGAGAAGTGAAATAATTACACGATATTTTATAGGTAGGTATATCATAATAACATTATGCACAAAAAAAACAATTATTCTTAATAAATTTTCGCAAGCGACCGACGCGTGTAGGTACAATGCACCTTCACACAATCCTCGTGTAATAAGAAGTAGAATAATAACCGTTTCGACACGATATGTAGTTACTTTGTTCCCGGGCATTACCGAGCTGATGAGTTGCTTGATAAATAAGTCAAAATGCACAATCGTATGGTGGACTTGTGAAAAGTAGGCTACGCGAAATTTATTTATGGGCCGTTTAAAAATAATGAACTACGAGCATGCACCTATCTTTTATTTATATCAAAATTGCGAAAAGTGTGAAGTTTAATTTGTTTTGAAATCGCATTGGCTAACTTACTTTGTGATGTTTCTATACTAGGTAAAGGTGTATAAAGATTCATAGTCAAAATGTGTTATTGTTTGAAATCATTAGGTAATTAAGCTTAATTCACAAAATATTTTTTTTTATTTATTTAATTATAAGTCTCAATTAAGTTAGCTGTAATCATCGTGTGTGCTAATAATTTTACAAACATATATTTGTATGTATACGTTACTGTAAGAGTCCGTAAATTGGTAAATTTTAGAATTTACTGTAAAATCTTAAGATTTACCGTAGTGCGGGCTTTTACAGTAACATATACAATAATAAATAACATTATTTAGCAAACATATTTTTAAAGTTAATAAAAAATTTAAGTAAGAATTTATTATATTCTACCAAAAATCATCAACGATTGCTGCAGGAATACTTTGTTATTTTATATTTAAAATTAGGCATATTTTCTTAGGGAATTAAAAATTTTTTGTCGGTAATCTAATTGGATTTGCAATTCTCGTCCCGTGTCCGTGCATCACACGATTGTATTCTATGTTTCTATTGAGTTCCTTGGACATCATCCGTGTTAATTTTATGCCTAAAATAAATTTGTTCATTCAAATGTATAGTTTGCTTCGCCGTCAAAAAGTTTTGCTCCTCTATGTCTCTTCTCGATGTGTGTACATTGGGTGTTATTATATGCTTATTTTGCTGAATTGCATTTCTTTCAATTTCTCTAAAAAATACTTCAATCTTAATTAAAGCATGATGAATATAATTGTACCTGTGGCAAGTATATTATCTGACATGTTTCTTTATTTCTTATTCCTGTATTAGAAAATGTACGATTAATTTAAATTTTTATCTTATATAAAATGAAGTGAACTACTTGTTACAAGTAGTCCATTAGTCCAGTTT
The DNA here is from genome assembly GCA_936435175.1 of Glyphotaelius pellucidus. NCBI lineage: Eukaryota > Metazoa > Arthropoda > Insecta > Trichoptera > Limnephilidae > Glyphotaelius > Glyphotaelius pellucidus. The sequence goes on from OW386537.1 coordinate 23,559,731, forward strand.
TGCGATTATTTTGTAAAGAACTTAATAAGATACATTATGCAATGAAATCTTAAAATACTCGATTATTTCCAAGGCCAAGACGTATTCTATTTGCAGTATTTAATTGAAGCATCTGTAATATTTCTAAGCGATCAAATTTTCAAACCAAAATCACAAGATTTTGAATGATTTTGCATTATTTTGCATGGCTTAATCCAACCGCTGAAATAATTGTATCTCCTTGCGCATTGATTATACATCTTTAGATGAACTTGAAAATGGTCTGTAAAGATTTAAAACGAAATAATGTTCGATGGAATTGGGTAGGATAGAAACTAACTAGGAAAAAGAACGACTAATCGCCTTACCCTGCAAAGGAGCGCATGATATCACAATCACTTTTATAAATTCAATCCAATTAATTTATTATTTAAAAAAAAAATAACGAAATAGTTCATTTTTAACCGTTTTTAAATAAATTTATGAAGCAGAATTACATAAATTTAAACAAAGTAATTTCAATTTTTGATGCTGACAATTCGTAGCTAAATTCCATTATAATGATTCTTTTAAACATTTTTTTCATTAGTTCATTTTTTTTTATTTCTGACCGTTACCGGTTTTAGCCTATGATGACCGATGGCCATTATCTGAGGAAATAAACTCTTTTACACTTAACTTCCAAAATCTCCTCTCGTTGCTCTTTAATTAAAATTCAAAATTAGATATATTTCAAAATGAATACCTACTCCAAAACCAATGAATGCTTCATTTGATAATTATTTTCGAAACTCTTCATTTTTTACAACAAATTACCCACAAAATAAATACTTTTTTAAGAAACAAATTACCCACCCACTCAAAAATTTTATTGTTTTCTTTTCTTTTTATTTTATTTTTCTTACTTCTCAAATTATGGCAGAAATTGGTCCCGAACACCCTAATTGTTTGAATAAGATATTACGGAAAACACGATTTCCAGATTATTCAATTATTTCAGGTAAACAATTTGTTGCAATTATAATATTGTTTTAGGTATATTTGATAATACGAGTCTAGATGATTACTGTACTTATACGCTATATAATGTGCAACCTAGACGGAGTGTAGGGAACAAAACACTGTCAACGACAAAATATTTCTAGGATTTCATTCTCAAGCAACATTCATAATTTGTGGGTACATGACAGCAGTACAATGTGACGTGAGTGAATGAGGAATGCAACGCAAAGAGTAGGGTTCACTGCGAGATGTTTGTTATACATAAGGTATACAGAATACAGACCAGGAGGGCAGAGGTGCAGCGGGTAAGAAGTAAGAAGAAGCAAGAAGTAAAAGGTTCCAGGTACGATGCTGCGTGGTGAGTTTTCTAGTCACGTCCAGGGCACTGGGCCCGAGACCCCACATTTCGTCATACATGTCGTAAACTCACGCGTGGTGTCATATCTCAGGGGATTCTACAAAATTCTTTAACCGAAAACAGGAATCCAACCAAAAAAACTTCACAAAGGAGCCGCGACGTTCTCACTTTACGTAGGTAGGTTATATATGCGCGTGTTTCACATAAAATGATGGAGTTTTCCATTGAAATTTTTAATTCCTAGGATTGTAAAGAATCTGCCAATTTTTATGGCGTCATTTTTGAGAAATATAATTTCAAGGGCAGTTTGTAAAGCTAAAAACGAACATGTTTTTTCCTAAAATTATTTTACCTACATTTAAAACACAACAGCAAACTGGTTTTGCGGGCTGTAAATGTTTCAGATTTGCACCGTAAAATGTTCGAAATTCCAAATTTGCTAAATTTTAACTACAAAACGGATTGGGAATATGAACGTATCTACAAGGTATCGGCTCTTTTCCAACAAGATGCCAAATATCTGTACAGGGTGTTTGGGCGGAACTTCGTAACTTCGGAAGGTTAGTACACTTTATTAGTTTGTGATTCGACATGATGATTGAAGTAAAAAAGTTGATTAACTTTTTTCGATTTTCGGTATTTTTTTCATATAAAAATATTTTTCAACTGAAGGATACCTTATTCCATCCAAACAATTTAACTTTTTATCTGAAAACTACATTAAAACATTGAAATTCTAAAAAAAAAGTTTATCCTTTTTACTCCCTACTATCCATGTTGAATCAATTTCCGAAGTTTGTGCACTTTGGCTTGAATATTTTCATTTAAATTTTTTTTTAAAATTAATTAATTATTTTTTTTATTAATTTCAAAAATTTTGGGTTATTGAAATAATGTTTGTACCTCAAAGCATCATCTACTTTACCGAAATCTTACATCATCAATCTGTTAAAACGAAAATGATTATTTTTAAAAAGCATTTAACAAAGCAAAATCAATTGTTCTAATTCACAAAATACCGAAATTTGCAATTATCAATTACGTTATAATAATTTACATACAACTATGAAATTATTTTTAATCGTTTTACAAATATCTAATTATGTCCACAAAGATTTCAATAAAAAGTTATTGCATCAAATGCTAACAAGGTTTGTTAAATTAATTACTTGAAATAATTGCACATTTTAATAAAATGAGTGAAACGTGACAAGAACGAACAAACATAAGAAAAACAGTGTTTCGACATAACCGTGGAAGCGAAAGACGCCATTAGAAATTATTGACGATAGGAATTGCATTCGGGTAGATATATAAATACTTTAATTCGTAATAAAGCACGTCCAAAACTTATCGGATTGGGCTTTGTACAAAATATTTCAAAAGAACAGCGAAAATTTCACGGCGGAATAAATCTTTCAAATGGGAACATTACAGGTTTTCAAATTTCTTAAAATCGAAATACGTTCACGTAAGGACCATTATTTCTTTTAAGCATAATGCGTGGTAAATTCGAGTTGAACTTGAGATACATCAATTTTATGTGTTCTGTCAAGAATCATAATACGAGTAAAGTCATAGTATAACTTAGAAAATTAGCAAAACAAAACCGTTTTTCAACAACTTGAAAACTGCATAATAATTTTTTATTCCAAGATGTGGGGAGGATAGTGCAATCCCACACGTCCCATATAGTTATACGTATTTATAAATTTACACAGTAAAGCAAACGAGAACAAAATAAAATAAAATAAAAAGTTAATAAAAACAAAAATAAATAATCTGTTATCATGCAGGGTGTGGTCTTAAGTGAGCTCGGGCCCAACGCTCACTCAGGAGTGGCGCTTGGTGCTGGAAGGCTGAATGACAATCGTGTTGTCGGAGGCCATTAGCCGCATCCTGGATCCAGTGACCCGGTGTCTCATCAAGCTGCCGAATCCATGGAGTCCTAATTCCGTAAACATTGTTGATGTGCTGCTATACCTTCTGTATCCAAATTCTGCATGCATTATTCTAAATATGGTTCTGCATGCCATATTATACTGGATCCGGAGACTTTTCATCGAGCTTACTCGGTATTGACACCATGTTTCACACGTATACAGGCTAGTGCAAAATGCATTGAACAATGTTTTTTTTTTAACATTATTGCTGCATTGGAAGAATTTTCGGGCAATCAAATTTGACAAAACACTGATACTTCTCCTCTGTTGTTCAATATCACCATCATCCGGGAGGTCTTCAGTGATGATGAGCCCTAAGTATATTACATTCGTAGATGTGCTTATATTTTCCTCGTTAAGTTGTACGGGAGCAACTTCTCGGGGTTTTTTCCATGGTGGAATGCAATTAGCTCCGTCTTCTTGGGGTTGGACATCATTTTGTGATTATTTGCGTATTCCTCACAGATTTTTAATAATATTCTCAACCCCTTGATCATGATAAGAGAATCATGTCGTTCGCATAACTAATGTGATTTAGGCACAAATTATTGATACGACGCGAAAGCCTGATCTGGTGTCCAGACGATTTGATGTTATATTCAATTAGAATGTTATATTACAACGACTAAAAGATTATGTCCGAAGTTTGAAGTAGAGTTCTGTTATGAAGTAAAAATGTATCTTAGGTTCTTTTTCTTAAAATTAAAAAAAAATCGAAAAAAATGAGTGAGATCCAAACAATGTAGCAGTTATTTGTATAGTCAACTTTTTACGGAAAATTTGTATTGGGTTCTGTCGTTTGCTTTCGACATGTTTGGGTACTACGTGAATAAGGAGACAGATGTTTTAAATTTAATTACTTAATTTTGCAAATTAAACAACATCATAATCTTAACAAACTGCAGTGTCTAAGTGTTATAGAGTAACAGTAAAGCATAGCGGTGTTTATGAAAAAAATAGAATAGCCTCACAATATCAACAGAAGTCGTAAAATTCTCCATATAAAGTTGAGGATTAGTAATTGGCTCCCCGATATGATCTTGACTAATTGATAAGTTTCTTTGTAGTTTCCCGAGCCGGTGTAAACCATAAACCGCCTTTAGTGACGTGTGAATGTAGGTATCTAATATTAGTTTTGCAGTGCCAATTAGGCGGCCATTGAACTTTGAAGAAAATATAAAGGAAAATATGTCAGAAGATTTTACCACCTTGACAATATTTTGAGGAAGAATATTGTTTTCTAATAATGCAAGGAAAAACACAAAATTTAATGTTGCGTTTAATGAATGGATGGCTTGGGTCTATTTTTGACTGAGAACGAAGCCATGTTTTTACTCGGCCATTTAGCATTTCGCCGTCTGTAAATTTGTTTTTTACGTTCCGGTTCCGTTTCAAGATGGTGTCAGTGTTGGATAATTAATTTTATTCCGTCACAGTTTGCGTGATCATGGTTCCTGATACTAGCTATCCAATCGGAATAATCAATATTATGGAACCTACCGAATAAGCATGAAAAAAGATTTTTTTAACATAAGCTCCACACAGGGGGCCCTGAGAAAATTACTTCCCTCAGGGCCTATATCATCTTTGGGGATGCTGTGTGTAGGTTCTTTCTAGGGATGGGGGATGAGAGGAAATACTGGTAAGGGGAAGTGGGTAGGAATCTAGGGTTCAGTGTGTCCAGGTCATCCGCCATCAGATCCAAACAAACATCACCCCATGAATCCGAGCCACCCCGCTAAGTCACCAAACGTAGCGAAGCACATGGGGTGACATATGGCAGAGGTGTTGGTTATCCAATAAATTCCCGCCTTCCAAATTGTAAATTGGGAAGGGGGAATTAATTAATTATTGTAATTGAGATGGAGAAATGTCTAATCGCAACAAATTGTATAATTCTTCAAATGAAATAAAGAAAGTGATTGTTCATTATTAAGGAGGTAGGAGTAAGCAGGTACCTTCTTACAAAACAAAATAAAGAATTAGATTTATTAATTTAAGAGAAAATTAGAAATATGCTTGTTTTTCGCGCGGTTTACTGCAGAACTATTAGTAAAATGTTGTTCCAAATTCCAATCAATGATCCCGTTTATAAATAGAATTTGTTTATGAGCACAACAGTATTTTTGGTCACTAATTTGCTTACGATAAGAAATCGGTAAATTAAATGCAAATCAAAAATTATTTCCGAGCACCAGAACGTGATTATCGTCTAAAATTATTCTAATCGCAAATTTATTTATGTATGATCGTCGAAATCTTGATAAGACACCATCACATATTATACATTAGTTCATTAGCACTTTATTAATAGGTAAAGTTTAATATTTTATATTGTTACAATAAAACATAATAGCAACATCAGATATAAAAATATAATTGATTGGTAGGTTTTACAATTTTGCGGTTAGAATATATTACGAGAACGAGTAATATAGGATATAAATGCTTATATTGATAATATTACAAAAACATATTTGAAGTGAAAACTTCTGTAGCACTTCGTTGTGATTTGAAACTCGATGAAATGGAAACGAGCTATACTAAAAAGAGACAAACACATACATCTATAGGATTTATCTTGCGAGAGAATGAGATAGCAATAAAATATTTATTTTATTCACTGGTATTCGGTTCCAATATAATACGATAAATCCACGGCCCCACGCAGGTCCTCTTTAGTGTAGTGGTATAAAGCGCCTGACGAATCTTTGCAGACATTCAGTCGACCAGGGGTCAAATTCTATGAAATAAATAAAAAAAATATGTGTGCAGTTCACACGCGGTAGAAGTGAAACCTGCAGAAAATTTAGGAGTAGGATAACTGTAGGCTTTTTTTATAATGACATTGTTACTAAGTTAAAAAATTATTTTACATTTTTTGGTAGAAAGCAGTAACTTTGTGGTTTGACATTACAAATTGAAATAACACAAAATTTTGTTTATAACCACGATTTATTTAAATTTTCCACTACCGACCGGTTTCGCTTTACATAAGCTTCATCAGGGTATAAAAATTAAACTGAAATTACCATTTTACAAAAGGTCTCCTAAACCCTAGGCTCTCCCGATCCGGCCTGCCACGCAGATGGTGGGCAGATGCATCCACCGCCAAGACCTCACCTCATGAACCCGTAAAAACCTCAATCCGTGAACCCGGGCACCCCTGCTAAGTCATCAAACGTACAAAACCACTTGGGGTGACCTATGGCAGAGGTATTGGTCATCCAATAAATCATTCCCGGAGCGGCGGTACCCATACCCGCCCATGTATTGAAAACATAATTTATTATATAAAAAATTAAACCAGATTTTTTGATCACAACACATTGTAATCTGATCACGTATTAATACGTGTTTAGCAAATTAATGCTAGAGAGCGGAACACGTATTTATACGTTTTTGATAGATTGTTAGTGGAGCGCGGGTCACGTTAAAATGCGGGTTCCAATATACTTGAGTTTTCGCTATATAGCCTCTGTAGGGTTGTAGCCATGCAGGTAAAAACCTTTTGAGAACAATAGATGGGGTGTACGGTAGGTACCTAGGTAGTGTAAATATTAATTTTTTCATAACTTTCCTGCTTTATGTGAAATTCTGCACTAGTTTAACGATAAAGAATACATTTCTAAATATAATAAAATAAAATGAAATAAAATAAATAATTTGCAAAAAGAATTATTGAAATCAAACAAATATTTTTGAAGTTATCGCAATTTTTCTAGAGGTCTACGTTAGCGCGAAATTACGCGAAAAATCACCCGTTACCAGCACGATATGCGGCCGAAAACTGCCCGATCACAATGTGTTAAATTGCTACAGATGGTAAAACACTACTTACTTTTCCGTGCACAGATGAATAAAAGCGTATGTGAATCGTAAATGATAGAGGTACTTACACAAAATATTATTTGGTTACCTACCCATTGTATATTCTTGTTTTTAAATACATGTAGAGTATCTACCAAATAGAAGGCATGTCTTTTTATTTAATCATCCTCCGCCCCGCCTTCCCAGCATGATGAATTAACCCACCGGGCTGATTTGTTCGCTTTTCGTAACAACTCATATTGGTCTCATAGAAATCGTTATGCCTCCCTTACTATCATAGTGAGAAATATGATCTAAACGGTATTAGAAAAAGATATAAATATGTTCAAATCAAGTGTTTATATTCAAATAGTAAAATGTATCGCAATTAAAAAAAATAATTTTGAAACTTAATTATTTTTACATGGATTGACAAAAAGTGCAGTTACCGTAAGTTTTATAATAAATTGTTTAATCAAATATGTATTTCTTTTATTTTTTTCGTTGTAAGTAATTTTAGTTAGAAAAAATGTAAGGTTAGCCATTTTAAAAATTTTTTGTGTTTGCAAAAATTATGTGTTTATTTTGAATTATAAAGTTTGAAAGTGAATTTTACCACCTTTCAAAATTTTTTTTTTAGTGTTCGGATACGTTCAGAAATATTAAATTTATTTGGATTTTATTGCAAAGCAGAAATATTTTTACCCTCTTACAAAAAAATGGTCGAGGCTTATGGGGTTAAAACTATCCAACTCACGATAAATAAATTGATGCAAGAAATAAAATGAAATAAAAACAGAAATTTATTAAGATGGTATTAATCTATCCAGTTTAATTAACGTGCTTTTTATGCAAAACAAACTACGTCGGCATGTAACATGTAACGCGCGCGGTATCGATACTCCAAAAATGCCGCGCGGAGAAATTTTCGCATGAGGGAATAAATAAAGATTTCCGAATGGATGCTTTTGTCGGCTTCGTGAAGATATCGGGGAAGTGTCCGCCCGTTAGTGATGGCCGTTCCCACCGGCGGCACCTCGCAAAGGAGTGCGTGCCAGTGAGTCCCGGAGTGTCACAATGTGCACGGATTAATCTAGCCAGGGAGCACTTTTCGCGGAACGGGAAAATTGCGTCGGACTCACAGGGACTCTCAATTCAATGTGCTTTTGAACACGTCAATTTTCGCTGGTGTGTTGATCAAATGAGAGCTTTGAGTGTCTGAAGAGAAGGGAGAAATGTTGGTTAGGGGAAGTGTCGGTGTCGAAGCACGTCTAGCATTTCTGATCTTGCCACAAAACTATGTGAACAGTGTTTAGTTTTCAGTATTGCTTACAGAACTAAAATCGTACGACGATGTTTGCATCATTACATCACAGGAGATAAATGTTTATTGAATGGTAAATAGTAACCTACTCCAGGTCTGTTTTCATGAGCTTACGAAACAGTACAAAGAAATCATTATTATGATTGATTTAGCTGGAGTTTTCAAAATTTTCCACACTTTTCAAGATGTCGTTTTTATTAAAAATTTAATCAATTCTTACAAATGTATTCTTCTTCTTCTGGTGGCTTAACGTAAAGCAGGTTGACTATCGTTAGGATAATCTTGACCGGCTGCAGCACGGAAAAACGTAAGGTGCGGTGAGAAAAATTAACCATTAATCAATTTTCACAAGATTTTTAATCAGGCATTTTTAATCATGTGTTGACACATAGACAAAGGTAAACTTACTATCCCTCTGTCTTTCTCATAAACGACGCGTGTAATAGAAAGAGTAGTTAAACGGAGCCCTCAGCAATAAGACCCCTTTTCACCTTTTTTTTCCTTTGTTTTTCCCAATTTTACATTTGATAAACACAATGTTATGAAAATCATAAGATTAATGGGAACCCACCGTCTGTGCGTGGGTAAATATAATTATATAGTTTTATTTTTGTATCTAGAGAGATCAAAAAGTGGGCATATAAAGCAAAAACATAATTAAATTTGTCTAGACAGTTTGAACCAAAATATACGATAGTGTAATAATAAGCATGTAGTTTGTGAGAAACATGTAGTGATTTAAATTAAATAAATAAAGTTCCAACCTCTGTGTTGGTAAGATAACTCTAACTCTTAATAAATTATAATTTTAACTCTCTTATGAATTGTGGTATTTTGGTTGTCACTTGAATTTTTATCTGTAAAAGATTGAAGTACGACGTCCAATAAAACTGCTGTGTATTTGCATTTTTTTGATATTCATTTGGGGGAAAAATACATTATTATTTCTAATGTTGATTCTGTTCTAATTTTATTCGAATTTGTTTTTGTTTTTGATGATATATTTCATAGTTTGCAGAATAAATAGTTTACGATGAATAGTTTTGCTTCTTCGTACAATACGTCTGTATAAAATGTTCTATTTCTATTACACATAATTTTGATACAATTTTTTTTTTATTATTTGTAAAGGTTTTATATAATTTTTATGTAATTTTTTTATTATTTGTAAAGGTTTTATATAATTTTTATGTAATTTTTTTATTATTTGTAAAGGTTTTATAAATGTATTTTTTAATTAAATTATTTGTATGCCTACTACTATAAAAATAAGGTATATTCCATTTCTCAATGCTCGATTGGGCCTCGATTTCCCAGTCCTGCCCGCGCAGATGATATCTAGTATCAGACTGCAGGTACCAGGGACTAGGGGTGTTAATCCCGAGAGCCACAATCTAAAGCCTGGGCATCTAAAGACCGCGGTCTCAGCAATGCCCAACGCTCAGTGCCCAGCTCGGCCAGCTATAACATACGACCTGTTGGCTCTGGGTGTTGGCGTTGCTGGGAACGCAATTATTCAACTTGTTCCTTGCCAGATATGTATATCATTGCTTTGTAGTGAGAAATCTCTATTTAATCGTTTCTAGGGGTGGGACTGTCACAATGAAATATTGCAAATAGTTACCTCTCCTCGAAATCGATTTATTTAACGTGCCTATCGTAACTTTAACCTAACTACTTGAGAGCGAAACCATAAAATTGCTCACATAAGAAAGTAATTTTAATAAATTATTTGAAAATACTAACAAAAGAATTGAAATGCTTGTATATTTTTTACATCATTACAGTATTCCAGTAGTCGGCAACTTTTCACATCCCGTGACATCTGTTAATATTTAATTACGAATAGAATTCATAAAACTTCACAGCTTCTTACCGTGAAATACAAAGCAATATGAAATAATTGCCTATTTAGGTACACGAGAATCTAACTTATCATTAGAAAAACAAATTAAAAATTATGCCTTCTGGTAAATCTTATTCAGAAAGCAAAAAAGAATACCCATCCACACAAGGAATCACAACGTGTATGTTTGGGTAGTGAGAAGTTTGGATAATGATTTGGACTATAAAAATAACATGTCATCAATTCAGTCCAAGATATCTAGTGGTGCGTAAACGTCATGACAACTACGTAATTATAATTATTTTTTATCTTTGGGGGATCTCAAATTTAATCCTTTATGTTTATTCTTCCTACGAATTTGAAACAACTATTTTAATGAATTCCTAGATTCGATTATGAATGCAAGAGCGGTACAACGCATTAGAAAGGGGTGAAGAATGCACGAGGATGTAGTAGGAGTAGAAGATATTAGGTAGGAGGTATATATGTATTAGCATTGTTCTCGCGTTCGTTAACGTTTCATTAAATGGAAGTCAATTAACAATTGAATAAAGTATCGCACGTATCTGACATACTGTTGGCTGGTAGCTGGTGGCTGGTGCTGGGAGAGAAAAGGGAACGAGAAAAAGAAGCGGCGCGGATTGTGTCGACCGATAACTCCCCTAATTAGAATGCATTCCGTGGGGCGCATGCGCACACGCATTCGGCCATTACAGGCGCCGCTATCTACTCCTCGGTCAGATAATCTCCTGGTCGCTTTCCGCCGGGAAAACCAGCCATTGTAATGCTTAATGCTGCGTTACCCGGAATCCCAGTTCTAGTAATAAAACTATTCCTTGTACTAGTCAACTAGTGCAAGAATGCTCGAGCTGCTTTGCGTTCGATTGATTAGTGACGTAGGCATTCGGTGAAATCGATGTTTACTTGATGCTTTCTGGACATATTTTTCTATTTTATCTCACTAAGTTTTTCTCCTTGCCACTTTCCACAGGTAAACCCAGCCACTGTAGTATTTGTAATGCATAATGCTGCGTTACCTGGAATCCCAGCTTTACTGATAAAGCTATTCCTTGTATTAGTAGAAGAATACTTAACATCAGGGGCGGATCTAAGACCTACACAGCAGTCAGAAGTGCCCTTGGGCACACTGAACTTGGAGGCACATTTTGAAAGTCGTCAGAAAACAGTAACCTCATAATTTTTTTCTTTAATATTATTGAGGGGGTTTATGTAAGATGGTGCTAACCTAAACGTGATTTGGAGATATATGAGCGTCTAAAAATTAACTAATAATTTTAAAAATAAAAATTAAATATTTTTCTTAATTGTGGTACGAAAATATATTTTGCATTTGGAAAGGTCAATTAAAAATGATATTTATACATTTTTTTATTGTGTACCTTATTACCTACGGTGATATAAAAAAAACTTATAATATTGCGAATACAGCACATTTTTCCCAGCTCCTCAATAATCTCGGAGCCTGTGGAACCATGGCTTTCCAACTGGAGAAGGTAAGTGACGAGAGCGAAGGGAGTGGAGAATTTGTTATAACTTTAACAAAGAAACGGGAAAGCATGGGGATGCTCCTGGGGAGGAGAAGGGAATGGAATATGAAATATTACATTTATACAGACACAGAAAAAGCGCAGTAGGTTTTTTTTCTGGGTCGGAGGGCAAATCAGTAAGTGCTCTCGATTTTTTGTTTCTCCCAACAACGTTTAGGTGGAAATACTTCAGTATTTTGCGAAATGGAAATCTTTTATTGTTTAAAAGGGAAGCATCAGCATTTGCTGATATGCTGACCCTTAGATCCGCCCCTGCTTAGAGCATTAAATAGGTTGACTAGGGACATAGGAATTCATAGAGATTTGTTATTTATGGACTATTTACTCGTGCTCAGAGGATTGCCAGATCGCTTTCTGGCTCTAATAATATAAATATTATTTGTACCTCCTACTAGTGAAAAAATTCATTAGCTGGTTTGGTTAAGATTGATTAAATTGATCGGGGAGTACTAGGAGAGTATGGTGATTTACAGTTTTTTCCATTTAGGTATACCTGCTCGGTGCTCGGATCCTTACAGGTTCTGCCGGAAAAGCCTTCCTTGTAATGCGAGGCGGAAATCTGATAATGTTTATATTTACTAGTATGTAGCGTTTTACGTATTTCGTGTAGCAGTGATTATTAGGTTTATATTTTAACTTATTTTTATCACGTTTAACTTGCAGAACTCCATTTTTAATAAGAATATTATTATTTAATTTTCAAAACAACAATTCATTTATATTCATGTTCTGCGGTGTAACAATTTTAATGCGTGACCAGCTTCCGAAGCAATTTTCAAAATGTTTACAAGTTTCAAAAATTAAATAACATGGTGATGATTACGATTATTTTGAATAAAATTATGTTTTCTCTATATCCCTTGATTATTTTTTTCACACGAGATTTATTCAATCAATTCTGCGGAGCAATGTTACTTCTGTTTATTCACTATTTTACCTACCAATAATATGCGATGAACGTCCACAAAAAATACATTTGACTAGAATTTTCATCACTTTATCGTCACTTTTCGTATATACAACATACTATGTTCTATTTTACAACGTAATATATTCTATTGGTTAGTTAGGTATCTATTTTTTAAAGGAAATGCAACCGTTAAGATATGCACTGAGATTTCATTAAGTATATTTTTTCATCATGATAGTATTTTAATTTATGTTGAAGCCCCTGGATTATTGTCTCTTCGTGGTCAGATTTACATTTAAATATATTAGATGAATGAAACATTTAAATTGATCAAAGCGTGATAAACATGGCACATAAAATTTGATCACGGAAGACTTGAAGGACACATGTAGAAATGAAGACAGAGGAGAGCGATATCCGCTAAAGCAGGAAAACTGTCAAGACGTTTTCGCGCCATAAAAAGTAATGCTATTCAACAAATATTGCACACTTATCTATAAATCAGAACTGTGGATCGACAGCATCCCAATAGCACATGGAAAATGTTACTCTTCCATATTCCATATATTGACGGCCTCCGTGGTCCCGAGGCAAGACTCTCGACTCACAATCCGAAGGTCGCGGGTTCGAACCCGGCGTGCGCAAATAAATTTTATTTGATTAATTTGCGTTATTTCACAATTTATTCATTTAAAATAATATATAGTATATTTGCGGCACGTTCCAGAGTGGAAGATACTATCAGTATCGCCCTGGTGTAAGACCACCATTCAGAATTGAAACGTTGCTTGAAATGGCTTTCGCCGTGTTTAGTGACCAGATCTGAATAGCCAGGTACTTCCCCACCTTTCTCTTCCCTATCTCCTTCCCCTCCCCACTACCTTCAGCCTCACAACATACCCCGATTGGGGATGCCATAGTCTCACTGGCTCCAGACGGGAGCAGTTGGGACTCTTGTGCGGTATTAACTATAAAAAAAAAAAAAAAAAAATTCTGAAGCATGTACTATGAGTGCAAAGGAAAAATTCATGAAGAGGACTGAACACTGAACTCTTTCAGAGCACTTCTTATTTCAGGAAACTTATAGTGCAGAGTGCGACAATCCTCTTGCACATAAGTTTTCTACGTGAGCGGTAACGCACCCTTGTGGACGTTTGAGACTGTCAGGGGGGGCTAAAGAATACCCAGAGAAAATTGGAGTTGAGATGGCACAGTGAGGGCTTGGGGAAGTAAAAAAAAAATATGGCCTAAAAAAGATTAAAAAAAACACGCTAACCTGATACTAATAAAGCAAAGTAATCTTTAATATTGGTTAATTTTTGATATTGCATGACTGAAATCATTTTTATCACGTGTGTAAAAATTCACATATTTCGGTAGTTCGCGAAATGGATGAAAATTTAACTGAAAGATTCTATAACATTCAGATCAACATTAAATTGGATGATATGAAAATTTTTATTTTTTGCTTTGAATTCAAAAAATTTAAAAACCGAATGGAACAAGTTAAATAAGTTGGGAAGAATAAAGGCAAAAATATCTTGTCCAATTACTTGTTTATAATATTATCATCTTACGTGTATTTTTATTTTAAAAAATTGACACTATATCTTGAATACAAAAAGGAAGGAGGTAGCAAAATACAAAAGAATTGCTTTGTTAACTTGCTAAACAAAAGGTATAACAAATAAATTAATAAATTTTTAATCGAATTATTGATTCCATGACAGTTGAGCTTCCCCTCCCCCATAGAGTTATAGATAATTACGAAATAAGAAATATAAATAGAGTTAGATTGCCGCGTCACAGAAATCAAAATCACAGAATCGTCAAAAATCAAAATTTAATTTTATATTGTGCTTATTAGTTTATATTCATGTAGTTTAAACTAACTCAATAAATAAAAAAATTAAATAAAAAATCAAAAAATAACAAACGAAAAAAAATTTAAAAATAACAAGTCATGGTAAATATAATCGTGGCAAAAGCTATTCATATTCGCGACGGATGGTAAATAAAAAAAAAATGGAAAAAAAATAGATTTTTTTTCTCAAAGTAGGCGCAATGGGCAAAATAAGGTTGAGAACCTATGCTATAGCACTATTGTTATTAGCTCTAAACTAATATGACGTCATGGCAAATAAGTATTTGAATTAAAATTTACGTAATTGCTTTATTATCTATTCTTCCCTCCTTTTTCCTTTTTCTCCGTACGGTATATTTACTATGTTTTGTATTTTATTTCGCTTATTATTATTTCTATTGTTTTACTGGTAGCATCTCCACCTAGTAACAACTAAACCTTGATTTACTCATGCTCTGAAAATTTTTAAATGGAGATAATATTAATTTTTTTGCAATTATATAAAAAAACTGAATTTGCCACATTATACAATAAAACCATATCCTAAAAGGGGTTTACAAGTAGGAGAATTTGCACTTGAAAGTTTTTTTATAGACCTAATACTTTATTTTTTCCAGGCTTATAAAAAGTCTTTTCAATAAATCAAAACCCGGTAAAACTATGTAGCTTTTCGGTGCTCCTGTCAGTTATTCTGAAAAATAATTATTCAAAGTCAGGAAAGTAAACAAGGGTGTAAATAATAGAACGCCTTTAAGTTTGACGAAAGAAAAAAAAGCTTCGAAAATCCAGGAGAATATATTATTATTATAACGAATACGTGTCAAATTTTAGACATTGAATACGGATTATTTTTCCAAGTTGCATTAGGGTTTTATTTTTTTGTCATCCGCACCACTCATAAATTTATTTTCCATGTCTTCACCTCTCATTAGTGCTATTTGGCATCAAAATAAGTGTTAAAATATGGTAAAAATAATCGCCACTCAACACAGTCATTATCGTCTAATTAGCGAAAAAATAGTTTTTGTTGGACAGGAGGAGAAATATTAGCGACGTTAATCGAAATAGGTATCATGTTTTTGGATTCACAAGATTTAAAAAAATATATATGTTTAATTTTGAATCAATAATTAAATTACGGAGAACGTCTATTTAAGCATTTTTCGAGGACAACCTTGATTTTGATGGTAGGTACCTACCTACTAAATAAGTGTTATTTTAAATTTTTATGTGAATACCTCAAAAGCGTCCCAACTGCTCCCGTCTGGAGCCTGTGATCCTATGGCATCCTCAATTGGGGTACGTTGTGAGGCTGAAGGAAAATGGAGAGGAGATGGCGAAGAAGAAGCTGGGGAAGTACCTGGCTATTCAGATCTAGTCTCCAAACACGGCTAAAGCCATTTCAAGCAAACTTTCAATTCTGAATGGTGGTCTTACACCAGGGCGATACTGAGAGTATCTTCCGCTCTGGGACGTGGCGCAAATATATCTTATATTATTTTAAATGACTCAATTTTTAAAACACAAATCAATCAAATAAAATTTATTTGTGTACTCCGGGATTTGAATCCACGATCTCCGGATCGCTAGCCTTAATCAAGAGCCATGCTCCTCGAAGATGATCTCTAAATGTTATGGAAAAAAACATTCCTCCTTAAGAGTATCTTTATCATCCTTTAAATAAATTATTCGTCTATTTGGAAAAAGGAAATTCATAGCTAAAAGAGGTATTAATGAAGTAGACCGTTAAATAAAAATTTAAAATTAATTTTGATTTTTTTAGATAGATCACTTTCAAAATAATATTATATTTCTTAAACAGATTGAAAAATTAAAGTAGATGTCGGTAGGTTTTCTATGGAAGGTAAATTTAAAGCCGAGAGCTTTATCGACTTTGATTTATTGTGACGTTTAATCTATGTTTGTGTTTCAATCACCAGCGTGTGAAAGAGCTTTCACCATTGGCATCCATAAATAATATCATATCTCGTATTACTTACTGACGTAAAATCGTGATATTAAAAAAAATAATCCACTTAAAAAAAGTTATACATCATATTACATAAATAAAATGTAGTATGTGGCAGGGGTGTGTTCTGTGTGCAGTACTGAGCAAAAAAAGTGAGCTCTAAATGTGAGCATTTCATGAAAAAAGATGAAAGAAGATGAATTGCAAAAAAAAGCTTAAGTTAAACAGTGCATAAAATACATGAATAATTATCCTTTTTACCTTGAAACAATATTATTTTACAACAAAAGAAATATTGTAGTGATACTAAACAAAGAATGCGTGGTTTCACGCAAAATTTTTAAAAATTTATTTATCTTTTCTCTTAGGCCATCCGCTCATGAAGAAGCCGAAAACTAGTTGGCAACTAAATTCAACTCAACTTTACGATTTCAGTAATTATATCAGCTTTTTTGACGGAAAATAATTAATTTATAATTTATCAATTATCAATTTTAATGTATTATAATAATTTATCAACCTCCCGAACAAAATCGATATTTTCCTGATTTGACATATCGCAAATTACTCGAAAACTTGACGGGTCTGTCAACATGGCAACTGAAACCGCGTTAGCAGCGCTAGTTGCCGCGTCGTCCTCGACAACTGGTCTATAACTAGTTAACTGTGTGTGGACTGCCAATGAAATTCGCAAGTTCCTTTCCTGTGGATAGCGATTGAGTCGCTAACTGTTTTTTTTCAGTTTCTTCATGAGCAATCCAAGTGTAGTTTTGTTCTGTTTTTTCCCCTCATTTTTTTTATGAAGCCTCCATTGCTTTGCAGCCTTTACAAAGTGAACGGTGCACATTCCTTGTATGTACAGTGTACGCGTCTATTGGGTAGTAAAAAAACCTTATTACTTAACATTCACGTAAATAATTAAGAAAGCTAAAGGTTCGTACAGAAAGAGGGGACACGAATTCATTTTGCATTTTTATTTTTATTTCTCCATTAATAAATACTAATTGGACAAAATTCTCTGGTGCACATTAGTCAATTCATCTTTAGAGTCTTAGGGGCTGAGGGGTCAAACATCAATATGATTAATACCGAAACGAATATCAATAAATCCGTTAGCATTAAAATAAATGTGCATTGACCGAATGATTTCACAAACCATTATTGCGAGAGTCCGATACATATTTCCCCATTGGGCAGTTCTTGGTCCATTTCGTGATAGATGCAGCAGCCGATATGGTCTTGTTAACTCCGCGAAACCGCCAAGAGGGGCGGGTGAGGGGGGTTTAGGGGAGATCGGGGGAACGGTAAGGGCGCAGGTGAGGGGGGGGGGGGGGGGTGCACCTCGGACCCTTTAATCTAATTTGATCCTGTAACGTGTAATTTGCGATAGGTAAACCACACGGCCGCTCGCCCCCGGGCGCACCGTGGAAATATTAAAATAAATATATTCAGAACTGGGTGGACGAAATAGAATGATGCATTATAAATTATTATTTTTATATTTTTTATTATAAACTTAAATAAATGATTTTTAAATATAATTATAAAAGCTTGAACATCCTTTACAAGATTAAAAATCCGCGGTTTAATTAAACGAGATCTTTAAGTTTAAGGCGATAACATTTTGTCCATCTGAAGTAGCGGTATTTAATGCCTACCAATTTGGGAGGCGGGTATGGGTACCGCCGCCCAATTCATTGGAAAACCAAAACTTCTTCCTTAGGTCTCCCAAGTGGTTTGCTACGTTTTGTGACATAGCACGGGTGGCTGGGTTCAAGAGGTGAGGATTGTCTAGGTCTTGGCAGCCGAATTTGGAGAGACCTCTCCAGCGGCACTCTCTGGACCCATCGCCTTGCATCGCAATGGAAGGAATGAATTCAAACGTCACTCCTGGACACACTGACCCCCAAATTCCTATCCACCTTCACACCTTTTTCTCCCCTAATCTCTCTCGCCTTCATTTCCTTATAAAAAACCTCAACACATCGTCCCCAAAGATGACATAAGCCCTGAAGGAAATAATTTTCCGCGAGGTCTCCTGAGTGGAGCAAATATAAAAACACATCTATTTTTATTTGAATATTAATCTACATTTTTCACAATAAAAAACTCAAATTAGTTTTTAAATTTAAAAAAAATGCTGTGAAAATGAATTTTGGCGTATAAATAAGCGCCATTTGAGTAATTTTTCGAAAATGGCAGAATTAACAAGGGCATCATGTAAATTGAGAACGAAATTATCAAATATACTTTTAACAAATATTTTTTTTCGTTCAGCCCATTCCATACTCACAGGAAACTCACTACTCACTTATCTCGTGAAAAATATCTTTCATTTTAGTATATTATTTTCTGAACTAAACTAATTTGATGATAATAATTATATAAAAATCAAATCTACAATTATTGTAGATTTTATTACAGTCCTCACGTAGATATTTATAAGTATAAGAGCAACATTTCACAGATTATTTTTAGCGGTAACAGTTGTGATGCCCCACCCGATAGAAACTCGGTTGATAAAGCCTTATGAAATAATGCTAAAGAGGCAGACCGTAAACATCATTACCTCCGAGGCTCTCCTTTAAACGGGAACAGAATCTCATAAAACCAGATCTCTACCAACTTACTCCCGATTGCATTAACGTAGGTACAGCCATTTTACCGCACCCCATAATAATAATTCTATGTATTCTAATGTGTATTTGGTAAGCCAATGTATAACTATGTAGACACTAACCGTTTTAAGATTTCTCTTTAATTAAAATATGTTAAGCTTTGCACGACGTAAAATAAGCATTTGCAAACGAAAATCATTTTAGTTTTCAAATTTTTCATTTTGACTGATCGATTCCTACCATAAAGTGTTAAAAAATACCTGCTGAGATGGCAGGATCTTTTTACGTGTTATTACCCGGCTTCGCCCAAGATTCAGCTCTTTTTCTTCTTATTCATTAAAAAAACGGAATAAAAAAATATGGCGTCTCGCTTTTGAATAGTATAGATATTTCAACGTCAGGAAAAATAACTTTCTGATCTGAAAACAGTTCTTCTTGCACTGTCCCTAGGCACAACTCATTGCCTAGGCTGTTGGGGTCGGTTCTTCTCGTTCTCAGGCTATATTGTCTTCGGTTCTGGGTATCTCTTTCATCCAGGCCGTTTCTCTGAAATATTTTTGAGTATCGAATCATCCAGGAGTTCTTTGGTCTTCCTCTGGATGACTGTCGATGAAGCTTCACAGACATTGCCTGCATCACTGTGTGGTCTGTTGGTCTCCATCTTATGTGTCCATACCATCTCAACTGTCGTTTCTCCAGCTTACCCTATACTTTCAGATAGATAAAACTGTGCGAATTTCATGATACCAGAGCTCTCCATTTCTGTCGCTCTTTTTCTCATCTATTTAGATTTCTAATGCTGCATACGACGAGCTTTTCCAGTTTATGTCCTGCGTTCATGGCTTTAGAAACTTGTTAATTTAATAGGTATTTGATATTTTTAATACCAACTACCAATCAACAAGGCCATGAGGCTTGTCCCAACAGGGTGATAATCGTAACTTCTGTTTGCAGGAATATCAATTAGTTCGGCGACATTGATTTAAGATAACATTTAAAGCTAAAGACTTCCCATTTGACATAACTCCGGCATTCCTCGGAGGGCAGCAGAACCGGTCGCCGCCAGTAATCTGTTAGGAAGCCGAATAGCCAAACAAGGCGTAAAGCCTCAAGACTTGATAATAACAATCATTCCTTCGGCAAGTACCGTGTTTAAGGCCACTTACCCGCCATTGCACCCCGAATAATTCCCAGTTTCTTAGCCTCTCAGATTCCCTAAATTCCAATACGCAGGACGGCCGCACCAAGTTTATAATATAATATACGCCGACATGATTTGACTGCGTTAACGCCTGCTTATTATTGTTATAAAATGCTTACCGATTATAGTCATCCGAGTCCGGATACCCAATCATTTCACCACTAAATGGTGAATAAATTTATAGTATATTTGAAGAGTTTTTTTTATGCCTGTTTCATCTTTTCCGATTCGACGTCGAGCCTCGGCTTATAGGCCGGCGATCATAATCATTATTTAATCTTGAGTATAAAATTATATTGATTTTAAAATTCCGTGTGTTTAATATTTTTTAAATAACTATAAGTTCTCCGAGAAAGAAAGCAAAACGTATCTACACTGTTTTTAGGTTATAATGAGTATGTGATTATTATAGGTGATTTATCTAATGGGGAGGTGTAGATTGAATTATAATTAGTAATTTAGAATCTGAAATGTAAGCTTTAACTTGACACATCTTGTTTTCTATATTAGAAAAGTTCTCGAGAGATCGGACAAAGTAAATCCATTACTGCATTGATCATTAGTTTTTTCGGAAATCTAGCGAGTAAATTTTATTAACTCTAAGGTCCACGATTACGTACATGTTTATATTTTCTAAAATGAAACAATTTCTAAACGTGAAAACCTGCTGAAATTATTTAACTTGTGAAGCAGAAGATATGTTGTTTTGTTTGTTTCTAAAGAAGTAACGAAATTTCTTTTAGATTGCAACACCGCTTACCATTTCGATAATGAGCTAAGGAGCTTTACAATATTATATATTTAACTTTAAAAAACAATGGCAAGACCCAGTACTGTTTGTTCCATAATCTATATCATCATCATCATCAGTATATTAATACGTGAAGCAAAAACTTTGTACCCCTTTTTACGAAAATTAGGACGGAGGAGTATGAAATTTCGCAAACTTATAGTTTATATAGAGCAAGAGTGCATAATGCTAGTATTTTTTTAAATTATGCGGGGTTTGTACGAAATAAGAAAAATAACAAACAGGTAAAATAATCGAAAATATGAGCGAAGACAGGTGTTAAAACTACTGTTGTTAAAATAAACAACCGTATTATAGTATTTTTTTCCAATAATTTAAAATTTATTTTGTAATGCAGATTTTGTTATAAATATTCATATAACATGAATATGCAATACCACCGAGTGGCAGAGTATCTTTACACTCGAGTATTATTTTCATAAAATTGAGCACGATTTTCAGGCGATCGATACGCCAGCTTGTCTACCAGGCATTGCATATAAAATATAACACGAAATAAAAACGCAAGCTCGTTATATTATAATAATATGGAGAAAAGGCCGATACTGTGGGCGATGGGCGATGTTGGTTTAATGGCCTGTACCGACAATATTCGCCCGCGGCTGATCACATTTTTTCTCACATTTTTATCTACGAAATTATATTATTTTAAAGAATTTTGTTGGACCACGGATTATGTTATGAAACTGGTGATTGTTGAATATGGAGTTACGTACGCTTATCTTCTTTTTTAATATTATGATGAAATTTTTATTTATACAGACTTATACATACCAATGTACTTACCCACTGAAGTGAAGATATTCTGTGCTAGAAACGGAGTGTTAGTACCCTACCGTTGTAGCTATACGTGTATTTTTGCGCCAACCGCACACGAGAGGCCCTGAGGAAAATAAGGCATATGTCATCTTTGGGGATGCTGTGTGGAAGGCCTTTTTAAGGAGAGGAAGTTCTGGGAAGGAAAAAGATATGAGGGGAGGTACGAATCTAGAGGTCAGTGTGTCCGGGAGTGACGGACGTATGAATCATCCCTCCCGCTGCGGTGTAAGACGATGGGTCGTGAGAGACCAGCTAAAGAGGTCAAAGGGTCTCCCCAAACCAGCCTCACCTCACGCCACGTGGCTGGTGGGTAGGGGTGTCCGTTGCCAAGACCTGCACTCACCACACTCGAAGAACTAGGGCACTCCTGCTAAGTCGCCAAACGTGGCGAACCATTTGGGGTGTCACTACGGCAGAGGTGTCAGTTAACCAATAAATGGTTCCCGGGGTGACGGTACCCATATTGTATTCTTGAAGTAAGACATTAATTTTTAAACTGCATTCCCCTCATAATAAGATCGTTGCGATAATTATTGACCGTTGATGAATAAAACATTTTTAAAAATGCATGCATTTTTGCAGATTTTGTCAAATGCATTTATTAATTAGTTCATTAAAATCAAAAGGGGTTTTTAAAGTTACTTAAAGTAGAGTCCAGTGTCATGTTACTCAGATAATCTTTTTAATTTTTTAAAATAAATTTGATAAAATAATATTAAAATTTTCACTATTAAAAGAATTTATTAATTATAAAATTGAATGATTGGTGATTTAATCTCCATTCAGGTATAAACTCAGTTGAATATGAAAAACTCATTTAAATTGTCTTAAAATTTTATTTTATTTACAAAAAAACTTCTTCCCAGTTTGAAAAGGACGTTTGAGTTGGTGCCTACTTGACGACTCAGTAATAACGACTGCGGGAAACGGTTTTAAATTCGAATTAAAACAATGAGAAAATCATGAAAATTTAGTGTTAATAAATTAAATAGAGTCAATGAACTTGTCACTGATAGTCAATGTCAAATTTTACGTAAAAAAACTAATCGATAAATTCTTCATTCTTCAAATCGTTTCGATGGTATCAGTATCGAATTTCGTTTTAAGTTATTTTAATAGAGGTATCACATTTCAAAGGATTTTAGCAAATAGTTTCGAGTTTCAAACGAACGAAAGAAAGACAATTAAATATTACTATAATTTTATGAATAAATATTTTTTCGAGATGTTCAATGAAAATAAAAGTCGTTGAAAGCAGATAACTTAAGTATCAAATATATTTATTAGGGGAAATGAAACAAACATTATTTCAAACACTGTTTGATTCTTACAAAATAGTTTCATGTTTCAATCATAAAGCTTTTGAATTTCGGTAGGTGCGTATCAAAATCTCGTGAATTTCAATATGTTTACCGTATTTTTTTCATATTGAATTAAATTTTATTTGATTTAATTTTATGGATGTATGTTTTTATATGGCAGATATGGTATTCCACTCACCGCTCTGTTCAACTGAAATAAGCAAACTGTATTATTGTTGTTTTAAGCAAATAGATTAACGTAGGTTAACATAACCTACAAAACCAAAAAACCGTTGTGCATTACAGCTGATGACAATTTGATTAAAAGCTGAAACGGACAGATAATAGGCGTTTAATTCGCTGGTTATCAATTGTGACAAAAGTTTGAAACTACCATGTTAATAAATTAATTGAAAAAATTCTACACTTTAATTTTTTCTGGGTAGAAAACAAGCAAAAGCAATTACAGTTAATATTTTGGTTAATTTTCTAAGTTTATTTGCAGTACGTATATTTCGATCATTCTATGGATTAAATCATTACTTATTAATAGTACAAATCAAAACGTGATACAATAATAGTTTAGGTTACTTTAGGATAAGTTAGGTTTTTTGCTTCTTCTTCGCTTTTCTTCAGTGTTCTATTTTGCCGTGCAACCATTGTGTATACAACGTGCAAAATGTTGCACGAATTGAAAATATTTATTAAAATTAAAATTCATAGAGTGTAGCAACAAAAAATTCCAATCATCAACAAAAGGAGTCAGCTTTATAAATGAAGTTTGCTTGGAAGATATTATTTATATTACATCGGTTGAAAAGTATTTAATGGGAAAATGTTAAGGCCTGGGCACACGTACCGCACTGTTCGGCTCGGCCAGTTTTCCAATCAGCGCCGGGCTGGCCCCGCCTCCCGCCGGCCGGGCCAATGGCGGCCCCGCACGATTGTGGGAAAGAAATGTTCGCATTGAAGTTTATTGTACTGAAGTATTGTATAATTATAATCCGACGAGTATTGTGCATGGCTAAAGACATGTAAATGCCCGGACTTAGAGATTTGTTGAGCGGCTTCGGTTGGGGACTGGCGGCTCGTGGTGATCTGCTTCTTCTTTGATCTAGTTCAATTCAAACTATGTGTGCTGATACTGTTAAGATTTTATATTTATAATCATTGATAATAGAGAAACTATTATTAGTTACAACTTATTAGGTACAACCTGAATCTATCGGATAACGAAGGTTTTAAAGAACTGTCGTATTAGTTGGAGATGGATGTTGACTTCACGTTTTTACACCGCTTTTTGTATTCAAAAACTTCTATTTTAGAAAATAATAATTAAAATTTAGGATAGATTGTGAAAACTAATGTTATGGTTTGCTATTTACTACACAACTACATAATTTATATAATTTTTAATTTATATTCATATTTTTATGCACCTAATATTTATATCCTACATTTTTCGTCATGATTGGACCTACTTACCTATGTTTAATTGATTTAAAAAATACTATTAAAAGAATTATGGGATGAAATCTCATATTATAATGTAATATTTTTTTAAGAAGTCTCGACAATAATCCTCTACGTAGTAGGTATTTACTCCTAGACATAATTTTACCTTTTTTGAATTTAAAGTTTTCATCGCTTCCACTTTTTCACGCTTCATAAAATTTTTCCTAAAAGCTAAGAATTTATGTAACACTCAATATTTAATGTAAATCTTAAGTCATAGAATATGTTGCTTATGTCTGAATGTTTTTTGTTTGTTTATTTACAATTATTTTCCTACATTTCCATGTTTTTGAAATCTTTGTTTTTTCATTTAAATTACTAATGTATTTTATATCTGTTTCAAAGTAACAACAAATCATTTTAACAGATAATATTCATAAATAATTATCTAATTTTTTGAATTTGTATTCACTAAGAGTATAGCGTTCACAAACTTGTCTTAAAATTAATAAACTATATTTATTACAATTCATTTATAAATTTAATTTATTTAACGTAAATTCATTATCTCCACGTATTATAAAACAAAGTCCTCCGCCACGTCTGTCTGTCTGTCTGTTCGCGATAAACTCAAAAACTACTGAACGGATTTTCGTGCACTTTACACCAATAGATAAAGTGATTCTTGAGGAAGGCTTGTGTTTATAATTTGTCAAGGTTTTGTGTAAATTGATTGAAATATATAATATATAAAGGAGAATGTCTGTATGTGGTGGACGAGCGGGCTGACAAGCGGGCGGTATGGCTTTGATTTGTATGCAAATCTACAGTTTTATGCCGAAATTGATGAAATTTTGCCCATGTGACCTTCGAAACGAGATGAAGGTCACTGTCTACATTTGATTTTGAAAACTCTGAGTAAAACCCGGGCATCGCAGGGGACTTCAGCTAGTTTTAGATATAACTTAGATTATTATTGTAGATGGTGAAAATCTTTAAGGTTGCAAGGCATAGCAGCCCATTTTATTTCAAAGTCATAGAAAAATAAATATATTGTAAAATATATTTGATTGAATTATTGTAAAATATTGGATTGAATTATTGTATTCAGACTCACCGCATCTATCTGCGGTTCGTTCTTCCTCAGATATTTAAGTAGTAACTAATCCTCTAATTGAAAACCTGTGAAATATCACTGGAACTTGTGTATGTACTAAAATCAAATTTGAATAAAAATAGAATTATCAGAAAAGTACGTGCACATATTATTAAAATATAAGTAGATTCGTACTAGGTAGGTAGTTGCATGCATATAAATCAAAAATTTCTGTTCACACTCGGTTGTGGTTTTACTTGGAAATAAATTTAAATATTCCTAATTACAAATTCAGAACCAAAAGGTAACGTACCAACCTTATACTTATTGCCGCATTTTGAACTTCACAATGTACTTCATCGATATACCCTCGAATTTGCCTGCAAGAAAGTGTTAGTTCACCATGACATACAGATACAGTACGAAAAACCGAACAAAACGTAAACCAAAAAAATAATATGTAGATATATAAAAGAGGTTTATAATCAAATAGATAGGCTTTAGCACGGTTTATTATTTAAAAAATCTGTATATTTGCATGGAATACAGAAAAAAATATATTACGTCAACTGTCAAGCCAAAATTCTCTTATGTTAAATGTTGCTTGGAGATTTTTTTTTGTCTTAAAATTAATTTTAAGGGGAAAAAAGATGAATATAGGATAAGGTTAGGGGATGCTACGTATACTTCCACACTTTCGTCATAATTTTCGACTGAACGCTATACTTATATTCGATATATTTCTGAAGGGTATTGCTAAAAATGCTTTAATTGTGAAATTTTGTGGTATATTGCGCACATGTTAGGGGAACTAGGGAATTTTTCTAATGTTGGCTCTGCGTATGGGCAAATGAAATAAATTGGATATATTGATCTTCACGGAATATTATTTTTTTTTATAAAATTGGTAGGCTCTGGCGAGTTCAGGCCACTATTCAGAATTTTAAATAACAAGATTTGGTCAAAAATTGAAAGTCGTGTGTGAAAAGTGTTGAAGTTGTGAAAATTAATGGATTCGGTGTTATTTTAAAAGCGTAAGTTTAGTTTATTATTCTATCTCAATTGATAGAGTTGCACCCCGACAAGACGAAGGTCCTGGGTTCGAGTCCCAGATGTGGCCGTATCTTTTTCTGATTTTTTTGTTTTCTGATTTTCGACTGAGTTTCGCTAATAATGTCTTCATTTGCTTAAATATTTCAATTTAAGGTTAGCTCATTAAGTTTAAAATAAAAAAAATAAATATATAAGAAGTTCCTACTCGCTCAGTGCTACTGATTATTAAACGATTTAATCTTAATTAAGTCAAATTAGCCGAAATGAACACTGTACTTACACCTACGTGTATATTTCTTGATATTTGAAAAAACTTCTTATTTTGTAACTGCATAGTTGCCAGCAAACAGAAAATTTTACTTCAAGATGAAGCCACGCGAAATAACGTAAAATCATACAAAATCATGTTATTTTGTATAGAAAATTTGATTATAGATGCTTCAATTAAATACAGCAAGTAGAACACATCTTGGCCTCGGAAACAATCGATTAATTTTTTAAGTTCTTTTGTAAGTCTGGAAAAAATAAAGTATCAGATAAAAAATACTTTCAAGTGCCAAAATCTCTTACAAATGAATCTTTTTTCGGATAAAGTTTCATTACATAATGTGGCAAATTAAGTTCCTTACAAAATAATCGAAAACATTTTAATATTTATGGCTTAATTTCACAAAGTAAAACAAAACAATGCAATTTCTTGTTGTTGTTTTTGGCATGAATCAAAATGGGAAGCGTTCAACGACTTTGGATTTGAGAATTAAACCTTACGCCGTCCGCATAAAGACTCCATGTAGATTTTGTATTAGTTACCGCCCCCGCCCCGACACAGGGATGTGTGGACAAACGCTTGGTTCCATGCAATGGATTATAAATTTCTTTGTTATTATAATAAACAATGCGTAAAAAAGGAGTTAATGTTTTTAACAGGCTTTTACGAAATCAATTTATGAAAAACAACTCTCATATACCTTCTCCAACCTTTGCAAAAATTTCTTCTCAAGTATTTTTAAATCCCTCCCAAAAAGAGGCGCGGATTCCAAAGTCGAATTTCTCCAGGACTAGGGGATCCTCTTAATTTACAAATTTCAGGCAGAAAAATACTGCAATTGTGATGATACCGAAGCACAGTTACTTACAGCTACATTCAATCAGATTTAGTACTGATGCTTTAAAGTTATTATAATACAGGAAAAATGCCTTTTATCACAGCAGAATAATTGTCCTCCGATTATAAAGCCTTTTAATCAAGTAAAAATGTTTAAAAATATGTATACTTATATGAAGGGTTTTGAAGCGTAGTCAAATACAAATGAATGAAAAATGTCCATCGCCAACAAAAAACACGAATAGCATTCAAAAGAAGACAGATGAATATGAACCAATTTGACGTGACATATTCCAGCCACCTCCATCATTCTCATCTCATTCCATTTGTTCTTATTTCCCTTCGGCCGTATTTGTTGTCAGTCGCGGGTATCAATCTCCTGCCCGTTCTTGCCTCCTGGTATCGGACCCGTCCTGTGCCACGGCCCGATTCCGGTAGGTGCCCTTTTTAAACGTTCACCTAAAAAGGAATGAATAAACCATACAAAAACACAATTAACTCCGGGAGACACAATGGTTTTTGTCTTTGGCCATCGAAAAAATCGTACTCGCGCGCATCTATCATCGGGAGATACGAAGCAAAAACATAAAATCCCGAACCCAGACAAACAAACAAAACACTTCAACACAAATACTATAAGAAGCAAATTCGCGTGAATTTCGTTGCGTTTTGATTCGGTTTGGTACACGACGAGAGGAATCGTTTAAAAACAACCCAAAACCTTTGTCTTTTATAATTGACATTTTTTCTGTTCCTACTAATCTGGTATACAGGATAGCCCGAATAGCTGTGCGCGCCGGGGCCAGAAGGGCCCAAGTGGGCGACCCTGCGAGGGAACGGGTCACGTTCTTATTTCAAATCTTGGACTTGTTCAAAAATTGTCAACCTGCTGCAACACGGGTCACCCAGTGTTTCTGCTCGCAGCGTGGACGCGAGACCGGGACCTTTTTAACTGTGATACGGAATGTTGAAAATATACATTTTTTTATTTTTAAGAACACAGTCATAATAACACACATCAGGGATATTTTAGAATTAGTAAGTGGAACAATTCCATTACAAAACGTAAGTCATATTTTTAATTTGCGTCTTGGTAGTATTTTAGAAACCGCCATGTAAATCCTTTTAGGTCGGTTGAAATGGCATTAGCAACGTAATGTTGACCATGTTTCAATAGTCAGGTACTTTTCAACTCTCCTTTTTTCTACTTTCTTCCACTTACACTTTTCAATTTACGCCCCGCACTTGAATTTTTTTTAACATGAATACCGCACAAGAGTCGCAACTGCTCCCGTCTGGAGCCAGTGAGACTATGGCATCCCCAATTGGGGTATTTTGTGAGGCTGAACGTAGTGGGGAGGAGAAGGAGATAGGGAAGAGGAAGGTGGGGAAGTACCTGGCTATTCATATCTGGTCACCAAATACGGCTAAAGCGATTTCAAGCAACTTTTCAATTCTGAATGGTGGTCTTACACCAGTAAGATAGTATCTTTCACTCTGGAACGTGCCGCAAATATACTATATATTATTTAAAATGAATAAATTGTGAAATAACACAAATTAATCAAATAAAATTTATATGCCGCGCCGGGATTCGATACCGAGACCTTTGGATTACAAGTCAAGAGTCACAATTATTGTGCCAAACATGAAATCTAGGATTTGTTTCAAGGATACAATAAGCAATAATAGGTAGGTACGAATCTCGTCTTATTGACCCGATTTCTATTACTGTTTGTCATTTATTTATTTTTGAATTCGGTAAATCTTTGTAATCTTTTATGTTTGCATTTTCAATTATATACTTCTTGTATGTAAACTTATTTGTAAGTAATTATTGTAAATCTGTTTAGTATCCATGAGGTGGTTTATTTTATTTTTAAAAACAAAAAACGCAAAAAAATTATTTATTTAAAATAAACAATCCGAAGGTCCCTACTTGGGATCAAGTGACTCGATTCATGTAAAATGTTGGGTCATATATTTTCCATGGCCTAGGATGCAATAAAAATAGTTGCTGGATTTGGGTCTTATTTTTTGTCATGAAAAAAAGGATTCCTTTTTTGAATTAAATACCGAAACTATTTTAAGGATACGGAAGATTCCCACTTGTTTTTTTGTAGTAACTTTACCTATGTTTGTTTTGAAATTCTCTACGGGAACGGTTTCTTGTTTTTGTTTTTCAATTAAATTAGGGACCCACTCTTCTAGATAGTCCAAATTGACAGCACGGGTGGGTTCATTTGATTAAATTTTCACTCAATTATCTATATAAATCAGGTGGACAACACGAAATGTTTTGTTGAATTGAATTTGGATAAAGATAACGTTTTTATAAGTACTTCTTTCCGTGATCGTTATCAAAACGATAATGTTAATGTTAATTTTAATGCCTTGCTTCGATTTCATTATAACACCTAAAGCACAAATTAAAACATGATTACGGAATTTTGTTTATAAGCTGTTAGCTAATGTCAGATAAATTATGATTAGAGTTCACTCGTAGAGTGAAAACGTTAAAAATGTTTATAGGCATTAAATGTACTTAGGCATTTCATTTTCACTAGATTGCTGAAAAAAAAAAGTTGCTGAAAAAAAATGCCAAAATGTGTATATCTGAGAGTTAATTTATTGTGTATTAAAGTACAACACAAAGCGTAAAACGTACCTAGGGACGGGAATTGAGGGCTTCGCGACAGTAGGTAGATATGCGATTTCAAAAAGAGTTTGCTGATTCTTCTTTACGAATAGAAATAACTTTGAAAATCTATGTGCGCATTTTAAGTGGGTTAGACGTCGGACTTTAGAGTAAACAAACATTTTAACCCCTCAGGTTTTCGGAACAACTCATATAGGTCTCATAAAAATCGTTGTGTCTTCCTTACTATAATGGTTAGAAATACGATCTAAACGGTGTTAGAAAGAAAAAGTACCATGCTTTATATTAAAATTTAAAAATGAATCGCAAATTAATTTATATGTACATGGTTATGAATCCAAAGTTTTCTGCCGCAATTTGAAAAAAAAATGAAACTTTGGGATTTTTTTATTAATTATTTTTACGTTAGAATTAAAAATTATTTTAACGTTTAAACGGCAAGTGACAGAAAGGTGATTTAAACATAAAAAAATATTTATGTTTTTTTTTTCGTTGTCAGTAATTTTAATTAGAAAAAAAAGTAAGCTTTTAAAACTTTTTTGTGTTTGATTTTTCGAAATTTTTATTTTCAAAAATTGTATGTTTATTTCGGATTATAGAATTTGAGCGTATTTCATCACCTTTCAAAAACAATTTTTAGTTTTCGGATGTATTCAGAAATACTCTATTTATTTGCATTTTATTGCAACGCCGAAATATTTTGACTTTCCGAAAAAATAAGCCCGAGCCTGAGCGATTAATAAAAAAATGATAATAATATGTACTTCTTGAAATAAATTGATAATAATATATAATATGCCTCTCTCTCACTTCAAAGGCACAATATAAAATAAATCTATGTAAAATTAATCTTTTTTTATATTCCTTGCTATTTAATATTAATTTTCTTATGCTAGTAGATAGGTAGGTTCATAAAAAATTAAACGGCTCTTCTATTTGTACCAAATTTAGCTTCAGTAAATTTGAAACTAAGTTAGTAGATCATAATTTAACCATTATTTTTTATCTCACGCATTGTACTTTTTCGTTACTCCATTACATCTCATTTAGTACACGTCTTTACACAAAAATAATTAGAAACATTTGATTCTCTTTCGAATGGGTGCACCCGAGCAGTTTGCACGCGTGCCTGAGCGTGCGAACCCGTGCCCGGCGCACGGCCCGCGAACAAATAACGTCAAATCTGTGAAACTTTTGACTCCCATAAATATGTTCGGTGCTGTGATATGATAGATGACTTGAAACCCCCGATTTAAATGACAAAGGGGGTGAGAATGACCCCTCTCGGGAGAGCTAAGAGGGTAGTTTATGCTATTATGAGGGGTGTATTTTTCTCCCACCTCCTATGTGATTTAGCCCTATTCACAGCTGAATAATAATTAACCATTTTGCTCTTTTTTTGGTTTGTTCTTGATATTTAGCACCCTTACTTTCGACCAAAGTGAATTCTTATGCAAAAAATCTGTTCTGATTTTAAAGTGTTGTTCTATAATTGATTAAAATCATTGTTTATTTAATGAAACATACAACTTCATTTTTTTAAATAGCCGTCCTTTTGAATGGCTTGTGTTGAATATTCACTTCATTTTTAATATGCGTGATGGAATGTGAAAATATTTTTAATTAGCAGTACTAGCGTAATAATTCCGTAATTCATTTCAAAAGAAACTATTTCAATAAATAGCAATCCACTGCTTGAATGCATTTGCTAATTGTTGGTACGTTCCTGTGAGAATACATTGCACGAAATCTGCCATATTATTTTTTAGAAATATTCTTGTTAGTGCCATTCTTAAATAATTTTTTTTCAAATATACACCCCTTATATTACAGCATTCAATTACTAGGCACCTGAAATAACTCGCAAAAACATTTTTTAAACCGTAACATCATTTTAAACTTCCGTCAAGGTAAAATTCTATTATATTTTGAAATAACTACTACTAGAAATCAACTTATTACATCAGGAAGGTGAAAAAAAAACAGTATTTAAATAAAATAAATATTTTCAAGGGAATTTATCGCTAGAGTTACATGTTTCATATTCTTAGTATTTACGGTTGGTATAGCATTGTCAATTGTGATTCGGTTAAAATCTTTCAAAATATAACGGAGTCAACTGAATAGGTAGCTACTGTAATTTACGCGTGGATAAATTATTATATAAATATGATTTATATAATAATTGATTTTAACAAAATAAAATATAAAATGCATACTTTTTCGTCTCCCCCAACATAAATACTAAGCTAATAATAATAAATAATAAGCTAAACTAATAAGAAAGCTAAATCTAACTATTTAAGCCAGAAATATTCCGCATTAACGGTGAGACGGAATAAGACAAGTTCATCGTTTTTTTTTTGTATTTAAATTGAAACAAAATGTTATTTCAATAACCCAGACGTGTAAAAATGAGACGGAATAATAAAAAATTTTCAGTAAGTATATTAGGTTATTATACTGTTCTTTAGATTTTTTCGTCAAAACCTACTGTTACATATTACTGGTAAGATGTGCTATATAATATTATGTGCACTGTGTTGCACGGCTTAAAAACACATCGCCTAAATACTTGCATAAACAAAGAATGATTGAGTGTTTTGAGGAAGGCAGCTCACGTGAAACTACGGTAGTTAGGAAATAATTTCCCCTTCGTGTTGGCCCAATTGGCCCTGTCGGCCGGGCCTGTTGGCCGCCCTGCTCACCAGTAACCAGATGATGCTCCTCATTTCACAAGTCACGCAGGTTAGGATAATGCTTTGTGAAAAATGAGCTACAGATCGCTAAGGCTGATCTAAATAATACGACCATATTGCGCTGAATCTCCGAAACGGATTGCACTAGATGTGCCCCTCATCCAATGTGTTATTTAGCAACAAGATAGTGGACCGGCAATCAATTTTAGGAAATTATCAACACAAATAATATAACTAATCTATGAATAGTTATTCATCTTAATTTTAAATGGAGATAGGAAAAAAGGATCAGGTAGATATATCCATACTAATATTATAAATGCGAAACTGCTCGAGTTTGTTTGCTACGCTTTCACGCATTAACCAATAAAAAGACTTTAAAAATTCTTTCACCAATAGAAAGCTAAATTATATGCAAAGACTATGCTGTATAAGATGGTAAACGATGTTGATATATTTGTGGGCTCTATGCTGGTTGGTACTCGGCCCCTGCCTACGTACCTACTGGTCGGCTACTGCTCCAGAAAATTCAAATATTAGAATATGTTTTGTTTTTTTTTGGACAAGCTTATTTTTTGGAATAAATGTCAGATGAGAGTTCCTACATTAAAAATATAATTCGTGACGATTATAAAGACTGAATAATAAATAGTGTAATTTTTTTATTATATTTACAAACTTCCAAATATTTAAATAAAAATAAACATCCGAAATGTTTGTAAGCGCATAAATTCCGAACGAATGAACAAAATTGGATAATCCTTTTTTTCTTTGAGCATTATGAAATTTAGGTGGCAGGCGAGATGTTTGAAAACTGAATGTAAGGGAATGAATGTATGGAATGCGGGAGGGTGGGGGGTGGGGGAGGGGGATAATTGATAAGTGCAAGTGCTGCAGTAATTTCCTGTAATACCATGCGAGCGAAGCCGCGGGGAAAAGCTAGTATTATATAAAAAAAACTTCTATACAGTGAGAAAAAGATTTCGAAGTTATTGTGCAATATTTTATCTAGATAGTTTACGATATGAATTCACAAGATTATTGGTACAATATGGATCTCGGAAAAAAGTGATAATAATGTATATTTTTCGTAATTTTTGTGGCCTTATTATGGAAATGGTTTTTGGTTGCCTGTCTG
Organism: Glyphotaelius pellucidus; assembly: GCA_936435175.1. Lineage (NCBI taxonomy): Eukaryota > Metazoa > Arthropoda > Insecta > Trichoptera > Limnephilidae > Glyphotaelius > Glyphotaelius pellucidus. Next base: position 23,594,259 of record OW386537.1, read on the forward strand.
GTTTTTTCTTACCAATGGCTGAACTCCGAGGCGTTAAATAATAAGAACGTGAATTATTATTATAATAAATACACCTTTCGAATGGTGTTAAGTACTTTCACGACCGCAAACTGTTTTTTAGGTCTTGTAATTTTGAAACGTTAACATTTGACTATTGAAATAAATCACGATGAAGTATTGTAGATAAAAATACAATTTTTCCCCTTAATTTAGTTAAAGGTTGGAATTTGTACTGTAAATCAACTGCACCAAAACCTCTTTACTAAATAAAATTCTAGATAAATTCTCCATTGAAAACTTTTTTCGTGCAATTTTTTTTGTCGTTCTGAATTTATGCGAGTTGGTTCAAATAGTTCCTAGTACCCCTTCACCGAGATGTTTCGCAAAACTGTTTTAATTGGGAAGGCTCCGCCAATTAAACTAGCAACTAGTTACGTATGCGTCTTCATCAGCATAATGCATTTTTAATTATTGCTGAAATTATCTTTTTATCTTTCGTAGGCCTTCTTTATTCTAAGAAAATCAACTGCCGCTTTCGTCGGAAGCAATTTCAGCGCATTTTAATGTGGCTAATCGTTCGTTCCTATGCGAATTCTACGCGAAACGGGCGTATGGGGTGTCTGTTATTATCTATTAAGTAGGTGCGCATATTTCAAAGATATCATTATATTGATTTAATCAGTGGTCAGATTACTGTGTTAAATTGAGCGGTAACTCTTTCCATTAGCCGTGTAATATTCAACAATTAGCAAATATCCGCTTTCATTGTGAATTCAGGACGAGTAACACAGCCTTTTTTCTTTGGAAATTGTTACTCATGGGGTAAAGATTTAATTACAGTAGTCAACGTAATATGACTACCTAGTGTAATAGATGATAATATCATAAAACTACATTATGCACATAATATTATTGAATATCCACATACCTGCGTATTGAAAAGCTTTATAGAAAATGCATGCAGAGTTATTCTGTCTACTTTGTGTTCCTCGACGGATAAAATTTGCCCGCCGACCGCAGTCATATAAATTTGTTTTCTCAGTTTCAGTTTTCTCTTTGTTATATTACTTGTTCTCGGTGAGTTTATGTAGGAGAAGAAATACTTTGTAAGGAATACGATAGCGTTTGCGGAATACTAAGGGAACATTTTCTGAAAGCAGTCAATTTATTCTGATGTAGAGTGCATTTTCCTACGTCTTCGATTACGAGTATTATGATAAAGTTTGTTATAATGTTATCATATTTTCGTACAATTATTTTAATTGTATAAAAAAGGTTTTTTTTATGTATACAGTAAGAAAGTTAGGGAATATGAACTCGGATAAGACATTTTTAATAGTTTTAATTATTTGTTTAATTACAGGCAAGTATTCAAACACGGAGTGAATTGGTGTGTAATCTATCTTCTTGTACTTACATTACAAAAGCAGTTTTCATAATTCACGGTATAATCGTACAGGCTTTAACGATGTTCCTACGAGTTCACCAAACACAACCACGTAATGCAGGTTATAGGTATCTACACCCCTATACTAGTACTGTGGTGTACTGCGACTATTTCCTTATTTTATATATTTTCTTGAAGAAAATTACGAGGCAGAAAATTGAACAGCCAATTTTTCTTTCACCTTTAACCAGAGTTTTTTTATTTTTATTAATTTAATAATAGAATATAATAATAATAGAAGATTTTTTTCAAGTTAACTATCAGGGTTCATTTAACAGTATATCCTAAGTCTCTCTAATTCGTCAACAGAATTTTTTAATTATATTATAAAGAAAATTGGCAATATTTGTTTTTGAAAGGCAATTAATCCCTAGCTAGGGGAATAAGCTACTATACGTTTTAGTTTTAAAATAGTCATTAATAATATAAAAAGTAAACATGCATTTTATAAATACTGGGAGGCGGAAAGCCAAATACAATTTGGGAGGCGGGAATGAACCTTTATTGGATAATCAATACCTCTGCCATAGGTCAGCCCAAGTGGTTTGCCACGTTTGGTGATTTAGCAGGGGTGCCCGGGTTCATGGGGTGAGGTCTAGGTCTTGGAGGTAGATGACCAGGACACACCGAACCACAGATTCCTACCCACCCCTTATACCCTTTTCTTTCCCAGAACTCTCCTTTTCCTTAAAAAAACCCTCCACACAGCATCCCCAAAGATGACATAGCCTCACGGCTTCCTGTGTGGATCTCATGTAAAAAAAACTTATACGTATATCATTGAAGAATGACATATGGATATATACATTGATGGGAATAGCCTTAAAAAGAGAGTTGTTCTTATAAAACTTATACATATACTTTCACAAGCCATACAATTATAATCCTCTATCTCATTATTGTTACCATACATACCAACCTGAAAATTTTTGTCAAATATTTTTGCTTTATTGAAAAATGTACTTTAATTAATACTTATAAAATATTCGACACAGGATTTCCTAGCGAGACAGGCAAGGACAAAAAAAATATATGTAAACCTTTTAATATAGATGCATATAATATAAAAAAATTAAAAATAAATCATAATATCCTGTGTTTTTCACGGGTTGGCGCTAGTTATATTTATATAATAAGTATTTTTAGGTAGGTACCTACTTATAATGTACTTGTTCATAACAACACTTGTATCTATAAACTGTTAAAGCTCGCTGGAGTAGTGCTAGTAGTGGTGTATGTATTCCAATCATCGGGAATATTCGTTTATCCTCGCATTCAGTCCCATTATTTCTCATTCCCTGATATGTATTCTCTGGAACTGGAGGCAGTTATTTATGTGGGTAGACATTTGAAATAAATAGAGATAAGTAATTTAAAGTAGCCAGCTCCTGTACAGAGGGCAGCTACCGATTAGTCCGAGAGATCAATTAAATTACCAACATTTATTTGAATTATTTGTTTTTGCCACGGAGGTAATTATTTTTAATTTGCATTGTGCTGCGCTAAGCATCGGTGAAATTAATAAATACTAGCTGGTACCCGGCATGCGTTGCAATGCCATTGAAAGAAATAATTTGATTCTCCCTGCGTGTTCTTTCCCGCGCTTCCCCGTTCACCTCCCTAGTTCCCTTCCTCTCCCGCGTTCCCCTTCCACCTTCCCCGCCTTCTCCATCCCTCGTCACTCCCTCGCAAACTCCACCTCTCCCGTTCCCTTCCTCTTCCTGCCTTTCCTCCCTGCCGCTAAAGTACACACGTTTTCATTTATACAAATTTCATAACGCCAGAGTTTACCATTATATAAAGCCTATAACTTTCACGGGCGTGCGCAGAACATATCATCAAAGTTTCATCGCAATCTGATGAACGGTATGGCAACGCATAAAATATGAACAAACGAAAGTGTTTTGAAACTCGAGACTTTTCACAAACCGGGCAATAGCTCTAATCACTGAGCTAGCCTCGTAACCTTTGTTTTGATTAAAAGGTATACAGAGGAACAAAATCTAATTTTATATACAAAAAAAAAATTTATTCGCAAGGATAATTCCTTCGTACTTTGTATGAAGGGCTTAAGTAAAAAAAAATCAACGTGTGCAAAATAAGTTTAATATATAAATGTTCTACGATTTGATTGGTAGATAATATATTTTATTAATCTAAGTAATTATTACAGAAATTAAAAAATTTGTGGGTTTTTGGTTAAGGTACTTTTTTATGATTAAATGATTGTTTTTCAAATTCGACAAAGATTTAACCTGAATTAAATATTAATTAAATGTTAATAGTTACAAAAATTATCTCAGTAGAATTCTTGTACATTTTTCTACTTAATAATATAATTAACATTTTTCATTTCATAAAATTTGAGCTATCGCCATATCAAGAATTTACACAAATCTGATGACATAACAAATTGTCCTAAATAACTCAATGTTCGCTTGGCTGCATTGACAAATGAAGCAATTTGCGAAAGAGGTCAAGAATAATAATATGGGAGCAATAACAGAACAGTTTAGCAGTTTGAATAATACTGACAGCGAGCATCTAGCAACCAATCATCGTTTCACTGTGTTATTTGATATTGCGATGTCTGCATTGTTATAAAAATAATTATCAGTGTCCAACAACAATGCGTAGTTAAGAAGAATCCACGGAGGCGGGGTGACACCTCCATCAATTTTATAAAGGACCAGGGTTGCCACTCGGTTCTCAAATGTATTGTATTAAATTTGTATTAAATAAAACCGTTCAAAGCAGTATTATCCTTTAGTGGTTTTATTTTTCATGTTTCTCAAGATCCAGGACCTCGTCGAAATAAATAACTAACCGAAAACTCTGTGCTTAATTTACCTGCCTGTTTGAAAATGTTTTTTTTTTGTCAAACTATTATGTGTTTTTTTCTATCAAGCTAAAAATATCTGTAAAACTATAAGAATAAAATCATTAGCTGTCGAGTGAATTTCTTGAGAATAAGGATATTATCGCGGTGTTGGTTTAACTCCTGAAATGCTGGCGAATCCGTGGCGATTTTGCTAGGAACTTGCCGCATATGCCGCGATCTTGGAAATATATTTATCTTAAAAAACGCTCCTAGCATACTATTATAAATTTTTTCGCTTGAACAGAAAATAATGTGCCTTTATATTTTTCCAGCTTGTCGTTTCGTCGCTTGCAAACATTGCTTATTTATCTGTGAAAAAGCATATCGCAAATACCTGTCAAATGCCGTATTTTTCATTTTCAAAAGTCTTGTAAATGTACTATATTTATTTACAGCAAAGCATTACACGGCTTTTTTGTTGTGAAGAACGCTTATTTAGCTGAAAAATATAATAAAACCCAAAAATATTTGCTTATTTTTTCATTACGTAATATTTTTTTATAATATTAAAAATAAATAAAAAAACATTTCTCTGAATATACATTGCTATCATGGGGATAAAAATAAATACAAAAAAAACATTTCTCTGAATATACATTGCTATCACGGGGAAACAACGTACGACATATCGATTCGTGTTTAATAAATATATTTATCTGGTAAAATATTAAAATTGATCGTTTTGCAAAAAAACAAACAAGTTATTACGAACATATTGTTAGCCGCACATGACGGGCAGCTCGGCATTTTGGGTGGCACACTAAGGGTTAAGTTTTATTTATGAAAGCTAAAAATAATAATCATTGTGAAGTTTTCAAACAAAACAATAACTTTTACGTTCCATCACATCGATGGCGGAAATTTGAAATGCTGTAAAGGACAAAAAGTGCAAAATTAGTGGTATGTCTATATCTTTTTTTTCTTGGTTTTTTTTTCTCTTTAAATTTGCGTCGTCAAAATATTTCTAGGATAATAAGTGTGTCAATTATGGGAGGATTTTTTTCTGAAAAAAAAAATTAAATTCTTTTAATAAAGAAAAAACGTTAAGTATTTTGAAATGCCTATATAATGTAATTTTAAAATAAAATATCATAATCATAGGTCTATAAAAACAGGAGACTTTGTTAAAACAACCTTCCTTTCGCTCTGCTGAATAATTGACGTTTTGTCCTTTACAGCATTTGAATTTTCTGCCATCTACGAGTATACTATTATAGATTAGTATATTATCATAAAATTATATTATAAATTGCTTCATGTACCTAGTATGTATTATATTATTTGCATTCCTTTACATGAATTTGGTCAATTTGAACAAAACAATTTTTTTTATTTATTTATTTTTGGGGTGTTATGCCGTGTTTCGCTACCTCCTTCTTTAGCCAACGTTTCGGACAACGTTACAGTGTCCATCATCAGGGCAGATGAGATGAGCTCATCTGCCCTGATGGTAGACACTGTAACGTTGTCCGAAACGTTGGCTAAAGAAGGAGGTAGCGAAATACGGCATAACATCCCAAAAATAAATAACAAAAATACTTTTGGCCGTGAAAACCTAAAAACATACCAAAATAAAATTTATTTTTAAATTAACATTTTCGTAGATTTTCATCAAAAACGCAAATCACAAATTTATAAATCCTTTATTTTTCCATATACCTCTCTTTTTATGTGTTAATAAATTTAATAATTTATATGCCATTTATACATTTGCATGATATCGGGGAAATAGCGCTTGACAAAAATATACTTAATTCCTACAGACCAAAGTTTCTTCGGTTTGAACTTCAAAAACGGCGTGTAAAATAGTTTTCTAAACGCTCTTATTTCTGTGTTTTTTTTATTGTTGTTGTTTATTAATGTAATTGTTTTATGAATTCATTTGAAAGTCCCTGAGTATTGGCTTTGGTAATGATGATCAGTAGTCGGAAATTATCTCATTTGTGAAGACCAGTGTGCTTCGTTTGGGCATTGGAAGAACGAGTAACTCACTCTTATATTTCTCTGAGAAGTGAAGAATAAACAAGTCACCGATACCATCCCTGTGCCCACAGTCTCACAAATGTCCTCCCTCCTATGGGCGGGGGCGACACCCTCCCACATACACAACGCACTACAACACACTACACTACACACCACACTATACTACACCAAACTATACAGCACACATTGCATACGGCGCGCGCGGCGTATGCTAATTCACTGCTCCCTTATGACGACCGCGATGACTTATTGAATTTATGTAAACTCGTGTCTCCTCAGAAGCTGGGACGGAGGAGGCAAAACACATTATACATGTCACTCAGTTTTTAAAGGTGACGAATCTTTTGTTGTTGTATAAATAAAGGAAACCGTTAACTGTTTAACTGATAGGTGGTAAATATATTGACATTCCAATACCCGGCCCTCCCTCGAGATTTTAAATGGAGAATAATTTTTCATACTTTTTGAAAAAAAAATGTTTCGTTTTCAATGCAAAATTGCATTAATTAACTCAAGTAGCTTAAAATAGTGTGTTGTTCTATCCGTAATTCCAGATAGAAAAACCTGTGCTATTTTTATACTTTTTTGTACTCGCAATATGCTTAGCAGTTCAATACTGCTAAGTTTGTAAATTTAAAAGAGCAGATATATCAATAATTAATCCACCCGCTGGAGAAAAGAGGACATTCCCCAAATTAAACACTAGGCGGCAAATTATTCAGCAAGCGTTTCTGTTTAATTGTCCAATAAATGTTTGAATTCAAGTAGCTTTTTTAAGAACTTTTTCATTAATTATATTTTACGTAGAAGTTGCGCGGATTATGGTACCTACCGATGATTTAAATTAAGGTAATTAAATAGCCTAAAATTATGCGTTCCCTTCTATTCCTGACTTCGGCCACAGATAACTGTTATATCGTGGTCGTCGTACGTCATTTATTTTCGTGATTCGTACGCACCATGTGATTGTTGCATCTTTTAGTTGTGATATTTCAAATACTGGCAAATGAGTTCAATCGTGAATTATCAATTGTACCCACCGCGGTTAGTAATCAGTTGAAGAGTGTAGCTGTGTTTTTATGTTATTATAACATTGTGATGAATTGTTTATCTTTTCTGAGAGAATATTATTAACAAGTGTGACCAGCGACTGGAACACATGGAAAAGAGACCCAGAGACACCAGAGAAGAGATCAGGTGAGTCTGTGGCCTTCTTTCCAACCTCTTCCTCTCCAAAGCGTATAAGGCAATTTAATGTATTACGTTATGTTATGTCATTCTCGAATTGAAGATGGAATCATAGGATGGGGATCTGCTACACATAAGAACACAAACAACCTGAATACGATTCAAAAAGGAATCATAAAGACCATATTGAAGTACCGATTATATAAAAAGGTTATAAAACCACAATCGGACAAAGAAACATGCTTTGCAACCAAACTCCACAACATCCTTCCCCAAGACATAAAACTAATAAAAAATTCTAATGAATACAAATCATGAATAAAATTATGGCTGAAAGAAGTCAATGGAAAAATCCTAATGAAGACACTAAAAACGACATAAAAGATAAATAAACTATATTTAAATAATTTTAGTCAGCCTCGGCGTAGAACCCCCTAGTGAGGAGGACTAAGAAATATGTATACTTAAATTCACCATTATATTTTGTATACACAATTATTTTATATAGTCGCTAAAATAAAAAATAAAAATAAAAAATTAAATTAAAATAATTTTTTTTTTTCTTAAATAAAAAAGTATCGTTTTTTGACGCAATCCACAGCTTAGGAAGTGATTAAATAATACGCCCAAACATATAAGTTATATTAGAAAATTTAAAATTCATTGATTTAAAGATTGTCGTATTTCATAACTCATAACAAAGCCTACTAATAAACTATTAAATTTTTCAAAGAATGTCAAATAACCTACTTAACTGGCAGTCCTGCCTAATTTAAACCCGAACCAAAATAATTCTGTGTTGCAATAATTACATGAATAAAATACATCTTTTCTTTTTCATAATAATACTACTTTCTACAATTAAAAGCCATCGACACATTATAAATCAACAGTAATGGCAAAGGTATCAACACATTGCTTACAATAATTAACACGAGTTTATTTATACGTATATTTTAATTGAATACCGTTTTCTTGTTAACCGACTTTTTTAAATTGCTGCCACTGCAATTAATTAATCGGTGATAAACACATTATTTATTTTTTTGCAAGTTATATCTTGGGTACAAAGGCATGCAAAAAATGATTATTCGTGACACGTGTTAGGATACAATTAATTAGATGAACATATAGTAACCCTTCGATTTCTCGTCCGCCCATTAAGGAATAGTGGTGTGGTACTCGATGTTCAGTGCTGTGTGCAGAGTGCACACTGCCCAGGGAACACCTGTCTCGCTATGTGATCCGGCACGTGATGGAATCATGTATTTAGATATAAGAAGTGAAACACTATTCACCGCATGTTGACGTAAACACGGAATCGTTCCACAAACCACTAAATGATAAGCACACGTAAGGAATATTAACGCCGCGTTTCTATTATTCTCAATGAAATTTACCCAACGTGAGGTAAATATCTAAGTAAACATTAAGCATTTAATTATTTCAAAAATTCTTTACCAAATTCCTTAAAACCTGAAATGTTTATATCTGATCTCTGAAACGCTTTGTTTATATTATTTTTCTTTAAAAAGATACCTTTTTTATGCCTAACTAACTAACTAACTAACATCACGCCGTTTCCCCGCAGGAGTAGGCAGAGAGGACGGACCGCCAAAAAAACTCGGTCTTGGCACACATTCTTTGCCTCATTCACAGTCATACATCGTCTCATACATACTCTTCTATTATTCTATCTCTTGACATAGCCCGTCTCAAGTATCTGATTTACTTGCTCGTGCCATGTCTTCCTTGGGCGTCCCCGACTTTTTCTACCATTCACATTTGCGTCATATATTCTTCTTACACTACTTTCTTCGTTCATTCGCTCTTCATTCCCAAACCATCTGAGGGTTGCTTTCTTAATCTTACCCATTAAATTTACATCAGCCTTGCATTCGTTGCGGATCGCCACATTTCTCACACGATCATACATGGTTTTACAACACATACGCCTCAGGGATCTCATTTTAACAGCATTCTGCTTTCATCCTTCCTCTGCCAGTTCCATGCATCACTGCCATATATCAGAGTAGGTACTAGCACTCCATTGTGGACTGCTAGCTTCGCTTCTTTTGACAGTTTTAATTTGCGCCAACGGCATTCAGTCCTCAGCCCTGCATTTCCTCGTTTAATAATTGCAAATAATAATTAAAATAATATCATAATACATATTTTTATGTTTCAGTTACCCTTTGTGTTTTTTTACATGGCATAATTTCTCTCAGAGCCTATGTCATCTTTGGGGATGCTGTGTGAAGGATTTTTAAGGAGAGGAAGTTCTGGGAGGGAAAAAGGTACGAGGGATGGGTAGGAATCTAGGGATCAGTGTGTCCCGCTGCGGTGCAAGACGATGGGTCGAGAGAGACCAGCTGTAGAGTCAAAGGGTCTTCCTATCCGGCCCGCCGCGCTGCTGGTGTGCAGGCGAATCCACCGCCAAGAGCTGAACACACCACACCTGATGAACTCGGGCACCCCTGCTAAGTCACCAAACGTAGCGAATCACTTGGGGTCACCTTTGGCAGAGATGTTGGTTACCCTAATGGTTGTGTTTGCAATTATTATTTTGCTGCTTTATTTGCGAAAATATTATGTTATAAAAATATTGTGGGTTATTTATAAAAAAACAGCTTGTAACTAAAAATTTTGTTGTGTTTTAAGTTGACATCGCAAAACATTTTTTTTTAAAGTTGACTGCTACGAAATCAACGAAATGTACGAGCAAAAATGTTAGTGTAATTCTCAACCCTTATTGAGATATAATCATAATATTTATGAAAGTCATTGAAAGATAATTACCTGAACGTGTGACGTGGCTTTGACTAGGAATGCACTTATTAAATAAGAAATAATTATTAACTAGCTTCGTTAAAATATACGTAATACCAAGAAACTCTGCACCTCCCGACGACTCAGACCCCAACAGCGCTCCTCCATAGCGTTACGATTAAATTATTTCCTTATATAGTCGATTGCACAACCATACTAATATTAAAAATGCGAAACTGTTCGAGTTTGTTTGTTACGTTTTCACGCATAAAACAATAAAACGATTTTAAAAATTCATTCACCAATAGAAAGCTATACTATATGCGAGGACTATAGGCTGTATAAAATGGTAAGCTCTGGCGTTATATTAAAAATATTAATATTTTATATTTGTTATGCGTTTTCTACCGCTAACAAAAGCAAGTTATCGCTAACGTCAGAAAATAAATCTATATACGGGAAATATACGGAAACGATATATTTGTGGGCTGGTAGGTACTCAGCCCCCTACCTACTGGTCGGCTGCTTCTCCAGAAAATTCAAATATTAGAATATGTTTTGTTTTTTTTGGACAAGCTTATGTTTTAGAATAAATGTCAGATGAGAGTTCCTACATTAAAAATATAATTCGTAACGATTATACAGACTGTATAATAAATAGTTTTATTTTTATTATACATATTTACAAATTTCCAAATATTTTGCAAAAATAAATCTCCGAAATGTTTGTAAGCGCATAGATTCCGAACGAGACTGCACCAAATTGGATAATTCTTTTTTTCTTTGAGCTCCAGCATTATGAAATTTAGGTGGCACACGAACTGTTTGAAAACTGAATGTACCGGGAATGAATGTATGGAATGCGGGAGGGGAGATAATTGATAAGTGCAAGCGCTACAGTAATTTCCCTTAATACCATGCGAACGAAGCCGCGGGGAAAAGCTGGTAGTATATAAGTGCATAAGTTTATTTCCATTATGAAATTAACACTACGTTCGCATGATTTTTTGGTTGAATATCTCTTCCCTGTAACGTCTTAAGTACATCGTATCAAATACCAGTCCACCCGTATATTTATTATTTGGAACCTTAAAAAAAACAAACTTTTGTTAATGATGTCAAAAAAGACCTTCGATCATTCATGTTCAGTTTTGGATGTCGACATCGTCCCACCCAACCGGTTAACATAAATGAACTTTAATAATGGAAAGTTAAGTTATTTGGTTTAACTATTTCTGAAGTAATTAAACCCGGTTTGGTAACGATTAATTGATTTAATAGGCTCTCTTTACTACAAAAATCGGATCAACCTGAGCACACCTACGTACTATATATAGATGATACATAACAACATACTAATGACATATAGAGCAGGTAGCTTACCATGTGGTCTTTCAGAATCGTTTAATTAATAGTAGGCACACTCAGAACCGCTTAAACCTTTCGTGGGGAGAATTCTTAATCTGGTTGGTGGCTATTTAAATACGCCCCAACTAATAGTCCATTATTCTCTTATCAAAACTAAAGAACACAAATTAAGTGGGTGTTTTGGTATCGATAAACATAATTGATTTTATCATTAAAAAGTGCGTTAGGAGACATTTCAAGATAGTAGTAGCAAGACACGTTCCTTAAAATGAGTTTAGCTGTGTTGTGTCATTCCTTTTCCCATCCTCTTCTCCTCCTTTAAGCCAATTCGATTGGTCTAACGACTCACTGCATGCTCCAAATGAGGATGATATGAGTGCACTGGCTTCGAGCAGTTGGAACTCTTGCGCGGTATCACTAGAAAATACAATCCCGGGATCCCGAAGCCCATTGTTGATACCGAAAATACCGGGACTGCACTTTGGCTAATCTCGGGATTTTCGGGATTGCCATAATCAGGTCTAGTTTGCATTCCGTAATCCGTTGCGGCTAGACTTGTTCGGAAGTTATGCGCATACAAACATTTCGGAGATTCATTTTTATTAACATAGATAGATATTCACTACGACGCCTGAAATAAAATTCCCCGCAAATATATCAACGTAGTTATCAAGACAACGATTTGTTTTGCTTTTCGTCGGAGAATAAACGTGAAATAAATCCAATACGTTAGTATTGATAATTTCATAATGCCAGAGTTTACCATTATATTCAACCTATATTACTTGCATATAATGTAGCTTTCTATTGGTGAAAGAATTATTGAAATCGATTTAGTGTTTTAGGCGTGAAAGCGTAACAAACGAACACACGCACTTTCGCATTTATAATATTAGTATAGATAAGTTGTCTTGTGTAACAAACAATATTAATAAATAATGTTTAAAAACTTACTATCTATGCTTTTATTTTATTTATCCGGGTACCGGGATCACGGGATTACGTATCGAAAATCACTTAATCCCGGGATTTAAAAACATGCTCGGGATTGTATTCTCAAGGTATCACATAAATTTTTTTTTAAAATCTTCATCGATAGTTATCTACAAGAAGATGAAGTCAAGCAGACGCTCATTTAATTTAATTTGGTTGTTTTAAATTCAAAGCACATCTGCACTGAACGCTGTCCGAAACGTTGGCTAAAGAAGGCGGAAGCGAAAAATGGCACAGTAATCCAAAAATTTATCACGATAATGTCTAGGTAATACCTGCTTACGTAATTTTTAGCTATTGTCGGTAAATAAAAATAAATATCCTTAATATCCAAATTTAAATAAAATATTACCCAAGAATATAAAACGTAACACGTTTCTTAATGTAAAATTTGATTTAAGTTCCGCATTTCTTATTAATTCAAGCCAGGTGGGACATAAAACTCAACCGCATTTTTAATTAGTAGGCAGCGCAGCGGCCACGTAGGCAGGTACCCCCTAACTCTCTAAAAACTCTCCCCTCGCAATTGCCGCTTTTAAAGCGAATGTAAGTACAAGTTATAAAATATAAACACGGGGAGTTGATGGCTTCTAATTGAATTCTGTCCCTGGCCAACGAACTTCCAATATGGTTTAAACCTAATGTTGAAGATTATCTCCGAACAAGATCTGGATCGCGATATTCGTGATTAACCAAGCTAATAGAACATGCACCCTTTCGGTGCACGGTGACCCAAATTCATACATTAAAAGGATGTTATACCTTTGTTTCGATAAGAAAACCCCTTAATCGATATGTTCGTAAGTTTTTTTGCATGTTGTTAAAAACGCACTTTTAAAAAATGCTGTAGGTAGTATTTGATATCTCCAAGTCCAAATTAAATGTTACTGCAAATCATTTGGTGTGAAAACACATTATATTATAATGAATGGCGTTTGATGGACTCTTGATTCCTCGAAGTAGGTACTAACATATGCATATATATTACTTTTTTGTTGTTGCGAATATATACGAGTTTGCATACGTTTTCCTTCGCCGATGAAGAAAATACTTAAGGACGGGTTATTTAAAAAAAAATTAACAATTCATCAAATTTTAAAAGTTCATTTTTACGTTCTGTGTAAGTTATATTCAAGTTCTGTTATTATATCATTATGTCAATTTATGATATTCATTATGTTGTTATATCATATTCAAGTTCTGTTATTATATCAGGCCAGTTGCTTTATAAAACTGAAATAATCACGGAACTTGAATAGAACTTTCACAGAACGTGAAATTTAACTTAAAAAAATTGATGAATTGCTTAAATTTTTTTAAAGAACTCGTCCATAATATCGCTAACAAATTAATTAACTGAATCTGCTTAAATAATTATCGTCATTAATCCGAGCATGACGTGAGCTACTTCTTCAAAGCTTAAGTGACGACAAAACCCTTAAATCTACCATCCACCACTCCACGTCAATAGCTTCGTCCAGAAACCGAGAGGGTAGCGCATGAGCCGGTTCTGGACTAAAAAGTAAGATAATAAATACTTGAACATTGATGAGAAGGCCCAAAATTATTATTATAATAACAATTAATTTCGTACATTTTATTTTGTGTTTATAAATGCTTAATAATTTATACTAGTTGGGAATGGCTCACGTGCATTGTGTGGACTGTGTGGATGAAGCTATTAACGCTTTCCTTCAATATAAGAAATAATTTTATACCCTCTCAATTTCCACCTTTAAGACAAAAAAAAACATATTTTCTTATTCCTACCAGTTTATTTACTCCCTCCACACTACTTCCCGTTCTTTCCAACTACCTGCCCTCAGAGGCGTGCATTCCATATAGTCACATAAGCAGTGCTTACTTTAGCATACACACATAAAATATAAATAATAAAAATTAAAAACAATTCATGCCCAAACATCAAATGAGTTTCTAAGAAAAACTGAAAACCAGCAGCACAAACACACATGAAACGAGGAAAAGAAATTAAATAAAACCAGAAATCCAGATAAAAATACCAGAGATATTAATACCTTAATCAATTAAGATATATTTCGAATTAGCAAAAGAAATCAAATTAAAAGAAAATATAAACAAAATTAAAATTAATTTACGAAAATATGTGATTGATTCAGACTAAAAAATGTTTTTTTTTTAAATAATACATGTACATAGGTAACTATGAACATATTTAAAAAAACCACAAATAAAATAATGCAAGATATCAATCTATACTTAAAAAAAATAAGCGCCAAGTTCAATAGCGCCGCAGTGACCGCTGTACCAAAATCACGTGTCAAAAGCAGGAACTAAATACGAGTACCAGCGCAAAATGACGCATATATCATATCCAAATGTTAACTGTATTCTATACAAAAATTTCAAGTGCATTCAAGTGTGTTCGTTTGTGTTAGTGTCGAAAAGGCCGTGCCTTTAGGTACAAATCACAAATGTATAAATAGTGCCTGGCCTGTTTGTTGTTCAGTATCCTGTTTGTACCTCTTTTAATTAGTACAATTTAATGAAATAAAAACCAAATGAATTTGGCTTTAGTTCATTCAAAACATTTTAAATATTTATATACCCATCCAGTAATGGTTAATATTTGCACAAATGAAGCGAATTTTTGGATATTTGATGTGGCAGATACTCCCAACCAACATCAGCTAAAGCCACGCTTAACGAAAACTTTTTGGAGGGTCTTTTTAAGAAAAGGGTATGAGAGATGGGTAGGAATCTGGGGATCAGTGTATCCGGAAGTGACGGACGTATGTATCCATCCCTCAAACTGCGGTGCAAGGCGATTCTGAGAGAGTCCGACTGAAAAGGTCAAAAGGCCTCCATCAACCAGTCTTTCTCGTTCCGGCCTGCTACTCAACAGGTAGGCAGACGCATCCCCGCCAAGACCTGGACAAATTTTACCTCATGATCCCGGACGCCCCTGCTAAGTCACCAAACGTAGTGAATCCCTTGGGGTGACCTATGGCAGAGGTGTTGGTTATCCAATAAATGGTTCCGGGGCGGCGGCGGCACCCGCCTCCCAAAACTGACCATGTCAGAGGTAATTTTTTTTTATACCAAATAATTCGCCGATTTTCTATTGCCTGCCCTTATTAAATAATCTGTGCTTGCCACTGCCTGCCCTCAGTTAAAGTATAAACAATCACACATAACTATTTCTAAACGCAATTCGTTGTTATTTCCACTGTAAGATAAACCCGCCAAACAACTAAGTAAAAAAAAAAAAAATTGGACAAAGTAGTATATTTATTTAGTAAAGGTGATTACATATCATCAATGCGCCAAAAAACTGTAGCGATAAAACAAACCGTTACCATTTTTGTAATACTTAATATTATTAGTAAGAGCATTTACCTGCAGTTGAGTTAATATCTGGTCTAACGTACACCTGACATTATTAAGTTTCTTGCCCAGCTTACTTTTTAATGATTCACATTAAATTTCCCATTGTGGTGAGCTAGCAATATGTTAATTGTGGCCAATGGCTTATTAATTTCGTGCATATGCAGGTCTAAGGACTAGGGACGTAGACTCGCTCAGGGCCGGATTTGGATACTAGCTGCAATTTGTGATACTCATTTCTCCCCAGGGCGATAGAGAGAGAATTGATTGGTCTGAAATTTGACGCAAAACTTTATATCAAATGTTGAAAAGTTGGGCCAAGAACAATGAACATTTAAAAATATATATTTCAAATAAACGACAATTTATTTTCATTTTTAAGAAATTTTATTTTTTACGTGAATTTGAGGAGATTTTTATTTCATAATCGTTCTAGTCTTTACAAATGGTTTCTACTTAATAAATTTATTTTTTTCAATTGCAACTTTCCCCGGTTTTTACACAACACAAAATGCTCTTCAAGATGGTATTTTTAGCTGCATCATCAATGGAATAAATATTTATATCACGAATTACGCCAATTTTCTAGTATTCAACAAACAGTGAAATTCATAACTGACTTGAAAACTGTACAGCTTATCAAAATTATTAAATAATGTATGTTTGCTTGCTTGCTGTTTGTCTCTGATGTTTGTCCCTTAAACCATTCATCCGATTGCGATGAAACTTGTGATATTTAATGTGCGCATGCCCAGAATGATTTCTATATATAATAGTGAGCTCTGGCGTCATGAATTTTTTCCTGTACCAATCCGATTGTGATGAAACTTTGGGGATTTGACGTGCGCATGCCCGGAATGGTCTCAATATATAATAGTGAGCTCTGGCGTTATGAAATGATTTCGTATACTGTTCATTCGATTGCGATGAAAGCTTGCTGAGTTTTTGTGCGCACGCTCGCGAAGGTATCTATATATACTATTGAGCTCCGTCGTTATGAAATTTCTATAAAAAATTGCAAAAGGTGGCGCGCGAGATTTTGAAAAAATGAGTGTATTTCATATAGTTTAGCAAGAAAGAGAAAAGGAAGAACGGGAGAGGAAGGGTATGAATGAATGGGAAAGGCCACATAGGGAGAGTTTTGCATACCGGGAACTCGCTAATAACATTTAGAGTTAATTAAATTTCCAACCCTTTGGATCCATAAACAACGATCTTCATCATAGATCATAACCATGACAGGGGCTATTAACTTTTTTCGAGATGTTTTCTTATCCTGTCCCCCTAGCATATATACATCGGTTAACTTTAAAGGTTTATTTCAATTAACAGTAATTCACGACAACTATGTATGTACATTACGACATCTAAGATGACGACTATATATTTATCGACTTGAACTGTTGTTTGTTAGTTGGTGATCTGCAGTCGTTCTCGGTAACGATAAAAAATTACCGATATTGCCTATGTAAAGATCGATGTTTTTGTGCATGGGGGGCCTGAACGATTTTGATGTTTCTAAATCTAGGTACGGCTCTGGTCTCACTGAGAGGGTAAGAGAAAGGCTCCAGGACCAGGTGACGGCAGCCCGGCGAAGTGGAAAGGTGTCAAGTAAACTAGCCATCCAAAAACAGCCGGGACATAAAGAACCATCTCGGTGTATGGACGCTCATGAATAATTACTCGGAGCGTGACAAAAAGTTATTTTAGGCGAAACAACATAAAACCGAAAGTACCTGTATAATAATTAACGATCTGATCAAAGTTAAGACATACTTTATGATTTAATTTTAACACTTTTATGAAATGTGAAGACATTTGACAAGACACGCTCGGCTGGTTGAATTTGCATACTAAAAACGACTATTCATACTAACTAGCAGTTAAAAAACCGCTCTGCAGGTTTTTGCTGCTGGGCTCTGCAGGCGGCTTTTGGTTCGGCTTCGCCCAGTTTGAGTGTTGGTGACCATTTTGTACATCCGGGGAATAGGATTATAAATCATACAAACTGGTTCCAAAAATAGCCGGTTCCTCGAATCCACTGGGATCCAGTGACACCTAGTTACGGAACAAAGTAACCGCCACAGGCATTGACTCCATATGTAATAAATAGCCGCGTGATATTATTATTTACTGCCACCGCCAGTTACAATAATAATTATACTATCGTCAATCTCTCCATTTACGGAGAGATACACGAAACTACAAATCCGTAGTACTAACGCCTACCAGGCGATGCAAATTACACTAGCTGTTAACGTAAGTGGCACCATCTTTTGGCATTGCTTTAATTCGGTTCTATTATAAAAGTAGGTACCTTTGTATACAAACTCCACTTAAGAAAATGGTTTCAATCATTTAATTTTATATTTAGTACCTACATCAATTTTAAAATATAAGCATAGCCTCTCAGAAACTGGGCATACTGTACAGGGCACGCAGATACTTTAATAGTACACAACTGCTAGCCCTGTACAAATCGCAAGTGCGCCCCACGGTTGAATTTGGCAGCCACCTCTGGTCTGGAGCCCCAAAATACCTGAATAAAACCCTTGACTCTGTGCAGAAACGGGCGGTCCGTTTGATAGATTCTCCTAATTTAACAAACGGATTGCAATCTTTAGAGCACAGGCGCCAGGTGGGAATGCTGTCCTTGTTCTACCGGTATTACAATGGAAGATGCTCCGAGGAACTAGCGTCATTGATCCCCTCGGCACCGGCGCATAGTCGGGAAACACGCCAAACGCGCGCTCAACATTTGTACACGGTTGACATTAGTCACATGAGAACGGGTCGTTTCTACGATTCGTTCTTGAGTTCAACAGCTCGGCTATGGAACGATTTGCCGGCCTCTGTGTTTCCTCCCTCCTACAACATGGGTTTCTTCAAGACCCATGTTCACTCCTTCCTCTCCTCAAAAACACCCTCCACAGCATCCTCAAAGATGACATAGGCCCTGAGGGAAATTATTTTCCTCAGGGCCTCCTGTGTGGAGTTAATGTAAAAAAAAAAAAATACCTTTTTAAAATTTTTTTTCATCAAGTAGGGGAATATTTTGATAAAGCTATTTCAATTGACTAACTCATTAACAGTATTTTATCGGCTGAAAGAAAAAAACTATTTTGGATTTTTTATATTTTATATATTTTGTACCTACATATTGTGGGGATCAATTTCAATAATGTTTCTACTTTATATTTATTTGTGTGCAAGTGTTTTAAAAAGTCGTTTCCTGCACTACTCTGTACTACAAGTATAATTTCGTAAATATTGTTATATTTATTTATTTATTTATAAATAAACGCCCTTTTTCGCGGCTTTTACATATATAGCATAGAAAAAACATTTTATTGTACATAACTGAACTGCCTCAATAACAATATTTTAAATTTAGGCAAAAAGTTTGGCAACAAGTTTGGTGATATTGTAGATATATTCGCTGATTCCCTTTATAATCTAAAATGCATTTTAAACCAACACTTTGTGGAATCCTACAAATTATTGTAACGTGTGTGTAATATATTTAACGATTTGATGTGTTATTGTAATGTTTTATATTGTATTTTATTCTATGTTATTGTCAAATGTTATATTGTTTCAAATATTTCACGGTTTTACGCTTTATTCTTCAAAAACTACCTTTATATTTTTAAAATGTTTTCATTTTTATAAATTTTGGTTTAAATTCTGTGTTTGTATAATCCTCGATATCTTAAATATTATTGTATAATCTACGTAAAAGCCCATATGGGCGTATAAAAAAAAAAAAAAAAATTTATTCAAAGATAAATTGAAGATGTCCACTGACTTGGTATAATTGTTTCCCTCCATTAATATATATGTAAAAACCTAAATAGGCATAAATAAATAAATAATCAGAGTTGCATTCTTAGCCGGATTCTTAAATTTCAACTATACAGTCGCAAGCCTATTAATACTTTTTGATGATGATAATTTATACTTTTCGGTGGCATCACAGAAACGGAAAATTATGATTTTAAAAAATAGGTGGTTCATTCGTTAATTCCTGCTTTGACACACGTATAGAAACTTACACTTTTTGGCATCAAAGAAACGGAAAATTATGATTTTAAAAAATAGGTGGTTCATTCGTTAATTCCTGCTTTGACACACGTATGGAAACTTTCACTTTTTGTGTGCACGTATTGAAACATACACTTTTTGTGTACACGTATAGAAACTTACACTTTTTGTGTACACGTAAAGAAACTTACTTACATATTTACCAACTCATTTGTGCAGTCGGGGCGTGGCCACTGTAGATTTTAAGCCTACTTGCGCAAAAATTTGTCGGTTTTTTTTTACCACCTCGTTTGTTTGTTAGAATCATTCGTTCATCTTTGTATCGAGTGCACGTATACGTTTGCATAAATAAGTACAGACTTATTCAGATATTTTAGATATGCAGCTGAAATCCTGAATGTAATTTGTGTTACTTGAAGAAATAATGGGTTACTTAACAGAGATTCAGCTTAATACTTAACAGTAAAACAAATCCGAGCCAAAAGGTAGTATACTTTTTCGAAATCCGCTGAGCGAGATCTGCAAAGAGATTAAAATGTAATTCAATAGCGGAGTTTTTAAAATACATGATGTATGTTTGCCGTTAAAAACATTATTAAATAAGTGAGGTAAATGCATTTAATTTAGTTCACGAGAGTTCGTATTACCTCTTCACGCTGCAGTGATCTTAATACTTTGTGAATAATTTTGAATCCCTTTGCATAATTATTTTTCAGCATACTGTTGGATTTTTAAATGTGCATCGTACGGGGCTTACTCCATACAAACGACAAGCTTCGAGTGTAAAAAGTTGTACTGCGTTATCCACATATGCAGAGTCTGTTTACCAAAAGAGAATAAATAGTAGTTCGACCTGACGCAAATAATATCAACAGTGCACAGTTGACAAACTAAAAACAATAGAACATATCGCTAAAAGTTGACAGGCCAGTGAGGTAGTGCGATGTTCATCTATGGGGAATAATGTTTTATTATTTTGTTTTCATGGTGCGAATAATGCACTTTGCTATCCATTCAGCTTACAACAACAGAGAGAATTGTATAACACCTATTCGTATGTTTATGTTTTTGTATCAACACTGTAATGCATGTTTTTGATTTATATTCTACCAATTTACTATACCAGAAAGATTTTTATTAGAAAACTTTAGGTTCCTTATCGGCTTTGCTAGAGTTTTAACATCCATTTTCTTTTGTTTTTCATCTATTTTCTAAAAAATTGAAGTATGAAAAAATTAATGTATCTTACTGTTTCCGCGGGTAAATTTATTTTTAATAGCTCCATGTATATTATGAAAATGACACAGTTGTTGCATTTAGACAAAAAAAGAGCAAAGCTATTTTAGTGACGCCAAATCTCACCGTTTGAACGTTTTCGCCGAGATGCAAATGTAAAAGATGTATTTTGATAATATAATAATACTAGCGAGTTCCCCGCATGAGTTGCAATCACTAAATAAATAAATTGTTTCTCTTTGCATGTCCTTTTCCATTAGTCCCGTTCCCCTTCTGCCTCCCCTTCTCTCCCACGTCCTCTTCCCATTACGTGTTCCCACTCCGCCTTCCCCTCTCCCCACTTCCCTCTCCCGCTTCCCCCGTCCCACGAACCTCGCTCCCGCTTTCCCCTCCCCATATTTCCCATTTCCGCTCGCGTGCCACCTACTGCAATTTTTTTACTCAAATGTAAAGCCAGAGTTCACCAGTATATATAGAAACCTTCGCGGGCGTGCTTACAATTGCAATCGAAGGAATGGTTTAGGAGATAATTTCATAACGCTAGAGCTCACTGTTATGTATAGAAACCATCGCTGGCATGCGCACTCCAAATCCCAAAGTTTAATCGCAATCGGATGAATGGTTTAGCGACGCATAATTTCATGATGCCAGAGCTTACTATTAGATATAGAAACCATCGCGGGTATGCGCACATCAAATCCCCAAAATTTCATCGCAATCGGATGAATATTTTGACAACGCATAAGGAACAAATATACTTACAAACATACATGCAAGCAAGCAAGCATTTGATTTATACATTGATTTTTATATATAGATTAAATTAGATGTATAGATTATAGTTAAGATGTTATACAAAACAAAACCTTTTGTTAGTTTCTCAATACAATTCTGATATTAAAGCTTATAAACAGTATGACGTATGGTATGTTTTTAGGTTTTCACGGCCAAAAAGTATTTTTGTTATTGTTTTTGGGGTGTTATGCCGTGTTTCGCTACCTCCTTCTTTAGCCAACGTTTCGGACAGCGTTACAGTGTCCCTCATCTGCCCTGACGATGGACACTGTAACGCTGTCCGAAACGTTGGCTAAAGAAGGAGGTAGCGAAAAACGGCATAACACCCCAAAAACAATAACAAAAAAGTATGACGTATGACCAACGCTTTTCTTTTTCATTTCATAAAATTGCTCGTTTTTCTTCAGAATTATCTAAATCTAACAATACCTTTAAATCATTGCATTCGAATCTTTACATTTCATTCCAGGAGATTTTTGCGATTCATTTGTTCAATAAGTCATTATTCCGCAAAAATGCATGAAAAATGTAAATTAGGTTTGTATGCAAGGCGATTTGCATTAGTTTGAAATGATACGTTTAAAAATATTTGTGTTCAGAAATATAGTGGAGCACGAATTGCTGCAGGCGTGGACACAATGACTCTACGCTATGTCCCTGTGCGCTAAGCTATGCGAAGTACTGTGTGCTGTTTGCTGTGTCCTATGTGCTCTGGGTAGAGTGTACGCTATGCAGTAGCTATGTTTTTAGTTGTTTGTAAAGGCAGGTTTTAAAATGAAAACCGATTACAAAGAGAGCGAGTTCAGTACTAACGTATCTGTTCACTGTTCACATAAAAATACGCCAAACAGTACACAGCCGCATATCACTAATGGATGGGCTTGTCAAATGTTGGGATGCTCCAATTTTTTTTTGTTCATCTAATATATAACAGGAGATCTATTTCTGCACATTGCGATTGGCATTTTCCATACTTAATAGGATTTGCACATTTATTCATTTCGATAATAATAATACAAAGGACATGTAACTACTATAACAACAAATTTGCAAATATAGACACACGTGCTGACGTATTTACTGCTAGTTACTGTCGCTACAGAACTTCACTGTATAACATTTTAGGTGCGAATAACACATGAATTAATTGTATCTAATATTTTTATATTACTTGCGTGGCAACTTTCCCTTATCCCTCTCCTCCCCTTACCCTTCCCAACCCAAATCCCTATTTTGCAGTCTATTTCAGTTATAATCACACTTATTTTAATGTTGTGTATTAGTTTACCATTTGTAGAATTCACATTTGTACTCTTATTATTTTTTTAAATATTCTAGTTTATATTAAGTTAGTCTTGTTTCTAAATACCTATCTGTGAACCTTAATAATTGGTCTGTTTTTTTATCATCCTCTTATGTTTATTGTATTACTAAGACTGTTAATGTTCCTTAAATAAATAAATAAATAATAATAGAAGCCGACGACGAATAATAATAATAATAAAGCTACAAACAGCCGAAAACAAATCGATAATAATGATGAATTTGGTACTTTGAATTTGTATACTTTTTAATACCTTCACCAACATAAGGGCTCTATATAAACTCCATGCACTAGAATAAGCAGAATTTTTCCTATTCGTATTATTAATTTTACAAAGACATCGAATGCATATTAGCGATAAAAATAAATCTAAACTAAACATAATAATTTGGTAGACTATTGTAGTAACCAGGAAGAAGATACGTAGACGTCAGTTTTAGACGGTTACCAGACAACTCAGAATGAAATCAACTCAACACCTCCTTTGAACGGTCATTAAAGGCGATGAAAATAGTCTATAAAAAATTGGTTAAAGTTACGTTACGACTTTTCAAACGGGTGTTGAGTTGACTTGATTCTGAGTTGGCATGGAACCGTTTTAGAGCACTATGAAAGTTCCTTCATTAAATAATCAAGGGGAGGTATGTTCATTTGTAATTATATTAGGTAAGTATTTACCTTCCCAAGTAATATATTTCGTCAGCATAAGTATGTTGATAGTAAAATATCAATTTATTATCATTCAATTTAATTTTTCAACAATTTTTTTCTCTTTGAAAAACAAACAGACATCCATGTTTAAGATTCGCCGTTTCCGCGGTGTACTGGGTGGATTCACCCGCCCAGCGGAAGGGTTGAGGGTGGTCCGCGGTGTGGTGTGAGGGGTGGGGCGGGTGGGAGGGTTTGGGGAGGTTCGGGCAAGCGGGCGCTTTTCACAATAATTTTACATCGCTTTTTGTTAGGCGCGCCGCCTGCCATCAAACAGTTAGATAATGCCTGCAGCCGGCAACAAAGCGCCCGCAAAACGTGTCGATGTACGTTCTTTTATGCACCGTACTGATAAATTTATTACCAAATTACATGCGTACATCGATGGAATACGGAATATAAAAATACTCGCGGAAAGCTCTGAAAATTTCCACACATATTCATATACTTACATAAATAACGATATATTTCACAATTTTTAAGGATTCAATGCTCTCAACTTAAAGGTTACTAATATTTCTGTCACATTCTCGAACTTCAAGTGAAATGCTGATGACAAATGATGAAAAGATCGTCTGATGGCGTCCTTGATTGGGAAAAGTTTCAAACGTCACCCCCAGAAAACGATCTTGTATGGGGAGAGCCACCAAGAACCGGCAAAACTGGGAACATTTTAGGGAGACCTATATCCAAATCTAAACGCCAGAATACTCATGCTGAAGAACCAAAAGAATCAATTAGAAACTTTTTGTTTGAGGAAAATAGAAGTAGGTGCTTGCATAAATAGTTAACAAAAACATTTATTTATATCCTAGTAATTTTCTGGTTAAGTTATTTCAGGGGTCAACAAGATCTAATAGTAATAAAGTGTCTATATCTATCACAGATGTATGCAGTAAACTCCTAGGAGTAATTGCATTAACGTAGAACGTAGACAGCCACTAGTGGCACAAGGGTAGGCCAGTACAGGTACGAAGTAGAAAGTACGGTCTCTGCCAATCTACAGTAGGTGAGTACGCGTGCATCGAGCACGGAGAGCATCCAGCAGAAGCATTTTAACATGAAAAAGTGATGGATCAATCACCCTGAACGAGTTCAATTTATTTTTCGTATACAATGGCAGTGGATTTTTTCGTTAAAATCAGAACGGTCCTCTGGAATTGATTAAAAAAGTATAAAAGCTTGTTTTTCTTTTTTATATCTATGGCAAAATGAAAATTCTACTAGTTTCGCTGAAAATTCATCGATACTTTATGAAAATGGTGTTACAAACTAGGTAACAAGTGATTTTAGATGTGAAACCTTAAATAATCAGATATTTTTCGTTAACTGTGTCATTAAATTAACCACTTGTATCTACATAATTACATACCACTCAACGGAAGTGTAAATGATATACTGTACAAACTCAATAATTAGTTACACGCAAAAAATACGTTAAGAACATGTAGAGATTGCAAAATTTACTTTAAGCTCCAACAATGTTATTTAATCATATACAATATTTAGGGGTAGGTGTAGATACCTTCTCTTCTTATATTAAATTACTTACATCTTATATTACTTACATCTTATATTACTTACATCTTACACGTTATTTACTTAATATAGCCATTTATTTAACATATAAATGTTATCAAAACAAAATGATAGAACTATCAAAACCAAAAGTACATTATTAACAAATAATATATATTTTTAAATCGACTGCTATTGCAGGTATATGTACTTATAACATCTGTATTTACATAGTCAAAAACCACTATAGTTACAATCAATGAATTGCTCGTAAAAGTGTTTCAATTTTCTACTTCCCTCAGCAACTACTATCTACCATTAATGAGTGTAGCAGTTTATGTTTAACAGTGATTCTCTAGCCTCTGATACCTCCCCCGCCATGCCACTGCTACCCTTTCTGCCACCTCAGGGGTACAGCCCCTACTGCCTTAGCACCGGCAACCAACCACCAAGCACCTACCCTACCACCAACTGTAAGTTGCTCGCCCCAGCGCACGCAATTAGCCGATTAACCATTTATTAACTGCGACCTGTCACTTTTAAAACACCCCACCATACATAAACCCGAGGATAAGGAGTGACTTGACCGCACCACCCTTGTTGGGGGAGGATTGCTTGAGAATTTCGGAAACAACCACCACTATTTTTGATTCGTAATACTTTCCGAACTCGGAACTTGTCCGAAGGCACCAGAGATTATGAAGATTAGGAAGAAGGTAAACATTATTTTTAAAACGTTTCGATAAGGAGAAGTGCCATTGAATACACGGTTAGCTTAGCTATAGCCAAGTAATATTATAAAATTACGCAGCTTTGATAAGGTTATGAAGATTGAAAATAAAGGTGATTTAAACGTGTATTCCTTTATTTTAATTATGAACCGCTTATTTTTTAATGTTCTCGATGGTGTTCCCTTGAAAAATGTTCACACGTATGTTCGTAAAAAGAAATGCTGCAAATAAATGATAGCATGCAATAATTCCTAATAGGTAAATTACTTTTGGCCGAATTTATTTGTATCGAGTAGGTAATATGATTTGTTGAGAGGTGCTATATTCGGGTTAAGAATAGAACTGTTATACCTATATAGTATCTGCGTACTTCATAATAAATAACCAAATTTGATTATTACCTATGAGCTTGTTATTCTTTTGAACATTTTCTTTAATTAAGCAATTTGTTATATTTACGAAATGAAATTGGGGTCGATGCAAATTTTCCTTTTCGTTCGAGCCTTCGTTACCTTATAACAACAATGTAATGAATACCGTATATTTTTACGATCTCGAAACACTAAAAATTTATGAACCAATGTAATTATTATTTTATGCATTTTACAGGCAAAATTTGCACGTAGTTCAGTTTTAATAAAAGTGATTGAGGTTACGAATAATGTAACTGAAAAATGGCAGAGAAAAAAATGGTCAACACACAAATACTTTGTGCTTGGTATCTCCTTGCGAGTTATCAATCTAATGAGTGAATACAATCACAGTTTCCACACTCAAGTGAACTATTGTAGAATTATCCCACAGCTAACGAATGATCTTTGAAATCCAAATATCATCAGGCACCCTGGAGAGATGGAGGTCGCCCAAATAAGAAGGTTTCGGAAGGGTGTGAGCTACCAAGAAACAGCAAATATGATGACTTCTGAGGAGGCCTATGTTCAAAACTAGGCGCCAGAAAGCTAATGAAAAGAAGAATAATATTGTCTGAAGTTAAAGTGACCTTCGACGTAACATAACCTTTAAAAATAATAATTCTAAGGTTTGCAGAAATCATTTTTTTCTTCTTCCTTCTTATGAATTATAGTGGTTGAATTATCAAAAGTGTTTAAAAAACGAATACTTTCAAGTCTGAAAACTTATTTCTCGTCCAACTCAATTTGGGAGGCGGGTTTGCGTACCGCCGCCCCGGAACCATTTATTGGATAACCAACACCTCTGCCGTGGCCACCCTAAGTGGTTTGTTAGGTTTGGCGGCTTAGCAGGAATGCCAGAGTTCATGGGGCGAGGTTGGTTTAGGTCTCGGCAGAGGATGCAACTGCCCACCTGTTGCGTGGCGAACCGGATGGAGAAAACTGATTGGGGGAGGACTTTTGATCTCTCCAGCCGGACTCTCTCAACCCATCGCCCTGCACCGCAGTTGGAGGGATGGATTTACGCATCCGTCACTCCTAGATCCTGATACCTTTTTCTTTCCCAGAACTTCCTCTTCTTCCTTTCCTTATAAATTCCTCCATACGGCAATCCCTAAGATGTCATATGCCCTGAGGAAAATTATTTTCCTTAGTGCCTCCGGTGTGGAGCTAATGTAAAAAAAATTGTGTGCAGTTCACACGCGCTAGAAGTGAAACCTTCAGAAAACTAAAGTAGACAAGAGTGAAGAGGATACAAAGCACCGCACAAAGAGGAGACTGATTATTCTATCTCAATCTCTCGCAGAATAGATGTGTGTGTTTGTCTCTTTTTAGTGTCGCTTTTTCGTTTCATCGAGTTTCAAATCACAACGGTGCTAAAGAAGTTTTCACTTTGACTTAGTGAGATAAGATTGCTAATCATTGTTAAATCTTTTGTCATGCTTCATGCTATATAAACATCGTTATTTCTTTCAAATTACTTTCAGTAAATTCATCTAGGAACCGTACTACGCATTAGCTCTAAATTAAAAATTTGCTCCGTGAAGGAACAATATTTTATGAATAATCAATGTGTTGCTAAAACTATCAAGTACCCCGCGAAGGGTGCGTGAGTCAAGCGAGAGAGTTATTGCAGCGAAAGTAACGCTAGCCAGTTGTACCCGGTGCCCGGTACCCGGTGCCCGGTGCCCGGTGCCCACAATATGGTTATTGAGCCTCGTTCAGGAGTTGGGCGAACAGTTCCCACAAATCGCCTGAAAACCCTCGTGGAAAATTTAAATTATTATTCGTTACGTCGCACGTCGTTGGAAACATCGAACGAAACAAATAAATTACGTACTTTTATTTATGCCGTAAAATAATAAATCGCCTCTACGGCAAATGTACGAACATTCTATTTTATTACTTGAGTAGGTTTTAATAGCCTTTTTTGCGTTATATGTAATAAACCTTTGGTCAGAGAAAATTAACAGAATCATATATTAAATTTAACAGAATTATAAAGCGCTTTAACGGGATTATCACTCTTTTAGGGGTAGATACTACGTTAGTTTTTTAAGTAGACAATTGCTCTTTTGTAAAAGGTGGGTCCACTTCCAATGAATATTGTCGATAGCTTACAAATCATAACGTTCATTACCTAAAAAAACCACAGTATTTGACCAATTCATCAAATTTAAAAGTTAATTTTCAAGTTTTGTGAGAGTTATTTTCAAATTCTGTTATTATTTCAGTTAAGTGATACAATTTGACAATAATGATATAAAAACAGAACTTGAATATAACCTTTACAAAACTTGAAAATTAACCTTGAAATTTGATGAATTATTCAAATTCTCTGAAACAATTGGCCCTAAGAGTACAATCACATTTAAGTACGTATTCTGGAATGTTGAAAATTGTCGATTACTTACAAATTAAAACGTCCATTACTAAAAAAAATCACAGAATTTGAACAATTCTTCAAATTTCAAAGTAAATTTTCTAATTCTGTGATAGTTCTATGGAAGTTCTGTTATTATTTCAGTTACACGACACAACTTGCTGATAATGATATAATAACAGAACTTGAATAGAACCTTTAAAAAACTTGAAAATTAACCTCGAAATTTGATGAATTATTCAAACTCTGAAACAATTGGCCCTAAGAGTACAACCCCATTTAAGTACGTATTCTGGAATTTTAAATCTATTAGATTTTCACATTCCCTTGTATACATTCAAAATACTTTTTTTTAAATATCATAACAAAGAACTACATATTTCATAAATCAATTGGATTTTCACTTTTTGGTTTTTAATTTATTAGTATTTCCTGTCTTGTCTATATTAATGGCGTCTTCTGTATCATTTACACAACAACAACAAAAATTGTTGATTAAGAATAATATAAGTCTTGTACTGCGCACCCTTTAGGGAGTGTGTCGTGTGATGAATTCGTTCGATGTTACCAGCACCTTTATATAAACGGAACGGCTACCGTCCAAATACTCGTTCTAATGTTTATTACGCTGACGTGATTAAGACTTCGGCCATATTTTCCACAAAGCATTATAAATACAATAAATCAAACATAAATTTGGTCGTGAAAGGCGAGCTTAGCGAGAAAAATGATCTTGGCGATTGCGCCCGGGCCGGTCGGTTAGTTGGTTAGGCGGCCCGTCCGGCCCGGCCACTATCGCGCCCAAATCTGACCCGAAAATTAAATGTTAATCGTCTCCGAAATGTACTAAATACGCCGCGGGCATGCGAGGGGGTTATTGAAAATTTTACACATTACCTAGTGACACGGAGGCCACCTAACTATATTTAATTTGGAGACCGGCACGGCTTAGCAGCTCAGTGAATTTGCACTGAATAACCTTCCAACCGCGGACGTGGCCGGTCGTTAAATAATTGAGCCGTAAAAATGAAAATATTCTTATTAAAAATGCACATTCTCGTTTTTATCGTTTTAGGAGAATTTTCTTGGAAAAAAACGCCCCACGTTTCAGGTGACGGTAAGGTATATTAATTAACCTAAGATTACATTTTTATTGCCACATTGTCAGTTGCATACCCAAGGGTTTAAAAATGTACTTAAAATTTACAAAGGTGATCCACTAGTCCTTGAAAAATTCGAAATCGGAATCCCCACCTCTTTTTAGTGGGATTTAAAAATACTTGAGAAGACTTTTTGGAACGGTTGGAGAAGGTAATTGAGAATGTTGTTGGTTGATTTCATAAAGGCAGGCCTGTAAAAAACATTAATTATTTTCTTATTCATTGTTTATTATAATAAAAAGGAAATTTAAAATCGGTTTCACGGAACCAAACAACTTGGTCTAGGAACGTTCATTCACCACCGCAATGGGGCGTTAACTGATATAACATGCGCATAGTCTTTGTGCCCGGCCACATAAGGTTTAATTCTAAATTCGTTGACCGCCGACCATTTTGATTCACGCCGTAAAAAACAGCTGCAATATTGTAATATTTTGTAAAATTCTTGCACAAATATTAAAATGCTTTCCGATCATTTTCTAAAAAACTTAATTTTCCATTTTATACAATAAAACTTTATCCGAAAAGGGATTCATTAGTAGGAGATTTTGCACTTTTGCAAAGTATTTTTTATAGGCCTGATATTTTAATTTTATCCAGACTTACAAAAAGACTTATTGAGAAAAAACTCCATTATTTCTAAAACCAAGATGTGTTCTACTCGCAGTATTTAATTGAAGCATCTATAATATTTCTAAGCGATCAAATTTTGAAACCAAAAACACATGATTTTGTATTATTTAGCATTATTTCGCATGGCTTCATCTTAAGTATCTACCAAAATAAATTTGCGTGGCTATTAAATGCGTGGAGCAAAATGCTTTCCAATTTTCGAGAGAACGAGAAAGTTATTTATTGCAAAATAATTTATACTTCGTCACGATTTTGGTTTTATGTAAATCGAATAGCCTTTGTTGTTAGTGTGGTATTTTCATATCAAAAATATGAAATCTGCTTTACTCGCCTGGCAAAAATTGTACTCCGTGGTTTAATATTTTGTATTACAATAACTCACGCTGCCACGGCGAACTTTGGTTTGATGTATGTGCTTTCCTATAAGCTTGGATTCAATTTAAAGGGTAATTTTACTATAAAATAGAAAAAGGACCTTATAAATTAATCAATTCTCGTTATCCAGGTCAAGTGTCTACACCCTTATAATTAATAAGTAACCTGAATATTTTAAGTGAAAATATTGTGAATAATCGCGTTCACTGGCCAGGAGGTTGTATAAAGTATTTTATAGATAATTATTGGTTGCTAACACTGACACCTAACTAAATTTATGAATAGATTTTTAAATCCAAATCACTGATTTGATGGAAAGGACGACGGTGAAGGAAAATAATTTCCCTCAGGGCTTATGTCATAAAAGATGTTGTGTGGAGGAAAAAGGTACCTTTATTAGTTTTGGGCATCATGTCTATTGATATATAAATTTTTGGTATCGTGCCTACGTAGAGACTAAAATAAAATAAAATAAAATTAGTATCATTAAGTACTTATAAAATAGTTGCTACCACCAAAGTGTTTATCTTCATCAAAATATATATTATTATTCACTTTGAGTCCGTATTTGTTATCGTAACTAGGTACAACAATTTGAACGCTAATTTTTTTGGTTTTTCTTTTAATTTCAAAAAAGTTCGTTCACGATAGTAGTTAAAAACTTGCTAACAATTTTTCGTTCACGGTACTGGTTAAAAACTTGCTAACAATTTTTCGTTCACGGTAGAAGTTAAAAAGTTGCTAACAATTTTTCGTTCACGGTAGTAGTTAAAAACTTGGTAACAATTTTTCGTTCACGGTAGAAGTTAAAAACTTGCTAACAATTTTTCGTTCACGGTAGTAGTTAAAAACTTGCTAACAATTTTTCGTTCACGGTAGTAGTTAAAAACTTGCTAACAATTTTTCGTTCACGGTAGTAGTTAAAAACTTGCTAACAATTTTTCGTTCACGGTAGTAGTTAAAAACTTGCTAACAATTTTTTGCCACTCTTTATGATCACTAAACACAATATCATAAATTAGCTGCAATTCTTTAGAAATAATAACATAATAAATAATGAAAATAATAACATAAATAATAAAAACCAACAAAGGTGGGCGGTAATGCTCTTTAAACCCGCTGATTAAGTTTTGCATTTTTTATGATCATTTGCTATTCTGCACTAAATGGTTATTCATTTTAGTTGCGTTATGATGTTATTATTAAGTATTACAAATTGACTTAAAATGACTGCCTCAACACAGGCTAGCCTGGTGAGGCAGGTTACGAGAAACCTACATTTATTATTATAAATATCTATTCTTGAAGTACCTACTGTTCGTATGTATATTTATTTTCTGTTGTTTATCTTTTGTACTTACAAAACATATAAACCATTGTAACATGTACTTTTTCTAGTTATAAATCTTGCAAACCTTCATTGAATAAAGATAAATTATTATTATTATTGCAGACCAGTGAAAAATTACGAAATATTCTCAATTTTGACAAATCACTTTCAATTTTGAAAATGACAATTAATATAATTAAAAAAAATTATATATCATTATTTTCGCTTGTCTGAATTCTTCAAACAAACATTTCCAATTTTGAAAACAAAACTTAAATTTAAAGCAAATGCAAATTCTAGAATTCATTCAACAAGACTTTACAGGTCATACACAAACCGAAATTAGATAAAACATATTAATTTAAAACTGTAATGGCGCTACTCCTCAACTCACACCCAAGAAATGATTTCTCTATTGTTAACTGGGTAGTATTGTTAAAAAAATAGTATTAAGAAACATATAACGAATAATTAAAAAATCAATTATTAAAAATTTTTTTATAAAAAACTCTTGTATTGCCATTTAGTTTGTCGATATATCTTTACTTGCAGTTTTATAATTAATTCCATTACTAGATATCGATCTTCCAGTTGATTAGTCAGACATCTCCAAATATTAAGTTTTAAGATGAAGGGGAAAGCATATTCGATATAAATGAAATATTATATACATATGTGTCTGTGTTTTACATAATAAAATGCTATAAAATGACACGGGGGTATAACTAAGCAATAAACAATAATAAATATACAAAAAAAAAAATAAACAAAATAAGCAATAAACAGTACAAAATTTAAAACAAAATAAATCCTTCACTAAAGTCCTCTGCTCTCAACCGTCTGTTGGGGTTTGTTGTGAAACTGAAGGTATTGGGGAGGATAAAAAGATGGGGAAGAGAAAGATGGGAAATATTTGGCTATTCAGAACTGGCCACCAAACGAGCAACACGTGACATTCGATTCTGAATGGTAGTTTTTCACCAGGGTGATACTGAAATAATCTAGCACTCCTAAGCATCAGCCATCACGCAAGTAGAATAACATACCTACCTTCTTATAGGTAAGAAAACTTAAACAATCGTAATACTAATAAATAACAACACAACCACATTTCATTCTGTTGACTAGTTATTATTAGTTAATATAACTCAGTAGTTTGGTCCCCAACCTACAAAATTCACATAAATAACATTGAGCGAATTCAAAAAAAATTTCTGCGTTTTATCAATTTTAAATTAAATATCCCATTAGAAGACTTGAAATACGATTACTTATTAAATATTCTAAAAATACATACATTAGAAGACAGACGTAAAATAAACGACTTAACATTTTTATTCAAAATACTTAACTCTAAATTCAACTGTTGTGAACTCTTGCAACTCATTAACTTACGAATACCCACAGTAACAACACGACAAAATTCAATATTCTATAGCAGCACTCATAAGCGTAACTACATTGCCCACTCTCCGATACAACGACTTCACACCATGGGGAAAAAGTACTTGGGTGATGTTGACATTTTCAATATTAACTTGGCGAGTTTTGTGGATCATCTAAAAAAATTATTTCAATACTATCACTAAACACATCTTGTAAACCAATAAAATAGCTGTATTTCTCTGTTTATGTTTATGTGTTTGTATATGACTTGTTGTATAACTTTTATCTAATGTAGTTTTATTTGTATTATTTCCTTAGTTTCAAAGTATGTATCTGTCAAATTAAAATTACACTACAAATCATGTAAAAGCCCTCTGGGCGTCAAATAAATAAATAAATAAAAAATAAATAAATTAGTATTATTTTTTATTTTAACTTTTATGACTAAAACCTCAAACTGTAATATTTAATTAAATGAAGACATTATGAGCGACACTCAATCGAAAATCTGGAAACGGAAAAATCAGAAAAAGATATTTACAACTCTGGGTCTCGAAACCAGGACCTCCCTACTTGGTTCGAGTCCCAGAGGTGTAAATATCTTTTTCTGATTTTTGTGTTTCCAGATTTTCGATTGAGTTTCGCTCATAATGTCTTCATTTAATTAGTAATTATTAAGTTTATGATAAATCAAGTTTTATTCATCATCTTAATCGTATAAATTTTTAATTCAAGTTTATTTATATGTAAAAATAATATTATTTAACTTATTAATAAAACAGTTTATTTATAAAAAAAAATCCCTTTTTAATTATTAGGTATTACGTGCATCAGATAATTCGCCTTCCAAAGGCAATGTCAAACAGTCACGAGTTAAAATAAATACACAGCAGAACTTTTTTTAGGTAAATAAAAAAAATAATAATAATATTTTTTAATTAAAAAAATAATTTAAAATTATTATTATATCCCTAATTTTTTAAGGTATAAATTCTACATCAAAGATTCGAAACGACTAATAATTTGTTAATAATAAAAACACTAGCCAAATTATTTCTGACATTCATCATGTCACTAAATAAATCAAACGAGAGCTATGATAAAGCGTTAAAACGGCATTTCTTTGTAATGTGGGAATCAAAACAAAGCTGCCTTCACTTACTGGTACTTTAATCGGCTTATGACTCTTAAATAATAAATTATTATGATCCGCGTGTGCTCTGCCTAGTCCTAGTGGCTGGGGACTGGTGCCAGGAATTGGTGACTGGTGACAGGGGTCCCGAGGGGAGAAGCGGAGAGTCATCACATCCCCGGAGAGGTAACTTTGTACGCAGGGGGTGGATATTAACTGGGGTGGAACTTGCAATAAAAATACTGCCAGTGTGTTGATTTTCTATCGGTGATTTTGTGACCTTGTTATTTCGTGCTAAAACATCGATAAAGCAATGTTGCTAACCGTGATGCTTTATTCAAATAATAGATTGAGTTTTGAATACATTTTACGTTGAAAATATTGTAATATATTCGCGTTGAAACTTATAACCTTATGAACCTAGTAAAAATTGTGAATCTATTTTATTTATATCATGGCTATGGCGACTGGATCACACCAAGAAATGTACAAGTATGTATGTAGCAATATATTTTGTAAGATATATATTATCTAGATATATCGTATACACGGTATCCGAAAACTTGTAAATCTTCTTTTTATTTGTAGTCGATTTTATAGTACAACTTTATTTTATTTGAGCATTCGTTTTCGAGTAAATTGAGTCTGAAATTGGAATTTTTAAAGTCAAATTAAAAAAAAAACCGCCATTAGCTAATAATATCTTGATTAAAAAATTTCAGCATTTCAACTATGAAACTGGTAAACTATGTGCTATTCCGGAAGCAGAAAATTCTCATCTCTGGCTGCACAGTTTTCCTGCCTGAAATTTTTAATCCAACGCAATGATTTTCAGCTTCTGGCATCATTTCAGTAAAGAATAATAAGCTCATGAAATTAGATTAGACGCTACGTTATTTTTTCAATGGATTTCAATTATTTTAAAAAACGCATTTAAAAAAGCAAAAAAAAAGTGTGTTGAAATTCTGGTGTAATAGTTATTATTTGAGTACCCTAGGTATAAAATATGAGAAAATGGGTTCCATGACAGCTCAGAATCAACTCAACTCAACATCTCTTTGAAAAGTCATTTTTTTTTTTTTTTTTTTACATTAACTCCACACAGGAGGCCCTGAGGAAAAAATAATTTCCCTCAGGGCCTATGTCATCTTTGAGGATGCTGTGTGGAGGGTGTTTTTGAGGAGAGGAAGGAGTGAACATGGGTCTTGAAGAGACCCATATTGTAGGAGGGAGGAAACACAGAGGCCGGCAAATCGTTCCACAGCCGAGCTGTTGAACTCAAGAACGAGTCGTAGAAACGACCCGTTCTCATGTGACTAATGTCAACCGTGTACAAATGTTGAGCGCGCGTTTGGCGTGTTTCCCGACTATGCACCGGTGCCGAGGGGATCAATGACGCTAGTTCCTCGGAGCATCTTCCATTGTAATACCGGTAGAACAAGGACAGCATTCCCACCTGGCGCCTGTGCTCTAAAGATTGCAATCCGTTAGTTAAATTAGGAGAATCTATCAAACGGACCGCCCGTTTCTGCACAGAGTCAAGGGTTTTTTTCAGGTATTTTGGGGCTCCAGACCAGAGGTGGCTGCCAAATTCAACCGTGGGGCGCACTTGCGATTTGTACAGGGCTAGCAGTTGTGTACTATTAAAGTATCTGCGTGCCCTGTACAGTATGCCCAGTTTCTGAGAGGCTAATTTAACTCTGGCCTCGATGGAGCCCCCGTACCTGAGCTGGTCACTTAGAGTTACACCAAGCATATCAATGGAAGGCCTGTTCGGGAGAATGCTTCCGTTGAAGGAGACTAGAGACATTAAAAGCTATAAAAAAACCTAATCTAACGTAACCTGTTTTCAAAGAATGTGTTGAGGTGAGTTCATTCTGATTTGTCCGATCGCCGAGAATATGGCATTGCTAAGTAGAGATCTTCCTCGGGTGAGATTGAAGGGAGGTTGGAGGGTGCAAAGCTCATTTATCGCCATTTTAGATTAACGGCGCGGCGGGTGACGGTCACGTGACAAAGCGTGGGTGGGGGCGGTGTCCTCGAGGGTGGATTTACCTATTTAGACAACACGATTAGCCGACTTCCCAACCGGTAGGATAACACTTAAAATGCGAAGTTTTTTTTTAAATTTTGATTTTTTTGATTTTTTTTATTTTTCTTTATTCTTTGCTTTGAAGGTTACATAATTTGTGAAATTTTCGACCACCATACTAGGCACATGTCCGTGTTATGGTGGTCGATTTTACATATAAAGCATTAACATTTTAGGAGCAATAATATAAGAGAACATAAAAGATTACAAATTAATAGCACAGAATATAAAATAACATAGTAAAAGAAAAAAAATGAGTATAATATAATAAAAAAATATATAAAAGAATATTAAAACATAGGATATGAAGGAATATAAAAGTATGCATTTTAAGAACATCTAAAATCAATGTAAGTACTTTAATAATTAAAAAGAGTTATTATATATATTATTATATTTTAGTTTTCATTTCAAGTTACAACTATTCATATTAATTTTGGGTAAAAATGTATAAGCCCGCCTCACGTATAATACGGAATGTTCCTTGTTCGATGCACGGATATTACGGAATACTCCTTTTTTAATTAATAGACAATCAAATATTACATTTGTCAGAAGTACCAAACTTATAAAATGAATTCTCGTCAAAATAAAAAAAAAACAATAGTACCTATTTCTCCAGTTTTGAAAGGCGTAACCTCGGAATTAAACGGAATAAGCTGAAAATTTGAATAAATCTTTATTTTGGCATTTTAAATATTGTCTCAAAAGTCTCGTAAGGTCACGTGTGAGTTTCTTCAGATATTCAATGTCAAAGGTCCCGAAAATCGTTTTTTGGAAAACATCTCGCCTTTTTGCCTCGAATCGTATTTGCACTCATTATAAAAGTTGTTGAATTTAAAATTCTCTACAAATGTTTTTTTATACGCTTAACCTTATTTGAGAGAGCGCGAAGAGTGCGGAGTGCCCTGTCATATATAGCGCAAAGACAATCGCGAATTCCAGTGACTATTCCGGTTATTATTAATATTTTATATATTATTATATTATTATTATAATTTCTTGTGCATTATTTACCAATTTCAAACATAAAATCGACTTCAAAAATACCCTTAATAATAAGTTGGTATGAATATCAAACGAATTTATATACAGTGTTGATTTTTTTTGCTCTTTTGAGCTGGTATGTACAGCATATAGATAAGCAGATTTTTCCTTCATGCATTTGAATGGAAATATGTTTCATATTTTGTTATTCGACGGTACATCCTCTCTGCACATCCCTTTGGGGTCACTTAGTTATATTTTGTGCAATTAGGTACACCGTACTTTCCCTGAACCAACTGTATATTATACATAAGTATGCCGGAGGTTGGGCCTGTTGTCGGCGGATCAACTGTCATGGAACCAAATTTCATGACTACAAAGATTTAAGAGCTTTTTAAAAATTAAAATTAAATTAAAACACTAATTTTAAAAATTTCAATCCAATCAACTTTTGACCTATAGTGTAATGTCGGTTGTTCGATTATTACATGTCTTTTTTAAATTTATTTCTATAACAATGTTTAAATGTTTATCTTTTTTTATATAAATATGTTGAGTTTGATAATAACTGAGACCGCGATAAAAAGTAGCCCGGGGTAGTCCCCACGAACCTACAATGTGTAGATGGTATAGTATATTGGTGGTAGTAGGCAGTAGGGACCAGTGGCGTGCGCGGACTTAGCATAAAGTGCGCACATTTCAAGCACCCTTGCTCAATGGCCGCACTAAACCATATGAAGAGATTTACGAGTGCAGCAAAGAATGCTGGTGGATATTTTTATGATTAATTTATTCGCGTTTATGGTAAAATTACTAGCCGAGCACACGTTGAACACATCCCACATACAAATGACTTGTTTAAAGTACGAGTTTTCTTTGTTTTGAGATGTACCCTCGATGAAAACAAAAATTTAACACGCAAGAGAAGCGGTTGCAATTAAGTAAAAACATATGTATAATAATTGTATATTTATGGGAAGAAATACTTATCCGAAGATATTTTATTTTCATGAAGAATTGAGTTATTATTCGAAAATAAATTCTGGTTGTGTTTGCCGTTAATATAATTTCTATACAGAATGTATAATTTCGTACTCATCTCGTTGTCAGATACTTTAATCGGAGAGTCAGAACTCAATATGGATTTTGGGTCGACATTTAATACAGCATGTATAAAAAAAGTACAAAACCGATACGAAATATTCATACAATTCCAAATAAATCAGTTTTGATTGATGTTTATGATGCTTGTCATCAAATAATGGAACGTCAATGTTGCATGTATTTCATTTTATTTCGCATTATGCAGATATTTTGAAAAAATTGCAAA
Organism: Glyphotaelius pellucidus; assembly: GCA_936435175.1. Taxonomy (NCBI): domain Eukaryota; kingdom Metazoa; phylum Arthropoda; class Insecta; order Trichoptera; family Limnephilidae; genus Glyphotaelius; species Glyphotaelius pellucidus. The sequence continues at coordinate 23,633,828 of OW386537.1, forward strand.
ACATTTAGCACACGCTGTATTCTTTAATTCAACATTCCCATCGTCCTTAATCTAACATTCCGATCTCTGGTGGACTGTAGAAGCGGCCACTGGTGGTCTCCCTCGCACTTGCGGTGTTCTGGTTCGGATCTCGGTGTGACCATCTCCCTCTATCCTCATTGCATTGTTCTAGAGATGTGGAGTCATATCATAAACTCATGCATTGTTTATCACATGTTGTTACGCTGCTAACAACCGACGAATGTGTTTTTTTTTCAGTATGAACTTTATGGGCATATTTAATAATAAAATATACTCTGATTTGTGGTCGGGCGGTCCAAAATCATTATACGATCGTTTAACGGTTCAAAATGCTTTCTTGCGATATTTCATTTTAAGTATGTGATTATAGATTTGTCCTGAAACCAAAGAGCAATAAACAATAATATGGATTCCTACATATTTTACAAATATGTTTTACTCCTTTGAAGTACGCATTGCCTTCATCTTGGTTCCCCAGGTCTCACGCTCAATGATTGTTTTCATCAGCACTGCATATTCATTTTCACGTCATGTTAACAATCCGAATCGCATTGGAGTAAAAATTGCAGATGCAAAAAATTTTTATCATAAGATTTTTAACTTTTCAATGCTTATTGTCAAATTAATAATAATATAATGTGCGTGCACGAGTACCACAGTAAAACGATTTGGTATTCACAATTTCAAAAGTTGTAATTTGAAGAAAAGGTTTGAAAAACGAACAAATAAGTCAAGAACAAATTAGTGCTTCATCGAATTTCTTATTTTGAGTTCGCGGAAATCAAATCTTTCTAAATTAGTTTATACTAGCCCGTAAAAAATCACGGGATATTAAAATTCCAGTTTTTAAAAAGCCAATTGAAATAGGTTTCTGTTATATTACCTACATGTCCTGCGTTACAGGTAGATGCCTACTTTATCGTTGCCTGAATTTTCCAAACAAAAACTTCCTTAAAAATGATGAAATTTAAATCAAAGCTGATTTTATCGAACCAGACACAGACATAAAACTAAATGAAAATGAACCGGATAAATGAATTAATTTTTCAGAATGTTTAGGTGAGTACATAACACTGTATACTATAATTCATTTGAATGTCTGTGTACATTCAATATATTACAATACGAAAAACTCGCCAGGGTATTAAAAACGAAAAAAAAATCCCTAACTTCACTCATTATCGTTCAGATTTCTTTAGAAAATACCATCATTCCATTGTTGAAATAAATGATATTATGTAGTATGGTATTTTCCCGACCTTCAATAATCACAAAAGATTTAGGACATTAAATTAATTAGTATCAAAACCGTGAATGATTTAACAAATAACAATATATTTTTGTTAATTGCTTGTACGCCGTAGAACAAAGTACAGCAAAAGCAACAATGGCCAACATAAGATGCAGAAAACCTTCGACAATTTACTAATTCGATTGTTCGTGCGGAGGTCTTTGTTTGTATATTTGACCGTTAGATTTCGCTTGGCTGCCTCCACTTTGGTTTAGCCCATTGCCCATTAGCTGTACACAGCACACAGTACACTGTACACTGTATGGGCAGATGTCCGAATAGCCGCTATTATTAAACACTTTAGTATGGGTGTACAAGGAGCCTTGGACAGGGGTGTGCGGTGTGCCTCCCGCAGAACAAAAGATTTACCTCCTTGATGGGGTATGGTCTAGAAGTCTAGATCATCTTTGAAATACATACATTATGCAGCCCCATCATCAAATTACCCTTGAGAGATAAACAAATCAGTCTATTCAGCCACTGACCAGTCAGTGGCTGAGTCGACTCGCCTTTGGGGTCCACCAAGAGTCGTCGTGTGTTCAATTCCTCGGTTGGCTAAGTCCTCCACCACGACTCGACATGACGCAAGCAACATTTTCCACTTAGTATGGTGGTAGTAGGAGATTTTCAAATGTTGTTAGGTTATTCGTAACCCGGAAATGTTGGTCTTTTTTTAAAAAGTCATAATAATAATTTTGGAAGTTCTTCATCGAATTACTTTAAGAAGGTACTTGTATGCTTTTGAAATATAGGTAAATAGCCCATTCCTCAAATTTCTCTCGATAGAAACTTCTAATTTATAAGTTCATCATCGAATAACCAAAATATGTAAAATTGAACAACATGTAAAAAGAAGAAATTTCTAATATGCATCTTGGTATCATACATGAAGAGCATGCTTGGTACATGATGAACCACAATTTGTTAATTTATTTCTTTAATTTTTATTATTTTTTATATGAATACCGCACAAGGGTCCCCAACAGCTCCCGTCTAAAGCCAGTGAGACTATGGCATCCCCAATTGGTGTTTTTATGAGGATGAAGGTAGTGGAGATGGGGAAGAGAAAGGTGGCGAAGTCACTGGCTATTCAGAATATAATATTACGTTGGATTACTGTAATGACGTATTGCCCATCTCTCTAATTATATAATATTATGAAAATGAAAGTTAAAAAAGGCATAGGCACAAGTGACACTTACGTAGTTGTCTACGTAGATGCAGTACATAGAATAAAAATATACAAACAGTATGCATAAATGTAAATACAATAATATAGTGCACTGGAAGATTATTAGGAATTTGTAGAAGAAAAACGCTTACCGACTTCGAAACCAATTGGTGCAAGTTCCATTCCGTTGTAAGTAATTGGTGCAAGCGTAGATCCATTCCGTTGTTCCTGGGTTCACGTTGATGTATTGAATGGAATGTGAAAAGAGGGTATAAAGTAATTTCGTTGATAAAAGTCAAAATCTCAGTAAGAATCTTGATTCCTATATGAAACTACTTCATGTCTATCTACGTAATCTAGGAATCTGAAAAAGCGAACTTTTTTTCAATTATTTTTGGCTTTCACCCTTCAAGGGTGTTGTTCTAGGCCATCATTTAAAATTACAGAGAAAGGTAGAAAGGTGAATTAAAATGAAAAGTGAAAGGCGTACCTACTTAAATGTGAATATTTTTTTAAGAATTATATACAAGCTGCCTACTACGCACATACATTTGTGGCAACCCTATCTGGAAACAGTTGAAACCTCGAAACAGAACCATTGGCTAACTCTGACATTATTTCCATAATAAATTAAGTGTACACTGAGTGCGCAATTAATATTCAAATTTTATTTAGAACACACCGCGGTGAAGTCAGTATTGAAACCCTTGTGAAATTTTAAAATTCCCGATGATTTCACCAAGATAATGGATTAAAAATATACTCGTTTCGCGTTTCTTGAGAGGGGAAAACATATTTAAATTAATAATAAATTAACAAGCAGTTTGTGTACCTAGCTTTGTTCAAGCTGTAAAGAAATGGATTCTAAACGAAATAGGTTGGAGAAGTGCTAGGTATCAGGGCTAAATATAATTTACCCACATTTTATGACTAGACAAGTTTAATAAATGCGTAATTTTCAACAAATGGGGGTTTTTTACATGTATACACGTTGGTTATTTTCGATGTTACTATAGTTTTGATTTTACTATTGATTTTCAAAACTTTGGAAATAGTTTTAAGAAGGAACAAATTGTGTTAAAAAAACGAGGAGAAAATTGTTTTCATGTGATTGCGTTGTAAGGTGTGTGCTTAATGTTATTTTGAGAACGTTGGATTTGTTTTCATGTGTTTGCGTTGTAAGGTGTGTGCTTAATGTTATTTTGAGAACGTTGGATTTGTTTTCATGTGTTTGCGTTGTAAGGTGTGTGCTTAATGTTATTTTGAGAACGTTGGATTTGATTAACGTTTAGATTTTTTAAATTGCAAAATTTATAGATTTTGACTTGATTACCATTACCTTGATACCGAAATATTTTTACCATATGTATGTAGAATGTTTAGTCTCTGTAATAAATTGTAAATTACACACACCTTTATGGGAATCTCGAATAAAAAAAAATTTATTGTCATGTCGGTTAACATTAAAAATTAAATTAACGGATATAATTTTTATGAAATATATGGTCAGATTGCTTATATTATGTATATATTCTAATCTCGTTAATTGAATGCTGCTTAAATAGAACTTTGATAACTGGAAAATTCTTATACGGCAGATGCACCTGCAAATCAGTACGTTTATAATTATATTACGATCGACCGTTTGGCATCTCATCTCTCTGAAAATTTATTTGTGTGTTCCGTTTCCGGTTCAAGATGGTGGTCGTTTAGGATACTACTTTTTTATCCCGACAGATTCGCATGAGGATGGATTTTTCCACGAGTAAAATAAAACTAATGTATCATTGAAGAAGAAGATAACAATAATAATCTAAACAAAAATATGAAAGAGAACAAGACACAAAAAAAAAGACAATGGTCGCAACTGAGACTCAAACCCAGACATCGCGTCTAACCAGGACGTGCGCGTTAACCAATTTCACTCTTAAGAATTTAAGAATTAGATGAAGATAATATTGTTAATTCTAAAATTTGAAATATGAGATTGACAAATATGACGGTTTGACAGAAGATGGCAATAGCGAAATTGGTTAACGCGCACGTCCCGGTTAGACGAGAGGTTTTTTCTATTTTTCTATGTCTTGTTCTCTTTCATATTTCGTTTAGATTATTATTGTTATATTCTTCTTCAATGATATATTATATTGAAGAGAATAACCTTTAAAAATTATAAAAAGAGATTTTTTCTTATAAAAAATAAAATAATATGTTATTTTCTATTTGATTAAGTTAATAAAACCCAAAGACTAGAATAGGGAGTCTAATCAGGAATCTCATTAATTTATATTATGATTTCTACCTGCCTGGCGCAATTTTGAAAAAAGATTAGATTGTCATAGAGAAATTATGTTTGTTTAAACAAATTGTATAATTCTTTATTCATTTTTTTAAACTATAAATTCATGGTTTAGAGTTAAGTTGATAGGTATTTAATTACGTATTTAAAAAAATCTCTTGTATTCAGAGAAAATTTTGGTTTTGAAATATTAAATAAGAGAAAATTAGAAACTGTTATTTAATTTGGAATAACTTCGTAATATTAAAAAATGTAATAATCAAAGTCAACGTTGTACAAATTTCCCTAAAAACATTGTCTACTAGAAATCCCTTAAACCAGTCAGGTACCTACCCTATAAAACGAAATTAAAATATGTCAGGTAATTAAACAGAAAGGTGTAGGCTGAAATGCTTCCTCTGGTGGGGCCGAGGCTATAAATAAAAATGAAAAACCGGAAGTGCTACATAACAATACGGAAATGGTGAACGGCTCAGAACCGACGTGCGTTTTTATGTTGTTTGACTCACTCCTAAAGCTCATCGCAATGAGCTTACATAATTACCGAATAAGTATTGCAAAGAGTAGAAAAAATAGGTCACTATTTAATTTATATTTGGTCTATGGTCATTGGCTTTTTCCCTTTTTATTAGTGGCGTATTTTTCGTTGTTCAGCGAACGGATTTGAACAAAGACGAGCGCAGTAAGGGATAGATGTATTCAGGGTAGGTGCGGATATAAGCTTCTTTTCCCGCGGTAATTCCTAACAATGCTTCGGTACTTGATTTACGAAAATCCGTGTAACTCCCCCCCTCCGTCAGTGGCGCTAAACTAACTTCAAGTATCCACTTACGAGCGGATAGTCACCTACTTGCTACAATAGTATTTTGAATTTGTTGTGAATTACGTTTTCCAAGCTCATCGTCTTTTCCTTTTGAACCTATCTAAATTGATTATATCAGAAAAAAAGACTGGTTGACAAATGCATCGGGTTCCTATTCTGTGCTACGTTCAAGTCCTTCATCACTTCACAAGCAACATCTTCTGCTTATAATTATCGTAATAAGAGTTTTCGTGTTCTATTTTAAGGTGTGTTAAACTTTCATAGTTATTTTTGTGCTCGATGTTGGATACTCCTGAAGTTGTATCATCAATATCTACATATATATTTTTTAAATATAGTCACGCCGTATTTGCCAACTTTACTTTCTAAAATATTTTGCTCAGTAGGGGATGACCAAGTAAGAAGACGCTTTTGCGGCGGCACTAGCGACTACCTTGTTTATGCATGTTTACCTGTTTTTGTGCGAATAGAACTGTAAGATAATCATACAAATTTTTGTAATTGAGTACATTTTTATCACACATTTTGAAAGCCTGCAAATTGCAAAGCCGTCGGTCAACGTCGAAAATAGCCAAGGTTTTATTACATTTTTAATGTTTCAATAGTCGTCAATATTCTAGCTGCTAGAAAACGTCATTTAGCTGGTAGGCTGGGGTGTAATCTTAAATTATAACTTTGGTTAATCAGCGAAAACAATTTGTGGTATATACTTTCATTTTTAATTATCGCCTGTCAATTATTATGGTAATCAGTACAGACCACCCACATGATGGGGTATAAAATGGTACAAATTAGATTAAATTGTAAATCTGCGCTACCAACTGGAACCGCCTTTATTTTATGGGGAAATTTATCCGCGAACGCACAACATTAACTCTCTTAATATGTTGCGATTTGATGCGGACGCTCAGAGAAACTTAATGATTTTTACGTTATTTCACACAGAAATAACAAAGGCAATTTAATTTTTTTACGTTTGTTAAATTATTACAGTAGATATATTATTAGTATTTGTTTTTAACTGCAGTAGGTGTAATTCCTCCATGTGTTTTTTGTCCGTTGTAATTCAGGCAGTTTAATATTGGTACCTACATGAAATCCAAGACTATGGAATTTAGTTCTGATACCAAAAATACAGGTCGCGAAAGAAAAAAGGTAGTTTCGAAATATTTGTTAAATAATTAGAAATTGTGATAGAAGGTAATTTAATAATGTTGTATTATTCAAACACACTGCGTCTTTCGTCTTTTGTGACACAAAAAACTGTACATGTGGATCCCCCTTTTTTGAATGGGTAATGTAAAACACAAAATTATATATTTATGCCATCTAGCAGAATGCCAATAAACTACGAAGGTACGTTCACGAGTTTTACATTATTGCTATTTCTTCAACTGAATAGCTAAATTATGTACTAAAATATTTTTTTCTTGAAACATGCAGATTTCCTGTTCTCACATAACTAGGAGCTTGCATAATTTATTTTTATAAGTGGTGCAGGTGTAGTTAAGTCGAATATTAATTTTATGTCATAAATACCACTTGGGTCAATAACGGCTCTGGCGAACTTGTGGTTGATATTAAAATGGGACGGGAGATTCAAAATTGTTTTAACAAAGATTGTAAGCCCTTTTTTCACAGGTGTACGCAAGTATCCGATGCTCGACTATTAAAGTATCTTGGCGACTACCGTCATACATGTGTGACTGTGCGGAAATTCGTGCACAGTCACACTGACATTTTGTAAAATTTGTCGACGACGCCGATCTCCCGCGACCAGCCGGGCGAGGTTGTACCGACTCACGTCGTCGAGATTTTAAGCATGGCATCACCTGTGATAGACATTTTGTAACAAGGCGTGTGCTTTAGATCAATGCTAGGAAGAAAACAGTCAACAGTGAGTGACAGGATATACAAATGACAGCTACCGTCACTGGTTTGTTGTGAGAGAGGTTATTGAAAGCATTCTAGTTTTGACGTTTCTATAATTCAATAATAATTGGTGGCGACGCGGGTCTAGTGATTGCAGTAGGGACGTGTGCGGACTGTGCGCGAAAAGTTGTTTGCGAGGTGAGTATACAACACGAGTATCGAATACTTGAGTATCCCTGTGAAAGAAAGGCCTAAGGGTTCTTTTTAATTTAAAACGTCTATGATTTTCTTTGTCAAGTACAAAATTAATATTATTGTCATGGTGCAACATAGTTTCATGCTTACCATGATTATTAGTGAGCTACATGAAAATAGAATATTCGTGGGTAAATCCATGTTACAATAATCGTAATTCAGCATTAAATATAATCATCCGTGTTAGTCTATGGAGTTTTAAATGTCTGGTATCTCGTTTACCTTTATTATTATGATACCTCTTGTCAGTGGCGTGCATAGAGTTTTTAATCAAGGTGTGCACTGAAAGCAGTAGGAAAAACAGCGAAATCTATATATACACAAAACAAAAATGCTTGCTTGGGGATGTATATATGAGATGTCTATGTGTTGCTATATTGAGCTAAACGAAATGTTTGAAACTTTCAAAACACCTTCTTTAAGCCCCCGCGAAGGTTTCTGGGGTATTACAAGCATACGACAATAGATCTGAAAAGTTTTTTAATCATTACTAAAACTATTGCAAAAATGTCAAAATTTGATGAAGACATTTTGGTAAATAATGATTGTTAAATCAAAATTCAATTTTCTAAACTCTTCATATTAATGAATTTATTTGATTACTCACCTAAAACTGTGAATCGAATGAAGAATTTTAGGTATTTTAAATAGGTACCTATGTTAGGTTCCAAATTTGATTGATTGTTCTTATAATATGCAAAAATGAATATTTGTATTATATGCAAAATGAATAAAAAAAATTGTAAAAGGTGGCACGCGAGCTGTTTGAAAACTGAATGTACTCGGAATACATGAAACGCGGGAGGGAAGTTTGCGGGACGGTGTAGCGGGAGAGGGAGAGGAAGGCGGGGAAGGTGGAAGGGGAACGCGGGAGGGGAAGGGGACACGGGAGGGGAACGGGGAGGCACGGGTAAGGACAAGCAGGGAAAAACAATTTATTTCTTTGAATATGATATTGCAACGCATGCCGGGAACCAGCTAGTAATTTATAAATGAAACTCACCACGGAATAGGTTAGCTTTCGCTAAGAATGACTAAGCTACTTTAACTGAGATTAGTTGGGATTAAACATCGAATATCCGCACAACCCCTTCATATATGCATATTACAAGCCAATTACTGGATGTATCATTTTTTACAATGCACAATTCCATGAAATAAGGCTAACATATTTAGGCAAATATTATTTATTTATTGATGCCCTATTGGGCTTTTACATTTACAATACAAATTTCATTTATAACAACGGTATAACCATAAATAAAAAATATTACAAAATATATACATAAAGCATAAACTCAATAAAATAAATAAGAATATATCTTATGCAAATTCACTTGGATGACTTTTAGAGAACTCGTAGATACAATTCATATGCCTACGAGCAACAAAAACATTAAAAAAATCAAAACACATTAATTTTTACTTATTATTATTTATTATTTTAACTTTTATGAGTAAAACCTCAAACTGTAATATTTAATTAAATGAAGACATTATGAGCGAAACTCAATCGAAAATCTGGAAACAGAAAAATCAGAAAAAGATATTGGCACCTCTGGGACTCGAACCCAGGACCTCCCTACTTTCGGCCAATAAAAATATGCGTTAAGAAAAATGAAGATAATATGGGTGGTTCTTAGTCGAAGTATGGTACAGTTAAAAGTGACCGAATTGGATATCGACACCTTAGCTCAGTGGATAAGAGCCCCAACCCGGAAAGTAGGGAGGTCCTGGGTTCGAGTCCCAGAGGTGCCAATATCTTTTTCTGATTTTTCTGTTTCCAGATTTTCGATTGAGTTTCGCTCATAATGTCTTCATTTAATTAATTTTTACTTAATTACTCGTTGTTGAATTGTTGAACGTATAAAGAGTACGGTCAATTGGAGAATTAGTTGCTGCATTTGTTTTGTAATCAAGGCAGTGGAATAGTGCTGTATGACGTGTACGTCAAGGGTATGTTAAAATTAATTATGGAAAGAAGTTCGGTATAGTCGATTTTATTATTTAAAATTCTGTGTATAAATGTCAAATCAGTTACTGCTAACCTTTGTTCCAAATTTTGAAATGAGCATTCAAAGTTATTATAGTTAGAATTTGAAGGTAAGCTATTTTATAAATTTGTTTTGAATTCCGTTCTATGCTATCGGTGTACAATTTGTAATGCGGGTTCCAAATTGGTGAGGCATATTCCGGTGCACTTCTGACTACTGCAAAATATAACTTTACTAGTGTACGCGGGTTATTGAACACTTTACTTATACGAAGTTCAAAACCAAGCATTTCGTACGACCTATGAACGATTGAGTCGATGTGCTTATTAAATATAAGTTTGCTTTGATTCTTCCAATAATTTTATAAATTTTAATTTTATTTATATATTTATGTGAGTAAATTAGGGTAGGCAATGCTTATGTGACTGCATGGAATGCACGCCTCTGCGTCTTGTCGGTAAAACATTGAACCAGAGTATAGAGTGATAATAGACTAACAACTAGGTATGTATGTACGTAATGGTATGTTCTGTGCGATGTCTGGCCGGCATAGGACATGTTCTATGAAAGAGAGTATAAACAATCATGGCGTGTAATCATGTGATGACACGACAGATAAAAGTATTGTGGAAACGATATGCTTTGTTTGATCGGTGAGCGGTTTATTGGAAGTTCTGACAAAACAGTGGTGCGCACTGTAATCAAATATTTAAATTTGTTAAACCCCTTGGGGATATATCCACGTTTTTGTATGCAGGCAATTTTAATAGAAACTTTCCATCACCATTTGAACTATGCAAACTGTTTTTTTTTTGCTAAACTGAGTTCATAAACCAAATGTGTTGTACAGTGTTTGTACCTACATTATTATTTATTGTGTATAGAAATTAGGTGCTTAAAAATTTTTTTGCTATCAGGTTAAACATATTTCCAATCTTGTTTTTCAGAAGTTATTATTAATCGATCATTACAAAAGGTACAAGAAAATGAAGTTTTTTAGAATATTCAATTTTTATTAGAATAACTCTCTTATTATAACTTTTGAGGGTTATTCCCATCAATATAATATATCATTGAAGAAGATAACACTGATAATCTAAACGAAAATATGAAAGAGAACAAGACACAGAAAAATAAAAATATAACGGTCGGAACTGGGACTGGAGCCCAGAACCTCTCGTTTTATCGGGGCAAACGCCTTCAATTCGGCCATTGCCACCTTTTATTTAAACGTCATATTTATCAATCTGATATTTCAAATTTAGAATTAACAAAATTATCTTCGACAATTTTTTTCTTTTTTTCAATATTATTGGTAACAACATTTTTCATTTGAAACAAGTGTTCTAAGAACCGGTTTGTAACCTAGACAGTGTCTCGGATAAAAAAAGATTTAAAAAAAAAAAAAAGGTTAATATATATTATATTATATTTATCCGAGACACTATCTAGTTTACTAACCAGTTCTTAGAACACTTGTTACAAAAAAAATTAGACGAAGATAATATTTGAAATATGAGATTGAAAAATATTCAAATTGTTCAAATAAGAGATTTCTAGAGATAAATTTTTTTTGAAATTTCGTTTTTAAATAATTCTAGTCCGAAGTTGGAGTTTTATGTGGTCAAACTGAAAATATAATTTAAGAAAATAATAATAAAATGCATCAAGGCAAAGATCTGCTACAAATGTTTTTTTAACTCTTTGTTCGCTGAAAAAAATGTTTGGAGGTTCTCTGCATCAGTTTCCCGCTTGTACCACCAGTATCCAAACATCTTGTATAAAATGAAATAGCGCTACCAAAGATGACCCGGCCATAGACGGTGCATAGAAGTGGTGCAAATTTAAAAAATAGTTTTAAGCAACAACGGCAACTCCTAATAAGGTTAAAAATATTCTTGTTAACCGCTGAACAGATAATCTCTAGATGTGTGGGATAAACTTATTTGTCAAATTTACATAAAACGTTTGATTCGTAGATACATGGAATTCAATATCTGCACAAGAAAGATTTTCGATATATATTTATTTTTTTACATTAGCTCCACACAGGAGACCCCGAGGAAAAAATACCTCGGGACCTATGTTTTCTTAGGAGACGCTGTGTGAAGGGTATTTTTAGGGATAGGAAGGTGGGGAAGTTCTGGGAAGGAAAAGGGTACATGGAGTGGGTAGAAATCTTGGGCTCAATGTGTCCAGGAGTAATGGACGTGTGAATCCATCACTTCCTTTGCAGTGCAAGGCGATGAGCCGAGAGATCCCCCAACCAGTCTCTCCCGATCCGGCCCGCCACGCAGTAGGTGGGTAAACGCATCCGCCGCTAGGACCTTGACAAATGTCACCCCCCGTGAATCCGGGCACCCCTGCGTCACCAAACGTTACGAACCACTTGGGGTGATCTATGGCGGGGTGACTAAAGTGGCTCAGTGATAAGTCTTCTTTGGGACAGGAAATCAGGCGCTATGGGTGTCAAATTACGCGGATCAACCTGCACAACCCGAACGGCACTGTGAAAAATTGAGCAGTAAATTCCTTGGCCCCTTTTTGGGAGACAAGGCCCGTACTGAATTCCTTGAACCGGGCAACCGAAGTGGCTGGTGTACTGAATTGAGCTGTAAGCTCCCTAGGTCATTTTAAGAGTGTCGGCGACCAAAGTTGCTCAGTGGAAGGAGTCTTCTTCGGAACAGGAAATTGGGCGCTATGGGTGTAAAATTACGTATCAACCTGCAAAACCCGAACGGCACTGTGAAAAATTGAGCAGTAAACTTCTTGGCCTCTTTTTGCGAGAAAAGGCCCGTACCGAACGCCTTGAACCGGGCGACTGAAGTGGCTCAGTAGCAGGTGTACAAAATTGAGCGGTTAACTAGATGTGCCCTCTGTAGGCGCACACTCCTCGCTTCATCCACATTCAATCATTAGTTGCCTACAACGGGCAAAAAGCTAGTTATTTGAAATTGTCTAAACGATTTCATCAGATGTAAGGAAAATTTGAGTTTACTTTGGGTATATGGATACGCCCACAGCACACTTCTATTCGTTTATCTCTTCTGTGATGTAAGTAATGGTAATCTTTTTCTCAGCGGCAATACTAGAGCGATACTCGACCTCAAATATCTGGTCATGGTATATTGAATAAATTAGGATCGATATTATTTGGACAATGGGAATTCATATAAAAATGAGGAGCAATCAAACGGCTGTCGGACATCCTAGTTACACCGGGCCAGGGCATGCAGAGGGCAGAGGGGTGGGGGTGGATAATGCGCCGCAGCGGGGTGCGAACCACAAGCGCGGATTCTGCCAGTCATTGTTTTAACCGCTGGGCCGCGAGCCGCTCTGCCAAACTATAAAACATATCCCGGCGTGTCGTGGGGAGGACTACCAAAAAAAGATTAATACTTTTAAGATAAATAATTTTTAACTTATAAAATGGTGTGTCATCAGCATATATGTGCGAGCCACAGTGTTCAATATAGCAAAATGCAATGGCCCTAGTATCGATCCCTGCAGTGCCCCTGAAAAACTCAGCGGAATATTTTTTGCTTAGTTCCCATTTAGAACAGTTTTTTGGGGATTGAAAAGTAAGGCGTACTCTTGTACCTAAGTGCAAACTCTACAGTCACTCTACAGTCAGACTCAAGGTCACAATTTACCATATGCACTGTCAGATGAGCTTTACTTACGTCAAACAATAAATATTGCACTCAAACATTTTTTCAATTTGGGAGGCGGGGATGGGAATCGTTATTGGATAACCAGCACCTCTGCCACAGGTTACCCCAAGTGGTTCGCTACGTTTGGTGATTTAGCAGGGGTGCCCAGGTTCATGGGGTGAGGTTTGTCTAGGTCTTGGAGGTGGATGACCAGGACACACTGAACCCCAGATTCCTACCACCCCCTTATACCCTTTTCCTTCCCAGAACTCTCCTCACCTTCCTTTCATTAAAAAAAACCTCTACACAGCATCCCCAAAAATGAAATAGGCCCTGAGGGAAATTATTTTCCTCAGGGCCTCCTGTGTGGAGCTCATGTAAAAAAAACAGTCACGTAAATAAAACAACAAATTTGTACTGAACAATTTTTTTTTTATCTACCGAAACATGTTTTTTTGTTATTTATTTTTGGGGTTTTATGCCGTGTTGCGCTAACTCCTTCTTTAGCCAACGTTTCGGACAGCGTTACAGTGTCCATCAGTGCTCATCTGCCATGATGATGGACACTGTAACGCTGTCCGAAACGTTGCCTAAAGAAAGAGTTAGCGCAACACGGCGTAACACCCCAAAAATAAATAACAAAAATACTTTTGGCCGTGAAAACCTAAAAACCGAAACATATTTTACAGATAATAAAAGTTTTAATTAAATGAAGACACTACGAGCGAAACTCAATCGAAAATCTGGAAACAGAAAAATCAGAAAAAAGATATTTGCACCTCTGGGAGGCGAACCCAGGACCTCCCTATTTTCCGGGTGGGTGCTCTTATCCACTGAGCTAAGGTGTCGATATCAAATTGGTCCCAGAGGTGCATCTTTTTCTAATTTTTCTGTTTCCAGATTTTCGATTGAGTTTCGCTCAAAGTGTCTTCATTTAATTAAAATATTACAATTTGAGGTTTAACTCATAAAAGTTAAAATAAAAAAAAAATAAAAAAAAAACAAAAAAAAAATGATAATAAAAGTACTTACTGTGATATTCATTTCGACTTAGTACGCTTTTACTCAATTTGTATAATTTAAAAAAAGAGATAATCAAATATGAGATATATTCGTATTTCCATCTCATTTTAATTGGCAATAAATCACTCCTGCCAAGAAGAGCAGCCTAATTTACACAATGCTGACCTATTTATAGTTTTACAACAACGTATATGTTTGTATGTGGGAAATACACAAGTATTAATTTGTAGATCAATAAAAGAACAGTTGAATTTTCACGTTACACGTTCATTTCATGCAAAGAAAAACATAGTTAATTTCATCGTCTTCATTAATTTAGAGATAATTAACGTTTCACATCAAATTGGTAAAAATAAGAACCGATTGCACTAAGCATTGTAAATTTATTGTGCGTTTAGAAACACAAAGATATTACTTATACGGCGAGAAGTAGGTAGGTAAGTGTTTTTTTTTTTTAATTTTTATATGGTGACTTTTTAATACTTTGATTATATATTCTTTAGTGTTCTTCCTTGCGACGGTAACAACGTGTACTCATCAAACAATACACCAATACATATCTAATTTGTAACGTCAAAAAATTCATGTTTGATTTTTATAATCACCGAGACCTGTGCGCCGATATCGGTGACGGTCCAGACCTGTCGATACGCATGTATAAACACATATTATATATATTATTTAATTTTTCAATAATAAGTTTGAAACGTTTATAAATTTTCTTGATATTGTGCGGATTTTCATGTCAGTTAATACGGCTACGTAGAAAATCAACAAAGCGAAGTGCAGCTATTTTCAGTATTACCTTGACTATAGAAGTAACACTTAAAGAAAAGGACCCTCAGATGGTATGGGCATGTAGAGCGAATGAACGAAGAAAGTATTCTAAGGAGAATATATGACGCAAGTGTGAACGATAGAAGATGTCGGGAACGCCCGTGAAAGCCTCAATTAAATCAGAGTCGGGCCATCTCAAGCGTCAGAATAATAGAAGAGTATGTATGAATGTGAATAAGGCGAAGAGTGTTTGCCAAGACCGAGCTGTTTTGCGGGCTGTCCTCTCTGCCTCAATTAATTTTATCCCGGCAATCGTTCTCTCCCAGCATCTCCGGCAGGCGTAGTCCAACGGTAAGGCTCTTGACTCGCATTCCGAAGGTCGCGGGATCGAATCCCGGCGTGGCAAATTTATTTGATTAATTTGTGTTATTTCACAATTTATTCATTTAAAATAATATACAGTGTATTTGCGGCACGTTCCAGAGTGGAAGATACACTCAGTATCGCCCTGGTTTAAGACCACCATTCAGAATTGAAACGTTGCTTGAAATGGCTTTAGCCGTGTTTGGTGACCAGATCTGAATAGCCAGGTACTTCCCACCTTCCTCTCCCCCATCTCCTTCCCCTTCCCACTATCTTCAGCCTCACAACATACCTCAATTGGGTATGCCATAGTCTGACTGGCTCCAGACGGGAGCAGTTGGGACTCTTGTGCGGTATTCATATATTTTTTTTTTAAATCTCCAGGTTGACTAGCACATTGGTCCTCCTCCGTGGTCGAGGGATAAGACTCTCGACTAGAAATCTTTTGCTTATTTTCACAATTTATTCATTTGAAATAATATATAGTATATTTGCGGCACGTTCCTGTATCATCCAAGTGAAAGACCACCATTCAGAATAGAAAAGTTGCTTTATGGTTTTAGTCGTATTTGGCGACCAGATCTGAATAGCCGGGTACTTTCCCACCTTCCATTTCCTCGGATTCTTCCCCTCGTCACCACTTTAAGCCTCACATCATACCCCGATTGTGAATGCCATAGTCTCACTGGTTCCAGGTGGTTGGGAGTAGCTTTTTTTTTTACAGTTAATACCGCACAAGAGTCCCAACTGCTCCCGTCTGGAGCCAGTGAGACTATGGCATCCCCAATCGGGGTATGTTGTGAGGCTGAAGGTAGCGGGGAGGGGAAGGAGATAGGGAAGAGGAAGGTAAGGAAGTACCTGGCTATTCAGATCTGGAATTGAATCATTACATGATCGGTGTAATGAGCGACTGGAATAGGACGACTTACTTTGTTTACTTAATTGTTCTCCGCTAGGCATGTTTTACCATTTATTGCTGTTCAGTTCTGTTGAGACAAGGAACACATCATCACTACAAATATTTATTGTTTAATTAATTAATTAATACTAGCTTTTCCCCGCGGCTTTGCTCGCATGGTATTAGGGGAAATTACTGTAGCGCTTGCACTTATCAATTATCCCCCTCCCCCACCCTTCCTGCATTCCATACATTCATTTCCGGTACATTCAGTTTTCACACAGCTCGCGTGCCACTTAAATTTCATAATGCGAGAGCTCAAAGAAAAAAAAAATATCCAATTTGGTACCGTCTTTCGGAATTTATGCGCTTACAAAAATTTCGGATATTTATTTTTATTTCAATATGTGGAAGTTTGTAAATATAGTATAAAAATATCACTATTTATTATACAGTCTTTATAATCGTTACGAATTATATTTTTAATGTAGGAACTCTCATCTGACATTTATTCCAAAACATAAGCTGGTCCAAAAAAAACAAAACATTCTAATATTTGATTTTTCTGGAGCAGCAGCCGACCAGTAAGTAGGGGGCTGATTACTTATCAGCATAGAGCCCACAAACATATCAACATCGTTTCCATAGCAACGATTTGTTTTTTGACGTTAGCATTAACTCGCTTTTGTTAGCGACAGAAAAAGTATAACAAATATTATAAATTAATATTTATAATTTCATAACGCCAGAGCTAACCATTATATACAGCCTGTAGCCCTCGCATATAATTTACCTTTCTGTTGGTGAAAGAATTTTTAAAATCGTTTTATTGTTTTATGCCTGAAAGCGTAACAAACAAGCTCGAGCAGTTTCGCATTTATAATATTAGTATAGATATGTATCCAAAAATGAATTATAAATTATAAATGATGTCACCGTTTGGGAGAGAACCATTCCAAGATTTAAAAAATTAAAAAAATATTTTCTTCAATTCGGCGCAGAATCTAATAAAAAGTTAATCATCAGAAGATGAATAGCAAACTGCAGTAGGTGGGGTGGTCTGCACGGCCCGAACAAGATGTACCGTAAAGGTTTATGAACAATATTGGATCTCTCCAGCCTCTCTGTCTACCACAACAAAATATCAAATGTGTGTTTGACCATACAAAACCGTAACATAACTCTTGGTAAATATTTCAGTTAATTTAAGATGCTACTCGTACATTAAGGCGACGCTTCCCGGCCCAAAAAGAAGAAGATGGAGAGGTATGTAATTACGAATGTTGGACAGAGCGCGCCAATATTTTCAATGACAAAATTGATGCGAACATTGGGAAAATGCCTAATAAAACATGACTCGTTTAAAATAGAGCAAAAATCTCATGGAAGGTAAGTATCATTTAAAGAATTCACAAATATAACTTATAAACACTCAAAAGCGCATTATTAAAGTTATGTACAATAGAACTAAAACATTCTCGACTGAGTTACTTTTCAAAGATACTAAAATATTCAACATCCGTAAATTATTTATATTGCAGACAATGAAATATGTATTTAAAAACAAAAATTGTTTCGAAAAAAATGAAAATAGAATTAGCAAAAGGACTAATAATATCTTTTACACCCCTCAAATCAATACCAAATTAATGCAAACACATAGCAGCTTTATTGGTCCTCGGACATTTAATCTTCTACCAAAACACATTCAAACGACAGATAAAATATCACTCTACATAAAAGAATTAAAATTATGGCTTTATGGTGCAGATGTTAAAACACTTTTGCTATAAATTCTATGTTAACCTTAATACATCACTTTTCATTTTAATTCTAACTCATATAACTTTTTTATAACTTATAACTATTGTTAATTGTACTTACTGATGTATGCATTTTTGTTTATATTACCCACGCACAGGCAGTGCCTTTGTGGGTTCCCATCACCTACTTTTTACTTTACGTAGATTTAATTATTCCTAACTTTTGATTTATTTGTTTCTTATATGTGTATTTTGAAATGTTTATAATAATGGGAAAAAATAAAGATTAAAAAAAAAAAAAAAAAAAAAAACTTAAAATAATAGAAATAGACTTGTTTTAAATAATTTTCGGAGCATTCTTTTGATTTTTTTCTATCGAGGGAATTTCATATTATTTGCGTTTTTGCGATCTTCAAAAATAACATATATATTTTTTAAGAGCTTAAAAACTTCAAATGTTTAAGGGAAATATGTAAGAAATCCGTCGAAATTCGAATAGCGGCGGCTTAAATGCACCAGAAATTTAATTATGGAATGATTGGAAATGTTGTTAATTGGAAGTAAATAGGTATAAGTATTTATTTTTAATTTATTTATTTATATTTATTTACGGACTGGTGGGCTTTTAAATGAAAAGAAGGAAATTTATATTCACAATATTAATTATGTGTTAAGTATATTTTAATCAAAGGATGTTCTGCCATCTCCGAATTCTAAATTCTGTCACCTCGGCTCGGATGGTTTATACAAAAAAAGTGTTGTTTAATTCGGTAGAGATTAATCCTTCACTAGGAGTGTCATAAAGCTGTTCTCACGGTCTTGAAGATGAGGGCCTCGACTCAACCTATGGGGTGGCGTATTCTGGCTTTGAAGCCAGGGTTTTGCACCCGTTTTATTAAAATAAAGCTGATTTCTAGAGAGACCACTTACAAATTTCGAACACACTTATAACATTTATTTTTTTTTAACTTTATGTGTAAAACCTCAAATTGTAATATTTAATTAAATGAAGACAATATTAGCGAAACTCGATCGAAAATCTGGAAATAGAAAAATCAGAAAAATATATTGGCACTTCTGGGACACGAACCCAGGACCTTCGGTTTCCGGGCCAACGCGCTAATCACTGCGCCAAGGTGTCGAGTCATTCGGTCTTTTTAACTGTATCATACGTCGAATAAGAACCACCAATATTATCTTTATTTTCTTAACGCATATTTTATTGGCTGCTATCTTTATGTATGATTGCAAGATTCAAATCTGAAGTAAATGCTATCTAAATAGTGATTTAATATGCGACATCGACTTTTCTGCAAGTCTAGGATGATTTAAGGTGAAGTTAAGTAAATGAAGATAATGTTGATGGTTCTCAGTCGAGGTAGGTACGATACAGTTAAAAATGACCGAATCGGATATCGACACCTTGGCGCAGTTGCCCGGAAAGGCGAAGGTCCTGAGAGAGGTGCCAATATCTATTTCTGATTTTTCTATTTCCAGATTTTCGATTGAGTTTCGCAAATATTGTCTTCATTTAATTAAATATTACACTTTTTACATTTCGTACTACCCCTGTAATAACAAATTAACGCCCAGCGTTAATCTAACATAGCTTACTGATGCCATCCGTGGGTTAATATTCCTATCATAGAAAATTGTATTATGATTCTAAGCACCCACTTATTATTGTTTAATTTATTAAAATTTCATCGGATATTTGATGGAACATGGCAGAAACAGTAAGGTAAATTTATTCTTACGTTCACTTAGAATCTTGATCTAGAAAGTGCATTTATCCATGACTTATTAGACCTTACAACAAATTACTGACAAACATTCACTGGCTTCATTATTCCCTTTGTGAATAGCCAGTATAAAATAATTTATTGGAATTACAAGTAGAAAGGTGTTCGCAAAATATCATTAAATTCTGTCAAGTTGTCAGCAAAACTCGTTAATAATACTAACATTTTTTATTGACAGGATATCATTGCGGCGATCAATTTTGCCAACTCACTTTCTGAGAATAGTCGATCCACCTTCAGCCTCCAACCAGCGCCGGTAACTGGTAACTTAACGGAGTCAACAATGGGATCCAGATGGAAAGATAGCATTTTTCTTAACCGTGGGCTGAGATTATGAAACGAAAGTACCTATTCGTACTTACCGGCTTGAACCATTAGCAGTAAACACTTATTTTATTCCTCTAAAATACACATATTTAATCAATCTCATATCTAATTCATTCATTTTGAAGCAGGCACACGTGAACTGGTAAGCGTGACAACGTAAGGCGTATCTCCATCTTTTTGGAAACCTACAAAGGGTGATGCATATCTGCTTCCCGGATTGATGCTGGGAAAGGAAGGAACACTTTAGGAAGACAGCCTAGGAAGTGAATGTTGAAATCATAGAATGAAATCAGGAGCGGACTGTAAGATACCGCAGATGCCATAATAAGAATGATTTTAATGTTAACTGATAACATTATACAAAATTTGTTAATCGACCGAAGATAATTTCAATGTCTTGGCCACCGAATCTACTATTACCAACACTTTAGAATTCACATTCTGTAATGTTTACTTGTCATTCTCCTACACACTTAATTTTTTCATCTCCATAGTTCCAGTAAGATTATCATCCGTCTTAGATGCATCTTAAAGTGAGGAGGGAGGTAGGTACCTACTAAAGCTCCATGCACCGTAAACCAAAGCTCGTTGTTGTTAGAATGAGTCGGACATTGATATCATGAATCCAATCAATTCTTCTGATTGCCAATAGCCAAATAATTAGGATGGGCAGAGATACCCGTGTGCTTTATTAAGACACGGCTTGCTTATTATATTTCCAATTAAACTTATCATCTAAGTGATGTAAGCAAATATATACATTATAACGATCGATTTTTTACTCTCGAACACTTGGCATCTAAAACGTTGAGAATAACAAGCGAAAATAAATAACTTAAGAAATGATTTTTTCCATTAGTGATTATGTTGCTCTGGAAATTATTTCTATAATTATGTTAAATCAACTGTATGAATCTAGTGTCAGGTTAACTTATGGATAAATGTATTGCAAATGAGCGTTCATTTACATAATAATAACTACTGTCTTGGGGAAATGCAACAAATATTTGATTAGTAAAAGCATAAATGAAAAGAAATAAAAATTTTCTTCAAGATCTGAACTTAACAAATTCTACTGAAATTTTCAAAAGCAGAAATTTGAACGTTATGAAAATTTGACATATTTATACTAAATCTCCAATCCTATCCTAATAACCAAATTTTCAACAAACTTCATCCTAAATATTCTGCTAAAATATATCATCCACGGACAATCACTTTAAATAGAAACCACGCAATTAAACTATATTATAACATTCCTACAACATTTAAACAATCCACCCAAAAAACACCAATACATATAATCAAACATAATGTTTCGGTCTGGATAAAAACAAAAGGAACAGATTTTTTCATTGCAATAACACCAAATCAAACATATATATAATCTATCTAATCAATATTTTGTCTTAAAAAAAGCACGTGAACAGTGAACACCTCATCACAGATCCACCTAGACACACTAAAATATATAAATCATTTACAGTACAATACATAATATATTATCATTATTGCTTGACCCTACATACTGTTACATACAATATATACATGCTATATACTTGTATACCTACTGAAAAATTATCATTTTAACTTATTTCTTATAATAATATTTTGAATTGAACTAATATTCTAATTGCATTAATTTATTTGTTAATAAATAAAGCATGTTTAAAATACCCATAAATAAAAAAAGCTTTTTGTTTCGTTAATAACTTAATAGGAAAATCTAAACAAAAGTATTCGAATGCCTTTTTTGGAATATTATATGCCTTGTGATTTTTTTATTATGTTTGGTAAGGAAAATATAATTTTTATAAGTGTGACTCGTGTGCTAGAGATTATTAGGTCTCGGAGAGGAAAATGGCCTAAGAAAAATAGTTAGAACTGAAATAGTCCAAGAACCAAAGATAGGCAGGTGATTGAAAGCCTGTAGACGAGACTCTTGATGGAGTATTGAAGTATTGACAGTAAACGCAGCCGCAATGCTGCGCCTATTAGCCAGCTCTGGAGATGAGTGCGGGGGGTCTGTTCTAATTACCTTCCTGCCAGAACCAAAACCATTGTTCTGATTTTACAATCTCCACTTTCAAACTCAAATATGGCATCGACTACCTGCGGTTATCGCCAGAAGAAAAATATTCACTCAAAATCGTATGGAATATCGTCATCGTTAATAAAACTAGGTCGCAATCTGCCATCCATCAAGGAAGTTATACCCTTATTAATTTGGGAGGCGGGTATATGTGCCGCCGCCCCGGGAACCATTTATTGACCACCCCGGGAACATAGGATCTCCTAGTGGTTCGCTACGTTTTGAGACTTAGCATGGCTGCCCGGTTTCATGGGGGGAGATTTGTCCAGTTCTTGGCGGCGGATGCATCTGCCCACCAACTGTGTGGCAGGCCGAATCGGTAGAGACTGATTGAGGGAGTCCTTTTGACCTCTCTAAGACCTCGCCTCGGAATATCGCCTTGCACCGTAGTTGGAGTCACTCCTGGACGCGTATTTCCAAACTCTGTACCGGTTCAGTCAGTAAATAAAATTATTTATTTCTAATATACATATTGGAATGATTATTTTATCTAGATTTTAGAACATTTTTTGTTTTTGCAAAGTGATAAAAAATAACCAATATAGAGGTATATTTAAAATGTAAATTATTGCTACCGCGTCTGAACTGGTATAGGTTTTGGAAATACGCCTCCTGGACACATTAATCCCCAGAATCCTACCCACCCTAGTTCCTTTTTCTTCCCAGAACTTTCTATTCTTCCTTTCCTAAAGAGATACCCCACACAGCTTCCCTAAAGATGACATTGACCCTAAGGGAAATTATTTTTCTAGGAGTCTCCTGTGCAGGGCTAAAAATGAAAAAAAGAAATGAAGCACACAGAACTATTTTACAGGGGTCGCTTGCTATTACACTGTTGAATAAATTATCTTAACAGTAAAGAAAAAAATCTGTTTTCTTTAACTGCCAGAACTCTCGAATGGTGTGTTCCGGCATCATGAATCTTGCATCGCTCTTCTTGTACAGAATTTCTAGTCCAATGCAACAATTTTCAGAGCGCAATATCATTTTAACAATGAAGCACATAGAAAAATGAGACGAGACACCAGATTGTTTTAATTGTTTTTTTTTTTTTTTTTAATGAGAAAAATAACTTTAAAACCTAAGCGAATCCAAGACATTATTATAAATGAGGGAGAGAATAATCTTATTTTAATCGTTTATAATACTTCAAAAATTGCAAAATTACTTCGTGGCGTCATTTGAAATTAAAAGACAATAACCAAATCTATTTACACCACTATTATATTTATATCAATCTATATCAATTATATTTATTATTTTATTCCGGGCTACATCAGGGGAAGTGCAATGCGATGTAATCCATATTGGCATATTAATTACGTTTAACAAATTTATAGTACTAAACTAATGCTAGTATTAATTGTAGAAATAATTTACCCGTGTAAAGCCTCAACCGGAACCGCCAGACGGGTACAATAATTGAAGGATTTACAGACTCGTGTAAAACTGAAGCGAGATTTACAGCTCGCATTCTCATGCCCAGTAAAACAGAAACAAGAAAAAAGAATACCTCAACAATAATTAATAATACGTGCATTAGTTTATAAGAGCCAATAAACTGAAGTATGGGTACTAAACAAAGGGCGTTAATGTAGGAAGACCCCGGATATTTATTGGTAAACAAAAAAACAAGAAATCTAATGAAAAAGATTTACCAATCTCTCTCGATTGGATAACAGAATAAAAAATCCATGACGTAGCATGTTTAGAGCATATGGCTACAATATTATTATGAAACAATACGATTCTAACCCTTGCTTTAGAGACTGGATATTTAAAAAAAACTAACTGACTGAAAGTTGAATGGTGTGAAAGGGTCGTGTATCGATGAACGTGCATTGTGAAAAAAAAACAATAATAAATTATATCCATTAAACTGATTGCTTTATAAAATTTTGCCACGTATTATTTCTTCGCCCAAAATTTAACTCTTAGTTTGAATAAAACCACACACCAAACAGCAAATAAGGGACATCTGTTTTTGCTAAATTAATCCAAATAGTTTTGGAGTAAAAAATAATGCTATAACGAATTTAGAAAGAACTCTAGCTCTTTTATTTTTATGTTTTCATGGTGCATAATATGTACCTCTGAATACGTTACTGGTGTTTCAATGCATTATTATAAAAATAAGAATTTTCATTTTTTAATTAGTAAGATTTACGTTTAACTCTCGCTATATTAATGTACGGGTATTTTATATGGATAAAATAGTAGTAATATATTTATATATAAGTAGGTACTCCACTGTTCTATAAAACAAAACAAAAGTTCGTAATAGAAGGGTTGTAAGTACTTACCTTTCATACTACGAAACTCTTTAATCATGTGCAAGCCAGATCAGCATAAATTAATATCTCTGTACACAATCTCTGTAATGTAATGTTAATTCCTGGAGGCGAGTTGCATCCTTACGGTTTTACAGGAATACAATATTCGATTACGGTAAAAATTACGAGTCTCTTAAAATATTTCCCTTCTTAACGCACATACAAAATATATTCTCACAACACATTCAAGTGAGATTTTCACTACATACTGTATATTTAATATTTATGTATGCGCTTTTGCAAGTGGTCAGAAGTTAGAACAGGATTTCTTAAGATGTTGCTAAGTCGCCTGGCTTGATATTATTTATGTAGATGAAGTTTTGACAGGAAGTTGTATCAACTTGTATTATAAATAGAGGTAAAGTCGATATTAAAGGTGCAAAATTAACGAATAGGCGGAAGACTGGTTCACCTGTTACCTGTTAGCCCTTAACCATCTGTATTATTGTTTATTAATCATTGGTGCCAGTGCTGTTAATTAATCGATGAATAATCATACCTCACGCCTCACTGGAAGTTAATCTATTTATTGAAACAAATACCTGTAAAGCTTAAAATCTGATTGAAAACTTAAAGTCAGTCAGTAACAAAAACTCTGTTCAAAATTACAGTGTTTTTCTACTTTGTAAATTTCAGGTCAACGCAATCATTTATGACTGACAATGTCATTTTAACCTTGAACTATAAAGGTTAGAAAAATAAAGCTAGTTTCCACACTGATCTTGTGAACGAAAACTACCTGATAAGCAGTGTTATAACTTGAGTGCGGCCTATAAAATAATGGTGTTATTATAACATTATTAAAAAATCAACTCGTAAATAAATTGGTTATGTGATATTATAAAACTGAAACGTTTTTATAGTGCCACTACCCCACAGTGTCCAATTCTCCGTGCCACCAATCTTATAGAAATTACTTTCATTACCATTTTCGGTCGCACGAAATATCAAAAACTTAATTGATCCCGCACAAAAAAACATAAAAAATCCTTTCGTTTCGTCATCTCCTGAATATTAAATGCGTTTTAAAAAAATCTCATAAAACCTGATAAATTTGAGACTAAACACTTTATAAAGGGTCAATAACTGGCAACAAATCGGTCGCAAAGTCCCTGGCCAATCAACCGCAGCAGGTCCACGGTGTGCTAACCAGATATTAACGGACCCCATGTCTATATGTGGGTAATCAATCCGGCGAAGTGGCTAGAGAGGAATCGATCATAAAATTTCGGCCCACCTTGTTTTAAAATAGAAGACGAAGACTGTGCGAGGGGAGGTTCAGAGGTTAACCTTGTTTCAGTGCGCTAACACTATAATTAAGTATAATTTATCTTTAATAGCGGCGCTCGGTGAAGAGGATTTCTAGATAATAAATATGATAGTGTATAAAAAAGGGACCATAGTTGGTTTGTTTATGCGAGGCTTTCATTGAATTTTATTATAAAACTAAACACGTTGTAATCATAGATGTAGATGGACCAGATATCTGATATCTCGGCTCGCTTATCGGCCGATGGACTCTCGTTAACATATAGCCCGGGAAGCCTTGTGCCTTGTTTGACCAAAATCCATTAACACCATATTTAAACTGAGAAATTAAAGAAGCTTGAATAATTTACCTCTCGTAATCTTTCTAAGTATCTGAAAAAAACGACTCCAAAACAATGATCTTCAAAACCTACGTGAACTGTTTTGGTAGTCTTGCGTAATAAACTGGTTGCTGGCTAAATCTAATGTTTTTAATGGAATGGGAATTAATCGACAATCCCTTATAATTAGACGTAAATTCCTAGTAAAATTATTAGATTGCATTGAGACTACGTATCTACATGCATCTAAATATTTGTGTGGATGCAATATCAAAACAAATACAAAATGGTGTTTTAATTTAAACATAGAAATATTGTACGTTTAACGTTACAACAGAATTCCCAAAAATCACGACTTCCTGAGTGGAGCTAATGTAAAAAAAATGATAGAATAAAAAAGAAATCAACTCAAAATAAAACTAGAAGTGCTTAGATTAATATATTGCTAATTCCAAGATAATTAGAACTGTGTTAATAATAATAATAACGTTACATTTGCATAGCGCAGTTTTGTGTCATTTTACTTCAAGTGCGCTTAACTTAATAAATTAAAAAAAAAAAAATAATGAGAATCCTACAGTGCTCTTTAATTTCACGTGTGAGTGTGCGTGTGTGTACGTGGGTGCCACCAAAATTTGATAGAATGCATTGTCATCGACAAAGAGTCTATCTGCCGAGTTTGAGCTCGATCGGATGTCGGAAAGTGGGTTAATTTCTACTTCCAAGATTGCATTCATTCATCCACGAACATAAAATCGAAATTCAAATAGATGAACATATTTTTTTAAAATACTGCATGATCTTTACGCCCATGCCTTGTGGTGTAAACCAGGCATATAAATAATTAATAATAAATAACAACAACAAAAATACTTGTCTCATTCTTTCCTTTTTGATTTCACGACCTATTGGACACAATTTATCTCCGTTAAATACATTCCGGCAAATATGAAACATATTATGGTATCGTGAGTTGTGAAGTTCGCCGATGCGCCGCGAGGTGGCACGAGCTAGTTAGGCGGGTGAAATATTGCGGACTACAGCGCCCATACCAGGTCGGGCGGGGCCGCCCATCTCCCCACACCTCCCGTTCCCCGGGCACCCTCAGAGCGATTTCCCATTTCCCTCCCATCTCCCCACCCCACCCCGCCCCACCCCTCTCCTCCCCACCCCACCTCCCTCCCCGCAGCCGCACGATCTCTCCCAACTTATCACTCCCTCTTTCATCTTCACACCTGTCCCTCGCTAAGTGTCTTATTCTACGATTATAATAATGCGAGCTTTTAAACGTTATTTATGGATACGCGTGATACAATTACAAAGGACTTCGCTGCTTTTATGGAAATTTATGGTAATGTTTTCTATGATTTACTTTTATTAATAGCTAATTATAATTTAGCAATGTAATACAAAATGATCGAATTGACTTATGTCCAAATATAAACATCATTATTTATCATTAGTGTAAATGAATCAATTTAAAACTTGCCAATCAATTGTACGTGCAATAAAATTGCATAATAGGTGCCTGTACATTATTTCAGACTATTGAGAAGTTTTGATTTATCTGCACAACCCTATAAATTAGCTTATCAGCAGGTATGAGTTATAAAATTTTTGTTTTAATGGAATTAAAAATATTTTTTGTGAAGGTTTTTCTAGGTTTTTATAGGTAGGAACAATTTTTTTTTAAATTTTACCAGAGTTTAAATGAATTGAAGTATTATGGATAAACACGTGAACGGAAGAAAAAATGTTATTTTAAAAATCATACGCTTAATTTCCCTTCATAAAGGGATATTTTACAATGGATACCTGCTGAAAGCACCAAAATCTCTGAAACGAAGCGCACTTTCGTCTGTAAACAAGGGCGTAGCTAAAGCATTCGCATGGGGGGGGGTTCGATCCTAAGGGGGTTTGAACCCCCCCCCCCCTGTATATACGCCCTTGAGCATATTATAAGCGTTTTTATTTGTACCTACCTAAAGTAACAAAGGCACGGATCACAAAGCTAGTCGATAAAAAATATGTTTTGTACCACGATTGTTTACATGATAAAATAATACTTATCTTCTCTTTAACTTGAAAGTCCGAGAGGGGAGAGAAAAACTTAGATTACTAAATATTCGGACGTTTTTAGAAGCTGCTGAGCTTTTCTTTCAGCAAATGCAAATAAATTTATCATCTTATTAATCATGGTACTCCAACATGGTTATGTTTATTTGTGCTAATATGTAAGTACTAAGTACCTACATAATATACAATATAATGTCCGCCAGCATCGACGCTCCCATCTCCACAAAAGGTTAGTGCCTATTACTCGAGTTAAATGCCTCCAGATATACTCGGCGAGGTATCTGGTAGATAGGAGTACACGGTATAAGACACAGCTCTCACTAAGCAGCTGAGTTAGGGCGGACGGATGGTATCTGCCGCCCCTCCCGACTAAAGGCGTCAACTAAGCAACATAACACACTCCTGAGATACAGGGCTCTTGTGCACTCATTGGAGGAGTTACACGCATTCTCCCATAACACGGCCGGAGTCGTGCCGTTCTAACCAAACGCAAACGCTAAATTACACGTTATATTTTTAAATTTATTGAAATTGCCGATATGCGTTGGTGCCTCGCCGCGAGGCTGGCAGGCCCGACTTCATTTTCCAGCCAAATTTTAGGCCTCTTGGTTTCAGCTCAGATTCTGACGAGATACAACCACTCGGAATCTTGGGGGATAAACACGTAATGCTGGAGACTTTATATTAAAGGAACATTGTCCATGATACATTTAAGAATTTCTTCGATCATACTTGAATACTAGCCTTCTTATTACTACAAATAATGACTATGTATTTGGGGATTGGCGCCCTACTAGCATCGTCAAAAGGGCATTTTACAAGAACAACATTTAATTAAATGACGGCAATATTAGCGAAACTCAATCGAAAATCTGAAAACAGAAAAATCAGAAAAAGATATTTGCACCTCTGGGACAGGCTTTTTCTGTTTCCAGATTTTCGATTGAGTTTCGCTAATATTGTTTTAATTTAATTAAATATTACAATTTGAGATTGTACTCATAATGTTTAAAAAAAATTTATATGTTATTTAATCTTTGATGACAATATCAAAAAAAAGATTAGGTCGCATCTAGGAACCCGGAACCTCAGCCTTGCCGGGGAGTTGGCCATGGGTTAAGTTCGTAGATGTGGTAGAATTTTTTTTCTAATTTATCTGCTTCACATTTTTCATTTGAGAGTTGGTTATTTTCTTCAATGATGTATTGCTATTTCAGGATTTACTCAATAAGTTGATCCACGATAAAAAAATACTTTACTTCATGAATCTCAATATTGACTTTGTCGATAAGGGGCCATCCATAAATTACGTCACACGAATTTCATGATTTTTTTGTCCCCCCCCCCCCCCCCCGGCCCTGTCACATGTAGTGTGACGTCACATATTTTGCAATTTTACATCCAAATTTTTTTTGCATGTGACGTCACAGAGCTGATGACCCCCCCCCCCCCCCCCTCCCCCCCCCCATATCCCTTGACACACAATTTCACGATTCTCTACCCCCCCCCCCTTAAAGTGTGATGTAATTTATGGATATCCCCTAATTGTCGTGCTGCTTTACTTTGAATTCGGGTTAGGAATTGAATTAGGAGGTACAAAGTTAATACTTTTTTTAAGAATTTTAGCAGTCTTAACGCCATACTGCACAAAACAGCCATTTCGCTACCAGAAATAAAACCAGGCTATAGAAATAGAGCCATAATCACAAAATTCGATATTGATGTTTTAGCTATCGTTCAATATGTTGGGGCCGTATTAGGAATGAACATCTTTAATATGTGCAAATCTAATGCGCGATGTCCATTATAATTCAGTTTGCTTATTGAATTATTTAAGTAAAGGAACCGGTCTTCCGTTGAATTATGGTAATTCTCGCTAATATTCATTATACAAGCGGAGCACGGGGGAGGCGATACTGATAGTCGGAGTTAAATATGAATTTAGTGTCTTACAAGAGTTCGGCATGTATCACAGCCTTTCCCACACCTCTCTCCGAGGCGAGTCTATAAATCCAGCGCGAGTCCAATCATGGCGGCTGTCTTGTTTTGTTGTTTGGTGGCCGGTGTGTGTATTGTTATCTGTGTTAGCACCCCGAGAGGGCGGGCCGGGCTGCCCGCTGGCCGCTGGACTCGCTGGACTGGACCCGCAGCCAGCCTGCACTGTGGCTGCACCATACCTTCCCACCTTCCCACCTTCCCGGCCGAGATTAATCATGAGAGGCGAGGAATCTCTCTCCCTCCGTAACGAGACCGCGTTAAACATGGGACGGCCGTAATTAAAAATGCCGTTGCTCGGTACGCAGAGGTCGAGATGGACCACGATATGCAGCGGTGGGATTAGTAACCATTATGCTAAAACAATCCGCCTATTAAATTTTGCTAAGAAAAAACTTCACTCCTTGCGAGTGAGATCATTAAATAATACCAACAACAGAACTAGTTAAAATCCACTTGGCAAAAAGTTTTTTTTTTTAATTTCATCCGAGGATCGTTGAACAAAAAATGAACAACCTTTTCGGCCATTTGAAAATATTTTTTATTGGATCTTTAAATTCGCCTTCGATGCCATTATCAAACTGTTACGTTATAAAAGCATTATTAAAATATATTTTTAATTCTTCCAATTGTCTTTAGCGTAGCAGTCCTGTTTTATTCCGACCGTTTTGAATTTCGTCCATTTTTATCCAAATTTGTTTGTACGTTCCGTCTCCGGTTCAAGATGGTCTCCTTTTTAATGGTTTAATAAAGCTTTTAAATGTGAAAACATGGTGTTTACTTGGACATTCTACTTTACATTTTTTCAATATTATGGTACCTACCTGACTGTGGAAAGTTTGAAAAAAAAAATTGTCGTTTCTTTGAACAAAATGTGTAATTCCTTATTTGAAATCAAAAACAAATATTTAAAAACTAAATGGCTTATATGTATGTAGGTATTAAAGTGCCTACTTACAAATCTTATGATTTCAAAGGAAATTTTGGTTTTGATTTAAATAAAAGAAAATTAGAAACATACTAACTTTTTAAGCGCGAGGGTTACTGTATACAGAACTACTAGCACCTACCAAGTAATTAAAAAAAAAAGTTTCATATTAGATGAACAACCTTCTCTCCTTTTTAGAATTACGAAAAACTACAAAGTTTTTTGTCTCAGATTTGAATGCGCTTTCGCAATCGAATTTAGGTACGTCTGTCTAAACAGGCATTATAAAATATTTATATTGTTTTACCAATAGTGACGGCATTCCCACGGGTTGTATCTCAATACCACAACACTCATGAAAGTCAAAATAAAAACAAAAATAAAAACCAAAACACTAAAAATAAATTTTTGAAGAGGAGATGCAGTGAATCATTCCATTGTCAATAAATTGAAAATCAGGTGTACCAATTACTTGTCCAAAACTGCTTTCAAATCAAGCGCACCATAGTGCCTATTCAACCATAGCATTACCCTACTCATGATTTTGATACCAAAAAATGAAGGAGTCGAAACAAATATGTTTTATAATACAATAAATCATTGATCAGCCTAGTAAGATGACTCAGCGAATCTGTCCAAGATGCCGATGTAGTATTATGGTGTATAAGTGTATAGTGGTGCGCACAAAAGCCAGGTACTTATAGTTAGTTACCAATAAAAAATATAGGCTGGACCGGTTTCTTCCCGTAGAGACACAAAATACAGATAAGCCTTCCTATTTAGGACGTATTTTCTGCTGGTTATCTATGGTGTGCAAAAAAGTACCCCGGGGAATCAAACAATTATTGGCACATTAAGAAAAGTGTCGGGGACGTTTTAGATATATAGACATATAAAAAGATATGTCGTAAGTTATGTAAATACTAATGTTAGAAAGGAAGGGAGCGCGCAAATATTAAAAAAAAACGATAATAATTAAGCGCAAATTGTGAAAATATTTTATAAAACAAAACTCATTTAAAATAGAGCAAAAATCTCTCGATAAATTCTTAAGTTATACTGGGATTTTTCATGCCTATAACATGTTAAATAACAGAAAAAATGTGTTTTGATGATTTTCAGAGCATCACCATTTCGAATCTACAAATGCATAGATATTGTCTTCAGAAGTAACATATACTCTTTAAGGTACTTAACTTTTTTTTTACATGAGCTCCACACAGGAGGCCCTGAGAAAAATAATTTCCCACAGGGCCGATGTCATCTTTGGGGATGCCTAGACGATTTATAGACGCCTGTGGAGGGTTATTTAAAGGAAAGGAAGGGAAGGAGAGTTCTGGGAGGGAAAAGGGTTTAAAGGGTGGGTAGGAATCTGGGGTTCAGTGTGTCCTGGTCATCCACCTCCAAGACCTAGACAAACCTCACCCCATGAACCCGGGCACCCCTGTTAAATCACCAAACGTAGCGAACCACTTGGGGTGATCTATTGCAGAGGTGTTGGTTATCCAGTATCTCGCCTCCCAAATTAACTTAAAGAAAAATGTTTAATGAATCGGTAGAAATTTGGAATGCAGGGGCTTAAGTCGACTCAACTTGGAATGCTTGCAAATTTTATTTATGTTGTTTTCAACCACGAACACAAGCTTTCTGGATGAGTTTTGAAAACAATATATATCTGTGTTTGTTCTCTATTCTCCATGCCCACAACTTCAATAAAAAGAACCTTATGAAATTATTACTACAGAACAAGGGAAAAACTGATTGTTGTCCTACAACGTGTACAATACACGACAGCACTCAAGTCTTCTTGCTTCGAAGATAGATTTTTCTCTCAGTTCCTTCAAGGTGTAACATTTCGTCATTATTATCAATTTGTTGTTGCGGACGTAAGAATACATAATTTATAACATACAATATAAACTTACAGTAGTTCTGTGAAAAGTAGACCTTACGTCCAAAAAAAGTGTTGTTCTAATTTGCTCCAAAATTTAACAAAGCAAAACCTAAATTTCCTCAGAAATCATAAGCTTAGTAAGTGGGTACTTAAATACCTGCCTACTTAATTATAAACCCTCAATATTTTAGGTAATTTTCATTTCCAACAAGCGAGTTTCCGGCATGCGTTGCTATGTCACTTAATAAAGAAATTGTTTCTCCCTGCGTGTCCTTTCCCATTCATCCCGTTCCCTTCCGCTTCCTCTTACTCTCCCGCATCCCCTTCCCCTCACACGTTCCCACTCCGTCTTCTCCGCCTTTCCTCTCCCCACTTCCCTCTCCCGCTTCCCCCGTGCCGCGAACCCCCCTCCCGAGTTCCCCTCCCCCCTCCCGCATTCCATACATTCAGTCCCGGTGAATTCTATTGCAATTTTTTTATACAAATTTCATAATGCCGGAGCTCACCAGTAAATGTAGAAACCTTCACGGGCGTGCGCATAACAACTTGCCAAAGTTTCATTGCAATCGTATGAACGGTTTAGCAACGCATAATTTCATGACGCCAGAGCTTATTGTAAATAGAAACCGTCGCGGACATGCACACATAAAATCTTCAAAGTTTCATTGCAATCGGATGAATGGTTGGCAACGCATAATTTCATGACGCCAGAGCTCATTATTATACATAGAAACAAGATAAAAAGGTAGTATAAATAGGTAGGATATAAAGGTAATATCGGTCACCATCTTGAACGGAAACCGAAACATACCAAACATATTTACTGACAGATTAAAAGCCAAATGGTCGAATTAAAATTGGTTGTATTTGAAATAATTTCAAATAACCAGTGAAAACTTCGGTAAATTGTGAAGAGCATTGTAACACCTTGCAGGTAGTTATTAGTATACATTTTCCGTATTATATGAAGGAATTATTGCAAAGTAGTTATATCAGAACGCCAACCGAAGGCTCTGTTCCCCACCACCTGGTCGGAGGGGTGGACCACGCGTAAAGTGCCTGAGATTTAATGCCTTTCGTCCACCTTGTTTATTGCTTAGTGCAGGGGGAGGGTTTTCCTGGGATCCCATCCCGAAACTCCCAATACCCAATGTTTTCTGTTCGATTCTTAAGAATCGTAAAATTTATCTCACATGTGCCCCGATGCAGTGCATAATTATTATCCTTTTATGATCAAGAATAGTATTATTATATTTGTGCCATTGAGTTATTTCATCCCGTTGACGAGGTTGGGGTTCAAATGATGTAAAAATCACCCGTATTATCGTCATTATTTTATGAAGTAAATATCTACCTTTTTTGTAATCGTTCTCAATTTCAAGGTTGTCACCATTTATAACATATTAAAAATCAGGAGAGATTTTTGTTTACTTATAAAAGCTCACATGAACGTTTTTTATGTTTTGTATTAAGGCGACGCTTCCCGGGCCAAAAATAAGAAGATGGAGAGATATGTAATTACGAATGTTGGACAGCGCGCGCCAATATTTTCAATGACAAAATTGATGCGAAAATAGGGAAAATGCTTAATAAAACATGACTCGTTTATAATAGAGCAAAAATCTCGTGGAAGGTATCGTAAGTATCATTTAAAGAAACATTGTGAATTTTTTCACAAATATAACATGTAAAATAATAGACATAGACTTGTTTCAAATAATTTTCGGAGCATACTTTGCGATTTTTTTCTATCGAAGGAATTTCATATAATTTGCGTTTCGACGTATCTAGATATTATCTTCAAAAATAACATTTATTTTTTAAGAGCTTAAAAACTTCAAATGTTTAAGGGAGATATGTAAGAAATCGGTCGAAATTCGGATAGCGGCGGCTTAATGATGTTACGGTCTCTGTGGTTAAGAGTTTACGATCCTTGGCTTCAAATCCGGAGGTCGAGTGCGTAATCCTGGCGTAAAGTAAGTAAATTTTATTTGATTAACCCTTTAGAATTTTGGCGTATTTTTCAGATGGTCAAAATATTTTTGTTTTACAATAAAATGCAAATAAATGGAATATTTCTGAACATATCCCAAAATTAAAAACTGAAGGTGATGAAATACGCTTTCAAATTTTATTATTCAAAATAAACATATAATTTGTTAATTATAAAAATTGTGCATGCAAACATAAAAAAGGTTTAAAAATGGCTCACCTAACGCTTTTTCTAACTAAAATTACTAATAACAAAAAAAACACATATATATTTTATTAGACATATGTATAAATGTATAAACGTTACTGTCACCTCATATTTTGTCTTTTCAAATAAAAATAACCAATAAAAAATTCTTAAAGTTTCAATTTTTTTTTTTAAATTGCGATTCAAAACTTTTGTTTCATAAAGGTGTACATTTTACTTTTTTTGTCATTATTTTTTAGATTAGAGACGCATGTGAGCTGGGACAAATATAATCTCATGCATTCAAAGGGTTGATTTGTGTTATTTCGCAATCTATACTAATATTATAAAGAGGAAGGATTTGATTGTTTGTTTGTTTGTTTGTTTGTTTGTTTGCATCGAATAGGCTCCGAAACTACTGAACCGATTTGAAAAATTCTTTCACTGTTGGGAAGCTACACTATTCCCGGGTAACATAGGCTATATTATAATTTAAAAAAATTAGCGATCCTTACTAAAACTCCAATAATGTAACCCAAGGTGTAAAAAAATTACCTAAAATATTCTTTACATCGCGTGCGCTGCGAAAACCATTGATGATAGAATAAAATAATGTACTACGACTTTGCAGAACACATCATTATCTACAAAAAATGTCGCAACAGCATATGTCTAACTATTATAGTTACGCCACAATAAGTGTTCTTTTATTTTAAAAATTTAATTGAAATGCCGCAGCTAGAAAAGACTCTTTATTTGTATCTTCGTATTAATTTTTATCAAAATAAATTATTTTATATTCGAGACTGCTTCAATGCCTTTATTTTACGTTTTGAATTATTCAATTCGGACATCCCATCTGAAAGATATCACGAGTTTAAAATTGTAAGTATTATACGATGTAAGCGTCACTGGGGTACGGACCGTACGAGAGGACACCAACAAACAATCAAATCTTTCCTATCTTATATATAAAAATTAAAATTTGTTTGTTCGTATTTTATGCGCTGCCATACCGTTCATCCGATTGCGATGAAACTTTGGTGATTTGTTGTGCGCACGCCCGCAAAGGATAAAGGCAAGTTCTTGCGTTATTAAATTTGAATTAATGAAAATGTGCTTATTACATATATTTTAGCGGCAAGGAGGAAAGGCAGGGGGGAGGGGGAGGTGGGATACGTGGG
This sequence comes from Glyphotaelius pellucidus, assembly GCA_936435175.1. Classification (NCBI taxonomy): domain Eukaryota; kingdom Metazoa; phylum Arthropoda; class Insecta; order Trichoptera; family Limnephilidae; genus Glyphotaelius; species Glyphotaelius pellucidus. Next base: position 23,670,430 of record OW386537.1, read on the forward strand.
TGGGAAAACGAGGGATGGGAAGGCGGGGAAGGTAGAAGGGAAACGTGAAAGGGGAAGGGGACTCGGGAGATGAACGGGGACGCACGGGAAAGGACATTCAAGGAGAATCAATTGATTTCTTTGCATTGCAACGCAAGCCGTGCTTTGTGCTTTGAGTTTTAGCTTTAAGCTTTGAACTTTAAGCTTTGAGCTTTGATTTTTGAGCTTTAAGCTTTGAACTTTATGCATTCAACGTTAAGCTTTACGTGTTGTTTAAGCTTTGAACTTTAAGATTTGATATTGAATTTTAAGTATTGAGCTGTGTGCTTTGAGATTTGTGTTTTGAGCTTTAACTTTAAGCTTTGAGCTTTGAGCTTTAAGCTTTGTGCTTTGAGATTTGTGTACTGAGCTTTAACTTTGAGCTTTGAGCTTAATTTTTAAGCTTTGTGCTTTGAGTTTTAAGCAGTTTAGAGCTTTGATATTAAGCTTAAACTTTGGCCTTTAAACTTTGAACCTTGCTTAAAGCTTGAGCTTTAAGATTGAGCTTTAAGCTTTAAGTTTAATGTTTGAGCGTTATGTTTTCGGCTTTAAGCTTTGAGCTTTGCGCAAAGCACGAGGCTTAATGCTAAAAGCTTAAAGCTTAAAACTCAAAGCTTTAAGCTGAAAGCTCAAAGCTTGAAACTCAAGGCTTTAATCTTAAAGTCAAAGCTAAAAGCTCAAAGCTTAAAGCTAAAAGCTCAGCTTAAAGCTCAAAGCTTGAAGCTCAAAGCTTAAAGCTCAAAGCTTAAATCTCAAAGCTTTAAGCTCAAAACCTATGCTCAAGGCTTTAATCTCAAAGCTTAAAGCTCTAAACTTAAAGTTCAAGCATAGTGCTCAAAGCTTATGGCTCAAAGCTTAAAGCTCAAAGTTTCAAGCTCAAACTTGAAGCTCAAGGCTTTAATCTCAATGCTTAAAGCTCAAAACTTAAATTCAAAGCTTAAAGCTCAAAGCTCGAAGCTCAAAGCTTAAAGCTCAAAGCTCGAAGCTCAAAGCTTAAAGCTCAAGGCTTAAATCACAAAGCTTAATGCTTAAAACTTGAAGCTCAAAGCTTAAATATCAAAGTTTGAAGCTCAAAGCTTAAAGCTCAAAGCTTAAAGTTAAAGCTCAAAGCTTAACCCCTCAAAAATTTGGCGTATTTTGTCAAAAGGTATAAATGTTTCGATATATATCGACTTTGCAATAAAAATTCAAATAAATGGAATATTTGTAAACGTATCCAAAAACTAAATACTGGTTTTGATAGGTGGTGAAATACGCTTAAATATACGGTATTATTAGAAATTACAAAAAAAAAATTTAAATTCAAATTTTTTTAATGTTTTCTTTAACAAATTTAAAAATGCTCAACTGACATTTTTGATATTAAAATTACTGATCTATAGAAAATGTGTTTGTTTCTGTCTATGTGTGTGAGATGTTTTGCGTTGCTAAACCGTTCATCCGATTGCGATAAAACTTTGGGGATTTGATGTGTGCAAGCCCGCGATGGTTTCTATACGTGTATAGTGAGTTCTGGCATCATATGGGACGAACGGGAAAGGGTTAGTAGAGCGAATTTTTTTCTTTATTGAGTGGCATAGCATATGCCGGGAACTCGCTATTGTATTTAAATGCCTGTGTCAGAATTTGGTAAAATTGAATTATGTAATAGAAAGTACCTACCCTAAAATTCTAAATCTATACTAATATTATGAATGCGAAACTGCGTGTGTTTGTTTGTTACGCTTTCACGCATAAACTAATAAACCGATCTTAGAATTTTTTTCACCAATAGAAAGCTACATTATATGCGAGTAATATAGGCTATAAATAATGGTAAGTTCTGGCGTTACGAAATTATAAATATTAATATATTATATTTATTTTACGTTTTCTGTCGAAAATGGCGAGTTATTGCTAACGTCAGAAGAAAAGCAAAACAAATCGTTGCCGTGAAAACCATTTTGATATATATTTTTTTTAATTCGGGCATCGTAGTTACTATTTATCTCTAAAAAATGAATCGCCGAAATGTATTTACGCGCATGACTTACGAACGACTGCACCTAATTGGATTTTACTACTGGTGAGCTCTGGCATTATGAAATATGCAAAAGGTGGCATTCGAGCTGTTTGAAAACTGAATGTACCGGGAAAGAATGCATGAAATGCGGGAGGGGGACTCGGGTAGGGGGTTCGCGGGAGGGGGAGGAGGGAAACCCGGGAGGGGGAGGGGAATCTGGGAGGGGGAACCTAGGAGGGGGGAGGGGAGCTTGGGAGGGGGGTTCGCGGGACGGGGAAAGGGGTAGTGGAGTGGGGGGATGGAAGGTGGAAGAGGCGGAGTGGGAACGCGAGAGGGGAAGAGGACGCGGGAGAGGAAGGGGAGGCGGAAGGGGAGGCGGAAGGGGAACGGGACGAATGGGAAAGAACACGCAGGAGAAAACAATTTATTTATTAAATGGCATGGCAACGCATGCCGGGTACCAGCTAGTATTTTATTAATTTAGAACAACAAATAGTCAATTTGCGGCACGTTCCAGAGTGGTAGATGCTTTCAGCTTCGCTCTGGTGAAAGACCTCCAGATTCAAAACGTTGCTTATAATGGCTTTAGCTGTCTTTAGTGACCAGATCTGAATAGCCAGGTACTTCCCCGCTTTTTCTTCCTCATTTCCTCCCCCTCCTGACTATCTTCAGCGTCACAAACATACTCCAATTGGGGATGCCGTCATGTCATCGGCACCAGATGGAAGAGTTAGAACAATTGTGCGGTAGGTACTCACAGTAAAAAAAGATGTATTTTAATTTCCAATCTACGATCTTGTTCATCTCGATAGCGTGATTAAAAAAAAGCTTAAACCAAAGACGTAGTAGACACCATGATTTAATGGTTACCTTTGAGGCCCCAACAAATCAATTCGTCTTTAATGGGTATGTCCTAATACAGTGTTTGGATTCGGTGGTCACTTCCCAAATGTCCAGCACGCTAGGCCCCCATTCCGGGGGCAATTAAAAGATTCCCAGAAATGGCAGACTTTTAATACTGCTCAATGCATGGATGTGACAAAAAACAAACCAAGAGCCCTCGCGACTAATCAGATCCTTCTCAGACAGTCTTGGTGGTTAAGTGGTAAACCAAATAAAACGTAACAAAGCCACCTGGCCAATGGAAAGAAGAACAAAGCGAATAAAAGTGGTGTTAATTTAATGCTGCTCAAAGTCCGAAAGAAACTCCATGATCCCCTTTGCTTCCGTTCGAGGAATGTTTCAGAAACACGCAATCAACTGAAAAGATTATATTATGCTTGAGTAGCGTTCTCATTTGGTATACGTTGAGTGAATGTGGAGTATTCGCAATATTTTTACTAATTAAGAGGCATTGTTACAATACAACTTGTCTCTTTTTACCTATAAGTTAATCGTTAAAGGTGACGTTTTGTTTGGTCGTTGACAGAAATACACAATCCAAAATAGTCAGCAATTTGTGGAAGCATTAACTTCCAAAAAAACTTCGTTTTAGGTATAAATAGGTATCAATTCTAATCAACGAAAAATGGTTTATTAATTGTTAATAGGTTAATATTTTTTTGCCTTTATCATTACAGTTAAATATAAGAACCCCGTTTTTTACATTAGCTGCACACAGGAGGAGGTTCTGAGGAAAATAAATCCTTCAGTTCTTGTGGAATCTTTGGAGTTGCTGTAGGGAAGGTATTTTTAGGGAAAGGAATGAGAGGAAGTTCTGGAGAGGACTCTAGGAGTGACGGGCGTTTGAATCCATCCCTCACTGAAATACAAGGCGATGAGTCAAGAGAATTCAAATGCTTTTGCAATATATTGGTTTTTATACCGTTTTTGCAAATAAATAAATAAAAGATCTCCCTTCCGTAGGTGGGCAATGCGTCTGCCGCAAAGAGCTAGACAAAACTCACCCCATGAACCCAGGCATACCTGCCAAGTCACCAAACATAGCGAACCACTTCGGGTGACCTATGGCAGGGTTGTTGGTTGACCGATTAAAAATGGTTCTCGGGGCAACGGTACCCATACCCGAATTCTAAATTAAGTGTCTCTACATCCTTAATAAATGTAAGATCAGTGGAAGTCAGATTATTGACGAACTCTGAAAAATGATTGTTAATTAAACATCTTATATGTTCCGTGATACTTAAACGTGTGCATTGTAATTATTATGGCAAGCAAGCCACGAACAAAATGCGTTTTTCGAATAAATATTTATTTATAATTTTTACTGAACAAATATACCTACAGCATATTCAGATTAGGAATCTACATGGAATATTTTTCATTGCTAAAATTACATTTCGTCAAAATGATCTTATACACAATATAATATTGGCAAAACAAAGAATATTTTCCGGTGTTCATTCTATATAATATTTTCCTTGCCAACTTCCAACACAGCAGTGTGAAACAGCGAACAAGGAGAATTTTCTATCAGATTAGTATTTATGTATAATGCAAACACAGTCTCCCTTTAATAGTATTCTCCGCTCGAATGACAATTTACAGGCTTATAAAAGCAAACGGGAAACTCTAACAATCACAGTTTATGCTTCCATCACTGCTATTCAATTACTTCTCCGTGTTTACAAGAAGCATTTTTATTTTCTAAGAAGTTTGTTTTAGGGTATTTTACCCATAAAAGGGCACTGGTAAGACAAGGCACGCTGTAAAGCATACGGGAATATGGTAATATATTCACGTGAACACTAGTAAGGCTCACGATAACGACGCTTCAAGAACAAACTTCCGAGAACGGCGGTACACGAAGATCTAATAAAATAAACCATTAAGAATTTCAAGTGGATTAAAATAATTCTTTAACCTTTTAATTCTTTTAATAAAACGATGTCCAAGATACAAAAACTTACCTCTATTAAAGATTTTTTAAAGTATAAAACTTCTTTTATCTAATTCACGGGTACTCGGTTCCAATATAATACGATAAATCCACAGTCCCACGTAAGTCTCCTTTGGTGTAGTAGTATAAAGCGTCTGATGAACCTTTGCAGACATTTAGCCAACCAAGGATCGAATCCCACGAAATCCAATCAAAAATAAAAGTTTAATTTTTGTAAAATCAATATCCAATCTTCAAACCACTCCAAAATGAACAGGCAAAAGAAAACGTAAAAGTAAGCGACATCTAGCGACTCCGAAAACGAAAACACAAATACTAATAAGACGGCCCAATAGGAATTATAGGAAATGGTGCACTAGAATTCGACGACAAAAATATAGATAAAATCATCTTAGAAAAAAGTGCTTCGTAGACTCCCCCCTCTTGTCTTCTTTAGTTTTCTGAAGGTTTCACTTGCACACTCAGATTTTTTTATGTATTTGACATATTATGTTATTCCAGCATCGTTATTATTCCATTTATTGTTACACAGTAAATATATAACCTGTACGTCCTGCTCTTTGATGTAGGTCGGCATAGGTCAAGTCGTTCAATCTATATCATTCTTCTTTGGAGATGTTCAAAGGAATAATCGAGCTTTTATACACGGAGTCATTCCAAGTGGCATTTGAAACACATTCCTCAATCGTTGTAAGTTTAACAAACATTCAAAAGAAACAGAGAAAACATACCGGTCACAAAGGGGCTCTTCGATTCGGATTCAAACCATCCTCCATCAAATCGTCATGACTTGTCACCTTTTGACGGTTGGGATGCGAGTGGACTTGTAGAGTAGAGTGGAGTGAAGTGGAGTAGTGTGCACGAGAAGGATGAAGGAAGGCGAGGGGTCCGAGACATATCCACCTGTTCTGGTTTCACCTGCCGATGCCGCTTTCGTAATAACGTCAGACACGAAACTTAAAAAAATAGTCTTAAGTAATGCACAATTTGCTTTCGCGATCACGTTCCCCGGCGCGTGCCGGGACATCTAGCGCCGGCAAATCCTCGGCGATCCCTCACCAATATTACCTCTTCCCTTATTAAAAGCAAATATGTTTAATGGACTTTTTAATATAATGGCGTCATTAAATGGCAGGGTTGGGTGTATAAATTTGACGAATATTGGCTGGCGTGCGATCAAACAATTTTTATTATGAATACCTAAATCGTAACTTCAGAACACGCATACGCATTTGCATGGCGTTACCTAGAGTAAACACATTTTACCACCTGGCCGTAAGATGTATAATAATGCTTAACTAATCATTTGCATACAAAATAAATCGAACATACTTAGATACATAGTTGAATAAAATCTCGTTTATAATAGACATTATAATTAATTCAAATGTGCTTTTATGCAACGACCACACAAGTATTATAGCTGCCCGAAGCCGGCAGAATTATGGCATTCACAATGTTATGGAATGTGGCGAGAAGAAATACATGGGTGGGAGAAGGAGAAAGCATAAACGAATACTTTGAAAACCTTAAAGCCATTTCGAGCGAAGTATTTAACTCTCAAAATATGTAAGTATTAATGAATTATTTAATACCTGTCTACCTGTCCGTCCAAGCATATATAATTTTCATCATTAATTCTCAATTAAGTACCAATTATATATTTTTTCAACAACCACCCAACCCCTTATTACACTTATTTTTGAAAGAAAGTTTTTTTACAATGTTACTTATACTTACATGAAATGATTCTCAAAATATGTGTTTTTTTTCACTTACGTTTTTTTTTCACTTGGTGTAACTATTAGTTCAATCTATTCAATAGAAACGCAGAATCTTATTGACAACGTAAATAGTTTTACGGGACAATTACTTTATTTGACCAAGATACGATCATTTGGCCTAAGATATGGGACCATACTGCATACTGTACCTCGGGCCAAAATAAGAGGTTTCTTAAAATATTATCCCTTTGTATACCATCAATAATAAATACATGATATCGTCTAACAATTTGATCATTCATAACTGAATCAATAGTCTCGATCAATAAAATAAACATTATTTGTTAATTGACCATTTTAAAAGACTTTGCAAAAAACGGCCCAAGGTACGAATCTCTCTCCTATGGATTATATAAAGAAGTATCCCGGAGGTTTGTTTGTTTTTTATACAAATGTACATTTTTATTCCAAGATTGGTGAAACTTTGCAAAATTGATCAAAAAAGGGTCACTATCAATTTTAAAATAAGGGAAAAATCGCTATCTACTTCTGATTTCGAAAAATCCTGCGTAAATCTGGGGCAATGCCGGGGACTTATAATTTTTTGATTTTTTTAATAACCCGGTATTCTACAGTATTATTGTGTGTGAATATAGGACACAACCAAACATGCAAGGTTAAGATGGTTATATTATTTATAGTGTGAATGAATATAAATGAGTTCTGTGCTGTTGGTGGCTGAAGGTACGGGGTTCGGTGAGCGGACAGCGCCTGACGACCGTGGAATCGGGATTTCACACCAAATTACCGTGGTCCGGCTGGCATTGTGCGCAACAATTGAGTCGTTTGTCGAAACCGTTGCATCATACTCCTCGATTTATATCACCCTGATACCTTTATCTGAGGAGGCTCGGTGAATTTATAAATAATGCGCGCTTTTATACCTGCTATCAATTATGCCGTTGTTTGTTTTAGGTTTAGATATGTTTAGATATCTCGACTATTTTTTGGATTTTTTTTCTCGACTTTCTTGAATTTTTTTTTTCAAGTAGGTATCCCGAAAGATTTCGAAATTGAGACTTATCAAAATAAACACATTTAATCAGAAGACAGCTTACAAAACTTGTAAACGTAATTTTTAAAATATTTTTATTCTTTTTATTTTTAATTCTATTCCATTTATGGACCGGACAACTCAGGATGAAACCATCTCAGAACCACCTCAGAAAAGTCAGTAAGAGTGATAAAAAATATGTATAAAAAATTGCTTACATAGGTTACGTTAGGTTAGGGTTATTGCCTATTTTAAAATTATTTTTTTCATAGTTCTTAATGACTTTTCAAAGAGGTGTCGAGTTGACTTTATTCTCAGTTGGCATGGAACCGTACAGTCAAAACACAAAGAGGAAAAATGGACAATGATGGCAAAAACTCAATGCTAAAATAACATTAAATTAATATTACTGAAAGATAAGTAACAAATTATTAGAAAACCAGTAAGTTAAAAATGATTAAAAATCACTGTATTTTGCGTAAAAACACTATTATTAAGGACGGGTTGTTAAAAAAAATTAACAATTCATCAAATTTGCAAGCTCTTTGTAAGTTCTATTCAAGTTCTGTTGTTACATCATTATAGGCCAGTTGCTTCATTAAACTGAAATAACCACAGAGCTTGATAATTTACTTCAAAATTTGATGAATTGTTAAAATTTTTTTAACCGTCCTAGGTGTTTTTAAAAGTGGTACAGTACCTACCTTCCTTATCATCATTTACATAGAATTAAAAAAATTTGCTAGAAATACGAAATCATTTTTTGACCACTTGAATAAAATTTAATTTCAAGATCGAAATGTTAATTATTCACACTATTGCTTGCTATTTCTGGTTAGAGCACACCGTGGAATTATATTAGATATGTTAGGTTTTGATAGTAACCCTAGTTGATACGATCCTACGACCCTTTTTATTATTGGTTTATTACAGTTCAATTTGTAAACTAATAACTGTTTTATGGACGGCACATTTCATATTTACAACAGGTTTTGCATTTCATTGGTTTAATCCGACCGCAAGAATACAGCTGTAAGAAGTTAGACTCGGATAAACAGGGGCGGATTAAGAACCAAGAACGCAATAAGCCAAGGAGGCAGTTACGCAGAAATTGGCGCGAATAAAATTGGTCGTCACATTTTCGTAGTAAATTATGAGAAATCTGATGTTACATTACCAATGTAAAAACTTTTATTCTTATAAGTATTTCTACGCATACATAATATGTATATTATACGAAATAAATAGAAAGAGAATTTAAAAAGCAAGAGAATGATTTTCCTCAGAATAAATTATTCTTAAAGTTATATTTTCAATCTTTAATAAGCTCGTAGATACAATAATTAGTTCCATGAAGGAATTATTCTATCTATGTTTACTATAAGGGTATTTCTAACAAAGATACATATAAACGTATGAGTTCATACATTGAATCTAAGTATGGACTACGTTATATGTTTTTTTTTATCTACAGTTTGCAAATGACTTTTCATTAAAATGTTTTCGGTCAAAATTATTGCAATGTGAAAAGAATTGCTGTAAGCAATATAACATTATAATTATATAATGTGCTAGCTTTTACCCGCGGCTTCGCTCGCATGATATTAGGTCACTCACTCACTCACCAACTCACTCACTCACATACTCACTCAATCACTCACACACTCACACACTCACTAACAACACACACTCACTCACTCACCCACTCACTCACTCGCTCACTCACTCGCTCACTAACTACATATTTATAATTTATATAGTTGTTTATAGTAACCATCGCAGGCTTTCGCACATCAAATCCCCAAATTTTAATCGCAGTCGGATGATCGGTTAGCAAAGCATAATTTCATTATGCCATAACTCACTCTTGTATACAGAAATCATGACAGGCATGCACACATCAAATCCTCAAAATTTCATTGCAATCGGATGAATGGTTTAGCAACGCCTAACATATATATATATATATATATATATATATACAAACCCAGAAACAAAGATATTCTGATTTTAATACATATAGATTCAGATAGATTGTGTAAAAAAATCGCAAAACCTTGTTTTTAGTTCTTACTTCACCAAATCGAGTGTAATTTTAATATTTTTTGGAAACATTAGTAGAAGACTAGAAGATATCGGTTTATTGTAGATATTTAGCTGTTTTAAGGATTTTAGTTACACCCATGTTTATTTATATTTGTCTGACCCTGCGCACAATTAAATATGCGCTCGCCAAGTTCCGATACTGAAAGAGTCTCTCGCCCCTCCTTGCTCCTTGCTAGGTTCTTTAACCGGAAGAAGAATCAGGTGCTCCCGTCATTAAACATTACAGTGTGACCAGGAAAATTCTCTTTTAATTAACTCGCACATTCTTAGACCGCCCCTTGCATGTATTTATTTATGTTTCGTTAGATTTCTTAATTTTTATATTTTTGTCAGATATTTGCACTCATTTTCTGTACATTAGAATTTACAAAGAATAATTATAGTTTATGCAGGGGTAGTGCAATGCAATGTATTCCATATTTCGAAATAATAAGTAAAACTAAAAAGTAAATAACAGTGCACAACGTCAAATAAAAATAAAAAAACGAAAGATGAAACTGAAAAATTATTAAATTCAGAATTGATTGCAAACAGTCGTTCATAGAGGATATTTGACCGTTTCCCGTCTCCAGAGGGACACCAAAGGGGACTCTATTCAGGAAATATTCTTATTATTATTATTACGTAAAATAACAGAAAATACGTACTCTTCAAAAACTATCGAAAATTGACCTTTGTCGTAATGAATTGTTGAACAGCACATTCTGTACAATTTTTAGATGACTACAATGATTTTTTTTTTAGAAATTTGAACCGTTTATGGTAATTCCATAACAAATTTGTAAATCTTTTTCTACGTAATTAGCCCATTATAGATCGGTTAGTGTAAAGCTTTTACATTAATTATAATGATTTGGTTATTTGTAGAGCGCCGTTTTTGTAAAAAAAATCACCTCAATGGCGTTTAGGCTATGCTAGGCTTAGGCTAGGTTAAGTCCAGAATCAACCTTTATACCTTCCTTTATTCTTCTTAAAAACTAATACAACGATATTATATCGTTGTGTATAACGAACGATATTATTGTATAAAATTAATTGAAAAATAAAACTAAAAAAGAAAAACAGCAATAACTAAACATAAATTACGAAACTTAAATAATTAATTATACCTCCTTCCATACACACAAGCATTTGCTTATTATGGGAGAACATAAAAAAAATTCTCTACTAACTGGGAATTGAAATTAGTTAATTAAGATTGTTATGTATTATTATCTTTTATTATTCAATTAAAAAAAAACGTATATATATCTTAATAAAAAATTACTTCACAGTAAATTGTGAGACATCGTAATAAATTAACAACATAACAAACATACTTTTTAGAATAGGCACTTTACTTTGCTTTAACAAAAATGCATAGCACCATTTAGATTTTGTCCCAAAACCGCACCATATAAAGTTGACGATTCGTTTGTATATTAAGTCAGTGATATAATGTTTTCAAACCACCCAGTGCCAGTCCGCGGCTCGTGCCGATTCACCTGTCCGTCATTAACGGGGCCCGACTCGTCATTAAACATTGCATTACACATGGGAGCCCCGTCCGGCTGTCCGTGTCCAGTGTTCGGTCGGGCCCCGCCAGCCCCACGAGCCCTAGCACCTTGCAGCGCCCACACTTAGCTCCACAAGCCACAAGTAACCGCTAGCCACAAGTAACCACTAGGCAACTAACCAACTAACCACAGGGGTGGTGCAACTAGTGAGGGAGTCAATTGGTTCCAATTTGATTGGATAATCATGGCTCTAGTGATTTAAAATGCAAGTATTAAACCCAAATTTTCTTGAAATTGTATATTGGATAACGGTTTTTTGTAAATTTCGATGATGCCAATAAGGAACTCCACTAAAAAATATCATATTCAGATGGCAGAAGAAAAGTTGATTCCGACTATATTAAATATTTATAATCTATGTTCAATAAAAAATAGTTTAAAAAAAAAATACTAAAAATAAATAAAAGAGAATATTATAAAGCCCCTTACGTTGTACAGCGCCGTTCCAAGGCATTGTGGAGAAATTGACAATAATTGTGACGTCAATTGGTTTAATTTAAATAAAGTTTAAATCTCTTTACTCCACGTCGCGTCGGCTGGAGCACTTAACTGTAAAATTGTGGCTTATAGTAATCATTCAAGGTAATTTGTCAACGAATCGAATTGGAAATGTTTACCATTTAGATAAATGACCAACATAGTTCCTGACTTGAATTTTACACTACCTGCATTTTCTTTACTATATAGCAAAAGTCTGATTTTAAAAAATATGGCAAAAGTCTGAGATTTTACGGCAAAAAACACAAAGGATATTTCTCCAATTTAAATGACAACGTTTCCTTCAGTTTACAACGTTTCATCATGAGATAAGAGCTTCGAAGTATTCAGTTAACTCTAAAAAAATAAAACAAGACGTTATTTAATTTCGGAGGCGGTTACGGGTACCACCGCTCCGGGAACCCTCTATTGGATAACCAACACCCCTGCCATAGATCAATCACCTCAAGTGGTTCACTACGTTTGGTCACTTAGCAGGGATGTTTGGGTTCAAGGGGTGGGGTTTGTCTAGGTCTTGACGACGAAAGCTTTTGCCCACCTACTGCTTAGCCGGCCGCAGCCGGAGAGTCTGGTTGAGGGACCTTTTGACCTCTCCGGCCAGTCTCTCGACCCATTGTCTTGCACTGCAGTGGGAGGGATGAATTCATACGTACTTCACTCCTGAACACATAGATCCCACCCCTCATACCTTCTTCCTTCGCAGAACTTCCTCTCCTTCCTTTCCCAATAAAGTCCTTCCACACAGAATCCCCAAATATGACATAGACTTTGAGGGATTTTTTTCCTCAGGACCTCCTGTGTGGAGATAATGTAAAAAAATTCTTTTGTTAATATTAATATTACTACCATTTGTGACGATTATTTGAAAATCTCCCGGTACTACCACGGAAAATATTACTTGTGTCGTGATGAAGGACTCGGCTAGTCAAATAATTGAATTCAAGATGCCTGGGTGGGACCCAAACGCGTTACCAACTCAGCCACTAACCGGTCATTGCCTGCATAAATAAGCTACAACTTTTTATGCGACGCAATAACTCATTCATGCAATTATCCTCGTTAAATTGGAAGAAACGAAGAAGAAATCCTGGGTGTCCTGCGACCCACACCATATTATTTGCGTTGACAGGTGCAAAAATAACTAGGGCAAAAACCACTTCCATGCAATCTTATACTACCTCTAGACTCCCTAGGTAATAAATGCATATTATGATGTGACGAAGCGAGCTATCTTTTTTCACAGATTTGCAAAAAAATACATTAATTTCAAATTGTAAGCTGAAAGGAAAATGTGACAATTATATTGCTAAATTCCAATCTTCCCTTCATACAATATTCATCACATACGTGTTATAAAATATAATTATCACCATTACGACAAGAATGCAGAATAATTATAATTGACAAAATTGAATAACAATTGCTGGCGGTTTGGAATAATTTGCTGCACGATTTCCTGTTACTTACATCACAGCTGAAGTCAAATCCAATTTCAGGACACCTGCATTTTTGCATTTTGAATAATTTATCAAATCGTTTCGATGGCTGTTTATAAACCGTGTTATTTTTTTAAGTAAGTTTAGTGACTTAACTATCCAAAACTATTCGGTACGCGGGTAAATATGTAATTAAATTATCACATTTCAGGGAGTAAAATTTGAGCTCGCTCGAAAAATAATTACATAGTTTATTAATAACTCTGATTGATTCGTGTGTCATGCTATTTCCACGTCTTGATGGAAAGAAGACTAGGGTACCTGGAGTCTTCGCCAAATAGCAGTGATAATTCTGGTGAACTTTGTCAAAAGGAATGGGATGAAATAACAGATAACACAGTGGGCCTAGGTTGGGTCTGCAGCCCTTTCCTTGACAAAATAAAAGGTTTTTTGCGGTGATTAACTCTCCTTCGTCTTCTGAAAGAACTCTCTTTTGGTGGCTGCGATATTACAATTCTGGAGCATCTAGGAAATTAGAAATCGCTTCGATTATCCATTTCCTACCACTTTTATTTTCCACCCCTTTACCTTCTGCTATTAGCAGAGTGCTTCTTGTATTTTTTTTTTGTAAATTTTACCACCACAACGAATAAAAACCTTCCAGTTGTGCCCACTCATCATTTTTCAGGAATAATAATTTTGTGGCCAGCCCAGCATAGCTCTTGATAGCAATAACGAATTAGCAACATTCTGTGCTTCTCTTATTAGGTCAGATTTTGAGGATGGATGGATTCTAAAATGGGTTGAAATATTTCCTTTTTTTATTTCTTCAAAATAGGCAAATTTACTTTGTGGCGTCATCATTAATTTAATGAAAAACAATTACTTTGTGTAACAACCACTATTTAATTAACAATATCAACATGTTTCGAAAACTATGACCTGACGAAGAAAACATAGTTTTCGAAACATGTTGATATTGTTAATTAAATAGTGGTTGTTACACAAAGTAATTGTTTTTCATTAAAAAAAAAATAATAATAAATATTTCCGTTCAACGTGTTACAGCACTACCTGGTAGCATTTTTGTGACATGTCCAGCTTGGCTTCTAGGAACAATGAAACAGTTTTGGTGTAAAATTACATATCTGCTTTGCTTCTGTATTTTCTCAGTCTACGCGTGACCAAAAAAATCTGTTTTCTATTGCTAATGACTATTGAGTTTTAGCATTTTCGTCAAGTTAAAGATCTGAAATTTAAAGTAAAACAAACAAGAATATGTACCTTATTGACATCGAATGCCATTACACTAAAATTAACCATATTGTACAGACGACAGTTTTATTAGACGTAAATGGGCCGCCTCCCTGGTGAAGGGGAAAGGCTCTCGACTATTAATCTAGATGTCGTGGGTTTAAATCTCGGCATGCGCAATAAAAATAATATGTTTCTGTTGTTTAAAAAATAAATAAAAATAATATAATTTTTTTTTTAAATTTTCATTGTAATATAAAAAATATGGGTTACATATATACATAAATATTTTACAAAATATTGTATTAAAGGTAGTTTTTGGTCGTTTTTCATCTGATCTCAAAATATGTTTTGTATAAAATATTTACTTTTTACTGTAAGTTTATTTTGAAAAATTGTTTAATTTTATTTATTTGTTCTGATTGGTTGTTGATACAGCGCAATTCAGAAGGGAGGTTATTATAGTTTTTTATGGCTTGATAAATATAACGATTTTGCGTTTAAGTTGTTTTAAAATTAGGTTTAATAAATTGGTTTCCATTTTTCATTAGTTTGTAAAATTCTTGATATTCTTTGTTATTTTTTCTTTACACATTTTCATAATGGAAGCTTGCTTGAATACGTCATCGACATTTGGTACTGAAAACAATGCGTAGTATATTTGCGGCAAGTTCCAGGGTGGAAGATATGTGATCTCAATATCTCCCTAGTGAAAGACATTCAGATTTGAAACGTTGCTTGAAATTAAATAATCCATGTTTGGTGACCAGATCTGAAGATCCAGGTACTTTCCCATCTTCGTCTTTACCTGACCCTTTTCACTACTTTCAGCATCACAAATCACAACATGTCTCAATTGGAGATGCCGTAGTCAGTGACTCCTGACGATTGGGAGCAGTTGGGACTATTCATGTAAAAAAATATTCCACTAATTACTTATCAGACTAATTACTTATCATAATTAAAGACGAAATTAGAGACTAATAATTTCGTGCTAATCGATACAAAATGTCGTGGTCTTATGGCAAAATTTATTTATTCGTCAAGTATTTAATCTACCTCAAAAGATTTTGTGAATATTTGCGTTCAGTTTCGTAAAAATCCAGGTAGGTAAGGTACTTGCAAAAGCTTTACCTCCCTAATCTTCCGATTCATCTTTCATTTTTCGCACCGTTCACTTTGAATTCAATTATTATTCGTTTTATGTTCCTCGGTACTTGAAATGTCCGGCAAGTTGGTTTTATGGCGGCATTTAGCCCGGGATGTGCCGGGATGTGACGGGATGGTGGGATGGAGAATAGAGACTGTCCCCGTCCCGGGGGAGACGGGCGATGATCTGGAAGTAACCGGGAGACTGATGGCGGGATTATACCGGATTGGGCGGAATATTGATCGGCTGATGAGGCAGCTTCCATACTTCGTCTTTTCCTCGGAAGGTCGTGCAAGTGACTCAACGTTAAGTGGAGGTGATATCAATTTACTCTATTGATTTGTAATTTAGTTCAGTTTTATCGTGGAGTATAGAGATCAGGTTATAGTATAATGTTAATAGTTACCTATTTGGCTAATTTCTAACGATTCATCTGTGTAAAATTTCATCCCCGGGGCGGTTTACGAAACTAGAAGACAACGTTTCTTTAACTTGACGTTATTTTTATGAGAACATCACTCGCAGAGAGTGGAACTATAGCATCTCCAATTTGGGGTATGTTGTAAGGCTGAAGATAGGAGTGTGAGGAAGGGAAAGAAATTAGAAAGAGGAAGGTTAAATTGGTTAACACACTTTGATTACTGTTCAAGTATTCTTTTTCTCTGTAATGAAGAGAAAATTAAAAATGCAATTTCTGCAAATAATCAATGGAAATAATACTGAAATGAAATGAAAAAAACATTTAAAAAATAATTTAATAGGTTAAGTTGCAATGGTTTTGGGCTATTTATAATGAAAAAATTCATTTCTTTTAATGATTTTTCAAAGAGGTGTTGAGTTGAGTTGATTCTGAGTTGTCATCGAACCGTTTTTTTTTTCTCTTTCGAACTGCGTCGTCGAAATATTTCTAGGAAAATAAGTGAAGAAAATAAGTGTCCCTTACGTGCATTCGAATAGGATTTTTTTTACTGAAAAATTTTAAATAAGTTTAATTTAAGAAAATTCCAAAATATGTTAAGGACGGGTTGTTTCAAAAAATTTGATGAGTTCATCAAATATTTGAAGTTAATTTTCACGTTCTGTGTAAGTTCTATTCGAGTTCTGTTACTTTATCATCATAGGCCAGCTGCTTCATAAAACTGAAATCATCACAGAACTTGAATAGAACTTACACAGAACGTGAAAATTAACATCAAATATTTGACGAATTCGTCAAATTTTTTTGAAACAACCCATCCTTAGTATTCTGAAAGATCTATTCAAATTAATTTAATAATAAATATTCTTAATTATCGGTTTACTTAATTATAGGTTCAGATAATATTCTTAATTAAAGGAGATATGATTTTTTTAAGAAAATACTTCGCTCTTCCGAACAATTAACATTTTGTCCTTTACAGAATTCCAAATTTCCATTATGTTGTAAAATTATTAGCACCCGCAATGATATGAACCGACTTCACATTAATAAATAAATTGGTTACCACAATTAAATACGCTTAACACCATTTCAAGCACATTTCATTTCTAGATGATGGTCTTTCATATTAAAGGTATCCAAAAACATATTATAATTTCAATGCACCCAAAAAATGGTATAAAACGCGTGATGTCATATAAATCATGTAATTTATTTATATGCGATCAGTGTCCAATATCCGTTTTCAGGCTATTGAGCATTGGGTAGTTGATAATACATTAGAGCAAATCCCGCGATGTATGGCCTTGTAGTGAGTTTCCTTGCAAGCAGGGGTTACCGGGGGTGATTTAGCCGTACACTTGTTTTATCACATATTGGGGATTTGGTCGAATCGGACCCCACTTTCCTCACGACCAGCACATTGTTTTTGGCACTTTATCTTGCTAAAAGGACGTGCGTGAACTATTTATTTTGCATTTTTAGAAAAAATTTTAATAACACCTATCTTTGTGTTTTCGTTCACATTATACATATTACGTTATTATTCAAATTTAGAGGAACAGAGAAAGGGCACAACATTTTAAATCATTCACATTTTGCGGTGACCCGACAGTTGATCCCCCGACTGTTGGTCCCCCAAAATTATAACAATTATATTTTTTTCTGTATTATTTACCAATTACATAACTAAAATGGACTTCAAAAACCATTAATAATAAGTTGGTATGGATATCAAACGATTTTCTTTGCAGTGTCGATTTTATGAACATATACACTGCTAAATACAGTAGCATGGAGTGTAATTTTTTTTTTTGAGAATTTCGAAATCGGCCTATTTGGGAAAGATGTTCCATAAAATATGTTAATAATTAAAACTGAATTTTTTTTTGTTATTAACAAATCCTGGACATTGCCAAGGCTTCATATTTTATAATTTTCTGGATTTTACCTAAGTATTTATAGCTCGCAAACGCGAAATAAAACACACATAAACTTTGTGTTTTACCTTTTATTTTACACATTCACAGATTTGTAGAATGGAACAAATTACCGAACCGTATTTTCCCTAAACCGACATGCATATTGTATATAAGTATGCCGGGGAGATAACTGTCGGGGGATCAACTTTTATGAAATCATGCTTTAAAATATGAAGATTGATTTTTTGCAGACATGCATACAGAATATGAATATATAGTTTTGTCCGTATTAAAACTCAACTCTTCTAAGAAAGGCATACAAATAAAAAATTGCAGATTTTTTTTTTGTAGATATGACGAGTAATTTGGTATACTGACAGATTTTAAGATAAAGGAATCTTATTTACTTGAAATAATTTTAAAGGGAATATTAAGGTACTTGAATTAATGGGTCTGTAATGGGAAATATGCGCCTATCATAGTAATTATAAGTGTATGAAAAATATTTTAACTTTTCGTACGTCATTTTTTTCAGCACACAAACAGGTTTCGACGCAGTATTGCTTTCACCAGGACAGATTATGACAAAATTTACCGTGTTTCGTTTGGCAATAGTTTTGTTCGCTTTTTGATCAATTTTATACTTTCAGCTATTTTTAAGAAGAGTGCTCATAGTAAAACAGATATCCGAAACAAGAAGTAAGCTAACTTTCAAAAAGTGTAAAACAAAACATTTAGTCTAAAAGTGACGCCATTGTTCATATTGAAAGCCTGGCAATTACTGTCAGCCGGTGGCATTCATCTTCCCTCCTTATCTCCGCTTTATTTATCTATTTCCTGACCACCCCAGAGCGGGGCTGGAGCCCCCATCTGTACACTTCACTGTACAGTGGAGGTGGTTGTGCATGCTGGGCTATGGACTCGGCACTTACATGTGTCATTGATTCTAAATCGAATCCGATTCAATCCCTCATACATCTCGCTTTCATTCTTACACAATCTGTCCGTACATCGAGGGACCGATAAATTCATTCCAAAGTCCCAAATTAACATTGTTATCAATTTTATTTGCAGTTCATAGCAAACTGGAAAGTGGGGTGTATCCCACCTACCCAATGCGGACCATTACAATAGAAAGTCAAGCACGGAGAAATCGATAACTTTACAATATCGGATTGCTGGGCATAATTTCCGATGATTTTATATCGATTTACCGAGCACGGGCTTGCTGTTGACGGCCGAACCGATATTGACGAAGAATAAATAAAAGAAATCGAACTACGCTGCTAACACTGAGGTGTTTTCTATGAATTCACTTACCGAAACGTCAAACGCCAAACAATTACGTAAAAATAATAATAAATTGGCAATGTCGAATTGAAATACTACACTAAATATGCACTATTTGTAGTCTACATTAACTTTTTGAAACTAAATGGGAGTTAATAAGTTAATGAGATCTTAAGTCATGAGTCATATTTCAACTGCTTTCGTTTCTCAAAGATTGAACGGAATAAATTGATCGCATCTTAGAAGCATTTCTTAAAAGGAACGTATGCGCGGCCCATTTCGGCCAGTTTCATACAAATCTTAAATTTGGATTTGAGATCAAAATATCCAACCAAACTGAAAAATTATTTTTTTAATCAAAAGTATATCAAATATCTAGTACGGATGTGAGCTATTTTATTTATTTTTTCTTTATATTTATAAGATACAGGTCATTAAAGATTTTAGTGTTTCATGATTTTTTTAAAAACATTTAAAAAATAATTTTGCTTTATTTATTTTACGAATACAATGAAAAATAAAATAAAAAATAAGAAATGGTTAAAAATCCATTTTTTGTGTAGTAATTTTAATGTACAAACGACAAATTTTTGTTCCGCCGTAAATAGGTAATTTGAATTTTAAATTTACACCCATCGATAATGATTTTTTTCTTAATTTTTATTTTTTATTTTATATTTCATTATATTTCAATGATGAATAAAGTACAATTATTTTTTTATTGTTTTTCATTTACTCACAAATAATTGCCCAAGTTGTCCCTAAAATCATGTAAGCCTAAAATCTTTATTCGTCTATATCTTATAATTTAAAGCAAAAATAAATAAAGTAGCTCACGTACTCCGTACGAGATACTTGATAAACCTTTGTATTAAAAAAAAATTTCAGTTTGGTTCGATATTTTGATTTCAAATCCAAATTTAAGATTTGTATGAAGCTGGCCGAAATGGGCCGCGCATGCGTTCATCTTAAGTCTATGAATCATGTAGACAGCTTCTTTGAATTCTAATAGATTCGTTAGTTAATCCGTTCATTAAATAAGCCAGTGATTTTGCCGAGCGACATTATTCTAAGAAAATTATTATCTAAAAAGATATGTATATTGACAGTTAACCGAAACTTATCTGATGCTGTGGAGGCCTCGCTAAAATTTATCAATCGTCGGTCGAAATTGTTTAACGTGCTCGCAAATACGAGTATTGGTAACTGACGATATATGACGGATTTATATTATTGTGTTGAAATAAGGTTTTCTCGATCTTCCATTCTAGACATCCAGGTCAACGCAAGTATTTTATTTTAATTTTTGTAAATCAAAATTTATTTTGTTCCTTCGGGCCAATAGAGATACCTACTATACTACCGAAATAAAAAAAAAACTCTCAAAAAAATAACTATTTAATTAATAATGTAGTTATAACTCCACAACTCATGACGATAAATGATAATTTATTTCGTAGCTGTGTGAAACTCAAAATTTCAGACAGAAAAAGCTGTTTAAATTTAACGACGTGATGCTTTGGACAGGCAGAGCTTTTGAATAATCAATAAAAAATGTATTATTATCTCATCCAGTTTTCTTTTGTTAATTTTACTCAGTTATTGTACAAGCTTTCAGTAAAAACCTGCATTAGAAGTCGATTTGTTGAGTTGTTGCTAGTTGCTTATCTATTGGGTACTTGGCTACTGTCCTATCAACAAACCGAATGTTTACAGCCTGTGTACTTCATTTACCAAGCACATTGTTGCTACTGCGCATAATCCATAACCGATCCTGTTAGCCAACCATCGCGTTCGGAGAAAGGTTCATTATAAAAAAATTGCAGTGTTGTGCGAAGTGCAACTCAGACAATTGAAAAAACGGGTGAAAGGGGGCGGTTCGTCATCAACAGTCGGGAATTCCTCCGGCGTCCCGATATTAAGCTCTCCCTTTGTTGCTTGTTACTAAATATGTCATCGTTGTCTGAAGGCCCTTTGTTCCCTGACACATAACTCCGGCTACAATGGCTGACAGCTCCTTTGAAAGCCAGGAGAATAGGTGAAAGGATTTAAAAGTTTACTTTCCCCGGGAGAAATTGCCGCATCATATTATGTTAAATCAATAGTTGTACTTGTGTCTACATAAATATTTTATTGTATATTATGCCTTGATTAATAATTATATTATTTTTACTAGACAGATCTTCAGCCTCCACGGTTAAATTAAGCTTCGATTCCGGAGGTCGCGGGTTCAAATTCCGTAGTGGTAAGTAAATTTTGCTTTTAGTTAGTTGATAATTTATTAATTCTTCAAACTTCGCAAATTCTTTTTTACGGCGTCATTATTATTTTATGAAAACAAGTTATTTGTTTTCATTAAATTGATAATTTATTAATTTAAAATAATGTATGGCATATTTGTGGCACCTTTTAGAGATGCAGATACATTCAGCATCGTCCTGGTGAAAGAAATGAAATTCAGAATTTAAACGTTGCTTGAAATGGCTTGTTCGGATCCGTCGGTGATCGGATGTGATTAGCCAGGTATTTTCCCACCTTCTCCTCCCCATTTTTCCTTTTTTTTAATTAATGCTTTTCTTCCCTTCTCCATTACCTTCAGCCTCACAACACATCTCAATTGGAGAAGCCATAATCTCACTGGCTCCAAACGATTGGGGACCGTTGGCACTCTTATGCGGAGTTTGTGGGGGGAGTTGTTTGTAAAATTGGATTCATTATTAGTAATGTACCTGTTCATTCACTTTTCTCTGTAACCCCATCCTTTTTCGTTTGAAATACGGCTAATTTTGCGTAATTGCAAATTACAACCAAGTATATGGCTGGCTTTACATTCGTAATTTTTTCCCGTAATTCGCTCGTGTAAGTGAATTATGGCCAAATTACCAATGTAAACGACACCAAAAGTCACTTAACGTAATTTAAAGCATGTTACAGAACTTCTTCTCCCGGAAGTTTTTTGACAGGTCTAATCGCGTCCGCGCGAAATTACAGCCTTCTCACAGCTTATAAAATCAATTTGATAAGCTGAGGGACTTTTTGTAAGAAATAGTACCAAAATGCGCCGTTGCGAAATGTCAAAAACCAAAAGACATTTGTTTTTATTGGATTTTTTTCCTATAAAACTAGAATTTATTTCCACTTATTTGAGTTTTCTGAAAATGAGCATCCTTCTATTCAATTATCGGTCCAAACCTTTCTAATCTCAATGTTTCTGTTTTTTAAATTACGTATTTGAATACGAAGTCGGTTGCAGTCGGCAGCTGTCAGGTAGCTGTCATTCGAATAAAATGAAAGAAATCCATTAATTTTCGCCTTTGACGGCACAAAAGTGCGTGGAGAATTGTTTAATTAAAGCCAAAATCTATTTCAGCACTTTATTTGGTCCTTTTCGTCTTTATTGACAAAATCGCGTAAATTTGACAGTAGCATGTCGTTGTTGAAAGGAAGCCATCTTACCGCAAATACATTTACAGATGTAAACGGTCGCATGAGCAGTTACACAGGTCGAACTTCCGAAAAACTTCCGTGATCATAAATTGCCACAAGTCAGATTCATATGTAAACGCTCCTGGGAGTGACCTGTCAAAATATTACGTAATCCGTAATTTTTAATTACGAGTGTAAAGCTAGCCTATGATCTATGAGTATTTAAATCAAGCTTAACTAACTTTAAAGCAGAAACTATTTGTTTTGTCACAAACGGCACATTTTATTGAAATTGGGCTAAAATTGTGAACCACTTTCTGCTCGCAACGTCATAAATATCGTGAAAATGGAGCTTCGTAATATATATTTAACGGCCCTGAAGTAACATGAAACATCACAACATTTTTGTTTCACTAAAATTTTGACAACTAATTTCGGCTAGGAAAGTGGGTATATTCTTATGAGAAGGTGCTAAGTTTTTTTTTTACTTTGTTAATTGTGGAATGAATACTGGATTCTGCATTTACAAAATTTATAGATGAAATTCATTAAAAAAAAATCTCTTATCTCTGGTTTTGTTATTTTGATAATTTATTTATTCGTATTCATATTGCGTATGTACGGGTGCAAACAATTCATTCATTTTAACGTTTTAAGTATAACTTGCAAAAATTTTTTTCCTAAAATAATTAAACTCGCGCCATCTATGAAAGAGCTGGATTATAAATTCATAAGGCCCAGCAATCAGCGGCCGAGAATAAAAATTTCGTCGTAAGATGGTCTTGCGATAGTATTTTTGCAACTGTACAGGGCGATTCCGATTAGAAAGATTGATTATTCTCCATACCAGCATTTTAAACTAATAACTCAATATCGATTTTATTTCATTAAAAATTTGCTTTAATTTGTACCTAAATTCAAGTTAGCAATTATTAAACTAATGTAGGTACTATTTGTAATTATTTTTTGATCATAAGAATTTTAAATTTTTTAATAATGTCTTCACTTTGGGAGGCGGGTATGGGTACCGCTGCTCCGGGAACCGTTTATTGGATAACCAACACCCCTCCCATAGGTCACCCCAATTCGTTCGCTGCGTTTGGTAACTTAGCAGGGATGGCCGGATTTATGGGGTGAGGTTTGTTTAGGTCTTGACGGCCAATTTTTTTGCCCTCCTACTTCATGTCCGGCCAGATCGGGAGAGATTAGCTGAGGGAGACCTAACCAAGACCTCTCAGACGAACTCTCTCGACCCATCGCCTTACACCGTAGTGGGGGGGATGGATTCATACGCCTGTCATTACTAAACATATTGACCTCCAGACCCACCCCTTAGACATTTTTCTTTCCTCTCCCTCCACCTAGCATCCCCAAAGATGACATAGGCCCTGGGGGAATTTTTTTCCTCAAGGCCTCCTGTATGGAGCTAATGTAAAAAAAGCAAAATTAGTGAATATAAAAAAAAGAAATATGTTAGTTTGTAAAACCGTAAATAAATAGATAAACTGAAGTATTTTTTTATGATTTTATTTGAACTAAAATTAAAATTCTCAAAGTAGCTTTCCTAGATAATTTATTGATTTATTTGTTATGAATATATGATTGGAATGTGAGATGTATAATACATTTTTTTTTGAAAATTTAACAAATCTGCCAACGACCAACGGTGTAATCTTATGAAAATGAAAATAAACTTATTTTTCAAATATTAGATAAAATAACGATCTTTCAAAATCAATTTATATTTTTTTGTGGAAAATAGTCGATACGTCTAGAATTCGATTTAAAAATGACATATTTCTGGTTGTGTTTGGTTGTTCTTTTTTAAGTATCACCTTAAAAATAGTATCTATCGATTTATGATTAAATACTTGGATAAATCACAGTCGAGATAATTGGGAGGAAGATTGGTTGGAAGTGGGTGTCTATCTTCCTAAATGAATTAGCATAATATTACGATGGTAAGGTTTTCACCGAATGTGCCAAGTAACAAGCAATACCAGCTAAGACACACACCGCAATAATTAAACACCGAACCGGCATTCCTGCGCAGTTTGGTGGCCCGGACCCCGTACCCCGGACCGCGGGCCTCGGAGCCAGGGCGGCGCAGGGCAGGCAGGTGTCGGGCCGCGGCCCGCGGCGGGGGCGGGCCGCTCCAAGTGTCGTGATGTATGGCCCCTCGGTAATAACAGTGGGTGACCACTGGTCCAAGAAGCCACTCCAGACAAACGGTGCGTTTCGTAATCGCCTCGATACGTAGTAAGTGTTTCGAGTCTTGCTCTGGTACATTGGTACCCCGGTACGTTGGTAGACGGATATTCACGCCACCGAAGCTCGAGGTGTTGATTCGTTTCGTTAACTTAACAGATGATTTTGTACTGCTAGATTCAGGGGGGCAGAATTGAACAAGGAATAGATGTCATAATAAAACCTTTCAGTGATGATTGGAAAAACTCATAATACATAATATTGTAATTTAAAATAAAAAAATAACTTCGTAAACACCACT
The DNA here is from genome assembly GCA_936435175.1 of Glyphotaelius pellucidus. Lineage (NCBI taxonomy): Eukaryota > Metazoa > Arthropoda > Insecta > Trichoptera > Limnephilidae > Glyphotaelius > Glyphotaelius pellucidus. The sequence continues at coordinate 23,695,653 of OW386537.1, forward strand.
TTTATTTTTTATACTTAATGCCGACCGGGTTTCGCTACAACCGTAGCTTCTTCAGGGCAGCAGAATAATACTCTATTAAGTGTAAAAACAAAAGTGGTGTTTACAAAGTTATTGTTTTATTTTCAATTATATGTCACATCACAAGGTATCGCTTCATATGAATAAACATAATATTGTGTTTCTAGATCATAATATGATTTAATTTTTCACGGCCGAAAGTATTATCGTGATTTAGTTTTGTGGCATTATGCCGTGTTGCGCTTCTTCTTGGCTAAATACGAGGGAAGCACAAAAAGGCAAAAAAAAAACAAAAATAAATCATGGTATATGTGTTCCGCGGTGACCGGATAAGTCAGAATGAAACCAACTCAGAACTACCTCAGAAAAGTCATTAGAAGTGATGAAAAATGATCAGATTTTCATGAATTGTAGCTAAGAGCTATCTGGATTACGTCAGCTTTCAAACAAAAAAAACTGCATCATAATCGGTCTATTCGTTTAGGAGCTACGATGCCACAGACAGACAGACACACAGACACGTCAAACTTATAATACTGCTCCTTGCGTCGGGGGTTAATTGTAAATTGGTTAAATAGATTACGTTAGGTTAGGGTTATGGGCTATTTTAGAATGATTTTTTTCATAGCTTTTAATGACTTTTTAAAAAGGTGTTGAGTTGACTTTATTCTTGGTTGGTATGGAACCGTGTTCCACATTATTAGCACCTCTGAAAGTTGGTTAGGTTACCTACTATTCGTAATTATTGACTTTCTGTTCAATATCATTGTACTAAAAATGCAAAAACAACAAAATATATTTTAGTAGGTATCTACTTAACTTTTATTTTTCATTTTCAATTTGGGAGGCGGGTATGGGTACCGCCGCCCCGGAACCATTTATTGGATAACCAACACCTCTGCCGTCACCTCAAGTGGTTTGCTAATGTTTGATGACTCACAAAGGGTGCCCGGGTTTATGGGGTGAGGTTTGTCAAAGTCTTGGCGGCCAATGCCTCTCTCTGCCTGCCGCGTGGTGTGCAGGATCGAGAGAGACTGGTTGAAGGAGGTTTTTTATCTTCTCCAGCCGGAATCTCTCTCCACCACTGGTTCACTGACTCCCAGATTCAAACCCAATCCTCATACCTATTTCCTCCCCCGAATTTTTTCTCCTTCCTTTCCTTAAAAAACCCTCCACACAGCATCCCCTAAGATGACATAGGCCCTGAAGGAATTATTTTCCCCAGGGCCTCCTGTGTAGAGCTAATGTAAAAAAAAAATTTTGGTGACTTTTTAAAAAATAAAGTTTTGATGTAGATCCACGATTACGAGCATTACGATTAGTGATGATTTTAAAACTATGTAACAAAATCTACCGCTAATTTAATTACGCCAAGAATTACATATTATATATAAGACTGAATGCTGTAGAATGAGATCCCTGAGGCGTGTGTGTGGTAAAACCATGTACGATCGTGAGAAACGTGGAGATCCGCAAAGATTGCAAGGCTGATGTAAGCGTAATGAGTAAAATTAAGAAAGGTACGCTGAGATGGTTTGGGCATGTAGAGCGAATACACGAGGAAAGGAGTGTAAGGAAAATATATAACGCAAATGTGAATGGTAGAAGAAGTCGGGTTTCCCGAGGAAGACATGGCACGACCAATCGAATCAGATACTTGAGTCGGGCCATGTCAAGAGTCAGAATAATAGAAGAGCATGTATGAGACGATGTATGAATGTGAACGAGGCAAGGAGTATGTGCCAAGATCAAGTTGTTTGGCGGTCCGTCCTATCTGTCTACAGTGCCTACTCCTGCGGGGAAACGGCGTGATGGTTACTTACTTAGTTAGTTAGAGTGCTAGTTAGAAGATTGTTCGACAAACATGGCGCTTAAGCTAAACGTCAATGCTCGATGTATCTTGACAAATTTGAGTCTACTAGCAAATTCGATCTAATATTATGTTGACTAGAAAATTTATTTTTTGATTTCCAACTGCCTGAGTAACATTTACAAAAAAATATTTTTAAATGTTATATACGCAACATGCTCTAAACTCCGAAACGACCTAAAGCGTGTAACGACCATTTACTTATTTGAAACTATATGCATGCAGCCGCTCAACTATGAAGCCTGTGACTATGATTGACTGACCAATGCTATCGAAAAATAAACCCTCCATTTTCCATTTGATCCTAATCAGCGTAACCCCAATTCTACGAGAATGTCTATGTTAGAATCGCCAGTCAAAAGTGTTGACTAAAATAAAATTTAGGTATATTTTAACAATGTAGTTAGGTGCCTACCTAAAGTAGTCAATGTAATCGTGTAAATAATTAAAGGTTCAGAATTCGTATTCCATTAAGTTCAGACATATTATATTTGGGTGGTAGAAGTCTGAACCTTTTGAATTTCGAAGGTAAAATCAATATTGGAAAGAAAAGGGAGAACATTCTGTTTGAGTTATTAATTAAAGAAATAACTTCCATCATACATCACTGTCAGTTTTACTGAACAATGACTGCCATTTCATGCGGAATACGGGAGGAATAACATTATTTAGGATTTCTGGAATTCTGCACATTATGATTATTATCTTCATCGGGATATTTAATGTTTTATCAATATTCATTACATTGTTTTATCAAACTTTACAACAATATTCACACAGCGCTCAAATCATGTTAGGTATTAGGTATTGTGCGGAGAACGAACCAGCAACCTTTCTCTTCACTCTTCCATTTAATTTGCCCATTCATATTGTGTTTATTGAAAAACAAAGGAATGACATTGAGGTGATTAAAAACCAGTAGTAACTACCCGGCTTTGCACAAGTTTCAACAGTCTTTTTCGAAAAACTTTTTCTCATTGAAAATTTTTTGTTCAATTCTTATTTAAAAGGCTCCGTGATGGAAACGACGTGGATTGCCGAAAATGTATTGCGTTGACCTGAAAATCCCAGACATTAAAAAATATTCAAATTTCATGATGGCAGAGCTCTCCGTCCAAACATTTTTTCTGTTGTAAACTTAAGATTGAATTACAAACCTTTATTTTTATCTAACTAAAAATTTGGCGCTGGTTTTCGAATATAATATATTATAATCCCTAAATAAATATTTTATTTCGCTTATGTGCAGATGCTTTAATAATACATAACTACTAACCCTGTACAAATCACAAGTGCGCCCCACGTTGAATTTGGCAGCCACTTCTGATTTGGAGCCCCAAAATATCTGGAAAAAACCCTCGACTCTGGGCAGAAATGGGCGGTCCGTTTGATAGATTCTCATAACTTAACAAATGGATTGCAATCTTTAGAGCACAGGCATCGGGTGGGAATGCTATCCTTGTTCTAACGGTATTTCAATGGAAGATGCTCAGAGGAACTAGCGTCATTGAGCCTTTCGGAACCGATGCATAGTCGGGAAACACGCCAAACACATGCCCAACAAATATACATTTGTCGCATGAGAAAGGGCTTCTTCGACTCTTTGTGTTTCTCCCTTCCTACAACATCGGCCTCTTCAAGACCAATGTTCATTCCTTCCTCTTCTCAAAAAGACCCTTCACACAGCATCTTCAAAGATGACATAGGCCCTGAAGGAAATTATTTTCCCCAGGGCCTCCTGTGTGGAGTCAATGTAAAAAAAGAGACCGTTTTCTCATAAAGTGAGAAACACAGATGCGTTTCTTTTGAATTACATAAGCGATTTACTATTTCACAATTTTCTGAATAAAGCGGAGAAATTCCTGCCTGTAATCGTTGCAAATTCCGTGAGTTTGCTTTGAGGGTTGGATTAAATCTAAAGTATAAATTGGTGTACAAAATACGAGCCTTCAATAATAATTTTAAAATATAAACATATATAAATATAACATCTGATGCACCACGAAGATGACTGTTAGCTTGTCAGATACTTGAATATGATTCGACTGTTTTAATATATCACACTGGGACTGGTGGTGCTCGATTATGGGGAAATTAAGCCTAGAGCGCAATTCCTTTATTTTTATCATTGCCTTATAAATATTTATATCACAGCGCTTGTTTTGGGGGAGTGTTGCATCGTGAGATTTATGGCTCGGCCCAGTACTAAAAGAAGCATTTATGTTTGCTTTTTTGTTTTTAATCGATATATTTGGACAGCGCCATGGGCAATAATTCGGATTATTGTAAAGGATTCTTTGTATCGAAATGTGTTTGGGTATGGCTTAAAGCAGCCGGTTTTCACACACCCAATAATTAGACACGGGCGGGCATTTGTAACGTTTGTCTTTTGTCAGTTGGTGTCTTCTCCGAGGAGTGATCCATAATTATACTCGGAGTCTTCATTTCTTTACCTCGCGGTGGAAGCCCATTTTTTACCCTGCAAGGTGTTTGGTCACTTATTTGAAACGATATTTTTATATCATCTTAAACCTGCATAAATTAATTCATGGTAATTTTCAGGTTGCCATGTAATTACAAATTATAATCATCTTCAATACAAACTGACTAGTTTATTAAATACTTATTTTGATCATTATGTTATAGTGTAGTATTCTTACAATAATCAGAATAATGAAATGAAAAAAGTTTTTTTAATCATTCTATAATTGTTTTTTTTTTTCTTTTTTAATATTATCGTAAATGGCAGGAGATGTTATGTGATCATAATATAACAGTGAAGCTATCATCAAATAATAAAAAAATCTATTGAAGACTGAAGCCGTCACTCGACGTCAATCTGAAGAACAAATAAATCAGATCAGGCATCTACGTATCTACCTGTTTTTCTAAATGCAAGTACAAGAAACATATTTGTTAATAACAGGTAATCTGTCTTATTTATTAAGTTCTGCGTTGGTATATAGATAAACCGTCCTTAGGTCCGGTTTGAGGCTGTTTTACCCATATGTATACCGTGGAAATAAGTAAAGTTTTAAGCCACGTAATATTTACACCACGGTCTTTTTTTCACATAGCTCCACACAGGTGGCCCTGAGGACAATAATTTCCCTCAGGGCCTATGTCATCTATGGGGATGCTGTGTAGAGGGTTTTTTAAAGAAAGGAAGGAGAGGAGAGTTCTGGGAAGGAAAGGGGTTTAAGAGGTGGGTAGGAATCTGGGGTTCAGTGTGTTCTGGTTATCCGCCTTTACGACCTAGACAACCTCCCTCCATGAACCCGGGCACCCCTGCTAAATCACCAAACTTGGTCACTTGGAGTGACCTATGGCAGAAGTGTTGGTTGTCCAATAAAGGTTTTCGGGGCGGCGGTACTCATTCCCGTCTTCCAAATTGAAAGTAAATTAAGTGTAAGGGTATGTCTAACTATATTATTAGCAGCGGTCTTGTTTAATTGTCTTATTCTTTGTATTGGGGAAGAGCATTTCTTTATTTCTAAAATTATTTACTTTAAATCCTGACTTTAAAAAAGATATAAAGTGTGATACCTCGCACAAAGAATAATTTTTAGTAATACTGGGGGGAAAAGGTTGATTCTTGCTTTGGCTGAAGAATTTATAATCCGTTAATCTGCATTCGCATGGGAGTAAAAAAAACACCCCAGCATTCATTTCTAGCGATGATAGCTACTAAAAACCGCCACGGTCAATGATTGTTTAACCTTGTGGCTACGAAATGACGCCGCGCTGCAAATTAACTTAATTAACTTATGATTGTGATAATAAAATATGCTTGGCAACCTACGCACTCGACTATTAATCAGCAAAAATAATGTCATAAAGCCCAGGTCTAGCAATTTTTTTTATTTCTTACCTTTATTTTTACTTTAATTATTTAAAAAAATTGCATGCTTTTGAAAAATGGTAATATGTAAACATAACACAGAAGTATGTTTATAAATACAAGACAAAGTAATAGTGATGGGAACTCACTAAGGCACTGTTTGTGGGTAATGTAAAAAAATACATCAACAAGTACAGAAATATAAAATATAATGTTATGGTGTGAGAATACAGGTATGTATGTAAAAGTTATTGTGTAAAGGTGAAACATAAACTTCAGTGTTAATTTTGAAGATACGGTAATTTTGTGGTGAAAAGTGAAACATGAGGGTTTACGTGAAAACGTGTTTCAACATCTGAATCATTAGGCTATAATTTTAATTATTTTATTTAATGTGATATTTTATTTGTCATTTGAATTTTTTTTTTCCAGTTAATACCGCACAAGAGTCCCAAATGCTCCCGCCTGGAGCCAGTGAGACTATGGCATCCCCAATTGGGGTATGTCATGAGGCTGAAGGTAGTGGGGAAGGAGATGGAGAAGAGGAAGGTTGGAAAGTACTTATTAGTTGGAAAGGCTATTCAGATCTGGTCACCAAACACCGCTACAGCTATTTCAAGCAATGTTTCACTTCTGAATAGTGGTCTTATACCAGGGCGATACTGATAGTATCTTCCACTTTGGAACGTGCCGCAAATATACTATATATTATTTTAAATGATTTAATCAAATTAGTTAATGGATCACTTGACGCACCTGACTTAACAAAACTAATAACATTCCGAGTACCAAATCGTGAAACAAGACTTCCAGAACTATTCTTTGTTTATCCCCCGAAAACTTACTATTTTATTAACTCCCCAATCCAAAGGCTACATAGACTTGGAAATAAATTCAGTTCCGTTGATATTTTCATTTATTCTTTATCTAAATTTATATCCGAAATTTCTAAAATTCTGGCATAAATTTTATTATTATTCTAATATTGTCATTTCTTTTTAATTCTGCTAATATTTTTTAATACAATGTTATATAATATACGTTTATTATTACTCCTGAATAATGTATGTATCTATAACTGTGTACATGTAAAAGCTTTCAAGGCGTGAATAAATAAATAAATAAAATTTATTTGCCACGCCGCGATTCGATCCCGCGACCGTCGGATTGCGAGTCAAGAGTCTTACCGCTAGACCACACCGGCCGTCTGTGAGGAATGTAAAATACATTGTTAGTCCTTTTACTAAATCATTTTAATTTTTTTTTCGAAACTATTTTCGCTTTTAAGTACCAACATATTTTATTAAATGAAAACCAATAATTTTGTGTGCGCCACTTATTTAATCAAAATTATCAACATGTTTTGGAACCAATGGTTCCTTCATCGAGAAAACATCAAAATTAGCAAAAAAGTTTTGTTTTCTTTATTTTATAATGTCAACTCAAGTGATTTTGAGAATAAAATTTCATTGATTGCAGTATCAATAATTAATGGATATTAAATATTTTACTTTCTTTATATAATACCTCGGTCGAGAATGTTTTATTTAGTAATTATTAAGTTCCTACCTTCCCTTATTTAAAATTCTCAATTAATAAAATAATATCGCAACAGGAAAAATTACTTTTGTAGATATCTACTTCCTAATGCGAATAATTCGACCCCATCACAACTCACAACAGAGTCGATTCAACTGCCGTTTTCAATCTTTCGAATCGCTTTGAACGGAATTCCGTCTTCTCCCCTCGCCCTGCTCTCGCCCTCGGGTGCGGGTCCGTTCCTTGGAAGTTTGCGGCTTAGCCTAACCTCGTCAACCGCTTGACTGACTTTTCAATTTGGCCGCTGATCTATTTCTATTATGACTGTACGGTGGAGCCAATAGTTCCCTAACCTTATTATTATCTGCCAGTCAAATATCGGCTTATCTCCGCAAGAAAGCCACAAGGACCCGACTGTGAATTCGTATCATCGATTTTTTTTAAACTCACTTCTATAACGGGCTTCTTGGAAATGTTGTGTGTACATTGCGCAATTGAAAGATTTTTTTCTACTTTTTTAAAATGCTGAATAGTTTATATTAAAGCAGCTTATATATCTTGGTATTCTTTTGAAGTAAAACTTTTACTTACTTTTTTGTAATATTGTTCTGGTGACCTCTCCTAATGAATGTTGACTATCATCGAACCCTGTAGGTTGCAGCCCTGATTAACTTCACTCGTACTCGTACTAGCCATGTAGGATTTGAAGCCTTCCACTACTAAGCCTTTCATCAGTATCCACTGTTCTTGTGCTTTACATTTAAGTACCCAATATAGTTGTTTTTTTTTTTGTTATTTTAGTTTTAAAATGACAAACTGGTATATTTTTAGAGTTAGCGGAATAAAGATAAAACTTTAATTAATTAAGGAGACCCGGTGGTCTAGAATTTTTTTTTTCTTTTTTCAATATTTCGAAAGTACGATCCTTTGAATAAACTGTAAATTTTTTGTTATGGTATTGATGATATTTAAAGTTCTACAGCCCATTTAGCAGGTCAGCCCAGAAGCAGGTAATAGGGCCGCGCGAAACTTCAAACTCATTTATTTAAAAACTACTTTTTTCTGCATGGTGTGAGGCAAAAAAAACTACTCGGCCAATTCATCTCAAATTTTACTATGTTATTCCGTACACCAGTACATATCGCAGGAACTAGAACAAATTTTTTACGTTGAATACTTCTATTTTTTACATACAAAATATAATGAAAAAACACTCTGTTTTCTATATTTAAATTTCAACAAGGCGCCATTTTGTCATTTTTTTATTCTAGTTCTTGCGATAACTACACCCATACTGATCATAATTTTTTTTTTAATAACAATATTTTTGTATACTATTAAAGTCATTTAATATATCTATAAAGTTTGAATGGCATTGTTCACTGTTTTCATTTAAATAAAATCCTAAAAACTCACCGAAAATATGGGGGCTAGACCACTGGGTCCCCTAAAATTTCAATAGTGTTTATTAATTGAATTGCACATGTTAGATTTTTATTAAAATTTATTTTTAGATAGGTCCCTATCAAGTTCTTCTCTTGAAAAAACGTGTTTTTCTGGTGGGGTTCCAATTCCATAAGTATTAAAACTAACATTGCTAACATGTTTGTGAGCAAAAACTTACACAAACAAAATAAATAGATCAAATATTTGTTTACATTGCGAAACCATGATCAGGATTTGGGTATGCCTTCTAAAGCGTGTCCAAAGGAGCATTGTGTTATTGCCAAGTAATCCGAAATCGACCAAGTGGTATTTTCTATTCTGTTAGGTACCTACTTACCTTCTCCACAGGTACTCGTGCCTCACTGGGTTCTACTTATTGCCTAGATATGTTTAAACGAATGCAGTCGACTGTGAACAAATTGCAAATAAGGAAGGCATGCCTTTAAAAATTCAAGCAAAATTACATTTTAAATTCGATACAAGAACGAATATGCCTAGACTGTGAATTGTTGTATTTTAGTTGCTTTCCGAAAAAAAAAACTTATTTAATTGTATAAAATTTGTTTTAATTATATATTTTGATTAATATGGAGTGAGATAGTATAATACCTTTACAATTCTTTCAAATTTTGCACTCTGTTTTTATTGAAATTCAAATCTAAAAATTTATTAAACATTTGTCTGGTTTTAAAATATATGTTAAGGTTACACGATACTGCAGTAGTTATGGCAAAGCTACACGTACTCACATCCAGCTTGGTCTATCAAATTAATAAAGACTGCTCAATGGCTAAATGGACATCGCGTTTGGGTCCCACCCGAGCGTCGCGTGTTTGATTCCTCGGCAGGCTAAGTCCTCCATCACGACACAATCAACACTTTCCGCTTAGTGTGGTGGTAGTAGGAGATTTTCAAACATTGTTGGGTTGTTCAACCAGGGAATGTTTGTCTTTCTTTAAAAATAAAAAAATTAAAAATAAAATTAAAATAAATTAATAAAAAATATCGATTTTTAAGTTCCAGCCAACCCAATTGACATTATAATGATTGATATTTTTGAATCACGGTAGTAATTTTTATTTTTACCATTGCATCACTATCATGTAACGCATTAATATAATGGTGAAAAACTGTGATTTTGTGATGTTTTGAAATAAATAAATCCTTCTTTTTTTCGTCAATTTAAGGAGGTTGAAGTGAAGTGGTACATAGTTATGTGGTACATTATGTGGTGTAGAAGTGATATATGTGAAGAGCCTTTCCCCTTCCTTTTGTTTATATTAAATATTGACTAATTATATCACCCTATTATGTTGATCCTCCGGAATTGCTAAGTTTCACGCCATTTAAACAGAAACTGTCAAAAAATTCGTGCTTTTCCTCAATTAAATAAGTAATTCAAAATAAACATAAAATTTTGAGGGATTTGTGTGATTGTGGAATAGTAAATATAAAGAGTGTTTTCATTTTTATTATTTTATTATCATTATTTGTATGCATTGCTGTCATCTGTCATCTGCTCATCACTTTCTTCTTGCTCCTTCCTTCCTTTGTTCACCCGATCATTTTATTGGTTCGTCTTTTTCACAATGATCCCCGTCAAATTTCACAATACATAACACTAACATGGAATTTATCAACGATTTAATAATAAATTATAACTACAATCACACGATGGGCAAATCTTAAAACTACCCTTAAAGAACTGCTTTTATGAAGGGTTAAATGTTATTTACAAAAAAAAACTCTTAAATGGTACATAAATTTATCTGTAATTAAATAATACGTTCAGAAATAAACTGTCAGTTAAAATTTTTGAATATTTGAAAACTTTTACTTATTTGCAAAATAATACTTCGTCATAATACGGTTACATGTAAAATTTCATAAAAGCAGTACTTTTAGATATTATTACTTCGATATTTTATAGTCTTATTATAATTTATACAATTGTTTAATTCATTTCCTTGAATGCTTCATATAATTGTTTACAATATCAGCATAAATACTTTATTAATACAAAAATAAATAATATTTGAAAAGCAATCGAACATTTCCACCACAATATATGTATTTTACAAAATTCTAAAGATGTAGGAATATGCACGACTATCGGTAAATGCATAATTCACTTCTTGTTTAATTATGCTTTTTTTGTTTGATGCTTTTCGCGATTATTAAATAAATCGGCATTTTAACAAAATTTCTTTTTGGAATACAAATTAAAGAATAACCATTTATCACCCAAAACATGTTTTGTCGTGTATTCCTGAATATTGAAACAATTAAATACATTTGGAAATAATAAGGATAATGAACGCGTTTACAGTTCTTTGAACGGATTTTCTAATAAATTAACTAATAATATTACAGTTTTATTTAATTAAACTCTCGGTTTTTGTTATGTAAAATCAATTCTATAGCAGTTTTTTGTGCAGTCAATATGTCGTCACTGTAAAATATAAAAGCATAAAAACTCTTATTTACAAATAAATAATACAAAAACCCTGTTGCGTTAAGTCTTTTAAATATGAAAAAGGGATTTTAGTTAATAAAACATAGCAATGCAATTTTAGGTTAAAATAGTAGAGTGACTCGACTTTATCAATTTTCCTAGGTTATACATAGGTTTCATAATTAAATGTAAAAATAATTAACATATTTAATACTGGTGATATTTAAGCAGTTAATTCAAATAAATATTTCTACAATTAATATTGAGATCTTTAAATAAGAAAATTATATTCAGTTGACGTACTTTCGTCATTATGTAGGACACATTTAGTTAAAAAAAATTAATAATCTTGATATGTTGAAATGTGATGAATGATGACTAATTTCTAATATTGCGAACTTCGTATACATAAGAATAAGACAATAAAATCGTCAGTTTCGGATATCCTTCCATTAAACATGATTAAAATAAATTAAAATAATGCTACTATTATATAATAATATGACGGAAGTACCTCAATAGTTGCCAGGTTTACGGATGGAAAACACCATAATTATAAAAATAATTATTTGAATTAAGTGACATGAACACCCTGTTGTTGGCGATAAGCTACACAGTGATTATAAACTAACACATTAATCCCATTGCACATTTCATTTAGTTTAGTCGTAACCTTAGTTATACGAAACAGTGTTACGACCATTAAAACAATTATTAAATTAAAAGTCTTAGACCTACTGAATTTACTAATAAATGTGTTTTAATATGATATTTTGTAGAGATAAACTTAAATAAATTCACAAAATGTGCGAAAAACGGTGTTTATCTAATTAATATACAATAATAAAACAATCGTCTTTCATTTTACTTATACAACATTTGGTAACTTCATCTCAAATCAGTACTCGATAGTAACCTCACCGTCATAATACATTTGGATATAAAATAGTTTTTCCCCTTCAACAGCTCAATACGAGATCAGTAGATATACTAGTTAACAGCTCTGTTATAATAATTGCTTCTAAAAGAAAATTAATTAGAATATTGGGAGTGATTTTATTTTAACGATCTCCGTTTTTGGGAGTTTCTTGATGAACATGAGACATGAATGATGATTAAAATGGAAATAAACCTATCTGTCGAATTACTGGGATTTGAGACAAAATTACTTGTTTTTGACTATACAATAATTTCACACCGACTTATACATACGCCTTATTCTATCTTTATACAATATCTATAGTTTTTTTAATTTTATTTAATGAATTTACAAAGTACATATTTTTTATTCCGATAATATTAAAAATGATCACTTATTTTCTTACATAATATGGCCACAATTTTCAATTACACTTTTGACAAAACATTCATGATATAAAATCAATTCAATATTTACATAAAAAGCTGGGTTTCCAGTCTTAAATTCAATACCATTTGTTTTCCGTTTTGTTAAAAGAAACTTTGAAAATGTTCAAGAAGTAATTGAAGATGATAAAGTTTCGAAGATAAATAAATAATATAAATGAATCGACGTGTGTGTTTTTTTAAGAATAGTTTCCCTATCAGTATTTGTACTTTCATCCCTTCAAAGTGGTATACAAAATGAACAAGCAAAACGTATTGACGATGAAATGACTGAGACTTGCCAGATTTGTATTAAGATGAAGAGTTTCTACCGTAGAGTAAATACAGCGGTTCACAGGAATAACGGAGGCTGTTATAATCCGTACTATTTATATTTACATCATCTGAGTTGCCATCACAGTCTCCCGGATCGTCCTCAGCTCATCACGTATATTCAGATCTCCAACCGGACTGCAACAAACGGAAACACACGTATTAATTTCACTGTACATAAATAAAAAATTTAAAAAACATATATATGTACCACGTAATCTTTATTGCTATTGTGTTGTGGCATTGTCAAGCTTCTTGATATTTGATTCATTATTGTGATGTTCAAACTTCAACATGGCAATGATGGAACTAGGGTTATAACTGGTTGATAACTTTGACGACCACCATAACACGGGCGTGTGCCTAGCACGGTGGTCGAAAAATCCACAAATTATGTAACCATCAAAGCAATGATTAAAGAAAAATTACAAAAAAAGGGTTGGCAAATCCCGCGGAATTACGGGGTAGAATTTAAAAATTCCAAGGTAAACGCTCCATAAATATTTTTTGTATTAAGTGGTATCAATCATCTTTGATTCCAGAAATATTTTTAAAATTTACACGAGTAGTTTAGGAAGACTTTGTTTAAAAAAATAAGATCGTAAAAACCATAGACTATTGAGTCCTGTCACCAATAAATATATAATTTTTACATGCAATAAATTTGTGCACAAAGACCCGGCAGCGGAAAATGCTTCCACACTAGTTGGTGAGACTGTTATTAAGAAGCTGTGGGTTATCTGAAAGGATCTCCCTCTGATATCTCAGTTCTCAAAAAAGGACATTTCTTTCTTCAAAATAGATTCTAGGGATTGAAGTTTCCTAGCAAGTCACATGACTCTATGCTCTATTTCTAGCTTCAAGTTTCTCTTTCATTGTCAAATATGTATTGATGCCAAATCAACTTTGTGTAAATTCAGTTTTTTTCAATCTCGCCAAACCCGTTGAGAATCCGACAAATACGCGCGATCAAATATTGCTGAAATCCCGCAGTATTGCAAACCCAGATGGGACGATAATCTAACCAGATTTTTTCAATGAAAACATCTTCTATATCCGGATCGATGAGTTAATGATCGGAGAGTAATATTGGTTTTCCGACTCCGATTTTCTCCCCGATTTGAAGTTCTTCATGTAAACACTTTTTACCACCTCAATGGTTCACGGATGAACTTATGATAAAACAAAGCCTTTTGGTGACACTTAAAACAATTTTTTTTATTGTAATGTAAAAAATATTGGTTACATTTATACATATATATTTTACAAAACATTGTGTAAAGTCCCTTATTGGCCATGTCCTTATCAGAAAATAGGAGTTCTTGTGCCGGAAAAGGAAAAGGAAAAGGGAGCCTCTTTTCTTACGTTGGTTGTTTATTATGTTATACTTACTAAGTTTTGGATAAAATATTTATTTCTCAGTGAATGTTTAATTGTTTAATTTTATTTCTTTTTTTGATTGGTTGATAATACAGCACAATTCAGAACGGAGATTATTGTGGTTTTTCATAGCATGGTCAATATAATGATTTTTTATTTGGGTTACTTAATAAATTAGTTGTTATAAATTGGTTTCCATTTCCCATGAAGTATTCGAATATTTGAGATTTTTTTATTTTTTAGTATTTGAGATTTTTTTCTTAAAATTTTAAAAATGGAAACTTGCTTAATACTGCCTTAGCAATTGATGTGATTATCTTAAAATGGCTTCTAAAGCTAAAAGCTATTATGCAACGTTATAATGAATTTGTTAGTTCTGATTAGTCTGCTGGTGTAGTAAGAGTAAGTGTGACTCACCATGGAGTTGAGAGAGGTGAGCCCCGTCATGTGGTGGTGGTAGGCGGAGGGTGGTGCCGGCGGGGGTGCAGCGAAGGGCTGGTGCGCCGGGCCCGCACCGTACCAGTGCGCGGACATGTGCGCGTGCGCCGGGTGCACGCCGAGGTGCGCGCCGTGCTGACCTGGAAAATATACTTAAATATTAATTATGATTTTGGTGAACAAATTTAAGAACATCAGCATACAATTGATGATAATACAAGTTATTATTATTACACAAATTGTTAGGCTCTACATACTATTCAAGGAACTGTGAAACTGAACCAATAGAAAGTTATTGATTAAAACCTAACCGAATAAAGGCATTCCCTGTTGTTTCTTTTTTTTTACATTAGCTCCACTTAGGAGGCCCTGAGGGGAAAAAATCCCTCAGGGCCTATGTCACCTTTGGGGACGATGTTTGGAGGGTCTTTTTATTTGGGTAGGAATCTGGAAATTAATATGTCCAGGAGTGACGGACGTTTGAATGTGCAAGGCGATGAGTCGAAAGAGTCCAGCTGGAGAGTTCAAAAGATGAACCAGTCTTTCCCAATCCGGCCGGCAAACCCAGTAGATGGGTAAACGCATACGCTGCCAAGACCTAGACAATCCCACTCCCATAAATTCGGGCACCCCTGAGGGGTGATCTATGGCAGGGGTGTTGTCCGATCAATGGTACCCGGAGCGGTGGTACCCGTACCCGCCTACAATCTAACACAACGTGAAGCGTGTAATGGAAAGAGAGGTGAAAACGGAACGTTTAGCAGCAGGAATTTCTGTAGCAGTGATAGAATGGCAAGCACGCAATTTTATCTGATTTTTAAATTAAAAAAAGATTTACTGAAATGTTGACTTACCAAAGTCTCCCATAGCGCTTCCGAAGGGTGATGCTCCGAAGCCGCCCTTGGAGTCTTGTAACGGCTTGATGATGTCGCCCATGACGCCCATGCCGCCCACGCCGCCCATGCCGCCCATGCCTCCCATGCCACCCATGCCGCCCATGCCGCCCATGCCGCCCAGCGACAGGCAGCCGCCTCCCTTCTTCTTCTTGCTCTTGCTACTCAGCTTGCGATTCCTGGTCTGGATTCCCTCCTTCTTCATCGTCAGTGGCCTGTTCACCTGTGAAAGAGATTACTTATTAGAATTGTTCTACTTTCCACTCTCAACTCTCAAGTTCAAAAAACAGCCACATGAAAATACAAGATAAATGATTTGTAAGAAAAAATATATCAATAATTTCAGTTTGTGGAATGTCAATAACAAAGAATTCAGAAAAGACACGAGACATCTCTTATTAAGCCACCGCTTCCAAAATTTCTGCCCATTTCTTTCATTTGAAGTTTTTAAGCTCTTAAAAACATTTGTAATTTTTGAAGATAATATCTAGACGATCCCCACAGAGAAAGGCAAATTATATGAAATTCCTTCGATGGAAAAAAATCGCAAAGTATGCTCCGAAAATTATTATAACCACGTTCATTTCACTTATTTTAGAAGTTATATATGTATGAAGTTGAAGTATCCGAGTTGTTTGGCGGTCGGTCCTCTCTGCCTACCCCTGCGGAGAAACGGCGTGATGGTTAGTTAGTTAGTTATATGTATGAAAAAATTCACAGTGTTTCTTTAAATGCTATTTTAGATGTTCCCCGTGAGAGTTTTGCTCTATTTTTAACGAGTGGTGTTTTATCAAACATTTTCAAGATTTTCGCTTCAATTTTATCGTTTTAAATACTAGCTCGCTCTCTCCAACATTCGTAATTACATATCTCTCCATCTTCTTCTTTTTGAGCGGGTATAGCCGGCGCATTAAAGTATGAAACTACTATGTTAGTTTTATGATTAATCGAAGATTCGAACGCGCGGGAACTTTTGAAATAATTCCAATAAATGTTTTAAAATATCTCTTCAAATTGGCTACATTTTGGCCAGCGAATCACGAGGGGCCTTGCAAATTGGCCAAAATTTAATTGGATTGTATAATTTTCAGTGTTTAGTTACCTATATATACAGCATAACATCTATTTGTATCAAATTTTGTGAGTTTCGTTTAAATATCTGTTGCTTAAAAAAGTATAATAAAGTGATAATTTAGTGGTGAACCGGAAGTTCAAATCTCAGTTTATTAATTAAAAATAGTATTATAATTTTAGTTTAAAATTATGTTGGCAGCACGTTCCAAATGGCCTTAGCCATGATTACCTTATTCCCCTCCCCAATATTTTCAGCCTCACAACATAACATAACATAACATAGAGTGGAAGATACTCTTGGTGATTGCTTTAGCCCGTGTTTGGTGACCATATCTGAACAGCCAGATACTTCCCCACCTTCCTCTCCCGCATCTCCTTCCCCTCCCTACTACCTTCAGCCTCACAACATACCCCAATTGGGGATGCCATAATCTCACTAGCTCCAGACGGGAGCAGTTGGGACTCTTGTGCGGTATTCACATTTTAAAAAACCTTAATCGGGTCCCCACTGGCTCCAAATTGTTGGGAGCAGTTGAGACTCTTGTGCGGCATTCACATTAAAAACTTCACTACTTTTGATGTGCGCATTCAATGAACGTAGTTATATGTGTGGCGATGTGTGATGTGAAGAGGGAGTGGGAGGATGAAAGGACCGGCTGAACACGTACATTTGTACATTTCCAAGAAAGTGCGCGGCCACTAAACTTTTTTAAGTTCGCATTTGTGGAGAAAATTCTTAGACAGAGTCGCGCGTAGTCAGCGATTGACAATCATTTCAATTTATTTGGTCATCTCATAAAATAATAGGTATTCAATCTATTAGGATTAACTTATTGAAGCTTATAAGGTAATCTTTTGAAATATTTAATCATTGTGGAATGTAATGTCAACAACTTTCAATGAAAGAGGCAAAGACAAAGAAAATTTTAAAAAGATGCTGGTGAATTAAAGTTAATCACAGGAAATTTAATATTTTTTCTAGACTTTTAGAAAAGTAAGAATTAAAGTTAATCACAGGAAATTTAATATTTTTTCTAGACTTTTAGAAAAGTAAGAAGATTTTTCAAGTAAAAAAATGGTTGGGATTATCCATTTACTTTGTAAAACTATTCGAATTGAACTTTGCAATCACGCCAAAAAGATGTCAACCAATAAATATGGAAAATAATAGAAGATGATAGTAATTCACAAATGGAGATTGATAAAAATAGAGAAATGTAGTTAGGTGGCAATACCTCAATTGGTAGAAAGGTCAGTCGCGGTAAGACTACAATAGTGGATCTGGGTTCGACTTTCAGTTGCGACCGTTACATTTTTTTTCTTGTGTCTTTGTCATATTATTATCATGGAATTTATTGTTCATATTATTTTCTTCAATGATTAAATACGATAGATAATATTTTACTTTCTTAGTAGAGGTTGGCTATCTTCTGGGCAATGTTCACTCTCCTACTGCAATCCGGAATATGCGGAACAGGGAAACTTTCGAAACAATGAGGTGCCGCGTTTTCTTCTTCCCCATATCTATGTACACTTAATGTTCCAATCTTCATAGTTTGATCAAAATTAAGTAACCCAGTAAGAGTTACATGGATGTGGAAAATTGGGGTTAACCTCAAATCACTGTACCAGATAACTTATTAAAATTTCTAGGCTTTAATAAAATTATAAATGATGTATTGAAAAAACTCAGACTACACTGCTGTATCTATCAAGAACTACAATAATAAACACTTTTTTAAAGAAAGTTATAAAAGGTTGTCGTTTTGAAGGAGACAGCTATTGGGTCATCTTTATTGAATAAGTGCATATGTCTGGTGTTTGGCGGTGCATGTCAGTTAGTTGCATGCGGCCTATGCAACTATACAACAGACTGTAGACATGCGCATAACTGCAGATTCTCTTGTCGGCTTTTTGCGACAGCGCTCATTATCTCAACAGCCAAAATATTTAGAGTGTTGCGTCACATGCTCGCGCCCGCTGCTTGTTATGACGTGTCACTTAATACGAATTCTGTCTTTTTTGCAAGGGAGGTATTTCTTTTGAAATAGAGCCTAACCGTTCTTAATTTTTTAAGAATTACATTTTGCTTGCACTTTTACAAAACGACGTGTATTTTTGAAGTGAAACCTCTTTAGCACCGTTACGATGTGAAACTCGATGAAATGAAAAATAGTTATACTAAAAAGAGACAAACATATACATCTATAGGATTTATCGAGAATGAGATAGACTAATCAGTCTTCTTTGTCCGGTGCTTCGTAGCCTCCCCACTCTTGTCTACTATAGTTTTCTGAAGGTTTCACTTCTACCGTGTGTGAACTGCACACTCTGATTTTTTTTATTTATTTTATTGTTTATCAATTAACACTTCGTATACCTTTATGCGCACATTTTATTTTGATGACATACTAGCGTATAGGTGGGCTGATTGCCAAGTGGAAGTTTTTTCCGACCAACCCTGATTCTGAAACGATAATGGCTTAGAAACATCACTTGAATATTATAATAAGTGGCGGCTATCAGCTATTGTCAGCAGTGATTTTTGGGTGTGTAGAGTGCTAATATAAAAAAAAAACATTAATGATGGTCTTGTAGCCAAAAAAAAATCGAAAATCGATTTTTGTATGAAAAATTTCAGGAAATTTCAGTTTCGTGAGTGCCAAACGGATTCCCTGAAAAATCTTCGTACAAAAAACCGATTTTCGAAATAAAAATTTTTTTTTTTTTTTTAGTATACTACAACATCAATAAAGCCATTTTTTCATATAAGCACTCTAACACACCCAACAGTCACGAGCTGCCACTGATTATAATATGATTTTTTTACAAAGAATCAATGCGATCCCTAAGGCGTGTGTGTGGTGAAAACGTGTACGACCGTTTTACGAGGGTAGAGATGTTTACATTGGTAAATTTAAACATCGTGAATGAGTTTAAAAAGAAACACTTTTTCGATAGATAGATGAACACGTGTGGAATGAATGGATAGAGATTTTTGTGGAATACCTTGAAGACATGGCACATATGGGTATATAATTGTTCGATACATATTGCACGATGAACTGAATAAAATGCTAAGAGTCCTATGAATATCATGTGAATAATTATCCTGTGAATAATGAAATAAGGAGTGCGTTCCACGAAATAATTTTGTGGCGCTCCATCCTGTCTGCCCACTTCAGTGGAGGCACGCAGGTTAGTTAGACTGTTTTCCACGCTTCTTGTCTGAAAACTTGTAGCTAGGTTTTACTGAAAATCTGCATGAATAAGTTGAAACGCCAAATAGTCCAACAAACAGCCCATTAAATATGAAGGACGACATAAAAGCTTCAGTTGTGAGAACATTAAGATGCACCGGACGAAGCAGCGGCCTCACACAAGTCGCAGACGGCCGCGACGAACGAACACTGATTAATAATTCATTACGATCTTTATGTCGTGAATTCATTAGCGCCATTTCAAACAATTATTTCGCTTCAAAATAAAATAGGGTGCCGGCAATTCATTCATCATTCAGAGGGTACTTAATGCACAAGCACTCACATTCATATTAGGAATCGATATTGAATCGAGTACGCCCTTGAATCATTATCATTAAAATGTTTTAACATTGAGTGTCATTAAAACAATCAATTTTTGAGCATTTATTAATTTCAATGATCAGTGCTAATTATACCAAAAATAACTTTTTGTGTTCAGTTAAGACTACAAAATTTCAAAAAAATATCTTGAAAGAACTGAAATACTCCTGAAAGAACTGAACTCAATGATAAAATTGAAGCGAAAATTGTGAAAATGTTTGATAAAACATGACTCGTTTAAAATAGAGCAAAAATCTCATGGAAGGTATCTTAAGTATCCTTTAAAGAAACATTATGAATTTTATCACAAATATAACTTGTAAAATAATAGACACAGACATGTTTTTAATAATTTTCGGAGCATACTTTGCGTTTTTTTTCTATCTCGACTGTGGTACTTTTAGCTATAGGCCACAAGTCTTTATATTGGGATTACGGCACCAATACTCAACAACAATATATTACTATAAGAAAAAGTCGGTTTCACTAAGTAAATAATATTATGGTTTACAGAATTCTAGAAGATCTTAGACAACTTTATCGTTATTGGTTTTTGGTGTCTGACTTGTAGCGCTTGTTTCTCCTTTAGCCAACGTTTCGGACGGCCTTACAGTGTATTAGATGTAAGGCAACACGGAATAACACCCCAAAAACCAGTCACAAGAATACTTTTGGCCGTTAAAATCTCAAATCATCGTTTAATTAATTTAATTTAACTCGAATTTTCCACCTTTAGTAATTTCATTTAAAATAAATATCTCAGCGAAGGTAAATGTTTTGTTGTTCGAATTAATCCATGTAATGGTACGTATTTGAAGTAATTGTAACCGATTGGGTTTGTTGTTTGGCCACAAGCGCTCCGCATTCATTAGACTTGCTTGTGACATACTTGGATTTAGTGGGTATCTGTGTCGATGTTTATTTCAACACGCTTCTGTTTGTGTTTTAATTCCGAACAGCTGACTCGCCGATCAGTCGTTTAATTATTTTACTCGTAATGCTCGCAGGATTAAAAATCAGATATCTTCAAAAGAAGCCGAAGGTGTTACCGTAATTAAATTAATAAGTGCTTTGCCATTCATTCGCTGAACTCTTTGTTAACAGAATACACTTTAAATCGGTTGACCAATAAAACAGCCTTGTTCTGCATTTCGTGGCGATTTCTTTAAATTATAATTTAATGGGCAATGTCAATGAATTAATTGTTTCTGGCTCTTTAAGATTAATGCGATCTATGCAGAGTGCATATTTGGTTTTGTTTGCGTATCACAATGTGTGCGCCTATCTATTCATTTTCGTCTCATATTACGCTGTTACTATTTTAACTACATAATTTGCATATTTTCTATAAACGCAAAATAAGAAAATTTCGGACAACTGTTCGACTCATTGAACTTGAGCAATGATACAGTGTAACTTTATCATTGAATTATATTATTTAATTCAATTTGGGAGGCGGGTATGGGTACTGCCGCGCTGGGAACCATTTATTGGATAACCAACACCTCTGCCATAGGACGCCCCGAGTGGTTCGCTACTTTTGGTGACTTAGAAGGGGTGCTCGGGTTCTTGCGGTGATATTTGTCTAGGTCTTGGTGGCGGATGTGTTTTCCCACCATATTTTGCGTGGCAGGTAGGATCAGGAGAGACCGGTTGAGTTAGACCTTTTGACCTGTCCAGCCGGACTCTCTCGAGCCATCACATTACACCGCAGAGGGAGGGATGGATTCATATGTTCGTCATTCCTGGACACAATGAATCCCAGATTCCTAACGTGTCTTGTTCCTTCCCAGAACTTCTCCTCTCCCTGCTTTCCATAAAAAACCCTCCACACAGCATCCCCAAAGATGACATAGACCCCGAGATTTTTTTTCTCTGGGCCACCTGTGTGGAGCTAATGTAAAAAAAAAATTATCGAAGAAATATTCTTTAACATTAATTTGTAAGTTCATTCCCGAGGGTAGCATAAAACACATTTCCAGTGTAGGTATCATACCCATATATTTATTAAAAAATGTTGTCTTCAGTAATTTTTATAGCATAATAAAACCAAGTATAAACAGAATTTCTGAAAACTTTCCCTTGGGCGGAAGCCCTTAAAATTTTCCTTTATTGATCCTTGATTAAAATCGTTTCCAATCATAGCTATAAATAATAATGTGCTTATTCCATTGGCAATGCATAATAATGAGAAACATAGTTGCATATTGTCGTGCGGTGTGCAGTGTGCACATATGAGTGTGCACTGTGCAATATTTGAGTCGGACAGTTTGATGTGCAGCGCGACTCGGCAGCCGATTAACAATAAAAGTGCACATAAAAAGGACAATGCACTTTCCGCAGTCACTGATGACATTATAACAGCAGAAACCTAGATGCGCTTTGTGCATTCTTACACCCACCGACCGTTTTACGTGGAAAATAATGCGCAGACGCTCTATTTAATGACGACTAAGCAAGGAAATTGTTTGCACATAGCGAATGCTCACTGAGCACACGATTATAATTATTTTGCAATTTTATATGCATCGGATCCGAGCGAATTCAATTACAAACTCAGTTTTATATTTCCATTTTTTAACTTATTATATTTACATTAATATTGTGGGTGATCATTATAACACATTAATAACGGGGAAAGGTGATGCATGTAGATGTTAGGCGAAGAAAAAAAAATCTTTAAGAAAATATTTGTAAATAGGAGCAAAACTGATTGAGTTTAAGTGAATTTAAGTTTAGTACCCACTAATTCGCAATGGCCAAGATGGTTAAAGCGCTGTCTCAATAAAACAAAAGGTCTAAGGTTCGATTGCAAGTCGCGACTGTTATCTTTTTATTTTTCTAGGTCTTCTGTTTCATGTTTAGTTTAAATTTATTTGTTTTATCTTCCTTTTCAAATAAAATAATTATCCCTGTTTTAACCACTGTTTAATGAAGCTGTAGTAAAAGATTAAACATTAAAGATTAAATAGTTCAAAGATTATTATTTGCAGTTAATTAAAATGATTCCACAGAGTGATTTTAATATATGTTTGAAAACAAATTTAATTACTGCGTTTTTACGTATTGCTCACGTGTGAGAACAAACTAAAAATAAAAACTCACTCGGATTAGAAGATATTACATTTACTATAGATAAATAATATAAAAGAAAAAAAAATAGGAGATATATCAGAAAACTGCAGAAGATAATATAGCTACAACTACGAAAATATTTTTAAAATAAAAATTAAAGTATGTGATACTAGTAGATTTAGCTAATTTTTTGTTTTATACGTTTTAAGTTTACACGTAGAACTTTTTAAAACTTAAACAAGGTGTGTGTAAGATTAGCAGGGAGTTTGTGTCTCGTCTGTCTGTGGGAAAGTAAGTTAGTCTGCAGTACTCGTAGTAAGTCTGTAGTCTGCAGCAAGATTCTGTGGTGGAACGGCTCGGGAGCTTGATGCAATCTGCGGAAACTTTCCCAGCGGCAGACGAACACTTCCAGAGCATCCAACTTAAACCAACTCCACTTCCTGCCAGGGATTCAATTTCCTGTTAGTGTGTTCCTCCTCTAGCCCTAGAATAACTGGAATTCCTATCGAGAAAGGCTCGATTAATATTGTTCGAATATTATTATTTCTTCTTCTGACTTAATGTTTTGTGCTGGCTCATCCAAACGGAATAATCGAATGCAGTCATGGGTATTCAGCTGACGTCAATATGAATGGAGAGATGAATGTCTGAGTAGCTTTTTTTACTTTAACTTCATAAACATTCCTTGCTAATAATCAACATTTATGTATTATTACTGGAATAGTCAATCAAGTCGAGCCTTTTGCTCCATACGAGATTGTTAACTTTAAAGTTTCAAATAATTAAGTGCATCACTTTGATTTGTGGAATCTTGATATAAATAATCTGATGCATATTTAAGGTGAATCAATCAACGAGTAAAAATTTAGATGCACACAACTCTTAGTTTCTCTTGGGAACTTTATTAAAATGCGAATTTTGTTTATTTTTCTAACATTTGAATAAATTGACGAGATGTTTTTTATCAAATCACAAAGCATACAATTTGAGCGTTAACTTTTTGTACTTTTATTGCATTTTGAAAAAGGGAGTGTTTAATGAGCCTCGAGATAGACAGATAACATTTGAGTTTTCTGATTTTGAAGCAGTTCTTAAGTGTTTCGAAAATATTTATTTTAATTTTATTTATCTTGAAGATAAACGCCATGACGTATGAAACGACGATTTCATGAAAAATTATTGATAGTTGGTAAACTGCTCTAATGAAGGTTAGGTACAAGTGAAACCGGTAAGCGAGAAAAATATTTCAACAAATTTGTGATTTTATAATAGGGAATATTTTATTTCTCAGAAAAGAATGCCTACTTAGTCTTGTTTAGGTTGACCATTTTTTCGCTTTGGTATCTTTCTTCTCCTTTTACATCTCAAATATACCTGACGAACTGCACAGTCCTAAGTGAGCGATGCCTTCCAATGAAAAAGGGTTTCAGGAACGTGTTTACAATAATATGTCGAACATTTATTCGGTTTTGTACCTATCGTTCTTCCTCCCCTTTCCGTCTCAAATGTGACTCATTTCACAGTTCAGAGATGCCTTCAAAGAAAAGTAAAGGCTTCAGGTTCGTTTATTATTGAGTTATTACCTAATCAACAAAAAACGTCACGAGCAGGAGAGTATAATGTATCCCGCGGCCGCACAACGCACAAGGAAGCAAACGCCACACGTCTCCTGTCCTGACCATGTCCCGGCGCGGTGACTGAATCTATTGTCTTCCTTTTCCTAGAATAAAGTCGGCGGCAAGTGAGGAAATCAATATTCATATTTAACGTTCATTAGACAGCTTCAATTATTTGTGATTTGAATGAAGTACACGCGTGGTAGCGTACAAATTCCATCTACCCGCGATAAGAGTTAATTATTGTTTTTCCTTGTCAAGATTACAATTTATAGGAAATACGATATTGTACAGGCCTGCCGACATCCTTCATTAAATCAAACAAACTAATTAATAAACTTAAACAGTTCAATGTACCACAACTTTTACTCATTAATTTAGCTAGTAGTTGGGACAAAATCCATCAAATATTTATCATGTTTATTACACTAACAGAGAAAAGCCTTTCCGGTCCCAAATAAATAGGTAAGTAGCAGGCGCTGTCCCTCCATACATACTGTTTCTGCTTCCCTTCCTTTTCAGGCGTATAATAAACTAGCTTTTCCCCGCGGCTTCGCTCGCATGGTATTACGGGAAATTACTGTAGCGCTTGCACTTAGCAATTATCCCCCCTCCCCCCACCCTCACCCCCTCCCGCATTCATACATTCATTCCCTTACATTCAGTTTTCAAACATCTCACCCGCCACCTAAATTTCATAATGCTATATAGCTCAAAGAAAAAAAAGAATTATCCAATTTTGTTCATTTGTTAGGAATTTATGCGCTTACAAACATTTCTGATGTTTATTTTTATTTAAATATTTGGAAGTTTGTAAATATAATAAAAATTACACTTTATTATTCAGTCTTTATAATCGTTACGAATTATATTTTTAATGTAGAAACTCTCATCTGACATTTATTCCAAAACAGAAGCTTGTCCAAAAAAACAAAACATATTCTAATATTTGAATTTTCTGGAGCAGTAGCCGACCAGGGGGCTGAGTACCTACCAGCCTAGAGCCCACAAATATATCAACATCGTTTCCATGGAAACGATTTTTTTTCTGACGTTAGCAAAAACCCACTTTTGTTACCGACAGAAAACGTATAACAAATATAATAAATTAATATTTATAATTTTACAACGCCAGAGATTACCATCATATACTGCCTATAGTCTTCGCATATAATTTAGCTTTCTATTGATGAAAGAATTTTTCAAATCGTTTTATAGTTTTACGCGTGAAAGCGTCATAAACAAACTCGAGCAGTTTCGCATTTATAATATTAGTATGGATATAGTAAGTATAATAGATAAAATTTTATTTATTTATTCTGCATTAAAAAAGCTTTCGGCTATTTTTTTTTCTAGCCGAAAACAGCAATAAATACTTCAATTTAACGACCTTAGCGGCCAAAACAACCAAACGCGACGCGCGGACCGGGCCGAAATACATATAACACCATTCTTGATGCTGGTATGTCGAACGTCGCGTAATACCAATACCAGCAAAAGTGGATTCTCTGCTTCATTCCGCATCCACAATGTTAGAAAAAGCTTGCTATTTGCGCATGCGCATTTTGTTCTGCTTGCCAAGTTTTGCCTGAAGCAGTATACGCACACGATAGGAGCATCCAACGCGCAAAAAACGACTTTAATGTGCATAAGCATAGTGCACAGAATAGCACAACAAAAATGCGTGGACACGCGGGGTACATTTCAAAGACTTGTTTGCGCGACCATTTTGACATTTTGGCTTGAATTACGAAAGCCAATTGATACTTTAAATATCTTTCGAATATCTATTTAATTAATTTAATTATAGAACCGTTATAATTGATGTGAAGCATTAAGGATTTATAGAGCTAATTTGACATGCTATTTTTGTCAGTAATCGCTTTTTGTTCGTGGGCTAGTCTATAGATATTTTCATTAGATATTAGGTAGGTATATACTTAAGCATCCCTTATACAAAAACTCACCGATCGCCACTAGTAAGTAGTATTTTAATTTTTCAAAAGCTACCATTGTGCTATTTTTCCAACGACGATATTACATTCATATTATGAAGGTTAAGGGTTAGGTTGAAGAATGATTTTGTTCAAATTGGGTTTTCAGTTGATCAATTGCAAACCGATGCCGCTCATTGATAACCCCCATAAATTATTCTCCTGTCTAAATATTTGAGTCAAAGTCGGGTTCATTGGGGTCTAAATCTACATGTATTATAATAAATTGTCGTTTTCCTCATTTCACCCTTTCAAGTGTTCCGCCGCCGCCATGTGACGGACCTGCGGAGCCAATAACCTCCCTCGGTCACCGATATCCCATCGGATCTTGTGACGCATGTGGTCTACAGACGGCCTGTCTTCAGTGTCCATTTATCCATCGCCAATCAATATGCATCTCGCGCCCGCCGTACGAATGCACATTTCGGTGAGAGTTGTACTACGTGCGCCGCTGGCGAGACTGCAGACTGCACTCGCTGCATACTGCACTTGCACCTCGTTACATAAGAGCCTGCCGTCAGGTGGTGATATGCTAAGTGCGTTGGTAACTGGCCACTTTGTTAATTAATCGGCATTCGATGTGGTGAGTGATGCAGTAAATCAGACCAATTGAATACGCATTCTGACCTATTATTACATCTGTAGGTAATCAGTTACTTGCATTAACAGACTTATGCGCTTACAAATTGATTGTAGAAGCACGACGTCATCAGCGGCGTGCTGTGACTTTCTTAATTAGATATCTAATATCTCTGTTATAGTCAAACCTAGGAGCTTGACTAGTCAGACCTGAGGATTGACTAGTCAAACCTAGGAGCTTGACTAGTCAGACCTGAGGATTGACTAGTCAAACCTAGGAGCTTGACTAGTCAGACTTGAGGATTGACTAAAACCTAGGAGCGCCGGAGCCTCGAGGATTGACTATAACATCTCCATCAACTTTCCTCCATTCGGGTAAAACCTGTAGTCTTTGAAGTCATCTAAGAAAATGAACAATGATTAATTACGAAATACAAACTTTTTAAGTTAGCACCTAACTACACGTTTCGTACGTAAATGAAAATAATTTGCGGGAGAAGAAATTCAAGAAAAATTCTCAGAATATTCCGCTTACTAATATATTATTAGATAAAAATATATATATTTTTTTTTAATTTTATGAAAAACAAATACCTTTGTATAACACCACTATTTTAATGTAATTTTTTACACATTCTAAAATAATTTTTATATTTTATTTTATATAATTGTTTTTTATGATATATTTTAGGTAATTAATCACCTCTCCTTTCTAATATTTTGTCTATGTTCTAATTAGTCTATACTTGTTTGTCTTTTGTTATTTATTATTGACTTATTATCCTGACGAAGAAAACATAGTTTTCGAAACATGTTGATATTGTTAATAAAATAGTGGTGTTATACAAAGGTATTTGTTTTTCATAAAATTAATGATGACACCCCAAAGTAAATATGCCTATTTTGAAGAAAAAATATATTTAATTATATATCGTAATTTTTTTTTGCGTTATTATGCCATGTTGCGCTATCTCCTTCTTTAGCCGATGTTTTGGACAGCATTACAGTGTCCATCATCAGGGCAATCCATTACACATCTGCTAATGGATTGGAGACTGTAATGCTGTCCGAAACGTTGACTAAAGAAGGAGGTAGATCAACACGCAATAATAATAAAAAAATAAATCACGACAATTATTATGGCCGCGAAAAATCAATCAGTAAATTATTTTATTATTTCCCGAACAAATAAGAGTTTTTCTGATATCAGTTCTCGATTTTACTAATAATGTATTTTAATATTTATTTCGTTATTAATTTCGTATTGTGTCGTACTCAAAAATTGTTTATCTTTAAATAATCGCATACGACGAACGATGTGATCGCTACAGCTATGTAGTACATTTCGCTTTAATGTAACATTATTATTCTTGTTATGTAAATCTTCGGTTGACTAACCTCCAGTCTAGTCTTTATTATTGTTGCTATTGACCCCCATGCAACAAATGATCTACGTATTTGACTTTGACTAAGGTTGTGCTTCGATTCCCTTCACAGAACAAACATTGATGGGTATGGATTTTTTGTACATTTTACGTATGTTCTGAACTTGTTAACATCGTAAAAACATATCTAGATCATTTCTAAATTAATAATAAAGACAATATTAAAACCTAGAAATGAGTTACAAATGGTTTTAATAGTTTGTCTTTCATAATTTTCAACATATTTCTAACGAGAAATATTTGCTGAAAATGCGTTTAACGCCGAGGCAAACTTGACATAATTCGTACGAAGTTATCTTTTATGTGGTAACTTTTTCACTTATACTCACTTAGGGATTTTAAAAATAATTTTATATGATTATAAATAAAGGGTCCGCGCAGCGTTAAAGTGTGTAATTGTGCAAAGTTTGGTTCTGCCTTCCTGGCATTAAACACCCCCCGGGCCCTCCCTCGTAACTCTCACGCCGCACCCTCCCTGCTCTGGTCAGCGAAAAGTGTTTTTTTTTTCGAGGTTGGCGAAATACACCGAATGTGACTAAGTACATCTTACTTTTTATTATTACACGCATTTTAGTATTGTTTGTAAAGTACCCAATACGTAAATCATAATATGGCTCGATGAGCTCGCATTGTGAGGTATTGGTGGGTTGGTTTTCAAGAATTCTCTTATCACTTGAGCGATGAAAGAGACCATGTCTATGATAAGCAGAGAAATAGATTTTGATGGTGGAATAACTGGACGTGTGAAAGAGTTGAATTTTTTGTCGAGGCCAATGTAATCATGTTCGGTATCCGAAAATTGTGATTGAATTGTAAAAGATAAACATTACTACGCAGTCACTCTTGTTTGTTCATATTTCTCATACGAATGAATATGTAAAGCTTCAGGATATCTAAATTCCTCATTTCATTAAGGCATACCTATACAATGTTTATGCATTTTACTATGCTAATTTGTACTTTTTTAGATTAAATCGATTCAAATTCTATTGCATTTATACGATGCCTACATGCTACATTCATTGCAGGTACCTTGCACATTAATCAAAGAAAGAAATTAATGCACTCTTAACAAGCCGTTATTTCCCATATATTCATCATATTAGTTTTGCCTTTATTTACTGTCATTGTAATAATTGAGGAACTTTTTTATTAATTTGACTCAACGGTGTTAAATAATGATCCACGCCGCGTTCAGGCCCAGAGCCCGAGGCGCTCCGCAACACGGGGGCGGAGGCACTAATTCAGCCCGGGGCAGCAGTACGGCAAACCTGTCAACTTCAACTTTTCATTTCACCCCCGTTAAAGTTTCGAAACCTCAAAGTTTCGACGACTTCGCTCGTATATTTTTTACCCAAGAGCGAATGGTAGCTATCCTTCAGTCAGTACTAAATTACACAATACATACATTTACTTAAATACATGAAATCACGTCATATAAATAAATAACCTCACATTACCAATAGTGGTGACCGGACAACTCAGAATCATGAAACTTCAATACCTTCTTTAAAAATTCATTTAGGCGACGCTTCCCATCTCAAAAAGAAGAAGATGGAGATATATGTAATTACGAATGTTGGACAAGTGCGCTAATATTTTCAATGATAAAATTGAAGCGAAAATTGTGAAAATGCTTAGTAAAAAAATTACTCGTTTAAAATAGAGCAAAAATCTCGTGGGGGTTGTCTAAAACAACGTTCAAGAAACACTGTAAATTTTTTCATACTTATAACTTGTTAAATAATAGAGACAGGCTTGAAAATAAAAAATTTCGGAACATACTTTGCGATTTTTTTCTATCGAGGGAATTTCATAAAATTTGCGTTTTGGAGTGGAGGTTGTATAGATATTACCTTTAAAAATAACGTATATTTTTTTAAGAGCTTAAAAACTTCAAATGTTCAAGGGATATTTGCAAGAAATCGGTAGAAATTCGGGTAATGGCGGCTTAAAAAGGATGAAAATTTTTTATTAAAACATTGGTCAAATAGGTTACGTTAGATTAAGTTATGGGCTATTTTTGAATTATTTTTCATAACTTTTAATGACATTTCAAGAGGGTGTTAAAATTGCATGATTCTGAGTTGCCATAGAACCACCAATGGTATCGTTTGTTTAATAAAGTAATATGTTTTTTACCAGAAAGTTCTAGTTTGTTTCTTCCCGTACCTAAGTTTATTTGACATAATCTAAATATTATTTTCTCTTAGCTATATCAATTGTGCTAGCAAGATTTTTACTTACGAAAAACTATTTGACACCACCGCAGCCCCGTGAAAAATCATCGGATATAAAACTAAAATAAAATAATATTTTTGTTTTTAAATTTAAAAAAATATATATAAGTGAATCGAACAATGGTTAACCGCTTGGAAGGCAACTATTCTTACCACATCACCTCCAAATATTATAAGAATGAAATAATTCAAGTAGTAGATATTTTTGCTGAAAATAAGAATTATGTTTACTAGTGCAAACTTGGAAAAAATTACGTGATATTATAATATTGTAAGATTGATAAATTGCATGACCCTTGAAAAATCACTCTCCTTCCTTTCCGCAAAAAACCCTCCACACAGCATCCTCAAAGATGACCGAGGGGGGCCGTGAGGGAATTTTTTTTGCAAGGCCTCAAGTGGGGAGCTAATGTTAAAAAAATGGTAACATTAAACATTCTCAATTACGCAAAACGGTTTTTTTTCATTTTAATTAAAATTCATGATAATATTCGTCTTGTCAAAAACGCCACCATCAATAAGCATTCCTTAAATGGCGTCGTAATTATTCGCAAAAATAATTACCCCCATGTCCTTTTATGTTCAATTGATCGTGTTATTGTGATGTTTAATTAAAAGAGAAAACATTAAATCACACAAGATGTTGACTTCTCCGTGAGTCTTGTTTCGCTTTCATTTATCTTTACCGAGAATATTTGGTAAGAAGACATGGCCAATTAAATAAGGACAGGGAAGAGTCTCATGCAGATCCAAATGAATTAGTATCGCGGGTTAAATGCCCCGCGAGCCGCAAGCCGCAAGCCGCTCAGGAACACCCAACCAGTGGTTAAACAAACAACTAAATATGTATTAAATCTTACAAACAAATGCTTCTTGCTTTACCACCCTGCATTGTCCGAGACTTAACATTTTTTTAAAAAAATTTTTCGTCTTATTTTAGATTGTTCGATAAAAATTTCAAAGTTCTTAATTCAAAAAATTAACCTTTTAATTATAGATAAAAAAAAATCTGTACCTACCTAACATTGTGATGTCAGAGCTCAATGTGATATGATGTAATAAAATATATAAATATATACATATATGTTATGGTAAAGATTTCCACGGGTATAAGATGTAGAATGTAACGTAGTCCTTAAAAGGACTTTTTAACTCCTGATGTTTCGGACAGATCTCACTGTCCATCTTCACAGGCCTTATGTCTTGAGTTTTGTCTCCAACTGATCGCTTTCGCGTGTCTGTTTGGTCCAGAAATCAAGACCTAAGTGAATGCTTAGCAATTATTTTTATGTCTAGGACGGAGTACACGGGTTGAAAGTGATTTGGCTCTGCCCCATCCACCTTTACTGATATCAAACCAATTATATTAAACAACTTATATTAAATCCTTTACTCCACTTTAATATTTGTAATACATAAAATGTAATCATGATGTAATACATGAATGATATTCATCAATCAAGGTGGACTTCCAATGTTCCTCTTCCCCATCATCTTCCTTATTACAATGGCTCCGTGCCAGTTAAGACTTTAGTGTGGAATTCGCACAGAAAAATTATATTGTTTAGATTAAAAAATTTTGATGAACCCAGCTTTTTTAAATATAAACCCATATAATATCAGAAGTCTACTTTATGGATTTTTGCAAAAAATATTTCCTGCAAAGAAAGTGTGTCAACTTTTTAACTAAACTACTTTTTAACTAAAAGGTCTCCACTGGTTCACTACTATTATGGATAATTTGGGGGAAAGCCCTTACAAACACCTACTTGTACACAAACATACCACAAGATTTAGAGAAGGAAAGGGCCTAAAAACTCCTCGAATATTAAATAAATATGGAAGCCGTACTCTTGAATATCTAATACCAGTGATTTTCAATAAAATCAATAAAAACATAAAATTTGAAAAAAATGAGAGACTAAGTCCTAAAATGATAAAACTATGGTTAATGAACGAAAACTCCATGTATCTTTGAATATCTTAATATAGCTGCCTACATATTTATCTTTTATTAGATAGGTATATTGAAATATCTTATATATTTATAGTTGTAAGTTAAATTATCTAATACTACTATGTGATCAATTCTAATGTTTCCTTAAAACTATAAATGTATTTACAAATATTTTCTTAGATATTATATTAAGAATGTTTAAATTGTTAGAACCTGCAGACAAGCTGCCATATGACAGCTTTGTGGGTCTATTCTATTTATTGTACAAAATGTTCTCTGTAATTTTAATAAATAATAAAAAATAAAAAATAAATAAAAAAAAAACCATTAATTTATTTTTATTTATTCACAAACCGGCTTCGCTTGACTGAAGCATCACAAGGGTAAAAGATTTAAGTGTTAAAATAATAAAATAAAATAAAAAAATAAGATCTTTAATTATAACTGTTTGCGTATATATGTACCTTGATAATGCTTGGGCCAATTCTTCTTTTTTTACACAAATCCCACACAGGAGGCCCTGAGAAAAATTATTTCTCTCAGAGCCTATGCCATCTTTGGAAATGCTGTGTTGAGACAGTTGAGACTTCAGTGTGATATTCACACAGAAAAATTATAATGTTCAGATTCAAAATTTTTAATGAACCCAGCTTTTTTAAATATAAACCCATGTAAAATCAAGAGTTTACATTATGGATTTTCGCAAAAAATATTCCCTGCAGAGAAAAATAATTTTATGAAGCAAAGACTATATTTTTAACCATTAATTAATATTAATTTATTCACAAACCGGTTTCGCTGGACTTAAGTGTTAAAATAATAAAATAAAATAAAATAAATTAAAAAATAAAGGTCTTCAATAAAAACTGTTTGCATGTGTATGTGCCCTAATAATGCTTGAGCCGATTCTTTTTTTTACATAAATCCCTGACAGGTGGCCCTGAGAAAAATTATTTCCCTCAGAGCCTATGCCATCTTTGGAAATGCTGTGTGGAGGGTCTTTTTAAGAAAATGAAGTAGAAGAAGTTTTGGGAAAGAAAACGGTGTGAGGGGTGGGTAGGAATCTAAGGATCAGTATGTCCAGGAGTGACGAACGTACAAATCCATCCCTCCTGCTGCAGTGCAAGGGTCGAAAGAGACCATCTGAAGAGGTCAAAGGGTCTCCAAAACTTATCTCTCCCGATCCGGCACGCAGGTGCATCTGCCACCAAGACCTGGACACACGTTACCCGATGAACCCGGGCACCACTGCTAAGTCACAAAATGTATCGAATCACTTGAGGTGACCTATGGAGACATGTTATCGGTACGGTTATCCATTAAATAGTCTATATAGTCGTCTCCCAAATTGAATCTTCGGTTAAAATAATTGATGTATTAAGAAATTTAATAATTGAACAGTTAATATTTTTCTCTGATGAAGATTGAGCCAAGCCAACCGGTTAACGAATTAATTTAAAAAAATAGTGGTTATTAACAAAGTGTTTGTTTCATTTATTAATATGTCAAACAACAAAATGATCGCTTTCTACGAATAGACGAAAAGATTTTTAGTGTTGTCTTATCACGGTCATTAAAAATACTAGTTTTACACAGTACAATAATACAAACGATTAGAAGCCTTATTATTAATTGATGCGTCTACGAATTAAAGCAAGATTACTTGTAATCGTTTTATGATAAGGTCTTTGAATAAATTTGGACATTCTACTTGTGTTCGTTCACCATGAAAGTTTCATGATACCTCAAGCAAGTTAATGTACCGGGAGGTATTTCTCAGAAAGAATTACTTATAATGCTTATAATACATATGCGCTTTGTTTATATAGTGCATTAACTAGGTATAAAGTATAAACCATTCTCTATATTAGTTATTAAATCACCACAATGGCCGTATTAATTAGTTTTAACATCGTCAAATCGGAACGGAACCGAGCAATTCAAAATATCCGCTCGTTTTATGTTATTACACAAGTCGTAGTTAAGCAACTTTAATGTTGCTTGTTTTATTATCATTATGGACGAGAATCTTTTAATGGTGGAGATATATAATTGTTAATAAAAAGCGGTGATGGATCACAGGTGTTTGTTCTTACAACCGAGCTTTTAGTAGAAAATTGAAAGATAATATCCAATGACAAAAACACAATTTCAACATACTTCGTATGTACTTATAGAATTTTTTTTTTGAGTTTTGAATTTTTTTCCCTAAACTTTTCTTAAAATTATCTGTAAACGTGTAGGTACTTATATTTTTTCCCTTTAAATTTACAAGTAAGAAATATTTGCCAATATTTATCTGGTGTTAAAGTTTATCAGTGAGAAGTAGTAATGATGCAGGCGAATTCTCTGGTTATTTTTTTATATTGTCTGTATCTGTGTTTTCATGTCGATAGCGGAAATTAAAAATGCTGATAAGGACTTTAAATCCATAAATGAATTAAATATGTAATTTTTCTCCTTTTTTCTCTCTTGATCTTCGTCGTCAAAATATTTCTAGGAAAATGAGTGCGTTTTGATGACATGCATTTTAAGGTTTTTTTTTAAATTAAAAATAAACTAAATAACGTCATTAAAGAGATTTACATATTCTGAAAGATATATTTAATATTATTTTATAATAAAAATTTATTAAAATTATAGGTCTAAATAATCAGGAGTAACGATTTTTTGGAAAAATTAAAAACTTTATTTTAGCTCTCCTAAACTATTGAC
This sequence comes from Glyphotaelius pellucidus, assembly GCA_936435175.1. NCBI lineage: Eukaryota > Metazoa > Arthropoda > Insecta > Trichoptera > Limnephilidae > Glyphotaelius > Glyphotaelius pellucidus. The sequence goes on from OW386537.1 coordinate 23,731,489, forward strand.
ATTTTGTCATTTACAAAATAAAAAATTCAATTTTTTATGCATACATACGTACACACACACATACACACACACACATATACACGTACGTACACATATACTAAAACGTACATAAGTATATAAAACGCCCGTTGAAATATAAGAAATTATATTTTTTTCTTTAAAATTGCTTAAAATGGATTTTGTTATTGACTAGAGCTGAATAACCAGGTACCTGATTCTTTATCTTTTTCAAATATTCCTCTTCCCCATTGCATTCAGCCTCTCAATTGGAATCCTTATGCATATTGATAATTACATCAAATTTAAATTAATCTGGGGCTACTGCGGCTACATATCTAGGCCGAGAAAAACAGATTTTTGAGAAAAAGCCCCAATTTGCATACAAATAATCAACACAAAGCGACCTTGGGGTTAAGCATCAATAAACGTGTGTGATTTATAATTATATATTTAAGAGTATGTACTTGTACCCATGTAAAATCACCGGATGGAACTTAATATGCCTATATGAAAACAGAGAAATTTTGTTGAAGTTGATGTGCATTTTACTCCACACATTCATTAGTTTCACTATTAGAATAGTCTGCAAATAAATATTAAGCCAACGTGAACGCACATTTCAAATATAGAACAAAATTTATCGTCTGGTAAAATATATCGTAGGTAGGTACTTAATCGTTCGCCTGGATTTGAAAAGATTTTTTTTATAATTTGAATAAATTCCTTTATAGGTTCCAAAGTTGAAATTGTTGCACTCTTAGGTACCTGCGTTTGCACATAGAAATGGTATTGTTTAAGCGTTGCGGTTCGTTTTTTGTTAGTGTTCGCCACCCCTGCACTATTAGTAAGAAGTTGGAATGTACGCGAGGGAGATTGAATGTTTAGGATGTTTTTTTTTTGTATTAATAGCCCGCTGTAAGAGATAAACGGTGTAGTTTTTTAGAGCGAGGGAGAACATAGGCGGACGCAGTATTAGTTAAATGGAGCGAAGTGGCCTCCACGTCGCCCTGTCGCCAGGAGCCCTGATGGATGACTGTTGCTGATGGCTGCTCCTTGATGCCTGATGGCTGATGGCTGATGGGACGGCTCACTAAATTGTAAACTCTGAAATATCATCCCACTGTGTTACCCTTTACTTAATGAAGCGCTTCGCGTGGAAAGGTTCCATTTTGGCCTTAATCGCTTTATAAAACCTTTACGAATCAAATCACAATATTAAGTATGCAAATAATGTGTTGATATTATTTTTAAATACGAATTAACTAACTTAAGCGAGGTCATATTATTTCTGACGTATTTTATAATCGAATCGGAAAATATCTCTTTGTTTAACACGTTGCCTTTGCCTTTGTTTAACACGTTGTTTATCTATTTGCCTTTTAAGGGGATCCACTAGTCTTGGAAAAATTCGACAACGGAATCAAGAGAAAAAGTTGAGAAAAGTTTTTGGAAAGGTTGGACAAGGTATTTGCGAGTTGTTTTTCAAAGGTTAATTTATTACGACTTATCGACGCGCTATAGGCCCTTCTGCTGATGGCATAAGGATGCTATTCGCAGTTGGGTAACATCTCTTTTTATGCACTGAAAAAAAATATCGCTAAAATTCATGTTTTATTTTATTTTGTGAAATTCAGGCACAAATATTAAAATGCTTTCCGATAATTTTGTAAAGAACTTAATTTGCCTAATATAATGAAACTTTATCCAAAAATGGATTCATTAGTAGGAGATTTTGGCACATGGTCAAAGTATGTTTATAATAGGCCTGATACTTTATTTTTTCCAGACTTACAAAAGGACTCATTAAAAAATTACTCTATATTTTCCAAGGCCAAGGTCTGTTCTACTCGCAGTAATTAATTGAAGCATTTAAAATATGTATATCTAAGCGATCAAATTTTCAAACCAAAAACACATGATTTTGAATCATTTCGCTTGGCTTTATCTTAAATACGACCATTTTTATAGTTAGTTGAAACACCTTTATATGGTGTAACATCATTTTATCATTGAAGAAGAACATTAACTAACAAATCTAAACTTAAATACGAAAAAGAACAAGACACAGAAAACAAAATGCTAAGGGTTTCAACTGGGACAGTTGAGGCGCTTGTCCCGGTAAGACGAGAGATCCTGGGTTCGTGTCTCAGTTTCGACCGTTACCTTTTTTATTTTTCTGTGTCTTGTTCTTTTTCATATTTTTGTTTAGATTTGTTAGTATTATCTTCTTCTTCAAAGATATAGTACATTGATGGGAATAGCCTTCAAAAGTTATTATAAAGAGATTTGTTCTGATAAAAATTAACATCAATTTGTTTGTATGAAAATGCAAACCGATTTCGCCACAACCGTGTCCTTGTCAGGGCAGATGTAAACATTTGTATCTTATACAGTGCTAGATTCAAAATGTTCTTTTTTCCAAAACTGGATAAATATATCGGAGCAATAAGGAGTCATTTTACTATTTTTATTAAAATTACAAAATTGAGCTTTCGTTTGTGAAACAGAAAGGAATCAGAGCAAAAGTTTATAACACGAGATATTTGATTAATTTCTTCAAATGTTTGGTATTTTGTTTCTTTGGGGTTTTCATTGTGTGACGTAATTTCGGATCCAGCAGGGTCTTGCAGACGGCGGGTGTTCCTGGAAGACGAGATGCGCGGCGGCGGGCGTCACGGCCAGACGTCGCCACTAATCGCTAATTAGCTTCATCTGCCGCCCATCCTTCCAAACCAACTGCACGAGTACACCGTTTTTTAAGAAAAATACTCCCGCTGGTAGGTGCGTTTTTCAGGTGCACGCGTCCGTGAAATATTATACCGTTTTGACAAAGAAGCCGCTGAAATGTTAAAAAAACTTGTTTTTTTTCTCAAATCTGTTGTGACAACAAATCATGCTTAAATTCGTCACAAATCGTTTATTTTCCATGTTCCCATGTCGAAAAACATTTAGGCTTTACATTTTTACCAATAACACAAATAAATGTATGTAAAGATTTTAGTGATTTTTACTCGAGATCTCTTCTAAGGTACCTAACTAAGTGATATTTTTCAATACCTAAAAGATAGGTATTGAAAAATATCTAAGAAATACATTTTTTAAATAGAAAGTGTTAGGTAGTTTGGTAGGTACTCTCAATATAGCCCTGTTGAAAGATCGTCATTAAGAATCGTAATGTCGCTTGTTATGGATTTAGCCGTGTTTAATGGCCTTTGACATAGGTCACCCCAAGTGGTTGGCTAAGTTTGGTGACTTCAGGGGTACCCGGGTTCATGGGGTGAGGTTTGTCCGGGTCTTGGCGGCGGATGCGTCTGCCCACCAGTTGCACGGCAGGCCGGATCGGGAGAGAATGCTTGAGGGACTCGACTTTGACTTCTACAGCCGTACTCTCTCGGAACCGCAGTGGGAGGGATGGATTCATACGTTCGTCACTCTTGGACACACAGTCCCCCAGATTCCCGCCTAACCCTAATACCATTTTCCTTCCCAGGACTTCCTCTCCTTCCTTTCATAAAAAGACCCTACACACAGCATCCACAAAGATGACCGAGGCCCTGAGGGGGATTGTTTTCCTCGAGGCCTCCTGTGTGAAGCTAATGTACAAAAAAAGATCTAAATAGCCTGCTACTACCCAACCTTCGCCTTCCTCTCCCGCTCCCTTGAATCTATCGTCTATCTCCCTTATATAATCAATCTCCCTTGAAAATACCCTATTAGGCAGTTGTAACTTTTGTTCGGTATTCGCATAAACAAATCCAATTTCCATATATTTATTAACATATTTAAAAAAAAGGTATTTAAAAAATATAAAAATAAAGTGCACAATAGGGTACCTTCATAGGTAAGATCAGAATTAATTATACCTTTACTGACTGACATTTCAATTGTAAAATAAATTATTTCATCCCGAAATTAAATACGGAACATTTAAGTGGCTGGGAATTTTTTTAATTATTTATGTGACTCTAAATCCGTGTACCTACAAATATCTCGTACACTTCACTCCGTACTTTACAACGTGTTAAACCAAAACTATTTGTGAGCACATAAATAACGCGTCAGTTAAATGTAACGTACGTATTATTTAAAAATATATGCAAATTCCATAGCACTTAAATCATCCGGGCAACAGAAGCAGTGAGCAGAGAGCAGAGCTGTATCTAATCAGCGTAAATCAGTATCGGACAAGTCCCTTATAAAAACACTAACTCGCCGGTCACTTCCAGACGCAGACGGTAGCACGGAGTGGCGGAGTAGTCGGTAGCCGTTGCTTCTGCTCCCACGTGATATTTTATGTCAAGTCCAACACTTACTCCGGCCCAATCCCTGTCTTTAAATAATAATTGTCAATTTCGGAACACGAGATACAGCCTCTTTGGAGATGTTCGGAATTACGCCTGTTGAAAATATCAATTAAAAATATTATTTACGCTGCATATTTTTTCAATGGATTGCCTGTACCAAAATGCCTAAGAAAATAAAATTAAAGAAATTTTGTTAAGATTTTTGCAATGTTATTTATTTTATGATTCAAGTTGAAAAAAGTCATCAAAAACGGTTTGGTGACACAATAATAAATTAATGTTAGATTTATATTTTTTTTTCTACGAGTTGTGCTTTGTACAGTTAAAAATGTTTTCTGAATGAAATAAAAACAGCTTTCACGCTTCAAAACAATTATAAGTAGTTACCTACTGAGAACTATTTGATTAAAATAATAATGTATTTACCATGGTTCTATGACAGTTGATCCTCCGACAATTGGTCCCCCGGCGTACTTATGTATATAATGTGCAGTTGCTTCAGGGAAAATATGTTTTACTTAATTACACAAAATAGAACTAAATGACCCCGTAGTGATATGCAGAGAGGATGTACCGCCGAATAATAAAAGAATAAAACATGTTTTCATTAAAATACATTAAGGAAAAATCTGCTTCTCTATTTACTGTACGTGCCAGCGCATAAGTACAAAAAAATCGACCCTGTGTATAAATTCCTTTGATATTCATACCAACTTATTATTAAGGGTATTTTTGAAGACGAACTTTTAAGTTTGAAATTGGAAAATAATGCACAAAAAATTATGATTTTATAGTAAATATCATTTTGGGGGATCAATTGTCGGAGGATCAATTGTCGGGGGATCAACTGTCGGGGGATCAATTTTCGGAGGATCAATTGTCGGGGGCTCAATTGTCGGGTCACCATTTACCATGTAAGTAGGTATAGATTGTATATTTTGTAGGTATATTTTGAAAATTTGGAGCTATCCAATGTTGCAACACTAACTAGGGTCAGTAGTTTCACGGAATTTCATCAATTTTCAAGTACTGTGAAATTTCTATTTAAGTTTTGTTACTTAATTTTTATTGAGCATTTTTTCGTATAGTTGAAAGAATATCAGAACTTCATTGGAAATTTCACAGAACTTGAAACCTAATTTTGAAATTTGATGAATTGCTTAAATTCTGTCAAACAACAGGCTCTAAAACAGTGTTAGTCCTTCAAAGATAATATTACGTTTGATGTTATTTTTGTGAAAAATCAAACGTGATCCAAATTTCGAAAACATTTGTTTACTTGCAATCATCTATTTTTCATTCAATTACAATCATAAAACTACAGAAATTATTTATTTATTTAAAAATTGTCCCACCATACTAGGCGTATGCCCGTATCCTGGTGGAAACATAACAAAAATAAAAATACCAGCAACAAAATGAAAAGAAATGATTATAAAATCAATCAATAGAAAGTTATTTTCCTATTGTTGGCACAACGCGTGGCGCATTCTTATACCAATTATTATTCTTATAGTACATTTTACGAGAACCTCAGATACACCACTTCAACCGTATATTATCAAGAGCCTGGTAATGCATAAATCAAGCGCATAATTAAATTTTCCCATTTCCATTTCATTGTCAAACAAAACTTAAGCAGACAATGGTATAAAACTTAATTCATGGGACTATGTCGACAGATATAATTCCAAAAATACACAACATGGAATACTAAAGAATAATAGTGTAATAGACTAATGTTCCCATTCAATGAGTTCTGAAGGCTTTATTAAATCAGTACACAATGCGGAGTTTTATAGGAAAAATTAGGTGGATATTAGATACCTAAGTAGGTACCTACTTACCGTATAATGTTATGAAATTAATTTAGACATTTTAACTAACTTTATCTAACAATTCAACCAAAAGCTCAAAATCAATAAAATGAGCTGGTAATATTTTCAAAGTTTATAAAGTAAGTCCTGCGTCTAATACATTTGTAAGAATATTTGGAATCATATCGATAATATTCAATATCTGTCACAGACGCACGGCCTCCGTGGTCGAGAGGCTAGGCTCTCGACTAGGTCGCGGGTTCAAATCCCGACACACACAAAAAAAATATTTGATATATTTGTGTTTTCACAATAATCATTTAAAATAATATAAGGCATATTTGCGGCATTCTCCAGAGTGGAAGAAATTGTCAGTGTCTCCCCGGTGCAAGACCACCATTCAGAAATGAAACGTAGCTTGAAATGGCTTTAACCGTATTTGGTGACAAGACCTGAATAGTCAGGTGTTTCCGTATCTACCCCTTCCCCCCCATCTACTTCCCCATCCTATTTATCTCTAGCCTCACAACTTACCACAATTGGGGAGCAGTTGGAACACTTGTTCGATATTCAAATAGTCAGGTGTTTCCGTATCTACCCCTTCCCCCCCATCTACTTCCCCATCCTATTTATCTCTAGCCTCACAACTTACCACAATTGGGGAGCAGTTGGAACACTTGGTCGATATTCAAATAGTCAGGTGTTTCCGTATCTACCCCTTCCCCCCCATCTACTTCCCCATCCTATTTATCTCTAGCCTCACAACTTACCACAATTGGGGAGCAGTTGGAACACTTGTTCGATATTCAAATAGTCAGGTGTTTCCGTATCTACCCCTTCCCCCCCATCTACTTCCCCATCCTATTTATCTCTAGCCTCACAACTTACCACAATTGGGGAGCAGTTGGAACACTTGTACGATATTCAAATATTTTTTTTAAAGACAACAACCCACAATTTTTAAATCTTCCTTTTTATACCCGTCTAGTTATCTCGGGAAGATTTTATAAATGTTTCGAACATTTTAAAAATATTATAATACCACGTTTTACTGAATATTGTTAAAACTATTTGCACAGGCACCTACGTCGGTAATGTGTAATTTATTCACATCGCATTTAGGCTGATTTTTAAATGTATACCAAAATAAAGTAATCTGTCAGACTGTACCTCGAAAAGTAGGCATTCTTGTATAACAAAATTACTTCATAATTAGGCATACGGGTTAAATTACCCGTCAAATAAAGGTGTGAGTAATTTCAGAATTAAAATTAAAGCAGCAGAAATACTGCGTTTACTATTGTGATTATTTGCTTTGTGTTTATGCTTCAAAGCTGAAGAAATAAAACAAGTGTAATACTGTTATCCATTCACAAGCGTGGCCAATTAGGTCTAATTGAATCCTGCCTCTCCTTTTCAAGACACCTGTATGTATATTTACTTTTTTTTCAATTCCTCCATATGAGTTATTCATATAAGTTTATTCGCTAAAAGTGCGAGCGGTGTGAAAATAGCAATTAAGATATTAATAGAAAAAATACCAATTAGTACCTGACTTTTATTTACAGTTTTATGCCGGAAAGTCATGTCGGAGCAATGCTAGACATTTATTCACAGTTTTTCACTGGCTACCATGAAACTAAGCAGATAAATAATTTAATTTTAATCGCTCAGTGACGTTGATAACTTCCGGAACAGAAATCGCTGGGTGTTTCGAATAACCTAATTTAAAAAAAAACAAGAGACATTTGACGAGCATTACAAAATTAGTTTTTGTTTCCGAATTTCAGCACTCATAACATTGATACGGCTACTAACATTTCCAGTGACAGTATCTGCCAGTGAAATCGCGGCGAGTGCCACGAAACTCAGCTATTAAACATGGTAACACCGCAGCAGTTTCCTTTATATTTTTCATTCCATCCGTAATGGCGACTTTCGTCATATTCTTTGTTCTGCTCGAGCTTATTATTATTATTATTGTTCTACATTTTGAATATGCTCGAAACAAAGAAGCGGGAATTTAACTGTTTTCATTTTAATTGAAGGTAATGAGAAAATTGTGGCGGACGGCGGCGGCGTGACGCGCAATCTGAAAATGAACGCGAAGCTTGCCCACAGAGCAGATAATTATTGTGTTCTGCTAGGCCAGGCAATACACTTCGTACATCTACACTACCAACTCAACACAACCAACCAAATAACTAAACTAAAAAAATATAACTAACAAAATATCCTTATTTAAATATGGATCCAGATGAAAACTGCTTGCTTATTCGTATTTCCATTATACTTGAACACATAAATAAACATCAATGATATCTGCACCTCAAAAGTTATTAAATTTTAATAATATTTACTAATCAAATTATAATCGATAATTTATAAAACTGGTTGTGAAAATTACATTTCCAAGGAACCTATTAATATTTTTGGAACCGGATTTCATACTCTTTCTCGGTTCCATGACAGTTGATCCGCCGACAAATTACCCCCCCCCCCCCCCCCCCCGCGTACTTTGTACCGCCGTACCGTCGAATAACAAAAGTATAAAATATATTTTCATTCAAATGCATCAAGGAAAAATCAGCTTTTCTAAATACTGTGTATACCAGCGCATAAATATAAAAAAAATTGACATGTATATAAATTCGTTTGATGTTAATACCAACTCATTATTAAGGGAATTTTTGAAGTCGATTTTACTTTTGAAATTGGTTATTTTATATTAAATATCATTTCGGGGGACCAACTGTCGGCGGATCAATTGTGGGGTTGCCCTCTTTCTCTTTGGACAGTCTAAAGTCGCCTACACATGCAGGAAAATTTAACAATGTTTTCAATCAAAATATATAATTTTTTTGCAAGATACATTTAATAAAAAGTTAAGATATTGTAGCATATATGATTTTATAATTTAATAACGAAAGCTTCCAGCGAAAAAACAAAGGCACGCATTAGTTCTGAAAGTCTCTTTGTTCCGGTACCTACATAAAGAATAAAGCGATAATCTGGTTATTTGGTATGCAAATTTGCAGTACACTAGTCCGTTACAGAGAATGGTCTCGCTACCTCCTCTTTATTACTGTATTATCGTGTTGTGGTGTAGAGCAATCGTATTATTCTGATTCTTCACACTCTTGTGAAACGATTAAAAGAAGGGAGCTTATTTTAGAATACTACCAAAGGTTTTTGACCTATAACAAATCTATTTTGATGTATACATGACATGTTGGTAAAAAAAACAGTCTGGAGATGTACTCTAGCTACTTGTTGTGTCTGGGTTCTAGATAAGTAGATACTTGTTACGGTGGATAGCCCCGTACTCTAAAATAAGGAAGTAAAATAGTTCACACAGAATTATCCAATTCAACTCTAAATCATTTAATAAACGCACCGCTTAAATCCACGTATCTCAAATCAAATCTAAATGTAAATATTGATTAGATACTGGTAATGTATTAGTTGCAGATAAAATATGAAAAAAAAATCAAACCAGTCATTTAATTTTAACATAAAGTTATAATAAAATAGAGTCATTGAATTTTAAAGCTCATTGCGCCATCGAGTCAAGATCAAGGAACGAATCTAAAAATGGCTACTGCGATTGAACAGTACAATCTTATCTCCGTTTAATCTTGATTCCACTTCGGTGACATAGTTAGTTCTGATATGTTTTATGAACAAACAGGTATAGCTGCGAGCTTGTGTTAAAACTATAACATGAATTGTGGCGTATCGAGCTTAGAAGCGAATTCCTCTCGTGTGTTTGGCAGCCGGTGTAATCGGTCGACTAAGAGATAAGCTCCATCCAGAAGCGTTCGAGCCTCACAAAGTGGGTCGTGAATTTGTTGAAAGGTATATTTGACGCGCCAGCTCCGAGATCAACGCGGAAGGGTCGGTTCGCTACTTTTGATGCGGGGTATTAATCTTGTCGATGTTTGTCATTCATCTCGATGGTATCTGCGGCTTGGTGTAGGCCCGGGCCAAAGATAACCCGCGGTATCGGCCATCTACATCGGTGGCTGGTGATGGACGCGCTCCCTAACGACCGCCGATAGCATCAGGACACTACCGGACACAGGCCCCCGCCGGCCCCTTCCTTGCCCCCCTTCCTGCAGCCAGCCCTACAGTCACAATCACCGGTGCCCTCCACACAAACATCACACACGCCGCACAACGCCATCATTCATTTCCGAAGATTGCCATGTTTGAATATCACGGATCTAATTCAATCCTAATGCAGATTATTTGCTCCAATAGCGCGATCTAACTGTTAACGTGACTCGTACCCGTGTCAGAGTTATCGTAACGTTCCCATTACAGGTACATATATTCCATATACATAGTCATATTATTTGAATAACGTATGTACCTACCCTGTTAATTAATAGCTACCAAAACCTTAGAGTTGAACAATTCTCATAATTCTCTCAAATATTAATTTATCTGTGATATAAGTTTACATCTTTTCTTTTCTTTTCTCAGCGAATACGTAAAATACTTTTAAATCTCAACAAAGGTAATACCAGATTAGATATCTACTACCTACGTAATCCGTGGTTTTTGAAAATGCACCTTTATTGAATTATTTTCTTTGAATTTTGTCACGCTATCATGCTTCCTTGAATGCCTGTCTATCAAACAACACCAAAACACATTTCAACCAAAGAAAACATCTGTGTTGTATTAAAATCAACACAAAAATACAAACAAGAAGGTAAATGTATCTCTTATCAAGCATCTCCTCAACACCGTGATGAAAACATCGGCTCAATCTCGGGATCCATCTTTGATTTTATCCTTACATATTTGACACCGCTTCTCATAGAAAACATTGCGTTTAACAGAAGCACCTCTGATTTGAGGCGCCAGATTACGTTGGTCCAGACATAAGCCAAGGATTAAGGCTACCAGAACAATGGTCAAATGGGAATAGTCTCCTAAAACACATGCGCATTGTATTGTCACCTAGACACTGTGTATTCTAAGAAGATTATCCCCGCAGACCGATATGTTACGTCCTAAATGGGCCATTTGTCTACGGAATCTTTAAAGCCTTTTAATTTAGAACACTTACACTCCGTTGTAGCAACAAACATTACTAGGATCTGAGGACAACAAAAACATATATTTCAAAGCGTCACGGTTTACTCTCGCCAAATTTCAACATTTTCCTGAATTGCAAAACTTAATATTTTCTGTACACCAGGCCTTGAAAAAGACTTCCACCTAAAATGATTAACGATTGGTACCTCATCGTGTTTCGAAATGACATGTGTAACATTAATTTATTAATGGTGAGGATTCAAATAATAAAACTATGCCCGCTTCCACATTTCTTTGTGCAGAGTGAGCACTGAGCAATGATTTGAAGAATGCTGCCTGAGCAGGGGCTTCTCCTCATCACTCATCCCAACCCTGCTCGAGTCGTGACCGCTGCCGCTGCTCTGATTCAGATGATATGATACTCGTACCTAGTACCTACCTCGAGCAGAGCGGAGCACGGGTACAGATGCAGACTTCAGTCAGTCCAGGAATCCACCCATCGGATGAGTGGAAAGTCAACTGATCTGGAGACGATTCTAGATGAATAGGCGCGCTTGTATTCGAGATCGAGATCAATATCGGTCAGTCGCCCCACTGCACTGGCAGTGCTCATTTGACGGTGGCTCGGCCAGCATTCACTCGCACTCTAATAACACCAAAAGCTTTGTCAAAATTTAACAAACATTAAAACGACTAATTATATTTATATCTATCGCTTCTATTATGCTGACTCTTAATACAGTTCTGTTTTCCGGGGAATTCCGAACTTCTTCCGAAATTATTCTTTCATTTATTCGATACTGAAATCTTCACCCGACACTCTTTTCTAGTTATGAATACGTTTTACGTAAGTTTGAACAACATAAACCTTTGAATGGTTAGTAAACTGTAGCGCCTCGTGCAAAATTAACACAAATCACCGGATTTGATTCGTTTTCGTACGATTACGCATAATATTTCGTGTGGCGTGATCGTCTGATCGCTAAGAGATCTAAAACTGGAGGTAGAAGTGCGGTAATTGTCGACACCGCGATATTCTGGTGCTGACGATAGAGTGGCTGCTGCTGGCTTCTGCTGGCCATCTCTAGATGGTACGGGAACGGGTATGGGCGGCGTCGGCAGGTGATGATGAGGCGATAAGATGGCCCGGATCCAGGGTATCTCCGTTCTCATCTAGCGACCATCCCGTCGGCAGTTACTATTTCAGAATCGGCCTACGATCTCGTCACGGGCGCTGACAATATTCATTAAATTGTCTCACATTTTGAGAACAGCGAGCATTTCGAGTTTTAAGTGGTTTTTTAATGAATTAATAAACTGGAGAAAACTATAATTGAAAACAATTTTAAACATTTTAATTGTGCAATTTTTAACGTTCACTTATTTTGACATGCGGCGTTCATGCTTGGATTAGCTGTTGACAGGCGTGCTCTGATGTCATAAATAATTATTTCTAAAGCTCGAGGAACGTAAATAATTCAAAACCACTCCATTATACAAAAAAACTGATTTAAACTGATATCAAATCCTTTTCCTTGATTCAGTAAATTATTTATCAAAATGTTTATATGGGCAAGTACCAACCTAAGCGTAATATTTTATTTGAGCTGAATTTATGAATACAAAAGCAAGAAATAGACTAGCTAAAGAATATAATGCATTTGAAAAAGTACTCGAAATACCTCTCTGCATTTAAAAGATTACTACTAAACATGTCAAACGGAACAATGACGAAATCCCTTTTAAGACACACACCTAAATATGTCCCCATTATTTTTGAAGACACCAAACATATCCTTATCTGAGGACGAGATCGAGAGAGAATAGCGAAAGCCCTCTAAAAAATGTGCGTACGAGAGATGTCGAGGAGTCCCTTGGCGGGGAAGAAGATAGGAAGGTAGGTAGGTACCTAGTACTGGATGCTGGGTAGGTATTTATCTTATCTGATTTGCCATCGGGCACAGCCCTAGGGCCCCGCATCTGCACTTCTCTAGAGAAAGCCACCAACTTCTGCAAGAGACTTAGATACTTTCCCTTTTGTATTCAGCCTGGCGTCCACTTTCGATAAAAGATTTCCGAGATGATGCAGATAAGCTTCATAATACCTCAATTTAGATTTCCGCGAAACGCTGAAATGTGAGCGTAGGTACACTAAATTAGTAAATGTACACTTTTTCTGCTCCCCGCAGATTTGGGTTGACACATTGCATTGATATCACAAAATATTTCGGTTAAAATGTCATTTAATCGATTACCTTATCTGATATATCAATTTTCTTTTGAAGTTACGAAGCAATAATGATTTGTCTATGTGCAATATTTATGTATCTTTTCCATCGTCATAGTAATTTTTTTCATAACTATCTCTAGTTCGTCATATATCGATAAAGTAAGTACAATACTCAACGTCTAATGCAAATTGTCTATGCTACTCCTAACTGGGTAACTACACCTACCTACTAGAACCCGCTCCGTTATTTAGAGCAAGCCGCGCCTTATCTCATTTGTGATTTTTCCAATCTTCACACAGATCAAGCGATAGGCGGGAGATGTCCATCTCTTCAGATCCTTTGTGATCAGCCATGGTATTATTGAGTCTAGAAAAGCAGATGTATCAAACCTTTCGTGACCGAATACTAGAAACTGAACACGGGAATAATAATGTTTTGTTTATGCGATTGCTATCATGCACTAATGTGTAGATATCTACTTTATTATCAATCTTTAATTCACCAAATACTTGACAGTGAATAAGTAGATGTATATAGAATATAAGTAAGTATAAATACTCAGTTTCACGAGTAAATTATTGAAGATAAGATTCTCACGTGCAAATTACATACAATTGTACTCACTTTCCAGATTTTTTTCTATCTACAGAATATACTACGTACTAAAGAACGATAGTACCTACTAATTCAGTTGCTGAAGAAAGTTTCGCTTTGTCCTTTCCATTCAAAATATCTATAGCAAACTTTCTGATTTGCTTGAATTCTTCATAAGTTTCATATCTCTTATAAATGTATTACTTCTTGTAAAGAATGACAGATAAAATGATAGGTACGGGTAGATACGTCTGGGCTAGGTTCAGTTTAGAATTTCCCCGGGCGGGTGCGCTGATGGCTCTGTAGTCTGTAGTGAGTTTCATCTCTGAAGATTGGCCTTTCTGATAGGACGTCAATTGACGGTTTTATTCGGGCCATTGTGCCGTGTGCCGTTTGGGTTAAGCCCTGACATCTGGAGAGGCATTACACTTTATACTTTATTCTTTCAGAAGTTGGAATGCTGCGTCGTCAGAAGATGCGCGCAGATCGGCTGCGCATTGGCCCGTGTTGTCATTGTGTTCCCCACTACCAAACAACTCTCCGTCATTTCTAGAGACGCGATAGATGACGCTCTTTTTATACGAGTCAGGAAGACTAAAAGCTTTTTCTTTTCAGCGAGAAAGGTTTCGTTTAATGTATATCGAAAAAAATATGACAGCTAGACATTTAAGTTGTGGTAAAGATCATCGGAATCTGGTGTTCGGTTGCGGATTTAGTCATCAAATATGAATGGTTAAATGTTTAATAGACTCGTATAAAAACTATTAACGCTAACATAATATTTATATGGAAACTGGATAAAATTCCGGTGAATTAATTTATATTATATAAAATAATGGCTAAATTAGTCCTTGAGATAGAAGCAAAGTAATGACGATGGAAAAACACTTGTAAATATAATATATATTTAACCTCCCTTTCCTTTCCGACGAGTCCCGTCTATTTGGCAAACCGGAAATGTCCTAAAGCGCGGGAACGACGGAAGAACGATAAAAAGCTCAGAGGCAGGAAGTGCGTGCGCCATTTTAGATCCGATATTACGGAGGGATCCGAGCTTTGTTCTCCTCGTTTACTTTTACTTCGAGCACTTTTGTTTTTATTCCCTCCTAAAATAACAACACGCTGACCGACGAGCTTTACACGATTTGCTTTACCATCTATACATTGAATTTTACTTGTTTTGTCATTACTTCATAATGTCCTATTATTTTACTCTTGAAAACATAAATAATTGAGAAACAAAATACTGGTTTTAATCATTAGTTCAAAACATTGATTGTACTTTTATTTTTTCCGAGAAACTAAATATTTATTTGAATTCCCTCTCTACGTTGGTCCACGGAAATTATAGAAACGCTTTATTCTGAAAGATTATTAATGGTTCTGAATTCAACAGCCGGGGTAAGTTAAAGCTTACGGCGTCAGTGGATTTAAAGTTCAAAACGGGCTTTGAATTTAAACTTAATCAAGCCAAACTTTCAAAAACTTATTTATGCGCGTTATTTAAGTTTTATCGTAATCTACGCGGATATCCTTTGAAAGTTTGAACGGAACTTTTATTTTTGTTATATTTATTGTATTTTGGTTGATGGCATTTTTTGTTTTTGTTTTGTAAAGTGGGAAAACTAGTAAAAACTAAAACAAAAATAAAGGTTTTTTATTTTTAAGCTGTTACAAAATAGTAGAATACCAAAATTTCTGTACATACTTAAATTGGGGTTATTTTTTCCCAAAAACGGTGTTGTACAATTATCAAAAAATTATTTTTATTTTTAGTTAAATTCTATTTATTTTTAGTTTATTTCGATTATATGGACAAGCAATATCTCCAGAAGGATAAGTTCTGGCATTTGAAAATGTGCGTATTACGTTTAGAATTCACAGATCGAAGCTATTGCTTTTAGTTCGTAACCGATTAACGTCATTTTCATAATGGGCTAAGAAGCTTATTGCTTAAAAACCCCTGCAAATAAGACAAGATGCCGTAATATTATTGATTTTGAAAAGGGGATGTTTAATTTTGGCCGAAATGGGATAGTTTACTAGTTCCAGCGAGAGATCGTATGTGAATTCATTATTCTAGTATCTTCTGTCTTTTTTCGTTTTCAAACAAGATACGTGAGAAGGAAGAGGACGAACGTTGATGACGTCTACATGAACTCTCGCTGGGACCAGTTTACCTAGGTATCTATCTATCAACCTACTACCATCCATTGAAATCATTAAATATATGATACAGATAAAAAAATTAAAATCTAACATTTTCACTAGGTATCCATGTTACTACTCTGCCATTGAGCTATCCCTATAGCTTCCACAATACATTATTGCAAGTTTTAGAAACTAGTTTTGAGAAAAGTTTAATCGGTCTTGCTGTTTGAAACTTTATATTTATGAATAGAACCTTTGGAATGATCCCACTTACCGCCCCTAGGAATCCACGGGTCCCGGAGCGCAGAAGGCATAGGGGATGAGATCCGTGGACCTTGGCAAAGCGCCGCGCCGCCACTATGGGAGCCACTCAACAGTCAAATTATTGTAACTCAACACGGGAATAAAGGGCCGATACTTGGAGAGCAATCTTTTGTACTTACTACAACTTGGCAATGCTACCCTCCCCGAGATGCATTACAACAAACGAACTATCAAAATGTTTTGATTCTTAACGAGAACAGGCTGATTACAAAATTTTAATCCTTCGTCACCTTAAAAATATTTAGACTTTACTAGTTATTTTCTTAACTTGATTAAACTGGGGATTCAAAAAATTCGCGTTTGCATAACGTAAATCTTAACGCGAAATTCGTCATCTTTACGGAAAAAATGCGAATTTTTCAATTTTCACGAGAATAAAGCGCAATTCTCAATTTTCGGTGAACAACTCGACTTTTCAGATGATTTTCTTGTATTTTAAAATAAGAGAGAGATGTGAGATGTCACCGCAAAATGAATAAAACAGCTAAAACAGTTTTCCGTTAAATTCAATTTTAAACAATAATTAACCTCCTCCCTCTCTTCTTATAATATATTTCCAGAAAATCTGTTTGCAACGTTAACGGTGAGCTCCTGCTTCCTAAATTTTTTACATTTTTGTCTTGAATGTGAAGGGTATCGGTCATTGCAGCTATTTTCAGTTCCGTTTCCAGTATTGCTTCCACCATGAACTATGAAGCTTTGAAATAATAATTACAGTTGCAACTTTAATGCCGATTTTACGTTGGTACAGAAATCGTCGCAATATGTGAGTTGCTCTGAAAGTTGCTCTCAAAGTTGGTCCGAAAAGCGGCATGCCTGCCCGCCGTATGTTTTACACATATTTTTCTTTCCCTTATGGTCACTATAAAATCAGTAAAATGACTGTAATTAATCAAGCGAAGCCGGTAGTAATTTTTAGAACCTTATTAAAGTGTTATACTACTTTGTAGCCACCGTGTTGCGGATTCAAGTGCAGGTAATGCGACAGTTTATAAATAATGTCCAACCTCCTGCAAGAATAACATCGCTGTAAAGAGGCTGAGGGCTGTAAGTGAATGCCGAGTGTTTGTTTAGTCCGTCTTCGCATGTAGCAAGGAGCAAGGAGCAGTGAGCAATAAAAGAATCGCTTCCTTTGAGTACATTACCTACCTTTATACTTGTTATAATATGGCGTATTAACTTACTCAGCGGGTAGCTATGACTTTTTGCTGCTCCCCAAACTTTCATTTTGATTTAAGTTTTAATTTACATTTTAAGCTTTTGATTCGCAGTGTTCGATTTTTCTACCAATAAAACCCATGTTATTTTTGTAATTTGTTTATTCATGTCTTGAGATGTTACATAAATTTGTTTATTCATGTCTTGAGATGTTACATAAATTTGTTTATTCATGTCTTGAGATGTTACATAAATTTGTTTATTCATGTCTTGAGATGTTACATAAATTTGTTTATTCATGTCTTGAGATGTTACATAAATTTGTTTATTCATGTCTTGAGATGTTACATAAATTTGTTTATTCATGTCTTGAGATGTTACATAAATTTGTTTATTCATGTCTTGAGATGTTACATAAATTTGTTTATTCATGTCTTGAGATGTTACATAAATTTGTTTATTCATGTCTTGAGATGTTACATAAATTTGTTTATTCATGTCTTGAGATGTTACATAAATTTGTTTATTCATGTCTTGAGATGTTACATAAATTTGCAAAGTTCTATCTTACAAATGTAAATATAAATTACTCTGCCTCGATTCATATTTACACACCCTTAGAGACGAGCTAAAAAGTCATTAATCGCAACACAAACTTTCAATTCAAAGCGTTGAACGTGTGATAAACGACTGATTTGATAGTTATCAATGCGACCATAAAAATGATGGGCAAATAATGTTAAAGATAATACGTTTGAATATATCTGTAGAACAATAGTACCATCAGTTTCAAAAAGGTTTTTCGAACTAGTTTGTAACACCCTCCCGCAGTCCCCTCTTACCCCACTAATTTCCAAAGATACTACAAGTGCGTAGCGGCGTTTATCAATTCCGTTTAAATTTAGACTCGCGATTCTATTTGATAATGTTCTTTTCATATTTTATTTGTTTTATTCTTCAGCTTTCTAACTAAAACAAAATAATTTTTAAATTAAATATTTTTTGATACATCCGACGCACCATTACACAAGCAATGATGTCTTAATGATTTACCTCCACAATCCATCTTGAATTATATTACGAGTATGTTTTATGGCGTATGGCTACTTGATTAAATTATAGTATAGTGAAAACATTGATTTATATTTAGAAGTGTTTTAGAAGCTTTGGTTTGTAATAAGTGGTTTTATTTAGTAGAATGGTCCGATTTAGTACAACATGAAGTAGACATTGTAAACAGCGCTTTACCTAGCCGTACTTCCCCCAGCGCTAACAGCCACTCTGCAATATATGCTACTTACTGCGGACATAACATCACAGCTTCCTATCCACTCACTCCCCAACCCCTAGCGACTGTTACCGGAAACAACAGTTTTCAGTAAACAACAATAACATCTCTCGAGCACCATTTTATCGTTACTTTGTTTCGCGATATGTTATTGTTTAGACGTTAAAATCATTTATGACACCCGACTCGGCAGGTTAAGATCATAAATACGTTCCAGAAATCTGTTCTCCAATCACCCTAAAAACCGTTTATTTATTGTTTTCTTATTATTTGGATAACAATAACGCGAGTTTGCTGCGACCTACAATAGGGGAAAGTTAAAGCTAGTCTTTGTAATCAATATTCCTAAATGAAGTTGTTAGAGATATGGAACACGAATTCGAGCAACACTGAACAAAAAACCCGCGGGAAAGTGGCTGTCGCGTGCGAAATTTTTATTTCACGCAAAACAAATATAAAATATTATGACGCTTTCGACGTATTTATTTTCTTATTTTCATATCGCATTACCGTCGATAAACAATCTGAAACGTAAATGTTTCCCGAATTTGAACATGAAGGGGTAGTTCGCGGTTCACGAGAAAGTATGTAAAATTATGCTCGCAATCAGTCAGCCACGATAAGCAGACAAAATTATTGTTCAGCATGCGAAAAGTTATCTTAACCATTCTGGTATTTGATAATGTGTTTAGGTAGGAGTCGCGTGTATAGCTGTAGTGTAGCGTAGTGTAGCGTAGTGTGTAGGCCACCCTCGGCACCGGCAGAGGCGTCCAACTATTCCTCGTCGCCACCTAGAGCACGCACGGGGAGAGGGGCAGGGGTAATAAACCCGATTAGGGAGCCGGGCCCCGCTGTCATAAGCCCCGAACAATCGGGCCCTAAGTCGCCGCAGCCCCAGGGGCGCCCCTAGCGGGGGGTACTTATTCGATTGCCATTTAGCCACGACAACAATCGCACCGGAGATCAAATATCTTTTTACATTTATTTATTGCCCACTCTGGTGGTTGGGATTAAGTAATAAATGTATCAGATTAACATTGCTGTAAGCTACACGACTTTGAAGGATACCAGTTTGATTCTAGTAAAAACGGACTCGGCAATTATTTGCGTAAAGCATTCTGATCACTTTTAATTCGTTGTCATTTAGAAAGCGGTTAAGAGATACATATAAAATCTTAAAGCGAGCTTCGTGAGAGTGTAACAAAGTACTTCAGCACTAGTATTTACTATTGATTCACGTAAATCGGTCGCTAATCACTGGTATCGGATATCGTTCCTTGACAGTTGATCCACCGACAGTTGATCCCCCAGCGTACTTATAAACAATATGCAGTCGCTTTAGGGAAAATACGTTGTATCTAATTACACAAAATATAACTAAAGTGACCCCGTAGGGATGTGCAGAGAGGATGTACCGCCGAATAACAAAAGAATAAAACATGTTTTCTTTCTAATGCATCAAGGAAAAATCTGCTTCTCTATTTACTGTATTGTATGTACCAGCATAAGTACAAAAAAATCGACACTGTGCATAAATTCCTTTGATATTCGCAACAAATTACTAAAAAAGTTATTTTTGAAGTCGAACTTTTGCGTTTGAAATTCTTTTACGTTTGAAATTGGTATATGCACAAAAATTATTATTTTACAGTTAATATCAATTAGAGGGATCAATTGTCGGAGGTTCAATTGTCGGAGTATCTTTTATATATTAATAATATTATTAAATATATAAAAGAAATAATAAAAAAATTAAAATGGAGTTCTACAAATTAAACTTGATAACAATAAATATGTCGGAGTATCAATTGTCGGGTCACCGTCGGATATCACTTAAAGGTCCCTTGACGTTAAAAATAATTTAATCAACAACTAATAACATGACCCGTTATTGCCAACATGAAGGGTATTAGTTTTAGTCTCTGTGCATAGGTAAATAACTTATATTTTATGATAACAGATTGGGTCGAAATACAAGATGCACTTACATTGTGTAATTTGTAGTACAGTCCACAGGCATTGCAGACAGGTTCCCCGTTCTGGTTGCGCCTCCAGAGCGTGGTGGTGGTGGTTTTGCAGTTGGCGCACGAGGTGCCCGCACGCCGCGCCGCGCTTTGCAACGACTGGAATAAAACGACACAAGTTAGCTGATTGAACACTGATGATAATTATTTGTTGAATGATACAAATTGAATAATTAATCTTAATAGTACATAATTATTCAAAATGTTGACCTAAGTGCGTGGGTTATCGTGAGTGATTGGTCAGACGTACAGTTCCAGCGACATAAATATATATTTTTAATGACTGCTCTTGTCTAATAAAGCATTAATGATTGATAATTATTTGAAGCATCATTAAAAAAATATATTTATGTCACCGAGAAAGAATTTTTGAAATAAAATAATATCTAAGAATATGTCGAAAATCTGATTCAGAATTCTTTCTGGGGAGTATAAAGAGTACCTTCTGAACCAATCGAACGAAATACAATACAATGTTTCAAAAACGTACAAAAAATAATCCAATGACCAAACTACTCCGATTCACCTGACATCTAACTGTCGTTTTTTGTGATATTTTAAAACCTCATCAATAATAATATACCCAGATCCATCATTCACGCGTTGCCCACAGTGTATCTTTGTGCTTTGTGAGTGCATTTTTTGCTTTTACGGTCATGAGTGGAGCTTTTAATTCGAAATGCTAATAGAAATTTGACAAGCTTTTTGTTATCTTTCAAAGCTTTTTCTTCGATTTTAAGGATTTAAAAGCTTCCAAATACATAGACGTAATCAATTTGTATATTAAGATATAATTCATTGCATGAAGGGTACTTATTGTGTTTATTTGTGGTTTATAATTAAGAACATTTCAGAGCGTTAACAAATAATACCGAATGTAAAATAAAAAACGAATGTAAAATAAAAAAAAATTACAAAATGTTGAGTATTGGGTACGACAAATAAATAATTGTGTTGGGGACACTATAAAGACAGTGGAGAAGAAAAGGAAAATAGTTATAGCAAGTGCAAACTCAAAGATTGTTGTTGAAATTAGTAAAAATTTAATTTAAGATTTGTATAAATTTTAAAGGTGAGCTGGAGGATATTTCAATTTCATTAATCATATTTTTTTTACACAAATGACACATGCGAGAGAGAATAATAACCTATTTGTTTGATTTCCGAATAAGTGTTCTTTATTCAATTCTCCTCATTATGATATTCATTTGTTTTTACTGGCAACAGCAATAAAAATAATTAGATAATTTACAGCGCCGTTTTTGTGAAAGATCGCCTTATGGCCGCTTCCATGTCGTTATAGACGAAACAGTATTAAATTATAACTCTATTTTAAAGATAAGTTAACCAATTGATCCTGCCGTAGTGACAGTTTAATGAATACTTTTTTTTATTTTCCAGGAAGTTTCAATTTTCAAAAGTTTCAAATATCAAAAATTTTCATGACTGAGTGATTTAAAAAAGCTGCAGGAAAAACTTTGTGAATTATTTCTATAGACAAGGAGGGGAGAATCGTGGGGTGGGATTCCCCTCTCTTTGTACCATAAGATGTCGTTTATCCGATAATTGATCATATGGAAAGTTGTATGCATCGTTTTATAAACCAGTGTAGAATACACCATGCACTGCCATATGCAAATACATTTGCAATGCAATATTTGTACAGTAAACGATTTTTAAATCCATTAAGAATTAATGCTAACTATTTTTTAATTTGGTAGTTTTTTCAGTCCTTTTTTTGCTAAAACTTGACACCCTCTCAATAAATAACATTTCAACCATATTCCCTTTCATGTTGGAACCAAAGAAAAACACATTAACCTGCGCATAATCAATATATGGTAATCATGTTGTTTAATATCTACTGAGTAGGTTTTTGTTGTAAAATTGCCAATAAAATTGTCGGGGAGAAGAAAACAACCACTTAAGACTAATTTCCAACAGTAAGATATAGATAGATGCGTCGTTGTAAATAAAAATGGCTGTTATATCTCCGCCGCGCCGCGAACATAAAAACAAGTATCGATTTTAAGTTTAGTGGAAAAGCCACGTTGGTTGCGGCAGAATCCCTCTTTTCCTTTCACTCCCCTCGCGCAAGCTCAAATAGAATTTTCCTCGAAACAGCGAGTATCTGAGTATTCCGAGATCTTCCCACTCATTTCCGCATAGCTAGAATGCGTAAGCGCGAGCGAAACAGGTAATTATCCGAGATTTTGTCAGTAGTCCTCAGATTACACCTCCGTCCCCTTTACGTTCCCTTTACGATAAGGGCATCCCTCCGAAGCGGTTTGTCCCGCTCGCTCGCGAGGGAGGGCGCTCTCTCCGTCCCTCCCGGCAAGCCTTATCGGGCAGTAGGATCGCTATCCAATTAAGCCTGACAATACTGTGACAGGAACGAGCGCAGTTATACGCGAGTACGTTGGGGACAATACGGGAAGCAGCGTAAGCCCCGTCGACCAGAGCCAGAGCGCGAAGAGCTCGGGCATACCCGTACATACAGCTCTGGACTCTGTGAGCTCTCTGCTTTCCAACAGGACTTCATAATATTACACCATTATTCCAACAAGACTCGGCAACACATTCATTTTATAAACTACGGCGAACACCGCGGTAATTAAGGTAATCCGAAATCTACCTATAAAGATGACGTTATGTGGGCACTATCCACTTTAATGATTTTGCAATACTCGCTCTACTTAGATTTAAAAAAAAATTGTTTGGCAACCTTTAGACTAGTTGAAAGCTTACTTACGTGGATATCGTTAATTTGTTGGAGTACCCATTCATAAATGTTCACTATTCTTGTATTTATATGTTTAATCCTATTGGTAATGGTCGCAGACGGCCTTCCATTTAAGAAATCTGGCGAACAGTCAACCCAACAAGTGCGACGGACGAGGACAAACTGAAACAATGCACGTCTTATGGATTATACAACCAATTCGAGCAGGATAACTGGTGTATTAAAATACTTCACAGCGTGTATTCCAAAGAAAGTGCAATTCATCGTAATTATGATAAATACAATTTTGCAGGGCTGTACAAATACAATACCAGTGTATTATAGTCTCTAAATGACATTATTTAAGATTATCAATTTTGCTGGTTGTTAGTTACTACGTAAGTCAACACACAAAATGTATACCATTTATTTTACTTCCTATATACGGTTTCCCTAGGATGTAGATAATATATCAATCATTTTATAAACTAATAATTCTGCTAAATGACTACTACTGTATAACACGTCTGTCTTCGATAGTAATTTATCATTTCCTTCGGATAAAAAGCGATGTGATTTTTACGAATTACTTATCGGTTAAGAAGGTATAATAAACAATGTGAGATGACCCACGGCTAGAGATCGAATATCGATAACGCTAAATATCTCGGCATACAATAAATTTAATAATCTCCAGCTCTGGTGATTACCTTGGCAGATGATTTACATTCTAATCTGTTTCTCCCATTCCAAGTGCCGGGGCAATTCAATCAACCCCGTGCTGTGTGCTTACAATGCACCTTGTATCTCGGATTATCCTTATCATCCCCACATTGCATGTTACCCTGGCTAATTCATCACATTGCTATAATTGCTAATTTATTATGGATATTGCTGTAATGCGTTTTAATTGACCAAGCGTAACGAAGTCTGTCTGTATCTGTAAATTTTTTTTCAATTTTGGAATCTAGTATTTATTTGATTTATTTTCTACTTTCTTTTTGCATTTTTTTTCTATAAGTATTATGGTACCTACCTGTCTAAATAAAGTTTGAAAAAAGAATTACCATGACAGTGACATTTCTTTCGATAAATTGTATAAAAATTCATTATTTGAAATTTTAAAAATGTTATATAAAAATATATGTTTAATAATAAAGTCGTTACTTACAAATTTTATGATTTCACAGGGAATTTATGTTTCGATTTAATAAATAAGATAAAATTAGAAAAATACTTTTTTAGATGCAAGGCCTACTATTCACAGAACTACTAGTGCATATTAAATTGTTATATGCAATGGTTTTGATGCTTATTGTCATGTTGCACTAACCATTGCGCAAAATGTATTATGTTACAAACAGTCGTAAAAAAACACATCAATTTCAATTAAATTAATCTATTGAAAAATATTGCTATGTCACCATGGAATCTAATCTTATCGAAGAAGTATTGGTAATAATGCATGTAATGTGTGTAGGTGTATGTTCTTTAGCCAATAAAAAATCTAAAAGGATTGTTTGATAATTCAAACAGCAGCTACGGATAAAATGACAGGACAATTTTCTAAAGCTATATTTAGAAACTATTGGGACACCATGAGTTAGATAATCAGTGCAGGAGAATAGATGATACAAATGGTTAGAAATTTGTAAAAAAATATTTAAATTAAATTAATTAAAAATTAAAGAAGTTAGTTAAAAAATAGTAATAAGTTATATTACCCTTTACGGGTTCCCATTAATTATATTTATTTTTATAATTTATACCAATGTAATTGTTTTTTAAATGTATTGTAGTTATATAAAATTATTGGAAAAATATAAAAGGGGAAAAAAGTGTGTGGAAATGTTTACTCACAAAAATTGTCACAGTGAATCGAGAATAATTTCAAACCTATACTGGTGCGACGCACGCCGCCCACAGAAGGGTTGCCTGGTAGAGGGATGAAATCATTGTGGGGTGTCATTTCTTTTCCGGAAGTAAGAAGTACCACACAAAATACGATATAAAAGCAATTGACGTGGAAAAATTACCAACTTAATGGAATCCAATAAAACTTTTCAACGATAATGAGAATTGAAATATTTTTTTTGCAATTAAAATATGTACGGTTTGTATCATTCAAAACCTTCGCGCATTACAGTTGTTCTATCGCTACTTTAATTGACGGTGCTCTTAGATTGATCCCACTTTCGGCAACCGTGCGTAGCCGGGAGTCCAGCATTTGATATGGTTATCGTTAGAACGAAACGTTCTTATGCTCGGCAGCTCGATTGTGGTGATTTGTCCGGTTTTGTGTTTTCTCCCACCTACACCACGGTTATCTTCAAGACCAAGGTTCACTTTCCTTTCCTTAAAAACCACTCTCAACCACTGAACAGATTAAATTTGCTATGAGGAATAGTTTGAGGTCTCTCCCATGGAATTAATTTGATAAACAACAGCATTTAAAACAACCGTTCTTTGATAAATTAAATCTATTCCAAAACTTCATTATCTTCTGCCAATAAAATTCAATGGTATTCCATACGTGTCAAAATGTAGGTAAACAGGGGGTGAGTTTTGAGAACCTTGGCTTCTGGTGCAATGAATAAGGGATCTAGTAGGGGATGAAGTCGGGTGAAGAGATTAGCGCCCCCTCGGTGGCACTAAACAGATCAAATCAAGGGATGGAATACATTACCCTTGTATAAACTCGATTACACTCCTTGTTTTTTTTCTGGTCGACGGGTATTTTATCAAATCACTATCAACGTGCTGCATTCTCCCCCTCATAGAAATGTGATTACTTCTGATCGGGGTGGCTGCAACTAGTGCGAGATTAAATAAATATGTTATTTTTTAAATATTGCAATTAAACCGTCAATTGTGAAATAAAAAGGGGTTATTAGATTAATTTCCTATCAACATTATTGTTGAAAATTAAAATTATGCAGTTAATATTTCAATAATAAAGTGTAGTGTCAAAGGTAATAATTATATAGATCAATGTCCAAAGTTAACATAATTTTATATTATTTTTATGTCCGTATTTATCTGTTTTAATTGCTTTCTACTTATTAAATAATGGCCTATCAGCTTTGCTTATTCTGAGCTGTATAATCAGTAGAAGGTATCAAAAAGCGTATAATATTATGATGTAAATTGTATTTCACTTATTTCACATAACGTTCAATCAGAAAATAAAGATTTTTTTGTGTTGGATGATTAGTTTTGACTTCATATTCTTGGATTAATTATGTATCAATTGAATTGTTATTGCTAGAATAATTTAAGCAGTATTTTAGAAATTTGTCCCTCGTGAATTTGCTTGCGGTGGTACAAGTAAATGGCAGAAACTTTATTAAATTAAATATGTTTTGTTTCCACACATTCGATTCGTGCAGCGTTTAAAGTTACTTTGTTCTAATGCCCCCTACTTCACACAAGTAACTCGTGCATTATTACGAATTGAAATTGTGCTTTTATCGTTTCTGTAAAACGAACCTTATACATTGTTGAGTTAGGGTCTTTTTCAGAATATCGTATCTATCGGGGTTACGATTGTTTGGTTTCAAGTACCAAAGTGTAGGAAAAGTGGTGTAACCACAAAAGCGTGTTATTATTATTTAAGTAGTTCTGGCTCACTTTGTAATCGGTAAAATATGCTTTTCTCCCCCCATAACATCACATGAAAACATTCTCCGTGCGAGGAAAATATGTTCACATGAAATGAGAATATTAAAAAAGGGATGTAAGGATCTGACACTATGGCTGAGCTTTATGCTCCTATTTACTTTATTACGATCCTATGTAGGCACGTGTAGAAAAAAAAGTTGGTTTCATGATTCAGCAAAACCATGAAAAAATAGAGTTATTAAACATTCTGGCTTCGTTAACGTAATTGACGTTCCCGTGTATTTTTTTTTCCTTTCTTGAAAGATGCATTCATTTACGCTCAAAGATGCCTCGAATGTTGCATTGTTGTCATAATTATGTTATATAACACCGCAAAACCTTTCTTTAATTAAAACGTTCTCCGTAAAAGAGGGAAGTGCATTTGAAAAATCTCATTACTTTTTTTTATTTCTCTAATAGCGAATTCTAAAAAACGCTAAATCTTTACATTACAAAAATATAATTTGGAGAATGGAGCATGAATTGAATCACCAAGAAATTATATTTTATCGCGTATAAAACTTATCTGGATTAGCTATAAGGGTCATGCACTTAGGGCACAAAGAAATAATAATTCTAACATCCACTTAGTTCATCATTGTACAGTTTTCTTTACAATCTTATTGTTCGAGCAGACCTTTTCTTTGTTCGAGTAGCATCTTACAAAGCTTCTCGAGCCATTTTAGTTTAAATCTGTCATTTGAGTTGTACTCTTCGGAATCAAGAAAGAAAAGAGGGTAAGTGCATTCTTTGTACCAATCATGCACTGCAAAAGCATGAATTTTTATCAATTTTTTTTTATGAAATGTGGATTTTTTTGGAGTGAAGACTACTACTCGTCCAATAAAAACAATCGTAACAACATGATACAAAATATGTAAATTTGCCATTTTTAACAATTACCAGCTCCATTGATTTTATCATATCAAAACATAACCGTTATGAGAGAAATTTTCTGTTGTAACTATGGACAATTTAATCAGTGACTGTGAACGTCAATGTTTGTCATTCCATATAAAGTGGTTATCGCCACATCTGAACGCTTTGTGATCTCCGATAGTTAAACAGGTGCTTTATTTCATAGATTAAACGAATTATATATATCCATTGTTTTTGATTATTTTTTAGCAACAACTAGAAGCTCTAAGTATATACATTTCCGGGGTCTACAACCTCAGCCCGGCCACTACTGACTACAAGCCCGAAATGATCCCAAACATGACGCGCCGGCCGCGGCCCAATGCTCCTCTTCGAACAAGGGATTTGAAGGCATTTTGTCTACGGCAGTTGTGGCGGAATTGTTTTAGTTGTTGTTTATATTCCGAGAGCCTCATCCATATTCAGCGAGTAGTGTGTTCTGACCAATTTGCCCGTTAAAACAGAACCACGGACCGTAAAATGTATGAAAATATACCGTAAAACAAAAAGGCATTGTTCCACCGCTGTACCCGCTTATTTTTTTGTTCCGAGACGGACAAAGAGCACTGTCTGAGTACCTGTGCTCGTACCGCGAGTCTCCCAGCGTCGAAAGTAACCCCGTGTTTTCGTTAAGTAGCCTCACATT
Organism: Glyphotaelius pellucidus; assembly: GCA_936435175.1. Lineage (NCBI taxonomy): Eukaryota > Metazoa > Arthropoda > Insecta > Trichoptera > Limnephilidae > Glyphotaelius > Glyphotaelius pellucidus. Next base: position 23,760,375 of record OW386537.1, read on the forward strand.
GGGAGATTAATAGATAAGTAAAATGAATTAAGAGAGAATCTTCCGTGAAGTAAACAATAAGTTAGCCGTAATGCGACTCCAAACAATGCGAGGCTCGATTGGAGGAAATGAGAGCCATTAGCAAATATAAACAAACAATACGTCTTTATATGCACTCGAGATGAAAACTGAGATTATCGAATTATGTATGAGAACTTCTGCGTATTTGTTGAGAACGGCTGAAGCTGAATAAATTTCCTATTCAAAAAATTCAATAGGAAAATATGAAAGGCTAAACGTAAACAGTAATGTGCATACACGTAGCGCAACGCCGAGATCCGAGGAGTCGCAGCCGCTGTGAAGGGGGCCCAGGGGCGTGCGGGCGCGGGGAGGGGGAGGGGGAGGCTGCCATTGGCTGGCCGAGAAGGGGGGGAAGGAGAGGGCGTCGCGGAAAATTCGATGGCACTGCACAGGCGCATGTCCGCCATTTTCACTGAACAGATTTTCCCAAAGGGGCGCACTTTTCGTGGATATGAATTTATTGAGAGACTGAAATTTGTTCAAATTGAAAGTACTGGCGTAAATTTTGACGGTACCTAATTCATTATTTTTTTATTAACTTAATTTGGATATTATGTTAAGTAGAACTGCGCATTTCTATTAATTTAAACAATTTAACAAATCTTTAAAAAAATATATAAGATTTACTAATAAAATATTGTCACAGCCTGACGGGTACCCTGACTAAAATAAAATAATGTCTTTTAATTTATTTTTTTAACTTTATGAGTGAAACCTCAAATTGTAATATTTAATCAAAATAAAACGGATAAAGACCAATCCACACACTATCTAGATAGCTTTTAGTTCGGGTTTGAATCTTGCAATCACACGTTTAGATAACATATAATATGCATTATGCATGTCAATAAATATGCATTAAGAAAATGAAGATAATGTGGGTGGTTCTTAGTCGAAGTGTGATACAGTTAAAATGACCGAATCGGATATCGACACCTTGGCGCAGTGGTTAGCGCATTTGCCCGGAAAGCGAAAGATCCTGGGTTCGAGTCCCATAGGTGCAAATATCTTTTTCTGTTTTTTCTGTTTCCAGATTTTCGATTGAATTTCGCTAATATTCTCTTCATTTAATTAAATAAAATAATGTCGCTCTAAATATTTTTAAGGTTCTATACTTTTTGTATTTCTTGGTCTTTAACCGTGTAACGATTTCTAAGCATTTTGTGTAACATTTGTTACTAAATTTTAATAATTCGCAATTAGTTTCGACTCGTTTGTGTTGCTTTTAAAACGAGTGAAATCAAAAGTCAAGGAGTCAAAATAAGGTATCGTGGTTAATAAAGGTGTTTTCCTACAGGGTGTCATTGTTTTGTTAACCATGTGCATTTTTGATTTTATATTTTGTTGCGAATTATTAAAATTAAGTTACAGATGTATATACGTTTTTTACGTTACGTTATTTTTACGAAACACGTAGTTATTTTTTTTAAAATAGAGCGATTGAAAATGTTTTATAAAAAGTTCGTCCAGCCAAAGGGTAAATGAAAAGCCCCCTCGTGAAATAATGCGGAGAACCCTTGTGGAGAATCTGTACAAACCGTACGTAGTTCCAACCCCCGCCCTCCGCACAATGAGAGCCTTCGCCGTGAACCGCTATAAAACTCTGTGTAGAGATTGAGATAAGGGCAAAAGGCAGGTTGTTGGGAAAGATAGGAAAATCGCGGAAAAAAGATAAAGAGATAAATTTCAAAGAGGAAGATAAATGAGGACACCTCCAGACATGAAAAGATGGATAAAGAGTCAACCGGGGTTTACTCAAAATACATTAACCTCGATGCAAGGACAGGTCACGGCACCCCCTTTCAGAGCGGACTCGTAAAACTCTAATGGGTGCTACAGTACACAATACACAGTACACGGTACAGTCAGTCAACACGCGAATACTTCACACTGAATATCAACTATTCGGAACATCTGAGTTTTATTGGTGATTCCTTTTTCTTTTACTCTCAAGCGCGCTTTTCACGAATAACTGAAAATATCTTCAGCACTCACCTGCTCAATTATCGAGCAAAGCTTTTTGTAGTCAAAACTTCATTCGCACTGATGAAACGGAAATGAGCGACACTAAAATAAGACAAACATATACATCTATAGGATTTAGCCTGCGAGAGAATGAGGTAGACTAATCGGTGTCCTCTTCATGCGGAGCTTCGTAGCCTATTCTTTGTGCAATGCTTCGTAGAATAAAATGTAATAAAAAATTTTAAACTAAAAATTTTAAAAATAATTTTTAAACTTAGTAACAACAATAATAAAGAAACCCTACATAAATATATCCCACTCCTGATACTCTGCGTTCGTCTCATTCTCTTGAAGTTTATTTTTCTGAAGGTTTCACTTCTACCGCGTGTGAATTGAACACATGATTTTTTTATGTATTTAAATTATTTTTTTAATATTATTGATAGTTGTCAAAATTTTCTGATTACATTAATCACAGCAGAAAGTTAATTCATCAAATTAAGTTGCTTAAACTTAATAATAATGTTGAGTAAGTTTAGTAAATTAAGAAAATATTATTTTGATATAAGTACAGCAGGTAAATATGTGATTTGGATTTATTGTGAGGGGTATTTACAGGTAATCCTTTGAAAAGAGTTACTGTTCATGTTGAGTTTTTCGATCGATATATTGACTTTTTGCAAAAGATTAATTCCTATCCAAGAAAATAATTGTATTGCTTTGAAATACTCTTTGAAATCCTCAAATTCTAAGCAAGAAAATTTTCTCGCTCTCCAGCTAAAAGGAGAAGTGGGGCCTTATTTAATCTAACCAATTTATGTGAATTGATTTATCGTGTACATTTAATAAAACAATTCCAACGTTTTATCAATCAACATGTGATAACCGCGAAAAACTTCAATATGAAGAAACGGTGTTCTTATACATACATACTTAATATGTATAAAAAAACTTTTCCCCAATGTTAAAGTGCCCCACGTCAATTAACTTAGTAGTCATCACATAATGCTACTAACGGGTATCTGAAACATATATTAATATGACCCAAGCTTGACGAATGATTCTTTATATCTTACAGTACGTATTCATAAACTAAACATTCCTATTATTTTTGTTTGTGACTTTAAAAATTATGAACTAAATCCATCCCTCACAACCCTCACGACAGCCCTCCGTCAGGCAGAGGTACGTTGCAGTAACCGGCCGTGGCGTACTAGTGCGCTACCTACCTAGACACTCCGGCGTGGTAGTGGTTCGGTAGCGGAGGGTGTAGAGGGGTGGTTGTCTGTCCCTGATTCCCCACATCTGCGCGATAAGACGCCGGCGCTGTTCCCACCACGGGGTAGTTAGGTAGGTGGGTGCCGGTATCGATTGGAGCGTGGCGGAACCTACGTAGCTTCGGCTTTCCCGCTCTCGAACCAAAACACATTTTTCTTTTGTCACCCGTAGAGGGCGCTACGTACGTGCCTACGGTGAAAATTCTAATACGTCGGCGCTTTCGTTTCGTTTTCTCGGCACGGGTTTTTTTCTTTGAAAAGGCATTTTAATGTGTTACAGGCATGTTAACTCGGACGAATGTTTAACTTTCACAACAAAATACAGCGATTTATGATGGATTTATACGATGAAAATGTGCGTGTGAACACTTATAAGTTCTTATAATAATATTATCTACAGTTAGTATTGGTATAGAGCCAAGAAAAAAATAAATCATCCAATTATTCGTATTATTATTATTTAATATAGGTAATCAAAAACCTGTGTTGTTATCTTGATAATATTAAACAGGTAGGTAATTTATTTGCATGACACCAAAAGTTCTCAAACGGTGAGCTTGTACGTCAAAATATTTGGACAGCTGTTTCCATCAGAAATTTCTAAGTAAACGCAAATATTTTCTTTTTTTTATTTTTTTTTTGCGAATTTTGAAGAAGCGAATATTTTCAGCTGATAATGTCGCATTGAAAATGAAGCTTAGATGAAGCATGATACTAGTGAGGAATACAAAATCTTTTTCATGCCATACTTTTTTTAAGTTTAAAATATGCATTCCGTGTAGTGAACGCCTGAACGTTATCCGGTACTGAAAATTGGACGGATGAAGGTATTTAATTAAGCAATAATTTATCCCTAGTAGAACTCACGCTGACGAATAAATAAAATGGTACACAATCTGTACCTCCCTCTCGTTACTTACGAGCGAGTGTATATTTCGTTATGTATGATTGAGCAGTTATGCGGTAAATATACGAGCATTTGAGATAAGTATCTTATCCCAGATCCTCGGCGGGGTTGATATGGCTCCCGAAGGACACTTTAAGGATTTGGAGGGCGTCGGGAACAAAGGCCCGATTTAGGGGGCGCTTTGATAATATGGAGTCTTTATCGCAGCATCCTTTGTATACGTACATAATGTACATTGCGCTGCAAAAATTATTACGTCTCGTATTAAAAAGGAGCAAAACAATATCGATTTAAAGCTCCCAAAATTTTAAACATTTTACTCGGAGTAATAATATTAAATTGTAACATATTATAGTGAGCTTTGTGAGGATTTTTGTCAACATATATGTATAATGTTATTATATAATATATGTTTTTATGAAGACCTCCATGGCTGAACGGAAACCTCTTTAGCTTCATACCTGAAGGTTGTGGGTTTGAAATAATTGATAAGGGTTATTATTCATGTAGATTAAAATAATGATAGTGATATGATATTTTCAACTTGTCCCTAAGTGAAAGATATTTTTAGTATCTACTCGTACGCCATTGTGAGAAACTATCATTCAGAATAGAATTGTACTTTGTAATGGTTTTAAATGTGTTCAAAGACTAGATCGACTCGCTTACATTCATCATCTTCAAAACAATTCCCAAATGGAGATGTCGGGGTACTATTGACTCCTCTTTGAACTATTGTGTGGTGACATCCAAAAAAATAAAGTTTGGCGCCATTTGACAGATAACACAATAGCTCAATCTTGTGAATTATTGGGGCTTCTTAATTTCCCTGACTAAACCTTCCTTGTGTATTCAGTGTGGAGTATTCCAATCAAGTGTGTGTATTGTTTGTTAACCTTATAGCACGAAGTACATAGTACCGGTAACGGGTACGTGATGTATCTGTATTCTGTAGACAATATGTTTGGCCCAACGAGCGAGTGCAGCAGTGCTACGCGGGTATGACCCGAGGCCCGCTCCCAGACATAACTCTGTACCGCGTGGAACCAGTTATCGCGGAACCGGGTGGCTATAATACACTACGACCAACCAGTCACCGGCCACCAGTCTCACCAGTCACCAGGCAATACACTGCGGAAATTATATCGATAAGACATCCAATTGCAACTTAATTAATAATCAATAACGTTGAGTATTTATTGGCCGCGGTGCCAATTCACACGAACAATCAAGATTTGAAAAAGTGGAACGATCTCACATGCGCTAACTAACTGGCCGGTGCAATGTTGATAAATTGACATGTTCGATGAAAGGTAATCTCACATTTCAATTCAAACTTGTAAGGCATTGTACCGCAGTAACTTTACATCCATGTTCCGGGTACTCAGTCGACTGAATTAGCTAATCGTTAAAACGTTCGTTAAGAGATATTTAGACAAATTAGATATTAAAACATGGAAATCATTAGAAAAATGTATTTATGTAAAGGTACTCCACTTTAGATTTTTGCGCGATTTGTAACATGGCTCATTCATTGAATATTAATATTCTAAACACTTTAATACAAGAATTTGGTCGACCTTGTGTGCTGTTTGGAATGTAGATACGTACCAATATTTTCAACCTGCCACATAATCTTATTTTGAAATTTTTATAGCTTTTTGAACAAATCACCTCGTTTATAATAAGTTAAGGTAGAAGCTTCAAACGGACAGGCCATAACAATGTTGATTATTTAAAAATAAAACCGAAATTTTGGAGAAACACGGCTGGTCTTTAGGTTGACAAGAAAGCTCAGCGTTTGGAGCAAAGATCAATCTCGGTCGCGACAATAATCCATTTTCATGTGTTTTCGTTATTTATTTTTGGGGTGTTATGGCGTGCTGCGCTACCTCCTTCTTTAGCCAACGTTTTGGACAGAATTACAATGTCCATCAACAGGGTAGACGTGTGATGATGACAGGCACTGTAACGCTGTCCGAAACGTTGGCCAAAGAAGGAGGTAGCGCAGTACGGCATAACACCCCAAAAATAAATAACGAAAATGCTTTTGGCCGTGAAATCTAAAATGTTACCAATTCATATATTTTTGCTGATACATATCTACTTCTACGATTTGATGATTGATATATTGATATATAGATATACCATATTTAAATTAAATGTCTCTATATTTAATACTTTTAAGAGCTTTCCTAAAATAATCTCACGACGGCCGGCGTAGTCCAGCAGTAAGGCTGTTGACTAGCATTCCGAAGGTCGTGGGATCGAATCCCGGCGTGGCAAATAAATTTTATTTGATTAATTTGTGTTATTTCACAATTTATTCATTTAAAAATAATATATAGTTTATTTGCGGCACGTTCCAGAGTGGAAGATTCTATTAGTATCGCCCTGGTGTAAGACCACCATTCAGAATTGAAACGTCGCTTGAAATTGCTTTAGCCGTGTTTAGTGACTAGATCTGAATAGCCAGGTACTTCCCCACCTTCCTCTTCCCCATCTCCTTCCCCTCCCCACTACCTTCAGCCTCACAATATACCCCAATTGGGGATGCCATAGTCTCACTGGCTCCAGACGGGAGCAGTTGGGACTCTTGTGCGGTATTCATATTAAAAAAAAATCTCATAATTAATCTATAAATCACTTTTTTTTTTAAATTGATTTGATAAAAATGATACTAAATGTTTTATTCTGACCTCGCGGAATTTAACATTTTTAAATATCATGTTTCAGATTTGTGTGCATTCATGATTTGCAAAATAAACAGTAAACTTCCGGGCTCAAGATTTGTTCGTTTCTCCGCCAGTAAACAGTAGCCGGTAGTCGGTGTGATATCCGGATTATTTACACATCCTCGTTTGTCCAACGAGCAACGAGCAACGACTCGGATGCTATCTGGATTTTTACTTATGACTCAAGGATGGGTCCCTGCGGAAGTTGTAAATTTGGTGGCGGGCAGGTGCCTGTACCCTGTACCTTGCCCCCTGTGCCGGGTACTTACGTCCCACCGGTCACTCTAGTACCAAAAACTTATATCTATAACATGAAGCCGTTAGGCAGTTAAATAAACCCTGTACTAATTATAATATGAGATCATAACAAAATTACATTAAAAAAAAAAATTACAAAATTGCATTAGAAAACTAATCTTACAAGTATGTTCCTTTGTCCTGGGTCTTTCGTTAGAAAGTAGTGGAGGTTACAACGGAGCTTTCAGTGATAGACGTGAATTGAAGTGTCAAAAAAAAGTATTTTCTTATCTATGAAGCATTAAACAATTTGGATGTCACACTAAAATCGCTTGAACTGTTATGTCCGACGTCCCGAAATTTGTACAGCTTTTTCTCTCTGGAGTTTATACATTCACACGATTAATTTGAGCTCGTTAACTCATTTACAACATGAACAATGGAGTTTTGATATACACTCTTTTGATATCTGTCTTTGATATACCCATCTTTGATATACCTATTTTTGATATACCTATTTTTGATATTCCTATCATTGATATTCCTATCTACGATGTACCTGTCTTTGATATTCCTATCTTTGATTTACCTGTCTTTGGTATTCATATCTTTGTTATCTATTTTTGATATTCCTAACTTTGATAAACCTCTCATTGATATATCTAGCTTTGATATGCTTTGATATTCCTATCTTTGATATACCCGTCATAGATATTCCTATCTTTATATACCTGTCTTTGATGTACATATCTTTGATATACCTATCATTGATATCTCTGTCTTTTATATACCTATCATAGATATACCTATCTCCTATCTTTGACGTAGAGGTACCTGTCCATTATATACATACATTTCTCGATCAAATCCCGATACAGGAATGCCCTAGTGAGATGTGCAGCTTATGTTTATATGTACACTTTATATTTCAATAAACAAATAAATTTCGACCGGTCAGTGGCTGAGTTGACATTGCGTTTGCTAAGTCCTTCATTATGACAAGCAAATTTTCCGCTTACTTTGGTGGTAATAGTAGATATTTAAATGTTCTCAAGTTATTCGTAACCTGGAAATGTTTGTCTTTCTTTTAAAAAAAATTGATATAACTATTTTTGATATACTTTCCTACCTTTAATATACCTATCTTTGATATACCTTCCCATCTTTAATATACCTATTTTCTATATATCTTCCTATCTTTAATATACCTAACTTTGATATACCTATCTCCAGCACTGAAAAAATAAGACAGATAATAATCGCTTTTTTTTCAATGTTCGGGTAAAAAGAAGTGTTGAAATTTATTGACAAATAAAATTAATTCTTTTACTGTTTGATTCAAGCATTTTACAGTGAATTTCATATAATTGAAAAAATAAACCCTTAGTAATGGTCGAGTTGTTACACCTACTTAGTTTTATTGTCAGAAAAAATTGTATTATTTAATGCATTATTTTTAGAATTCGCAGGAGGCCCTATTTCTTGTCTGTCTTATTTTAATCCTCTCCCGAACATTTCATTATTTTGGAACCGCATTTTAGTTATTCTACGCAATGTATTTGAATTTTTTATTCCTTTGTTTCAAGTACCTGCCTAACATCGGCATTTTTAATCATTGAGGCCACTTGAACCATAATATTACAGTAACCTTTCAATTTATAAAGGTAACAATGCAGCTGAGTTAAGGAAGGCTAATACCTTCTCCACCGGGGATTAAAGCTTTAAAACACCTGCTTGATAATTTCATTTTGGTTAGTCAGCCAACTACTGTTTAATCATAATAACAACCGGCTAAACCCGATACTGTATTTAACTCTGTTTTGTATGTTGTTATGAGGATTAAATTCACTTGTAATAATATGTGTAAAGGTGCTGCCCTTTGTCTTTCAAAATTACTTGAAATTATGTTGAAATTAAGTGGTCGAATATCTGAAATTCTTAAAGCTGGTCGGACGTTGCTATATTTTTTTGTAGATAGCTAAAAGTAACTAAAAGTTTTCGCACATATTTAAAAAAAAACATTCATTAAACAATACGACACTAATCCAAAACACCTAGTGGAAATGACATTGTAAGATTAACATAGTTACTTTACTTATTTAATCTTTGCAAATTCTTTTGTTGGCGTCATTTTTAATTAAATGAAGACAAATCACTTTATAAAACACCAATATATTTTTTATTAAATGTTATTAAAAACATTTTTTTAATCTCCTAAATCTAATTTCGTATTAATACTTATATTAATAATAATGTATTTTTTTACTATTAATTTTTTTATACTTTTAAGCAGTGAAGATAATTTTTATTATTCATTTTATATGATTGTTTTTTATGATAATTTCAAGAGTTGTTTCGTGACTGCAAGAATAATTTCGTGACTGTTGTGTGAGAAAATCGGTTTTTTGTTTGAAGATTTTCAGGAAATCCGTGCGGCGAAACAGAAATTTCCTGAAATTTTTCATACAAAAATCGATTTTCGAAAAAAAAAATTTTTTTTTGCTACAACATCATTAATGCCGTTTTTTTTAATATTAGCACTCTACCACACCCAAAAGTCACTGCTTTCAAGTAATCAATCACCACTCTTTTTAATATTTTTGTCTGTAGTTCTTATTGGTTTATACTTGTTTGTCTTTTGTTAATTTTATTAATGTTTATCTTATCCTGACGAAAAAACCTTTGGTTTTGAAACATGTAGATAATTTTGATTAAATAGTGACGTTTTACAAAGCGATTTGTTTTTATAAAAATAAAACACTTATTTTGTGTAAAACCACGAGTTTTTATTAATTTATTTACTGACCGGTTTCGCTTTGCTCGTGCATCATCAGGGTATAAATTAAATTAATTAATAGTTACCTTAGCCTAAAAAAATTCAAAAATAGCTGTTTTAATTCAAAACTCATCGTTGGAGAGTTTTGGTTACTATAACTCACAAATTTCTTGCTTTATACTTATAGTCAAATACATGTTACGCCAGAATGAAAGCAATGTTAATTTAAATAACACTTACATTACGTCTGTGAGATAATATACGTATTTATTTCATTGTGTATTATTTTTAAATTCAACCGTTGACCTTTGCACCTAATTTTCTTTGCCTAATCAACATTACCTAATAATTATAAAACTGAACTGAAGGACCTTGAATCAGTATCATTGAATTAGATGTACGTGATAAAAAAAAAACTATTCATTTTCTTAACAATCTGAAATAAGCCGCTTGAGATTTATTGTAAAAAGTTCTTGATTCATAGTGTATTATTTGAAAAAAAACAAAGGAGCTTGTCAAGTTGTGCAATTATTTAGCCATCAAACGTCACTAATTAGAGAAAAATTCTTGTTTAATAATGGGGTCAGTGCGGCGCGGCGTGAGCCACAAACAAATGATTCGATTTTTGGTTTGGAAGTTATTTATATTCGGAATGCATTGTAAACTAAATAATATTATGGGCATTGGGCGAGGAAATACACCTGTCCCCAGGTGAAGCACGAGTCAAGATGTATAAGGTGGTTAAACCTTCGGTAAATAAATGGGAATAATCAAGTAATATTATAATGAATTTCTTCATTACAAAAGAAGATTATAAAACACTTTATACCGCAAGAGAATAGTATATCTTTATTCATAGTAGAACATGTTGTGAATAATAAAAAAGATATTCAATCAATCACGCGACATTGGAGAACAATTTTTTTCATTTCTCTCATCATTTTTCATAGTGTCTTTTAAACTGGTTTGGCAATAGTAAACAGTTATAAGACATTAGATTTCTTTATTATAAATGTCATATACCCATGAATAAGACAGAGACACGGTTACTAATTGAAATCTAAGGTTTATCTCTAATCTCCTCTTGACATTTCTGGATCTCAACGCCATGCAAGCCGGTTTGTTCCGTACGTACCTACCTACGTAATTTAATTTATAAACTATTAACCTTAATTCTGTACAAACCAGTAGCATTTAGTTTATAATTTGTGAACATGCAGTTATTATTTGAATGTCATTTGATACCAACCAACTTTTTCAAAAGCTACAATGGAATATATTATATATTTATTTATCTCATCTTTTGGGATGAGGAGGGTCTTTTTGTAGAAAGGAAGAAGTGAACCTGGCTGGGTCCCAGAGACCCAATGGTCTCTGGGTCACCATGTTGTCGTAGGAAGAAAACGCAAATGCAGTTTGATGAAGAAATTATAAAACAAAAACCTATGCAGATGAATAACAAAATCTAACTTTAGCTTCTTTTAGAAGTAGAACGATTTGCCGGCCTATGTGTTTCCTCCCTTCTTACAACATGGGTCTCTTCAAGACCTATATACACTCCTTCCTCTCCTCAAAAAGACCCTCCACACAGCATCTTCAAAGATGACATAGGCTCTGAAGGAAATTATTTGTGTGGAGTTAATGTAAAAAAGCCTTCTTGTAACTAAATTCTGTGCAGTTGAATACATTTACTATTTCTGAGAAAGAATTGCCAACTGCATGCAATAAGACACAAGGGACTATCTAAGTTACTCAGTCATGATATTGTTGTTGGTATGTGGAAGTTAATTAGGCTGAGTAAACCAGGGCTGTCTATAATATCATTGTATTATGGTTGGTGTATTTAGTATTATATAAGGTGTTTTTTTTACAAAAGCTGTGATTTTTGAAGACCTGTAATAAAATATAATTTTGTATGGTCGCAAATATGCAGGGTCGTAATGAATCACATTATTTGTGTTAATGTGATTGTGGGGTGATTTTTCACAAAAACACCGCTCTACAAATTATTCAATGTGAAAATTACTAATGTCTCATCTTACATTACGACCTTGACTAGACACAGCAATTATTTTTTCTGGCACTAAGGACTTCATTTATGTTATTGGCCTAGCATGTTTATTTAACGTAAAATTTTCTCATACTCATCTTAAACAAAATATTTTTCGGTGAGTGGAACTTATTTTATTGCAGATTTTTCAGTGTAGAATACGTTTCTAGCACTGTAGCTATCAATAAATAATTGATGAAAATATTTGATTAATAAATTATTCTAACTGCAAATGAACAGATACATTTTTAGATTTTCACGGCCAAATGAACAAAGTTTTTAAGTATATATTGTACGTAGATCTTTTTAGAAAATCATTAAAATAGAGATCACCTTTGATTATTTAGACAATACATAGAGGCTTATTTATTTATTTAAACACCCAAAGGGCTTTTACATATAGTGCAGTACATGTTTTTGACAAAATACAGGAAATAAAATAAAATATAAAAAACAAAACATAGGTTACATAAAATATAAGAGTTTACACAAAGTAGGTAACATAGAATGTAAGTTAAGTTTAAAAAAATAGAGATAAAAAAGAGTATGAAGTAGGTAGAAATAGTTGGCATATACATCGTTTGAAATCGGTCAAATTCAAATATTGTCAAATACATCCATATTGTTTAAATATTTGTTATGTAAATGCTATATTGGAGAATGCAAAATATAGTTGGAATGAGATGTACGTATATAAAATGTTAATATTTGTCTAGTCGTTTGTGTAGGTACATGAAGATTTATTAATTGCAGGAGTTCACAACAATCGAATTTAGAATAATAATTAATTAATAATTTTAATTTAAAGGTTAGGTCGTTTATTTTTCGTCTTTTTTCTAAAGTTGGAATATTTAAAATATTCAGTAGAACGGGTAATTTATATGCTCCAAAGAAAAGACAATTAATGGAAGAAATTGGGATTGAATTTCCTTTGGCTGATGCTTGAACTTTAAAGCCTTTGAAAAGGGGTGTTTAGGTATCCCAACTATCCCGTTATTATCTGACATCTAACGATTTCAGAAAGGGACATTGAAATGTTTTGTTTACCTTTTGATATTTACCAAACACGACGTCCAGTTTTTGACAAGACCCGACCCAAATTTAGTTAGTTATTCTTGTGTATTGTTTTTTTTATTAGACCAAACCGGTCCAAGCTATCGGTCCCGGCTGTTACTTATTTTTATAACCAGCTTTGTTAAGACATGATTAATCGATATATTTATTATATTGTGTGACAATGATCGAGGAATTGTTGGTCAGCTTACAGGACTTGCGCTGGATTAAGAGCGAAGCTGGTATTCTACATCGGTTATAAAACGTCAAATGTTATTACTCGGTAATTAATTACTGAAGCAAACTCTCGTTCAGACTAGACGGACTTTTGCAAATGTACGTTTTAGCTGTATGCTTCATCAATCTATGTGTTGGTTATGCCTTATTAATTTATATTGAACATTTATTTTAACAGTAGCTCGGGAATGTTATCAAGTGAGCCGGTGATTTAACAACTCTAATTGGAATGTGAAGCGAAAGTTTTTATTTGACATATAATACAGGGTGTCCGGGATTAAGTGCATTAACTTCGGGAGGTGATTCTACATGATAGTATAAGTAAAAAATATAAAAAAACTTTTTTAGAAATTCCAACTTTTAAGGGTACTTTTTTGGTAAAAAGTTAAAATTAGTCCGGTGTGTGCGGCCAGCATTATTATTTTCTGCAGTTACCTTGCAAGTTGCCACAATCGCGCCCGGCAAGCTCAGTGCAAATTTATTGGGTAAGTTTGTACCTCATACTAAAGATTTTTAGTTGGCATGTCTTTTTGTTTGGGAAAAAATGTTGGATTTTCTGAAAAGTTTTTAACTTTTTTTTACTCCGACCATCATTAAGAATCACCTCCCAAAGTTGATCACCTCTCATTTTACCCCCGAACACCCTGTATAAAATCTCAATAAAAACCTCATTATTATATTATAATCACATTATATTTTATAACAAAATAACCGTACTTCGATAGCTGTCACCTTGCTTCCTAATATTTACATAGTATCAAAACAGAGTTTATCAAGACATTTATTTATCTTACTCATAATCTAGATGCTAAGAACAACTGTATGTAGGTCCTAACCGAAACTAATCTTTAATTTATGTGTATGATACTGCCGCCATGGGTCGACTCACAGTACCCTTCTTGACAATATCAAGGAGGATACTGTGCTACTTATGTCGACAGAATAGCACTTAATCCCAAACATGGGAACACCTCAGCACAGGTTCGCCTAGTGAGGTGTTCACAAAATACTACCACTAATCTATTTACAAACAGTTACGGATCATTAACATTTTTTTTTCTTATTACTTAACTTATTATTTATGTAAACCATGTAATAATTTGTAAAGTGTAGGTACGTTCAAAAATAGAAATAAAAAATAAATAAAAAAAGTATTATTTTAATATAAAAATAATAAAAACGTCAAAAAATGGAACAAAGACATGAAATATGTATATATGTCCATGCCACCGCACCGTCGCGCGTTGTGCCCTGCCGAAACTACAAAGCAACTGTCAGAATATTAATATCTCCGAACATTTCGTTTGATTGTTTGGCTCCATTCGAGTAGTTCTGTTCTTCTGACATTCGTGAAGTAATTTCATCTAATCCTTGGAGGTCGGAGCTTGTAGCTTGTAGCTTGTAGCGATGCCACCGCGCATTTACATATTATAAGGCATACCTCAATTGTCACGGTTTGTCTACTTTCTGATAAAATAAATAGTGGACACCGTATTAGCATACCGGTTTACACCTCGCCCGTACAATTAACTGCTCCAAATCTGTTGGTCTTTTTCCGATTGCGATTTTGACCGGTAATAAATCATTTTTGTGGGCTAATGTATTATTTATGAAGCATTTTTTAAGGAAACACTGTTGTGTTATGTACATACTGTCATGATAAGCACGTAGAGTATTATTTATCGCCTTTGGAGTAAGTGTTATCTAATGGTGTTTTTATCTGATTTATTATATCGTTAATATTATATTAATTAGCTATATTCCTCACGTATTTGAATCGTGGTTTTCAAATGTTTTCACATTTTTTCATCATTGTTTAAATGAATGTTATCTCATTTAGATCACCTAATTGATTGCAGATTGTAAGTACCTAGGCACCTAGAAAAAATAATGCTTTATTTTATTTTAATAGTTATCTGACCGTGAAATAGCGTAATGATGTCTTATGCTTCCAATGTAGCTTATATCTGTAGAAGGTATACAATATTGTATATGTATGGCGAATGCTATATGACGATGTAAGTGGACTATAAGTAAAGTGAACTACTTTAGTAACGTCAGATCGGACGTGTCTGAGTTTTTTCCTCTCGAATAACAAGTATCCGATCGCGGTTACCGAACTATAAATCAAATTATAATGTCACACGATACTCTTGTAAACGCCTTGTTCAGAGAAGCTAAGTTCTCCATCGACCAACTATTCACTCTTCTCTGCTCTAGACATATTCTGATAATATAATATCGCTATAAAAGCTCTGACCGCATATTTGGATATTTTTAATGAGCGTAAAATCAATATGTCCGTCTTTAACAGCAGTGAAAAGACTGGCTCCACAGATGTTGAACAAAACCTTATATGTGACTGTAAGACAATTTGCTATAATTTTACACGCTCTGTTTCACTTTGAAAAGTTCACTTTTTATAAGTTCGATGAAATCTAGGAAATACCTTCTCCATTTATTCATCCAATTATCTGCACGGACTTATTAACTGAGAACATGAAGAGTTTTTAGTTGATGTGCAACGTAATTGCTTGATTCCTTATAAAACACGTGTTATGTTGACTGTTTAGATTTAGATTAGGTACCATAAAAGGATCCAATCCTCACACGAATTTCTACTTTCTTCGTCGTTGCGCGAGATTTTTCTACGTGAAATTATCGAAGGATGTTTATTTCATAACTCCAAGTCAGGTGGCAAAGGTCTTGTAATGAAACAGGACGACGTGTAATAAAACACAACAAGATGACATGTGCCATCGCTGTTCGTATATAAAACACCGTGCTCGATCATCGGGGGTCTTGCAGGATAAAATAAATTATCCAATTTGGGAACAAATATCGAAGAACATATCGGGAAACAATAGTCTGCACACCGTGCACCGCACACACGTCCGAGTGATGTGAAACCCCCCAGCCTGTAAATTTACAAGCGGAGCGACATAAAGAGCTGCCTTTTTGGCCCCCTTTTTTCGGAGCGTTTTGAATGGCCGTAGTTATTTAGTGTCACGCGGCCCCATACATTATTTATGTGAGGAATATAGGCGAACCAAGTTTTGCGCAGTCTGTTTAGCTGTTCATTTTTTGCCCCAGCATTGCGCCGCGACGCACGCACCCTGAATTCTCTCCCGCCTCTGCCGAGCTTCTGCACTCCTGTGCTCCGGGACCGCGAATCGCTTTAATTCCACCTAGCGATTCTCGCCCAGACGGATCAAATGTCCCAATACTGTACAATGTGTCGCACAATAGACTACGCTATCGATTACAAAACTTTTCATGTCATTCCGACTATTGTACCTATAAAATGACACATCGTGGAAAGCTCGACTTTGACTCGGCACGCGATCCCAGCCAAGCTTTTGTAAGTAGTAATCCCAGTTGTCATGTTGTATTTATAGTTTTCCATGGTAAAAATATACGAATTGCGTCAATACAAGTTAAGCCAAATAGGATTTATGAGATTGAGAACACCGTTTTAGAGCCATAGATTAATTATCCGGAGTAACTGCGAGGCAGCTTATTGAACGAGGCGGTGCAGCATAATCATATTTTGCATAAGGCGGAAGTCGTCATCAATCACTTCTAAACACTGATCCGCATAATAGGAACTGAGTTCACGCATGTGGATAATCTCACGCGATTACGGTCAGTTATCCCTTTTACCTCCGGGCCGAGTCCCGCCGCTGCCACCCCACGAGAAGGAGGAATTTATTGAGCGGTGTTCAACTTGAAATTGGTTCACTTTTTATCGGACGGTAGCGATAAATCGTTAGGGCCATCCGAGGCAACAACTCGAATGGCGATCTCTTAACCCTTTGACCCCCAGAATTTAATTCAAATTATCATCAACTTTATGATTTGTTTTTCAGGTAACTGTAAAATTTTTGTGAATTTAAAAAGTGTTATAAACCTTCTCCATGGCTCGTATTTTTTAACCAAATTGCAGCCAAGCAGTGGTTGACGGTGCTGTAGAACGAATTGGGTAACCGTGCTGTCGGGAGTACCTCAAGGAACATTGTTGGGACCATTGCCCTTTAACAAATATATAATTTACATTGGAAAATATTTTCACCACTCCAGAACTTTATTACAGGCAGATGATATGAAAATATTTTCTCCTTTCACTTGCACCAATGACTGTATCCGCATACAAGAAGATCTAAATCATCTAAATATTTGTTGTACAAAACACAACCTTCAAATAAATTTTAAAAATTGCGGCGCTTTCAACTTCACCCGAAATAAAATCCTAATTTCATACATTTGTACCCTTAACAATACAATACAGATATAAACGACGGAGGCAAAGGATTTGGGAGTAGTGTTAGAAAAAAGAATCAGTGGAAAATAGTATTGTTAATTCTAAAATTTTAAATATGAGATTGACAAATACAGAAGGTGGCAATAGCGAAATTCGACGAGAGATCTGGGTTCGAGTCCCAATTGCAACCATTGCCTTTTTCTATTTTTCTGTGTCTTGTTCTCTTTCATATTTTTGTTTAGATTATTATTTTTATCTTCTTCCTTAACCTTCAAAAGTTATAAAAAGAGAGTTTTTCTTATAAAAAATAAATCTTTTATCTTTATATTCACTAACCAATTAATTAATATAACTGCTGGTTTTCCAAATAAATTAAAATTGGTTGCATTTCTTATTCTCGCGACAGATACCGCAAATATAGTGACAGCTCCCATTTTGGCGGTTTTGCTTGGTCTGGGATATATTATTATTTCCATTTTGTTTGATATTATCTTCACGGTACACGGTAAATGATTTTTTAAATAATACAAATGATTCGGTTTTTTTCTTACTAATAAAAAATAACCTTTTGATAATTAAATCAAAATAGAAAAATATATACCTAAATGGAAACAATAATGCGGGACTGAAAGGTTTAACGTGAAACTCGATCCAGAGGATGATCGTTTAAGTGTACGAGAAAATACGGTAAAAACCTAAAGATTTTTTCGTAGCTATCAGATTTATATTTAGGAACACGACCGTTCGTTATTGCAGATAACTGAAAAACAAGCTACCGACTCAGTTAGTTTTTTTTTAACACATCACTATCAATTCAGGAATAGATCAAAGAAGAGCATAAATTAATTCCAAATATGTACAACAGTAGTAAAGGACTTTTAGTGACCCGTCTAAGGATGAGAAGCCAGCTCTTATGATAATGAAAAAAATATTCATAGCACTGTTGGCTTAAATTGTTGACTCAAATATTCTCCCTTTATTTGATAAGTATAAGCATTGTCTGCGTTGTTATTAAAGAATAATTTGATGGCTGTAAAAACGGACACCATCACCGGGTGCATAAGTGGGCATTAAATTCAATCCGAGTCAGAAGAGGGCATTCTTCAAATAACAGCCTTTTAAAATGTAAGGCCCGCTTACACTTGTCGCGTCCCTGTCCTGGTCTAACGAGGCACCGGGCACCAGGCACCAGGCACCGGCACCGAACACCACACAATGGGGCTTTTAGCGTCAAACTCCGAGGAATCAATCACAGCCACTGACCAGATTGCTTCTCGGAACCATCTCGCCAACAATAATATAGGTGTCAATTAGATTTCATTTATATTTTTATTAAGTTTGGCTGGAATGGATTCGGATATCTTTTTTGCACAATCTAAGGATCTTTTAACTAGTCTACCATTATTAGAGACACCGTGTACTTATATTCCAGTCGAGTTCCTGTTAATGATTTTAAGTCTAGATATTTAATATTTTGATTGGTCTAATATTAAATTTATGAAAATACGAAAGTAAGATTTTTTGCAATCATATCAAAGATAGCAATCGTATTATTACAAAAAACTCGTTATCAGTGAGCTCTGGTGTGATGAATGAATCAATGAAAATTACACAATTTTTACTGCCTCGAATCGATAGGTTGATGCAGCTGTTTTCACCTCAAAACTTCATTTCCACCATAAGCTATGGAGATTTGAAAAATCAATTTAGCAATTTATTTTTGCTTGGTAAAATTGGTGAAATTATTATTATTGCATATCTAAAATACTAATTTTGGTTGTCGGTACTCCTGTGTGAAATTATTAACGTTCTGTGACATCAACTTCGGTTTAAAAAGTGTCATTTTCAAAACTGGAACTGCATGTGTAAAGAACAATTATTAATTTCTTCAAAATTCGCAAATTCACTTTGTGGCATCATTATTAATTTAATGAAAACAAATAACTTTGTGTACACCACTATTTAATTAACAATATCAACATGTTTCGAAAACTATGTTTTCTTCGTCAGGATAATAAGAATATAATTAAATAATGGTGTACACAAAGTTATTTGTTTTCATTAAACAATTATTCAGATTGAAATTATAAAAATTCGAATTTCTCAGTGATTTTTCACGGTCTGCTCTAGTTTTACATAAAATCTGATAGAATACTTGTCTTTGCACACATGAAAATAAAGTTTTTCCGCAAGAGAGTAAATCTATCAATTCTGCAATCGTTCATTTTTATTTTTCTTTGTCGATATTATACATTGTTCTTTATTCTGTCAGGTTCAGAAACAATTCCCAAAAAGTTTCGTGGGAAAGCGTCCCGTGTCCCGTGTCCTGTGTCTGTTGTAGGCTGTAGATATAGCTGAGTCCGGACCGCTAGGACGATGTGTTGCGGTGATACGCGATATGGCTACACCCTACACCTGTATGCGTGTTCTCGTGTACAGGTGTAGATTCATGCCCCCGTATGGCGTGTAGAGTGGTCGATGCGATCGTGAAACTAGTTTCGCTGTAGAATAGGATGGTGCATTGAATGCTCTCTTGTATAAATCTGAATGTTTTATTGGCGCTTATTAAAATGGGATATAAAGCAACACGTATTTTATTACGTGTTAATATTGACCTGAATTTAATAATCCGTCTTATTAAATGTTAGCCCCTTTCTACCGCTTTATTATAGGTATTCTAATGTTGATAGGTAGGTATTATTTTAAGGTCTATGTGATCGAGGGGTAAGGCTTTCGACTGGCGATACAAATGTTGAGGGTTCAAATCCCGACGTATGCTAATAAATTTTATTTGATTATTTTGTGTTATTTCACAATCAATTAATTAAAAATAATATATATAGTATATTTGCGGCATGTTCCAGAGTGAAAGATACTCTCCGTATCGCCCTAGTGTACAACCACCATTCAGAATTGAAACGTTGCTTGAAATGGCTTTAGCCGTGTTTGGTGACCAGATCTGAATAGCCAGGTGAATAGCCACATCTTTCTTTTCCCAATCTCCTTCCTTTCCTCTCTACCTTCAGCCTCACAACTAACCCCAATTGGGGATGCCGTAGCCTCACTGGCTGGGTGCAGTATGTTTAAATGATTAAACATACAACTCTCACGTACTATTGACGGCCTTCATGTGGAGGGATTAGGTTCTCGATAAACAATCCGGAGGACTTGGGTTCAAATCCCACGGTGCACAAGTTCATTTTATTTGAATAAATTAATTGAATTGTGTTAGTTCACAATATTATAATTTAAAATAACATTGGGTATATTTGCGGCACGTTCCAGAGTAGAAGATACTCACAGTATTGCCCTGGTGTAATTCTGAATTGAAACTTTGCTTGAAAGTGATTGTAGATGCGTTTTGGTGACCAGATCTGAATAGCCAAGTACTTTCCCACCTTCCTTTTCCCAATCTACTTCCTCTCTCTTCTACTTTCAGCCTCACAACATAACCCAATCGCAGATGCCATAGTCTCATTGGCTGGGAGCAGTTGGTTATTCAGATAAAAAAATTAAAAATTACTAATTTTGATTGTTGGTTCATGGGTAGGCAAGTATGTATATGGTTTGTGGTAGTATTTTCTTAATTTCGTGCAACCAATTTAATTTATTTACCAAACGAACACTCTCGAATATTTCTATTAAGAATTACCGCACAGTAGTCTAGATCGGCCTGCTGTGAAATTCCTTTGCCGTGTAGTCCTGTGTTCACTGAAAAATGATTATCCGTAATCACGAGTGAAACGTTTTCCGTAATAACCATAATACAACCAGCCCGGTGCACTGTCCAGTCTGTCCACAGACCAGTGAGCCCAGGGTCCAGTGTTCAGTCCCAGCGTGGGTTGAGACGTGGCCTCGGGTTATACAAGCCTCGCTCTTCCGATCCCACCTCGACTCCTCTTATTGCTGCCGTGAAACATCCTCCCGTTTCTAGTCTTTAGTTCTATTGACGGATCAATTCGTAATGCTCGTCAACGTAATTATTTTATCCAGGGGCACTGGTGTTTTAAACTGGTTTAATGCGCGAGTCGCTAATCCAATGGTGCCCCGGGTCGAAGATGACCAATTGCGATACAGGCTTGTCACTCATCTGAATTTATGTGAACTAAACATTTAAAAAATAACATCTATCTTGATTTAACACTGAGAAGCACTTTTTATGGTACCGCACAAAATTTTAATTTTTTGGAGCCAGTTTAACTTTCATAGCCAGTGTAGCTTTCATATTTTAAAAAAATTGAAGCTGAGGGAAGTTGGGAAGAAAGGAGAAGTGGTAGAGAAAGGTTGGAAAGCATCTTCTGGCTGAATGGTCAGTAATTATATCCTAGCTCGGTTACATAGCGTACACAGTTGACACCATTTGAAACAATAGTACCCTTTACACGCAGAGTTCGGAGCGGGACGTGCCCCGCGCCACTTCATGCCGTCGCGCAAAAAAGTAAAGACCGAAAGTAAGACAACGGTTTACAGCGCAGTTCACTGTGAGACTTTTCTGCGCGGCGGCCTGAAGTGGCGCGGGGCACGTCCCGCTCCGAACTCTGTGTGTAAAGGGTACTAATATCTAAATCTCACTGGTGGTCTCTTACAAAGAGAGTGTCTTTTGGTATGAAAATTTCTAACCATTAGTTGTTAGTTAAGTCTGGTCTGTAGTTAGAAGTAATAAATGTATGAAGTGTAGAAATATATTATAAATTTGTGCAGCGCCCTTGATGTTTTACAAAAACGGCGCTGTACAAATCATCCAAATATTATTATTTATATGTATATGTATTTACGTTAACTCCAACAGCAGACTTGATGTTTCCCATGGCCTATGGCATATTTGGTTTAGCTGTGTAAAGAGTATTCTAAATAAAATTTAGGCCTGAATCTTGAAGAGAAAGCAGGATTCTCATAACATTTCTAAGACACTCAAAACTAGTAATGTCATCGGAACAACATAAATTTCTCACATTAACACCGAAAATAGTAGTGTAGTATAAAAAAGATTTATAAAACGGTATCATTATGTGTATTAGTGGTGAGGTGGTAAGCAGGAACCGTGATAATAACAGTGCGGTGGCGTATTTGATTGAACGCTGTGGGCGGCGAACAGCGGACAGCCGACAGGAGACCGGAGTACAGGAGGGTGAAGGAGGTGGTTAGTCCTTGAATATTTTATATGATGCGTTTTTATAGATGTGAAATTATCAGTATACATGTAAATTTACCAACTTGATGTTATAACATGACAAACATTTTATTTAACTAAAAAAAATTATATAATTTTTTTACATACATTTAATTATGACATATTTTGTAGAGTGGATTAATAAAATTCACACCAATTTTAGGTTTACAGCAAAAAAACTATTTAAACTAATTTGTTTAGTTAAACTTTTTTTTTATTTTCACTGTAGGCACAGTTTTTTTAACGAGCCCTCCTTTCCCAAGCACAAGCACCAGCTTACTTAAGAATAGAATAAATTATAATATTGCACGCAATTGAATATTACAAAAACTTTTTTTCATATAAAATTTGTAACAAGCAAATAAAAACAATATTTTCTTACTTAAGTAACAATAATAATTTTTTTTAAAAGGGAACTATTTTTTTTTAATTCTATCGGCTCATAGAAAAATCGGTTCCTATGATTTTCAATATAATTTTTTCAAATATTAAATTATCTTCAAAGATATTTCGATTTTTTACGAAAAATGTTCCCATTAGCTTAAAAAATCATAATGCTGCTTATCTGTATACATATATATTAATAATAATAAATTATTTGTAACTGCCGAATATAATCAATTCTGAAATATAAAATAAAATCAAGTTTCCGATCGCAATTTGAAAAAAAATTTTGAAAATTTGTGAATTTTTTAGGAATTATTTTTACAAGAAATGACAAAAAAGTGGAGTGACAATAACGTTTATAATTCATTTATCTAATAAAATATGTGTGTATTTTATTTTCGTTTTCAGTAATTTTAGTTAGAAAAAATATAAGGTGAGCCATTTTTAAAACTTGTAAAGTTTGCTCTCAAAATGTTTGTATTTTAAAAATTACATGCTTATTTCTAATAATAGATTTTTGGTAGCGTATTTTATCACCTTTCAAAAACAGTTTTTAGTTTTTGGATACGTTCACAAACATTCCATTTATTTTAATTTTATTGCAAAGCGAAAATATTCTTACATTTTGACAAAATACGCCCGATTTTTGAAGGGTTAAGGAGAAATTACTAAACAAAGGATTTTTCCACGGGAATTAAATGTTTTTCCGGGATGAAAAATATTATTTCCCAGTCCTTCAACTATGCTGTGTAAAAAATCGTTCGCTCCGTTGCGACGCGAAAAAAAGGACAAACAAACAAATACCTACGCTTTCACATTTATAATAAATACTAGCTTTTCCCCGCGGCTTCGCTCGCATGGTATTACGGGAAATTACTGTAGCGCTTGCACTTATCAATTATCTCCCCCCCCCCACCCCACCCCCATCCCCTCCCGCATTCCATATATTCATTCCCTTACATTCAGTTTTCAAACATCTCGCCTACCACCTAAATTTCATAATGCTATAGCTCAAAGAAAAAAAGAATTACTTATCCAATTTTGTTCATTCGTTCGGAATTTATGCGCTTACAAACATTTCGGGTGTTTATTTTTATTTAAATATTTGGAAGTTCGTTAATATAATAAAAAAATACTCTATTTATCATTCAGTCTTTATAATCGTTACGAATTATATTTTTAATATAGGAACTCTCATCTGACATTTATTCCAAGCTTGTTAAAAAAAAAAACGAATTCTAATATTTGAATTTTCTGCAGTAGTAGCTGACCAGTAGATTGAGTACCTACCAGCATAGAGCCCAACAATATATCAACATTGTTTCCATGGAAAAGATTTTTTCTGACGTTAGCAAAAACTCGCATTTGTTAGCGACAGAAAATGTATAACAAATATAATATATTAATATTTATAATTTCATAACGCCAGAGCTTACCACCATATACAACCTGTAGTCTGCGCATATAATTTAGCTTTATATTGGTGAAAGAATTATTAAAGTCTTTATATTGTGTTATGCGTGAAAAGGTCATAAACAAACTCGAGCAGTTTCGCATTTATAATATTAGTAGTAAGTATGGATTAGTTGGAATATTAATAATTTTGAAAATGTATCATCATAATAGGTGCGACTTATTTAGGACTTTTGTGTACTTTTCCTGCCCCGATAATAATAAAACATGGTAAAATAATATTATAATCATTTTCAAACGGAATTAAGCGACAAAAATCAAAGATAGGTGGTCGAAAACTTAAAAATAAATGTCCAAAGACTAAATTAATAATCTTATCTCTTATTTGCGTCCATGGAAAGAGCGTGTAGATATTTATCTAACAATCAGATTGTTAACGATATTATTGTACAATCATTGATAAACCAGAAATGACGGACGTGCAGAGAAGATAAAGCATTTCGGGAAATATCACCTTAATTATTTTTTATGGAGAGCCCATCAATTAAAATAATTTCATTTTTTCCATCTTCAGAACAGAATAATTAAGATATAAGAAACTAAAGAAACTTAAGAAACTTCTTTTCCTTAAGAAAAAACCGCCGCAATGAGAAAGGTGGATTCATACATCACTCCTGACTCCTGGACACACCGAACTTCAGATTCCTACCAACCCCCAATACGATTTTCTCTGAATTTCTTCTCCTTCCTTTCCTTTAAAAGACCCTTCATATAACATCCCCAAAGATGACAGAGGCCATGAGAGATTTTTTTCTTCAGGGCCGTGAGGCAGGTGAGGTGTTATTGTGATGGAATTTATTAATTTTTAAGACTATTTTCATTTGTAATTCGGATTGAGCGTGCTGTACTGCATAATATTTTATAAACTAGAGTATAACTCTTCATTACATACAATATTCATTCCGACAGTCTTTCAAAAGATTCAACACAAGTTCCTCGGGTATATAAACTATAAATTGCATATTCCCGTACATAACATTGACTAAAATTACCTCCTGGATAAAATGTACCTTTTAAAACTTTCAGAAAGAAGAATAAGTACAGATTTAATACTATTACATAAATTAATGCATTGAAATTGACTGTTCTGAATTGCTCCAATTAATCAACCTCCATATTCCCAAAAGATTTTACCGACTTTTACTACCCTTTTACTCAACACCATGACACGGTCTTACCAAAATTCCCCTGTGACTGTGAAGTCTCGGAGATATAGATTCTGATCTGGGAGATATGTTTCACCTTAAAAATAACCAATATAAACATCGTTTACTATATCTTTATATGTCGAGACACAAATAGATCATGTGATTTCTGCAGTTTTTGTTTATATTGAATATTGTTTATATTCAATTTGGGAGGCGGGAATGGGTACCGCCGCCCCGGGAACCTTTATTGAATAACCAACACCTCTGCCATAGGTCACCCCAAGTGGTTCGCTACGTTTGATGATTTAGCAGCGGTGCCCGGGTTCATGGGTGAGGTTTGTCTGGGTCTTGGAGAAGGATGACCAGGACACACTGAACCCCAGATTCCTACCCACCCCTTAAACCCTTTTCCTTCCCAGAACTCTCCTCTCCTTCCTTTCCTTAAAAAACTCCACACACAGCATCCCCAAATATGACATGGGCCCTGAGGGAACTTAAGTTCCTCAGGGCCTCCTGTGTAGAACTCATGTAAAAAAAAATATTTATGTGAGATTTCGTATCATTTTTACCAAAGTGTTTTATTTTATTAGATGCTCTTGGTATATTTTTTTCATTGTTTTATATATTCTTTATTTTTTTTTAGTTTAGAAGTATTAAAAATAACTCTGATACCCTACTTATGAACTAGAATGTAAAAGACCATTAGGGCGTGTACGAAATAAATAAATAAATAATAAACGGCTTACGGTGATATCGCTCCATATTAAAAGGGCGACAAACATTTTTACTAAAAAGAAAAATTTAATACTTGAACATACTTTGTCTTTTCTATATTGGGTATGAGATAAAAAGATATTTGAAATAACGAACGGTATCGGACCTCCTAAAAGTTCGATGAATACCGTGTTATGTTGGTATTTTGCCTTGGCCACAGTGCAGTGGTCGAAGCAATATGTGCTATGAATTAAAATGAGCGGTTTATGAACTCATAAATAATGGCAACCTTCCCAGCTTTTTTGTCATTGACTTAAAATTGATTCGGCGGTTAAATAAAATGACATATTTGCACGATAATTAAATTTATTGTTATGCGAATTTTTTCTGGAGTCAGCTTATCTCTGGCCTGTATGTATTTATTAGGAAATAATGTAATGTGGATATTGATTAACCGGACATAAAAGTTTTAAAATTAACAATTAACGAAACATAACGAACGGTAGTACCCGCTCAAAAAGAAGAAGAAGGAATGTTAGAGGGAGCGCGCTTATATTAAAACCGATAATATTTAATCCAAAATTGTGAAAATGTCTAATAAAATACGACTCGTTTTAAATAGAGCAAAAATCTTGTGGAGAATGTATAAAATAGCATTTAAAGAAACACTGTGAATTTTTTCATTCGTGTAACTAATAAAAATAACTGAAAAAAACGTAATTACAATTATTTTTGGGGCATACCCTGCGATTTTTTTCTATTTCATATAATTGCCGTTTCGGCGAGGGGAATGTATAGATATTATCTTTAATAAAAAGATATATTTTTTTAAGAGCTTTAAAACTTAAAGTTTTCAAAGAAAATTACGTAATAAATCGGTAGAAATGCAGGAAACGTACAGCGGTCAATCCACTGACTATGGGATTTTGTTTGTTTTTTTGAAGTGAAAACTGTTGCGATTTGAAACTCGGTGAAATGAAAAAGCGACACTAAAAAGAGATAAACGAGGATTTAGTCTGCGAGAGAATAAGATAGAATAGTCGGTCTCCTCTTTATGCGGTGCTTCTTAGCCTCCCCACTCTTGTTTACTTTAGTTTTCTGAAGGTTTTCCTACTATCGCGTATGAATTGCACGACTGTATTTTTTAAATTTAAATTTATTTATTTATATATATATATATACATATATATATATATACATACATAAAAAGGATTTTACCAGAAAGTGATGCATGAAATCATAAGTATTGCAGTGTATATAGGAGATTATCTGTATTAAACAAAGATGGAAATAATAATAATGTAGATAGATGTAATTAATGTAATTATAAAGTAGGAGCAAAATAGCTTTACGAATATACGATATGCGTTTTCGAAGAATTAAACTAATTTATTAAAAAAATTCAACTATACAAATTATAAAAGAAAAAAATATATATAAAAGAAAAGAAAATAAATATTAATTCAAAACTGAAAACCGTGCTAGACTTAAACGTAAAACATATATTTATATTCTTGTCTTGGCAGACGCATCCGACGCAAGACCCGGACAAACCTCGCCCCATGAACCCGGGCACCCCTACTAAGTCACCAAACGTAGCAAACCACTTGGGGTGACCTATAACAGAGGTGTTGGTTATCCAATAAACGGTCCCTGGGGCGGCGGTACCCATACCCGCCTCCCAAATTGAATTGAATTTACCAAAATTAATAATTACTTTAAAACACATAAGTAAGGGGGAATGTGTATTGTTGAGTTCTAATCATTAGTAAAATTATGCTTTAAGTTTATTTTTTACAGCTTTAAGTGAATTGTCCAGACGCGAACTTCGTGCATTATAAATTGGAATACCGTCTGCCGTAATAAGTATTTTCATAGTTTTGATCGTTTTGTCACAAAGCCCGATGACGACTCATAAAGCATAATCGGTAATGCGTGAGTGGCAGTGGGCAGGTCCGACTGTCAGGTTAATTGTACCCTCCGGAGTAGGCAGTGCGGCCCAACCAACCTCACCTTCCTCGACGGACCGATTACTGAATTGCTGTCAAACACTTCAAACACAATTGCTTGCGGTCAAACAGAAAACACCCAACCCTCCTATTAGTCAATCTCAAAGTTTTTTTTATTACATAATTTTGTGGCTTGTGTGCTTTCTGAATAACTCAATCCAATTATGACCCTGCTGCACAAATGAATACATCATTCTTCGAGGCACGTGACAGAAAAACTGATTCAAACTTTTTTATTGTTGGATAAGTACCTATTTTCAATTCACTCAATAGCCTAACTACTGACTAGCCTTGTTCGTATAATGTTTGTTGTTTTTTTAATGCCAGTTTAACTAAATGCCAATTTAGTGAAAAAACGTTTCTCAGATTTAAAATAAATGGTTACGAATCCATGCGACATTTCGTAGTTTTTTCGGTTAAGATAAAATAAAATAAAGATGTTTGAAATAACGGCCTCAATAACTTGTGATATTAAGAATAGTAAAATTAAAAACAGTAAGAAAATAGATTTTCTCCAGTTAAATTTGGTTTAATATGCAATGACATTTTACGTTGTAAATTAATGAAATTCAAAAAAAAAGGCTATTTAATTTTTATGTGCATTGCAGTTAGTTTATTATATATTCATTTTAACCCACAGGCCTCGACCATATTTTGTCAGATAGTAAAAATATTTCCTTTTTCCGAAAACTAAAAACTGTTGAAAAAAGAAAGGTGATAAAATACGCTTTCAAATTTTATAAATCGGAACAAAAATTTTTTTTTTTTGTAATAGATGTAAATTATCTGTTGTTTTTCCTAAATGAATAAAAATCAATATATAAAACTAAAATTACTGATAATGTTAAAAAAACACACACACAACAAACACAATTATAAGACAAATACAAACGTTATTTTCACCTCACTTTTTTGTTGTTTAATGTGAAAATATTATACTTCTTTTGTGGTTAACTTTTAGATTTGAGTATAAAGCGTCGTCTTTTCTCTTTCTAAAATCGTTTGTATCATATTTCTCACTACGGAGACACAAAGATTTCTTTGAGACCTATATGAATTGTTCCGAAAAGCGAACAAATTGGGGTTAGAACGATGATGTAAAAATGATATAATATCGTCTGCAGCTTTATTGTGGTTATATTACAAGAGTTTGAATGATTCGGTACTTTGTAACGAATATTTGAAATAAAACCGATTTAAGTTTCATTCATAAATTTAACCACCATTACTTCTTATAAATATTAATCTCTCGGATCCAAATGCATACCGATGCATTTGGATCCAACACGAAATCGAACACAATTGGCTACCGGGCCAATTGTATTCGTTTCTCCCGATTTATCATAATTATGCTCAAAAAATATATAAGCTTTTCAATTTTTGTGCCCGTTTTTGTTATCCTCGGAGAAGGGCGAAAATTTTTTTTTTAAAATCACTTCTTTCCTCCAGTGGTCAGAAATAACTTTTTATTCGTGCATAAATAAATAATTATTTAAAAGTTGATTATGTGAAATGAATCGATTAAAATTCAAGAAATGTACCTAATCTGCTCAGCCTCTGTTCGTGATCGAATAAATCAGTTTGTTAATTATTTTATAACTCAATAACGCGTTAATAATGTATGTTTACCATTATATCTCCCTGTGCAATCGATGTAATACGTCTTCATATGACAAGGAACGAGACGACCGGGTTTTGTCAAATCTCTCATCTTACTCGTCGGAAGTTAAGCAAATTTCAAACGATTTGCATAAATCCTTCAAGAATTACAATATATATTATCGTTTAGTCACGTCATATTTTAAAGTCTCTTATTATCATATTAATTTTAATGCTCAGTTATCAAATGTGCTTTAAATTCCCGATGGAGCCCGTGAACACAGTTGATGAGTGAACGCGCCCCGGGCCCTGGCATGACTGGGAAACTTCAATAATTTATTATTGGTTCAAACTCAAACATACCGTGTCGTATAATGCTGGTGATTCTGCTTACTGAAATGGGAGATTGTAATTGAATTTGTTATGTAATCATTTAAAATTCCACTGCCTTTTGATCAGCTGATTTACATTAAATTGCATGGTGATCATGTAATGTTTGTTTTCTAACATTTATCGTTAAATTATTCTTACCCGATTTTCCTTACAACCAAAACTATTACAAAGGGGGAGTGAGTTTTTAAAACTCATTTCAAATTTTTTTTCTAAATGTACAACATGTCAAGAGTATTGTGTCAAAATTTCAAGTAAATCGAGCAAAACTAACGAAGATACAGCGTTTCACGCGACCGGCCCTCATGCTCGATTCAAGTATATTTCGAGTATAAAAAAACTTTAATTCGATTTTCTCGCTAACAAATTTTTGAAGTTCGTGAACATCATAACTCAAAATCTACTTGACCGATCCTTTTGAAATTTTGTACACCATTTTTACACAGGTAGTTACGAAGAGTTTTTTTTTACCATTTTTTCATAACAAATTCACGGAAAATTTTAACAAAAATCGCATTTTCGACTTCAACATGCTGCAAAAAAAATCGAAAAAAAACGCTTCTTCACTACCTAGGAAAACCACCTTTTAAAAGCATTTCGACTTTTTTGTTTCAAATGATTTGGTAACTAGTGATGTTCACCGCAATATAATTTTTTTTCGCCTTCAAAACCTTACCCCCCCCCCCCCCCCCCCCCCCCAGGAAGAAACCTACATTAATAATTTGTTATTAAAGTCTTATTTATGGTGACCGGACAAGTCAGAATTAATTCAACAGAACACCTCCTTCGACAGGTTAGGTTATGGGCTATTTTTCAATAATTCTTTTTCAATGTTTTTAATGACTTTTCAAAGAGGTGTTGAGTTGAGTTGATTCTGAGTTGGCATGGAACCGTTATTTATAACTTTTCAGAATACTGAATAATTTTTCACGCGTTTCATAAAATTGCAATTTATTAACAGGTTCGAGTAGGTGTTAAAATTAAAAACCAAAATCGATTGGTTGAAAGCTTAATTTCCCAGTAACTGTGATTCATTTACCGATTAACAACTCACAGTGTGAGGGTCAGGGTGACCACTTGAGAGGGAAGAAGAGAAGAGAAAGAAGAGCCAGAGGGAAGTGTGTGTGTTGAGGACGAGAATAAAGTGTTTAGTGTGGCGGGAGGAAGAGGGGGAAGGGGGTTGTGATTGGAAACAATTTGGCTGTCGGCCGGCGGGCGAGGTGGCTACCGCATAATTTGTGGTTGCGCGAGTCAAAAACCCCCAACCAAATAAATCAACGGACCAGAACAAGAGTGAGGTGCGCCCAAGGAAAATATACATTTCTGTACAATCGGAAGTTACAGAGAAAATTCCTGTTAAGCTTCCAAAACCATATCTATGTAATTAATATTATAAATTCGAAACTGCGTGTGTTTGTTTGTTATGCTTTCACGCATAAACGAATAAACCGATTTTAAAATTCTTTCACCAATAGAAAGCTACACTATACGCGAGTAATATAGGTTGTATACAATGGCAAGCTCTAGCGTTATGAAATTATAAATATTATTGTATTATATTTATTATACGTTTTTGATCGCTAACAAAAGCGAGTTTTGCTAACCTCAGAAAACAAATCGTCGCCAAAAAAACAAAATGTTGATATATTTGCGGGAAATTTTATTTCAGGCGTGGTAGTTAAAATGTATGTGTTTAAATAAAAATGAATCTTCGAAATGTTTGTATGCGCATAACTTCCGAACGACTGCACAAAATTGTATAATTCTTCGTTTTACTACTGGTGAGCTCTGGCATTATGAAATTTGGGTGGCGCGCTAGCTATTTAAAAACTGAATGTACCGGGAATTAATGTATGGAATGCGGGAGGGGGGAGGGGTGTGAGGCTAGGGGGAGTTGGGAAAGACGGGAATGGGGGAGTGGGGAGGGGGAGGGGAATAATTGATAAGTGCAAGCGCTACAGTAATTTCCCCCTAATACCATGCGAGCGAAGCCACGGGTAAATAGTAAATATATAAATTAAGTATAACCCGTATAGAGAGATTATTTTAAACTTACGTATTTAATAAAAGAACTGACTCATTGTCAAACGGGTTTATGTGTTTGTTGTGATTCATCTGAGAGCTTAAAAAACTTTCGATGGTAGGTAGATATAATTATATATGCGGTTAAACTACTAATTATAACATTACCTGAATTGGGGGTCTTTGTTTTCTTATCGAAATTTCTTACAAAAACTGATTATCTTAATCCGTGAAAATTTATCAATTACGAAATATGCCATTGTTTCTATTCACAGTTGACTTATCTTAACTGTATCAAATTAATAATATGAAAAGTCAAATAAATGCTCTCACATAAATTAGAAGAAAAAAAAATCGACAATTCAGCGAACAATAAATTGCGTCATGCGTTTCAAATAAAAGCAGTTTTACTAACTCCTAGAGTTCGAGTTGGAGAATTTATTTAATTGAGAATTATTATACGGGTAAAAATAATAATTTAATTCTTAATTAAATTATTTGATAAAATAATCGATGTTGTCATTTATAACTATTATTCATTTTCAAACGCATTCTTTGCTTTCTTTTCTGGATAAACACATTATGTAGCGAATCGTCAACATATTTTTGCCTACCATTATAATGCATTTTGAGAGACCCTTTTTTTCATTCACAAAATAAATTCCTCAGCAGAAATCGTTTAAAGGTTTCTCGTACCTTTAAAATCACTTAACTAAACGAACACACTTCAGAAAATCGTCAGTAATTATGACTACTGTAAAATAACTCATTCGAACCAATTAAGAATAGGTTTGCCCGTATTGATTTATCGCTAACAAATTGTTCGACACTCGGAACGTTCGGTTAGTGTGAATGCCTTCATTTGGTTTTCTAATAAGTATAATACTGAGTGATAAATTGCACCAACTTTCTATACCTACGGTTTTCGACCGGTTTAAACAACGCTATCGAATTCCGCGAGGTTTGAACAAATGGAGGAATAAAATATGAAAGGTTTTTCAAGTGCGTGAGCAGTTTACTGGTGTTACTCGTTCCTCACTAAACAGGAACAGCACAGCCCATTGCTAACACCGCGCCACACGAAATCGTTCGTTTATTGATCCATTACCGAAGAGCTCGAACGCGAGAGGCTAAATGTTTATAGAGCAATGTCGAATCGTTACAAACCATGAAAACCACGTATTTACACAATACTTTTTTGAAACGTTTAACACGCGTAATATTAGAATCAATTTAACGATATTTTTGTGTCGACCTTAAAATTATTACCACATAACAAACACCTCACAATCTAATCTTTATTTGATTCTTAGTAAATAATGATATCTTCTGAGTGATAAGTTGCTGTGATTTCTTACCTAAATAGAAAAGTAAAAATCGTGCCTTTATCTGAATATTAAATATTTAAAATGCTGCTTGTTTTTTTTATTTATTAAAATGCGTACGGGTTTAATTTAAAACAAAGGAAGAGAGTGGATTCCCGGAAATCTAAAATATAAGCTCGTCTGTCATTACAAATAATATCAAAATTCAAATCATTCTCCAATGTGAGTCAATATTTGGAGGATCTGTATATTTAATCATTTTTGGAGAAGAATTAGCATACGGTCATGACAGGAATATTGGCGATGATTAAACGCCAGGGACGACGTCCGCCGCGTTGTGCTGGTCTGCTCGCTGCCTGCTTGCTGCCCGCTGCCCGCTGGCCGCCATCTCCCCCGCCAGTGGCCCGCAGCTTGCAAAATGTTTCTCATCGGCCTCGCCTCGGCTCTTTTTGCATATTCATGGGATACACCTAGACTTAATCGTTATTCTTAATGTGTTCTTTAATCAAATTCATGGCTTCGTTACAAAGAATGCGTGAGAAATAAAATGGGACACAATTGCACCAGGCACAAAAAGTGTACCTGAGAGGGTATCGAAATAAAACTTTATTGTTACTTACATCATAAAATGTTGCTTTGTTCTAGCGTTTCTTTTTATTTAAGATAGCTGTCAAGTGTCAAGGGTTGGCGTACTATTTCTGTATGTAGTAAAAAAAACTCAGTCATGAATTTCTTTATTCAATCGGTTGACATCGTCTGTCTACAGTTCTACATAATATGAAATACGACACCCTTAGTGTTTGTATCGGGATGATTTCTTTATCAAACTCTCGACTCGCTACAAATGTTACATTAACTCCCACGCCTGAACGTCCTATCATTTATTACAATAGAAAATAGGAACGTATAGCGCCTAACAACAAACGGCGAAGACACATTATTATGTTGGTACTTTTGTCATGTAATAAAGAGGGGGTTCGTTGAATAGTCTATTGAAGAACTACCCGATATCTGTTTGACAGGTCTCGGTACGAACGGGAAGGTGAGAAGTGAGAAGTGAGCAGAGATGAGAAAAAGGCGCAGTGGTCCGACCACCGAGTGATTTATTCAACAGAGACGCGTCGGGTTCGAGTCCCAAGTCCCAAGGCGGTGGCAGCGGGTCTATCCGAGCCGAATGTAAATCCTCCTCAATTCCAACTCCTAGGTAGCAATCACCCTGCCTAATGGCGTTTAGTCCGTGAGGAATCCTGTTTCCAAAAAATTACACAATGGTGATATAAATAATATTTGTGATGTAATTAAAATGTTTACCGTCGTACCCCGAGGGCACGATCAATCTTTTATTCGGAAGGTGGCTCTACTTGTAGCTTGTAGGGCAGGCGGCAGTTCTACAACTTTACCTTTATAGATACTTGGTATAAAATTCATGTATCCGCTGAATAGTGGCGTACATTGTTCTACGAACAAAGATAGACCGTATGTAGTTTTCATGTTTGGGTACGAATTCTGTATGGAATATTTTGAAAAGTTTAGATTTGTCAACGTCGAACGATTTTGACGTAAAAAATATTCACGGATTTATTGAAAAAATACACTTTGAGTAACAATTGTTTTTCTTTAATGAGTCTATTTTACTAAACTCAACTGTTTATCTTTCCTATATTAATGTATGTAGGTAGGTGTACTTCAAACGTATCTAGGACGCAACTTCAATAAGCGATGCAAATAATTATGAAATATTTATATTTGTAGATACCACCAATAAAACAATAATTTATTGACACGATAGAATTTTTCACTAATTAAATAACAGTACTACTTGCCTTAAGCTAAAGCGCAGTGACATGTTAATTAATTGCCTTTTTTATAAAAGGATCCTTTTCTATTAACAGAAAGTGTTTATTGATCGCTGTAGGTAAAGCGAACATAAATCTATAGCTTGAAAAGAACACTACGACTAAAGAAACAAGCGTGTCATTAATCTTCCTTTATAATAAAAAATGATGAAGTATTAGATTCAAAGAGTTGTCTTTATTCACGGGAACAATAAACACCATATAACTGTCCATACGAGAGAGAAATAAAAATAAAGCACGGAGCAGAGGAGGTATTGGCGAGACTCTGGCAGCAATAAATAAGAGTGATAAAAAAGGAAATATATTTGAGATATTTTTTGCCCCCCTGCTGCTCTCCCTTCCAGCGGAGTGATGGATAACCACTACTACTTCCATCCTCCACCTCTCTCTCTCGACCAACACTACACGACACTAGCGACAAGCAGCAAGCAGCAAGCAGCTAGAAGCCTGAAGCAGGCGACAAGGCAGAAGCTGTGACTGCGACCTCCGCACTCATCTCACTAAGCCAACAGTGTCACATCACATCACAATAAATGTGACTGGAATGCTATTAAAATATTGCAGCTTCATAAATATTCGTTAATTTAGTAAATAATTCCGATGGGTACCTAATAAAAATGTCTTCTCAAAAAAAGTAATCAGCTGCCGTTTTGTGACATCGCATAAATACCAACATAAAAATATAACCGAATTTTTTGTGATGACATTATTATGTATCGCAGCATAAAGGCAGGTTGTACACAACATTGCATTTAAATTTTTTATTTTTTTATTTCTTTTATATATATTCAATAATATTATTATTCAATTTATAAAACAGTTTATTTATAAACAAGATCTGCTAGGTAATTATTATTACCCGTGTAAATACACACAAAGAAATAAAAAAATTAAAAAATGGAGTTCTAAAAATTAAACTTGATAACAATTTAAAAAAATTGCATTTCAAAAATCATTTTTAATGAATCTACAAAAAATTTCTTGTATCTTTAGTGATTTTTTTATAGAACTCTGGATAAAACACTCTGTTTAGTATTAATTTATTATCGTTAAATGTTTTATGCAATAAATTAACCTGGGCGCCGGATATTTGGCGCCTTCTGTACATTACCGAGAATTCAGGTTCAAGTTGACATTATTTTTTTACCTAAAGAATACCCAAACCCTGAGGTGGAATTCCTCTAACAATGCATCCGTCAAGCCATCCCTAGCCCCGGGAACACAAAACAATATTGAGTGTCCGCTTTCTGTCACATAACTATTATTGAAAACAATTTATCTTGGCGTTTAATGACCGATCCTTTACAAAAGGTTGGAAAATAATATAAAATGTATCTAAATCTTTGTACTTTATATGAAGAAGCCAATAAATATTAATGAAAGCGAATGTTTAACCACTCTACCTGCCGTACCTGGGATACAGGGAAGCTGTTTTATAAATTGGTTGCTATTTTAGTCCCTTTTATAAGGTCAAGTGTTTCTACTTTTTGCATTTCGATGGCATCGTCCTATCCATAGACATTATCCTGTTTAAAATGTTTTCATGCTTTTTGTTTATATTTTAAAACTATTACGAACCTACCAACTGAGTAACTGACTCGTGAGAACAATTAAAAGAAATTAACAAATTTCTTTACAAAGATTTGATGCATGTCAAAAAATTAGGTAGGTTCATTAAAAAGATAGACAGCTTAGTTTTAAAATCACATTAAGTGCTACCCTAACAATATTAACAGCTGTGAGTAATGTGCGGTTGGTGATCATATAAAAAATAACACACATACGAGCTGCTAATAAAAGTGATAATGGTAATATGTTTAAGTAAACACATTGCTTATAAGTAGTGTTCGCAGCGTGGGGTTGTCTATAATGACACTATTAATTGAATGAAATCTGTTGTGTTTGATGTAAGTGGCGCCTTGCCAGTGGGTTGGCACTGCACGTCGCTATCCAACAGAGCCAGAGTGTGGAGTTATTGCCATGGCGCTGGGTGCTGGGTATAGCAGCAGCTCTCGGCCGCAGTTTATATCGCGGACGCAATAAGCACAGGCTACATGTGTCCGCTAAGGGGAATGAAACAATGGATTGTAAAACCGCTTTACTGCTGTTATAAAGCAATATCACCTCGCCTCTACCCCCTCACGCTGCTGCGCTCCGGAGCTCGCGGCCCTTCTTTATCTACCCAATAATAATAACAATATGACTATAAAGTAGCCAGAATTTACCACAAAAATCCAACTGTGTTGCCCCCGATTTCAAACAATTGGCAACTTCAACATTTTGCACAAATATCTACATGTTTCATTTAAAGTTTAGGTTTTGAAACGATAAACCTATTCTAAACCACCGATACCCAACCAATGGAAAGTTACCCTGAAGGGGATCGTAAATGTGTAAATCTAAACTGCAAACTTAAATCGGAAAATTCTATTTACATTTAGTTTTCTTTGCTTTATTAAAAATGTGTTTTTCATAATGATAAAAAGTTTGGAAGCCTATCCTCAGCATACTTATATAAAATCTTGATTGACGCAATTTATTTTTATTGATTTTAACAAAATCCGTCTCACTTTCTTAAAGTAAGGCAATAAGTTAGCTTAATAATTTCATCGGAAAATTCTATTTGCATTTAGTTTTCTTTGCTTAATTAAAAATGTGTTTTTCATATTTATCGGGGTGGTAACTCATTTAACTGGCAATGATAAAAAAGGGTCGCGTCTCTAAAAAGTTTGAAAACCTGTCCAAAAACAAGATTGTTGCAATTTATTAACCACCTCTCTTAGTAATTTCTTCTCTTTTCTCTCTTAGAAAATTCTATTTGCATTTAGTTACTTTGCTCGAATAAAATTGTGTTATTTAAATGTATCGGGTGGTAAGTCATTTAATTGGCTATTATAAAAAAGGGTCGCGTATCTAAAAAGTTTGGAAACCTGTTTTTAGCGTACCTAGATAGAAAACAATGTTCCGAATACGGAAGAATAATATTTATAGTTCTTCCAAGGTTCCGAACTTATTGCTTTAATGAAGAAGAAATTGAAACACTGGAATCGAAAACACAGATTGATAGAACCACTGAATAAATTTAGTAATGTCTTTATTCTGTGAATAGAACAATGCTCAATTAATAGCTGCGCAGTTTATATTTTTATTATTATTCAGTGCTTACATAAAGCGGCATATCCTGCGCCAGAATACACATGAACACTAGCTTGAACAGCACCCAAAACATTGAAAATTTGAACACTTCGTGTTCAAAAACCCTGTGTTCAAGCTTTACCAGAGGCGACGGAAAACATTCATCTCCCGGGCGAAGGGGGAAGGCTGGCGGGGGGAAATGTGTTCATATTTTTACAAGAGCCGCGCGATGCGGTCATGTATGGAGAATCAAACCGAACAAGTTTTTGAGGTTATGCGCAATGAGCGAGCTTAATAATCACTAGTTTAAAATATTATGATACCTAAATACAATATAATAAATATATTTGATAATAAAATTATAATATAATAACGAATATTAACAATATTAATATTATTTTTGAAGTGGGTGAAGCGGGAAGCGGGAAGGCAGGCGGGGCCGGCGGGGGGGGGGGGGAAATAAGTTCATATTTTTACATGAGCCGTACGGAGCGGTTGGTACCGGAGATAAATCGAATGACGTTTGGGGTTATGTCAACCGCGCGAGCCTAATTCCTAATTATGACTTTAAATTGCAAATAAATACTGTCGTAATGGATGATTATATCTTTCGTGAACTCACTTGTAAATAAAGTGTATTAATTTATAAATCGATTTCAGAGACACGGAAGAAATTGACTAATTAAAATAGGTATTCTATTCTTTCCCTGATAAATAAATACCTAATAAAAATCTAGTTAGGTAGGTTAGGTCTAAGTTGAAATCTGCGTGTTCTCCTTTATATTTCGTCTACAATATCATGGCTAAATTTCTTAACAGAACTCGACTTTTGACGTTTGAATTTCGAATGCGTAATTAATTACGCATTCGAAATTCAAATACTAACTTTAGGTCATAATAATTGATATTAGTCGGAAATCTTTCCTGGTAAATAAACATCTATTAAAATATCTCTGTTTTCTCCCTGATGTAGCATCCCTTCTTCATCGGAACATATTTTAACATTTATTTAAACGTCAAACGTCAAGTGTTCAGTTGCGTACGCGTGGAAAGGCCACTAGCAAAATTGTCGGACCGCGCGAACTTCACACCTGTTCACACCAATCTTTCAAACCATGTTTCAAAAAACGCAGGAGACGGAAAACAAAGAACGTTTATAGTGTGGTTCAAGCTAGTGTTCATATGTATTCTGGCGCAGGAGTTCCGCCTTAAGGATAGCAAAACATCAAGTTTTGCCTCCATTGTGTGTTCGTGTGTGCAAAACTTTGCTCCTTAATTCGTTTAACTTCTGGTTTATTCGCAAAAAGCCCAAATGTTAGAAAAGTCTTTGAACTTTACACGCGTTAGCCTTGTGGTTGTGCTAAATGAGCATTTTATACGTCGGAGAAACAAGTAAACATTACACGTGTGATAAAATTATATATGTAGCCTACATCTTTGGTTCAGAGAATTTATATGCCTAAATTATAATGAATATCCTATCTACTGATAAAAAAATCTTTTCTTCAAACACAGCAAATTTATTTTGTGGCACCTTTTTAATTCAAAATTAAAAGATTTCTTTGTTTTAATCACTTTTATTGTTTATAAAACCGACATGTATCGAGAGCGATGCTCTCTTCCTCAGGGTTAACTAAAGGATTTTTAGTAAACCCTGAGAAAGAGAGCATCGCTCTCGAAACATTTTTTTATAAGTCATATAAGTGGTTAAAACAAAGAAATCTTTTAATTTTGAAAAAATCTTTATGTGCTTCGTTTTAGGATTGACATACTACGTCAACGCCTCCTTTAAAAAGTCATTAAGAGTGATAAAAAATTAAAAATGTTACGTTAGGTTAGGTTATGGGCTATTTTTCAAAAAAAATTGCACGACTTTAATCTCTTTTCAAATGTCACTTTGTTGAATTTTTGTGGAATCATTTTAGATTTCACCATTAAATGCAGGAAGAAAATCACGCATTTTCATATTTCAACTGGTCTGTTGTATAAACAAATAGTAAACTCGTTTTATTTAAATTAATCAATAAATTTTATTGTTTAATTTTCCCGTAAATTATTATTATTCTTATCATCTGATTTTCACTTACGTACTTTGAATGTTGCCCTCATTAAACCGGCTACAAAAGCACTACAGGTAATAAAACGCCGAATGAGCCGTGTTTCACACGAATGAACCAATTTACAATACTTTATTCGAAACGGCGAATCGCAAGGAAACAAAATATAACGTATTAGCATATTCAATGCCTTCGGATTTAGTTTTGGTTTTCATAAACAGTTTCCCCAGGGGCACATGTGACGTTAATTTCAACGAATACAGCAGTTTAGTAGAAAATAAAGATTATTTTAAAATTTTACTCATTTATTAAGTCCAATGCCTGCTTTTTAATGGTTACTATTTTCTTTTAAAGAGTTGACTTGTAATAGTGATTGCTATAAAGTATAAACCCTCTGGAACCTTTTGCAAAAAATGTCCATGATGGAATTTTATTCGGCTATTATTCCGTAGTTTAAGTAATAACTCCACCGCCCTCGCTCCAAAATAATGAATGTCGGAAGTCAGGTCGATACTCTGTGTTCATATTTTTTCTGCGAAGAAAAAAATCGATTTCCAATCTTCGTTTATTAAAAACAGGTGGAAGTTTTGCTCCCTTAATGGCCAATAACTTTCACTGCAGGTATACCGCCTCGGGGCTTCAGCTCGAACAAACAATACCGTATTTAATTAGAAGTGCTGTGTTTTCTGAAATATTTTGTTAGTTTGTAACTATAGGAATACTCACTAAGTGCTGTGCACAAAAGGTTGTTGAAATTTGCGATAATATTTTTGAGAGTCACTAAAAATTGTGCTTATTGCAAAGTTGTTACGATAAGTGAGTGGATAATTATCAGTTAGGGAATAATTATTAAGTGTTTTTTGTTTGTTTGTTGGATGAAAGGGTAAGAAAATGAATTTAACCAAGTAAGGGTCCCAAATGCCCCGAGCCATTGGCACGAGCCCGAAGGCTGTATTACCCCCGGTATTGGTTGAAATTGTTTGGAAAATGGAATAAGGATGTAGAAATTTTGGTTACGAAACAGTTGATCCTAATTCGTGTCTTTTTCATGTATTTATTGTTTTTGTTTTTTATGTTTTTGCTTTCATTTATTTTTTGCGGGTTAGGTTAGGTCGTTGGCGTCGCGGTTTCTTTCCTCTGCAAGAGGGAAATCCTCCATCATCGTACAAAATGCACAACGAACATTTTCCGCTGTAATGATGGGAATAGGTAAAAAGTTAAATATTATGAAGTTATTCGTAGCCCGTTAATGTCTTTCTAAACGGCTCTCGCCACGTTTCGAAGGGAATGGTGGTCTTTCACCAGGGCGATAATGAAGGTACCTTGCACTCTGAAATTTGAATTGATATTCCTTGGGCACTCTGGTACAACTATCAGTAGCGCGAATCTAGATTCTCACGGTGCAGTGGGCTGGCTGGACGGTCTCTGGTCGCTGGTCGCTGGTCGCTAGTGGCCAGTGGCTAGCGGATAGCGGATAGCGGATAGCGGATAGTGGCCGGTCGCTACCGGCAACGAGCCCATCGCACGTCGTGTCCAACTATGATCTATCGACAGCTAACCACGAGATAGCGGCTTATCGGTGGATCGGGGAGAAGTCGATATCATAATACCCGCGGTCGCGTCCATCGGGCCCCGACCTCGGCACTCCCGGCACTCTCAGCAGCCGCTGCTAGACGGACGATGGCTTCTCGCAGATTAATGGTCGGACTAGCTCCTGATAGAACTATGCAGGTGGATTTTATGCCCTATCGAATCGAAACGGTATGCAAAACAACACGTGCCAAATCAAATCGTCATGGAAACTATCGAGATTTCAATGTTTGCTATTTTTTAACTAGTGATATCGATCTGCCCGATGAAAAGGAAACTATAACTTTAAATAAACTTAACGTTTTGCACTCATACTGTGAAACTTTATAAAACGAATATTCTTGAAAATTAAAGATAATATTATTTTA
Organism: Glyphotaelius pellucidus; assembly: GCA_936435175.1. NCBI lineage: Eukaryota > Metazoa > Arthropoda > Insecta > Trichoptera > Limnephilidae > Glyphotaelius > Glyphotaelius pellucidus. The sequence continues at coordinate 23,803,176 of OW386537.1, forward strand.
TGTATTTTAAAATACTATACATTCACATAAAGGTTTCACAGATCAAAATTACAAACCATTATGATTAACATACGTAACGTTAATATTTTTTTTATATTTGTTCATATGAAAGTGAAATATTGTGAGTGAAATAATAATTTAAATAAAACAATAACTTAGTAAGCGCCATTTTTATATACTTAATACCGACCGGGTTTCGCTACAAGCGTAGCTTCTTCAGGGCAATGCAATAAGTAGCGAAACCCGGTCGGCAAGTACGTGAATAAAAAAAGTGGTGTTTACTAAGTTATTGTTTTAATTTAAATGTTTTTTTTTAAGTTAACTTATGCTTACACTACATTCTTCCTTCAATAACCCGTATTTAAAAAAAAAAACTTTAATCCTTTAAGCAACTTTACTTGAATTTTTACTTTAGGTCATCATAAAAATCGCCCGTGAAGTTACTTGTTTTCTTGAAGACGTGAAGTCAAAAGTTTTTGTCACTTTTCACCGTTTATCTGAGCTGTTTAACGCAACAAAAACCCAACCCACTCTAATGCATATTTGAAATGGTCAGCACTTCTTGAAGTATAAATAAAAGAGACAAACACCCAACTCCTTGCTAAAATTTTAAATGATTTCGCAGCGTAAAGTTTTTTGTTGCATTTAAGTATTTTCATGGAGCTGATATTGCAACACCAGCCCATTGACATTGGGGCTGTTGTGGCTCACAATACTGCCATGGTAAGTAAAAACACAGAGCCTTCCTTGAGACTCTCAAAGAAAACAATGTACTTATTTACATTTTACTCACCTCACATACATTTTACTCACCACGGCAGTATAAGGATATACGTCATTATGCAATTTATTCGAAAATAACAAAAGCCTAACCCACTTTTATTTCTTTCATTTATGAATATTTTTAAAAAAATCTTATCATGCTTAACAATATCATTTTAATTAGTATTTGCTTATTATCATTTGCATTAAAAAGTTTACTAAATTTTTTTGATTTTCACCCCTTTATAACTAGGTTCGATCAACATAAGGAATAAATGTATGAATGAGTTCTAAGCGGTAGAGCAATCTGTCGCTGGGCAGCCTAGTGCCTAGTGCCTAGTGCCTAGTTCCTAGAGGCCTACAGTGGATGGATATAAATGGATCTTACACTCACCAGTCGCCGCTTGGGCTTGATGAGGGGCCTGTTCTGGCCGTTCATCTTGTAGTACAGTCCGCAGGCGTTACAGAGGTAGTGTCCCGTGCCGTCCCTCCGCCACAGCGGGGTGGACGTAGCGCCGCAGTTCACGCACTCGCGACCCTCTAAACATAATTACACACACGTATTAGAATCGATACAATAAGGTTCACAGTTATAGCGTGCCAAAATCTACAGAAAAGCACATTAAAATATGAAAGAAATTCCGTTTAAAAAATGTTCAAAATTATAAAACGATGTTTCACGCTGATACCTCGAAACTTCGAAAATCGACGTAAGAAATATATTTTAAAAAAGCTCATTAAAATGTATTCCGATGACAAGTTTTCGGTTTGTGTTCGGTTGAGAAAGAGTTCATTTAATCATATCTCCATCCTACAGACGTTTTACGCGCTTTTGTACGCTTTACAACGACCTTAGTAAATAAAAAGTAAATCTTATTGTGAAATACGATGCAATAAGAGAAATTGGATTCAAACCGTTCCAATTTTCAATTATAGAAATTTATTTTATTTGAAAATCTCTCACTTTCTTTTTTTTCTCGGAACTGCGTTATAAAATTACCGTTGCTAAGTATTCGTCCGTAAAACACGGTTTGCATTAATTATAACTAATAATTTAATCACAAATATTTTTTAAACAGAGTTCCTTTTTTTCCGTCACCCAATATACACGAAGTTGTTAAATAAAATAAGTTTATGTAAAAGAAACATAATATGAAAATATTCTTCGGTTATTCGTTTCATAATTTGTTCATGTTCATGCTACGATCACCTCGCGTATAAGATTAACAAGAGTCATTAATTACGTAAGTTTTTTCACTACACGTACGAAGATCAATTACTAAGTGTCAAAATAAATTTGTAGATACATAACTCTAAAATTAATCAAAACATGTAGCTTAATTTAAGAATCAATAATGCTTTATGAAGAAAAAATATCATAGAGATTCCTTTAGAGAATTCAGAGAATTTTTATTTGCTTGTGAATTTTTTAAATTAAATGTAAAGTAGATGAAGCTATAAAATCTTGATTTTTAAAAGCTCAAAGATTACTGTGAATGTTACCTGGGTCCTCGCAGGCTGAGAAGGAAAAAAATCAGGCTCAGGTGCTGAAGTCTGATAGGTTGGTACTTATTTTAAAAATTAACACTAACATTTAAGTACGGACATAATACATAAGCTTCCCTTTTTAAATAATTAATGATGGAAAATAAAATTAATGAAAACGTAACACAAACGAAATGATAATGGAATAAAGTTAACTTTATTGTTGTTAATAATGCACTAACTACGAAATAAAATTGAAATCATAAACTACTAACAAAATATGATAAACTCGCATTTTGTAAATGAAAATAGTGTTAAATGAAGTCAACTAAAATGTCGATGTTTACTAACTACGTAATAAAAATAAATGGCAGCAGAAAAATAATCATGAAAAGAACTGTTAATAACACTCGATTGAAATATATTTTAACATGCAACGTGCAACCTCCGGAATTATAGGAATCAGGGTAAAAAAGGGGTGAATCAGGAGTGGTGTTTAGTTTTAAGGGAGGAAGTTGGTTAGGTAGTGGGTGTTGGTTGATAAGGAGTAGTTGGCCGCTGTACGACCGCGCTTGCACCTCTAGGAACAAAAAGCAATGTTTTGGTTAAGTGATGCTGGAGACAGTGCATCTAGGTGTCACACGAAGACATTTATAACACGTGATGTACTCAACATCCGAGTACATTGGGTAGATATACCAATAAATTGTTAAGGATTAGCTAGGGATGTCCTGATCTTATATGAGATGTATTCGAGGTAAGATGCTAATGAGGTAGGATTGACTTGTTAACAAGGGACGCAATCATAATCGATCAGGGTTTAGAATTTTGTAGTACGTAGACATAGTTATCACCATATTATAATAATGCAGTTAAGGAAGTTGATCTTCGAACCGGCCACCTATGAGTAATTAATCAGCATTTTAAAATTTCATATCAAGATTGTTATTTTTTTGTACCGAAAGGTTGATGAAATTGTTTGACGTCAGTAATTATCGTTCCCTGGTAATAACCACTTGCTGCAACATGATTAGTTCATCAGAGTCCGCTACAAGTCGAATGTGAAGGTATTTGTAGTGCGGAGCTGAAAAGTCGATTAATCCCATCAATGGAGTTAACAAGGTGTTCTCTTTGCTGTAATATAGTTTGCCCAAGATCTTCAAATGCCAACGCCGACATACCCGCAAAGTGGAGCCCCCTTGGTAAAGGTAACATCGCTCAATATAGGTTCCCCATCGGCTCTTGGAAGTAAGCTGACCCTTTCAAAGAGCTAATTTATCGGTGTTCATGTTCGATCGTGGTTTGTTGGAACGGAGATTGGAAGTGCGAGGGACGATCATGTAATCCATCTATGGCTGGTTGACGCCCTCCCATACTAAATTATAACTAGACTGCTCGGTTCCCGGCAGGGGAGGAGTAGAATCGAAATCGTGAAGTGTTTTCGCTCGAGAGCGATGCCTCTTATCTGAGAATGTATTATATGAAAATATTAATCAAATTTGTATCGGTTCGCTAAGAAGAGGTGCTGAGAATGCTCCAAAGAGAGGTCTTTTAAAACGGTACAAATTTTGTGTTGTTTATTAACGCAAATAAAAAAAATAACACGAATACGTCTCTCGTGCTGTGAAGCAACCTGGCGATCATTATCCGATTAACACCTTCGAAAAAAAAATACTTCAAATTAATTATTCATAATAACTGAAGTTCACCTTCCTGCGAGTAGGTTTTTATCAACAATTTTTATTAATAAGCATTACAAATCTGTGGGATTTGGGTCAGGTTTTTTTCAAGACATTAAATCGAAAACGATTACCTCAGATCTCACACCGCAAGAAAAAATCGGACATCGGAACACGCCCCGTATTATCGGAAAGTTTACGAATATAAAATTAATGTGAAATCCATCGTCTGCACCGCAACGCTCCCCCGAATGGAAAAGGAAAAAAAGGGTTAAATTCGATTTCTTTTGGAGCGAAAAAAATAAGAATGGCCCCACCCACCCTTTAATATAAATTGGGATATTTATTTATGATCGAGATACTAGGCGTTCTTTTTCTTTCATTTGAAATTAATATAATGGTCTTTAAAACGGCTGTTACAGACGGGTCAACTTGACAGCACCACAATGAGGAACTATAGCATAATCCGAACGCATCAAATTATTATTTTTTAAATTGTCTTATCTTCTGGTGTAACATTGTCAAAAGAAGCGTCATGAAAATGCTGGACTTTAGTCAGCTACCTCAAAACTCAACAATTATTAATCAAGACACAAAGGGATTTAAAATTAAAATATTGCCGACAGTGCGCTAAATATACTTGTATCGATCTTTTACCGTCTGAAAACACGTATTTGTGGATGATTTTATATTAAGTGAGATTAAATTAATACTTCACATTTTGACGCACGCATGCGACGTGTAAAATTGTACTTCACACTGTTCTCAACCCTCTTGTGGAGGGTACAAAAGAGTCTTGAGGAGTTGTGTTTGGCAACATTGTTCTCTATTAGCATGAACAGACAAGCCTTTTGTGACGGTCACGGAGGCAAAAAATGTCACGACAACAACGATCCATCGACCCACCGAGAAATGATTCTCATCTCCACCCCTAAAACACCCCAAGAGTACTATAATGCCTCAAATGAAATTGCGTACATTTAAAAATATGTAATTCAAAATATGCTTCGAAGAATTGTTTCTTGGTGTGCATGCCTTTACATCAACGTTTTTTTTTGTAATTTTGAGAACAAAAAGTTGCGGTAGGCTTTTATAGCAGGAAAGGTCAAAATATACTGATATCATGTAACAAAATGTATACCATGTATGTCCATGATTCCTCTCGAAATATTGTATAAAATTATGTATTGTGTTGTGTACGTTTTATAGTTAACTAGGCAAGGGTTAATGAACATCGTCGACGCGAATATTTTTTCCTCAACACCATCATTTTTTGTTGAATAATTATGCACAAGTAGGTAATTAGTGTTGGTAAAAGGAAGTGAAAATGATAAATGGGCTCCGTGCAAACACACTCAACAATTATCTTATATGTCATAATTTTCACGAGCACGAGCATCTATTTGCTAACATTACAAGCTTACAATGTCTCGCTCTGATAATCGAATTCCTCGTTCAACATCTGTTTCTCGACTCCCGACTCCATTACTGGGAAATTTATTAACTTTTCCCACTTCAATTTTAATACTCATTTTAAGAAAGAACTATAAAAATGTATTCATTAAAATGGTCGATGTAAGGCGCATTGCGAAGTAATGCAAATTCATATGTTTTTTGTTTGAAAATTTGATCGCTTAGAAACATTAAAGAAGAAGCAGATAAAAACCCGTTTCCGCGGGAAAACTATATTATGAAAACTTCAATAGTTCTAATTGAATATTTTAGATGGCAGCACTTCTGTTTGTATCTAGTACGTGGAGCGAGTGTGTACGACAGACGTTAGCGTATTAATAATAATATAGATGCTTTTTTGTATTTTAAATGTAATATTTGTATTTCTGTTAAAATCCAAACATTTTATAAACTGCTCCTGCTCTCAAACACAGAAGTTCCTAGTGAGACAGGCATAGTACACCAATTGTAATAGAATCAATAAAGATGAATAAAAAATATGTATAATAATTAATTACTGCTATAGTAGAATACATCACGACCTTCGCTTTAACCTGGCATTTTAATGGAGCCTTTTTGTAAGTCTAGAAAAAAATCAGGCCTTAATAATTAAATTAAAATAAATCGCTTTGAAAAACATCACTTATTTAATCAAAATTAGCAACATGTTTCAAAACCGATGGTTTCTTCGTCGGGAAAAAATTTAAAAACATGTATATTTAAAAGATATTAAATTTTAAAAAACCTTTTTTTGCTTTTTTCGAAATTACTTTTATTTTATGTTGTGGAAAATTACGTCTTTTAGACTTGACTACAATTATTTTAATATTTGAACCTGAACTTCACAAATAAAATAAAACGTGCATTTTTCCTATATTTTATTTCATGTCGAAAAAGGCAGCTGGTGTTAAGCGGGAGTTTCAACATTGTCAAACTCCTGCATGAGTCCGGAAGTTTGTTGGAATTTTATGAATTAGATTCCCTTAATGGTTTATATCGGATTCGGATTACGTGGTTAATATTATGAGTAATAATTTTAGCCAACGCTTAAAAATAGTCACCTACACGTCATTATACTGTTCGAATACGTTAAATCCTATTATTAAGTCAGAGCGGCTGTTTTTATTAAATAACGACCGTTATATTTGTACCTACATTATGAAAATCAATAACATAAAAAGCAGTTTCAATATTAATTGATACACTTGAATAAATTTATAAGGAGAAATTTACGAGATTAAAAATAATTAAAAAAATGATTCAAGGAAGAATGCAAAGTGTTAGAATATCGTGCGGTGTTTGTTTCTTCTGCCCTATTCTTCTTTACCCGTGATTGTTATATTATTATTGTCTGGCTTTTCCTCAGAACGACAACTTATAATATAGTTAGCAGCGGGCACCTCAATGGTGCATAGTGATGGCATGAAGCGTTACGGTAGTAAAATGATTGCAATAAAAATGAAACACGTAATATGCATTCCTGCGTACTTCCGCCGATGGCCCACATGCCTCACATTATGAACATGTACACCGCGCATACAGTATGCGCTGACTGTATACGCTGTGCGGTGTGCGGACTGTATAGTACAGTGCCTCCAGCCTAGACTACACCGCTACAGCCTACACCGCGGTGAGAAGTAATTGAGCATCACGCCGAATCATTACCACACCGAGGCGCAAGTTAGGTATTACTTTTCCTCGCGAATTCCTGAGTTCCTGTGCCTTGGGAAACGCTATTGTCTCAAAATTCATTACCCGATTATGTTTACGCAGTTAGTTTTTTTTTTAATTATTGTAGCGTTGTGAAAACTCGCCTCGCTTAATGTACGGAAAGCGTCGTTTCGTCAAATCCTCATTATTTACGTATGAACCTACCTAACTTGCTTTCATGTGTTTCTGGAGTTAAGGCGATGCACTACGTCATATGAAATTCGTGATTAGGGCGCTAAAAAGAATAATTTTTCACGTTATACGATAAAACCAAAACCGAAAAGGGGTTCGTGAGTAGGAGATTTTTAACGTTAAAGCACTTTTCATAGGCCTGATACTTTATTTTTTTCTGGGCTTATAAAAAGACTAATCAAAAAAATTCTCGATTTTTCTTCAAAGGCGAATATGTGTTCTACCCGCAGTATTTAATTAAAGCACCTGAAAATGTGATGACCTCAAAATTTTTAGAATTATTCAAAATATTTACCACTGCAACATTCTTCAACAAAGTGTTAATTTGGTGTAATAAAAATAGACTTCACTTATATATTTCTATAGATTTTCTCAAATAAAAAATCCAGTGATCTTTAAGTACAACATTGATAACAATGCTCTTGAGACGTTAATACAAATTAAAGACCTAGACATCACTTTTCAATCAAATCTTTCATTTGTTAACCACATAACAGAAATCTCTAATAAGGGCTTAAAAATGTTGGGATTTATAACTAGGCTAACTAGAAATTTTAACAATATAAAGTGTATTAAACTGTTATATTTTGCTTATGTTAGAAATCAGCTGGAGTTCAATTCTCCCATCTGGAATCCACATTATAATACTTATGTACAAGCTGTTGAAAGAATACAAAACAAATTCTTACATTTTACAAATTTTAAAATGGGTATTCCAGCAATTATGTTGAACTATAACACTCTGTTAAATGATATGAAAATGCTCAAATTGTCAGACACAAGAATTTTCACTGACTTGGTATTTTTATATAAAATTCTAAATGATTTAGTTGATAGTCCGGTATTGATTGAACTGATAAGCTTCCGGATACCACAACGTAATACCAGAAGTCTGGATTTATTTCATTGCAGAAATTCTGGAATTAACTACCATATGTATTCCTCTTTGCCCAGAATACTAATGGAGGGAAATAATTATAACAAGTCAGAGGACATCTTCAATTTATATTTAAACAAATATAAAAGATTTTTACTGAGCCAATTCAATTATGTACAATAAAAACTGTATATTTCTTATTATTCATGTGTAAAAGCCCCCAAAAAGGGCGTTAATAAATAAATAAATATTTTAAAGATATCTAATTTTCAAACTAAAAACGCAAGATTTTACATTACTTAGTAGTGCATCACCTTCATTTAAAATTTGGTTCGCTTTTAATTCACTTATTATCAGTGTCTTCCCGTACTACACATCATCTTTGCTGTTGTTCGGACTATAGTTTAGACGTACAATTTTATATGGCTAATTAGCCAATACGAATTTCTTTTTTTTTCTTCGCTTTGAGAGTATGTTGGAGCGGCCTCGCTATACGAGCAAGCACCTAACAGAGTATCTACAGTAAACACTTGCCTCTGGAACACTGGAACAATAATTACATTCCATTTTCCAGGTTTTTTGGCGAATCAAAATACGTACCTACAATAAAAGCGAAAACACACTTTAAATTGAATAAGTACATTGATAAATGAATTGTTATTCACCACAATTTAAAGAGTTTCCATTAAAAAATTAAATTAAAAAGTCTTAAAATGAATTTAATTCAGGTTTAAAAATTAATTGTGCAGTTATGACTGTACTGAACACCACTGAGCCATTGAGGCAATTTTATATAAAATGCCAATACGTATGTACAATATTCAATTATTCATACCGTGCTGGCGGACAGCACATGTTACAGTTGTAATAATACAACATAAAGCATATATATATATTTTTCACGGTGGCGATAACCACTTTTATCCCACGACATTTGATCCCCTAAATTTGGTCTCCTGACAGTTGATCCCCCGACAGTTAATCCCCTGACAGTTGATCCCCCGACAGTTTGACCCCCAAAATTAAAATTATAATTTTTGTGCATTTTTTACCAATTTCAAACCTAAAATCGACTTCAATAACATCTCTAATTATAAGTTGGTATGACCAACAAACGAATTTACATTGTCGATTTTTCATACAAAGGCTATATATATATATATATATATATACAGTACATAAAGTAGTTTTATCCTTGATGCATTTGAATGATAATATGTTTTATTATTTTGTTATTAGACGGTACATTCTCTCTGCACACCCTTCGGAGACACTTAGTTAAATTTTAAGAGAAGGTATACCATATTTTCCCTAAACCGACTGCATATTGTACATAAGTATTCAGGGGGATCGTTTGTCATGAAACCATTTTAATCGTGTGGTTTTCTAATTCGTAGATACCCATAATATAATAATTTCATATCATTTTAATATATCTAAGAGATGTATTTTAAATATCATCACGGGGCGCCATGTATTAAAAAAGGAAAAATAAGAAATCAACTCTATCGTTATTTTGTGTGATCTAAGGATTCTTATTCAAGTATTATGAGCACTTACGAAACAAAATATTTATTTTACGAGTTTTATCGCCACTGAATATCTGCCATCTCAACGTGGGATAAAATCTAGTAGGTATATTAATTAAAAGAAAAATTTCATTAAGTAGATACACTGGGGAACTTCTGGTATGAAATACTTCGGTGCGTGAATTAAAATTCCATAAATATACGAAAAATTACTGAGATTATATTTTATTTCGAAGCTTTGTTAAATCTCCTAAATTTATTATCGTGTTTAAACTCTCGTAAACTGTTAATTTAAATGGTTATAAAAAGCAAACTTATCTATGTTATTTTAATTGGGTGAAGCGCATTTTTCGGTTTCATTTATATTCTGTTTTATAATCGGATCTTAAATGTTTTATGACCGGCCGCGTATCCGCTGCATTCTCTTTTTTGACGAAATATCAAATCTGACGGAAATAGCCAAAAGCTGGGTGGATGGTAATTGAGTTAGTAATAGTTGATATGAACATATGAGTTAGTAGATTGTTAATCTCCACAACCAAGAAAAACAGGGGGTATCATTTAAGCGGGACATTAACAGATGACAAATCACGATGAGTAGTTTGCGAATAATACAAAATTGGATTGGCGTGGATGACACAAGAATCATCAAAACTCAAAAGATTGTTGTTGGAAAACGCTAAAATATTGCAATTTTCCAAGAATGTCGAAGTTCCGACAGAGAGATTGAGAAGAGAGTTGATTTGTTAGACAACACGAAGCTTCCACCACAAATATTAACGGGTGCAAAGTTGCTTCGCCGTCATATTTAACCGATCGCCGATATTTCGGGTTGTTATGCCACGGCGTTGTCTGATTTGTAATTCAAGACACACGCGATTATGTTATTTGGTTGTACACGGTTCGGGTTCCAGGAGTGACGCCGGGGCACGACAACCCTCGCGATCGACTTTCGGGTCGGCGGGGGTGGGGGGTGGCGGGTGGTGGGTGTCCGGCACGGGCGTGCGCTGTGCGAGCAAGCGGGGCGGGGGCGGGGGCGGTAAGGTGGGCGGCGGAGCTCACCGGCGCTGGTGCGCGACTTGGCGCGCGGCTTGTGGGGCGAGGCGGCGCGCGGCGCGTACAGCGGCGGAGCGGGATAGGGCGGGTAGCCGGACTCGTAGCCCCCGTAGGCGGACTCGCCGCCTTGCGCACCTTCCCGCTGCTTGGCCGCCTGCGCCGCGCAGGCCAGCATGGGCTTCACGTCTCCGGGGCCCTGGTCCTGCCCGCCCGGCTGCTGCTGCTGTTGCTGCTGCTGCATGAAGGCCACGGACATGGCCGCCGCGTGCGCCACGGCCGCCTGGTAGTCCGTGGCGGAGGGCACGCTGTCCGGGGTGGCGTCTTTGGGCGGCGTAGGCGGGAACGAGAACAGCGGATGGGGGCCCGGCGCCCCCGCGGGCTTGTCTTCCTGGTAGCCCCACGGCTTGTCCAGCCAGGGCAGGGGCGCGTGGAAGTGAGGCCGACACACCTGGGCTCCACCGGATCGGGGACCTACGAAAAATATAACACACATTTAGGATTGCATTATACCGATGAAGTTACCTGGACTTTGAGCTAAATGCGTATATTTTCACTTTACATCCTAATGTTGATTTGACAGATATAAACAAGTAAAAAAACAGATTGAAAGGTGGGTATCATTCTTATAGAATAACTTAAAATTACATTTTGCGACAATAAATAAGGATTCCAAATTAACATTTTGCTTCCAATATCACCGTGTCCGTGTCTATCCTAATTTAGCATTTGATTGTTTCCTCCGTTTGGCATTGCATTGGCAATGTAAGGGAAAGTACGCGATCAATACTCGCGGCAGTGAATGTAATGTTGATGTCAACGTGAATACCTTACACACGTATTATTTAATTTATCTACCTAACACAAACGCAAACGGAGAGTTCTTTGTGTGTGTGCGTCTTCCATTGTCATGTCATGATTATACCAAAAGCCGATTCGTCCTTAGCGAAAGCTTTCAACCAATAAGCTTTCCGCAATATTCGAGGGGAGCGAGCCCCTCTAAGTACTTCCCTTAATTCATTTATTCCTACAATTATTTCAAAAAACATATGTCTGGCCTCAAGCGGCTTCCATGATTTGATGCCCTCCCATATCCCTGGCCTGTGTGGCCTGTATCGCCGCCCCTTCCCTCGAGGATTCAGTCAGCGTGAACATTTGGAAATTGTTATTACCACTAATAACGGCGGTCAATTCACTTTTTTCCTAATTTTAGACCAATAAGAATATTTACGTACTGTGCATGCGAAGACATTCAGAAGTATACACCATGAATAATTATAATTTGTTTAATATTTCTCTGAAAGAAATCTACTGCACAAGTTTCAGAAATACTTCTATTCTGGTTTAAAACTTTGATAGCAGCTTTCTTAATTACCTTAGAAGAAGTTGATAAATAAATGTAACTTATAATACTGAACATTATGTATGTGCATGATAGACGAGCTGAATCTAAACACACCCTTAAATTTGATATTTGATTACAGATGTCTCTACCTTTATTGAATCCACGGTAGAAAGGGAAAGGGTGCGTGTGTATATATTATTGGTTAAATAAAATAGCTGTGAGTACATAATCCTAAAAGAACCGTTGATCTCCCGCAGATTAAAAACACATAGTAGGAAATCACATTGTGTGTTCGAGAGCTTTGAATGAAATGGTTGATGAATAGTAATACCTTTATTGACTGCTTGCGCCCCTATAATACGGGTAGTGGGTAGTGTACCCAGCCCTGCCCGGCCCCAGCACCTCGTGTTCCCTAAACCGAACCCAAATATAGCCAGTTCCGGGCCCCCGTGGCTAGGCCCTGCCTCCTCGCATAGCTTGACGCCATTATCTGATTTACCAATTTGTTAAAGCGATTTCTCGCCAAACCTAATACAAATTTATTGATTCGATGAATCAATGTTAAATCACAACAAATCTGAAGATTTTGGTAAACAAATATACTCGTACCTACATGGGTGGGAAGATATAATGCACATTGTAACGACTTACGCTTAACGAGAAACTAACTTTATAAGTTTTCCACTCTTGTAATTAATGATGGTACATATTAATTAGTAGGTAGGGTACTGAGCAGTAATCATCTGTTTTACCTATACAGTTAACGTAAACATAATTTACAGAAACGCGCTTTAATTGACGTGTCCGTCATCAGTAATGTATTAATAATCGAGCAGGATGTGTCGCGGACTCGTTTCAGTCGGACAACGCAATCGCGTGATGGGCAATTGCTAAAAATCAGTCATCAATGTGTGTAGTGTTGTGGCTCCAGTGACAGAGATAATGAGAGTCTACAAAAACGTAAAAGCTGCCACGAAGCTCCGAGCCACGGCGGCACCGCGCACCGGGCCGCTGTTAGCCGCTAGCTGTTGGGTGCTATCGGGCCAGCCATCGCTGCAGCAGATAAGCATCAAGGGACAGACCCCGAAAATCGTTAGGAAGCAGATGTTTACATTTTTTCATAACAGCCAGCGATTCTAACCGTCCACAATACGGAATACGGGAATATAGGGGTAGCGGAAAAGCTACGGGGAGCTTCCGACCAATGGGAGACTGATTATTATATCACTTCATATTTTTTGGAATTTCTGTACGTTTAGCTTTAATTGTAATTGCCTTCAGCGTAATTCACTCCCAGTGTCACATTGTGGTGCAATTAGTCAACTCATTCGTTCTGAAACTTGAATAATTCGACATGTTAATAATGCATTCAATATATTAATTATATCTTGACATCAATAAAATATTATGAACACACGCAAACCTGCCTCTGATAGTTTACTTGGAAGATCGGTTATTATATTGGTACGTGTTTGTTAGCCAGCAAAAAGTAATAAGTTATAAGACAAAGTTTTTTTGTCTGAATTCGAATGTTTGCTTCTGGAATGGATGTCTGATCACAATGCTTTTGCCAATCGAGTATGCATGGATATTTTTTCAATTAATTAAAATGGATTAGGAAATATGAAATCTTTACAAACATCCAGAGAAAACACAAAGCGCTCCCAGATAAAGATGTCAGTTGAATATCATCACGATTCAATAACCACCCTCCGTCTTCTTCTCATCCCCCATCCCCCATTCCTGGAGCCACCCACCGGAGTGCAGCCTACCAGTTAAGATTAGCACAATCAAATCAGTTAAGCGGCCAGATTGTATTAGTAAATATCTCGACACTTCATGCCACCAGGGGGAGTCAATCTTCTATGATACTTTAATATCCTGCGCCGTCTTTTACATATTAAGTTAATTAAACTGCCTGAATCGCGGCGGTAGTCGTATTTTTGGGGTGCATAAATATCTTGTGCTGTGTGAACAGCGTACGAAGGAAATCGGATATGTCAAAATAATACATTACGCAGCATTGTTTTATGGCCTTCTGTGGTCATAACAAACAATTGGCCAATGATGTTAAAAAACGTTTATACATTTTCTTCTTATTTAAGGCATGCCTATTCAAACCATAACAATCTAAGTCATTCGAATGCGTGAATTTGGTCAATCTGTGACAGGTTAGGAATATTTTTACCATAATTATGTAATAGCTAAATGAAATATTTGATTCTGTGAAAAATTGTTTTGGAAAATTAATTATTCTAACAAGCACTTTTTATGTCATCTTTCGGTGATAGGGGTTTTCAGATTCAACGAATAATGCAGATAACTTACTGTCTTTTCTCTTTGATTTATACTTAACGATAGATTCTAATCTCTTAATAACTAACCCCCTCGCTTCTCACGTGGGTCTCTAATCTAACACATGTATCATTTCCATTCGCCAGAATTTGCAATGGATTAAGTCGTCAACGATTATGTTAATTATGATAAACATGATCATAATCGCAGCGGTTTATCAATCGTCATAACTAAAATTAAATCAGCTTTAGAATGATTTCCGAGAAACTCTTTTTCATTCTACGTCAATCATTTTGTTTTACGTTAATGTGTTTTCCTACATTTTATGTTAAAATAAGTCAAATTGTTTTGTTATTATATTAAATTGCACCAAATCTGTAGCTGTCCGTATGACGTCCCTAGTCACAAAAAGCCTACGTTTTATTTCAACAGCCACTGTATTTTGTGTGGCAGTGTCGAGAGTCTAGACGTTGTTTTATTCTCAAGTTTAACCTATTTTAATATGAAAAACACTAGGTAAAATGTCAGCATCTCGTCACTAATGTTATTGCGTTGTATCAAAGTGCAAAAATATAGTTTTACAAAAAAAATAGTGTGACGCCATCAAATTAACCATTATAAAAATTCTTTTTATCACCCATGTCAATTGCATTTTGTTCCGGGAATCATTTTGATGCAAGTACAACAGTTTAATTTGGTTTAGGTGATTCGTAAATTCTTGCTACAAAATTAATTATTTATTAAGCAAGGTAATATACACAAAAACTTTTTTTTATATAAACCACCTTACTAGGCTGACTCTATTCCGAAGTGACAGAATTTGGTGTAATTTAAAAAAAATTATATTGTTAATCGTATTTAAAGTTTGATTAGACTTTGGTGATTCAACTGCATGTTTACTTTTTTAAATTGCATGGTATTTTCTAGAATGTTTCCTTTGTGGTACGTATTATTTTGTAGACTTATTATAAACAACATTAATAATATCATAAATGCATAATATTATGTAGGCAAAATTTCTTATATATTATATTACGATTTGACTAACCTCAAAATTTCCCTTATAAATAATACATTTGGCACCATTGTACATCAATGTCTACCACCATCAATTAACTAAAGTATAAATTACTATAGGTGCCTAAATTTGTTTCAATCCGTCAACGCTGTGAAATAATAACAATAAAAACTTTTAAATTCAAATAAAATCTGAGGTTCGTCGGTTCGGCTGTTCGTTCTGTTCGTCAGTTCGCCGGTTCATTCTCTATACTTCTCCACACAAAACCAGAATGAAATGTGGACTGCAGATTCGACAGATTCAGTCGTACCGATCAAACCGGCTGAATTTATGTGAAGATTCTAATTAATTTTTAAATGACGATTTATATATTCCGCGAACAATATATAACAAAACTTACATATTCAGAATCAGCGCTTATTAATCTACACGAACATATATTTTAAGCCATAATATTTTTCACTGAAGTTCTTTATTATTGTTCAAAACTAAAATAATGGTGTTAATGGACGTTATTTTGTTCTAATTTCTAAAAGAGTGTATTTTCATTAAGAAAAACACAACAAGTGTGTGAAAAATCAATTCTTGATCAGTTAATCTTTGAGCATCAATTTATAATTTCGTACGAAGATTGTGATTTTTTTTTGTTGTAAGCGTTGATTTTTTACAGATTTACTAATTGAACGAATGTTTGTTCGCTTGCATTTGGATTGTTTAGAGAATCATTGCATAGGAAGTGTACAACAGTGTACGGCGGTGTACGTCCGCTGTCCGGTCGGGTGAGCGCGGTGTCTCTGGCGTAATTACCAAATTACACTTAATTATACCTCAGCATGCACACGGCCATACAGTATACCTACAGCCTATACCCGCTCTCTGCACGGGGACATCCCAACAGTCCAACAGCCCACCACCCGTCCAGGGTCTCACGGGCTAACGCTAAATGACGTCAATTACGGCAGATTGGACGACGCGACGCCCGCCACTGCACAACGGAATAAATGATACGACCTTACGTGATACTAACTCTGCAGCATCTACGTATTAAATCGCGTAATTATCATGTCTAATGAGCAAAATCTTACAAGTACCTATGCAGATGTATGCTAAAGATGTGACAGCCTTCGTAGCGTAGAGGCTAAAGAGATATTGAAAGTTGCGAGTTAGATTTTCGCCAAATCATAAAAAATATTAGACTTTTTTTTTAATTTAATGCATCAGCTCGACACTGAATGTAGTAATTAATATCTCTAGTCTATATAATATATTTATGCACAAAAGAAAGAAAGAGTTGTGTCAAATTTAGTAGCAAAAGGAGTAAAATTATTCTTGTAAATACTGACTCGAAGTATAAAAACGTGAACGCATCATTTACTTCAATAAAATTTTAAATCATTTCTACTGATCAATTTTTTTCTTGTATAAAGTGTAACTATTGGTAAACTTTTTAAACATTATATCAAAATCAACTATTTGACGAATCTCATTCTTCCTTTCCGACACAAATAATAAAAGTAATAAATAAAGAATATAATTTTTCAGGTGCAATTTCAAGACTTGCACCATGTCAAACGCTTAGAGATTATTCTGTCATTTATTTCAAAGTTATATAATTAACACGTGACGTAGTGTTGTACCGCGTAGCACGGGTAGTTACGGGTATTATGCGATTCTTTCGGTGCAGTTCTCGAGGCCATAAAATCCCATCAGTCACATTTCCCACACAAGGACCGCTGCGTTAGAACCAACCAGGCATCGATGATACAATATTGGCTACGTGTTAGTTGCCGGTGTGGGGGTGTGTGTGTGGGAAGGGGGTATGGTGTATAGGTATAGTACGGAGTACCTATGTATCTGTGATGTGAAGCATCATGGTGTGCATTAAAAACGTGTCCTATCAACCTGGGCGATCTAGCGCGCAACCTTCCGGTGCTACACCCCTCCATCGCTTCAATCAGGATTACTCAACATTTCTAAATAAAAAAACGGAAATTTAAACTACATTTCTTCTTCATTTAACCTATATTCAACGGAAATTTGCATACAGAAGGCAGGTTTACGGTTTGCAGTGAGAAATTCAACTCCAACAAGACGTATCGTCATAAAAATAAATATTCACATCAAAATACCCCCTTTTCGCTATGTCGGTGCCAAAACTGTGTAACAAAACAAATGAATAGATTTCTAATCTATTCGCGTCATTCGTAATATTTTTCAAATGTCTTTATATTAAACGTTAAGGTCTGATTATTTTTATTTCTGTGTCTTCAACAGTCGTCCGTTTACAAAATCCATATCGGACTAGAGGCTAGACGCTGGATACCTATGCACAGCAATATATTATAGGTAAGCTACCTATCCATTACCTCCTTAAAAATTCATAGGATTATCCGATGAAAGTGATAAAATTACATCGCTTTTCCATTACGCTATTAACTTGATGCATTTTTCGCGTGATTTTGAAATGCTCATAATTATCTGCAAGTGCTTTTACACAATCCAAATTTCATAAAAGCAGATGTATATCTATAATTTATTCAGATGTTTAAAGTGTATGTACATGATTGAAAGTTTATGTATATGATTTATAGAAATGCATTGAATAAATAATAACTATTTGGGTATGTTTTGATTCAGACTAATGTCTCGCTTTAATCTAAACGCGAAACTTTTACCGGCTAATGTATTGCGTTGGGTTGGGTGGGTCCTACTGCTTAGTGCTTAGTGCTTTACATGCTAAGTGTAGGTACGAGGTACGAGTGTTTAACCAGGCCCACAGAAACAGCTACGGGTAAGTGCGTCGTATTTTCCCGCAGCTTTCACAATAATGACTTGAACATGAACATGAACACCCTCGCCGATTGGAAGTTTACCAGTTTGTAAATCTCGTGGAATAATGCGGCCCGACGCAGCCGCCATTCAATCCAACAGTCCAAACATCAAACTTCATCTCGCAGAGGTCGTACGCAGGGGGATCTTTTGTTGGAACAAGGGCACAGAGAGATGAGCCGGGAGATAGAGCTGGAGTGTGGACTTATCTGGGAGGTTTCATCTCCCGGGATTGTGCGCAGCCACTCCTCACAGGGCTGCCCATTGTGTGTAGTACCGGGTACCGGGTACCAGGCCAGCAGAGGAGGAGGACGGTGACGAGGTCACCGGAGCCGCAGCAGAGCCGGTGACACAATGCGTTTAGCTCTTCATTATTATACACAGTTCGGGGGAGCACTCATTTGAATGCCCGACCCCTCGCCCGCGCCCGCGCCTTCTGGACTTGGAGTGCGCTTATGCTATTATTGTCGCGACGAATAAACTTACAAAGGCGCAAGCGGTACAAAGATATGGACAAATATACCCAGTGACAAACTGCGATTCAATACGAGACAAACAGCCTTTGCAATAAGCACAATGACGGTTAATAGGGTTAAATCTAGGTACGTTTTGTTTTATATACCCTTCTATGCGTAGTGGGTACAACGTATCCATTATAGAAATGTATTTGTAGGTAAATACCGGGCGCTAAAGCGCATCGTGGCTATTAAATTCTAAGAATTTCTTTAAGTTTTCTACGTCTCCATATTTAAGCATTTCCCTCCCATCAAAAATATCCAATCTTAGAAGAAACATCTTTAAAATAATCAAAGATAATGCAATATTCCCAGTTCAATCACGTATCGTTATTAAATAATCATATTCATAAACAAATCTTCAAGTGCCGTACGTGAGAAATAAAAGCTTGTTTTATGATAATTACGAAGTTCCACGTAAACTAATAAAAAGCAGTTTGTACCGATGATGAATCAATGTTCTTTACATTATAATATTAGGTATGTTCAACACTTCAGGACCGTAATGATATTCACTAATCGATAACTAGTTTTGTTTGTCTCCCAAAACACTGCGCCAACTGATTGTTACGTTAAAATTATACATATAATGACCTACTTGATGGAGGGGAAGCTTTCTGAGCTGACGATATTTGTTTTAAATTTAGTTTATGACCTTCCAATCAAAAATAAAATCTCTTGTTGAATACATGAATGATCGCTATAAACACAAGATACAAATGTATCGTCGTGTGTTGTTAAAATCGTAACTCCTCCGGGCGGCTAACAACAAGAAGTAATCCATCAATATCAGGCATTGTCAAGTCGTAAAGTTTGTTTGATTCTCGGAAGACTGGTGGCTACTGGCTAGTTATAATATATTTGTATATTTCCCGAATCCACGGGGAATACCAATAAGGAGTGCATGGGCGCCACCCTGGAGTGTGTGTCGGTAGTAGCCCTCCGCCACCCGAACTTTTCGGGCTATAAATTCTTCTCTGTAGGCGACACTTTCCACCTGAATACTAAGAGATTCCTCCGGCTACTGTACAGGTCGTTGTTAATGTCACGATTATTGCTTTTTATTGCCTTTACCAATATCTTAGCTCGATTACCCATATTTCACGTTATTTACGATGCACATGACACATGAAATGACTTGCTGATGTTGAGTGTAATGGCAGGTTTAAAGTTAATCTCTTAATGGTTCCCTCTACCTTTCCTTGTATGCATTACTTACGGTGAGATTAAATCTGCTTTTCAGCACGCGCAGCGAGAAAATTCGATTATTTTTTACTTACCAACGATTCAAAGTACATAAAAATATTCAAATTTTTGAACGCCACGAAATTAGTGAAATTTTCCAGCGAGAAGTACCATCATGAATTCGACTTTTGAATTATTTAGTTAATGCATCTTAAATCATGAGGTGGCAAGCAAATTAAAATGTTGGGGGTATCCCAATGAATACCTTGAGGTGCCCGGGTTCTTGTGTTCAATCACTTCTTCAAAGATGACATAGGACCTGAGGAAAATAATTCCCCTCAATGGGTATCCCGTGTGGAGCTAGTGTTAAAAAAATCAATTACCTACGTTATTAGTAGATAGGTACCCAACAGTGGCGATTCGTGATCATTCTGAATGGCGGTTCAATCAGGGATTAAAGAAGAAAAATATATGCACGTTAATCTCCATTTTATTGGATAAGCAAATGCTAATATCAAATATTTGTAAAAATGTAGGAGAAGGGAAAGCAAAAAATCCCCCCAGGACATATTTTACAATACGAAATAATGTTTTGTACATTCAAAAAGATTAAAGAATATTGTTTTCGTCCGAGGAGCACACAAAAATTACATTATCCGATATTGATATCTGGTGTATTTTATAATAGTTCGGTGCACCGAATCAAAAGACGAATATTTCGGCTGTACAGATGCAGATCTAATACTGTAAGAAGCACACTATTGAAACATTTCGTAGGAATTATCTGTCCATAGGTGCGTTCTGGATTCAGGTCCTGTGGATAGATTTTTGTACGGGCGATTTTTTTAGTAAGGATTTACAATGGAGTGAGGTGTAAAATGTTAGTATCATTTTTTTTTTACATTAACTCCACTCAGGAGGAAAATAATCATGGGCTTAGTGTGAGATGTTATCTGCAAAAAACATAATTACAAACAATAATTCTAGTTAATAATTCAAACAACGTTAAATATAATTTTTTAAATGCCAAAAATTCAAGGGCTTCAAATCAAACCACATTATTTATGTTATTATAAACACACAGAGCAATTATTATTAGTATTTTGTAGATAACGTTGTTTGACTTTAAAAACAATCGTTAGTTTTTGTTGTTGTTGTTGTTGTTGTAGATAACTTTGTTTGACTTTAAGCCCTCAAACAATTGGTAGTTTTTTTGTTGTTGTTGTAGAAAACGTTGTTTGTCTTTAAGTCGGATAATTATTTGTATGTTGTTTGTAGATAACTTGTTTGACATTAAGCCCTCGATATTATAAATTATGTTTGTCTTATTCGTAAGAAAAACTATTATTCTGTCGTCATGAGTAAAAACACAGTATTTCCATTGAGAATCTCAAGTAGGACTCTGTGGATTCACCCAAGAGCGTACGAAAGGGGGTTTAAGGGGATGTTTTCATTTTTTTGATATCTGCTAGTTTATCATATCTTACAATTTTACAATGGATTCGAAAGATGAAACTGCTGTCAAAGAAAACGATCTGGTCGAACTAAAAAAAATAAATGATGAGCTTAGAGAGTTCTAGAAAAGAAACGAAAACCGTTAACCAAAATATACTTGTACAACGCTGAATAAAAGTTTCTGAAAGTGGTGTGGGGCATAAATCTTTTGAACAGTTCCTCTAAAAGCATTGAAGACCAGTAGGTATTAATAATTGTGGGTTAATGGTACGTACCGTAAATTGTTGTTTCTGTTTGGTAAATATTTGTCAATTGACAGAGTTGCTCATGGACGACCGGAACTACCCGAGAAATGTGAGGAAACAAACTGTCAACGAGTGTGCTGACAGAAGACAAACCCCGGAAGTGTAGAGTGTAGAGCCTACGCTGGGATATAATGCACCATTGATTCAGGCGGTAATTATGTCGATTAGAATACTAATTATAGGCGGGCGGGTGTTGACTCGCCTATTTGAGGAACTGGTTTATGACGTTACTTTGCTTTGGAGCCGGCAACGACTTTTCTGGGAATAGCAAACCACGGTCCACATTCTTAGGAACATTACATACCTGCTTTGTTTTCTTAATCATACAGTACCTTTATTATGTTTTATAAGTTTTAGGCCCTTCTCCCACATGGGTACGCAAGTATTGATTCGACGACTTAAGTAGCTTAGCAACTGCCACAATACATCTGCGTGGAGGTTCGTACACAGGCATACATTGCTGACATTTTGTGAGCTATTCGGCGACGCTAATCTCTCGCAACCAGCCACGTCGTTGAGACTTTAAAATGGAGTCACTTGCGTCAGACATTTTGTAACAACGCGTAAGCGGAACAAAACAGTAAAACAAGAATGACAGAAAATAAAAATGACAGCTGCAGAAACTCTTTGGTTGTGAGTGAGGTTATGAAAGCATTCTTGTTTTGATGTTTCGAGAATTCAGCAATGATTGATTGCGACGCGAGTCTCGTAATTTCAGTAGCGACGTGTGAGTAGTATGAGAACACAACATAAGTATGCGAATCTCTGTGGAAGATGGGCTTAATACAATATTTTGCGTTTGTTGATAACAGACTTTTTATTTTTATAATATAATTTGAAGCGTTTTCGTACAAGTACAAAAACCAAAATACAAATGATATTGCTTTGATTGAACAAAGATGTTCTCCGTGAAGTCTATTTATTGGGTTCTGTGCAGGTAGATTCATTTCAATTTTTTTTAAACTTGTTTTGAAATTCATACTCTTTGTTTCAAAATTAAAGGTAGATGGTTTATTTATTTAACTTTTTTATTGTGATGTATGTAAAATTTTAATATCAACATAGATTTAATCTTTGACACTAGTCATGTTGGGACTACCGCTGATTTTTTTTTAACAAATTACTCCGTTGTAAAGTTTTTCCTAGAAAATGCACTGTCATAAACAAGCGGTCTCGTTGGCTTTAAAAATCGTCATTCATCCAACGTTCTTCCTGCCAAGGTGGGACCATTCCTCACTCTGGACGTCGCGCGTGCTTTTCCTTTACCTCCAAAACAAATTATTTCCCATTATGAATGTTTAAACACAGAATGCTTCCTAGGAATTAAGTATAAAACGAGATTGAAATCTCTAATCAATACCAGCAGTTCTACATCGATTCAGTAGGAACCTAACTATTTGAAACATATTAAATTACTATTCCTATGTGTATTAAATCTCGTAAGGAGAATAGATAGGTACGTACCTATATACATTTTAAATACAATGGTAGTTGGTTCGTATTATTTACAAGTATTCTTATGAGCAATAGCTTTGGTATGAAGTAGACCAATTGGAAAGATATTTAATATGTTCTTGTTGCGGACTTAATAATACTAATGTTATCAAAATCGCACATTAAAATGTTGTTGTACTAAGGTTCCTTGGGAGTCGTTCTAGGGGTAAATCGAATGAAAAAAATCGATATTATGGCTCTAAAAAGACAGAAAAACTGCCTTATTTTACTATTCCTATGTAATAGCCCCTTGAAAGGGCCTAAATAAAAACGCCTGTATTTATCTGCAAGATGCCATTGGATAATAATCGAAAATGATTTTAAGTTGACGGTAAATCGATTGAAAAAAAAATCGATATTAAGGCTC
The DNA here is from genome assembly GCA_936435175.1 of Glyphotaelius pellucidus. NCBI lineage: Eukaryota > Metazoa > Arthropoda > Insecta > Trichoptera > Limnephilidae > Glyphotaelius > Glyphotaelius pellucidus. The sequence continues at coordinate 23,826,723 of OW386537.1, forward strand.
TAAAAAGACAGAAAAACTGCCTAATTTTACTATTCCTATGTAAAAGCCCCTTGAAAGGGCCTAAATAAAAACGCCTGTATTTATCTGCAAGATGCCATTGGATAATAATCTAAAATTATTTTAAGTTGACTAAAAGCAATAAAAAATTTTTCAAAGCAGTGTTTGTTAAATCATTGTTTAACTTGTTATGGTTATTATTTTTTGAATGGCAACGCTTGACGCTGTGTTCTCTCTTATCTCGTTTTCTATCAGTTCAAAGCCTAACTCGGCCCTGTCCACTGTCATCTCGCCTCGGCCGCACTGCAAACTATAGCAGTCACAGTCACCCGCCCTGTGAAAATCCGAACATGCGTGTGAATTGCTTAACCCAAGAGACAGCCACTCGCCTTATTTTCCACCGTAATTGTATTGAATTAGTGTTGACAAAAAAGCGACGGATAAACCATTATTCACCATTTCCCACGGCCGCCCGAGGCGAAACAACAACCACTGACGAGTCTACTAACCAACTATTCACCGACACACAATTGCCTTTTATGATTTTATTGAAGATTGAAAAGAACAAAAATTATCTTAATACTGATCTTTCGTAAGTACTTAGTAAATTTTATTTGTTTGCATTGTGTTGAATCAATGTTTTTTTTTACCATTCAAAGCCACGCTTTTAATTAAGTAACCTAAATATCATTAGGCTTTAGAAAATTATTTTTAACATCCAAAGGCTAATTTTGAAATCCCTCCAAACGAAGATCTCGACAAGAAAAATGAGCTACGGCGTAGATTAAGTGGAAGCAGACAGTGACTGATACATTTAATTTTTTGACAGAGGCTATATTTTACGCAAATGACAATGGTGAAATTATGTTACGTAGATAAGTGTGTAATGGCCTTATAGCTTACAATTTATTGTTCACCATGAAAAGCCACAATTTACAGCAATTACACCATAATTCTCTTGAGAAAGAATTATGTGCTTATTTTTATTTTATACACAATTAACTCTGCAGTACCTACATGAAATTAAATTACGATAATTAGGTATAATTTTGAAGCACTTTTAAAGACTTTGAAACACATAGCGACGTTTTATGCATGTCGCGTACTCGCTGCTTTAAATTATGTTTTATTAGTGGAAATCTCAATCATTATCTACGCCTCGACGAAACCAAAACGCATTTTATACTTGAATTATTTTTAATGACATCCTATTATCACTGCCTCGGAAAAATCATATTAAACATTCAGTTTAATTAACGGTACTTGTTTTATTATTTGGAACTAGTTCATCGCGTCTTTAAATCTGACATTTATTGTTCATTATTTATGCTAAAATTTTATTTTTTTCTAAGGAATGAAGAAACCTTCTCAGAGTGATATTGATCATCTTTGATGTTTTTCATGGATAACATGTGGCAATAATCAAATTACGTACAAATATGTAAAATGTATTTTATCGACCCATCGATAAAACTTATTCAATATCATGTTATTTTAGCTTTTTATTATGCTAAAATATAACTTTACCGTGATGTGAAACAAAAAAAAAGAAAATTCCGTGTTCACACCTCGCCTTTTTCCTGTCAAAGATTACGCGATGCAAAATGGCGTGTTTTCTATGAAGTCTATAGTAAGGGGAGAGCTTGTTCCATTCCTTTAGGCATATTACAGAATTCTTGCGCAGAAATGCAATAACCTTAACTGAATTGATTTCATGATTTTTACTTGGGAAATGAAATATATGTACTTATATTTTTCAGGGCTGAAAGAATGTGCACTTATTACACAGCTACTTTTTTAAATGTGAATACTTCACTAGAGTCTCAACTGCTCCCGTTTGGAACCAGTAACACTATGGCATCCTCAATTGGGGTATGTTGTGAGGCTGAAGGTAGTGAGAAGGGGAAGGAGATGGAGAAGAAGAAGGTGGAAAAGTACCTGACTATTCAGATCTGATCACCAAATAGGGCTAAAGCTTTTTCAAGCAACAATTTTGAATGGTGGTCTTACTCAAGAGCAATGCTGATCTTCCATTCTGGAACGTGCCGCGAATATACTTACATCATTTTAATTGAATTACTTGTGAAATAACACAAATTAATCAAACACCTAATAATCATTTGCCCACGCCGTGATTCGATCCCGCTACTTCGGATTGCGAGTCAAGAGCCTTACCCCTCGACCACGGAGGCCGTTGAGGGGTAAGGCTCTTGACTTAATCATTTAGGTATTTTTTTACTGTACATAATAGTATCTAACTACGAATCTTAGAAATCTCGATAAAATTCCTTCCGTTTTATGATTTTTTGCAAAATACTCGAAATATATTTTTTTAATTTGTGTGTTTCTTAAATAGGTTCATAGTTACCTGATATAACTATAATAATTACACTTTCATATATTTTTGAAAAAAAAAATTTAGAATTAATCAATCACAAATTTTCACAATTTATGTTTAATTTTGTTAATATCGTGTTCTAATTTTATTTCCTTTGGTAATTCGCCAAATATTTTAATTGCTCCGATCAACGACTTTTGACTCTGGGTTTATTTTTCTGAAGAGTAGTCTTATTTCATTTTTTTCCCTCATCTCATGTGTGTGTTGCAGGTTTTTAATTTTTCTTGGGAATTCACTTGATGATCCAACATTTTCTTGAATTTTGTACGTCCATTTTTCTTCATCCGTTTTTCTTTTCATAGCTTTTTTGTATTATTATCATTTGTTTTATTAATCTATCGTTGGTTAATGATAGAATGCTGCTTCATTAATTATCGTGCTGTAAAGTGATTGCTTTGATATCCGATAGCTTGTTTGTATTTCTTTAAATGACTTTTGGTTGTTGCGGTGAATACACTCGTGTTTTAGAAATTTGCAAAATAAAAGTGTTCTTATCGGGTTTTCCCGATTTTCTAAAATCTCAGTTATGTGGAGGCACTTTAATCCGGATTTCGTCGAATCCCGGTTAGCTCAAATCGCTAGTGCATTGTACAGCGCCAATATCTGCGGAGTACGTAGCAGTTGTTAGTTTGGTTGAGATGGCACAATGGGAGCGCATGGCCGCATCGCGAGGAGGACCTCGGTGCCCGCGCTGCGTCCCTCTCTCCCCCGCGGAAAAGCCAATAGCACAAAAAGTCCAAACGTCAACCGCAGACTTGTAAAAATCCGACAAGCATATCGGCCGGCCAATGGGGAGCCGGGTAATTGCTGCGCGAGTGTGCGGGCGTGCACACATGCGGGAGGATGACAATTTTGCATACGTGTATGCAAGTACAATAAGTAGGTACACCGCGAATACACCAGAGGCAGTCCTACCTCCCAGCCGACAGTGTGTGCGGAGGTTGACATTATTGTGTGCGAGGTCTACGTAGGCGGGTACACGGCTACGGCAGTCTACGCAAATCCGCCGCCCAGTAATCAGATTCGTTCAATTAGCTTTAAATTAATTCTTGCATGGCGCATTCCCTGGGCGAGGTAGGCTGCGGAACGTGAACCTATTTTAGAGTAATTGAAGTTCCCGTTGAATAATGTCACATGTTTTTTTTTAAATGCAATCTTACATAATATTATTTTATTTGTCTTTTTAGTGAGCACGTTTTTTTTAATTTACTCGTATTTTTGTGCATGCTTACATTGCTTACAGTGAAATGGTGTTTTGGCCTCAATTATTTGAACTGAATGAATGACAGATATGTTATTATTTGCAATAGGGTATTTGAACATGCACCGTGCAATGTGTATATTGTGCATGCACCCTGAACCAAATTGCTGCGAAGCATAGTTGCACGCTCTCAAGGTTCAAAGGATAACTATGGCAAAAAAGCGATCATTTTATGTAAATACCGGCATGCAACACTCATTTCCTGTTCACCGAAATGTTCTGCCAACAAATGGAAATAATAATATGACTTAAGAATGCCTTTTCGCATTAAAAGAAATCTTGCGTGGCCTGGTGAAATCGGACGTTAGTTCTGTTATTAATGGAGTAGGTACTTCCACCTCTACTTATGGGGCAATTACTCGCACATCCACGTTGAGTTTTAGCAACTTGTGCTGTTGGCTATATTGCTGTGGTTATGTTGTGGCTCTGTGTGGCTCCGTGTGGTACTATGTGGGTGTGCTGGTTGTTGGTTGCCGGTACCTGTCCGTGCATTTGTTCATGTGCTGTGTACTCAGTAATTAGAAGCAGGTAGTTGGAAGGTGTTCTTTCTAATGGAAAACACTTCCTCAGTAATCAAAGTAGGTCCTCGGCATGAATGTGTAATGGCATCGTTGGAGCATTTAAATATTTCAATTCTGAATACGAAAGTTAAGAATAGTTTCGTAGATTAACTGTTTTTTTCTTAGGAATCCATTTGTTACCTTGACATTGCCAAGCCACCCAGTAAATATAAAAAATATATATTTTCTTACAATGACACAGAAGCTTCGTCAATTTGTTTGTCTTTATTTTTTAATTAGATTCAAATTTATTAATGTATAATATAAACAAGTAATGAATTATTAAATGATTCAGAGTCAATTTTTTTTTGCATTGGGCAAACTGTGGATATAAATATACAATAAATATATTTTCGTAATCTCTGGTTTATAACTCAGTATTACTCTTTTCAATCAATATTAATTTAATTAAAGTTTATTTTATTTGTACTACAGAATTTCTATGTACCTGTATCTCTTACTTATATATCTGATGTAATTTCATAATCAAATGCTACAATTAATGGTTATTTTTTATTAATAGTTCTAATATTTTCTTATGATTTTCACTGTGATATGTAACCATTACTTATGGTATATTTATACCGTTGATATTAAATAATTAAAGCATTATTTTAAAATTTTAAACATGCCATATGTCATCGTGGAAAATTACTAGAAACGAGGCATTTATCCTCTATATTTTTTTACTGTCCTCTTTTATTTTTCATTTAGGGAGGCGGGTATGGGTACCGCCGCCTCGGGAACCATTTATTGGATAACCGACACCCTTGCCATGCAGTAACAGGTCACCCCTAGTGGTTCGCTACGTTAGGTGACTTAGCAAAAGTGCCCTGGTTCATGGGGTGAGGTTTGTCAAGATATTGGCGGCCGATGTGTCTGCCCACCTGATGCATGGCGGTTCGGATCGAGGGAGACTGGTTGAGGAGGTATTTTGACTTCTTCAGCCAGAATCCCCACCCATCTCCCTGCACCGCAGTTGAAGAGACAGATTCATAAGTCACTCCAGGACACACTGATCCCCAGATTCCAGATTCCTACTCACCCCTCAAACCTATTCCTTCCCAGAACTTCCTATTCTTCCTTTCCTTTAAAAAAAGCCCCCACACAGCATTCCCTAAGATGAAAAGGCCCTGAGGGAAATTATTTTCCTCAGGGTCTCCTGTGTGGAGCTAATGTAAAAAAAATCTTTCAATTAAGTATATATTTGTCAGTGTGAGTTCTTTGTAACAATAGCAAAACACACAATATTTGTAATATTCAATTAAATGAAGACACTATGAGCGAAATTCAATCGAAAATCTGGAAACAGAAAAATCAGAAAAAGATATTTGCACCTCTGGGACACGAGGTCAAATGTGTCCCAAAGGTGCAAAAATCTTTTTCTGATTTTTCTGTTTCCAGATTTTCGATTGAGTTTCGCTCATAATGTTATCATTTAATTAAATATTACAATTTGAGGTTTTACTCATAAAAAATAAAATAAAAAAAATAATAATACACAATATTTGTTTTTTCAGGTAAAATCGAGAGATTTTATTATTGAGTGAAGAATTGTTCTGTTTACTTAACGAAATTCAAAAATCTATTTATTTGACGGCACAAAACTAAATTAGTCTCTGAAAGTTGATGATTGTTGAATATCATTAAACCCAACATCACGCTAGTACAGTAACCTCCCTGCAGAACGAGAATACTTCACTGAATAATGCAATTCCATTAGTGTGCCAAAATAGCGGCTAATATCATAATCATACCAGCCATTAGTCTAATTATTTATGAATTTGATGGGAACCTACGTAATACAATCCAGCAGTTATATTATACGAGTGGAGCGGCCCAATTGAGACATACCGCCGCATAATGCTATCGGAGGTCTATTTAAATTGTCGATATCTGATCTAATTATTTTCGATTTAGTAAAACACGCATTGCCGCGACGGATTTTAGAATCAGAGCTGGACTGATTCAACGTCGTTATTTGTGTGAATGCATAATGAAAATTAAATAAACTAATAGTAAACATAATAGTACTTACAAGTTCCGAGTTTTCAACTAAGAGTCAGCAGCGTTACTGGTATATATGTCTACTCTGGGTTCTTACAGGTAAGTAGATAACTACTAAGCTTAGTGAAAAAAATAAAACGAAAGAGAAAAGAAAGCATAATTTCTGAACTGGTCTTCTCTGGGTATCTACTCTACATTTAGAAAAGTAAGCATCGTTACTGTACGAATCAACAATGGGTATAAGTTCTTAGTTCTGAACTTAAAATAGTTAGCATCGTTATTATACTATCTTCTCTGAGTACTTATAGGTTCTAAATTCTGAACATAGAACAGTAAGATTAGTTACTGTACTAATCTTATCTGGTTATTTATAGGCAGATTGTTACTTACTCTGTTTTGAGCTTAGTGAAGAATAGCAAAGCAAAAGAAAAAAGTAAGAATCTTTTCTGTACTCTTCTTTTGAATTATGAACTTAGAAAAGTAAGCATCGTTACTGTACGAATCAACAATGAGTACTAATCGTTTCTAAGATCTGAACATAGAATAGTAAGCTTCATTACTTTTCTAATCTCGTCTGGGTACTTGTAGGTTCTGTGTTCTGAGCTTGAAATAGTAAGCATCGTTACTAAATTCTCCACATTTATCATAATACACAATTATACTTAATTTTAATTACCCGACGTTTGGCGCGGTTACTAAAGTAACGCATTTTTAAATGCCTGATAATGAGTTTAATGAAGTTATTTATTTATTATGTTCGGATGGAAAACGTAATAATACCGTGCGTTGCGAATAATTAACACGAAAGTAACGCAATTAATTATTTACATAAAACAATGAATCTCCTTAGCACTGTGCTCGTACTGTGATCATCAAGAATATATTTTTATGTAAACATTAAAAAATGTAGCAAATGAGGTAATTTAATTAACATGGAATTAAGAGGTTTACCACATTCTGTTTTTGCGTTTTGTGTTATTTATTGTCTTTACCATAATTGATAAAGTTTAGTTTCCATACGGACTCAAATACAGGCAAATTAATCTGGAAGACTTTTATGTTTTATTGCACACAATATCTAAAATTTTAACAATTAATTAATAATAAACCTTTGCGAATCCCAATCGATCATGACTATTTTTTTTTTAAATTTTGAAATTCTTTCTTATCTTCCGAGAAAAGATTTTAAAACTTTCGGGAGTATGTTTTGAATTGTTTCATTGTTTCTGTAATGCACGATCCTAATCTATTTTGTTTAAAACACTTTGTTATTTTTTGTAAAACCCTTCTTAGACATAACAAAAGATAAATAATAAAAATTGCCGCTCCTTCACAACCAACCGCCTGACATTTATTATGCGAATCTGAGAATATATCCCGCTATCGGAATTAATTGAGAACAAAATTGGTAATTATAAGATTGATAGGTGAGATCGATAAAAATGATGTAAAACAATCATGTCTCAATGACCGAGTGGTTAAATGCGTTGTCCGAGAGAGACAGATATCCTGGGTATGATTCCGATTATTTTTATTTTCTGTGTCTTGTTCTATTTCATGCTTTGCTTAAATTTATTAGTATTATCTTATTCTCTATTGATTAAATAATACGGTATGTTTGTTTACATACTGTTAAGGCTGGTCCGTGCCTGCCCAGCGCTCGGTGTGTTGAGAGTGCTCGGTGTGTCCAAGCCGGGCACCAATATGGCGCTTCGGTTTGGATATTTAACCAATTTCACAGCGATTGAGCAATTTAGATATCCATCCGCGCGCCGCGCTCAAATAATACTCCACGCGCCAGCTACCACAAATCACTGCTCCACTGGTGCTCGTATGAAACTTTAAACCGAGCCCGACACCCGTGGCTGGTAGCTATAGCCGCTATCTACCTACTAACTTTACTCTGCTCGTCTTGTGTGACATCGCCTGTAACCCGTAACCCATAACCTTCAACAACAAACATGTTAGCGGACATAATATATATCTGAAAATGCGAAGCTTTGTTAATATGAGTACGTGCCATATATCTAAGTAAGCAAAATCCTACCCCATACTGAAGAATAGTTCTCTAAGTATGAGAATTATAATACTGTTACTTCACAGAATTTGAATAATTCATTAAATTCTAAATTTTTAAGTATTTACTGTAATTTATTCAAGTTCTGTTATTATTTCAGTTCTGTGAAGAAACTGGCCTATAATGACAAAACTTGAGTAGGGAAACAGCACATAACAGAGAATTAACTTTGAAATTTGATGAATTGTTCAAATTCTGTGAAACAACCCGTCTTAAGATTAGTAAGGTAGTATTGTAAAAGTTCTATTTAAGTTGTGATATTATTTAAGTTCTGTGAATAAATTAGCCCATAATGAAATTATAATAACAGAACTTGAATAGGGCTTTTACAGAACTTGAAAATTATCTTGGAAATTTGATGAATTGTTCAAATTCTGTTATTAATGGTGAAGTTATGTTCTACCTATTAATAATAACACGAAATAAAGAGAAAACTTGCAATCAGGAGCAGTTGATTCATGTTTAATGCCATAGGGGTGAGATTTAAAAAAATGGTGTCGGTCCAAGTTTTTTAAAACCATTTTTTATGAAGACCATAGACGCTGAAAATAATGACATGCAAAGAAAATATATTTATTCAGAAGTATGTAACACCGAATCTTTCTGAAATCAAATAAATATTAAGTAGAAGTTTAGTAATTTGTTTAACACGAACCCCTTCTCCTGCCGGATGATGTAGTCAAAGCAAAGAGCCGCCGCCATCGACCAGATAATCCCTGCGCAACTATCAGCGTGTTTATTTATTTAACTCATTTCAATATTAAATAAAAGTTAAATTGGCAAAGTTAACATGCGGTAAACAGAAAACGGACCAGCTTTCATTCGCAGGGGGTACAATAAGTTGTGGCACGCTCGTGGCTTAATTAAAGTGTTTCTGCCTAATGAGAAAACTTGCCCCGCCACGAATAACGCGATCGGCCCAACTTTGACCGTTAATATTACTCGGAAGAATAACAAATACGTTCTAAATTGTATCTACGCATTGCCAAACCAGATACACACTGTGCAGGTTGATGTAATATGTATCCACCAGACATTTTTGATTCGCGTGTCTTATTAGCAGCACCAGTACGGCCGTTGCATGTCACTACTATTAAGAATTAAATAAAAAACGTTGATTGGATATGGCTACGCCGGATTTATAATGGAGCATTATTTTACTATTTAATGAAAGCTATGTAGGTTGAGATTTTATATTTATTTATTTAGACAATACAAACAATAAGTTGTGATAAATTTTGTAAGTAAACTTAATGTTTGTAAGTACTATGTTTGTTAAGCCGTTTAATCACAGGAAACCATATTTGTCCCAGCTCGCACAGGTCTCAAAGAAATCGTTCTCCATTACTATCATAGTGAGAAGTATGAACTAAACCGTATTGAAAAGAAAAAATAACACGCTTTATACTCAAATCTAAAAGTCAACCACAAAATATTTATGAAACCAAAATTTTCAACCGCAATTTGAAAAAATTTATGAAACTTTGTAAATTTTTTAAGAATTATTTTTACATGAAACGACGAAAAAGTGAGGTGATATTAATTCATTTGTCCAATAAAACATGTGTGTCTTTTTATTTCGTTATCAGTATTTTTAGTTAGAAAAAACGTTAGGTGAGCAATTTTTAAAACTTTTTAAAGTTTGCATTAAAAAAAATTATATTTAAAAAATTACATGATTATTGTAATAATAAAATTTGAAAGCGTATTTTATCACTTTTCGAAAACAGTTTTTAGTTTTCAGATACGTTCACAAATATACCATTTTTTGGATTTTATTGCAAAGCGGAAGTATTTTTACCTACTGACTAAACACGCCCGAATTTTGAAGAGTTAAGTTTAATGTTTCTAATAATTAAAAACAAAAATTATTTGGCACTAGATGCAGGTTTAAATTAGAGTAAATATTGAAAAAGAATATAATGTTAACAAATTTCAATTAAATATATCACATAAAAAGACACAAAAAATAAATAAACGTAACGATTGCAACCGGGTATTGAGCCCAGATCCTCTGTCGTACCGGAACATCACTCTCCCAAGTGAACTATTGAGACTTGACAAATAGCTATATTCGATTATTTTTATCGATCTAATGGGTACTTCAATTCAAGAATTACTAAACTAATCCCAGCGAGAGATCGTCCATGACGTCATCGTTCTAGTGTATTGATATCCGTAAGAGCTCTCGCTGGTACTAATTAATACTTTGAAATATTTTGAAACTGAATTGATCTTGGTTCATTTCCTAGTTGTAACCATTACCTTTTTATTATCTGTAATTTTTTTTCTATTTGTTGATATTTGTTAATGTTGTTTTCTTCTTCAGCGATAAAATATTGCATTGATGAGTACAAGCTTCAAAACTTATTCCAAAATAAATAAAATATTTTGTAATTGGAATCATAGGATTAACATTTCTTAAACCAAAATAAGTTCTCACGTTTTAAGGGTGGGATTTTTTCTAGTTGCATAACGAATGACGAGAGCATCACGTAGAAGCTGTATTAATTGGAAACAAGATATGTTGTACTAAAAGGCGTTAATTTAACGACACGAGGTGTTCACGTGAACGCCGTACCCGGTTGGTGTGAGGTGTCTCACGATTATACGAGTACCTGCCTACAGTGTCCAATCCATCCCGTGCGCTACCGAAACTTCCACCGAGGAGGTTCAATCCAACATCTTCAACAATTTTCCCATGAACCGAGTAGTTAGAAATGTGAATTTATAAGCAGGTAAGCCGATATCATTACGGGGTCCCGAGCCCAGCGGTAACAGTCAGTAAACAGTATATAAAACCTTTCACTGTAAATAAACGCGACGAATATCGGGGCCTATCAGATGTCCTGGCCGGGCGCGACGCTTTACGATCACCTTTCGTGGAAGGACAGTCGGGGAACTTTAGAAACACACATAAATTGAAAATAATATGCTTCATCTCTGTTGATGTCAAAATATAACTGTTATTTATAACACTGGTTCAACTGTACGCAGCGATGACTGCTCTATCTCTATCGCGTAATAATTATAAAAATAATAATGGTAGATGCATTTATCTTTACATAAATTTCCAGGTAAAAGTTTACGTTTTTCATGAGCGATGTAAAATACAAACTCGAGTTAGCGAAGTAACTGGAGCATCTCCTTTGCGCATGTATTTATGATCTGGGAAATCAGGTTTTTTTTTACATCCACAATGAACTGTAGAGATACTTTGAATAAAATTTTACTTGTCGTTAGCAGCTGGGTAGGTAGGTACGTGTTTTCTAATACATTATTGAGGCTGTATAGCGAGACAACTATAATTCGTACGAAAGTGATAACATTGCAGAGCGTAAAAATTATCTTGTTATTGTAGGTACTTAAAAGAACAAGAGGACCCATTCCACAATTTTTGTGGGATCTCGGGCGAGATCTGCTGTCAGATTTGTGTGATTTTCTATGCTGTTATTTGCTTTCTATGTGGATGTCAGGTCAGCTTCGCCGATTTTAAATAGTTTAAAATACGAAATACCGTAAATATACATGATTATTTATCTACCTGGATTGTTTATCGTTCTTCCCTTCATGTTCAGATTATATTTCTAAGTCAATGAGTTACATATTAATGTAAATGACAACATAACACGTAACTCATTTTGTATTGTCGGTAGGTAGATATACATACACGCAAATAAAAAATATGAAATAGGTATATTAAAATAATGTTGATGATATTACCGTGTGAAGGGTGTGAGGGATGCGCGGGGTAGGCGGGGTGCACGGGGTTGTGGTGGTAGTACCTCCCCCTGGAGTGATGCCCTCCGCCCTCCAGCGGGTGGAACAGGCCCTCCTCCTCACCGCCCCCTCCCCCGCACCACCTCCCGGGTTGCTCTGTCTCCATCATCAGCGCGGAGCTTTCGATGTCTTCCACCCCTCTCTCCTCCACCCAATGTCTTCTCAGTATATTCTCCGTACCGTTGCACTTATTCGAATCACGACTCAATAAACCAGTTTTGATTTGGAAGCACTGTATACGTACGTATTTTATAATAGGCAAACACTGTTTAAGAAGTAAAATATATTTTTAATTAATAAGATCTCTACGGATAATAAAACGTTTATATGCTACACTGACGTTGCGGAGTCCGATTGAATATCGAATAATAGTAAAGTTACCTTGTTGGAGCTTGAGTGATTTATTGCCGTCGTAAAATCAAAATGAATCGCAATTAAATTGTCAATAAAATAAACTTTTGCATCCCACTGAATTAATTTAAAGGCTAAATTATTTATTCGACTAGATTGAACACGCGGGATCCTTTCGACAGAGAAGGTTTTTCTTTTAATTTTTCCACGTTGATGAAAAGCGGCATATGTTTTATTTCACTGGTGGCAGAATCTGAAACAAAAATAAACATTTAATTAATTCTACCAGTTACCTGCAGTTGTTATATTTCAGTTTTATCTTAACTGGGAGTTCGATAGGTATCCACGAACTTAATTTATTTTATCCGTGAGAAACAATTTCTTACAAGTACCTACCTGCAGCTACCTATTTACACAACACCGTGATGTTTATACCACATAATTCCTAAATTTTACCAGTACACCTAATACCAACATAACTCTACCTAATGAAAAGCATTTATTTTAGAGACTGTAGGCATTTTTGGGTACATCTTTTTGACATTTTTTCATTTAAAAATATATAATAATATTGGTGCGTATTTTATAAATACAAACGTACATGTTATTTACAGGTTTATACGTAACTACCATCTGAGTTCTGTTCAAATAGAATTATTATTTAAACTAAAATGTATTGAAATATTTCAAGAAAATTGTCAGATTCTTATCAAAAATAAATTTAGGGTACATTATTCATGATATTACCTTATCAAGGCGCTGATACGGAACTGTACAAATCAAAATCACAACCTAATACGACGATATCTTGACAATAAATGAAACGATAACCTTAAAAATATGTTTAAAGGCGATTCTGAGATAAGATTTATCTTTTTATATTATTATTATTACCAGGAAAGGCTGGATAAAGTGTCGAATTTCAGCTGAGAACACAAACTCTATTTCATTCGAGTACTTCAACATCATAATCTGAAAAATTGTACTTCTTTTCCATGCTTTTGAATTATATAAAATCACGAATATTATGTGACATTCGATACCAGTTTGAATAAATAAGTGACTCTAAATAATTCAGCTTAAAACCAGAAAACCTTATTGTTATAAAATTCTTAAATTTGTAAGAGTTAAATATTTTAATTTTACACCTTAACTAGTTCTCAAAATATATAAGTATCTTAAGATGAAGCCATGCGAAATAATGCAAAATCATACACAATCATGTATTTTTAGTTTTGAAAATTTGATCGCATAGAACTATTATGGATGCTTTAATTAAATACTGCGTGTAAAAAAAAAATTTTCGGCCCTTAAAAATATCGGTCATTTTTTTATAAGTCGTTTAATAACCCTAGAAAAAAATAAAGTGTTAGTTCTATAAAAAACATTAATATATACATATTCAAGTGCAAACTCTCCTACTCATAAACCTCTTTTCGGATATTCTTTTATGTTTAATATAGCAAATTCAGTTTCTTTTATAATAATTGAAAAAAAAATTATATTTACGCCCGAGCTTCACAAAATAAAATAAAATATGCATTTTCGCGTTGTTATTTCACAATACGGCCGGCAGTCGAATAATTTGGATTTTCTAAGTGAACCTTATGCCGTCCACCCGAGGACTACTTATTTGCTACACCCATTTTGTATCAGTTTGGCCCCGGCCGGGGCGGGGAGTATACGTATTAGGCTCCGCGTCTCTCGGTTCCGTGAATTCAATTTTAAATTTCCTTATTATTACAATAAACAATGCGTAAAAAGGGAGTTAATGTTTTTTACAGGCCTTTACGAAATCAACCAGCAAAAAAATCTAAAATACCTTTTCCTACCTTTCCAAAAGCTTTTTGTCGTGTATTTTTAAACTCCTCCCAAAACGGGGCGTGAATTCCGATTTCGATTTTTTTTCCTTGACTATTGGATCACCTTAACGAGTTCGAGTTTTTTTTCTTTTTAACGCTCTTCTTATTGAACACCGAATAATCACTTTTTCTATTTTAAATTTCCATAACTCGTATTGTAAATATATCCTGAAAATAGCTGCTTTGAACTCGAAATACCAGGCAAAAATAGATGTGCAAAAGTCAGAATCCAAAATGTTTGCTTCTGCAAATTTTTTGTTTTGTTTTGTATTGTTTAACATCAGAAAAGTTCACCATCGGAAAAAATAAACACCAATAAATCAAATCCATCACTGCTTTTTGCAACAGATAATGCAAAGGTAATGTAATTAAACTGATTTGTTTTAATTGCCATCATTTTAAAAGATAAGCATGATGATGTAATGTTATGTTTATTTCATATTATTATTATTACTCAAAGAATCTTTGATTGATTTGCCTTTCTTTGTAATTATGATTTTATAAAAATCGTAGCTGATTAATTAAAATTACTTTTAACTTTTCTTCCACCGTCGATGACATTTTTATCTGTATTTTTGGATTTGGAACAGGTGCAATCTCGGCCCAATCTTTGTCACAATCGCAAACAACTTGAACTTATCAAAAATTTTATCGCGAGTTTTGTAACATTACCTGCGCCGATAAAGAGTCCCGTTTTTTAACCCTCTGGGACCCAGTCAAAAACAAAAGAACAAATATTTTCTTAAATTTGTTCCATACCCTACATATGAGTATTTTAAATAGCCGATATATTTGAAATAGCCGATTACCCTAACCTAACGTAACCTATTTAACCTTTTTTTTCATCACTTTTAAAGACTTCAAAGGAGCTTTTGAGTTGATTTCATTCTGAATTCTCCGGTCACCCAACGTTCGATATCTGTTATTATCAATGAGGTTATCAAGGTTTTTTTTTTGTATGTTGGCACGTTAAATGGTGTAGTATTTGAGAAACACGGTATCTTTATGTCGCCTTTTGATATAACGTAATTTTGAAAACCGAATTTGTTTTTTAAAATCGACCGGTCAGTGGCTGAGTGGGCATCGCATTTGGGTCCCACCTGGGCGTCGCGTTCTATTCGATTCCTAAGTGGCTAAGTCCCCCATCACGACACAAGCAAGATTTTCCGTATATTGTGGTGGTAGTAAGAGATTTTCAAACATTGTTGGGTTGTTCGTAGCCCGGGAATGTTTGTCTATCTTTAAAAAAATGAATAAAATAAAATAAAAATAAAAAATTTTAAAAATAATATTTCGTAATTTTCTAAAAATAAGATGTCCTGAAAGGTGTCCTGATTAGGTCCTACCATTGCCTGTACATGATCAATAATTGTCATAAACATTTATTGTAGGTGCCTATCATAATGCTCAGTGTATATTTTTAATAGTAAACAATACAGTAGGTCATTATTAAACATTAATTATTAAAATAACTTTTTTGTCATTCGTGTTTTGTGGGGTTAAAATTCTTATCGGTGTTTAATTTTTTTACCAATTTCAGATCAATCATAATATGAAAAGTACAGAAAACATCTTTAAGAAGTGGATTATATTAATAAAAACTGATTTTACTCAATAAAATATAAATTATTTATTATATTGACATGTTTTGGAAATTATATTCAAATGTCGATAAAATTGATGTTAGTAATATTGCCTACATGTAGGAGGCCGTCCATCATCAATAAATAATAATATTTTATATTTGTTTGACTAAATATTTTCATGAAATTCAATGTAAATTTTCTCAGAGCATTGAATATATTAATATTATCTGATTGTTGAGCGCTACAGAAGAAATTAATGTCAGATCACTACTAACAGAAGATATGAAAAATCATATTTAGCAGCCTTACAAATACATAATTATTTTTCCACATTAAAGATTATTTTCGCATTGTACGTATAAATATTATATAATTTTTGTCTCTTTCTCTTCAAAATAAAAGGTATGGAAAAGGAAAGAGACATGTTATCCTTTTTTTTTAAACTAACTCCACACAGGAGGCCCTGAGGAAAATAATTTCCTTCAAGGCTTTTGTCATCTTTTTGAGGACAAGAAGGAATGAACATTGGTCTTGAAGAGACCCATGTTGTAGAGAGGAGGAAACATGAGAACGAGTCGAAGAAGCGACCCGTTCTCATATGACAAATGTCACGTACATATGTTGGGCACGCGTTTGGCGTGTTTCCCGACTATTCACCGGCGCCGAAGGAATCAATGACGCTAGTTCCTCGGAGCATCTTCAATTGAAATACCGGTAGAACAAGGATAGCATTCCCACCCGACGCCTGTGCTCTAAAGATGACTTGACTTAAAATAAAATAATAAATTAATAAAAAAATTCCTTTTCATAACTACAAGGGGATGTGGATGGTTTTATTTAGTTGCAAATAATTTATTTATTCTTGTGATATTTGAGGAGAAGTATTAAGTAAGGTTACAAATTTTAGATATCTATCTAAATAGCAAAATAGTTAACATATAGATAGTATTATTCCTGTTTTATTTTATCACCTTAAGTATCTGTAGGTACCTACCTAATATACGCTACTTTTTTGTGTATTGGGTTAACTCTTGAACTGGCATTATTAAATTTGCACAGACGTTTTGTTTGAAATATCTAAGACGGTGCAACTTTAATTAGCTCGCAAAGTCATTTCTATCACGATCTACGACATTTGAATAATCCGTTCAACTAACTGTCAATACATTACATGTGAAAACAAAATATATAGTTACATATATATTTTATTAAAAAATTATGTGTCAAAACCTCGCTTTAACCGCGCAGTGACTACTACTATTTTCAAGTGCCCTTATTGTGATTTTTCACAAAAACGGTTCTACGTGAATCATCCAAATAATTTTGTAAAAAATATGACTAAGCATTTTCACGTATTACACATAATTTTTGGCTTGTTAAATAGAGGTAACGGGACTTACCAAATAAAAGTCATGTATCAATATTTTTTTTTCATATTATCTATTTTAATTATGATATCAATTTCATAATCACATGACTCCTTAAATGTAGTGGGTAGGTAATAAAATAATATTGTTAATTAAAGTGGGCACCTACTCCCAGCGTTTTGCCGACTTTAACCTGCCAAATTGTCATGAAAATAAAATAATTTGACTGATATGACTTTATCGATTTTATTATTAAAATGATAAAATTTACATGAACGTAGGCACTGCTCGAATAGATCTACCGATATCGCTAATCGTCGTGATCTTATTTACTTGCAGCCGATAGGCATGTACCTCTGGGTAGTAGGTACCTACCAATCTACCTATTTGCCTAACACGGGTTCTGTACGTGATCGACCAATATTTATTTTTATTCAACGACAAATAATCTAATCTAGTCCTCAAAACTGACAAGATGATTGTTTTAATCTTGTGCATTTGATGATGTCAATTGAATTTTAAATGATTTTTCGTGATCCTTGATCTTTTTTAAAATTAATTAGGTAGCTGTCTTTCACGTAATGCTAGATCTAAAGAATGAACCTACCCTTTTTTCATACAATAATTAAAATTATTTACATATTTGCAAGGAATCAATTTGTACTTTTCAGTGACTTTTTCAGTGGCTTTTACAAATTCTAAATTATTTAAATCCCGTTTCAATCTATCACAGAAAACATAATATATTACCAACAGAAAACGTTAAACTCTCTCCGATCGTATCTGCGAATTAATTATCTGTGTCCACAATACCACAATATTCCTCACTTGTCAGCAAATTGTCAGAACGAAAGTATAATATTCATAAAGCAAAATTAATAGTTATCTGTCCGAAACAAAGTCATATTTCTGACTGTCAAAACCGGTCAGAAAAAAACATCGTGCCACCGGTTAACAGTAGGCCGTTAATACTTTTATAGTAATTTACGATACATCCGCATTATCAGCGCTGCATACCGAACAAGAAGTTTTGGCTAGCCGACGGCAACTTGGCCAAGGCGAGCGGCGGCTCTGAGTAGGTACTGACTCGTACAATAATATTATTTAGAAGCTGAACCGCTGTTAGTGGAGGCCCGAACCATTTCCTACCCCGCGGGGCAATCGCGGCCCGGCTAATTAGTCTATTGTCAATAAATAGGTGCCTTGTTGACTCACTTCTGGTGGATTGTTCGCGGTGGAGCACGCACTCGACCAACAACTCTCCAAAATAAAACAAAAACGCTCGAAAATGCTGTACAATCAAAATAATATACTATTGTTTCACAGAGTAGCATAATGTTATGATTATGGCAGTTAGTACCTAGTTACCTAACAATTCAACTATGTTATATTTTTACCTGAAATCTCGCCATAAACTATCTAAGTTTGTAAAGTACCTACCTCCTTTTTAAAATAGCCGTTGGATTCTAGGAATAAAAAATTGCACAACAAACTTCTTATTTATTTCTTCAAGAGCCTTCTCTACAAATTAACTATGAATTGTTAGATGTACATATATGTCCCTCCTACTATTTCTACGTTCTCTGCTATTTGGCACCAGCTTCATCATGGAAGAATTCAGTATTAAAAGGGTAGAAATTGGTTATAGTGCAAGAAAATTTTATTATTAATTATTAATGCGTTATGCTACCGATAAATTTATAATACCAACTGCCTCGTTTCTATTCATTTATAATAATTATTGGATAATTTGTAGAGCGCCGTTTTTGTGAAAAATCACCTCAAGGGCGCTGTACAGCTTATTAAGAATTCCTAGATTCTATCTAATTTAACTATTTACAAACAGATACAGAAACATATTAACTGGCAGGTCACTTCCGAAAAACACACTTTAATTAGAAAGTTAATGTTACAGAAGATGCGGTCTTGCACGTGGAGGGTATTATATTTAAAACACTGGACAATTGCATGATTTTAATACTAACTAACTACCTAACCTACAGTAAAGTTTTCACTATTTCCTTATTTTGAATTTAAGTATGTTCTTTATTTAATATTTAGGGTTTCTTAAACCATTTTTATGGGGGTATTATGTTATTCTACTTAGACTTAGGTACATATTTATTGATAAAAAAATATATATTCATTTCAGTAATATCTCAGTTGCATGATATATGTTGTTTAAACTGTGTTGAACTATGGTGTTGTAATTTAAGAGTCATTAACCAGCAGCCGAGAATTTAAATTTCGTCGAAAGATGATCTCGCGATTGTACCTTTGCAACGGTACAGGGCGGTTCCGATGAGAAAGATTAATTATTCTCCATACTAGCATTTTAACATAATGACTCAATATCGATTTAATTTCATTCCAAATTTGCTTTGATAAATACCCACATTCAAAAATGCTCAAACTCGTGATGATAAAACAATTAAAATTATGTACTTTGTGTAATTATTGTTTGATCATAAGTATTTATAATTTTTCAATAATGTCTAAGCAAAATAAGAATGTATTTCTTTAATACATTAGTTTGTAAGATCGTAAATAAATATACAAACTGAAGTATTTTGGTCACAAAACAAGGGCGCGGATCATTTTTTCATGATTTTATTTGAACTAAAATAAAAATTCTGAAAAGAGGTTTCCCAAACAATTTATTGATTTATTTTACTGCATAATTATATGATTTGAAATGTATGTTGTATAATACAAAAGTTTGTTTGAAAATTTAACAAATCTGCCAACGACCTACGGTAAAACCTTATTGTCCTAAAAATAAACATTTTTTCTCAAAATTTTAAAAATAGTTTCACTAGATAAAAGAACAGTCTTTTGAAATTAATTTATATTTTTTGTGGAAAAGAGTCAATATGTCTAAAATTTGATTTAAAAATGACATATTTCCGGTTTTGTCTGGTTATTCCCCCTTAAAGTTTAAAAAAGCCCTGGAAACATTTATGATTACATTGTATTTTTATTAAGTTAAAGCAATGAGGTTATATCAGCACAACCTAAAAATTATGTATTTTTTTATTATTTAAGTACCTATTAATCTTACATGAATGTTGTCAGTTTTACAAATCGAAAATTTTCCTCGTCTACTGAAAATTTCTGACGTTCAAAATAAGGTTGTAATATTCTTTTAGGCCGTTCAACACGAAACTTGCCATATCTGTGCACCTATTCCAGAAAAAGATAATTCTAATATTGTCTACCAACCTAACATCTAACATCGTTAAAATGTTATAAATTTATAGAAACTAATTGTAGAGTATTGGACCCCGATTTGCATCAGGGCCCGAATTACTTCCTGAACTAGAGAGTAATTGGGAAGGTAATTAGAGAAAAGTAATTAGTATTGTCATTTTTAATGTCTTCGCACTCTTCCATCATGGCTTGTTTATTGTGAGCACGTTTGTTGCTTCAAAAACAATAGAATTAAAACATGCTAAGTACCATGAATTATTGCCCAAAATTTATTTCTATAAAAATATACGAGAAAAGCTTTCAACTAAGATTTTTGTTTTTTTTGGATTTTTGATTTACGTGGCCTTTACTCATAGGAACCTACTTATAATTTACTAAGGCAAATAGATATAGGGGGATTTCTATTGATGTTATGAGTTACATAACATCAATACAAATCATCCATAAAACCATAATATTTACAATCATCACCACAGCATCCTAACTAACAAACCCAAAATTTAATAACGACAAAACTAAACCTCCTTTTTTCATAAGAAGCAAGTACTTCGTAGTCAGACATTATTTTTTTTTAAATTAAAATAAACACTTTGTATTTTAACCACGAATTCATTATTTTATGTATCAACCGGTTTCGCTTCGACCAAGCTTCATCAGGATATATATAATTATAAGTTATTTAACTTTAATAAGTTATTATTATATTCTGATGAAGCTTGGTCGAAGCAAAAGCGGTCTATATATAAAATAATAAATTGGTGATTAAAATTGCAAAGTGTTTGTTTTTATTTAAAATAAAAATAAAATAAATCTTTTTTATTAATTAAAAGGTGTATTTTGTACAATCCTTTGAAATTAAATGGTAAGCGTTCTATTTATAATACTTATAGCTTATTAAATAATAACGTAGGTAGGTAGTTAGCTAAATAGGTAGGTACCTACATGATACAAACAAAACCTTTTTTTGGCTTCGTACGCAAAACCTCTTTTGTCGGATATTAATTCATTTTATGAAATAACCTATTGTTTATAATAATCAAGATACTTCAAGTACCTCTCTACCTCCAATAAAAAATATCATGTTGGTTTTATTCCCTCAAATATTTCGGTGTCTTATGAGATCCCTGCGTTCAATTTAATTGTTTATTTATTCAAAGCTCAATGATAATTCCACTATCTAAATTCATGTGCTTGTTTTAGTGTAGATTTTTAGCACTCGCGCCGAAAACATAATTTATTGGACGACATAATATGAATGAGCTACACATCCAAAGATGGTTAACATTTATTATGTAGAAAAAAAATCACATTTTCAAAACGGATTTTATATGAAAATAAAATATTAAAATTGTATGCTAGGTACTGGGTATCTTCCTACATATTATTATATAACTAGCACAAACCTGTGAAAAATCATGGGATATTATAATTATGGGATTTGTGAAGCTGAATGTACGTATTTACAAAAAAATATTAGCCTCAGGCAAATAAACAAACATTGTCAATTTTAGAGACGATCAGAAATTTACCTTTCGAATGAACACTGATAGAACACGAAAAAAAATTAAAACATCCGTCAAACATTTAAATAAAAGAAATAGGTACACATTTAAAATACAGAGTTAGAAAATAAATGAATTACAACAAAAAAATCAGAGTGTGCAATTTACACGCGGTAGAAGTAAACCCTTCAGAAAACTAACGTAGATAAGATTGGGGAGGCTACGAAGCACAGCACAAAGAGGGGACCGATTATACTATCGCATTCTTTCACAGGCTAAATCCTGTAGAATTATGTGTTTGCCTCTTTTTAGTGTCGCTATTTTTCGTTTCATCGAGTTTCAAATCACAACGGTGCTAAAGAAGTTTTCACTTTTTAAAAAATCGGTAGGTTGGTACCTACTTGATCGAATTGTTATCACAATCGGTTCTAATTTGATTTAAATCAAAACAAATTTAAGTTCTAGAGTTCACTGAACCGGGTTCGCAGACAGAATCACAACCAAAATTAGTATTTTTTATAAATAATAAAAAATTCCATCAAGAATCCTGTTTCGCGCCAACGCAACGCTTATTCCTTGTGACCAATTAGTTAATAGCATCTAATAAGAAAATGCTGAGAATTTTCCCGCCTCTATTTTCTTATAACTGTCAACATCCCTTTTTGAATATTGAGTATAATGAATGAAGGAAGGTGGGTACCATCTACCATGAATAAAATTAGATACAATGCTAAACGAGCCTTATTATGACAGCCATCCATTCCAGGCAAGAGGCCTTTCCGTTGCGCATCTGACAGCCGTAGCCGATCCGACAAAAAACGCCCCAATAATAAATTATCAATACTTGTGAATAAATGCATACTTGTACGCGAGTGTGTGTCTTTCGCGCATTCTAATTTTCGTGTATGCCACCTTTTGCATTAGCATTTTCATTATAGGTAGGTGCCCACTTCGCGGGAAAAAGGCCAGCATATGAGGCGACGTGTATTGGTGTTGTGTGTTTTTATTCGAATGAGTTTAGTGGGTATTTACACGTACTGAAAATAAATATATGCGGCGTTCGGCGGTGAGGAGTCATTAAGAGGCATTTCACGGCGGGACTTAAGAGGTTCCACACTAACATAAAATAATAAAGCTCCGCCCCTGGTGAGTAAATTGCACAGACAATTTGGACCCGTTATTGCAATAGATAAACCGAGGTATCTAACCAGAAAAGTTGTAATAATTTTCATATAAAGTTAACTGGGGATTTGAATTTTGTGTATTACTTCCTTATTTAATAAATACTTTTACCTACCTACTACCTGCCTGCGAAAGTTAGGTATAGGCAATTTCATGAAAAATTTTAAAAGCATATTATTTTCCATGTTTTTTGATACTAAGGAAGATGTTTAAAATCGTACTAAGCCGCCAAAGTGATTTAGTTATAACATTAATACCACCCAAGAGTCCTAGAGTGTGGAGCCTATGAGACTATGGCTATCGGGAAATGTTTGTTGGATGGAAGGAAATGAAAGATGGAGAAGAAAAGGAGGATGCACAGGTGATCACATGCCATTTCATTTAGCTATTTTTTACCACAACTCAAGTGGTCTCTAAAAATTCTAACTATTTGGAGTGATGAAAAAAATTATTTCGTATTATTTAAACTGCATATTTTCTGAAAAATTCACGTTTCTAGAAATTGAACCAATAATACGTATGCTATGTAAGTACCTACTTAGTTAAGGACGCTGTCATTTTTAGCAATTAAATTTATTTTTCATGGCGAAAAAATAATAATATTATGACGTCTAGTTGTTTTAGCTGAGTTACGGTTGGAGACTGTAACTGCAATGTAACTCCAGATATTAAGGTAGGTACCTATCTATTAAACTAACGTAGTTATGTGTCTTTTAAAATTATTTTCACTGTTCCCATATAAGTCTCCTACCTAGCTCAAAACTGTTTGTTATTTACCTAGGTACCTAGTATAATAAATTTTATAAACTGTCGCGTCCAGCATCGATCAAATTCACACATGAGTTTCACAGGTGAATAAATGTCTTTCCTAACCCTGGGCTGGAATTCGCTTATGCCATAAATTAGCCCTAATGTAGAAAGGAAACTTTTTTATTTCGTCTTCGGAATTTAAAGCATCCATCCATTTAGTCACAATTTTTTTTTTGTTGACACAATGCAACGAAAAAATAAAGATTTTGTCTTTCGTAGGCAAAACACTTAGTTAATTTTGTATGAACTAGAGTCCTTTTGCTTTTAGTTGCAATTCTGCTTGCAATAGTTGCAATACCTACGTGTGTGTAGAATTATTCAATCTTTTAATATATTATATTATGATGTGTCGTGTAACGAATTCAACGCGAGAGTTCATTATTTATTCTTTCGTAGTTCAATAGGTTGACAATCTAGTTGTCCTGCATATTTTTTTAAATTTTACTGCAAATTTTCTACGGAAGGTATGCAATTAGGTAGGTAGGTAGGTACCCAGCTACTAGCTTAGGTAAGTACTTGTTCAGGAAAGATTTTTTTGTATTAGATTTTTTAACCCCTTAAATTAAATTCATTCCCGTGATTCCTAGATCACCTTTGTTTTGCTCGGACTGATTTGCAAATTGCACAAAAAGGTGGGAAAATTAAAGTCTTAAGTTAAGGTTGATAAAGTTCTTCATTAGCTTCCAGAATCGTGCCTATTTTTTAAGTTAATTTTAAAAGAGGGTTAGGTTAGGTAGACAGGTAAGTACTTACGGTTCAATTCCGTTAACTGAGCAGTATTTACAAAAGATACTGACAGAGTTTGATGGTGGTAGGAAGTAGGAACTAATCACTGTTTTCACAATAGTACCTGCTTGCAAGGAGCACACAACTGGTAGGTACTGTTCATCTATTGCAATGTGTCCTGCACACTAAACAGTTTTCCATTGTCACTTCACTCTGCGGCGCTTTTCCGCGCTACTCACTGCCAGTGATTCGCAAACCAAATAACTAAATGTTATTAAATATCTCTCTCGCAATCGTCAAAAGCACTTTTCATCCCGAAAACATAAATGTATTTTCAGAAAATCGATACTAATTTTTATTCGATGCATTTTTGGAAAATATCAACAATGCCGCCGCTTCGTATTTTCGCCATGCAAATCGAAAGATCAGTAATTTGGAAAGCGATATCACAGTGTCAATCCGTGGTAACATTCACACCGGTAGATAGGTAAACATAACATATGATTCAATTCGTTCGAACGTGTACCCCAAAGAAAATCAACAAAACGTCCCGACACGACACCGATGGGATACGACCCGATACTAAATATGAAACGCGAGTTTTTTGCTTTGCCTCCCCATTTCGTGTAACTTCGTGCTTCTTCGTACTGTTCCGTGACGGTTGCCATGGGACTCGATATGAGCCGCGCTCTGATTGGCCGGCCGGCGCGATGGGGGCGGGGCTACGCCGAGTGGGAGGCGCCTCTGTACAAAAAAGGCTTCGCTGGGGTGTGTTCTTGACAGCTTTTTTGTAGTTTTTCAGTTTTTTTTTCATTTGTCGTGTATTTTTAGTGTTGTTTTGCTTGTTGTGTTTGATAGATTGTTTTGTGCGGAGAACAATGGCTGTTTTTAATTATGGAATATATGTTTGAGTACAAACGATTCTTTTGGCCCTCCGAATGTTTTGAACACACTTTTATAAATCATAATTTATTTATCGCCGAGCTTTTTTATTCGTTTGACAACTTAATGTTTTTTATCTCGCCTTTTGGTTTAATACGGAAATATCTTAATAAGATTTATACTTGTTCTATTTACGAATATCAAATGTTTGTTTAGGAAGACGCAGATTAAAGAGCAAGTGATATTGTGTCTGGTGGAGGAAGGTAGTAGTTGGTTGTTAGTAGTTAGTTAGTCCTAGACTCCTAGCCGCAGCCGGCGGGCGGCTCTGCGCTATCGGCAGTATTCAGATCTGCGCACTCCCTCTATCTCTATCTTCACTCTGCTCTGGGGAGACCATAACACGCATCTAATATTCATACCTAACTGCCTAACTGCTAACCCCCTTTTTTAACCCAAAAATATATTTTCCACCGTCTTCTTGCTGAAACAAAAGTATTTTCCTCTGAAATAAGGTTTGGCGGGAAAATTCTTGCAAAATTGGATTTTGTAATTTTGTGCAGAGTTTGTGTATAGCTAAATTATTTAGATTTCTTATATCGTACGTCTTAAAATTAAAATTTATTAAAAAAAGCATTCGAGAAAAGAAACATTAAAATAATTAGATAAATAATATCTACGTAGACAACTGAGTGAATAACAATAACTGAGGTTTTATTTGAATATTTAGGTAGGTAGGTCAACACAGGTACACAATCACGACGAAAACATTAAAAAAAAATTTCATATTTCAGTTTTGAAACTTTATAGGTATCTAATTAGCTTCTCACGGGTATTGTGGAAAAATGTTTAGTTTAATATTAAAAGCTTGGCAGGTAGGTTGGTAGATACCAACCTACACACAAACGAAAATTGACGTAATGTGGTGTAACTTCAAAACTGTCAACAAGTTTTTCTCGTAATTTAAAAAACATCATATCTCTTTTGTTTCTCTAAAATTAAGAAGTTTAATAATAGTTATCTAGATCAGGCACGCCTTTGGGTCGTTACTAATTACCTAAAAGAGTTAATAATTGTACCTAGCCATAACTTCTTGTGGTTTACCTTTTCAGCGTGGTTTCGTATGATTTTTAAAGGTGATATTGTACCTACGTACTGACGTAAATATAAATCTACCAGTGGCGTGCATTGATCTGTGGCCAAAGGAAGGTTGTGTGTGATTTTTCAAGTTCAGTACGAATTATGCATAATATTTGAATATGTCTTTTTTTTAACTTACTAAAAAAATTCCATATTTAAACAATTTACGAATGAAGAACGATTGTAACTTTAACTTTTAAAAAATTATTTATACCAAAAATTATTTCATTTTCTTTAATGGTTCGTTTTTCTTTTGGTATACACAGTCTTTCAGCCTTTATGGTCTTCATTCCACTTTAATCTCAGTACCTACCCACGAATACTTCTAGGTAGTAAGTAGGTAGGTGTAGATTATACCTACAAGGTAGGTACCTACCGTAACTTTTGATTTTTCGGATTTATTTCACATATCCATTTTTTTAAAGCGTTCAGCTCTCTGAAAAAACGACAGTTCCGTACATAAAGTTGTAATCGAAAATGAAATAACATACTTTCAGCTCTAAGAATACCAAAAATATTTTGTTCGCAAAATCAAGAAAATCAAAAAATTCAATTGTCATCGATCATCCATAATTCCATTTATATAAATTCAAATTTGAAATATGTATTTTTTTTTAAATTGAGCTACGCTTTTATGTAATGATACGTGTGTTTATTTCTTAGAGCTGCACTGCACTTTTTTTATTTACATCAAGCTTAAAACTAGCTGACCCGGCCACGCGTTGCTGTAGCTAACGAAACACAACGCCATCTACTGGATGGTTACCCAACTTTTTAATTCACAACGCCATGTGCAAATTTGGATACAAATTAAATCCATACCGCCCGCTTGCCGGCCCGCTCGTTCACCACATACAGACATTCTCCTTTAATTATATGTTTCAACCAATTTACACAAAACCTTGACAAATTGTATTCTTAAACCTTTCTCATGAATCACTCTATTTATTGGTGAAAACTGCATGAAAATCCGTTCAGTAGTTTTTGAGTTTATCGCGAACAGACAGACAGACGCGGCGGAGGACTATAATTTATAATATGTAGAGATGCGCGTTAGGTATTAGATATAAACTAAAAAAAACTTATTACGAATAAATATAGTTACCTAACTACCTACCCAGGTTACTTCTTGATTGTTTTATTTAACCAAAAACACTGAAAGGATTCACCAAGTAGTGGAAGGTATCACGTAATATGTTTCAGATACACAGAAACAGCGTGTACTTATTTTATTTAATAATCACCTAATAAAAATCTATTTAATTAAAATAATTTGCAATAGGCAGTAAGTATGCACTATGCAGCTCGACTAATTAAGACGGTATAGTTCCCTTCCAAAGCAAATGTTTTCAAGATCCTAGCAAGGTAAGGAGTTAAGAAAAAGGTCGTTTTTCGACGTATTTAATCAAGCTATTTCAGTTCCTAGCTTCGGAAAAGCGTCTCCGGTATTTTGAGAAACCATATCGAAAATGCTTCCTCATTTTAAATTTTTTTTTTTTCAAAATCATTTGTCCATCACATTTCAATAATGTATCTCCATATAATTTAATAATTTAATTTGAAAACTTAATTCTCAAATACACATTTATGAAACTTGGGTAGGTAGGAATGGAAAAGCTGTGTCTGTCAAATAAGAGTAAAAAATATAAAAAATGGAACTACAAAATTTGTTGGCTGGCAATACCAATTTACCTCTCAAATATTCTTTTAAAGTGCAATGACACTAAAATACAAAACACTGTTTACACATTTAAAAAACACACTTTTCAGTAATTAACAAAAAATATATAATCTAAGAAGCACTATTGTTAAGGTACCTACTTAATGACATAAATTAAATTATTTATTATCAAATAGGTACCTACCTTTTGTTGTTTTTAAAGAGGAAATACATTGAAAAATAAATCGCGATAATGATACCCGAGTGGTATATTTAATGCATAATAAATGTTTTTGTAGATACATATGCCTCAAATGGTCCCAATATTGAAATTTCCTATCTATTTCCTGTCTACCTATTTTTCATGGTGAGCAATAATTTTCTTCTACGATTTTTCAGAACCGAAGCTGTAATATTTTTTAATTATTGAAAGTATTTTTTCCTCTTCTTTCTTCTTCTCACCTAACAAAATTTAATTGAAAGCTTTTTCAGGCCTTTAGCATTTTTTCAGTTTTAAGATAATGGAATACAAGTGGCGCTGAAAAATCGCGATATCTAAAATAATTAAATCGTTTTCCTACGTGGTTTGGGTAGGTTTGCATTGTGCCATCAATGTTGGTTGTATACAGGTATGCATATATTGCATTTGTATGCGTTTAAAAAAAATGTGTTGTGAACTATTATTTATTCATATACTGATAATAATATACTAATAATTTATTTGGTGGTTTTCTCTTGTATCAGCATAACCATTGTAATAACTGTTAATCCCACTACTAATTATTTTTACCACAGGCATCCTACAATACTCCGCTCTATCTTAAAATTACCTAACCACAGCAATGTTACTCTTAAATGTGATCCTTCTGCATATTCCTAGTACTCACATCTGTCTATGCAATTACTTGGGAATTCGTATTTAATCATCTATTTAATCATATAAAAAATAGCGACCTGTCAATTTGACTGTCCTAGAACGGGAGTCCTTCCTAGTTGGACAGTCAAAAGTTTCTGTTAATGTATTTTGATAACAAATAAAATAAATCAATATAAGTAAGACAAAGTCATAAGCTTCTAAATCTAATATGGAATACGAAGCTTTCATTGCTAAGCAATAAGCCAGTCAACTATAAATATGTAATTAAAATAAACGTCGCTACGCACCCATTGCATCTATCTATCTTTAGAAATTTGTGGGTAAGAGCGAACTGCGAGCGGGTGTTCCAAATCAGTAAAATAAATTTTTAGCTTTCAATACTATCGGTTAGCACAAATAGGTACATTCAAATGTTAATCATAATAAATTCACTTAAAAGTTATTTGCCTTTACCTACATAATACGAAAATGAAATTTCATCACACCGAATGTAGAACTTTGAACCCAGTACATCGGCTGATGACATCCAACACGAAAATTATTTCAATTCGAATTCCGTAAAAGGGTTAACAATATGAGTTTCCATATTGGACCTGATTAGGAGTGTGAGGGAAGATATCTGGAAGAAGGGCCCGATGTAAATAGCCTAGAAAATAGATAAATGACATTGAGGAATGGACCAGCTATGCAGGTACCAATTGGGAAACTTATGAATACAGCAAATTACAGGAAGAAATCAGATTCATGTAGAAATAAGAACACAAATTTGTTTGATTTCTACATGAATCACAATGAACATAAAGATGTTGATCATATTGATGTAGTAAGGTTTTTTCCGCCTAACATGGCTCGTGAATTTGAATGGGTCATTTTACAAGGCAGCTACATTCGACATTCAAAATATTATACAAAAATAGCTAAAAGTTCAATTTCTTTTTCAAAATAATAGTTGTCCCTAGGGTAGTTTTATGTTTACCTTAGGTGACTTCTGAGATTTGATTGTGCTGATCTTAATGAACTACTATACTATACTACCGGTCTTGTTGTGGCCGAAAAAGATTTTCACTTACTTTAAATGTTTTGTACGAAGATATTACCACTCCTGCAGCTGAAAATTCCTGAAAACCTTTGGCGCGTAACAAGGGTGGATGTTCATTTATCTCGACGGCCTCCGTGGTCCCGAGGCAAGACTCTCGACTCACAATCCGAAGGTCGCGGGTTCGAACCCGGCGTGCGCAAATAAATTTTATTTGATTAAATTTGTGTTATTTCACAATTTATTCATTTAAAATAATATATAGTATATTTGCGGCACGTTCCAGAGTGGAAGATACTATCAGTATCGCCCTGGTGTAAGACCACCATTCAGAATTGAAACGTTGCTTGAAATGGCTTTAGCCGTGTTTAGTGACCAGATCTGAATAGCCAGGTACTTCCTCACCTTCCTCTTCCCTATCTCCTTCCCCTCCCCACTACCTTCAGCCTCACAACATACCCCAATTGGGGATGCCATAGTCTCACTGGCTCCAGACGGGAGCAGTTGGGACTCTTGTGCGGTATTAACTGTAAAAAAAAAATCTGGACGGTCTTTAAAGGCAGCAAAATTCTAAAAAATGTATCTTCCCAACTTATCTCAAGCTATCAAATCAATCCAAAAAACTTCATTCCGTCTCATCCCAAAATGTCAGCCTCGCCTGAAAAAACATATTGCCATCTAATCCCAAAATATATAACCCAAATATGATAACCCAAAAAACATCATACCGTCTAATCCCAAAATATCAAACGAACCTGAAAAAATATCTTAATAATAATAAATAATAATAACTTAGTATTTATATAGCGCAGTTTTGTGTAATTTCACTTCAAGTGCGCTTAGCTATAATAAACTTATTAAATAATCCTATTATAGTGTTCCTTACGAGTCCTTACAAAATTTATCAAAAACTATGAAACAAAGATTATACAGTTTATACAAACAACGGCGTTGTTTTGGCACAGGACAATAGATAATGCTAAACCATAACGGTGCCCTTAAACAAGAATCCTTAAGAGTATTAAATATAACATAGAACAGGAGGCAGTTTCGTTTAGAAATAAGAAAAAATCGGAGTGCACATTAAACATAAAAATACAGTAAAGAGGCAACCGAAACCAAACAATTACCGGAAACCTGAAGAACATGGCTTATTAGATTATATTGAAAAGGAGTTATGATTCATGAAAAGTACGATTTTTTAAATAAATTTGTTTTTAAAGCCCGTTTAAATTCAGCCAAGTTCTGGATATTAGTAAGGGCTGAGGGAAGTTTATTCCAAATGAGCGGGCCAGTTACACGAAAAGATCGATCATAGTAAACGGCTCGATTTGACCTAGAAAGTTCGATTAAGCGATTAGTAATATCTAGATCTGCTGACCTTAGAGTAAGCTGTCTATCGCTTAAGTTTTGTCGGACACATAGTTCCGATATATAGGCTAGCGCCATTCCTTGCAATGCTTTGAAGGTCATTAAGCAGATCTTGAACTCTATTCTTTCAGGGCATCGAAGCCAATGGAGACGATCCCTTAGAAGCGGGGTTATACGGCAATACTTAGATTCGCCAAAAATCATTCAAATCTTGCCATCTAAACCCAAAATAGGTATACGATATACCCAAAAACATCATACTGTCTAATCCCATAATATCAGACTAACCTGAAAAAACATATTGCCATCTAATCCCAAAAAACATCATCCTGTCTAATTCCATAAAATCAGACTCCCCTGAAAAAACATCACACCGTCTAATCCCAAAATATCAAACGAACCTGAAAAAATATCTTGCCATCTAATCCCAAAATAGGTAAGTATATGATTAGCCTAAAATTATTTCCATCTAATCTTAAAAAAATAGGATTGCACAAAAACATCCGGCTTTACAATTCCGGAGTACCATTAATGGTATTTCAAGATTAACGTTTATAATATAATTCTATGTAATTTCAAAATTTCAGATTGTCCCAAACATCATCTTTCCATTTAATCCTAAAATATCAGATTAACACAAAACATCTTGCCATCCAATCCAAAAATATCAGAATAACAAAAAACATATCCTAAAATAATAAAAATAATATTTGGCTAATTTATATAGCGCCGTTTTCATGAAAAATCACCTCAAGGGCGCTAAAATATCAGATTAACCCAAAAACATCTTTCCGTGACCAACATATGAATCCATCAGTGACCCAATATATGAAATTAATCAAAAACTAACCAGCCACCTCATCATAAAATTCATTAAAAAATGTCGAAAGAATTCACCAAAAGTTTCTACCATTTATTGATTTTAAGTTAAATATCCCGTAAAAGAAATTAACTACACGTTTTTTATTAAATACATTAAAAATACATACACATCGACGAAGGATAAGCGATTTTTTTTTAAATTGTAAATTCGGAGCTCGACTGTTGCGAACTCTTGAGTGTAATCCATTTAAGAGTGCCTACTCGACTCACTACGCATATGGATCTATTCAACGCAACCATTCACAAGCAAATTATGAGGCAAACTCGCTAATTCCTCGCTTACATAGTTTAGCAAACAATTATGTAAATAATACTGACATTTTTTTAAAAACAATTTCTGTGTTTAAAACAGAAGTAATTTTTTTTGTTAGCATATTATTTGTGAAAAATTATTTAATATATTATCATTTTATTTTCATTAAATTTATCAAATTGTAGACCACTGAAATGTAAGACAAAAAAAATTTCAACCTATTGTTTATTTTTTAACCTTATGCACAAAAATCTAAGCATTATATACCAAATGTAAAATCCTCGTGGGCGTAAAAAAATAGTAAATAAATAATATTAAAATAAAAAATTAAAAAAAGCTTCTTGCCATTTAATCCCAAAATATCAAATTAACCAAAAAAATATATTTCCATCTAATCCCAAAATATCAAATTAGCCCAAAATTTCTTACCATTTTTCCAAAATATGAAATTAATAAAAAAAAACATATTTCCATCTAATCCCAAAATTTCAGATTATCCCAAAACTTCTTGCCATCTAATCAAAAAATATCAGCGTCTAATCCCAATAGATCAGATTAAACCGTCAGTCACCACTTCCCCCGCAAAGTGAGGAATCGGAGCCCCCGCCACGTGCAGTGTGCGCGGTGGGTGCCCCCTTGCCACGCGGCCGCCAGTCAAGGGCCCCGTTGTTGCGGGCCCGCCGCCGAGCGACGAACAATGCCCTTCAGCGAGGTGCCACTTCATCAATCCGGCCATTGTGCTCTGCGCGGTGAACAAACGGGGGCGAGTTTGGGGCGCGGATTTGTATCTAATAATGCTCGACGGTGGACAGAGATATTATGTAGATCTGGGCTAACATCCGCCCTCGTCACTCGTAAATCGGACGTGATTGCAAGATTGACACTTTTTTTAGTCATTCGGACAGGCTGAAAACATCACTTTTATATTGTGTGTGTAGGTAAGGAGGTAGGTACTTGTATTAATTTGTAGATATAAAAAAATAGAGTGTGCTATTCACACGCGGCATAAGTGAAACCTTCAGAAAACTAAAATAGACAAGAGTGGAGAGACTACCAAGTACTTTTTTATCAATGTGAAGGATGATTTTTTTCCATTTTTTTATCGTCGAATTCCGGTGCGCCTTTTCCTATTTATTTGGTGATCTTATTAGTAGTTGTGTTTTCTTCTTCGGAGTCGCTTTCTTTTGTGTTTTCTTTTGCCTGCTAATTTTGAAGTGGTTTGGAGATTGGATATTGGTTTTACAAAAAAAAATTTTTTTTTTTTGGTTTTGAATCCTTGGTTCACTAAATGTCTGGCCGCTGATGTTCATCAGGCGCTTTGTACCACTATACCAAAGGAGATTTGCGTGGAACTGAGGATTTATCGTATTATTTTGGCACCGAGTACTCAAAAATGAAATATATATTTTATTGCTGTCTTTTTTTCTCGCAGGCTAAATCCTATAGATGTATGTGTTTGTCTCTTTTTAGTGTCGCTCGTTTCCGTTTCATCGAGTTTCAAATCATAACGGTGCTTAAGAAGTTATCCCTTCAAAAATAGGTAGGTGTACCTACCTACCTACTGGTATGTATGTGTTATGTTGGTATTGGTCAAAACGCCAGCGGTCACATGCGGACAATTGGTAGTCATGAACGTGTTAACGTGTAAACAGTTTGAATTAACGACTTATAAGTAAATCGTCTTTCTTTTAATATCGATAAACTACAGACATATAACATTCTATGATTAACAAAGAAATGATTTATCTGGTAAACGATTATTTTAAAAGAAAATAAATATTTGCACAATCCGTTTGAATCACTAGCTCATGGACGACCGCCTGATTCTGCGGAAGATTCGTACGCTAATGAATTACTCTAAAAGAAATTTTCACTATGACTGGGCTAAACCAATTACATACCTGCCTACCTTGGAATAGATAATATTTCAGTTGAACGTAGCCAATTATTAACAATGATAATTGAAAGAATATTAACGACCTCCAAAAAATATGAAAATCGAAAGACATTACAAAATAAAAATGTTAGGTTGTGACTTGTGACCGAGACTCGAACTCGGAACCTTTACTCTAGACGGAATAACGCAATAAACCAACTTAATTTTGCAATTCCAGACAAATCTCACACCGCCATTTTCAACAATTTCATATTCTTCTTGAAAACTATAAACACATAGCAAAACAATCTATCACAATACAATGTTTAGTATTAGTATATACATACTCGTATATGTATAGAATTAGTTTTTTACTTTTTTTTGTTTGCAAAGTGAAGTTTTTATTAAAATTATTATGTCTTTTATTGGAAAATGGAGAAAAATTATGGCTTTGTAAGAGGGCTGTGGTTTTGCAGTCATTTAAAGGCATACGACGTCATCAGCAACATTGCAGTGCCCCGAGGACTATTAGAGAGGACACTTCCTACGTGTAATATGCCCCGTACTTTGAACGTGTTCATTCACGCAATGCAGAGTTCGCATTTATGCATCGTATACTGTGCCGGATGAGGTTTTCATTATCCACACTATTCGAGAGCGGTAGAATCCTGCCAATTTCCCAGGTTTAATCATCTGCTAGCTGAATACCCAATCACTGCACAAGCAACATTTTCTGTATTATTATAAATATTATGGTATTATGAGGAATTTAAATATTGTCAGGTACCTAATAGATGACTTTCTTTTCTTCCTAAAACTCACCGTGGACTCTCTAAACAGCTTTGCTTTCTTTCTTAGCTTAATTTTTGCTCTTTCTTGGGTAGGTAAGTAATATTTTGTTGAAAAATCGCTCTTCTATTAGTAATTCCGTCTTAATTCAAGCCCCTCCAACCCAACCCCCTGAAATTGGTTCTGCTGTCTGACGCATAAAGAAAATATCCCGCTTCCCGATTCGGCCTTCAGATAGTGTCAAGTGGGCCCGGGGCTACCTCCCACCCCCCCACCCCACCCCCAGGGCCCGGCCCGCGCGAGGGGGGGGGGAGATTTATGCGACGTCACATAAATAACGGTCTGGCTTGGTAAAGACCAAATAGGTAGTGAGATACGCAGGGATTCCACTGCGGCATTGGCAGATCTAGGAAGCTGGAGACACTCGCCCTCTCTCCTCTTTTCTCCGCTCACTACTACATTAAACTGGTACGAATCCATCTAGACTCCTCTACGTGTGTACCACCCACCATCCCTGCTAACTCTTATAACATAACCATCCGATAATACCATCCGAAATAATTTTTATGTGTAAAAGGAAGAAGGCGATGAGTAAGTAAGTAGCTCTAACTAAATGAGTACACTCAACTTGTCTTTTAGATGCTGAATAGTGTAGGACATTTTTTAAACTAGGTATCTTAAAACTTCTATAACATTCAAAATGCTCTTCGTTTGTTCCAGTGCACTTAACGAGGGGTACTGTTCAAAACATTGTTTTGAAAAACATCTTTTCAGTGTTTTACTACTTCCTCATTTCACGCTTCAAAGAAATTCCATTTTTTATACTCGTCTAACTTTTCCTTGCGATATGTTATTTTGACTAAAAAATGTTCTTCTTTCTCTCGTGTTTAGAATGGCGTTATTATAACTAGTTCACTACAAAATACGAAAATTTTGTTTCTAGTACATTTGTTGCAGTTTGTTTCTATCCCTTGTGTGCAGTTGTAAACGGTTTATTTGTTTTTGAATCTTTAATTAGAACTATGCAAATTTTTAGCTATTATTTTTTTATCATTATAAAAAAAATTTAAAAAAGAAAACAAATATATATATTAGTAAATGCAGTTTTTTTCTAAAAATAATATATTTTAATTTCGTAGTAATCATTTTTGTTTAAATATAGCACATATTCTGCGAAAAGTGCCAAGATTTTTGGCTTCTTTTACGGCTTTCGGCATTTAATTGTAAAGAATTTAGTCATTTATAAAATAGCTCTTTTGTGTGTACATAGATATTTTGCTGGGGTGTGTAAATATCGACAACTTAAGAAGAAGCCGTGCGAAATAATGCAAAATCATACAAAATCTTTTTTTTTTGGTTTGAAAATTTGATCGCGGAGAAATATTCTAGATGCTTCAATTAAATACCGCGATATAACACATACCTTGGAAATAATCGAGTATTTTTTTAACAAGTCCTTTTGTAATTCTGGAAAAAATAAAGTATCAGGCCTATTAAAAATACTTTCAAGTGTCAAAATCTCCTACTAATGAATCCATTTTCGGATAAAGTTTCATTATTTAATGTGGCAAATTAAGTTTTTTACAAAATAATCGGAAAACATTTTAATATTTGTGCCTGAATTTCACAAAATAAAATTAAGTATTAATTTGGCGATATTTTTTTCCGTGAACGTACCCAACTGCGAATTTCATCCCTATTCCATATTCAGAAGGGCCGATAGCGCGTCGTTTAGTTGCACTTAGTCGCCTCCCCGATTCGGGGGTGTGTGGACGTCTCTGGACTTCACGTCGCTTGGTTCCGTTTAATCGATTTTAAATTTCCTTGCTATTATAATAAACAATGCTTTAAAAATGAGTTAATGATTTTTATAGGTCTTTACGAAATCTTATAGGTCTTAAAATTTTTATAGGTCTTTACGAAATCAACCTGTGAAAAACAACTCTCAAATACCTTCTCCAACCCTTCCAAAAACTTTTTTCAAGTATTTTTAAATCCCTCCCAAAAAAGGCGTGGTTCCGTTGTCAAATTTCTCCAGGACAATGGATCACCTTAACGTGCGTTCTTAGATTGAAACGCAGTTCAAAAAGGAAAAATAAATACTCTTCTTAATGATGTAACGAGGCTTCATTCTGTGAATCTTCATTAAACGAAGTAGATACATATTTATTAATTAAGTCCAATACTAAGCATTTGCAAATGATTTCAAGGCCAATTCAGTCATTTTTGGTTTGCTATTTATTTAACAAAATTAGTTATTTTCCAGTACCTAAACCTAGGAAACGCAGCACGATAAATTTTATGCTTTTTTTCGTGTGAGCAGCTCATAAAAATGTTCATTGGAACATCATTGGATCCAATGGGATTATGGCAAATCCAAAAATTGATTTAATTTTGAGAATCGAATGTAGTGACGTAAGTGACATATTATTAGTAGTCGATCAGATCACTACAGGTACAGTTTCTCCAAGTATCGTCTCAGTGAAAGACGTTTAATAGCCAAATTTGAATAGCCAGGTACCTACTTTCCAACTTTTCTCTTCTCCATCTCCTTCCCTTCCACACTCCCTTCAGCCTTACCAATATACGATGCGGTCTTCACATAACTAAAATTGTTTTAAAAGTATTATTACCTATTGTGAAGTAATTCTTGAAGAAGTACTTAAGATGAAGCCATAGTAAATAATGCAAAATCACACAAAATCATGTGTTTTTGTTTTGAAAATTTGATCGCTTAGAAATATTATAAATGCTTCAATTAAATAATGCGTGTAGAACATATCTTGGCCCTTAAAAATATCGGTCATTTTTTTTATAAGTCTTTTAATAAGCCTAGAAAAAAATAAAGTAACAGGTCTTTAAAAAAACACTTTCAAGTGCAAACTCTCCTACTTACGACCATCTTTTCGGATATGGTTTTATTGCTTATTGTAGCAAATTTAGTTTCTTTTATGATAATCGCAAAAAAATATGATATTTACGCCCGATATTCACAAAATAAAATAAAATATGCATATTTGCGTTGTTATTTCACAATACGGCTGGCAGCCGACGAATGC
The DNA here is from genome assembly GCA_936435175.1 of Glyphotaelius pellucidus. Classification (NCBI taxonomy): domain Eukaryota; kingdom Metazoa; phylum Arthropoda; class Insecta; order Trichoptera; family Limnephilidae; genus Glyphotaelius; species Glyphotaelius pellucidus. The sequence continues at coordinate 23,865,221 of OW386537.1, forward strand.
GGATTTTCAAATTGACCCTTATGTCGTTCACCGAAGGACTACTGGCTTGCCACACCCTACTTTCTTTCAAAACTCCCCTGGCCGGAGCAGGGAGCGGACGTGTGACTCCACGTCGCTCGGTTCCGTGAAATCAATTTTAAATTTCCTTGTTATTACAATAAACAATGTGTAAAAAAGGAGTTAATGTTTTTTTTAGGTCTTTACGAAATCAACCTGTAAAAAAAATTCTCAAATACCTTTTTCAACCGTTCCAAAAGCTTTTTCTCAAATATTTTTAAACTCCTCCCACAATGGGCGTGAATTCCGACTTCGATTTTTCCCTGGACTATTGGATCCCCTTAATGATCCAAACATAGAAAACCTTCATCGGATACATGGATGAAACAGCGTTAATCTTAATTTGCACATCTTTATGGCGTGATGGTTAGATATGTGCCTAACAATGAGGGATTGCACATCGAAAAATTTAAATGCTGAAAAAAATAGTTTTATCGAATTTTACATGATAAGATATGTAGAAGGTAAGATAGTGACTACGATTATCTAAAATTCTGATTAGCTTGATGTATGTAAAACCAATATGACATATTGTCAAATTATATCAGATACAGGGAAGATTTTCAGATTTGATCATAATTGTCGCGAATTGATGTATTGCGTTGTAATTTAATTTTACTACTTTTTAAACATTCTTCAAAACAAATCCACATTCAATTGATCACACGTTCATAAAAAAAAGTTTCTTACATTTTGTTGTTGATTTTTGTTTTATTTTTATAATCCATAATAAAATCCCACTGTTGACAGTTTAAGAAAACTCAAAAGATCTGTAATTTAAATTGGATTTATTAATTTCAAGAAAACTCAAGCTAAATGTGTAAATTTGAATTAACAATTTGAGAGGCGGGTATGGGTACCGCCGCCCCGGGAACCATTTATTGGATAACCAACTCCTCTGCCATAGATCACCCCAAGTGGTTCGCTACGTTTGGTGACTTAGCAGGGGTACCCGGGTTCAGGGGGTGGGGTTTGTCCGGTTCTTCTTATCGGTCTTCTTCTTAGAAAAAATGTAATAATTCCTACTCACTTCTCATACCCTTTTCCTTCACAGAAATTTCTTTCCTTAAATGACCCTCGTCATAGCATCCCTAAAGATGACAATTCCCTGAGGGGAATTATTTTCATCATGCCTTCTGTGTGGAGTTAATGTAAAAAAATGGCCTTCTTTATTTTTAGTGGATTCATATAAGATTTAAAATTTAATTACATATCTCAATTTCCGTAAGTTTTTCTATTATAATGCAACTGGAATCTAATAAGGGTGAACATATAATGCTGGAGGATGGAGCGAAGTGCTTCTTTGTAAAAATTTGCAATAAATTTTCTTAGACAATTTATTTGCAGACCTACGTCATAATTCTTCGCAGAAAAATTTAAGATTTTAACTAACTGTATCTCAAAAATAATTTAAAAAATCAGAACACGTGAGACATACCTACAAAAATAATTTTAGAAAATATTGTTACATTATTAGAAGATATCAATAAAACAAGAATAAAACTCAAGATTGAAAGTTCGATTAAATTTGAATAATGTTCTTACTATTCAAAAATAGCTTATTTAGGGATTTTCTAATTTCAAGTGCTAAATAATAATTGTAGTATTTTGAATAATCAAATTAATTTATCTTTTAGTCCAATTTTAAATTTATTTCCAGTGAACCGCTCTGTTCTTCCCGGAAATCCCAAATTAACCCCTCCCCCTCGCTTACCTCTCACTCACACCTAAAATTTGTATGTCTGACAATATTCTATGTCTATGTAGATTAGTTACAATATTCTCCTGAAGAAGGAAGGGTCTTCCGAAACCGGTAGAGTGTTATAAAATAAAAGTGGTCTAAAACAAATTTATGTGTTTTTATTGTAAAAATTTTATTGTTCAAAATTTTCCAAGTACCAAAAATTGAAGACCTCCATAAAAAAGACTCAATATTACAAATATTCAAAGACAATGTAATCAAAAAATTTAAACTTAACTCATCATTAAGGCATAAATTTAACATCCAAATTCGTTTATTTTCAACACAACAAATGCACAATAATTATATTTACAAAGGCATAAAATATTTTAATAGTCTTCCCGAAGAAGTAAAAAAAATAACTGATTTCGTATCATTCAAGAATAAAGTCAAATTAAGATATTTTTTTAAATTAACAACCATAACATCACCAATCCAGAATGTTATAGTAACTTCATTTCATGCCATATTAAAAAATAACGTCACAACAACCTAGAACTTAAGTTTATATTTATTGTACACTATATGTAAAATTATGTTATAAAAATGAAATGATTATGAAATCACTCCTACGCCAAGCTCAAGAGCTAGCACTCTTAATTGGCGTAGGAAATCATTGAATTATTTATTTCACTATTTTGTTTTGCCTACTACTATGTTCAATGCTGTAACAATGTTATAAATTAAACAATTTTAAAAAATAAAAAATAAAAATAAAATAATTTTAGAAGCCAGCGTATTTATACAACGTAAATCAAGCCACTTTACAATCAAGACATCCACACACACTATACTCGAAATAGCAATAAAATTCGCGTACCACAAACACACACCACAAAATATGGGATAAAATCTCTGAACTATATTGCCTACACTCTAAATAATTCGCTTCCAGATATGTACAAGGGAATCCAGCAAAATAATAAAATTCGGAGTACTGCTTTAAAAGAATATTTTTTAAGTGCTTTTAACCCGGCGTTCGCACAGTCGGGTCAATTTGACCCGCGCCGTTTTAAAATTAGCTTATTTCTTAAAAAATTTGTGCGACGTTGCCATACTTCTCAGTAGCTGGAGCTGACAATCTCCCCTCTCCGCTGGCTATCGCTGGTCAGTGGTGTAGTGGCCGCAACGGTGGACGTTTAGACGTGGCTAAACACGAAAAAGGTAAATATGACCCAACCATACACTTCGTGTCGTAATTTCGGGATATGAGTTAGTCTTACATATTATCATGCAAATGATAACATGAAAGATTAACTCACGGGACTGATGCATTATTCTTAGTCCTACTATAGATCTCATTCATATTTATGATATTAGTTCACATTTTGAGAAAAAAATTTATGTTTTATTTAAGTTTTATAACTTGAAGACAGAGGTTGTCTATTTTGTTAAAATTTTATTATACTTTTATAAAAATGTTATTAAAAGATAGTTTTATATGAAGTTGTTTTATTTTATACAAAATCTCGCAAACAATATAGTTGTTTTATCAAATTATTACAGTATGTTACTAAATTTCTTTTAAATATTGAAATCATATCGAATTATTTATTCGGGTCTCCTAGACCCAACCCTACTATCGTTGTTACATATTTTGACTGTGCTGACGCCGGGTTAAGGATGAAACTATGTAATTTTCTTGTCATGTTCTATTCTGACTTTTTTCTTTTTCTCTCCTTTTCTTTTCCATGGATATGTAATCATCCATATTTTTATAACCTTGTTTCTTTTTTTCTTTATTTGTTTTTGTATTGTTTGTTTCTACTTACCCTGTCTTTTATTTTTTATCTTATTATATGTGAAACTTATATTTTTATTATTTAATACCTAGGTAAAACTGTAACTATTTCCTCTCTAAAATAATCCCGAATCATGAATTGTAAATCCGTAAATTCCTCCCGTCCTAAAATGAGTTCTATAACTCATCGGGATTACCTTAGCAAGAAATAAAAACAATAAAAATAAAAAATAAATTGAAATATTATTTTTAGTCGAGGGGTAAGTCTCTCGACTAGCAATCCGAAGGTCGCGGGTTAAAATCGCGGTGTGCACAAGTAAATTTTATTTGATGGAAATGGGTGATTTCATCATATAATAATTTGAAATGGCTTTATCCGTGTTTGGTAACCAGATGTGAATGGTAAGTTCCTTTCCCACCTTCCACTTTCCCATCTCCTTCCCTTCCCCACTTCCTTCAGCAACACAACATGCTTCAATTGGGGATGCCGTAGTCTCACTGGTTCCAGGCGGTCGGGAGAATTTGGGACTGTTGTGCGGTATTTATGTATAAATTTATATATATAATTTTTTTTAAAACCTAACTTGATATTTGGTGTATAACTTATTGGGGTGTTGCGCTTCCTCCTCTTTTAGACAACGTTTCAAAGCGCCTTGCAGTGTTCATCATCAGAGCGGATGGTGGACACGATTATTCTGCACAATACCCAAAAATAAATCGTTACGTTCTGCACAATACCCCAAAAATCAATTACTACACACAAGGAAAATCTCAAATCAGTTATGAAAATACTAATTTCGGTTGTCTGTGCATTCTGCGTAACTTCGGTTCATTGCTCACTCAAACATGCCTTGAATTTATTTATTTATTCTCGCCTTTAAGGCTTTTACATGTACCTTTAAAATTTTTTTAATTTACATTTTTTTTATATGCCATTTTCAAATTTGGAACTGATTGTGTGGATAATTCAGACTCGAGAAAAGAAATCGATTTTGGCCCTCACGATAAATTAACAGGCAAAATTAATAAAACATCGATTTAAGGATGTTTTATCGATTGACCTTGTTAATATATCATGACGATACAAAGAAAAATATGCACATTGACAACATTAAATACGCATAAAATTTTATGATTAATAATTTATTCTTTTTACAATTTTCTAACAAGGTATAACTCCAAAATCATATCAATTGCATTTTATTCGGATACTCTGTTATTTAGCAAGACATCTTGATAAATTGAGCACACAAAATTCACCTACTTAAAAGACAAATAAGATATTTCGAAAATAGCCCTACATTATTTGTGTTTCTTGTGAAATTATTGGTACAGAACTGTAATGTTATGGTTACCCACACACAATAGGTCACCCCAAGTGGTTCGCTACGTTTGGTGATCTAGCAGGGGTGCCCGGGTTCATGGGGGTGAGGCTTGTCTAGGTTGTGGAGGCGGATGACCTAGACACACTGAACTCCAGATTCCTACCCACCCCTTAAAACCTTTCCTTCCTAGAACTCTACTCTGCTTCCTTTCTATAAAAAAACCCTCCACACAGCATCCCCAAAGATGACGTAGGAGAAAAATGACATGTGTGGAGCTCATGTAAAAAAAAAACAATATTTTTAAAAGAGAAAATCATTTTACTTGTCATTTTCAAAATTGAAAATGATTTGTCAAGAATTAAGAGGGAATAACTAGCCAAAACCGGAAATATGTCATTTTTAAATCAACGTTTAGACATCTTGACTCTTTTCCCAAAAAAATTATAAATTGATTTCAAAAGACTGTTTTTTTAACTAGTGAAGCTATTTTGAAAAAATATTTTTATTTTTAGTACAATAAGGTTTTACCGTAGGTCGTTGGCAGATTTGTTAATTTTTCAAACAAAATTTTGTATTACAAAACATACATTTCAAATAATATAATCATGCAGTAAAATAAATCAATAAATTATTTGGGAAACAAATCATAAAAAATAAAATCATAAAAAAAGATCCGCGCCCTTGTTTTGTGACGAAAATTTTGTGACAAAAATACTTCAGTTGATCTATTTATTACAAACTAACATATTTAAAATTAAAATACTTTCTTATTTTGCTTAGACATTATTGAAAAATTATAAATAATTGTGATCAAACAATAATTACATAAAGTACGTAATTTTAATTGTTTTATCATCACGAGTTTGAGCCTTTTTTAATATGGATATTTATAAAAGCAAATTTGGAATGAAATAAAATCGTTATTAAGTCATTACATTAAAATGCTGGTATGAAGAAAAATTAATCTTTCTCATCGGAACAGCCCTGTACCGTTCCAAGGGTACAATCGCAAGATCATCGTTCGACGAAATTTAAATTCTCGGCCGCTGCTGGTTAATGACTCTTAAGGCTACTCACGGGTATGCACTAGTAAAATATAATATTGATTGCTGATCATAAGTAAGTACGTGCTATTAAATAATGATCAATTTGGTTCGTAATTCATATTTCATTAAATTATATTTTTTTCATAGCTCAATCGCTAAATGCTCCCTGATTTGCCTTTTCCCATAGTAAAAATGAATAATGTTCGCGAGGTGTTTGTTGGCCGGCCAATAACTCCGGCCATTAGCATTGTGCCGGTTAGGGTTATGGCAACGCTAATGCTAATTGTGCGGCGCGAATGTTATGATTGGGCCGCGGTGGGCACCCAATTCGTCGTGCCGGCGAGGAATCCCGCCCGTGAAATTAATGTTTTCAAACATTAGACAGGGATGTTCGCTGCATTCACTGAAGAGATAAACAGATAGAAGAATGTTGCCGGCGCGTCCTTATACCCAAATTAAGCTCAATTTTTCCTTACTTCTTGTGAAATTAAACATTATTTTATTACAAAATATTTTAAAAAATCAGAGTGTGCAATTCACACACAGTAGAAGAGAAACCTTTAGAAAACTAAAAAAAGCGTGGGGGGCAAAAATAATAAAAATAACTAATATTTGTAAAGCACAGTTTTGTGTTATTTCACTACAAGTGCGCTTATTTATAATAAACTTAAAAGTAATCCTATAGTGTTTCTTATGAGTCTTTACACGGAGAAAAATGTTTTGCGAATTTATTCGGAATTCTTGCCGTTTTTATATACAAAATATTGATCAAATAATATGAAACAAAGAATAAACAGACGCAGTTGGGTGGTACATATAATGATTAACAAAATCTCAATCAATTGAAAAGTGAGCTCATAATCAAAGCGGCCAATGCGGTAAGGTTTCATTCTATCTCATTCTCTCGCAGGCTAATTGCTATAGATGTATGTATTTGTCTCTATTTAGTGTCGTTTGCGTTTCTTCGTGCTTCAAATCACAACGATGCTAAAGAAGTTTCACTTCAAACTACTCCTCCGACTCATAAACTTACGCATACCTACAAGAACAACCCGAGAAAAATCACTATTCTACGGCAACATCCGAGTACCTAAGCACAACTACATCGCTCATTGCCCTATACAGCGGTTTCACTTAATTTATAATTTGGGAGGCGGGAATGGGTACCGCCGCCCCGGGAACCTTTATTGGATAACCAACACCTCTGCCATAGGTCACCCCAAGTGGTTCGCTACGTTTGGTGATTTAGCAGGGGTTTCCGGGTTCATGGGGTGAGGTTTGTCTAGGTCTTGGTGGTGGATGATCAGGACACACTGAACCTCAGATTCCTACCCACCCATTTCCTTCCCAAAACTCTCCTCTCCTTCCTTTCCTTAAAAAAACCCTCCACACAGCATCCCCAAAGATGACAAAGGCCCTGAGGGAAATTATTTTCCTCAGGGCCTCCTGGGTGGAGTTCATGTAAAAAATAAAAAAATGTATAGTATACACCAAACTTTAATACCGGCCTGACGTTGATACAGAAATCATCGCAATAGGTGAATTTAAGGTCAAAAATGTGGCGTAGCTCCCCGCCAACGCCTTTATTTGTCGCACGCATCTTTCTCTCTCGCTTATGTTCATTGCAAATGGATCGTATCAAGTTCAGGCCGGCTAAAGTTTGTAGTGTACTTACTACACTTGCTTTAGTAATTTTATTTTTTTCCCTTGTTCAAAATTATATCTTATGTTTAAGTTGTCCTATCTTTGTACTACCTACCTAAAAGCCTTCTGGGCGTTAAATAAATAAATAAACTTAATTGGCCTGTCTAGGCCTTAGGAGTTGAAAGGTCTTATACACCGATTGAAGAGTGTGCGGGCATAGCGATGTACCAAAAAAAACAAATTTTAGCTTCCCCTGAAATTGATCGTACATTTTCAAATATCAAAATTATTTCGTGAACAGGTAATCAATTACTTTGCCAGTCTGAGGCCTAGAAGTTGAAAGGCGACATCGGTTATTATTAAATTTCGTATAGATCACACTTCTAGGGATTAGCTGTTCATTGGCTGCATTCGAATAGTACACAGCAATCTTAAAATATTTTATGCTTTTCAGCTACAAAGACGTCAATGATAGATAATATTAAATCCTCAACAAAATAATCATAAGCATTTTTTTTTTCAATTGGTATCCATTTTCTACTACTAGCCTTTTTTGTTGTTGTATGTATACATGTGTAAGTGTATGCCTAAAAAATTATCTTTTTGTACTGATATTCCAGTGGCGCGCACTCACCTTTTTAATCATGCACATTTCGCAAAAATATTTTCAAAATGAGGTATCAAAAACAAAATGGAGAAGGACACATAAAACATAATGTAAACTTAACTATTTCCAATTTACTATTAAAATATACATAAACTAGTGATAATATCTGGCGAATATAAGAGACAAACCATTTTTTCTTGCTAAAACGATTTCATATTACGAAGTTGTTTAGATTTTTTTTGTTTTTATAATGATAACAATCATAATTTTTTTTCCATGATGTGGGGAGGATAATGCAATCCCACACATCCCATATAATTACTCATATTTACACAATCAATTTTAAGTAAAGAGATAAGTGTACAGAATAGATGAAATAATAATAATAAAAGTTAAAAAAACAAATAAAATTTAAATAATCAGTTATTATGTAGGGCGTTGTCTGGGGTGAGCTCGGGCCCAGCGCTCACTCAGAAATGTTGTCGCGGGGGTTCATTAACCGCAGGCTCCAGTGACCCACTGTCTCATCAGGCTGGCGAATCCATGCAGTCCTGGTTCGGTAAATATCGTCGATGCGCTGCTGTTCCTTGGATCCGGAGTCGTTCCATCGGGTTGATTCAGTAGTGATACTATGTTTCACACATATACGGTGTAGTGCAAAATGCATTGAATATTGTTTTTTTTACTTTTATTTTAATTTACTTACATTATTATTGCTGCATTGGAAGAATCTTCGGGCAATCGTATTAGACAGTATACTGCATTTTTGGTTTTTATTATTTACTAGCTATGAGTACCCGGTTTCGCTCAGGGAATTGATATGAGATTGAACGTTCGAACCCACGACAGATCTTGCTTTATATGGGTAGCCCCACCCATACAAAACGGCTTCAAATGGTCCACAGTATTCCAGAACATTCCCCAACATTCTGAACATCTTTGTTTTGGTCTTGTTGGTTAGTACCTAGCCAACCGCTTAGGTAAGCTCAGCTTACCGCTCTTCCTCTATTTTAACAAGGAGAGGGTTCATTTTTTTTTTAGAAGAGGTGAAAAGAGTGGTGTCATCTGCATATTGGAAATTCGAGATTTTTGGCCACATGTCCTCAATACAAGAAAATTTTATTTAATCTTCTGGAATGTTCTACTGTGATCTGGGATGTTCGACGATTTTCTCGAACGTTCCAGACTATTCCCGGACATTCCACAACATTCCGGAATGTTCCGGGATGTTCTGGAATGTTGTGGAATGCACTCGAATACTCTCGAATTTTCTAGAGGGCGTAAGTTTCAGCCCTTATATCTTCAAAACAACGCCCTTCCGGTAAAACGGGAACCAGCTACCACACCATATAACTTCCTTGATCATACCGGAACTCGTTTCAGAGTTTTAGCGTTACGTACTTGTACACTTTAATTTATAATATATATTGATTATTATTTTATGAACAAATTGTCCATTAGCAAGTAGATACACGAATGAAAGAAAAACTGTTATTACTGCAAAAGGAGAACATACGTGCATGGTCTTGGAAAAAGTTTTTTTTTTGGTTCATTAGCTCCAGCTAGGGTTCATGGGGTGAGGTTTGTCTAGGTCTTAGAGGCGGAAGACCGGGACACACTGAACCTCAGATTCCTACCCACCCCTTAAACCCCTTTCCTTTCCAGAATTCTCCTCAATTTCCTTTCCTTAAAAAAACCCCCACACAGCATCCCCAAAGATGACATAGGCCCTTAGGGAGATTATTTTCCTCGGGGCCTCCTGTGTGGAGCTTGTGATGAATCGTAATGCCTACCTACTCCTGCGCTATGGGAGGAGAAATATTTTCACGTTCAAGAGTGCCTGCGAAGTTTTTTCTTAATATCGTGTAAATTATGGGTACATCCAATAACGCCTAATAATCAAAACAAGAGACACGTGAACTTTTATCACGATGGGCGACCTTCATTTTCGTTCCCACAGGAATTAAAGTTGAACGAACTTTATTTTAAACAGAATCAAAGACAAAGAAATGAATGTTTATTGGCCCTGAAGAGTGTTTATATAAGTGACATTGGAAACATGAGTTTCTTTGGGCGCCGTTAGTCTAATCAAAACAAAAAAAAATTAAGGCGTAAGTACATGTTTGGTTTAACACATCAGACATAGAAGTTTACTTTAGAGAAACCCGATTATATTTGACAGTGCGGCCATTAAAATTGAATTATAACCAAGTACGAAAAAATTCTAATATAAACAGAATTCAATTAATGAAGATTTATTTCAAAATATTTTAAACATAAGAAGGCGTTTAACAAGTTTGAAGGGAAATAATCCGGCCCTTGTCGTCAGTTGGGTGAGAGTTAGCAGCAGAGACGGTCTGGAGAGAGTTGAATCGTGAACGATTCGGTGTATTCTTTTATAACCTTAATCAAAGTGTAAAATTCAGTGAATTTAATAATAATAATGATAATATTTGGATGATTTGAATTTATATTCGGTGTTTCCGTACGACTTAAAGATAATTGGAGAGTGGTCTTTAAACACTATAGAAATTCAGTGTCACAAAGTGTATTAACAAAATATTAAACAATTAAAACTTGGTTTTAAAACGAATAAAATAACTTCAGTGAAATAAATAAATAATAATAACGAATTGCTCGAAAGCGATAGTGATTTAATAAGATGGTCAAATTTTAAAAATTAAAACTTTGGTTTTAAAACAATTAAAATAACATCAATGAGATAAATAAATAATAATAACGGATTTATTATGGGCGATTAAAATGATTTAAACTAAAAGAGGGAGAGGATCAAAGGGTTTTAACATAATCTAATAATACTCAAGTGAAATTTTAAATAGAATTGTTTTTATAATTCAACAATAGTAGGAGAAGGTTTTAGACATAGTCGAAAATATCCAAGTAAAAGTTTTTTTTAGTATCGATTCTTTTTATAATGGAAAAATCTAGTTTGAAGGAATGCGATTAAAATTTTAAACACCAAAAGGGTAATTTGCAGAATTTTGGTAAGTCTTTTATCATTAAACTATTTACAGGTTCCTGGAGACGATGCAGAGCAAGCAGTCACAATCATTTATAAATTGGCGAACGGAGCATGTCGATAATTAACAATTTTAATAACCACAAAATACTTAGCTGTGCGTAGGAATTATGAAATAAATACCTATCCAAGAAATTAGGTCAATCCCATCAGACATAACATGACTTAGTTTGTTAACTACGGCCTTCGAGTTTGCAACGACGAGTATATACACAGAACTATCTATCTTTCATATTTGAATTTAAATAACTTGTTCCTTAATCGAAGTATCTAAGAATCTTTTAGAAAAATCACGTATTCTAGGGTAGTAGGACATCCAGCAAACACATGGTTTATTATAAACAAAACATTGACATTCTTTTATCTTGTTTATTTAGAACGAGTTGGGGGGGGGGCAGCGTGTTTGGGACAAGTTTATTAGTTATAGTTTGCGACAAAAACTTTCAGTTGATATGTGAAAATTAATATGTGCAATTTTAAAGCAATATTCTACAAGCATAAAAAATCCAGAGACAAGTTTATCAATTGTGGTCTGAAAGATCAAAATTAAAAATTAAATTTATCAAAATTGGAAATTAGAACTTTGTGCATAACAGTGCCCTTCTAGTTATCTAGGAGAATACCTACTACTTCATGAGGAGGGCTTCCTCAATAAAAATAAAGCCAAACCAAAAACTCACTTTTCCATTTATACCTACCTAATAGGATAGGTATCCCCTATCCTTTCATACATAAACACGTGGACTCAGTGACCACATTAAAAAGCACTGGTAGTGAATGAAGACATACAGTCCAAATCCAAAAACTTTACCCACGCATGTAGACTTCCGGATTGTTGTATGCAATTATGTGTCTCTGGGGAAGGTTAGTGAGAAACGTTCCCCAAGGGAGAGAGAAACTTTAGGCCCTGTGACGGTATTGCCAAGACGGAGGCATGCGGAGGTAGAAGGAGACGTATGCGAGGAATACGCTGGCGCGGCGCTTAAGACTCTAGGTTATTTGCATATCGTAGTCTTGTCGACCTTCGATTTGATGCGAGCCAACTGGAACGCTCCCTTGGCGCAATCGCAGCAGGTCTAAGAGGTGGCAGGAGTGCGATTCTGTCGGATCACGTGGGAGATGGATACGACAAAAACAGTCGCACACCACATTCAACGCGAGTAGAGTCGTGATAAGGGATGCAATGAAATACCCCTTCTAGAATCAGTCGAGTTAAACTACCTGGAGGTGAGGAGGTTGGGATAGTTCTGGGATACGATGGAAGACCTGGTACTTATCTCTGGTACGTAAAGCTCCTATCGAAGCAAGGAATCCCGCAGAAGAGGGTAAAATCCGGTCTTTAGGTATGTGTAGCCGTTCATTGACAAAGGCCTTTTCGGAAGTCGGTCACCAGAATCTATTTGGTTAGTGGAGGAGCCAACCTTTACAGAAAACTATTTTTTTTTATCCTTGACCCAATCCCTACACACATCCCTTCCCCAAACAATCTAGTGTTTACTAACCATGAAAATAAAACTCATGTTAGGTGGAGGCTTGCAGACTTCAGGTGAAAAACTGAGACCTAGAATTAGGTCATATCACGCAGGTACAGTAAATACTTTTTCATGAAATGTATGTTATAAATTGTTAACTGTTATTCTCTTTTATTTGTATTTTAAATATAGCTGTTTTAGGAAGGAAATAAACAAAATGAATATCAGGTACAGGCAGAATCTAAGACGGGATTAGTTTATCAAACGCGTTAGAAGATATTTAAAACAATTAATATAGAATTCTTTCACTCTTACTCTAAAAGAACCGAAGTTACCACAAAACCATACATTATACTCTTTACATTTGTATGCGTTTTATTACGCGTATGGGTGTAAATCCTAAAACAAAAAATTACACAACGCAGGATACGGAGATAATGTAAACAAAAAAATTCAAAAATCTTGATTACTGTGTGAAATTATCACAGGGATTGCGAACAATAGGGTTAGATTAGCTCAGAGTAATGTAGAAGTTTGAAAAATAGGTTGGGGAAAGAGGTCTTCACAAAAGTGCGAATGACCTAAAGTTAGACTAGAAATACCCTAAATGACAGGCTAGATAAATCATGATAGAAAGCTACGAAAATTAAAGCTACGAGGGTAGGCGCGACACAGCGCATTCGGTGCCGTGATCGTACATAGGGGTAGAATCTCAGCATATTTGATACAGCGTAGCCAGGGTAGATTCAATCACGATTTGGTGCACGTAGGCAGGGTGGATCGTCACATTTGGCGCTTGTGACCAGGAGAGTAAGATTTAAAAGCTGAAAGAATTCAAAAAATAGAAAAATAATAATAATAATAATGATAAAATAAAAAAAATAAGTGATTAATAAGCCATTAAACCAACTTCATAATAAATATAACAAGTGGGAAAAATAAATCGAAAACTCGCTTCTTTTAATTAAAATAGTTTGAAAAAAAAATAATTTTAATTTTAAAACAAATAATAAAAGTTCAAATACAAGAAAAAAATCTAAACGAATAATGAAAAACGGGCCTTAAACCGAAGGACTGAAATTTTGTTATCTTAATCATAACATAGACTAGCTTGACTCATATTTTGAAGGGCCGCGCATTATTATAAACAAAAGATCCATGTTATTGCGGTAATATAAACAACACATTTCTTCAGTGATCTTTAAATAAATATTTGAAGTGGTTAATCAATAAATCAGAAACGTGAAAGAAAAATTATCTTAGATAAAGTTTTGAGGAGATAAAAACAGTGTTTTATTTCTCAATGTAAACAAAATATTATTGGACCATTGAGCGTAAATAAACACTGTCGCAAGGGAATTATTGTAAAGTGTGAACATTTTTATTACGGAATAGACAAAACATTGTTATGAATTCATTTATTTGAGAGAGATTAGTTTGGGTAAGTCTCAATGAAGAATTTTAAAAATAAACATTTGATTCGTGTTTACATTAATTCATAACGACGGCGTATTGAGTTCTATCGGGTATATTATTGTTTATTGTGTCTAAAGAATGGATAATTTGAATAGATCTTACATAAAAAATGGTGACATAAAAATAAAAACCAACATAAAAATACAGAACAAAAGACGAATAGAATAAAGTATTACATCGCGTGTAATAATAAAATAATAACAAAAGTGAATCCTTTTGATACTGTCATATTAACATTATGCAGGGACGGACTGAACGTTTAAAAATCAATATTTAATACATCGATAAACGGATGCGGGCTGAACAAATTTAAATTTTAACCTTTCGATTTCTCGGATGAATGAATTATTTCCGGTTTGCGATAAAGAGTAGATAATGGAGGAGAGAAAAAAAAAACGGTTCACCTTTCGTTATCTAAATAATTATGTCTTATTAAATTGAAAATTGCTGATGACAACAAAATTTAAACACGTATTGTTTGATAAATGGATGTTTTATGAACGGTATCATCACTCCATTTTACCGTTTCTTGTAGGGGAAATAAACTAAAGAGAAAAAAAATACAATTCCTAAGGTCTAGACAATTTTATCAAATTGCGATTCGAAATTTTGACTCATGGGGGGGGGGTACATTTAACTTTAATGATTGATTTTGAATTTGAATATGAAACGGAAAGGTTTCCTTTAAAAGCCGTTTGCAATGTGCTTTCCTTTATAAATATTTCAGATACCGGTTAGGATATGGAAGCAAAATCTTAGGGGGGGGCGTTACAAAAGAAGAATCTTAGGGAGGGGGAAGTTGTGAAAGTAGAGTTTTAGGGGGGTGTTTATGGGAGTAAGGATCATAGGGGGGAGGGAATAGAAGTAAGAATCTTAGGGGGGTAGGACAACGGGTAGAAAAAAAAAACCCTTTGACATGAGCAAGGCAACTCAAGTTAAAAAGATTAGAATAAAGTAGAAATGATATACACCAAGACCAAACATAATTCTGCGGCATTGAATAACGAAGTCAGGGGCGCAAAACAATTTCGAAAAAAAAAATGAAGAAAATAAAAATAATCGAAGAAAATTAAATCACCTATGTTTAGTTTTAATTCCATCGATTAACACTAGGAGGCGTGTTTACCTCTGGACTTGAAACTATAGGGGGGCTGTGATGAATCGTAATGCCTACCTACTCCTGCGCTATGGGAGGAGAAATATTTTCACGTTCAAGAGTGCCTGCGAAGTTTTTTCTTAATATCGTGTAAATTATGGGTACATCCAATAACGCCTAATAATCAAAACAAGAGACACGTGAACTTTTATCACGATGGGCGACCTTCATTTTCGTTCCCACAGGAATTAAAGTTGAACGAACTTTATTTTAAACAGAATCAAAGACAAAGAAATGAATGTTTATTGGCCCTGAAGAGTGTTTATATAAGTGACATTGGAAACATGAGTTTCTTTGGGCGCCGTTAGTCTAATCAAAACAAAAAAAAATTAAGGCGTAAGTACATGTTTGGTTTAACACATCAGACATAGAAGTTTACTTTAGAGAAACCCGATTATATTTGACAGTGCGGCCATTAAAATTGAATTATAACCAAGTACGAAAAAATTCTAATATAAACAGAATTCAATTAATGAAGATTTATTTCAAAATATTTTAAACATAAGAAGGCGTTTAACAAGTTTGAAGGGAAATAATCCGGCCCTTGTCGTCAGTTGGGTGAGAGTTAGCAGCAGAGACGGTCTGGAGAGAGTTGAATCGTGAACGATTCGGTGTATTCTTTTATAACCTTAATCAAAGTGTAAAATTCAGTGAATTTAATAATAATAATGATAATATTTGGATGATTTGAATTTATATTCGGTGTTTCCGTACGACTTAAAGATAATTGGAGAGTGGTCTTTAAACACTATAGAAATTCAGTGTCACAAAGTGTATTAACAAAATATTAAACAATTAAAACTTGGTTTTAAAACGAATAAAATAACTTCAGTGAAATAAATAAATAATAATAACGAATTGCTCGAAAGCGATAGTGATTTAATAAGATGGTCAAATTTTAAAAATTAAAACTTTGGTTTTAAAACAATTAAAATAACATCAATGAGATAAATAAATAATAATAACGGATTTATTATGGGCGATTAAAATGATTTAAACTAAAAGAGGGAGAGGATCAAAGGGTTTTAACATAATCTAATAATACTCAAGTGAAATTTTAAATAGAATTGTTTTTATAATTCAACAATAGTAGGAGAAGGTTTTAGACATAGTCGAAAATATCCAAGTAAAAGTTTTTTTTAGTATCGATTCTTTTTATAATGGAAAAATCTAGTTTGAAGGAATGCGATTAAAATTTTAAACACCAAAAGGGTAATTTGCAGAATTTTGGTAAGTCTTTTATCATTAAACTATTTACAGGTTCCTGGAGACGATGCAGAGCAAGCAGTCACAATCATTTATAAATTGGCGAACGGAGCATGTCGATAATTAACAATTTTAATAACCACAAAATACTTAGCTGTGCGTAGGAATTATGAAATAAATACCTATCCAAGAAATTAGGTCAATCCCATCAGACATAACATGACTTAGTTTGTTAACTACGGCCTTCGAGTTTGCAACGACGAGTATATACACAGAACTATCTATCTTTCATATTTGAATTTAAATAACTTGTTCCTTAATCGAAGTATCTAAGAATCTTTTAGAAAAATCACGTATTCTAGGGTAGTAGGACATCCAGCAAACACATGGTTTATTATAAACAAAACATTGACATTCTTTTATCTTGTTTATTTAGAACGAGTTGGGGGGGGGGCAGCGTGTTTGGGACAAGTTTATTAGTTATAGTTTGCGACAAAAACTTTCAGTTGATATGTGAAAATTAATATGTGCAATTTTAAAGCAATATTCTACAAGCATAAAAAATCCAGAGACAAGTTTATCAATTGTGGTCTGAAAGATCAAAATTAAAAATTAAATTTATCAAAATTGGAAATTAGAACTTTGTGCATAACAGTGCCCTTCTAGTTATCTAGGAGAATACCTACTACTTCATGAGGAGGGCTTCCTCAATAAAAATAAAGCCAAACCAAAAACTCACTTTTCCATTTATACCTACCTAATAGGATAGGTATCCCCTATCCTTTCATACATAAACACGTGGACTCAGTGACCACATTAAAAAGCACTGGTAGTGAATGAAGACATACAGTCCAAATCCAAAAACTTTACCCACGCATGTAGACTTCCGGATTGTTGTATGCAATTATGTGTCTCTGGGGAAGGTTAGTGAGAAACGTTCCCCAAGGGAGAGAGAAACTTTAGGCCCTGTGACGGTATTGCCAAGACGGAGGCATGCGGAGGTAGAAGGAGACGTATGCGAGGAATACGCTGGCGCGGCGCTTAAGACTCTAGGTTATTTGCATATCGTAGTCTTGTCGACCTTCGATTTGATGCGAGCCAACTGGAACGCTCCCTTGGCGCAATCGCAGCAGGTCTAAGAGGTGGCAGGAGTGCGATTCTGTCGGATCACGTGGGAGATGGATACGACAAAAACAGTCGCACACCACATTCAACGCGAGTAGAGTCGTGATAAGGGATGCAATGAAATACCCCTTCTAGAATCAGTCGAGTTAAACTACCTGGAGGTGAGGAGGTTGGGATAGTTCTGGGATACGATGGAAGACCTGGTACTTATCTCTGGTACGTAAAGCTCCTATCGAAGCAAGGAATCCCGCAGAAGAGGGTAAAATCCGGTCTTTAGGTATGTGTAGCCGTTCATTGACAAAGGCCTTTTCGGAAGTCGGTCACCAGAATCTATTTGGTTAGTGGAGGAGCCAACCTTTACAGAAAACTATTTTTTTTTATCCTTGACCCAATCCCTACACACATCCCTTCCCCAAACAATCTAGTGTTTACTAACCATGAAAATAAAACTCATGTTAGGTGGAGGCTTGCAGACTTCAGGTGAAAAACTGAGACCTAGAATTAGGTCATATCACGCAGGTACAGTAAATACTTTTTCATGAAATGTATGTTATAAATTGTTAACTGTTATTCTCTTTTATTTGTATTTTAAATATAGCTGTTTTAGGAAGGAAATAAACAAAATGAATATCAGGTACAGGCAGAATCTAAGACGGGATTAGTTTATCAAACGCGTTAGAAGATATTTAAAACAATTAATATAGAATTCTTTCACTCTTACTCTAAAAGAACCGAAGTTACCACAAAACCATACATTATACTCTTTACATTTGTATGCGTTTTATTACGCGTATGGGTGTAAATCCTAAAACAAAAAATTACACAACGCAGGATACGGAGATAATGTAAACAAAAAAATTCAAAAATCTTGATTACTGTGTGAAATTATCACAGGGATTGCGAACAATAGGGTTAGATTAGCTCAGAGTAATGTAGAAGTTTGAAAAATAGGTTGGGGAAAGAGGTCTTCACAAAAGTGCGAATGACCTAAAGTTAGACTAGAAATACCCTAAATGACAGGCTAGATAAATCATGATAGAAAGCTACGAAAATTAAAGCTACGAGGGTAGGCGCGACACAGCGCATTCGGTGCCGTGATCGTACATAGGGGTAGAATCTCAGCATATTTGATACAGCGTAGCCAGGGTAGATTCAATCACGATTTGGTGCACGTAGGCAGGGTGTATCGTCACAAGCTCATTTAAAAAAAAAGTTCCACATAGGAGACCCTGAGGAAAAATTCCCTTCAGGGCCTATGTCATCTTTGGGGATGCTATGTGGAGGTCTTTTTGGGAAAGGAAGTTCTGTGAGGGGAAAAAATGGGTGGTGGGTAGGAATCTGGGGGTCAATATGTCCAGGAGTGACGGACATAGAAATCCATCCTTCCCACTGCGGTTCCCAGAGAGTCCTGCTGGAGAGATTAAAATGTTTCCCTCACCCAGTCTCTTCTGACCCGGCCTACCTCGCAGTTAGCGGTCAGACGCATCCGAAAGACCTAGACAAGCCTCACCCCATGAACCCGAGCACCCTTTCTAAGTCACCAAACGTAGCAAACCACCTGGGGTGACCTTTGGCAGATGTGTTGGTTATCCAATAAAAGGGTCCCGGAGCGGCGGTACCAATTCCCGCCTCCCAAATTGAAAATTTTAAAGTAAGGAGAGTATTTATGTCACCATCGTGAATGTTGTTATTTAAAATTTAGTTTTAAATATTCCAGATAAAATAAAATACATAGTTTGAAGTATCACCGTTCATAGTGTTTGGTGAGCGGCGCTACTAAAAGATGCAAATAATATATGAATTTAGTTATACCTGAAAGCAAATTCGTCAGTGAAACACAGTTTTACTGGTATATATATATCTTGTTTTTGTCTGTTCATCTAGTAGGTAACCACTTATTTGCTAATAAGTGTCATGGTCAGCAAACGGAGATTTCCAACTATTCATCTAATACTTGATTTGGAATTTGCCCATCGTCTTGTCGTGTTTGTGTTTTATGTATCTATGTTTCGTGTTTATGAGATTACATAAGGTCATGAAAAAGGGGAAAACGTTCTAAATCATCAGTACTGTTAACTGTTCAGCATGCTCCTGAAAAACTGCACCATTTAAAATTAAATATATTATATTATTAATAAGTGATTGGCCATGCATTGGCGACTGTGGAACAGTGACTGATTTGCCTCTGTGTCCCTCCTACAACATGGGTCTCTTCAAGACCCATGTTCACTCCTTCTTCTCCTTAAAAACAACCTTCACACAGCATCTTCAATTGTTTTCCTCGGGGTATCCTGTGTAGAGTTGATGTAAAGAAAATTACTTTCCAAATACTAAAAGTTCTATTTTTTACACTAGCTCCAAACAGAAAGAGGAAAATAAAATACTGAGGAAAATAATTTTCCTCGGGGCCTAGGTCATCTAAGGGGACGCTGTGTGGAGGTTTTTTTTAAAGTAAAAGACGGATAGGAAGTTCTGGGAAGGAAATAAAAGGGGTTAGTTGGAATCTGGGGGTCAGTATGTCAAGAAGTGACGGACGTATGAATCCATGCGGTGGGTCGAGAGATTCCGACTGGAGAGGACAAAAGACCTTCCACAATCAGTCTCTCCCGATCCTGCACATGGCAGGTGGGCAAACGCATCGGCGGCCAATACCTGGACAAACCTCACCCCAGGCACCCCTGCTAATTCACCAAACATAGCGAACCACTCGGGGTGACCTATGGCAGAGGCGTTGGTTATCCAATAAATGGTTCCCGGGGCGGCGGTATAACTAAATTTATTTAATCCCCCCAAATCAAAGTTATTATTATTTATTAAAATTATTAAAATTAAAGATATTCAGATGCAAAAAGTTCCCTAATAATAAACAAGAAAGGGAAAATCTAGTGGCAAATTAAAAATTATAACTGAAGAATCACAAATCTTTTTTTTTTAATCAGGCTACAACAAAAACTCAAAATAATATGTTAAATATCTAATTCGTTAAATCATAGAGTAATAAATGTACACTACTGAATGTTTTATTTATTTATGAACTATCCTTCAACCATTTAATTTAATTTACCTAATCCAAAACCTAATACAATGAACCACCACAAAATAACACTATTGTTTAAATAACTCTATAATTTATATTATAAAACATATAAAAGCGTAATATATCGTATGTAGACACGTCGAAGAGATAACTGCCTACATACACACTCGCAAGAAATCCACCTAGATGATTTTCCGATTCGAAAAAAAAAACATTTTCGTATTATGCTCGTACAGCGCGCCTGTACGATCTAGTTCCATATTGCTTCTTTGTGGAAAATTTCAAAACATTTTCCATTTAAAGCACCAGCCCCTAGCGGGCGGTAGGGGCGGGAAGGCGCGGGGAGCAGAAAAGAGAAAAGCTCGCGCGTTTTTATCTTGGACCATAAATTTTATTCGTAGCTTGATTTACGGCGAAGATATGGTGGCTCGGCCGGGCGACGCGCTCCTACACCCTACACCCCTATCGCAGACCTAAGGCCATGATTCGCATCCTGCCGCCGCCGCTCTGCTCTGGGCCCCTGGTACTCGCACGTATAACACAATACTTATGTACCCGAGCGTTTACTAAAAATATCATTTTTAAATCACCGACAAGTTTCCGGCTCTTTCTGGAGATGCTGCGCGCTTTCGACTTGCAAATCTCGAGGGGTGGGTTTAATACGCATTTGCATTTGTATACTTTCCTTTCAGATTAAGACTTGTGGATCAGGTTGTAAGACCATTTAAATAAAAAAAATTGTTGAAGAAAAGTTGTAATTTTCGTACATATTCTTTCAATATGATTGCGATGAGGTTCCTACACATTTTTGGGGGAGAGAAAGCCGGGGGAGAAGAAGCCTGGATAGCACCTGGCTAGTCAGTTCTAGTCACTAAATATGTCTAAAGCCATTTCGAGCAATGTTTCAATTTTAAATGGTGATCTTATTTTATTTAGTTTGTTCAAGTTTTCAGTTTATATTCTCAATGCATTACGTTTTCAGTTTACTTTAAGCCTTTCAGTGTATATTCTCAACGCATTGCGTATTCAGTTGATTTTAAGCTTTCAGTTTATGTTCTCAATGCATGACGTTTTCGGTTTATTTTAAGCTTTCAGTTTATATTCTCAATGCATTACGTTTTTATTTTAAGCTTTCAGTGTATATTCTCAATGCATTGCGTTTTCAGTTTATATTCTCAATTCATTACGTTTTCAGTTTATTTTAACCTTTCAGTTTATATTCTCAATGCTTTACGTTTTCAGTTTATTTTAAGCTTTCAGTTTATTTTTTGGATGCATTAATTAGGTTTTCAGTTTATTTTAAACTTTCAGTTTATGATCTCAATGCATTACGTTATTAGTAAATTTTTAAGCTTTCAGTTTATATTTTTATTGCATTATTATAAACTATATTTATTTTGTATCACTACTAGCTGAGTTTCCCGGCGTTGACCGGGCTTTACATAAAATTTTTAGAAATTTCGTGTAAACAGTGACCTTTCTCTTGTTCTGAAGCTCAAGTATGCAAAATAACATCAGTTTCGAAATAAAGCTGTAGAATTGAATTATAATCATATCCACGCCGCCCGCCCTGTGTCGCCAAGCGGCTGCCTGCCCGCCCTCCACACGGCATATATAAAATCATTAAAAAATATATACATAGATAGATAAACATTATAGTAAAAATTTACAAAACTTGTCCATGAAAGTGACGAAGAAGTTGGGAGTATTCCATAGTGGTAGATACGTTCAGTATCTCCCTAACGATAGACCAGCATTCAGAAACAAAACCTTGTTTTAAATGGCTATTGCCGAGTTCGGTCATCAGATCTAAATAGTCTGGTTCTTTCCAACCTCCCTCTTACCATATATTCTCCATCACTTTAAACCTCAAAACATACCCTAATTTGGGATTCCATAGTTGCATGACTTCTGGACAGTTGGTACATTATTGACAAAAAAAATTAAGAAATAATGTTTTTAATATAATAATACGTTATTATATGTAATATGTAAAATTCTTTTATTTTGTTTCGTTTTCAAAATGACGTACTGGATAAAAAATATGTATTTATGCTAGAACACGAATTCGTATGATTTTAAATATATATATATGACGGATTTTAATTTAAAACATAATATCTGTATATGTATACACAGGTCACCAATCAGAATGAACCAACTCAGAACCTCCTTTGAAAACTCATTAAAAGTTATAAAACAAATTTAAAAATTGGTTAAAAAGGTTACGTTAGGTTAGGGCTATTTAAAAAAAAACCATAGCTTTTAATGACTTCCAAGAGGTGTAGAGTTGACTTGTTTCTGAGTTGGCATGGAACCGTATATTTATATAATATGATACCGACATTTGCATATATTAGTACCTATCTAAATAATTGATGAGTTACGTGGCGGAGTGGTAAGCTCTGTGACTCCGTACTCTGAGGTCGGGAGTTTTTTTTACAAAAACTATTTTATCAGATTACTAGCTGAAGTCCCCGGCGTTGCTGGGGCTTTAAACAGAGTTTTTCAGTGGCGATCAGACTTAGGCAGTTTCCTTCCTTTTGTTTTGAAAATCAAGTGCCCAAAATTTCATAATCTTAAAATGAAACTGTAGATTTGTATAAAAATCAAAACCACGCGTCCGTCCTAATAATAAAAATAAAAATTACGCCTTTTAATAGGAATTACACCGGGACAACATTCCATTTTTTTTGAAAGACATTCCCGGACTACGATTATTTATTTATTTATTTATTGATCAACGCCCTTTTTGGTAATAAATACAATATTTATTGTACATAACTGAACTGCTTCAGTAACAATATTTTATATTTGCTTAAAGATAAACTGAAGATTTCCACGGACTTGGTGTAATCGTTTCCTTCCATTAGTATTCTGGGTAAAGAGGAATACGTATGGTAGTTAGTCCCAGAATTTCTGCACTGAAATAAATCCTGACTTCTTGTATTACGTTGTGGAATCCGGAAGCTTATCAATTCAAGCAATACCGGACTATCAACTAAATCATGTAGAATTTTATATAGAAATACCAAGTCAGTGAAAATTCATTAATTGACTATATTTCAAATTCTCCTACTACCATCATTATAAAATAAAAATGACGGTTGTGTAAAATGGACGGCTTATCTAACAGAGGAATTAAACTCACGACGCCTGGGTGGAAACCAGTCGCTTTTGCAAACTCAGTCACTAACCAGTCAATATCCAGAGTAGTAGATACTGTCATTATCACCCCGGTGAAGATCACCATCCAGAATCGAAACGATGCTCGTAGTGAAATTACTCGTGTTTGCTGACCAGATTTGAATAGTCAGGTACTTTCCATCCTTACCCTTCTCCATCTTATTCCACTCTCCTCTTTCTTTAGCATCACAACATACATATCTCAAATTTCTGTATTGTAGTCTGTGTGTAGTTTTTAAGTCCGAATGAATTTATTGTGTGTTGATATTTGTAAATGGCCATTTAAGGTCACATCGTGCAAAATTCGGAATCAGGCCGCTAACGATAACACTCTTTATGTAGATTGCGATAAGGTTTAAATTCCCGCTTAACACCAGCCGCCTGTTTTGATTTGCTCAAGAAAAAAGCATCGCCCAAACACAAACGTTTTTATTTTATTTTGAGAAATTCAAGCACAAAAGTTTTAAAAAATTTCGATCATTTTCTAAAAAAAATATTTTTTCACATCAAACAATAAGACCATAATCGAAAAAGGGTTAGTAAGAAGATTTTGAACTTTAAAGCAGTTTTTAGAGGCCTGATGCTTTTTCAAAATTGAATTTTCAAACCAAAAACACACACTTTTGCATTATTTTGTAGTGCATCACCTTAATTATTATCTTCGGGTGATTGTTGTAGCCAAGTGAGTAAATGAGCTGCAAGTTCTTAGAACAAAATATATATTTTTTTTTTTATGGTTCGTTGTTTTTGCAGGCACAGCTTTTCAGCCGATATGATCTGCACACCACAACAAATTGATAGTTTCTATGACAACTCAACCCCTCTTTGAAATGTCATTAAAAGCTATGAAAAAAAAAAATTAAAATAGCCCATAACCTAACATAACGTAACCTATTTAAGAATTTTTTTTCATCACTTTTAATGAATTTTCAAGGGAGGTTCTGAGTTGCCCGGTCACCAAATTGATGAGACCATAGTTTCCTCCAAAAAAATATGAGTTAGGTTAGTTAACTTTAGGTAAGGTTGGGTTAGGTTTGTTCGTCACATTTCTTCAATGTTCTATTTTGTTATGGAACCTAAACATAAATGTATAGATAGGTATTATTTGCAGCAGCAATTTCATGAAAGTATTGTCTGCAGCGCGGAGGGTGGATTTATTGGTTTACGCTTTAACACGTTATGGATAAACAAGGTTAAATGTATGGAAGACGGGAGATAACCAGACCGGGGGGAGGCCCGTGGAACTGATTGCGTCAGTTGTGGACCATCCCGCCTCGTTCGGTATCTATCTCCACGTTACTTCGTTCCGGCAATAAAAACAACTATATTCACATGGATGGCGCTCTTACCTCGTATTGTGATACACATTCCCATCAGTATAGATACCTACAAATTTTAGTAGCTGGGTGATTCTTCATTATCGATTTAGACCTGCATAGAAATATTCGAATAGATTTCGTCTACAATTATTAAACAAAACATAATAATTTCCTTTGTGAGTCTACGTAAACTTTTCAAAATTGTAACGGATGGTTGTCTTGCGAAAAATTTTATTAGAATTTTTTCATTTCCAGACCAGCGATCAAGTATCTACCCCCTAGATTCGCATAAAATGCGTTTAACAAGGTTAGCTCATCAAAAGGGTAGAGCGGTGATTGGCTAAAAATTCGTGACGTAGCTTGAAGTCCATGTTCCACTGGGAGATTTGAATTAACTGCGTACGGCAGTGTTTTCACTATGATGATTTTTTTAAAAGGCCCGTTTGAGCTAACTTTGTTAAATGATTTTTTACGAACCTAGATCTACACCCAAGGTTTGTAGAAAGATTATTCAAGTTTCGAATAAAATTTATATTAACAAGCTTTGCTCTTCGAGGGGATAGAGCGGTGATTGGTTATAAAGTCGTGATGTAACACTGAAGTACCTAACCTTTTATTTCGGGTAGGTAATGGTCGGTATTCCTATCCCGGTTACATGGAACTGCTTCATTTGCTGTCATTTTTGAAGCCGGCCATTTGTGGAATATTTATTAAAAATGGAAAATATTACAAAACTGTAAAAAACTTGTTCAATTTTTCACAGAAATACTCCAGTCACCCCATAATGTTTTCTTTTTTTTTTTTGAGGAACCGATTACAAAAAAATTGTTTTATGTGAATACCTCACTAGAGTCCCAACTGCTCCTCTCTGGAGTCAGTGAGACCAGGGCGGTATTATCCATCGGGCAGTGTAGACAACTGCGTAGAGGCCCCGCATCGGCTAGGGGCCCCGCGCCCCGATAAATTAAATCTTCAGACACAGGATAATAGTTCAGAGATCTCAAGGAAAATCTAGTTATCGTCAATATTGATCCACATCTGCATGCATTATAAATGCTCACTTACTGCTACAATAATAATCGTCTTTACAGGAAATTTGTATCATTTTTGTCCCATTTTTTTTTTGTTTCGTTAGGTTAGGTTAGGTTTTAGTGGATATTTTATTGGAGGATGTTTTGTCCGTGGGTTGTTTTGTCGGGGATATTTTGACTCGGGATGAAAACGCTCATTGTCATTTAATATTTTAAATGACTTAATTACAAAATAACACAAATTAATCAAATAATATTATTTGCGCACGCCGGGATTCGAATCCGCGAGATCCTTTAGATTGCGAGTCAAGAGTCTTACCCCTCGACCACGGAGGCCGTATTCCAATAATACACCGAGGTATTTGATTTCATTTACTTTTTCAATTTTTTCATTATGTCAAATTTAATCCTATTTATTTATATCTATGTTGTTTATTTCCATGTATTTTATTTTGTTTGCATTCAGTTTCAACATGATTATTTTCAGCCACTTGCTATATTTTGTAGGAATCATTTATTTTATTTATTGCATCTATGTTACGATCAGTTTTTCTAGCTGGTTTCATTACAAAATGATTTGGATAATTTTGTTTTCATTTCCGATCGGAAAGCATTTCGAAATTTGAACCTGAGTTTCAAAAATACGTTTTTTCGAAAAATTTTAATTTTACCTAATTCAGGACAGGCGGCTGGTCTGATTTAGCCTTATCGCGCAAGGAGTACTTACGTTATTTCGCCAGAATTTCGAGGTGCTTTCAGAGAGTCCTTCGCTTAAGAGGAAAATCAAAACTTTCAGAAGGACAATAGCAAATTTGAATAATGGATAAATATTTTATAACCCACCACCAAAACTAGAAAAACTATTACCATATTAGTCCGCATGAACTTTGTTCGTAGGTTGCGGGTTTGCGTACGCAAATAAATTTTATTTGATTGATTTGTGTTATTTTACAATTAATGAATTTAAAGTAATATATAGTACATTTGCGGCACATTCCAGAATGAAAGATACTCTCAGTATCGCCCTGGTGTAAGACCGCCATTCAGAATAGAAACGTTGTTTGAAATGGTTTTTGTTTGCGGACCAGATCTGAATGTCCAGGTACTTCCCCACCTTCCTTTTCCACATCTCCTTCCCCTCCCAACTACCTTCAGCTTCACAACATACTCAATTGTCACTGATTCCAGAAGGGAGCAATAGGGACTCTTGTGCGGTATTCTGTAAAATAATTTGTTTCAAATAAATAAATGCAAACCTAAACTTTACGGGTACTGCTTGGCCTTATACTTTTCATCCATTAAATTCTTATTTTTGCGAAAAGAATAAGTAGGTACCTACCCTAAATCAATAAGTAAGTACCTACAAGATATCATAATTCTAATTTATTAGCGTAATAATTTTTGAATAAGTATTAGAGTAACTTAATCCGTACACAATAACAATACCAACACGTGAGCTAGGGCCGGTCCGACGGGGTGGATACCGCCCCCGCCTACCGCCCCCGGACCGGCCGGGGCCCTAGCGCGGCTCAGCCATAGTGGGCCGTTAAGTTTTATGATTTGAGCCCGGTGACAAGGGGCGGCCGTAATAAATGATATCCCAGATACGCTATCAAGGGCGCGTGGCCCTTATCTCGCGGGGCCCTCGCGATGTCTTTAGTATTTATACTAGATTTAGAGACATTCTTGCACATTTATGAGAAATTAGGGGATCACGGGATTTATTAACTGTTTTAATCTACCGCTTAACATATATATTACCTTAGTTTTATTACTTACCCAACTTTACGCAACATTTCATTTTTTCTGTCCTTACCTACGTACATTTCAACGCTGAAATATTTCAACGCGGGAACATTTCAAGAAAATTAAAGATTCATGACTGAAATTGAATTCCAATTTCCTTGATTTTTTTCTGACTTATTTTTGGGATTGACTTTAATTTTTAAAAACTCCCAGCTAAGTATTACCCGGTTTCGTCCGAGTTTTTAAACATATCAGTATGGTAAAGACAGCCTTAAGCCTTGTTTTAACCATACAAAATGCCGCGGTAAAAAGTCAGGTTTTTCACAGTTCCGCGTTATGTTTACACCGCGTTTAAAAGAAAGGGGGAATATTATGGTAATTTATTTTTAAGATATTATTCCGTGTTGCGCTACCTCCTTCTTTAGCCAACGTTTCGAACAGCATTACAGTGTCCATCACCAGGGAAGATATGTTATCGATTAATTAAATATTAAACATCTGCCCTGATGATGGACACTGTAATGCTGTCCGAAACGTTGGCTAAAGAAGGAGGTAACCCAAAAATAAATAACGATAATACTTTTGAACGTGAAAACCTTAAATCTTATTCATGTGTTTGAATTGTTAGATAAAATAGCAATTTTTAAGTTCTTTAAGAAAATGACTGCCAGCTGAAAGTAGTTTTTCTGAAAATTCATACATCAGTTTACCTTTTTGAGATCTTCCTGGAACCCACAGAGTTGCTTCTGTATTGAAAAGATTTGAAGGTGCCTAAATTTAAATATTATATTTTAATCCCATCGTGCAATCACTATTTTCTAACCTCCAATATCAAGCAAAAGGAATGAAAATAAAAAATAAAAAATTGTTAGAAACGCGTTTTGAGGATAAGCTACCATCCAAACTGACTACAAAATAATTTATCAATATAATTTCTGCATAATACACCTCCGTAATGACCGGTCAGTGGCTGAGTTGGTATCGCGTTTGGATCCCACCTAGGCGTCGCGTATTCGATTCTTCGGCTGGTTAAGTCCTCCATCACGAAACAAGCAACATTTTCCGCTTACTGTGGAGGTAGTAGGAGATTTCAAATATTTTCGGATTATTCATAACCCGGGAATTTTAATATTTCTTTTTTATTAAAATAATAATACGCTCTCGATGGTTCTGTGTTGTTGGTCAAACTGAGTTGAAACTCCTCCGGAATCCTTAGGCACTTCTTTTTGGTTAGTATATAGATAATCCCTAGAAGTGTGATCTTCATTTACCGATTTCAAAGAAAAGTGATGTTGCTCATTTACATCAGACCTTTTGACTCCTCGGTCCCACATAGACCAAATTTTTTTTATATCTGCTTAGCTTTGGCTTCCTCATTTTTGGCGGGGTGAACGTTATTTCTCATTTTTTCACAATAAGGTGTAACTCAGACTTTCCTTCTAAAGCGGGCGGTGATCCGGCTCGGTAGCTGCTTCAGTGCGACCATTGCGTCCGTTTGAGATAGATGCTCCGCTGTCAAATCGCGCCGCCTGCTTGTTAAGGTGCTTGTTATTTATTATAGTTATTCACTTTCTCAACCACGAGGGAGTCCGTTCAACAGGGACCACACAAACGTTGAGTGGGTGCTCGTTGGATGCCCAAAATGCTGATGGGAGATCGTGAGCAAAATCGCATGGAAAGCGTTCATGTGTTTTTAAACCATTTTTCTAAACCACGTACCATTTAAAAATGTTTTATGAATTTTAGCAGAAGTAAGGAAAAATAATTTTTCTTTTTTCTGCCACACGGACACGCACACAATACTCTTCAGTGTTAGGTATATGCGCTTAAGTTTCAAACTACGACGAAGTAACTGTAAGTAACAAACCGCTGCCCGTTGGGACGCAGAGCATTAGAAGTCAAACATTAGATTTGGCGGGCGCATTTGCCAACCCTTGCGTGTGAAATAGTTGGCTATTAAAAACTTAAAACCACCTTTCGGGGTCACGGGGCAGCCGTCACCCGCCGCAAACCGCCGATCTCGTTTATATTTTTATTTCCACTCGCGTTCGGAAAAGTATAAATCTCTTTTTATATTCTTCGCTGCAACTGGATGGGGTGTGATGAGGTATCGGTGTCGGGAGTGTCCGGGCAGATAAGCGGGCGGCACGTGGCGCCCCGGCCGATTAGCGCCCCCCGGCCGGGCTCCACCGCCCCCTGCCCCGGTGCCCCGTGCACCCTAAACCCCTACACCGGGCCGCGTGGCGAGACTAACCAACCAAACAACCATCCCCCGCTGGATACATCAATATGGATATCTACTTGATATATGCAACCAGAAAGTACGAATTATATGCTAATTCTTAATTTCTTTAATGGCCTATCCTACCCCTAAAACATCAACGCACAACCAATCCGTTATTTAGATTCCCCTACGGATTGAATCTTTAAAGAATAGACGTCAAGTGAGAATGCTTTATTCTGCGGATATTCCAATAGAATGTGCGTTTGATCCCTTCGGCAACGCGTGCCTAACATTTGCAGGTTGACATTTTCCGCTTGAGAACAGTATATTATTTTTACAACTGGACGCTCAACTTGTTTGTTGTGAAATTATTTTCCAACTTTTGTGTTCGCTCTACACTTTCCTACAATAAACCTCAGCAAACCAAGTTACTTCTTACCTACTTTCCTTAAAATGAAACATTTCACCCAAAAACAGTTTTTTTTAATCGAGCGGGTCCTATTGCGAAAACTTTAACTTTTTAAAATAATTATTTAGACAAGTATTTCATTTAACTAATTTTGCGAAATTGCATTATTTTATAAACGTGAAAGATAGATACCACAATGAATAGCGAACATAACCTTGTACGTTAACAAAATAGTTCTATGTCCCTGAACTCTTCAAATGAACTCAACCTACTCCAGAATAATTTCAATGGAGTTTTCAAAATTATTAAAGCATGATTTGTTGTCTATGGGTAAAATATAACGTTTCCCGCTGAAACAATGGAACGGTGATCGGTGACTCTCCTTCAGATTTTCGCGGCACAATAAAAAGCAGATAGCGACTATCCCGGGGTCTCTCGAGTCACCCGCCGCACAGGCACGTAAGCACACAGGCACATAGACACATAGGCACATAAGCTGCGGGAGGTAGGACCCCAGACCCAGGACCTGGGAGAACCGTACGGTGTAACTAACACCGTGTAACGTTGCGTTACATTTCGTTGCATTTTCGCTGATGTAGGTCTCTCTATGACACTCGAAGACAATGGGCTGTTTGACAAAACGATTCAGAATGCCCTTGTTCCGAGGCGACCCCATTGTTCCACGGCGCTTATACACTACCTACAGTACCTACCCAGCTATAAAGTAGCTGTGGAGTGCTTTCGGAGCTTAGCGCTGCATCTGCTGAATTGTTATTGACTACCTCTTTCTGTAGATTACTCGATGTCTATTCAATACGCGGAAACAAAATATTCTCTTTTACACGCTCGTGCCGGAGTGTTGGGAGGTTGGGACACCTGATCGGTGGGGCACACGCGGAGTTGCTCGCCCTTACGCCATTTAACTGCGTCAGGCCACCGGGTGAGTAAAAGCTTTTTCCTACGACCACCGGCTGGAGGGTAATTATTGCGCGCTACGTGGAAGAGCTGTAATGTTAATTGAAGCTAATAATTGTCGTAAGGTGCAACCTACACTAAAATTTTAAAAAACATTATTTACAGGTTGGTGGTAAGTACCTGCCTTACTACAACGTTGGCCGTCTAATTTCTCACCTGACATCTTATTCTCAGTCGTGAGATGTTTTATTTTTTAAAGAAGAATATTTATATATGCCTTTATTATGTGCCTCGGGTACAAGGTAAACTTTATTATTATTAATTCACAAAAAATGTCATTTGTATTACCAATATGCGAACGCATGTGTAATAGAATAGTAATTAATTAGGTATGTTTTTAGGTTTTCACGGCCAAAAGTATTTTCGGACCGTGTTACAGTGTCACTGTAACACTGTCCGAAACTTTGGCTAAAGAAGGAGGTAGCGAAACACGGCATAACACCCCAAAAATAAATAACAAAAAAGTAATTAATTAAGTTGAAATTCTTGTGACAATACCTAAAAAAATGCGATGTGGTGATTAGGACGGTTCGAAGGATTAAAATAAATTCAAATTCAAAAAACCATTTATTGCACAAAAACAAGTACAAACGTGTAGCTTATAAATACATTATATTTCTTCCAGCTAACCAAAAAATATAAAATAATACCTACAAAATAGATAGGTACGTACTACATTTCTAATAATTAGTAGATTTTTTCATGTATGTTTAGAGTAAAGGTTTGGCTGTCATTGTAGGATCTACAGGGTTTGTCCACAGGCGTAGTTGTACATCCAAAACACACAGAGAACTATTCAGATACCTTCCAACTCTTATAATCATGGTTATAAACATTGGTGAGTTCTAGCCCTCTCTAGAAAATGCTTCCACTTCCGCTAGTCTTCTAATGTCTCTGTTCCTCCATGTTATTATGTTTAAAGGGTGCAATGTTCTCATTCCCTTGGTGAAATTAACGTATCTATACATTTAGTCAAGTGGCCACTATATATACCTATTCTGATTCCAAATAAATTTCACCTCTGTGGCTAATTTGTTAGCTTTCGGAACAACTGATATAGGTTTCGTAGAAATCTTTGTGTCTCCCTTGCTATCTTGAAAGAAAATTCCACGCTTTTTATTCAGATAAAAATTAACCACAAAATAATAAAAATTATACCTTTATGAAGCAAAAGTTTTTGATCGCAATTAAAAAAAATATATAATTTTTTTACAATTATTTTTACTTGAAGCAGCAAAATGTGAATGGGGTATTTCCACAATTTTTTTTTATTATTGAAAAAAATTAAGCAAAAAATTACGATGATAACGGAATTTTTATTTTATTTTTATGACGACGACTTAACATTCTATAACGTTTTAAAATACGCATTTTGAAAATGCCCCCAAAACAATGTTTTTGCCCCCGTTCACTCTGTGACGTCACAGGCGCCTCTCATCATGCGATCGCCGCCCTTAGGTGACTGTAGTGAGTTCGTAAGTTGTACTTGGTGTTATTTATTGACTTCCAGTTTGCTCGAATTATATCTTTATATTTATCTTATATTTTCCCACTTGCAAAACATGTATAGTTTGGTACACACGTTTACAAATACTACAAGAAAAACCCAAAATAAGATGTTTAAACGATCCTTTCTAAGGCGACAAAAAATGTCGACCGTGTACAAATGTTGGGCGTGCGTTTAATGTGTGCGCCGAAGGGTTCAATGACGCTAGGTCCTTGGAGCATCTTCTATTGAAATACCGGTAGAACAAGGACACCATTCCCATCTGAAACCTGCGCGCTAAATATTGCAATCCGTTTGTTTGAGAGGGAAATCTATCGAACGGACAATTTGCTGATAATTTAAACGTGGAAACACCTTTATATACAGTCGTAAGGTGGATATCTACACACTTATGACTGCCTCCGTGGTCGAGGGGTAAGGCTCTCGACTAGCAATCCCGGCGTTAATATGTATATAATACACAATATAAATTTTATAATAAACATTTAAAAAATATATTTTTTTATTCATTTTAAATCAAGACATACATTCCTGAGTTACGAATGATCTGACATTATGTGAAAATCTCCTACCACCACCACATAGGAAACAGGATAATGTTGCTTGTGTCGTGATGGAGAACCCAAACGCGATGCCAAATCAGCCACTGACCGGGCTTTGAATAAGTTTTTTTGCATTTCACAATTTATTCGTTTAAAATAATATGTACTATATTTGCGGCACATGAGAGTCCAGAGTGGACGATACTTTCAGTATCGCCCTGGTGTAAGACCACCTTTCAGAATTGAAACGTTGCTTCAAAGGCTTTAGCCGTGGTTAGTGACCAGATCTGAATAGCCAGGTACTTCACCACCTTCCTCTACCGCATCTTCTTTCCTCCCCACTACCTTCAACCTCACAAAATATCTCAAATGGGATGCCATAGTCTCACTGGCTCCAGATGTTTGGGAGCAGTTGGGACTTTTGTGCGGTATTCACTTAAAATAAGGAAATTTACTTGTAGAATGGCCAAAGTTTTAAGCGTCATTTTATGACAGGGAAGTTATGTAACGAACTGACACTTGCTGTTTTGTTCCAATTTAATGTTAAAAGGGCCGGAATTAACTCTATTTTGTCAAAATAATGAAACCATTATGTAACGTATATAATATGAGTTTTCATTACCATATCGTCTTAGAATCCCGAAATTTAGGGCTTAGAAAATTAATGTTACTCATTGTAGCGTCTATTTTAGGCAAGTTGTCGAATTACGCCGTTAAAAATACTACTGTCAGTCATTACAACTGGACAATATTATATAAAACTGTAGAAACAACACAATCATCTTAAATATGAAATAAAACCGTCTATAACCCCGAACAAGTCGAGAATGTTTAGATGTTTGATAGTAACACGGTGATAAACCTCGGAACGGTGACTCTAGTGACGTCATGTTGCGTACAAGCAGTCATGGGCCGTTTTCGTTTCGTTCCGTTTACGCGTATTTTGAAATCAATAATTATGAATGAAAATATTAAAATTAAACATTTTTAATGCGATAATCATGTTCAGAAAAATAATCTTTAAATCTTCCACATGTTTTTAGCGGTATACCTGGTTTGTGGAAATACCCCATTGACGATAAGGTTTCTAATATATTTGCCTAAAAAATATGTGAGCGTGTTTTTCTTTCATTATCAGTAATTTAGAAAAAAAGGAGAATGAGCCATTTTTTAAAACTTTTTATGCCTGTATTCAATTTTTTTTCATATTTAAAAAATTATATGTTCACGGAGATTGTCATGTGTGCGGGCGAAAGAGGTCATGTATTTTTCTGTACTCGTTTTTGTCTAAATTATCCGGCTTTTTTTTAACCGATTTCCTTGAAAGGTTATACGCACACGCGTCACATTCAGTGCAATTTGTTTTACTTTGCGATTTAATTTTACCCCTTTCCGTTAAAAAAATTATGTTTAAATTTTAAAAATATATTACAAAATGCATTCAAAATATGGTTGAAAATTAACAGAATTACACAATTAACGTGTTTGGGTTGAACCCCGTCACTGTTAGGCATAAAAGTTCAAGTGTGAAGTGATTCACTATTATAGACTTAACAAAAAGTGTAACCCGAGAAGCCACAAAGAACAGATAAGTTTACTCAAATTTACTGCTTTTCAGATTTAATTTGTTTTTTTTTTTTTTTTTAAAAGGACCCCACCACTTTCCCACGGCGTTATAAGGAAACATATGGTTTCCTCCTTCACCGCACACGTCAAGACTCTACTTTTTTATTGAACGAAGCTACATTTATTTGATCGACTCTAGACCCTCCAATGTCCATGCATACGGGGTTATTAAGCAGTATGCAAGTACTTACATTAACATAATACAAAAAAAGAAATAAAAGTTGCAGCCCGTGGAATAATTCTTCTGAAATTCTATATAAAATATATAAAGATATTAGTAAAAATAAAAATAAGAGCTGCACCCGGTTGAGGAAGCCTGGAATACGGGAAATAATGGAAAAAGAAAAAAATAAAATAACATAATAGTAATAATGTAATGCAAGTATTTAGAATTATAACAGAGAAAGTAAGACGGATAAAATAGTCGGAGCAGGTTTTCCACAAGCCACCCGGCAGTCCCAATGGCAATGTGCATGGCTATCGGCCTAACCGCTGACGGAACCCGAAGTCCGCGCCCTTTAGCCGGCTCCCCGATTTTGCCTCGAAGAAGTGTAAGAAAGAAGAGAAAGTTTTAGAAGACCCTTTTATTTTGTTTGTTTTGAGACAAGAAAGCCACGAAAGGCCAAAAAGAGCTCTGAAGAAATGAGAAGACCCAAGAAAAACAAGAAGAGACAAGACGAGCCAAGAAAAACAAGAAGAGACAAGAGCCAAGAAAAGCAAAAAGAGAGGAGAGACAAGAAGACTCAAGAAGAGACGAGAAGGCAGGAAAAGACGGTATGAGTCAAGGAGGATCTGAGAAGAGGCAAGTAGAACCAAAAAAAGACGATATAATCCCAAAGAGACAAGAAGAAATATGAAGATACAAGAAAAGCTATGAATAGCCACGAAGAACTAAGAAGAGACGAGAAGGTCTAAGAAGATTCAAGAAAAGACAAGGAGAGGCGAGAAGATCCAAGAAGAAACAAGAAGAGCCAAGAAGAGACAAGAAAAAGCAAGAAGAGACAAGAAAAGCCGAGAAGAGACAAGAAGGGGAAGGCTTAAGTAGGGGGAAAAAAAGTTCAATCCATTCCTTTATTCCGGCCCACCCGAAATTCCAATATTGGCTTATTAGGTTGCCATGTATACCGATCGATTAAACTCCAACCTCCTTCAGAGCACGTGTTCCAAGTCCGGTACCGGCGTACTCGGTGTATCAGTCGCACCGGGACAGGAGTGCTCCTGGCTGGGGGGTACAATCGTATCGTATCGTATATTTAAAATATTATACGTTTATTTAGAATTCCAAAATTTAAAAGAGAATTTCATCCCCTTTCAAAACCAGTTTTTGGTTTAGAAGCGTTCAGAAATATACTTTTTATTTGGATTTTATTGATAAAATAAATGCAAATATTTTCAACTTCCGACAAAATAGGTCCGAGGCCTGAGGAATTAAAAAATAGTTGTAATATGTTTATATTAATTAATAACTCAGGTACGCATCATACGTCATACGTCTAGTAATGCTACATTGTCGTGTGAACAAGTTTTTGGTTGAGTGGTTTTTATATTTGATAAATTTGTTCGTTTCATTCTCATTTGGCCGCCCTCAAAGTTGACTGTGTCACGCTGTACCTAATGTTTGTACCAAATCAAATAACCCACCAAGCATCCGAGACTTTTTGTTTTATTGGGGAAAAGAATAAATCTCTTTATAATTCCGCTAATCCGTTGAAGCAAAACAAACAATCACCACCCCGTGTTTGCCGTTGGTCTAATATCGCCACTGGGGTTCAAGAGTTCGGAAGTCCTTTCCCACGAGGATACTAATAACACATGTAAAGTCCGCTGATGGATCACTACCGCGTGCCCGGCGACTCTGCACAACTTGCCAAATGTATCGGACGAGGGGGAAGTTGCGTGGTACCTACCCGACACCCTTAGGCGTAGGTACCTACTGGAAACAACGTGATTCCAAACATCGTGTAAGGGTGACACATTGACTTTGGTGACAATTCAATGAATAAACAAAATAATATAACCCACAATTTATTTAAGACTAGCTGACCCGGCCACGCGTCGCTGTGGCTAACGATACACAACGCCATCTACTGGATGGTTACCCAACCTTTATAATTTTCGATAAATTAACTCACACGCCATCTGTTAATTTGCATACATACCGCCCGCTTGCCAGCCCACTCGTCCACCACATACAGACATTCTCCTTTATATATTTTACTAACTGACCCGGCCACGCGCTGTTGTGACGTGAAATCGAAGAACGACGCCATCTACTGGATGGTTACCCAACCCAGATAACCAGGTGTTGTGTCGATAAACTAACTCACACCGCCATCTGTTAGAAACTTGTGGAACGTACAAATAATTACAAAGCATTGTCCTATATTAACATTTAATTAATATTTGATTCGCAATAATAAATATTGAGGTTAATAATCGAGATAAAATCTTTTAAGTTGGACCAAATTACACACAGTAAGCTAAATTTCATCAAAATCGGTTAAGTAGTTTCGAAGTTTATCTCGAACAAACATCGTGATGCCAGATTTTTATATATAAAGATAGTTCAACCAATTTACACAAACCTTTAATAAATTATATACCTTAACCTACCTTGTGAATTACTCTATCTATTGGTGAAAATCGCATGAAAATCCGTTCACTAGTTTTTGAGTTTATCGCGAACAGACATACAAACGTGGCGAAGGACTTTAATTTATAATGTGTAGAGATGTAGAGATATTGAAAAAGCACGAATATTGTGTTTTATTTTACTTTATTTTATTAGAAACAGCTTTTTCAATAGATAAACATAAACACAACCAAAAGTGTAAAATATTGTAACTCCAAAAGAGAATGGTTCTTTTAATGCGATTACCGCTCAAGAATTTCAACTGCCAGGAATTAGTCGGACTGTAGTATCCCCGATCGGGGTATGTTGTGAGGCTGAAGGGGGTGGGGAAAGGAGGAAGACGAGAGGAGAAAGGTTGGTAAGTTAATAGTTGGCTATTGAAATTTGGTTGACAAACACGGCTAAAGCCATTTCAATCTTCCGAACAGACCTTCCATTGATATGCTTGTTGTAACTATAAGTGACCAGCTCAGGTATGAAGGCTCCATCGAAGCCAGAGTAAAGTTAGCTTCTCAAAAACTGTGCGTACTGGGCCCGCAGATACTTTAATAGTGCACAACTGCTAACCCTGTACAAATCGTAAGTGCGCCCCAAGGTTGAATTTGGCAGCCACCTCTGGTCTGGAGCTCCAAAATACTTGAAAAATACCCTCGACTCTGTGCAGAAACAGGCGGTCCGTTTGATAGATTCTCCCGTCTTAACGAATGGATTGCAATCTTTAGAGCACAGGCGTCGGGTGGGAATGCTATCCATGTTCTACCGGTATTTCAATGGAAGATGCTCTGAGGAACTAGCGTCATTGATCCCTTCGGCACCGGTGCATAGTCGGGAGACACGCCAAACGCGCGCCCAACATATGTACACGGTTGACTTTTGTCACATGAGAACGGGTCGTTTTTTCGACTCGTTCTTGAGTTCAACAGCTCAGCTATGGAACGATTTGCCGGCATCTGTGTTTCCTTCCTCCTACAACATGGGTCTCTTCAATACCAATGTTCATTCCTTCCTCTCCTCAAAAAGATCCTCCACACAGCATCCCAGATGACATAGGCCCTGAGGGAAATTATTTTCCTCAGGGCCTCCTGTGTGGAGTTAATGAAAAAAAAATAAAAATAAAAAACCAACAATTCTATTCCGGAATGGTGGTCTTTCACCAGGGCGATACTGAGGAGAGTATCTAACACTATATGTCTTATTTTTCTCTTCACATATTATGAAGGCTTACTTACTTTTTAATAAATTTGAAAAAGGTTTAATTAATGAAACAACATTCTTAGAGTATATTATTAATTTGAAATGATAATATATCATGACGATCCCAAAAAATACTGTAAATATTATATTCTGGCAATTTACCAATAAAGTATTTGTTGACGTCATAATAATTCAACTTTATTCGGATTCTTTGTTTATTTAACATGAAGTTGTAATATTTGCGTACAAGTGTGCAGGTATCTACTTTTTCTTTGATGAGGTGACTCGTAAGAAGTCTACAAATTTTGTTTTTGAATAGTTTTATTTTCCAATGTACATTTGTTACTTAAATTTTTTAATTTTTCCGCGACCGGTTTCGATACAACCGTATCATTCACTTGCAGGATTAAATGTAAAGGTGCAGGTTAAAAATTAAATGCAAGTACCAAAGATTAATTAGGTAGGGGTAGTAGGAGGGATGATTTTGGGGAGGGGGAAAGCGGTGGGAGGAGTCAATATTACACGGAAACATAGTAAGTAAAGGAGATTTAATAATAATAATAATAATAATAAGGTCTTTATTCCAGGATGTGGGGAGGGGAGTGCAATCCCACACATCCCATATAGGGTATAATTACATATGTTATTATATATGAATATTAATTACATATGAATAAATAAAAAGATAAAAAATTAACAAAATAAAAAAAATTAAAAAAGAGAAGCATCATTAGATACACTATTCACAAAAAATATAGTTAAGTCTTTAAATCAGGTACTTGTTGTTCCATCGGATCTCAGATTGTAGGAGCCAGTGTTTTTCTCCAATATTCATCTATGCTCGATCTACGGGGGCTTCAGATGAATTCTCCACGTTTGGTGAAGAGGCGCGCCCTGCCACTGGGCCACGGCCAGGACGAGAGTGTTCTCCAATCTTTGGTAGCGCTGTCTCACCCCGGCTATTCTGTGGCGCATCAAAGCGGCGAACCCATGTACCCTTCCTTCTGCGAACATCTGCGAGGCACTGCATCGCCAAGGTAGGCCGAATAGCGCCCTATATGCGTTATTGTATTGTACTCGAAGTGTGTTCATGACGCCTTGTGAGTATCTTGTCCATAGTTCGCCGGTGTAAAAGCTCATGCAGTAGCTCTGGAATATTTGCTTCTTCACCGGAGAACTGCACCTGTTGAATCTCCTGGCGAGCATGTTGGCTCGCACGCTTAGTACTCTTCTTTGGCGTTCTATGTCATTTTTATCATTTAGGTCATCAGTGACGACATGCCCCAAATATTTTATTTCAAGGATTTGCAAGATTTGCAAGGGGCTATTATTTTATTCACTAAATTAATTTTCGATTTAATTTTTTTGTTTATTTCGAGGGTTTCTAAAGCACACAGATTAAAATATGAATTTATATTGCAATGTTTAAACTTTGTTTTTTTCTTTATGGAAGCTATGGCCTGACTCTATTAAATGATTAGCAAATTCGGAGTAATTATTATTTTGTAAACAAAGTTCATGTTCCCTGATTCTAGTTTTGAAATTTCTAGTTGTCATACCTACATACTGTGCATCACAATCGTTACATTCTAAAGTGTATATCCCGTTTTTTTCAAATTTATTAGAAACATCCTTATTATTTATCAATTTTTTTATTTTAGAATTAGTATAGAAAGCTGGAGAAATATGATCTGGTAATATACGGGATATTTTTAAAGATAAATCGCCTGTATAAAGAAGTTCTTTATATATTAGGTGTTTACCAGGTTTGCTCATATTATTACCATTGTATAGTGTAGCCGCGTAAAGCGCCTGGCGAACATCCAGCGAACGAAGGGTCAAGTCCTGCAAAATCCAAAAAAAAAAAAATAATAATTTTTAAAATCAGTATCCAATCTTCAAACCACTCCAAAATAAACAGGAAAAGTAAAAAAAAAACGACATCTAGCGACTCTTAAGAAGAAAACACAATTATCAAATTTATAGGAAAAGGTGCACTGGAATTCGACGGCAAAAACATGGAAAAAATCATTCTTCACATTGGTAAAAAAATGAACTTCGTAGTCTCCTCACTCTTGTCTATTTTAGTTTTCTGAAGGTTTCACGTCTACTGCGTGTGGATTGCACAGTCTGATTTTTTTATTTCCATTTGGTAATGCAATTAGTGATAATTTCTATTTCATAAGTTCACTACGTTAGTTCAATGTAATTGTTATTAACCGTGTGCGCTTGGCGCCTGGCAACTGGTAAACAAGCAACCGATCTAACTCAACAAAGTTGATAAATACTTATATCTAGCCGCATTGACTTTTTAAGGCCCCGTAACCGCTCTCGAAAAGAAGATGGAGAGATACGTAATTACGAATGTTGGAGAGAACACGCTAATATTTCATACGATAAAAGTGGAGCAAAAATTGCGAAAAAGCTTAATAAAACATGACTCGTTTACAATAGAGCAAAAATCTTAAGTATCATTTCACAAATATAACTTGTAAAATAATAGAAATAGACTTGTTTAAAATAATCTTCAGAGCTTACTTTGCGATTTTTTTCTATCGAGGAAATTTCTTATAATTTGCGTTTCGGCGTGGAACGTATCTAGAATGGAACGTATCTAGAACGTATCTAGAACGTATCAGAATTCAAAAATAACATATATTTTTTTAAGAGCTTTAAAACTTCAAATGTTTGAGGGAGATATGTAAGAAATCGGTCGAAATTCGGATAGCGCAGCCTTAACACATGAATTGAATTCTGTTTTTTGGTGACTGGCCAACTCAGAATGAAACCAACTCAGACTCACATCAGAAAGGTCATAAAGAGTGATGATAAAAAAATTGGTTAAATAGGTTATGTTAGGTTAGGGTTGACGGATAATTTTAAATTATTTTTTATAGCTTTTAATGACGTTTCAAAGAGTTGTTGAGTTGACTTAATTCTGAGTTGGCATGGAACCCTGTTTTTTATAACATTCAAGTTCACTGCAGTTGTACATCACATCCACTGTTTTCTTTGTCTAATCGCGGTTAATAAACTACTCGTATATAGCAATTCTTCACTGCTGTGAATTTCAAAACAAAGTTTGTAAATTAATAAACTAGACAACTAAGATTAAAACAGAAATATTTAACTTTTATAAATAGCACACTAGATATTTGATAAACTTTTTGATTACTAAAATAATTTTTCAGTTCAGTTGGGTATTTTGGCCTCAAATTGGCATGCATTGCAATGCCATATTCAAAGAAATAAATTGTTTCTCCGTGCATATCCTTTTCCGTTCGTCCCCGTTCCCCTCCCACGTCCCCTTCCCATCCTGCGTTCCCCTTCCACCTTCCCTGCCTTCCCTCTCCCCTCTCCCGCTTCCCTGTCCGGCCAATCCCCCTCCCCCGTTCCATATATTCAGTCCCAGTACATCCAGTTTTCAAACAGCTCGCGTGCCACATATTACAATTTTTTAATTCGAATTTTCATTTTTAATAAATTACAAATTCAAAACGAAAAACAAAAAAAAATCAATTTGGTTTATTATAAGAACAATTAAATATTACAAGAAAAATCTAGGTAGCTTTTCAAAATATCTATAATTCTCGATGCGATTCGGGACGAATAGGAAAGACTCGCAGAGAAAAATAATTTCTTTATTAGTGGCTTTGCAACGCATGCCGGGAACTCGCTAGTATGATAAATTATAAATATGTATTTATTCATTTTATTCCCAGGTACCGCAGAGGTATTGCTGTGATGAAAGATGACTTTTATACTGCCTGCTCCCGGGATCAATTCAAGAATAAAGATCAATGGAATAAATGGAGCGGAAGTATGATCTCTTCCTAGTCAAGAATCCTGTGACTAAACGTTGTCCCATTGCCGGAAAATTTAACTCCACTCAAAACGGAGATTTATTTTAATTGGTGCTTTTACATATGTTAATCCCAACGCACGTCTTTTTCTCCTTTATATTTTCTAATTTCTATTATAATTTTTCCAATTTTCAGCATCATTATATACTAACCATATGTTCACACCAGACTTCATACAAAGTAACTATATTCCTTTGGTCACCATGAAACAGGCAGCTGCCTAGGATGGTGATTTAATGTATTTACTCTATGTAAATGTCTTAATAATATAACATGAATTTTATAAATAATAAAAACACAATGCTTATTTTTTTAAGTAGCCAACAACAAAACACTGGAATTTATACGTATGATGAAAAAGACAACTGTGTGCCTTACAATAATTGTAGGGCAATTTATACAATTTATTAGTGGTATTGAGGATTAGTACTATTTAATCTTATGTTACAAGCACGGGAAATTTATTTATTCTGTGTTTTTGGCCATCAAGCTCTCCTCAAATCCCACTTTTCAAAAGATTCAGCGATATTTGGGAAACATTACCGAAGGAGCACAAAGATTGTCTTGACCTCGATAAGAACGCAGAACAGTTCGCTGAAAATATTCTTGAGAGTCTTACAACCTCTCTATCTGGAGAGAATCAAGTTCGCGATGATAACGAAGAGCTAATAAAGCTCACCATGATTATTTTGAACGAACCACCTGCGAAGATACATTGGATACACAAGAATGAGGAAGAAAGTCAATTTTTACTTTTTTGTTGAACAAAACAGAAAAATCGTTTCTACTGAAACATCCAAAAAGGAATTAACAAACATAGTTTTGAAAGATTGCGACTAATATTATGTTAATTATTGCTTTGTTACCAAATTTTGTTCACATTCAAAAACTTTGTGTACTTATTTGATTAAAATACTCGTAATATTAATAAACCTTAAATTGCGCGTTTTACTTGAAATCCTGAACTTTTTGTCAGAAACTTCTAATTCGATGAGCACCCCCATTGTATATAAGATAGGGGGCTGAAATTTTTTACACATAATAGAAATGGTAGGTGTAACAAATCAAGGGGGTGGCCACACCTGTACTTGAAATTATTTT
This sequence comes from Glyphotaelius pellucidus, assembly GCA_936435175.1. NCBI lineage: Eukaryota > Metazoa > Arthropoda > Insecta > Trichoptera > Limnephilidae > Glyphotaelius > Glyphotaelius pellucidus. The sequence goes on from OW386537.1 coordinate 23,909,249, forward strand.
TTTTACTATGGGGGCCTGGACCACCTGGAATGGAAAGAATTTCTTTTCCCTCATCGCATGGATCTGAAGAAAATCACAGCATGCCTTATAATAATTGAAAATATCGTGGAAAATGTAATATAAGCCCGGTAATGAGAAAAGATTTATTCCAGCTCATAAAAATTTGCGTAGAAACAAATTATTTCCTCTTCAGTGACAAATACATAAATACTATCACAGACAACAAAATATTGGTCTTCCCATAGGATCACCGAAAGTACACTTCTGGCGGAGATATTTATGGATTATGTTGTGAGGCTTAAGGTAAGCAGGGAGGAGAAAGAAAAGGGGAAGAGAAAGATGGGGAAGTACCTGGCCATTCAGATCTAGTCACCAAACACGGCTAAAGCCATTTCATGCAACGATTTGATTCTGAATGGTGGTCTTACATCAGGTCTTACTACTTATACACTTAAAAAAAAATTGTTCATGGGACGATATATTCATTGCTTATCCAGCCAAAGAGGATAGTTTACCTGTTGTATAAATTTGATGCTTTTAATAAAAATTTCAACAAATTTTGAAAATTTTCCAATGTTTTTTAAATGTCCTATTTATTTCGTATTTTTGAAGATGTTGTAAAAAAAATACCGTTTTAGAAACGAGATATAATTATCTTTTAGATTTTTGTAATCGAAATATACTTTAGTGTTGCAATATTTTAAGCTTCAAACACGAAAAATGTTGAAAAAAAAGCCTACCCACACATTTTTAAGTAAAACGGTTAAAAATTTCATAAAATTGCGTCCTCTTACTTAAGGAATTTGCATTACTTTTTTAAGTGAAACTTCTTTAGCACCGTTGTGATTTGAAACTCAATAAAAACGGAAATGACAAGAAAAATAGACAAATAAGTATATCTATAGGATTTAGCCTGTGAGAGAATGAACCTACTTACAGGACCTACGAAGCGTCAAGCTGCGCTCATTGGTCGCTTTGATTATGAGCTCACTTTTCAAGACTCCTATTGTGAATCGCACAATATGATTTTTTTTAATGTCGTTCGTACAATTAAAATTATTAAAAAATTTAATAATTACTCCCCAAGAATAACCGGAAAAAACTGACATTTTATATTAATTTTTGAACAATTGAACGTTGATTTCTCGAATTTGTATTTTTTTTAAACATTCATAAGGCATTTATGTTATTTAAAAAAAACATAACTTTTATGGAAGTTTTATTAAACTTCCATCAAAATGAAAGAAAGGCCAAGAAAATTACTAAAATTCTGTAAAATTCAAATGTGCAAACTAACCAGCATAAATTATTACTAATCAAAACCCTACCAGGAACACAAGAGCTTGAAGGGGTAAAACTTTTCTATCTTCGCCTTCTGTAATCTCATGTAATATGCAATCCTATGTATATTACAGAAATATGTGCGCCTTTCCATCCAAATTTCCGCATTCTGCGTGGCATTGAAGTTGTGTAGATTGCGGAATCTGTCATCGACGGTAATTTGGTATTAGAACTGAAGACCAAAGCAAACAGCGCTTTTCAACGGGAACCCAAAATTATTAATTAAATCTCATCTTCATACCCTCGTCTTATTCTGGCCCTTAAACGGTCCCTGACAGTTACTTCAAACAAGGCCCCTTAAGACATCCTCCATCCATTGTAGACCCAGCTTCTCTTCACACTTCTCTGGAGTTGCTTGCCTCAACTTTGCCACCGGACATCTTTCCTTTGGAACTGTGATTAGAATTTTACACCGAAGTCGGTTTTCGGCATTCTGGGTATATTTTCAAACCATCACATCTGCGAAATTTCTGTAAAGAGTAGCAGGGGTTGAATCTGAACAACATCTTGGACCGTCAAGCTTCGCAATCGATTCCATTTTCTAAAACCTGCTACTCCTTTAAAAAAATCTCATCTTCGCAAGTTGGACCGTAGAACATACTTTCACAACCAGATTTGGTGATCATAATGATTTATACACTGATAACTTCGTCTCGAGTCTTATCTCTGCTATAAAGAGGTTACAGCACACTGCTCGCCGCACCATCTTTTAAAATTATTATTGAAAACATATAGGTGCAACACAGAGCAGAAGAAAAATAAACTATCTTCTTTGAAAATTATAGAATTAAAACTGAGAGGGAGCACAATTAATTTACGGCTTAGCAACATCATTTTAGTTGAAACCTGGCTGCGCAGTTAAGTGATTTTAAGTAAGTGAACAAAGTTTCATCACCAGTGGTTCACTTATATATTCTTACTGTAATTAAGTTTTTTTTGCACATTTCTCTTATAAAATTGTATTTAGGAATGAAATCTAACAATAAATAAAGTAGATTATTAATGTTAATAAGAATTGATTAATAGACAGCAAAAACAATAACACAAGACCCTTAAAATAAAGTTAAGATAGGAGTTTTATATGATTTGAGATTTTCAGGGCCAAAAGTATTGTTGTGATTATTTTTTTGAAATTTGAGAAGAAAATTGTTTTAGAATTTTTTTAAATTTGCCATGTGGTCACCCCAAGTGTTTTTCTAAATTTGGTGATTTAGCAGGGGTGCCATCAACTGCGTGGCGAGCTGAATCGGGATAGGCCGGTTGTGGAATATCTTTTGACCTCTCTAGCTGGCGTCTCTCGACCCATCATCCTGCAACGCACTGGGAGGGATGATTCATACGTCCATCACTCCTGGATACACCGACCTCCCAGATTCCTACCCACCTCTCTCACCCTTTTCCTTTCCAGAACTTTCTCTTCTTCCTTTCCTTAAAAAGACCCTTCACACAGCATCCTCAAAGATGACATAGGCCTTGAGGGAAAATATTTTCCTCAGGGCCTCCTGTCTGGACTTAATATAAAAAAAAAATGAAAACAATTTGGGGTGCAATCATGTTGCGCCTCCTCCTTCTATAATAATCTATCGGATAGCGTTACAGTGTCCATCATTAGGGCAGATTTGTAGATTGTAGTGAAGTGAGCACATAGGTATTGTGCATGTAGAAGTGACACCGTGTTCTATTCACTGATAGTTAGAGACTGAGTGGACATGACCACGGAGGAAGATGGCGCTGTGAGCATTGCCAACCTTTTGCTGAGTACTTCATGGTAACTCAAGTTATTTTCAGGCGGTACGAAGTTTGCCGGGTCAGCTGGTTAACAATAAAGGAAAACACTTAGATAACCTAGAAGCCTTAGAAATAAAAAAAAATCTCTTAATAATAATGAGTCCAATATCAATAAACAAAAACTATTATCTTATAGCCCTATCTTCTTCGATTAGTCGAAGCCTATCTTAGATAATATAGTTCCTTTCCTTCGCCTTCATGGCCCACGACGTTGTAAATAACTAATCGTGTAAAATAAAACCAAATTCTTATTTTAAGCTTTTGTAAAGGTCACTTTATGAAAATTTCCAGTCCCAAAGAGCTCTAAATTCACTAGTCTTTCAAAATAAATACTAATTCAATTTTGGCATTAATCTTCTTATAAATGTAAAAGCAACAGTGATGAGGGTAGGGGTAAAGGTAAATTCATGCAATGTCCAGTGTTTTCAATATAATGTCCTCCACGTGCAAAGTCGTATCTTCACCAAGCATAAACTTTCTAAAAAAGTGTGTTTATCGGAAGTGACCTGCCAGGTAAGTATGTTTCTGTATCTATTTGTAAATAATTAAATTAGATAGATCCTAAGAATTAAAAAAAATAAAATAAAAAAAATTGTAAAGCGCCCCTGAGGTTATTTTTCACAAAAACGGCGCTCTACAAATTGTCCAATTATTATTATTATTATTATTATTATTATTCCCTTCCAATGTATGTTCTGTTTCCTCCACCCACTCTTCATTAATCCCTAGTCACACCCCCACCCCTATCACAACCCTTAGTAATACATTGTACTCACCCACTGTTTTGTAATTGTCAAGTCATTATGAGTTTGCTCTGAGGAAGGAATGGTCGTTCCCAAACCGGCCGGCTTTAATAAAATATATAAGTGGTTCTAACAAAGATATATTGTTTCATTTATTTATAATGGAACCACAAAGTTATAGCTTCATTCAAAAGTATACACTTTATTTCCTATATGCACTATTTGATGTTGGTGTCTGTAGAAGAAATAAAGGATAGTGCAGTTGGAACGGTGACCGGACAACTCGAAATGAAGCCAACTCAGAACCATCTCAGATAAGTCATTTACAGTGATAAAAAAATATATATAAAAAAATGGTTAAATAGGTTACGTTAGGTTAGGGTTATCGGCTAATTTAAAATTATTTTTTTCATAGCTTTTAATGACTTTTCAAGGAGGTGTTGAGTTGACTTAATTCTCAGTTGGCATGGAACCAGTTGGAACAGTATTCAATCAATAACTCAAATCAGTTCAAATTATCATTTGGAACCTTGTAATTCCACAGGGTCAATGTAACAATAGCTCCTCAATGTTATCTGTGCAAGTGGCCAAAAGAAGAACTAACTACCTATTATAAACTTTTTTTTAAATCTATAGTTTTTGTAGTTGCAACATTCATTTTACAATCCCATTATCTGCCTCCTTTTCCCAAACACTTCACTTGTTTGGTCAAAAGAGTGGCCAAGGAAAAGAAACCAATATAAGCATTTTATACATTATTTATTAAAGTGAATACAATAACGCGAACCGTTAGACTTTCTTAATTACCTCATAATAGACTACTATATTTGAAGAAGTATTGCAATTATTAACTTGAGGTACTTAGTGAGTCCGGGTCGGGTCATGAGTGCAATGCGCATTCGACCATACTCATGATCCCACAGCAACTAATGCGTCACGCGATTCCATGATTCGTCATACAAATGTAGTCTCTACAATAATACTTAGCACTTTTTTTATCTAGAAAGATAATTATCTTATAGACAGGCTGCGGGGATCACACATGCATCAATTTATTTCGAAATAAAAAGAAAAATATTTATGCTTGATCTTTACTTTTCATAATGTTTATCTTGTCCATAATACTATCCATAAAGTTAACACTTAGTAAAAGAGGCAACACAAATAATTGTTAGTTTACATTTTTCAGATTGTAGTCTTACAACTGCGTTGAAATGTTTGTGAAAACTGTTTGTCAACTTTTTATGATTTACTACTTAGTACTTTTCCTATCGCACTGATTTTCTTTTTCACTCTCTTTATCGCTGCCATGTCCTTGGCATCAAATCCAGACTGCCTCATGTAGATCAATACATTATTTATGGAGCTTATGGCATCTTTATTTGTCAAATATGCTGTTTCGTTACCCTCAGTTTCTATCGCAGAAATGTCTTTGTCGTCTTTCACATCTCCAACCACTTCCTCTGAATGTCCAGTATGCGGCACAACTGCAGGGTTATTTAAATCGATAAAGTCAATAACTTTTGCAAGGGGATCCTGATCATATTTTTTGATATCGAACGCTAGAGTACGCTTTGAAGGCATTTTCTTTCCTTGAATAATGGAATTGTTATTTTGAATATTCTCTAACGTAATAATTTGGTTATCATCTGTAGAATGGATTATGGGTGATTCTTCAACTATTTCGCATATTCCATATCTCTGCTTAAATCGGGTCAGCCATCCGGTAGAGGCGTTGAAGTTCCCCTCCAGCCCGAAGGCTTGGTGGAAAAACTTGGCCTGGCGAACACACATGGGGCCAGATATTGGAAGACCTCCTGCCCGTTTCTGAACAAACCAATCTAAAAGAGCAACGTCTACTTCTTCATACTTAGATTTCTTCATAGACTTGCGTTTCATTGAATTAATGCCCTCCATCCGTGTGATAAAATCATATAAATTTGACTTGTTTTTCTTTATGTCTCTGACAGTTGTGTTTGAAATGCCAAACAGATCACTCACACTGACCACTGTCTCCCCTTTCTCCAGATGCGTAATGACGTCCAGTTTTTCTTTTAAGGTAAGAACTACTTTTTTTCGTTTACCTTCCATATTTAATGTTTATATTTATGAAGATTCGTATGAATTCAAAATGAAGGTATTAAATATTTGATATCTCCGTTTTAGTTAAAGAAATGTTTTAGGAAATTTAAAACGTTATTAGAATATAACTTTTCTTTTGGAAAGTCAAAAATAGAGCTTTAGCAAGTTTTAGTTTATTTGGTCCATGAAACTTTAGGAATGTCAAAGTGCTCGGTGAGACTGTCCAAGTGCTGGTTGAATTTCTCCACTCGCTGTTTGTGAGTCATAGCGGCTTTCTGTGCAATCCGTTCCTTTTGCTGAAATTCAAACAAAATCTTTAGTATTTTTGAAGAAGTACACCTAGAAGAGATACATAGTATTGGTACAATTTTCTATTGTAAATATCATTAAAAATGGTTTCTCGAACAAGAATTTCCGTGTATTACCTATGCCAAAACATGGCCTGAACAAAAGAAGTCAAATTATCTGTTTTTTTGATGAATTAGTTAATAAAATTAATTATTTTCCTTTGCCAGTGGCTGAAATAATTGTTTTTCATTGTTATCTAACTGATACGAAGAGTATTTAAAATAATTTGTGCGTATTAACCGTTGTATGTCCAGTAATTCTGAATGTTTACTAATAATGGCGACACCATCTTCGGTAGAATTGAAAAATTCTGCTATTTTGTGGGTTTTTATGGCATTACCAATTGAGGTATGCTGTGAGGCTGAAGATATTGGGGAGGGACAGAGATGGGTAAGAGTAGGGAGGGGAATAGCCTGGCTATTCCGATCTGGTTGTCATGCAAGGTGGAATGGGTAAGTTGCAAACTAACTCGGCTTAGTGGCCGACAGCAGCAGCCTTTGCAGGTATGAATCATTAGATTTCAAAGAGGAAGTTAGACACCTCCCAGCTTTTTTCACTGGGTTTTTAGGTGTAGAATTACAAAAAGTTTTAAAAAATCAGATGAAGACGAAAGGCTTAAGGATAGGATTATCCTTTAACTATGGACGTGTGGTCTCACAGGCCGCTTGCAGTTTGTGAATTGCGTGCCCCTCTCCTCCCTTTACCCCACGCATCTGTCCGCCTCAGTTGCTTCGGTTTTAGTGGCAAACGACTTCGAGAGTGAAGGTTACGTCGCCGGCTGTGTGAGTAATGTAAGCTTACGTCGTCGTTGCGCGAGTAATTTCACTTTATATTTTGATTGCGGTCTGTGGGACCGTGCGTCCATTTGTATAATAAATTGAGCTGATGATGATTTTATTTGTTCTAGATTTTATTTGTTCTATTAATTAAAAATGTCAGAAAACGATCAACCCAGTACATCTGCAAGTAAACGAACATCAAATTTATCGATTCCATTGGGTGCGAGTAAAATATTTCGATTAGATGATCCTTCTTTTGAAGACGAACTCCAGCGATTGCTTTTAGGATTCGATCAGTGCGACAACGATGGGGATGTTGATGATTTGTTTGTTTTATGAAAGTGACATTGAAGAAAATCACTTGAGTGCCCAAGAGATAACTGCAGAAAGTGGTAGTACCGGCAGAGCTGACGGTGATTTACGGAGATCAGACAGTGAAAGTTCAGATGACGACGATACACCTATTTTACAGTTACGGCCCTCGAAGTATTACTATGGTAAAAATCGCTATAAGTGGGCTGCAGAACCACCTTCCAGAAGAGTTCGCATTCCACAGCATAATATAGTGTTGAACAGATCTATCTATTCAGCACCTGACTGGGGACGAAAGGAAGGATCATATCAGTATTTGGAATAATTTTTTCGATGATGAAACACGACAAACCATTTTGACATGGACTAACTTCAAAATTACTGAGTTTAGAGCCAAATTCAAGCGGCGAGACAGGTCAGAATTAAAAGAAATGGATACAATAGGGTTATTATACTTTTAGGGTTATTATACTACTCTGCTGTTCTGAAATCAAATCACGAATCTACCAGCTTTGCATTCGCTACGGATGGCACAGGCTGTGAAATATTCAGGTGCTGCATGTCAGAAACCAGATTTTTAGTTCTTCCGACCTGCCTGCGTTTTGACAACCCTGCAGATCGCGCTGAGAGAGACCGAGAAACTGACTGCAATTTCTGCTATATTTGATAAGTTTACTGCCAATTCTCAAAAACTATATCAAGTCAGTGAATATGTTACTATTGACGAGATACTAGTGGAGTTTCGTGAAAGAAGCCACATGATTTCGTACATGCCGCAGAAGCCCGGTAAATATGGGTTGATTATTTGGGCTTTATGTGATGCGAAGACCTTTTACATTTATAATGGTTATTTATATTCGGGGAAAGGTAGTGATGGGGTCGGATTATCGCCTGATGAAAATAAATTTCCTGTTCGCACTCAATGCGTTCTACGCTTGACAGCCGTTACAAAGAACAATCGAAACGTGACAGCAGACAACTGGTTCTCGTCTGTTGAACTTGTAGATGAACTGTCCAAGCTTAACTTAACATATGTTGGGACTCTGAAAAAGAATAAAAGGGAAATTCCTAATGAATTTCAGCCACAAAAGTCTAGAGAGATCGGTTCAACATTATTCAGTTTTACGAACGACAAAACTATGTGTTCCCATGTGCCAAAGAAGAATAATGCTGTGCTCCCGATAGCTTTGATATATCAAAACTATCGACGAACATACAAAAAAAACCGAAATGATATTAATCTATAATTCCATCAAAGGGGGGGTAGATGAAACTGACAAAAAATGTTCGATTTATTCGAGCAGTCGTCGAACAAGAAGGTGGCTTATGGTGATTTTTTACAGAGTTCTGGACTTGTGTAGCATTAATGCCTATATTTTATTTAATCAACACAAAGGCAGAGAACTAGAAAGAGGTAAATTTTTTAAATTAGCTCAATCCCTGGTAGTTCCACATATGCGAAGACGTGTTTTAAACCCTCATTTGCCAAATGAATTAGTTATGATGCTGAAAAGTGTTTTGGGCCCTGAAATGCCAACCCAAGCGCCACCAATCCAAGAAACTATAGTTCCTAAACGTAAGACGTGTAAACTATGCCCACGAAAGATAAAAAGAAAGACGATTTACACTTGCGAAGGCTATAAACAGCCAATATGCCTACAATGTTCTAAGCAAAGACTGCCAATAAATAAATATGCATAAGTTGGGCCTTTGTCAAAATTTTTATGTTTTGTTTTAAGAAGTTAATGTTAAGTTTTTTATATTTTTTATTCTTTATATTTTATTGTAAAATTAGTGAAACTTACTGAAAAAGTAATTTTCCTTGGATAATGTTCCTACAAACTGATCTCGAGTAAAAATGACTGAAAAGTGCCCTTGATTGTTAAATGGTTAGATTTTAGTTTAAAATAAATATATTTTAATTAAAATGTCTTGTTTTATTTACATTTGGTAAAGTCCGTAAATAAATAAAAACAATTTTAGGTACAATACTTACTTAACTAGATAAATTCCGGCTTTTAAAGATAGCGGTCTACGAGACTGCATGTCCATAGTAGTGTAACAAAAATGTAACGTCCATAGTTAAAGGTTAAGCAAAATATCCACAAGCATCATTACATCCGGCAGCCGTCAGAATAATGGCTGTGGTCTTTCTTGTGACAATGTAATTTTTTTGACAATATCTATATAATCTATTTATTTATTTATTTATTTCTATGCATTACAGTATTTACCTATAGATCAATTTTGAAAAACATTTTTACATAATATATATTGTAATTTTATTATGTTGGGTGTAAGGTAGGTTTGTGAAGGTGAAACTGTGGATAGGTATTGTTGTATGTTTCGTGAACACCTCACTAGGAGAACCTGTGCTGAGGTGTTTACGTGTTTATTTATGTTTATGTATGACAAGTATTTATGTGTTGTAATAGAAAGTTTTATATGTTTTTTTTTTTTTTTTTCAAATTTTAATAGTTATTGTACATTGGTTATTTAGAAGAGAAAAAAAAAGTATTTGAATATATTAGAGGAATATAAAAAATATATATATCTATAATAACGGTTTCAAAATTAGAAATTTCAGCATGTTTTCTGAGTTTTAATTACATGTTTTAAAGAAAATTAAGTATTAGGGTTAATCTCGATTGTGTACTTTCCTAAAATTGACACCGTAAGTAAGCCGGCCAACAATCCCGCATTCTGTGGGACGTTACATTCAATGTAATGACCGTTGTAATCCCGCATTGCAATACTTAAGAAAATAGTCCCGCAAATCGTCAAAAGCATAAGTTTACTGAAGACTTGCAAAAAGAATTTCCTTTCTTGCAAAAGTGTTTCTTTGGAAGTACGTTGCAACAAATGTAATAGAACATTTTTTGTTGCTCACGGTGGCAGATATGATATACAAAGGCATTTGAAATCGGACAAGCACAAGAAAGCGCTGACCGCCGCAAGTACGTCAATGATTTTTTACTTCCGTCAAGAAAAATACCGTGACATAGAACCAGAGCTGGAAAAAGCTGAAGGTTTGTGGGCTTCAAATGTTGATTCAGTAGTTATGTTGTTTGTTTCTAATTTAAGTGCACCGTCGACACATCCGCAGTCTTCTTGTGAATAGTGTGGCCGCCCACCTACCCCTATCCTCAAGAGTGTCCGGCATTGATATTTCATAAAGTCGGCCGCCCCATAAGTCAAAACTGAATTTCTACCAGACAGCAAGTTTAGAACACATTTTAGTACATCTAATAGTAATATTTACCATTTTATCGTGCATTTTTTGAAAAGCCTGCTCAGCGGGAGTTCTTTTCGACTCGGTCACAGATTGTTTTACTTCTGACTCTGCGACCTTGCAGGCCTGTTCGGCCAATTTTTTATCCTTATTCTTCTTTCGTTTTTTACTGACACCGGAATCACCTTTTAGATTTAGTTTTCCCCGAGAAACACAAGAATATTCATCTGCTTCATCAGCCATTTCAGTTTGACATTTGACAGGAGGTTGACCATAAATAAACCAATCCATAAACAAACCAATCCCAACCAATCTCATTGACTGATTTCCTAGTTTATGGAACGTTGATAATTTTTCACTGCAAAGGCTGATATACACTTATGTACTTTAGGGCTTCGATTTGGTATATTTGTGGGCTTCGGAGTCTATCAAGCGGCTTGACGGCGAGCACCAAGGTTCGTAGAAAATGCGTTTAACAAGGTTAGCTCATACGGGCCTTTTTCGAAAAAAAACATTCGTCGGGCCGCTTTCGAAATTTCGAACGCATTGTTTGAAATAAAAGACTGCCACTTATATTGAAATTAATTCAACTTTCCCAGTGAAACATGAACTTCAAGCTACATCATGAATTTTAAACTAATCACCGCTTGCCCCCTCGATGAGCTCATCTTGTTAAACGCATTTTCTACGAAACTTGGGCACGTAAATTTTTTGTTACTTATTTGTCATTTTTATTTAATATTGTCCATTTTTGTCCATGCTTACGCGCTTGACGCGCGCATCAACAACCCGTTGTGCCGCAGGCAAGCCTTTGTCTATGTCTTCGTGTGATTTATTTATAGATGATGTAAATTTTAAAATGTTGCGACCATTCTGATTCTGCTCATTACATGGTTAACCTCAAAATGCCATTTAGATTGTAGGAAACTTATATATTAAAACAGTCACCAAACTGCAATGTTTACTGAATAATAATATCTTTGCACAGAAGTGTCTAATTCTAGCGCTGATAAGACTTTTTAGAATAAACTATCAATATTTTTTACAGTCACACAAAACATTTTGAGGCACTAGTTAGTACTCAATGAAATTAGAAAGATCGGTTGTTCATTTAGAATAAATCAAATATACACCAACCAAATTGATAAATAACCTCAAAATAACCCATTTACCTACTTTAATTATGAAAAATAATCACCATGTCAATCTTTAACACATACTGGAAACCTAAATCGTAACCTAAGAGTATTATTTCATCGATTACAATTCACGTGTGAATACTACGATTGTCTCGGTTTAACATTTCGATTAATTCTGACCAATTATAACGCTTATCTCACATCGATTAATTCTGACGAATCACAGAGCTTGTCTTGCATCGATTCCATTTTCGAATGATTTTTGACGTTTGAGTTCAACGATTGTCTCGATTAACAATTCCATTATTTCTGACCAATCACAGCGCTTGTCTTGCATCGATTCGTATTCGAAGCGATTATTGACATCGATTGTTCAAGAATCGATTTATCTATGACAATGTATCGAATTACATCGATGGTAAAAAAGATCGATGCAACGTCGATTTTGCTTTTGATTGTTCCCATCGCTAGACCAAGCTTTAGTACCCTTTACACACAGAGTTCGGAGCGGAACGTGCCCCGCGCCACTTCAGGCCGCCGCGCAGAAAAGTAAAGACCGAAAGTAAGATAACGGTTTACAGCGCAGTTCACTGTGAGACTTTTCTGCGCGGCGGCCTGAAGTGGCGCGGAGCTCGTCCCGCTCCGAACTGTGTGTAAAGGGTACTTTTAAGGCGGAACTCCTGCGCCAGAATACACATGAAAACTAGCTTGAACCCCACTATAAACGTTCTTTGTTTTCCGTCTCCTGCGTTTTTTTAAACATGGTTTGAAAGATTGGTGTGAACAGGTGTGAAGTTCGCGCGGTCACACACTTTGCTAGTGGCCTGTCCACGAGTCCACGCGTCCACGCGTACGCAACTGACTTGACGTTTGACGTTTAGCGTTTAAATAAATGTTAAAATATGTTCCGATGAAGAAGAGATGCTACATCAGGGAGAAAACAGAAATATTTTAATAGATGTTTATTTACCAGGAAAGATTTCCGACTAATATCAATTATTATGACCTAAAGTCAGTATTTGAATTTCGAATGCGTAATTAATTACGCATTCGAAATTCAAACGTCAAAAGTCGAGTTCTCTTAAGGAATTTAGCGATGATATTGTAAACGAAATATAAAGGAGAACACGCAGATTTCAACTTAGACCTAACCTACCTAACTAGATTTTTATTAGGTATTTATTTATCAGGGAAAGAATAGAATACCTATTTTAATTAGTCATTTCTTCCGTGTCTCTGAAACCGATTTATAAATTAATAGACTTTTTTTACAAGTGAGATCACGAAAGATATAATCATCATTACGACAGTATTTATTTGGAATTTAAAGTCATAATTAGGTATTAGGCTCGCGCGGTTGACATAACCCCAAACGTCATTCGATTTACCTCCGGTACCAACCAACCGCTTCGTACGGCTCCTGTAAAAATATGAACTTATTTCCCCCCCCCCCCCCCCCCGCCAGCCCCGCCGGCCCCGCCTGCCTTCCCGCTCCCGCTTCACCCACTTCAAAAATAATATTAATATTAATATTGTTAATATTCGTTATTATGTTATAATTTTATTATCAAATATATTTATTATATTGTATTTAGGTATCATAATATTTTAAACTAGTGATTATTAAGCTTGCTCATTGCGCATAACCTCAAAAACTTGTTCGGTTTGATTCTCCATACATGACCGCATCGCGCGGCTCTTGTAAAAATATGAACACATTTCCCCCCGCCAGCCTTCCCCCTTCGCCCGGGATATGAATGTTTTCCGTCGGCTGTGGTAAAGCTTGAACACAGGGTTTTTGAACACGAAGTGTTCAAATTTTCAATGTTTTGGGTGCTGTTCAAGCTAGTGTTCATGTGTATTGTGGCGCAGGAACGCCGCTTTACCTAGTGTTCATGGATATTTCGTGAGGTGAGAGTCTATTCTACATCTTTTGTCTATGGTAAAATTAAAAACATAGAAGAAAAATATTTATTTGTTGTCAATGTTAATTTGTCAACTGCCGACGAGTGATTATTGTTGTGCACATGGATTAGTGAACGCCTCTTTTTTTTCGATAAATTTCTAACGTGTTTGCAATGGGGATTCTTGAATCGAATTCCTTGAGTATCAACAAGACGATGTTATTAGGATTTATTCTGTTGTTTGGTAAATATTGTGCATTGACATTTCTTGTTTACGCTGGTCGACGCCCTAAAAAATGTATCAGAACGAGTGACTCACAAATATTTGAATTGCAGACCCTTATTGAAATATTTTCTAATATTTGGATGAACTCGTTTTCTTTTGTTTGCTCTGCAAACTTTGGTGGCAAGCTGACTCTCTTTTCATCAGAAAAGAGCCTTAAATTTTTCCTGGTTTATGTTGTATTCTAAGCTTCACATCATAATATTATCTTTATTTACAGTTGCTGGAGTCAGCTCTGAATGTCAGATTCCTTTAGTTATTCGAGGTGCCTGGTTTTCTTGGGAAAATGGGAAAAGCACTCTTACTGAAATCAATGCTGAAGAAATGACAAGAAGGTATGTTGATTATTATATTGAGTTTTTTACGTAATAATATGTCTGTAATGGTTTTTTTTCTATTATTTAACATAGGTTCTGTAATATTATAACATTCTCAATATATCCTTTCTAGGGGTGTTTGTGTAAACATACAAGACGATTACCATGTCAACTACACCTTGATCTTAAGACATACATCATGCTACTACTGCGTGAAGCTGTTGGTACGAACTGTAAATGTGTTGGATAAGATGGAGACTCCGTGTGTGAACCTGGCTCCTGGAGAAGAGCCTACGGTGGACCGAGTCTGCAAGGGCCTCAATCCAGATCAGCAAATCGTTACCTTGTTTAGCGAGAACTATGTTCCCGTAAGTTCCACTAAAGGTTAATTTCCATTACCGCTTTGCAAGCAGATACCCAATGAGAATAGTTTAGTAATTTGTTGTTTATCTTATCCAGGTTAATTGCCGTTCATCGCTGGAAGGGGTGTGGCAATTTGCATATCAGAATCGATTCCGCTTTACTGGAGAATGCGATGCACCAGATGCCCAGATCAGGTCCTGTCAGACAGCCGGTACTCAGTTCCTCATCACCAATCAGAAGTTTAACATCACCTACAAGAGTTGCCTTGGAATGTCTGGTACTTTTGACGGAATTGTTGAGTACAGTTGTCTCGGTAAGATATACTATATTTTCTGTTGTTTTTTCAGTTAAGTTGCCGATTTCCACCTCGAGCTTAGTATGCAAAAGTTTTTTAAAATAACACTTGGTTTCTGTGATGTATGCATAAAAGGTTACGAGCGCAAGCGAAATACAATGCTTGCATGAGCCTATAATGAATGAAAGCGTGATCCGTCTTCTTTGGCTAATGAGCCGCTCCCCAATACTACCAGTACTACGTAACCTTCACGTTCTACATTACTCCAAGTCATTTTCAGGCACAGACTATACATTTGCCCAACAAGACGTTACAATACAGTTTCAACTTAATTTCTACAAGAAATAACTGTTATGTCGGGGGAGATGGTAAAAGACGCATTAATGTCCCACTTTTTCTCAATCAAAGTTAAGTTTGAAGATTAGGAAATATGCATAAATTATAAAACCTAGCCTAATGCAGGTTTTACACCATTTCTTTTTTCAGCCCGATTCCCGGATAGAGAGAGACCAAAGAAAAAAATTTTCACATTATGCAATCGCTATTTTCATCTCTATTTCCATATCTACGATTTCAGTTTGCATCACAGCAAACATGGTTCATGTGTTATTGAATTGATATCGTGAATATGAAAATAGAGATGAAAACAGCGATTGTGTAAATAGTTGTTTCCAGGAATAATAAGTGTTTTTTTTAATTTTTTTTATCAACTGTGTGAGGCGGGATTCGGCAACAATTTTCTTCTTCAAAATATAATTCACAAGGAGGAAATCCTTAATTGGTTTTATTTTGGCTATACAAACAAGTACAAACTGAAAATAACTGTAAACTGTCTATTTCCAGAAAATAAATAAATAATAAAATTTTGTTCTTAAAAATAATTTTTTTTGTAGGGGATTGGTTTGTTGACAAAAATCATTTCTTTGCTGTTGCCAATACTAAAGAATCTCGTAAAGATGAAAAATACAGATGCTTCCTCAAGAACAGAGATGATGATTTGTATATTGGAGCTTCTATTACTGCAGAGTGTAATGTGCTTAAAACTCCTGAGAAATCTCCTGAAAGGCTGCGAATAACGCCCGTCAAGGTTTGTATATCCTAATAGAATACATATTATATTTATTCTAATAAATTTAAACATTGGAAACTCGCATAAGAGCATCTCTCAGAGTAATTCGCATACAAGCAAAATAAAGTTTAAAAAATGGCTCTCAACAAGCGACATTTCTCTCTTTGTCCCTATAAAAAAAAGTCTGTTTTTTTCAGCATGGAATGCATTGTCATATTTTACAAAAATTTATATGGGAAAAATTGTTACGCTTAACAAATTTTTCGCATTACGAGTAATCATGCTCGTTGTACGAGGTCCACTGCATCTAAAACTTATTTTTTCTCAACAGTCTGAAGTCGTAGAACCTGGGTGTCGCTTGCCACAAAACTTCTCTGGGGATTGGATTAACACTGCTAACATAGATGCTGATGTGTTTATTAATGAAACCCACATTATTGAGACTTGGTATCCTGACGAGGGGCGATACAGGCGTACCATTTACGTGTGCAGGTACTGTCATACTTTCCCTTGAATTGTTTTAATATTGTCAAACTAACATTCTAAGGATCACTTTGTTTTAAATTAATTTGCAACCAACTCTACAACAAATATATTTTCTTTATTGTTTTTCAGGGAACAGCGTGACTCCCGAGTGATGATGGCTCGCCTTACTGTGGACGGATGTCAAAAAGATTTTGTTTGTTTCGATTTCGTGCCACAGCACCATAATATTATTAGGCAAGTCTCATTATAATAGCTTTTATGTTATCTGATATGAATTATTATTACAAACTTAGTTTTCTGTTTAAATATTAAATAAACATTTTTTTTATTTCTTTTTCCCAGGTACCGCAGAGGTGTTGCTGTGATAAAAGATGACTTCCACACTGTCTGTTCCTGGGTTCAATTCAAGAATAAAGATCAATGGAAGTATGATCTCTTCCTAGCTAAGAATCCTGTGGCTATACGTTGTCCCGTTGCCGGAAAGTTTAACTTCACTCAAAAGGGAGATGTTCCATTCGAAACCAGAATCCTGGGAGGAGTCACCCTCAGCCCTCGCCCTAACATTTACTGCAAGCAAAACATATCTGATTTCTCAGTTTGCGATACTGATCAGAAAGAGATTGCCATCGATGAGACTTACTGCCTCTCTGTGGACCATTTGGGAAGACCCGTCGATATCTACAGTGACCCCGATTACAGAATGAAGTGTATCGGTTATTGGAAGGAGAATCTCAAATCATACCTGATAACGTATGATGAATTAGATGCCTTCTCCAAATATAGATGTTGGGTGTACCAACGATCAGATTTGAACCGAGTCTTGATGTCCCAAGCCCTCGGTCCATTCTGCGATCTGTTTCAAGATGTGACCTCCTTCAACTACACCGAAGGAGCTGGAGTAGCTATTGAGATGCAGGAGTATGAGCGTGAGAGAGATCAGTGCCCGATGCATTTTGATGATGGGTCCAATCCCTGGTTGAAGACGGAGAGCTATGTGAAAGTATTCTCCTACAGCTCTTGGGGGAGCTCCAGTGCTACCGCCACTTACAATACTGTCATCTCTCTTTTGCTCTGTACATGTTTCATTTTTATCATTTAAAAATTCATACAATTTTATTATTGTGACTGGACAATTTTGTGCCTGATTAGTTTACGGTTGTGTATGAATACCCATTCCATCCATCTACAATGAACAAGTGTTGTATAGGTGGGATTGTCTGAATCTCATAATATTATAAGTAACATTGCTTTTATAAATAAGTAGCCAACAACAAAACACTTGTAATTTGCATGTATGAATAATTATGATGAAAGCTATGCTAAATTCTGTGCCTTACAATAATTGTAAGGCAATTTATACAATTTATTAGTGGTAAATGAGGAACAGTAATATTTAATCTTGCATTCCGTCCTATCTTTTTAATTATTAATATGTCAATGTATTATGTATGTTGAGATTTGTAAACAAATGGTCCCATAAAGATCTTTTATGAAACTCATTTTTATATGCATGTTATGTTGTAATACATGCCTTCATATTCATAGTTTTTTTATGAATTATTTGTATGAAATAAGAGTCTCTTATTGTGTTGTTGGTAAATTTTTTTGACAAAAAAAATGATTTTCATTATGTACTTTGTAATCATGCCGTCCTGTTTGTAGTTTAGTGAATTCATTGTTATGCACCCATTTTTCATATGTTTATTGTAAAATTACAAAACTTTTTTTTGTATATTTAGAGATTATGATGTATTATATTATTTTTTGGTTTATTCCTACTGATTTAAGAGGTTTTTTTTTCATATTTCCATCACATATAGTTAAGTGTAGGTACTGAATAATTTGTTTTTTACTACTGGTCTGCCAAACTGATACCATTATAAATAATAATATAATTTTTTCATACGGCAAGATGAGGGTTAATTCTTATATTTTTCTGGCTTTGAAATGAGTTTTTTATTTCTTAAATCTTGTGATTATGTACTGGCAAAACCCACGGCAGTTGGTTTTATGATGCTATATAAATCAGGCATTATAAAACCAAAAAAGAATATGGATAGTTCCGTGGTAAAAACCAAAACACCATAACTGTATACCGTTCCGCAAGTGTGATAAGCAATATGTACCTAAATGCATTCCAAACTAATACTCCTATGTAAAATTCATTTTGAAAAATATTAATTCTTTGGAAAATAACTATGAATATAATACATAAATTTTTACTCACTGTGTTTATGCAACTGTCATAATTTTATGTTCATTTGTATTTTGTCTTTCTGTTCAACGACCTAACCTTGAATATTGTGCATGCACTATTATGTAAATATTAATGATTTTACTGGTAGGTTCTAACTTTGTGCCTTATAAATGATGTATTTTTATGCATTCTCAATTTGATCATTCACAAAACTCAAACAATAAAAATGTATTGTGAAAATTCATGCCTACTGTTTTTTATTTACTTTTTACATCAAATTTCCCGCGCCGCGCCGCGTCACCTGGGTCAAAGTTGTATAGAAATCAATAGAAATTCCGTGTTATTGGTTTATAGAGATTTAGACATATAGTAGTTTTTGTTTTTATTGAAACATTATTTTGGCCTAAATAATTCAGTATCAAAAATAAAGTATCTCTAATAGTTTATCTATATTATTTAAAATATTCAAAAACTCTAACTGTACAAAAAACGATATAATACCCAGTAAAACGCTCCAATGCTGAAATTCAAAATGGCGGGAGTCGAACAGCTGATTCCAGTTCCCTACAAAATTCATACTTCGGTTGGTCATGATGACGTCACACTAGATTCGGTGGTTTTCGGGGGATCTTGAAAAATTAAAACTTTGACATTTATTTTAACTATTAAAACTAACTATAAAAATAAATATGCAGTTATTTAAGTTCGAAGGTCATTATTCATAAAAATAATTGTACTGGAGTTCTCTATTTGTAACGATTGTCTTTACAATAATAAATGATTTTAGTCTTTACTATAATAAATGATGATATTTTTTATTATATTTACAAACTTCCACATATTTAAATAAAAATAAATCTCCGAAATGTTTGTACGCGCATAAATTCCGAACGACCTCACCAAATTGGATTTTTTTTTTTTCTCTGAGCTCTAGCATCATGAAATTTAGGTGGCACGCGAGCTGTTTGAAAACTGAATGTACCGGGAATGAATGTATGGAATGCGGGAGGGGGAATAATTGATAAGTGCAAGCGCTACAGTAATTTCCCCTAATACATGCGAGCGAAGCCGCAGGTAAAAAAGCTAGTAAAATATAAAGCACAGTTTAGAAATGGCTCACATTTATTTCAAACTAGCTTAAGTACCTAGCATTGCCTGAGCTTTAGCATGTCTCTAATTTTAGATCTGAATATACCTATTTAACTCACTGATCTAAAAGTAGTGTAACTAAACTTATCATTAGTGATTCCTTTCTAGCTATTGTTAAATTGAAATTTATGTTAAATTAAAGGAAAGCAAATCACTTTGTAAAACACCATTTAATCAAATTTATGTGATTAAGTATGTACCTTAACAACAGTGCTTTGACAAAAAATGTTTTTTAAATGGGTTTACTGTGTTCTATACATTCAGTGTCATTGCACTTTAAAAGAATGCTTAACAGTTAAATTGGTGTTGCCAGCCTACAAATTTCGTAGTTACATTTTTAATATTTCCTACTCTTATTTGACAAACTATACTACTCCGTAGTAAATATTTCACATAATTGTTATTTTTATTTTATTGTATAAATTTCATTTTCCAATATATTTTATATTGGTTACATAATATTAAATTTGCAAATCTTATATAATTGAAGGTTGATGATAAATTAGTAATAAGTAGTTGCTCCTGCATAGTCCTTTTAAAAAGATTTTTTTTATCTACAACCGCCCTCAAAGTGAATTATAATATTCGGTATGCAGGTACTGCACATAATAATTTGATTTTTAGTAGCGTTCAGTATTGCCCTTGCCACGCGCATGCTCAGTGTTGTGATATTTGCTGGTTTTATCGAAGTGTCATTATTGATTCTCCCGCATTGCGGATTTCGTAAGTCGGGCAAGGAGTTTTCTGCTGTCAATTCAGGAAGAAAAACACAAAACTTTCATGTCAGCAATGGTTAGTATTACTATAAATGATTATTCTTTACTCTTTTACCATAATCTTTTTTATTTATAGGGGCTTTCACAAAAAAACTTACGTTTGTCTGGCGTCATTTTTATGTTATGATTTTATATATGTTAACATTCTGTTGGATCTCGAAATCCTGAAATACTTAATTTTTAACTTCAAATAAATTTCAATAATGACCTCTTACTACATTTAAAATGAACATTTTGCTAAAACGTCTATCATATGCAATATTTTTAATCATATTGAAATATTTTTTTGACAGTTGAGTCATATTTATTAAATTATGTCATTATTATTTCCATGTGTATTTATTTATTCTTGAGTGATACCTGACACACCTGTTAACTTTCCCCTGCAATAAAGTTGCATTTTCATCTGAATAGAGCAAAGTTATCTCGTTTTATATTTCAATATTTGAAGTAGTCTGCTGGCAAATATTTTTTTCGAGGTGGCAATTAAATGTCCTAATTTTTAAAATAATTACATAAGTAACAAAAAATGTGTACCAATATTTTTGGATACTTTGTTGACAGTATTTGTGTCAAGTCTAACTCTGATGAATCTGTACCCCAAGAACCCAAACGAAATGAACGAAAATCCCCACCACCTAAAATTGTTGAAAAAGTAAGTTATCCGATTTGGAAAAATTGTATTTGAAAGTAAATTGTACAAAATTATATTTAATTTTTCCACTATTTTGGACCAAATTCTGGATCATTGAGGAAAATGTCTTTTTCATATCTTAAAGTAAAACTAGAAGAGAGTGGTGCACAGTTTTTACTTTTACTGCTACAGATTACCATAATATTTTTAACTTTGTAAACCTGCAATATACTTCCCCTCTTGCTATATACGATAATGATTCTGTTTGTTCAACAGAAATGTTAAAGTTTTTTTTAAATTCAAATGATAATGTTAGTTGGGACCAGATAATTCAAGGTTGGGGAGGAGCAATTATTCTTTTGATATGTTTTATCAACTTTGTTGTGAAACACGGGATGCATGCTATATCATAAATGTAAATTAATTTAGGAATCATAATAATGCAGGTAATCTAACATTAAAGAATAACAAATAATATCTTTACATAAAAAAAAAATTCTGCAGAAATGTAATTATGAAAAATGAAACCATAATGTTTTTGCTATTGCTACATACAATTTAACAATAATTTTATTTGTTTAACAGAAGATGCGGGCGGAGCGGTGTCCGTCGGATGACCTGGCCATCACTAATTGCGCTTTCGTCAACGCTGACGACTTCACCAGCGATGTCAAGTGAGTAGTGCCAAATCACACCTGATCGGAATTACCCATACAAATCTGTGGCCTTTGGTTAAAGTGTGATAAGTGCTCTATGACATTATTTCTAAAAATACCTAAATAAAAGTCAGTAAATTTGAAATTAATAATTTTCACCTGTTTGTGATATATGATTTTTAATATCAAAATACTTTTATTCCCCAGCATTTTCTCTAACTAGGCTATAAAAATATGTATATATGTTGGAGCAAATTAAATAACAATTTTTGTTGAAGAATTATATCATAACAACATATATTAAATAATTACTTACTTAAAATTCCTATTATTTATATATGATATGCCACGGTTGCCGCTTTTGTTACTGTGAATCATGAACCTTGTTTTGATTTTATGCATATCAAACAAAAGAGGATACAAAACCTAATGAAATCATTTATTGTGCACTTTTCACAATTTTACCATTTTTGTATTTATCAAAAATATATTGACCTAAGGCCAGACATATTACATAATATTTTAATTTTTTTGTATTATTACCCATCTCAGAACATATTACATAATATTTTTATTTTTTTGTATTATTACCCATCTCATTTTTTTGTATTATTACCCATCTCAGCTTCTGGTGAGGCTGGTAACTTACTAGCATTAACAGAATATTTTTTATCAATAAACACCTTGTTTGCCACCAATTAAAATTAAATAAAATCAGCCTTCCATGTTATTTTCATAAGATGTACGAAGTATGAATCTTTCTCCTAAATGGATATTATTAAATACTATGAACTACTAATACGCATAGCTTCATCGAAATACTGGCAACCTGCTACACTGATGAATCTCATTGTAATCGCAATGTAGCGCATCAATAATTGAATTTATAAAATTGAGCAGAAATTGAGCGCATCATCAATAGTAATTTATAAAATTGAGCAGAAAATGTTGATGTATTAGAATTTCTGTAAGTAATGATGTCTAGATTTACGTAAGATTTTAAAATTAAAGAAAATTCTCCCGGTGTTTACAATGACTATTTACTTTTTAATAAATGATAAGAGTTGTGATGATGGCAAGAAGGTGATGTCTAAAAATAAGGAAAAAAAATCACAATATAATATATTATAAAACAAAGTCCAAAAAAATGTGCGGCTCGAAAAAACTCAGAAACGATACCCGGTACGATCAAGGGAGTTTTATGGTGTGGTAGATCTCTGTCCTCCCTCCAGGATGACGGTTCTCGTTTTTACCTAAAGGCGTGCTTTTGAAGATATAAGGACTGGAAGTTTCGTCCTCTTGAAATTTCTAGAACAGTCTTCCGGAAAGTTCTAGAAGGTTCCGTAGAGCTCTAGACAGTTCTGGGGAGTGGCAGAGTATAGAGTAGAGTCGTGGAATTTTCGGGAATAGGGAATCGGGAAAATCATTGTGGAACATTCCAGAACACTCTCCAATGTTGTCCTGAGCGAAGCCAGGTAACCCTGCTAGTTTATAATAAATACTTCATTCCCTCTCTTAACCGGATACAAGTTGGTGAGGCTATCAAAAAACATAAAATATATTGAAAAGGCTATCAGGTTTGCATGTCAAGTGTTTAGGTTATTTAATGTTTTGTTATTTTCGATTTCTAAATTTATTTACGTAAAATAATTAATATAATTTACTTAATAATTTGTATATTAAAATGTATGAAAGAAAAAAAATAATGAAAATTTAATTTAATTTTTCTGAAATAAAAAACAAAAAAAAAAACTTTAAAATATTCCCCGCTAGATTGCAGTAATTCTTTTATTGCCATCTCAATGTAAAGAAAATGCCATAAGCTGGATAGAGATCAACACGGAGGCAAATCAATATGCCCTTGAAAGTAATATAAGTCGAGAACTCTATATTTATTTCATAAACATGAAAGGAAGAAGTTGTTTATCTAATATTGATTTTTTCCAGACACATTGAAGTATCAACTGGACCATCTCAACATTTTATTTTCACCATCCGGTTCAACAACGGAGTTGAAAGGGGAACCATCGGGTTCTCCGCCCCGCAGAGGAAATGGGCCACTCTTTCCATCAAACAAGTTAGTAATAAAGTTCCACTGAATAACATATCATATTATATAAATTTATTATTACGTATTTTTATTCTAAGTTCTTTTTACTTGCTCGTACTTATTTGAACCCTTGAAAAATCATGCATACCCATAGAAGGCAAACTTTAGAAATTATGGTGTTTCGTAATGTTCTTACTGATGAAATGAATGTTTATGTTCTGAAAAATTTGCAGACCATCGATGTGAAGCCTTTCCCAGCCAGCGCGGCAGATTGCCTGTGCTCCATTGTGTTGGAAGCTGACTTCATGTCGAAGAAAACGTAAGCTCTAACAATCCTAATGCAAACCATCTATTCACATGAGTCCTGCTACTGAGAATTCTATTGTACATATTTTTTTGCTACGTGCATAGACATTCAAATTGACAGACCTGCCAATCAGGAAAAGGGGAACAAACCAAAGTGCGCAGGAGAAGACTTACGCACAGTAGACACATATCCCTTTCCGTGATTTGTTAACCTCTTAGGCTAATTTGTAGCTTTTGGGAACAACTCATATAGGTCTCACAGAAATCATTGTGTCTCCCTTATTATCATGGTGAAAATTGTGATCTAAACGGTGTTAGAAAGAGAAAACATCGCGCTTTATATTCAAATCTAAAAGTTAACCACAAAATAATTAAAATGTCCACCTTTTTGAAACCATAGTTTGTGACCGCAATTTGAAAAAATTTGATGAAACTTTGGGAATTTTTTATTTTACATGAAATGAAAAAAAAAGTGAGGTGACGATAATGTTTATAATACATTTTCTAATAAAATATGTTTTTTATTTTTTTTTCGCTATCAGTATTTTAGAAAAAACTTAAGGCGAGACATTTTAAAAACTTTTTTATTTTGCATTCAAAATTTTTATATTTTAAAAATTATGTGTTTATTTCGAATTATAAAAAATTTGAAGCTTATTTTATCACCTTTCAAAAGCAGTTTTTAGTTTTCAGATCCGTTCGGAAATATTCAATTTATTTGAATTTTCAATTTATTTGAATTTTCAATTTATTTGAAATTGAAGCAAAGCAGAAATATTTTCGACTTCTGACAAAATATGTAAGAGACCTGAGGGGTTAATAAACTAATCTGATAGTATACAGGCAACTTGCATTGTGATAATCACTATTTAGTCCTCGAAAATAAAATCTGCTTACGAATTACAATTTTTTTACAGTGGCACGTAAATTGCTGGCTGCGTAAAATATTTAACTACAAATCCCAAATTGGATAAACAAAAATTCAGGCTTATTTCCAAAATTGACTATTTTGTTGCATTATTTAGTTAGACAATTTTACAAATATGTTATAATGACTCATTTCTAGAGTCATTAATTACGCCTGGCGGTTCTGTTAAAAACGAACTTTCAAATCCTGCACTGAAAAGTCCCAGAATGGGCTGCGCCGCAAACCGTTGCCTTAGTTTAGCGAACTTTACTTTTCTGGTTATTTCATTTGTACCCTTTTCGGCGGTCAACTTACGACTGATGTCATAGTTTATTCAAAGCACTCTCAAACCCTCTTTGTGCCAAAAATATGGTCACGTGCTTTGCCTCCAGCTCATTGAAATGATACCCAGTTTTAATATCGGTGCAAGTCTATCAATTTGGATGACTATGGTTGCGTGCACTGTTGGAGAGCGCTGTTAGAGGGGAATTATCAGTGATATCAGGGTATGCCTGCTAATATGTCATATATACTGTCAATGAAATTCAGTTTTAATATCGGTGCAAGTCTATCAATTTGGATGACTATGGTTGCGTGCACTGTTGGAGAGCGCTGTTAGAGGGGAATTATCAGTGATATCAGGGTATGCCTGCTAATATGTCATATATACTGTCAATGAAATTCAGCAATTATTTTTTTTTTATGGAACACTGCAAAATAGTCGCAACTGCCCACAACCAGGGAGACTATGGCATCCCAAATTGGGATGTCATGAGACTAAAGGGGTTGGGGGGGGGAAAGAGGAAGGTTGTGAAAGTACCTGATTTCAGTTCTGGTCACCAAATACGGCCAATGCCATGTAACGTTTCGATTCTGAAACATTTTTGATTCTGGAACCCTTTGGATTCACCAGATTAAAGTAAAATAATATTATATTTTGCAGTACTGCCACCGAATCGTATGACTCGGAGCTCATGGCTCGTGACTTCCTGGCCCAATTTGCTGGGCAAATATTCACTGTCGGCCAACAGTTGGCCTTCAGCTTCCAGGATAAGAAGATTTTATCCCTCGTCGTCAAGTCATTGGAAGGTGAGACACTTTATTATCTGTATACATATCCTACTATGGTAAAAGAAGCCGAGGTGACACGGTTCTAAGGTATTTAGTTTAAATGTGCCAGAAAATCTAAAATTACTTTTAACTCTTAACGACTCCATGGTCGAGGGGTAAGGCTCTCTATACAAGCATACACACTAGCTTTGGACAAAGGCACCAAAAATACCATGCTAAAAAAGCTTTCAACAGTCTTTCACTTACCCCCTATTTACCGGAAGCGTGCCGGCGCGCGTGGCATAAATTTTGACTTTTTTTTTTTGATGCATTTTTAACCCTAAGGTATAAAGAAACTGTAAGAAAAACAAGGTCAGAATCGCTTGAGCCAGTACCACTCTTGACGTAGCCAATGGTTTCATTCATATAGCAACGCTAGAATATTTTTAAATGAATTATATATGACTTGGCAGCTCGACTTTTACAACTGTCAAAAGTGAAAAAATCAAATGTTTTAGGTTTTGAAATGCTTGATATAAAAGAATTAAACAAATACACGTAAAACAGTTAACATTTTGATTTGAGCTTTCGTTTTCGAGTAAATCGAGTCGGAAGTTGAATTTTTTTTTGGTCAAATTCTTATAAATTATTAGTGACTATCACAGTACCTATGTAATAAAAACTATTTAAAAGAAAAACAAACAAAAAAATCCAGTTTTAAAGCATTATTTTGAAATCGCCCGTAATTAAATTCAGTCTAAATGTAAAATATTTGGTTACTACACGGTTAACAGCAGACCGTATGTCCAGGCACCTTGTAGTTGCGAAAGTAAAGCTCTCTCTATTTCCTCGGTTCAATAAACACGTGAAAGAACAGACCAACTATAGTGTCCGAAAAACGTCACTGCCCCGATTTCGCTAGATCTCTCTACGCGCTACAGTAGTGTTCGAATCAATGTGAACAAGGTTATTATTATTTTTCTAAGCATGTAATAAAATTTACCAATTTGGGAGACGGGTATGGGTACCGCCGCCACGGGAACCACTTAGATAAAAACACCTCTGCCATAAGTCACCCCAAGTGGTTCGCTACGTTTGGTGACTTAGCAGGGGTTCCCGGGTTCATGAGGTGAGGTTTTTCCAATTTGTGGCGGCAGATGTGTCTGCCCACTAGCTGCATGGCAGGCTGGATCGGTAGAGAGTGGTTGGGAGAGTCCCTTCGACTTCTCCAGCCGTACTCTCGGAACATTGCCTTGCACCGCCGTGGGAGGAATGAATTCATATGTCCGTCACTCCTGGATACACTAATCCTCAGAATCCTTCCCACCCCTCATACCCTTTTCCTTCCCTGAACTTTCTCTCCTTCCTTTTCTTAAAGAACTTCCATAGAGCATCCTCAAAGATGACATAGGCATATCTTCCAATAGATTTTTATTTCCTAACATGTGCCACCCCAATCTACACATCTTCACTGATGATGAACACTACAACGCTGTCCGAATTGTAAGTAATTGTAAAGAAGAAGAAAGTGCAACATAGCATAATGCCTCAAAAATCAACCATAAAGGTCCTGAGAATCTAAAATTACATCAGATATCATGATAATAACTCTTAATGACTTTTTTTACGCACTGACGGATTCAGATTTAGAAGTTCCCAACCAATATCGGCAATCGATACGTCGCCGTTAAATGTTATTGAGCGTCACGTTTATTTTTCGAGTGGTGAAATGGCTTTCCGCAAATTGGTAGGTATACCTCTTTTTGTTTGATGTCCGCAATATTTAAATAATTAATTCTGCAACAATCATACCTATACAGAAACATACGAAAAAAAGTTTTATAAGTTTAGTTACTTAGTTTAGTTCTTCAGCGAAAGAAAAGTGATATGTCTAAGCCCCAACTTTTCGATTTTTTGTGTAAATGTTGTTTTTTGCGATAAAACATTTGTAGGGATGTAGGAGGCTAAGATAATAGTAGCGGAAACATAGTAAGGGTTATCGGCTAATTTGAAATTATTTTTTTCATAGCTTTTAATGACTTTTCAAGGAGGTGTTGAGTTGACTTTATTCTCAGTTGGCATGGAACCAGCGGAAACACGTTAGCGGGAAGCCATCTTGTTTTCTAGGTAGTCAACTTTTTATACGATCTGACAGATAGTCTGTCAAAATCAACGGCAACACATTTTTGACCCGAATCCATTTTGGAGAAAGCAAATTTATAGGTATTTTGGTTTCAGTGAGCGCTTCCACAAGTTAAACTCGTACATGAGCATTATTTACCTTGAGTTGGACTTGTATATAAATGCACTCGTTATTAACTTTACAAAAATGTACATAAGTCGTAAATTTAACATAAGAATTTAAAAGCCGCCTAATTCTGTGAAAAGTTATATGACAAAATTATGTTGTACCGTATTTTAACTAGAAAATTGGTTTCTAATTTCATATTTTTGTTGAAGGTTATTGTTTTGATTAAACGTGTAAAAACGAGTAAATAAACAGCATAATTGAATAAAATAAAAACTTTTCCAATACTCAATCGTAGTTCAAAGCAGCGCGCATGCATATTTGGAATGAATAAATTAAAAAAGAATATTCCCAGCATTTGGCGTAAATTTATCTTTACTGCACGCACAGCTAAGTAAGGGACTTCCCAAATATCGGGGTTTCTCATTTCATACATTTCTGCATTCCGCCTTCCGCCAGTACAGTTTCAAAGTTTGGCGGATTGGTTTATGACTTTGTTTTGATTGACTGTTAAACCCTTTGCGTTAATGTAATCTTGTGCGGGCGTCTTTGTGAATGACAGTGAAAGTTAGATGGTTTTTAACGGTTTATTTAAAAAGAATTTGTGTTATTTTCATATTTAAATGCGTGAGTATTAAGCTATGATCGATGCGTTCGACGAATTGAAAATTAATCCTGATCGATTCGAAAAGTGCAAGTATCAATGATGAATACGATCTTTACTGTGCTTTTAATAATTTAGGAATGTCTCATAAGTCATATCTAGTAATGGTGCATTGTCGTGTGAACCAGCTTATTGGTCCAAGTGGTTAAATTAATCGTGATAATTTGGAACAATTTTTGTGCTATTTTGTTTTTGGATTGGAAAATGAACATTGCTACATAATGTAAGTACGTAGATAGATTTTGAAAAGTAAACTACCTTTAAACTTAATTACCAAAA
This sequence comes from Glyphotaelius pellucidus, assembly GCA_936435175.1. Classification (NCBI taxonomy): domain Eukaryota; kingdom Metazoa; phylum Arthropoda; class Insecta; order Trichoptera; family Limnephilidae; genus Glyphotaelius; species Glyphotaelius pellucidus. Next base: position 23,938,646 of record OW386537.1, read on the forward strand.
GAAAAATCGGTTTCAGTCCGGATAGACGGAAAAATATGCATTTATTAGATTTTCATTTAATCACAGTAAACACTTCGGTTTCAGCCATTTTTTGTTGTTGTATGGATTTGACATTTGCGAAGTTTCGTTTCAAACTAAATACGCCTAAATTACTTAGTTTACCTAAACTAAGAACCTAATAACCTATTTTGTGTATGTAAAGAGCTGTTTCTTATGGTAATTGTTCAAATGACATGTGATTTCCATAATCCGTGCAAAAACCTTAGAGTAAACGCGGCGGCTCTAACCCTAAAGTAACCGAAAAACAAAAAAAAGTTTTTATTTTTTATTTTTTTTTATGTGAAAATGCTCATATCGAAAAACTTTACGTTTATTTGGGTTCTCTATGTGATGTAGATTCCCCAGTTTCCCGCTTGTACTACGAATTTTCGGACACCGTGTATATTTTATCAACATGTATTATGTACTTCTTCTTATTAAATTTTTGTATTATAAAATGGCCTCAGCACTGAGGCCAGTGGTCAACTTCACCCAGTGAGGTCAACGTTATATAAATTATACTCTAAAATGTTCTATTGAATCAACAAAAAAAATATGTGGAATTGACTTGAGTTCTATTAGCTAATTAGTTCGATATATAGTTTTCCACATCAGAAGTTATGATTTTTGTAATTTCTGTTATCATTCAATTTTAATAATCACTGAGACAGCTGGCAAGCCCATAATTAACAACTAGCAGTTAAAAACCCGCTCCGCAGGTTTTTGCTGCTAGGCCCTGCGGGCGGCTTTTGGTTCGGCTTTGCCCATTTAGTGTTGGTGACCATTTTATAAATCCAATAGGTACTGGTTCCAAAAATAGCCCGTTCCTCGGATCCACTGTCTTCCAGTGTAGCTAGTCACTGGGACAAAGTAACCGAGACAGGTAATGACGTCATATGTAACATATAGCCGCTTGATACAACTATGTATTACTGTCAATCTTTCCATATTCGGAGAGATACTACACATTCATAAATTCGTAGCAGTTATACCTAGGGGTGACATGTCCCCATCCGACCTGCTGACGGAAGTGGCGACATCTTGTGACGAATTCTTGAATTCAAAACTGAATTACAACGGTAGCTTTGTTTGAAAAGCCACGTAAACAGATGTTATTTGTGGTGCAGCGTGTATGGCGTAGCGTCAGACATGGATAGTAGTAGGTAGAGGATATGAGGAAAACATTTATCATTCCATATAGAACCGTTTACCTACATAAGAGGTTTTTAATAATATGTGTATTAATAACATGGTAATTGTTTGGCAGCTGTTGACTTGGCTGCTCTGAAAGCCGGGACAGATGCAGTTCCCCACCGAGTCAGGGTAGGCCGATGCCTGCCGGACGCTTGTGTACAGTTTGACAAGGCTGAGAGCTCCGGACTCAACCTGACCGGCAAGGCCAAAGGGTATTAAATCTGTAATATTGTACTAATCTTAATTATTATGTATAATATTATATATGCAATTAATTATTTCATCTGATCGAGATTTTACAAAACGTCGGCTTAAGAAGTAAGAGGAAGTGCCAAACGACCTAACAACCCTTAAAACAAACCAAATAAATTGATTTGACGATTGTACATAAAAATACAGTGTCTTGTTATGTAATCATTCCATTGGTAGTAAAAAAAAAACCTTTTTTTTTTTCATATTTCCAAAGTTTAAATATTCAAAAATATCTCTTTAAAAGGATTTTTCGAAATTATTCGAATGTCGCGGTTTAGACGGAACCTAATCAGAATCTAAAAAGAACAAAATTTTAAACACATTTGTCTCAAAACTAGTTTTTTCGAGACGATTGATACGGTACCTCAAGTTCTACAGAACCAATTTGCTTGAAATTTGATGTGAGCTTTCTCTACATATTACTTTATCGCCCCTACCAGAACTATAATAAAAATTTCTATTTTTACTATTTTTAAAAAATTCCGAAAAGTCAATAAAAGTGGTAAAAAAATGTCTTTTTATTTCGGACAGCCGCCATTTTGCGAAAAAAAATTTTTTTTACTTTTCTGAGGTACGGGCCATAGCAGCATTTGTCTGGATTTAGAATTAATTTATTTTGTTTTTTTCTGATGACTAGGAGACTGACTTGATTTTCGGACGACTGCAATCGTGTCAACCAGGGTGCGCCATTTTTATGAGACCCCCCAATAAGGAACTCCAGTGAAAAATATTATGGCTTTAAAAAAATATGTTCATATAGACCAATAAACACTGATTCTGAATATATAAGTTTTATTAAATAATATTTAACGTAGAGTTTTAAAAAAAATATTAAAAAGTCCATTTTAAAACAGTTCATTAAAACACCCTGTCAAGTTGGTATTATTGAATTTGTGAGGCGTGACGTCACCGCTTCCATAAAACGCTCCAATGCTGAAATTCAAAATGGCGGCGGTCGAACAGCTGATTCCAGTTCCCTACGAAATTCATCCTTCGGTTTCCTTAATATTGATTTCGATTCGTAAAGCTAAAAAAATAATAATTTCAAACAATTTTTATACCAATCTCCCGTAATAATATTGAAAAATATAATAAATATAATAAAATAAATAAATAATTACACCTAAATAACGTTTTACTTATTGAATAGTTTCATCACTTCTTCCATACAAAATGACAACATCTGTTGAAAATAACTAAAACTTTTGGCCAGATGACGTTACGGTGGTTTTCTGGGGATCTTGAAAAATTAAAACTTTGACATTTATTTTAACTATTAAAAACTAACTATAAAAATAAATATGCAGTTATTTAAGTTAGGTCATTATTCATAAAAAGAATTTAAAAAATGGACTGGAGTTCTCTATTCAACACCCTGTAACTTTTTTAATTTTTTTCGTTTGATTTTTTTTTAATGTATTCTTTAATGTTTAATAAATATTTGGCAAAGTATTAATGTTTTTTTTTGGTAACTGGTAACTGGTAAAAATATTAATGTTTTTTTTTTATTGCATCTGAAAAAACACCTACAATTCATGCTTCTAGACTAGAATACCCCTTTAACGCCCAAAATGTAAACTCAATCCCTTTTTCTACACACTTCCTAGCGCAAATATTGCTTTATGCGTCAGCGTTATGTATAATCTGCCTTTTTTTTTAAACATTATTTTTCAGAGTACAGCCAAGGCAATCTATTATCAACCCTGACTGGGACTTCGGAAAGATGGGAATTGGTGGCCTGGACAAAGAATTCAATGCCATTTTCCGACGAGCCTTTGCTTCCAGGGTCTTTCCTCCTGAAATTGTTGAGCAATTAGGTAACACGCACAGAATAAACTGTAACGAATCTAATCAAATAGATACTTTACTTATTTTTATTTAATTATTGTTTAATTTCCAGGATGCAAGCACGTGAAGGGTATTCTGTTGTTCGGTCCCCCTGGCACGGGTAAGACTCTCATGGCCCGGCAGATTGGTCAGATGCTGAACGCTCGTGAGCCTAAGATTGTCAATGGACCGCAAATCTTAGACAAGTATGTTGGAGAGAGTGAAGCTAATGTACGAAGACTCTTTGCTGACGCAGAGGAAGAAGAAAAAAGGGTACCGGCATGATTTATTATATGTTTTACCATTTAATGTAAAGCAATAGAATTCCTCCCCACTCCTCTTGGAATGCTACGGTTTATACGTGCCTGAAAACTTCAGCCGTAGTGGTCGACACGACTTGTTCAAAATACCATACAGCAGAACAGATGTTCTAGCACAGCATAGCATGACAAGAGGAATGGTACTGTTGAACGAAATATCGGAAACACTAGATATATACAACTCTTCTTTAGATAGCCTTAAGATTTTTTTGTATAATGATCATCTTCTTGGGTGTTAAGATTGTCAAAATGAGAAAATTGTACGATAATTGGATTATTAATCAATCGTACAATTAAAAAAAATTAAAAAATCGATTATCTGGAATATTTGCAACCAGGGTGGTCCATATAGTTGAATATCTGGATAGGTAGCAAGCGACCATGTTTAATTACTTGGTTCATAAATATAAATAATGCAATGCAAACGAAAACACATGACCTCTTAGTATTAATACATTTTTTGCTGCTCGAACCTAAAAGTAAGGCCCTTGGTCCATAAGGTTACGCAAGTATTCGATATGTGACGATTCAAGTATGCATCTTACTGAATACTGCCATATCTCAGCAAGGAGGCGCACTTTGCCTACATTTTATCAACTCGTCGGCAATGCCAGTCTCCCGGGACCAGCCGAGCGAGATTGTTGCCACTCGCATCATCGAAACTTTAAATATGGTGTTACTAGTGTCAAACATTTTGTTACTTGCTGGTAACAATGATTGGTGGCAACGCGGGTCTCATGATTTGCGTGATAAGTTATTTGCAATGTGAGTACACAACACGAGTTTCGGATACCTGCGTAGTTTTGTGGACAAAGGGCCTAAAGTAGCATGTTTTTGTCATCTTAATAGCTGGTCTATTATTAAATATACTTAGTGAAAAATGGAACTGATTTGCATGATTCTTAAAATTCTCTTTGTTTTTATTCCATCAGTGTGGCCCCAACAGTGGTCTGCACATCATCATCTTTGATGAGATAGATGCCATTTGCAAAGCCAGAGGATCAGTTGGAGGAAATACGGGAGTCCACGACACTGTTGTCAATCAGCTTCTTGCCAAGATTGATGGTATGTATTTTGGTTGCTCTCTTGTCCCGCATGCGGTCCTGTCTTAACAATGAATTGCAACCATTGGAGCACAGAAGTTTTAAATTTTCCCAATGAGAATGAGTCATGCTCAACAGCTCAGCTCTGCAAAATCTGCCAGGCTTTGGTTTTCATTCCTTCTACAGCACATATTTCTTCAAGATACAAGTTTACTTCCTCTCGCTAAAAGACAATCTTCACATATGATTGACCTTAATGAAAACTTACAGAATAATGCAGTTAGGATAAAAATGAACAATGATATACCAACAAATTGACAAGAAGCATGTTCATTCAGAAGTCCATTGACAAAAGACTTTTGATAGTACTGCATGAACATTACGGATACATAATGGGCAGGGGTGAAATTATCTATTGTATTTCAGGTGTGGAGCAGCTAAACAACATTCTTGTCATTGGAATGACCAACAGGAAGGACATGATTGACGAGGCTCTCATGAGGCCCGGTAGGCTAGAAGTGCAGATGGAAATTGGCCTCCCCAGTGAAGAGGGACGCTTCCAAATCCTCAATATTCACACTAAGAGGATGAGAGAACACAAAAAAATCAACGAAGATGTGGACAACAAAGTATGAACTTTTCCATAATACAGATACAGTCATTGAAATCTTGCTTTCTCATAATTTGAACTTTTTGAGACAATATGTAATCGATCCAACATCTACTCTTCTGCAAGCCTTGCAGATAAATTGGAAGACATTATTGTTATGATTTTTGCTTCGTGTCTGTCCTGCCTGTATTGTTAATTAATTTATGTTTTACAGGAGTTGGCGGCATTGACTAAGAACTTCTCCGGTGCCGAACTGGAAGGTTTGGTAAGGGCTGCTCAGTCCACTGCCATGAACCGACTGATTAAGGCTGCCAGCAAGGTGGAGCTCGACCCTCAGGCCATGGAAAAGCTTTACGTCAACCGTCAGGACTTCTTGCATGCACTTGAAAATGACATCAAGCCGGTAAGAGGAATTTTTACATGTTTATACATGTACTATTTTCTAAAAATTACTAATAAATCTTACGACTAATGACTGACGGTTGGCTCATCAGAAATCTAGTTATTAAGTAGTCATATCTGATGATTTTTAATCCTCGCAGGCATTTGGAACATCAGCCGAAGCATTGGACCACTTCCTCTCCCGTGGAATCATCAACTGGGGCACCCCCGTATCCTCACTCCTGGAAGACGGATCGCTGTATATTCAACAGGCACAGGCTGCAGAATCCAGTGGTAACCTTTACACCTCTTGCAATCTTATTTATCCTTTTTTATTGTTATGAGTGTTCTAGCGGTTATGTTTCGTCTTATTTTGTAATAATTCTTTACGATTTTAATTTGCAGGTCTTGTTTCTGTTCTTCTGGAGGGTCCGCCCAACTCTGGCAAAACCGCATTGGCAGCTCAGCTTGCCAAGATGTCAGATTTCCCATTTGTCAAGGTTTGCTCTCCGGAAGAAATGGTTGGATTTACCGAAAATGCCAAATGCCTTCAAATCAGAAAGGTAAGCTCCAAATTAGCTTGCAACACAATACTTCTCGCACAGAATTGGGCAAGAAAATGAAGAGTTGAGATTGCCATGAATAATGTTTTGAATTCTTTCTTTTGGTTACTTTATTCAGGTATTCGATGATGCCTACCGTTCGACACTGTCGTGTATTTTGGTGGACAACATCGAGCGACTGTTGGACTATGGTTCGATTGGGCCCAGATACAGCAACTTGACCCTGCAGGCCCTCCTGGTTCTGCTGAAGAAGCAGCCGCCCAAGGGAAGGAAACTTCTGGTCCTCTGCACGAGCAGCAGGAGGTAAGCCCATTTCATATGTCATTAATGCTGTGATCATGTATCGCCACTGGCTTAGAATGTTTACTCAGCCGAGTGACCGCCCATCCCCGCCCCGACCCTACTGTCTAATGCTGAGCCGGACTGTGTGTGCCACATGGTACAAGTGTGTCTTGTGGACAAGCAAGGGCTAAGGGTGGGCGGTTGCTCGGTTGAATAAGTGTTCTGAGCCAAACATGTGACAAAAATATTTTTTGTTTTTATTGGTAAAAGAGTGTCTGAGCCAGTGGCGCAAGTAACAGAATTTTTTTTGTTGATTTTGCTTGAAAAGGAGTCATCGGAGACTACAATAGACTCAGAAATCACCTCCTGATGTCTCATGGTGCTTCCCTGAAGTATGGTGTATACATGTCACTATTTAGTGTTTGTAATGGTCTTGTATTCTCTTTGCTAGGCAAGTGTTGGAAGACATGGAGCTCCTTTCCGCGTTCACTGCAGTTCTGCATGTCCCCAACCTCTCCCACGGTGACCACCTTCTCTCTGTGCTTGAAGAGTCTGATGTTTTCTCCAAGAAGGATCTGAAGGCTATCCAGCGACAAATACAGGGACACAAGTAAGATTTGAAATTCTTTTGGATAGTACTGGTAAAAAACATTTAATTTAGAAATCAACCATTGATAATTAGAGACATTATTATTTTTGTTGTCCAATTTCTTATCCTTGTATAATGCGGTAGAAATATAACTGTTATTTCAAATTAAAGTTTCTAAAATGTTCACATTTCCTAACAGACAGATTTCTAACAAAAAGAGACTTGTCGGATGGCTTGGTGGTACAAAATGCAACATTTCCACCAAGTTAGTTTTTTTTTTAATTTTTACCAGTGGTTTAAAATATGTAGCACCAATTAATTTGTCTTAGAAATATTAAAGATTGAAATATAATGATTTTATTTGCAGAGTGTTTATTGGAATCAAGAAACTTTTGGGACTCATAGACATGGCTCGGCAGACGGAAGAGCAGTACCGAGTGGTCAAGTTCCTGACAAAGTTGGAGGAAGAGGGGGGCATGAATGCCGGAACTTATACTCAATAAGGGGTACTCCGCCCCGAGCATTTAGTCAAATCATCCACAAGACCGCGAATGTCCATTTTCACTCCATCTCAAGATATTTCATTGGACAATGAAGTGTTCCCCAGCTTGCAATGTGACCACAATAATATCTCACTGACGGATGAACTAAATTCCAACACCCAAGTACCGTCACCGCCCACACCCACTATTCAAATGCAGCTCAAACTTAAGGACTTACAAATGTATCCCACTTTAAATGGTAACAAGGACTTTTTCAAACTATCTTCATTCTCTAAAGAAATATCTTTTGATGATTGCAATGGTTCTAATATTATTGTTGATGAAAGTAATTCAAATATAGATTTGCATGAAAATGTAACTGTAGATGAGTGTCTACCGAACGATGAGCCGACAGTTGAGTCAGTCGAGTGTAGCCAGTACCAGATTGTGGATTGCTTGCCTATTGATAACCAGTCTGCAGAAGACTACGATGAAATCTCTGAAAGTGATGATACATTACCATTCCAAACATTCATCGACATGGGCAATTTCTAACACCTAACTTTGGATTCACACGAAACTTGATGTTGAGTAGTTATGTTATCCTATGGCAATTGAGAAGACAGAGCATTTCTTTAGAAAGCCACAGAAAGGTATTTAAAAGATGGCGATCTAGAGATATTTCAAATTTTATGTATTAATCATATTATCAAAGTCCGCACATATTCGTGGATAGTAAATACGCATAACTGTTCTCCGTGTATTTGCTTAAACAACAAAATATTAATAAATTTATTGTTCTTGCTCTCATTGCTTTAAAATAGTTCAGGAAAAACACATTGAATGTGATTTATTTGTGAATCAGAACTCATTCTTCTCGGTGTTTACAGCTTCTTAATGTATCTTTAAAATATATACATAGTATGTATCAATGTTCTCACATTACCTAGATATTTTAAACTTTACTGTTGGGAATCAAAACTTGAACCGAAAGATAATGATTAAATGTTGAGGGGCAATTGCAAAACATTTTTTGTAATGTTAATGTATCTGTTATTTAAATATGCTTAAAATATTTAATATTGACGTGCATAGCTTAGCTATTCGTATTAAATAATGTAAAGAATGTGTTAATAGTGTATTCATTTCTTAACTGACTCAGTTAACTCTTGAACAAATCAATTAATAAAGTCAATTCTGTAAATTATAAATGCACCTGTTAAAAGAAATAGAAAAGTAGATTACTTATCTTGGACTGTTACATAAATTTTATAAAGTTTATGTGAGCATTTCTCCCATCTATAAATAAACCCCTGTCCAAAGACCTTTGTATGTTTATGTTAAAAAAAATTATAGTTGTACTAAAATAAATTTATTATTGTTGAATTGTGGACTATATTATAATAAAAACAAATATAAAACTTTTTTCCACTTTAAGTTTAATGACCGTAACCGGTTTCAGCTCGCTAGAGCCATCTTCAGACTGGTACAAAATATTCTTAATCTACGGTTTATATACGTAACATTTGAGGGAGGGGAAGCGGGGTGGTTTTAAGGTTTTTAATCAATTATACTAATTACATTTGTTACTAAGTAGTTTTAGACTGTTGAATTTCTAAATATTTTGGTTATTCCAGTGGGCTAATTACCTTGGGTTTGTAGCTCACTTCAATATTGTTTAGGAAAAACCTTACAAGTGGTATGAATTATTAAAGACCTAATTTTATTGTCAAATCGTTATTACATTTATGATGCATGGGATTTTTTAATAGCTTTTTGAAGGGATACATGTTTACATTGGAGTAGGAATGGTCATTTTATTAGCATACGGTAATTAGCCCACTGGAATAACCAAAATATTTAGAAATTCAACAGTCTAAAACTACTTAGTAACAAATGTAATTAGTATAATTGATTAAAACCCTTAAGACCACCCCGCTTCCCCTCCCTCAAATGTTATGTATATAAACCGTAGATTAAGAATATTTTGTACCAGTCTGAAGATGGCTCTAGCGAGCTGAAACCGGTTACGGTCATTAAACTTAAAGTGGAAAAAAGTTTTATACATATTTGTTTTTATTATAATATATTATAATGGAATTCCACCATGAATTATCAGTTTCAAAAATAGAAATATTAATTGTGTACTATCAGTATTTTGTGCAGTTGAATATCATTACATACGAGTGTTATATAGATCTTACCTTGTTCGCCTAAATTACATTCACAATAAATATTTTATGCATTTCTAATTAACTTCAATATTAAATAATTATTATACTCGTAAAGTATAATTCAGATATGTAGCAAACTAAATCTTTTCTCAGATACTAAGTCTTACAAATAATGCTCCCATCATTTCAACATTACGCATTTATTAATGCTACAATTTCATTGTAATAAATGTTTAATTGCACATTCTAGAATTAAAAGATTTAACAACGCATAATCATAGCTATTCAAAAAGTGATATAAGCAAACAAAGGGAATTGAATAATTATTGTGTATTTGAAATACTCTGAAATGAATATTGCAAATTAATACAACAACATTCCAATACTTAAACTTGTTAAAATATATCAAAAAAGCATATTGTGACATAAGTTAGTAGATTGTAAATTTATAAAAAATGTATACATTTTTGTATGCTGTTGAAAACCGTATTATATAGGTACATAATATTATTATAACATGTATCTGAAAGTCCAGTTGATCTCGTTTGGTTTTCCTTCTCAAATCTATGACGTCATTTTATAGGTAATTAGATTTTATAATTATTTGTGTCACCTGAAACTGTATAAGTTACTCCGTATGCAAATCTGTTATATACGGGATCTGACTTAATTAATAATAATTTGTTCCCAAAAGAAATTCTTGAAAGAGTAGGTACTTATGGAATATTAAATCTTTCACCCAAACGTTTTACTGTAATTTGTGCCTGTATAATGTAATATTATGTAGGCCTACACAGTTATTACAAAATATATTTTAAAAAATTATATCCTGTTTGTAAAACAATTTAGTTTTTTTATAATTTAAGTCTCAAGAGTTGATAACAGGCAGATGAAAAATATTAAATATAATATCTAACAATATGGAATGATGCATGGAACAGACAGCTGGCAAGCAAGAAGATTGGAATTCATTTTAAATTTGCAAGTATTGAATTTAAATATGGCTAAAGGTTGAGCATCACTGGTGAAAGATTAATAATACATAAATTAAATGATCTAGAACAGCGGTTTTCAACCTTATTGAGCCTGCCTACCCGTTGACTCTTACTATAAATTTGTTGTTCCCCATAACCTCTATCTATCTTTTATACACGTGCAATGAAAGACGTGTTTCATTTGTAATTTTTTAACACTCATTATTACATGAATTTAACAATTAAGTCACACAAATACAATTAACGCAATTTTATACAGAGTGTATGTAACACAACTTCGGGCATTTTTAACCGGTGATTCTACATGCGTGTCATGATGTTGCGTACCCCCAATTTAGCTACGCGTACCACAGGTTGAAAACCAATGATCTAGAAGATTCTGGTGCAGATAGAATTCTATATTTTTTCAAACAGATTCTGTAACTGGGATAATGCATCTCCATAAAAATTAGTGCAACCGGGAGATCATAATTGTAAGCATGGCGACACTTTTTCACTATCCTAGTCAGTTTTCAGCAAACTACAATTTAAAAAATTACATTTAACTGTATAGGCACTGGTAAGCAAGCAATTTTTTTTGGCAATTTCTCGGCGACAAGGTGTTGTCAAGATTTCTGTATTATCGGCAAGATTGTCTTATATTACTTGTTCTTGTATACGTATTGGCCTGTCTTGCTGGTGAATTCACTCGACTACCAATATTATGACAATATTGTCGGGTCAAATCTGCGATCCAGTCCATGGCCCCAGAAGTCGCTCTGTGAACTTTATCTTCCCGCCGGAAAATGAATGAGGCAGACATTCTTCAAACACGTGTTCGGTAGTCAGCATCACACATCGCCAACTCTTTAAGGTTATGTTATCTTATCAATCGAGGGCTGGAGTTTACGAAGCATAGAGAACACAGGCGACCACGGTGGGGTTGTGTTAGTCGGTTGACATTCAAGTTTCCATCTATCTCCTGGAGAGTTAACCGGAGGAGCCTCTCCTTCCATCCACGAAAGTTCAACTTTATACAAATTTGGTGAAGTTATTACAGGAAATCATTTTTTGTGTTGTGAATTTGACTTATACAAGGGAAATCTTGGCAGCCAAAACCTTCACACCTTGCCCGTCAAGACTATGACAATTGTTCAGCAATAGTATAAAATTTATCTTGCTTTATCAGCGCTTGTGGTGTTTTTTTTTATAATTTTTTTATATACTGGGTTTTTTTTTTAAATAAGTAAGTTAAATTTATTTTTGTGGAAACTGAGCTCGTGCAAAATCTTTGTGTATTTGAGTACTTATCAAAATAGATAAAGGTGGGACCCCACCTGATCTATTTCATAGAATCTATGAAATAATCAGTGAGAACAGGCTTTCCTATGAAATAGAAACCAAAAGTTGAATGGACTTCAACTTGCGTTCTATAAATTGACCGTATATTCTCAGAGAATAGATCAGGTGGGAGCGTAGCATAAGACATAATGTAATAATTTATTTTATAGTACTAATAATATTGCCAGCCTAATAAATTAATATAAATTATCCTTAACAAATCCAATGATTCTTTTTATGGGTTCACAAGTCTTCATTTGCTATTCTCAAGTATTTTAAATCTATCGCATTTGAATGTGAAATATTTAACCATTATTAAATACAAACTAAGTGTAATATATTTTTTAATGTTTGTTGAAGATAATTTATTTTGTAACAATATAATATGTTAATTGAAGCAATTTTGTATAGTTAATAAAAAGTTGTTTTGTTGGTATATATATTTAAATAAATGTGAATGTAAGTTTTCTATTGTTTCAATTAAACGCAAGGAAATAATTCTACTGAATTACTTTACTGAAGTACATACATACATTGATGCCTATCCACGGTCATCAGATAACAAATCTTTTGCTCCTTGTTTCAGAGTTAACCCTGGTGATTGTGGAGCCACTCTTCAGAATCAACATGCAAAGATAACAATGCTACCATACTGAAGTACTTTGTATACTTTCGCTTTCTCGTTTCCCTCTCCCACTTTCTTTAACCTCGCAACATTACATTGTGAAAGCAGTGTCAAAATTTTTTATGTTTGTCAATTGCCAACTTTATCTGGACTGCCATTTCCTTATCAAAAGATTTTGACACACGTGAAACCTGTTCTTTTTTCGCTAATATGTTAATAAATCGGTGACCGGCCAACTCGGAATGAAACCAACTCGGAACCATCTCAGATAAGTCATTTAGAGTGATAAAAAAATATAAATAAAAAATTGGTTAAGTTAGGTTAGGGTTATCGGCTAATTTAAAATTATTTTTTTATCACTCTAAATGACTTATCTGAGACGGTTCTGAGTTGGTTTCATTCCGAGTTGGCATGGAACCTAATAAATCAAACACAGGTTGTACGTAATATGATTAATTTTATTAAAAAATCATTATTACGTTGAACGACTGATATAACTATCTTCTCCAAGCAACACTGTTTTAAAAAACCTAGAGATTATTTAAAAAAATAAATACGTACATGCATTTTTTATCAAATAAATTCAATACACATATAGTCTTAGCGAAATACAAAATTTCGGTCATTCTTCAAATGATAAACATGTTATTATTAAGTAAAAGGGCTAAATAAAATACATAATTAACTAATTTGCACCTTCACAAGCGTCCACCCAGTCATTGTATACATCAATGGGTTCAGATAAAACATTAGTTGAAGTTTGAAAATCTTCCAGGCAGACGCGACATGTTATTTTGGCCGTGTTCCGACTGCGATCCCTGAAAATTGCAATGAGAATCAATATTAATCAACAATTTTACGTAATACTTACTAACAAATCATTAGCGAGCTTATCTCTCGTGAATTTAGCAGATTTTATGACTACATTCAAATAACAATGTTCACTGTCCTGTTTTATCATCAGAAAATAACACAATACCGGTTTTAATTATCATAGGGAATGTATGTATTGATTTTGAAAAACAAAAAAAAAAACATTTTGAGCCAAATTCTTAATAATAAAATTAACTCACATTTTAACTTCACAAGACCGTTCGTGATTGCAGAAAGGACAATTAAATTGAAGATCCAGGGGCTCAATTGCTTTCTTCCGGGTAGGTGGCTTTCTCTTCGACTTTCTGCGACCCATTGTGAATTCTTTTTATTCTTCAAGATAAAAATGTGTTTTATTAAATAAGTTAATGCAAAATCATTCAAAGCGTAAGATTGAAACTACATTACCAAAAAAAGAATTCGGGAAAAGGCTTCATAATCAAGAGGATGACATAATCCACATTGCAGATTTCAAAATCCATGACGTTGTTCTGAAAGTTGTCTTTTATCCTGTATAAATAACCCAATTTAGGATGGTAGAACAAGACTATTTATTTTTATGCTGTTATTGTAAATATGCTTAAAGACATTTGTTTTTTGACAATGTAGCGTAGTAAAAATCCTTACCGATGAAGAAGACAATAGCACAACAAATGTGTTACGATTTTATTAAATAAAAAGAAATCTTATCGAAAACGATCACGAAAAGCTTTGCTTATATTTAAAAAAATCCTAGGCGAGCAAGTTTGTTACACCAAACGATTTTGCTGTAGGCGACCGGGAAATGAGAGTTTTTCTATGAATTTCGTCCAATGACCAGGGTTGCCAATGCATATTTTGTAAAATACTCACAGGTGTTCAAATTCCCCACAACTTCCTTTATCTCCAAAATGAAACAAATTCTGTTGAAATTAGCATTTTTTAAGTAAAACTTCTTTACGCACGCTTGACTTGGGGAGTAAGCTGGTGAATGCGTGACGAGAGCGTTACGAAAAGTGTCGAACGGGCGAGGCGAACGGAAGTTGAGTGGGAGATATAAGTTAGTGAAGATAGAAAGAGAGAGAATTACGTTTCGTATATTACTGTAGGGGCAAGAGAGAGAGGTGCGAGCACACATTTTCTTTCTTTCTTTCTCTCATAGCCAGTTACGTTTCGTATATCTAAGACACAGTGCAGGCCTATTGTCTGTATCACACTGTAGGAGCAAGAGAGATTAGTGGGCGCGCACATTTTCTTTCTCTCTTCCTCTCGTAGAAGTTTTACTTCAGTCATGTGGTCTAAAGCACCCTCATATATTTTTTTAATTATCTTGTATTTTTCGGATTTTCTCTTTCGTTCTGTTTAAAAACAAATATTTTTTGAGCATTTGCTGCGAAAGAGAATGAAAATATAGTAGGTTACTGTAAATTTTTTTTCAAAATGGTTGGTTTATGAAGAAATGCCCAAAATCTTGCATTTCCCCACTGACAGTAGCTGCGTTAGCGATGGCACAATCGATGAATCATTGATGTTTACTCGATCTTTTGTCGTAGATAAATCGATTCTTGAACAATCGATTCTCGATGTAATTCATGGTACTGGCACACATGCTCATCAAACAATCCGGCTTACGAGCACGCTCATTAATGAGCATGATCGTCAAATGTACAGATTTACTCATAAATGAGCGCTTCGTTTGAGCTTTCTCATGAATGAGCATGCTCAAAGCCAACATTTGAATACACAAGCTCTTGAGCATGCTCTTGTCAAATAAATGTCAAATGGAGTCAGTTTCATTCGCCCAGAACTGAACAAAATAATTTTATTGCTTGCAACGCAATAGGGTACAATCACATTTATTTTTACCAAAAATTAAAGAAAAAATTACAAACTGGAATATTCAAACATTTTTTTACGATAGGAATAGTCCTTCAACAACGTTTTGAATATTCACGTTTCAAATGAGGGCTAAAACGCCTTCTTCGCGCGGTTTTGGCTTGTGAAGTCACTGCGCACTTTTTGACAGCTGCCATTAGTAATCAGTCTTCAGTTGATCATTTGTTTGTCGAAAGAAAATGTCAGTAAATACCGTTTATAAATACTGTATTGTACCAAAGTGTACAAATACAACATCTTCAACACCAAACAAACTATTTATAAACTGTTTGGTGTTGAAGATGTTGTTGCAGCTATAATCAGCAATGAAAAATCTTTGTAACAAATTTTTTGGGAAATGTTGCTACACCGATGTACCATTCTTTGCCCGCGAATCCCCCCCTCACCCTCAGGCCGCGAGAAAAAATATTGCCCTTGACCGCAGCTATTGCTCCTGAACTCCGAGCGATTAATCGATGAATCATTCGATTCTTTTGATGTTTCGATGAAAAAATTTCAATTATATAAATGTTTCGATCATTCCCATCACTACTGCGTGCACAACGCTGGCTAGTTTTTATTTTATTTTATCTATGGGCACAGATGTCAGATTGATTGAAATTGAGTGTGGTTGAATTATAATATTTTGTGGTGTCTTTTATGCAATTGTAAAATATTAAGTTGAATGCAAACACTCTCGAATCCATGTAATAGCTGCATTTAACCATGGATCTGCCGCAGCCTCCACAAGGTTTATTATAATGTTCTTTATCAAAACGAATTTACCTCAATACAAACAGGTTCAATCAATGTTCAATTGTGTTTTACAAATGATTTTAATATTTCAGATACTGATCTTCGAAACATCATAGACAAGCTAGCTCAGTTTGTTGCTCGAAATGGCCCAGAATTTGAACAAATGACCAAGTCGAAACAAAAAAATAACCCAAAGTTTAGCTTTCTATATGGTGGAGAGTATTTTAATTACTATCAATATAAAGTCACCACAGAGCAAGCAAGTACGTAAAATTGTCTTCTTATTGCACACATTTTTATCTTCGAATTAGCCATGTTATTTTAGGACATGATTGGTAAATCATATTGAGATTTTCACTCAATATTTTTTAAATTTCGTTTGCAAGGTGTGCTTTGCCGTTGAATATTTTGTGAAGCTTACCGTACCCTGACTAAATCAAACAATTATCTAAATTATGAAGTATTGTGAGTAACACTTACATTTCGCATTCATAAAAGAGAGTGTTGGGGGTAATTTTTTACATAATGCCTGTTGGGCACATAAGGAAATCACACCGTTCCAACAATTACTACAAGAAATAACGGTAAACTGTGCAAGAGCCGCCGCAAGCCACCACACTTTTAATAGGCATAGATTTCGAAAAGTAAAGTACTTTTAAACTTAATTACCAAAAGAATCATCGGTTTCAGTCCGGATAGACGGAAAAATATGCATTAGAACTCGATTTTCATTCAAAGTTAAAATTTCCATTTCCGCCATTTTTTTTTGTATGGATTTGACATTTGCGAAGTTTTGTTTCAAACTAAATATGCCTCAATTAGATTCCCTAAACTAAGAACCTAATAACCTATTTTGTGTACGTAAATAGTTGTTTCTTGTGTTAATTGTTGAAATGAAGTCTGATTTCCATAATCCGTGCAAAAATGCAGTGACTTATGCACAAAATAATGAAATAACTATTTACACCCACAGATTGTTCAACTTTGTTTTCCACAAAGTTGAACAACGTGTGCATCTGATTGCAATTACAAATTTAGACCATGTAATTCCGCAATAAACTTAATTTTGCATACCATCGGGTAAATGCCAAAGTCGCGAATTTGCATCATTCGGAGGTATTGAGGTGTGAAGTTTAGAATTGATATCATAAATCAATTATTACTAAACCAGCTTAAATAAATCTGTAGTTTATACATAATAATGTATATTTAAAAAAAATGGCAGGGTGATTCCTCCCGATGGTGGAAATGAAATTTTATTTTGTATATTTAACTCAAAACTGGCAAAAATGCAGACCGTTGATATTATTTACCAGGCCTATGATAGAATAAGTACCCAGTCATAGTTATACTTACCCCTTGTACATAATATGAAATTATTATAATTTTTAGTACTAAAGCAGTCTTCCAACCGTGAGGAGAGTGGCTACAGCAGTAGTCATGGTGGCTTCTCCTCCACCGAGGGCAACGGAGGTGGTGGTTGGGGCGGAAGGGGTAGCGAGGGGGGAGGAGCCTCCAGCCTCCCGGTGCCCCCGCCCCCTCCACAGCTCATAGTCTCCAACGCCCTGTCTCCAGCAGTCCTTGTGATAAACGCCCAACAAGCGGTACTGAATGAACAGATCAAGCAGTCTCAGTCCAATTTAAATGCTCAGCATTCGGTGAGAAACATTCTATCTCAAATAAGGGGCTATCCCAAATAAGCGTTTATATATTTATTTAGTTTTTTATCCACAGCTAACATTTCGTTGCAAGAAAGCAATACTGCTGTAACAGCCAAAAACCAAATTGTTCAATTGTTGATTTTAAGGTATGTACATCAGTTTAAAAAACGTATAATTGACAAAACGGCTAGTGTTTCCAACATCGTACAGATCTTATTTATCGTTGTAGAATCACAGGACCCAGATAGATCGACACAGAAGAAAAAACTCTGCAAAATGGTGTATAAAAAACATTTTCATAGGTAGTGGCGGTTACAGCAGTATTGCTTTCTTGCGATGATATTATCTTAATCACACTTCTCCGAAATAATATTTTGGTTTTATGGAGAACACATAGAAGATGTTTTTTTTATGTGAATACCTTAAGTATTACGATAGATACGTTATGAGGCTGAAGATAGTGGGGAAGGGAAGGATATGAGAAAGAGGAAGCCTGGCTATTCAGATCTGGTCACCAAACACGGCTAAAGCCATTTCAAGCAACGTTTTAATTCTGAATGGTGGTCTTACACCAGGGCGATACTGCATGGAACATACCTTGAACATGCCATAACTTGGATCTCAAGAAACGCGCCTTGTTTACAATTCTATTGTAACTCCGCATTAAAATTATTGTTCTAGTGTTTTATTTTTGTGTAACGAAGCCCAAAATAATAAACTACAGGTTATACAAAATAGGGGGGTGAGGATGATTTTAAAATGCAACATTTTTACTAGAGTTAAAATTATGTTACAAAATTTAAATATGATGACAACCAAACAACATATAAAATATATTATACGTTAACAATTATGTACAAGCTTAAAAATAATATGCTCCCAAAATATCTGCAAATTAATATTATGTGCCATGAAAATGTTCACGATTATCCTACGAGAAGATGAAGCAGAGATTTTAGGCTTCCCAAAACTAAACTTTCGTGCACACAAAACAGCGCATTTTATAAAGGGCAAAATCTTTATAACAACCTACCAAATACTGTAAAGGAAGCCTCAAGCATTAGCACTTTTCATATGTGCTCTATATGTAAAAAATAATTTTTGATTTGAATACGAACATACTCGCCAATATTATTTTAGTCACCTTAACTAAGTTATCTGTTTTTCTGAAAATGTATTTTTCAAACCTATTTGTAAATGTAACTGTATCTCTTAAATTGATTTTTTTTAAATATTTTTTCCTACTAGGTGTACGAAAAAATTTGCTTACATCTAAAAAAAGATTAAAAAACAAAACAAACAAACAAATATCTTATATATTATTTTAAATGAAAGAATTGTGCAATGACACAAATGAATCAAATAAATTTTATTTGCGCACGCCGGGATTCGATCCCGCGACCTTCGGATTGCGAGTCACCTCTCTAGCACAATATTGAAATAAATTCATAACAAAAAATGAAGTCTTTTCGCCTTTGGTGTATATGTTAGGATGATGTTATTTTCAGTCGCTGATACAACAGCAGCAAACACAGATGGAAGAGACGGTGGCCACGGCTCAGACTGAAATGATACAGCGACTAGCAACGGAGGCTAACATTTCTCTTACTGACTTTGATAATATTCTTCAGCCTATTATAGAGTCCTGCACTAAAGATAGCATATCGACAGGTAATACATTATCATTACATATATTTGAATTTATC
The DNA here is from genome assembly GCA_936435175.1 of Glyphotaelius pellucidus. Taxonomy (NCBI): domain Eukaryota; kingdom Metazoa; phylum Arthropoda; class Insecta; order Trichoptera; family Limnephilidae; genus Glyphotaelius; species Glyphotaelius pellucidus. The sequence goes on from OW386537.1 coordinate 23,958,192, forward strand.
TTTCTTTAGTTAACTGGACTTAAAATAAATATTGAAAATATGGATTTTAAAAATGATCTTATATTATCACAGAGGTTGAATCATTGGATGTTGAAGAATCTGTTCAGAGGGTATTTCCTAGAAACGACTGGTGTATACCGTTTTGAAAAATATATATCAAAGCTTATATTTTGATGTTTGTTTAGGTAAGGGCTGGATCTTAAACCACGCAACAACTTATGATGCTGGAGCGGTCATTGCCCAATATCTTCTCAAGAAGCTGACAACTAATGGCTCAACATTTACCCAAAAACTTCACATTATCTACTTGGTGAACGACGTTTTGCACCACTGGTAAGTGATACACACAACTTGATTAATGAACAGCTTATTTTCTTGTAATCTTATATCTGTTTTGAAATTTTTTGTATTCGCAAATAATCTTTAATCAATTATAATAAGCACAATCTCCCCCATCTTTGATAAGATTCAGAAGTAATAAATATCATTCAATATGTGATTGTGATTAGTTTGGAAAAAAATATTACCTTTCAATAACCAATAATTAGTGTTGTTGAATTTCTAAAAATGTTATGTATTTACCTATAAGTTTTAATAAGACACGGTTTTTACTTTTTTATAAATTAATTTTGCAGCGCTCGTAAAAATGCAGATGACCTGAAAAAAAACCTGGAAAATGTGGTTGTTCCGATGTTTTGTAATGCAAGTATAGGTAATGACTAATGACATGTGTTTCTGTTGTCCTGGGGAATACACTTGAATTCCTGCCGCTCTCTTTGCCTTACATCAAGCGTTCATGATGGCATTCATCTCATGGCCCATAGCTATATTTAAATACGCAATCATTATGTGTATTTCATATTTTATACATTCCATATTTTCTGCTATAACCTCCGATATGTTCTTTTTAGCAATTACAGAGGATCAGGAAACTAAACTGAACAAGTTACTCAAGCTATGGGAATCAAAAAGCAATTACTTTGATTCTTCAGTCATAGAAAAGATGAAAAGTCCAACAACTTCGTATCAAGAGTATCAGGCCAATTTGATCTCTTTGTACGCAAACCTAATTACACCGCTCACTCAGGCGACCAAGTCCACCTTCGAGAAGTAAGTGGAATTGTATTGAACGTTGTCTCAAGTCATGTATGGAATTGAAGGACTGTATTCTCAATGCATGTTTCTTTTTCAGTTATCAGAAGCAGCACCAAGCTTTTGTGACACACACCTTACAGCAAATACAGCAGTTAGAAATGCAGAAGCAAGTATTGAACAGTCAGATGAGCAATAACACTCCCGACCCGACTAGTAATGCTTCTCAGATTAATATTCCTATTCAAAACCAACAGCAGAATGTTCACTTTGGCTCCAACAACTTTACAGAACAAAATTTTAATCAGCAGAGTGGACAATTTCAAAATAATCAATCTATGACTTTTGAACCACCTGAGTTTTGCAGTACCAATAATCAGCCTTTGTTCCCGATGATTGATCAGTCGAGCTCCAATAATTATGGAACACCTAATGGTTCACAGGGAAGTAACAATGAGAATAACTTGTATGACTTTGAACAAAACTATCACATCATGAATAGCAATTTATCATTGAATGATCACGGTGATGAACCGATGCCATCTGTTCCTTCCATTAATTTATCACTGCCACCACCGGGATTCTTCAATGAGAAAATTCCTCCGGGATTTGGAAATGGGCTTCCCGATCTGTCAAAGCCGCCCCCGGGTTTTGCCAATATACCCGAAGTTTGTCCAGAAGATCTGATGCCCTCTGTTCCATATTTCGAATTGCCCGCTGGCCTTATGGTACCCTTAATAATGGTAAGTAAAGTTCTTCATATCTCTCAAGATGCCTTTCAAATATTTGGAACTAAGGCAATAAAATTTATTATTGCTATCTTACAAGACATTACATATTATAATTTGAACTTAAAATTAGATGTCAATTTGAATGCATTTGATTATTTATTTGTTAATCTCGTTATTTGTAGCTGGAAGACTGTGATTACAAACCCTTAGATCCAGAATCCATTAGATTACCTCCCCCCGCTCCCCCATCTGATCGTCTACTCGCCGCAGTGAAAGCCTTTTACGCCAAACCCAACCACACGAGGCCCCAAGATAGGTAAGTCTCAATTACAACTGTGTTCTCTTCCTCATATTGTTATACATACTTATAAAGAATTGTTTATTATATGCACTTTTTTCGGTATTTCAGTGAAGGATGGGAGAAATTAGGACTCTATGAATATTATAGAGCCAAAAATGCTGTTCGAAAGCAGAAAGAAGACGATATTAAAAACGGCCTGCGGGAAAAATCACGTTCTCCAACACCAATTAAATATGACATATTGAATGTAAGATCACCTCCAGCAAGAAGATACAGGTTATTATTCATTTGTTATTAGAGTAAAAAGCTCTTTTACCTCTGTTGCGAGTTATATTTAAATAAAAAATTTATTTACAGGTCTAAAAGTCGCAGTCCAAGTCGTGAGCGATCCAAGTCTAAATCTCCTCCTCCCATCCGAATCTCATCTCCTGAGAGAGGGGGTCGCAGGAGTCGCATCTCGCGGCGCTCCCCAACGCCACCATCTTCCTCTCCACCGCCCAGCTTCATGTCAGTACAGTATAATATATATCACATTATTATATACAAAAAAGCCCTATATTATGTATGCGTATTGAAGGTAAACACTAGATTGCGGACTGATTGTTATTCTTGTGCGCAGGTCAACTCCGTCATCCTTTGCCAATCCGAATGAGCTGTCGGAGTTGGACCCATCTAACAAGGGCCATCAAATGCTGCGGAGAATGGGATGGGGTCAGGGAGGTTTGGGCTCTGCGGGACAAGGCATTGCAGCCCCCATTAATGCCGGAGTTGTGCGGGACAGGCAGGATCAATATAAGGGTAGGTCTCCTTCGGCTACCATCACTATTATCCTTTTCATAGTGCCAACAGTGTGGTACAAGGCAAAGTGCTCATTATATACCTTCATCAGATTGTGTAGTGTCTTCAAATTTAAACGCAATCCATCTTACTAATTTAGATCCTTATATGCCGGTTCAACATTGATAGGGTAAAGTTGGCCTTAAGCCTTGTTTAAGTCCGTTTTAATCATGCAAATGCCGAGGTAATAAGTGAAATTTTTACTCTATTCCAAACTTACGTGCTGCGTTTATAAGTAAGGGGGAATGTGTCCTGTATAGTAATAAAATATGAAACTGAATGCATTCTTGTGATTTTAAATCCCTTCATCAGACTTTGACTTCTACATTAAAATGTTACCCTTTTATTTTCAGGTGTTGGAGTCAATTTGAATGATCCCTATGAAAATTTCAGAAAAAATAAAGGTGCTGCTTTTATTACGAGGATGAAGGAAAGAGCATTAGAAAGAGCGTAGAATATTTTAAACATTATTATAATGATTTATTTGTAATGTTCACATTGAGCACCCTCTATTATCTGACTTCAAAATCTTACTTTAATTTTTTTATAAATCTTCTTTTGCAGAATAATAATAATGGAGGTCTTATACATATTGTATGTACACATATTTTTAGTCTTCAAATAAAAGCGTTCATTTAAAAAATTATCTTTATTTTTATTTGGGTGAACGAACGGGTATATACATACACACACGGTAAAAATGAATGTAAGTATTATTGTCAACTGTATATTTTATTTACATTACAGAGCACCCATTTTTGTTGGTAAAGGAAACCCTTCAAGGGTGATTATTTGTAAATAGCAGGCATCATACATATTAGCGGTTCCATGCCAAATGGGAATAATGTCAACTCAACACCTCCTTGAAAAGTCATTAAAATCTATGAAAAATTTAATTTTTAATTAGCCGATAACCCTAACCTAACATAACCTATTTAACCAATTTTTTATATATTTTTTTAATCACTCTAAATGACTTATCTGAGATGGTTCTGAGTTTGTTTCATTCCGAGTTGGCCGGTCACCCATATTAGCACCCCCCACAAGGCCACTCCGGAGCGACTGAGTCCTGCGCCACTTCAGGCCGCCGCGCAGAAAAGTTAAGACCGATAGTTTACAGCGCAGTTCACCGTGAGACTTTTCTGCGCAGCAGCCTGAAGTGGCGCAAGACTCGCTCGCTTTGAAGTGACCGTGAGCGGGGTGCTATCACATTTCTCAAAAAATAAAGTATTTATTTAATTTTTTTATTTAGATCATATATCATATCAAATGTGTTTTGGTAAAACCCTGCAAGCCACATTTTTTTGGGAATGTTACAATGGTTTCATGTAGAGCATTCAATCACAGGATCTTGAGAACAGTGAATCCTGGATCTTTTTCGGCACCTTTAATCCCGATGCTAAGCTTGTCTTAATCCGTTTCACGCTCTTGGTTCAACCACGGGAATATCTTTTTTTAAATTGGCAACATTTATTGCACAATATTCTTGAGATCTGGGATAAAAATTTTGGGGTAGATTAATTATATTTATTGTGCTGTTTCTTAGAAGGAAAGTTTTATTGAAGCCTGGTGAGATCACTACACCCGGAATGTTCAGGCACTTCTCAGTTTTAGCTATACCAACTGATACGATTTCTTTTATGATGAAAAATTTGGGCAACGGTGGTTTTGCTCTTCAATTGAAAGTCACTTGCTCGTCCAATAAATGAACGTCGGACTCGTGAATCTTCTTTGTTCCAGCTTTTCCACAAAGCCAATCAAGATTATGCAGAAATTAATTTAGACCCACTGTTAAATTTTGGGCATTTTAACAAAAACGACAGTAATCTCAATGGTTGCCTACATGTCAAAATCAGTTCCAAGAAATTGTGTTTTTCTGTGTGTCAGAATTAGACGTTAGGAATAACATAGAGGAAGTCGATTTAAATCTGTCTCTACAAGAAAAACTCGATAGACCTATTTGGTCATGGACTCTTCATAAATAAAAATAGTCAGATATATCAAATATTATTAAAAATGAGCTGGCAAATTTCGAATAGGAAACGCCGGATGGAGTAAATCTATAAAATTATTATGAGGATTTAAAATCAATACCACCTACCTATCCGAACTAGCTGGGTTGATCGTGAATGATCCGCTCACGAGCCGCCAAAGATTTTTTTATTTTTTTTAATACAGAACCTTTGCATTGGGTTTTTTGATGCCTGTCTCACTAGTATATACCTGTGTCGAGACAGGCTTAGAGGTGATTGAGCAGGTAATTTTTGCAGAAACTCGCAACCCGGGTGCCGGCTGCCGGTGTAGCGAGGCGAGCAACCACAGAATATGTATGAGTATGAATTTTGTCGACCGAGCACTTCTCGCGACAGACAAATAGAAATAGTGGATACGAAATCTAAAATAAGCTATCATTGCGGTACCAGTTACCTTAGACCTAAGATGTACATGGAAGATGAGTCCTGAAAAAGCCTCATAAGTATTCTTTTTAACTTGTCTTACTTTACAGGAGACCCAAATTGTTCCAAAACATTGTTTACCGTTATAATAACAGGAGACCAAAATTGTCCAAGAGCGACCGTGCATTATTAAAAGTTGGGTATCTCTCTTCCCGTTGTGCAAACATTTGTGATTTCTTTAGTGTTAGAAAGCAAAAAAAATAATGCTTCTCATTGCATTAGGAATATAAACAAGCTATGTTGTTCAGATATTTTACAAACCCGATATTGTTCATAAGTGACGGTTTTATTTCGCGCCAATTTGTGACGTAACACACATTTAATTTTAAAATAAAATTGTATGAAAGTGATAAAAAGCGAAGCGACAGTTTTGTTACAAATTTTCTTAGGAAAAGGAATCTGTATTTAAAATTTTAAATTATTCTATTTTAAGTACTTTCATTTGAATATTCGCAGGTACGTATTTTTAAGCCAATTTACATTTCCAATATCAAAATTTTAATATTTAGAAAGAAAAAAAATTGATTTCTAATAAACACATTGGAAAGATTATTTTTTCTACATTTTAGAACAATTTTTGTTTTTGCGAAAGGGTTAAAAAATATCCAATAAAAAGGAACATTTAAAATGCATAGGAAGAACCGGGAATTTTGCGCGCAAACCTTGAACAGCAAAAGTTTATAGATATTATTTTCTTATTATTCAAAGGGTTAAATCATAATTTATAATTAACATACATAAATTTGAAATCATATTTTATTACCTTCCAAAAACAATTTTTATTTTTCAGATACGTTAAAAAATATTCCATTTACTTGGATTTTATTGTAAAGCGGAAATATTTTGACCCTCTGACAAAATATCGTCAAGGCTTGAGGGATTAATTTTTGTTATTTTGTGCAGCTACTTTTATATTATTGGAATTTGATTAATAATCAATGTTAAAAATAAAACATTTGATACAGCTCCTAGTTTTTATAATAATTTAAATTGCTGGTGCCAGCACCGGGATCCCGTGATTGAAAAATGCTAGCACCGCAATCTCAGTCTGAAAAAAATTCCCAGGTTAGTTTCATTTAGAACAGTCACCGAAGTACAAGATGGCAAAATATTTTTTGCCGATTAGGGCATTTTTAATACTAAAAACTAAATTGAAGCGAAATTTTTTTTTGGTTATTTCGGACCAAAGATGAAATTACTCGACCCTCAAATCTTTCTTATTTATATATAAAAGTGAAATATTTTACATCAAAATATCTCAAATGTCAAAAATACTTTCATATAGACTTCAAGATTTTTAATTAGTTTTATTCAAAATTAGTTTGTATTGTCCCCTGTAAAGTTTTAATTTTGTGGTTTGAAGGGTTTAACCAAACCTCTCATCTAATATTATTTTACCACTATATATGTCTTCTCATTATTGAAGCGGAAATAACAAAATGCACAATTGAGCCCATTGATGTTAACGCTGTTTTTGTATGAATCCGTTCAGATTATGCGCCATTCATGCATTTATTATATAAATATCGTTTTAAAATCTCAACCACAGATGGCAGTACATGGCCTATATAGTGAGAGCCGGTAGCCCAATCTTTTCCAGTCGAGACAGAAAGTTGAGTTGAAAAAGACGGTCATTACATGGTTGGTTTATTTATGGTCATTACATTGAAACTGATGGTTCGTGCAATCGGCGTTTGGCATATTTGTCATTATTATGGTAATTTATTATTTTAACTTTATGAGTAAAACCTCAAACTGTAATATTTAATTAAATGAAGACATTATGAGCGAAACTCAATCGAAAATCTGGAAACAGAAAAATCAGAAAAAGATATTGGCACCTCTGGGACTCGAACCCAACCCGGAAAGTAGGGAGGTCCTGGGTTCGAGTCCCAGAGGTGCCAATATCTTTTTCTGATTTTTCTGTTTCCAGATTTTCGATTGAGTTTCGCTCATAATGTCTTCATTTAATTAAACATTATTATGGTGATAAAGTTTTATATCTGCTTTGTGAAATTTTATAAAAAAATTATAAAATTTAAAAAATCATTTGATTCGATTTATGAAAATTTTGATTTATGGAAAATTCGACTTACAGAAAAATAGCTTTTTCTATTTTGTTTTTTGTACTCAAAACTTACGACTAAATCGATTAATCAGCGCCCTTGAGGTGATTTTTCACAAAAACGGCGCTCTACAAATTATCCAATTATTATTATTATTATTAAAATACATAAATGATATTGTCTAATAGTTGCAATAACTCATTACATAAAAATTTATTTGACTTTCAATGTATATATTTTTATGTGAATACCACACAAGATAATGTAATTAATGTGAATACCTCTTCTCCCAACCACCTGGAGCCAGTGAGACTATGTCATTCCCAATTAGGATATGTTGTGAGGCTGAATGTTGTGGAGAGGTGAAAGAAATGGGGAAGAGAAAGGCAGGGAAGGTCTTGGCTATTCAGATCTGATCACCAAACATGGTTAAAGCCATTTCAAGCAACAGTACAAGCGCTATAGTCAAATTAACAGCCCATATCTCAGAACTCACTTGTTCACATAATACTTTTTTTCTGCACATGGGCTCAATTATTGTATATTTGTGTAGTCTCCTCAAAGTTCAAAGCTATCTTCATAATTTGATTGTATTTCTGCTAAATTATCTAAGCAATTCTTAAAATCATCAACTTCAAGTCCATCGTCTTTGAACTTGTGCATTTTCCCTATTTTAATTCTGGCAGCTTCTCTACGGAGACTTTCTAATGTTTCAAACATGAAGTTTCCATTGTGAAGTCCTGATATGACTGGAACACTTTCTGGCGTTTCATTATTAACAAATTCCTTGATGAATCCATTCCTGTTTAAATCTTTGCTGAAAATCTTAGGATAAGGTATCTTTATTTCTAATCCGTCAGGAAAAGCCATCACATTAGTTGCTGATGCAAAGTTGTTGCACTGGAAGTAAAATTGGAACATTTCTTTTACACTTGTACAGTTGTAGGCAGCCATACTCAATTGTTGCTTTGCGCTATGAACTGGTTTCTTCAATTTATCTTCTGGTATGCCCCTGACTGTGATATGTTGGAACACTTTGTCATTAGAAATTTGGCAACTGGGAGTTATCGTTGTCCAAAGAGGAGAATTATCACGGTCCAAGTGATCTATCAAGAAATCTTTTTCTTTTAGATTAAACGGAAGACCTAAACTGGCTGCTGCCATTTTTCTTCCGTATCCTGTCATGTCTGCGCAAATGTCCGACAAACTATATTCGTCGGCTTTCTGGCGGTATTTCAATGATATGGTGTCAATAGCAGAAGCTAGTATGGCTGACGACTGATAATAGCACTCCGAATTGTAGTTCAGATTGTAGAATTGTCTTTTGAAGCCTGGTTTACGCCACCCCTTTTCACCACAACACATGGGCACAAACAGGGAGGCATTCTCAAATAGACTTTCATAACATTGCACGAGGTTTATCAACCTCGAGGAGTCTTTTAAATTGGATATCTCTCTTTGTTTCTGATCAACAGGATTGTTGTCTGTAAAGTGTGAAGCTATCAGTGGGATAGCAAATATAGCTTTATTGGAATATTCATCATTAAGGTGCTGGATACATTGACTGGCGAGACCTCCGAAGCCATCAGTCGAGTCTAGAAGAATTTGGAATCCTTGAATACTATCACATTCCTCAGCGTAGTGACGGATATTATCGCAGAATGTTTCATAAAACTGTTCAGTCTTCCAAATGTTTATTCCAGCGTTGTAGGTTTCAAATATAACCTGAAAAAGTTAAACATAACTCATCACATCACTAAAACTCATTCATCAATAAAAAAAGAGTTCTTTTACAAAGACAAATATTATTACAAAAGAGTTCTTTTACAAAGACAAATATTATTTTACAAAGACAAGTATTGAGCGTGGCCAGTGCGATCGAAAATTTACCAATATTTTAAGTAAATAAATGTTATAAGAGAATGATTTATCTTACTTCTTCATTTTTGTGTTGGTATTGATTAATAACATTGACAGTCCTTTGATGAAACCTTGGGTATAAATAATCCGTCCAAGTGGAAACATTCTTTTCGAAATCAAAATCTTCACTCAGATCGGGGATGTTTTCTCCATCGTTATCAATAAACTTAAGATATTCATTTTTTTCTATGATTGGCTCTATTTTCCTTTCAACTTTTTCCCACAAAATATCCTCTTCTCCATTTGTTACACTCAAACCAGATTCTGGGAGGGTTTTCAAGCTCCCCTTGAGATCAGCCAGCAATAATCTGGGAGTATATGTGATTTTATTATCAATAGTCTGACCTTCTCGATATAAAACATCGTGATTGATTTGAGAAGATTTTTGACCGGTGTAGTCAAATCCTAATTCTTGAATATTCCAAAAGTGAGTACCGACAAAGTTGGCATAGTGTCCGAACTGAAGGGAAATAATTTCTCGCGTAGTCCCCATTGCAGTAAAGGATGAATGTATTTTGTATTTTATCACAGGACAAACTAACTGTAGTAAATAAATATTACATTGCTGCAACCCAAAGTTAATAAGCAGAATTCTGCATATTAAAAATATACAGATGAATAAATTCGTTTCCACGAGGCTAATCACCATAAATATACCAAACCACACAAATCACAAATGAATCACTCGCAAGACGTTCATTCTAATCATTCTAATGCTTTTGACGTTTTCGTACTCGTACTATGCACAGTGTTGCCAGTTGCCATCGTTGAATCTTCGTTTCCGCTAAAACCTACAGGAAAATCCGTAAATTTCCGAACACCCGATGTTGAAGTACCCTGCCGGGTGCCCGTATCCTGCGCCACAATACACATGAACACTAGCTTGAACAGCACCCAAAACATTGAAAATTTGAACACTTCGTGTTCAAAAACCCTGCGACGGAAAACATTCATCTCCCGGGCGAAGGGGGAAGGCTGGCGGGGGGAAATGTGTTCATATTTTTACAAGAGCCGCGCGATGCGGTCATGTTGGGAATCAAACCGAACAAGTTTTTGAGGTTATGCGCAATGAGCAAGCTTAATAATCACTAGTTTAAAATATTATGATACCTAAATACAATATAATAAATATATTTGATAATAAAATTATAACATAATAACGAATATTAACAATATTAATATTATTTTTGAAGTGGGTGAAGCGGGAGCGGGAAGGCAGGCGGGGCCGGCGGGGGGGGGAAATAAGTTCATATTTTTACAGGAGCCGTACGAAGAGGTTGGTACCGGAGGTAAATCGAATGACGTTTGGGGTTATGTCAACCGCGCGAGCCTAATACCTAATTGTGACTTTAAATTCCAAATAAATACTGTCGTAATGATGATTATATCTTTCGTGATCTCACTTGTAAATAAAGTCTATTAATTTATAAATCGGTTTCAGAGACACGGAAGAAATGACCAATTAAAATAGGTATTCTATTCTTTCCCTGATAAATAAATACCTAATAAAAATCTAGTTAGGTAGGTTAGGTCTAAGTTGAAATCTGCGTGTTCTCCTTTATATTTCGTTTACAATATCATCGCTAAATTTCTTAACGGAACTCGACTTTTGACGTTTGAATTTCGAATGCGTAATTAATTACGCATTCGAAATTCAAATACTGACTTTAGGTCATAATAATTGATATTAGTCGGAAATCTTTCCTGGTAAATAAACATCTATTAAAATATCTCTGTTTTCTCCCTGATGTAGCATCTCTTCTTCATCGGAACATATTTTAACATTTATTTAAACGCTAAACGTCAAACGTCAAGTCAGTTGCGTACGCGTGGACTCGTGGACAGGCCACTAGCAAAGTGTGTGACCGCGCGAACTTGGGGACACGAAAAAAGTATCGATACTTTGTGGTATCGAGTACTTTTCTTTCAATACCGATACTTTTGTACTCGATACTTTGTATTCGATACTTTTACTCAATGAGTACTTTTTGGCAAGTATCAATACCTTTAAAAATTGGCTAAGCGGCTTGTGTTTGCTCAAAAATCCTACGTTAACGCAGAAGCCTCTGAGACTCCACGTCTAGAATAGTGATAAGAAAAAATAATGTCCATAACTGGTAAAGTAATATATAAATAACTAGCAGTTAAATAGCCTCTCCGCAGGTTTTCAGGCAGGCTGCTAGGCCCTGCGGGCGGCTTTTAATTAGGCTTCGCCCAGTTAGTGTTGTACCATTTTATTCCAATAAGAAATGGTGTCAAAAATAGCCTGTTCCTCGGATCCATTGTCATCGAGTGATAGTTACCGGTACAAAGTAACCGAGAGAGGAAATTACGTCATATGGAATATTGGCTTCCTTGAGAGACTCGTGGAAGACACTGTGTTTTTACTTAATACGGCAGAGTAGTTAAAAATTTGGCTAAGCGGCCCGTATCGGGCTAACTACGTATCAACCCCCCCCCCCCAGGATTTGAAATTTCTGATCCTGGGGGGGGGGTTGATACGTGGTTAGCCCGGTCAGAGTTGTAAATCAAACCCCATGAAATGTACTCGATACTTGAAGTATCGATACTTTTGTTTCAATACTTTTACGAGTACGATACTTTTTTTCCGATACTACTCATGAGTACAGTATCGATACTTTCTATTCGATATCGTGTCCCTACGCGAACTTCACACCTGTTCACACCAATCTTTCAAACCATGTTTAAAAAAACGCAGGAGACGGAAAACAAAGAACGTTTATAGTGGGGTTCAAGCTAGTTTTCATGTGTATTCTGGCGCAGGAGTTCCGCCTTTACACACAGAGTTCGGAGCGGGACGTGCACCGCGCCACTTCAGGCCGCAGCGCAGAAAAGTCTCACTCTGTGCTGTAAACCGTTATCTTACTTTCGGTCTTTACTTTTCTGCGCGGCGGCCTGAAGTGGCGCGGGGCACGTCCCGCTCCGAACTCTGTGTGTAAAGGGTACTTTATTTAATATTTTGGCCATCTTGCCGTGGGGGGGGGGGCTAGAGTATTTTCGTATCCTGGGGTCGTATCCGTATCCTTCGTATTTTGGGTCCTGGGATGGCTGGGAGATAAGGTTAGGCTATTTTCGCCGATGAAATTATGTACTTTGTTCTTTTATTCGATTCCGTCATCCCATCAGTTGGACACGAAATTTTCCTGTTTCGAGGACACTCCAATCCGCCACATATGACGGAAAGTCTGTCAAGATGGCAACACTGACTGCACATAAATAAACTTATGTATAAATAAATTGGCATTGGTTTATTTATGTTTATTATAAACCCCCACTATGGCGCTTTTTTAACGGTTTGATTTTAGTTGATCAACTCGGGATTGGTTTATTTATGATCAACAAAGATTTGTTGAATAACACTGAAAGTAAACCCGGTCGCTGAGAAAGGATTGGTTTATTTATGTTAAGAAATTTGTTCAACTAAAAAACCTCGTGAAAATTGTATCCAATTGATAAACGGCCGTGAATGTGAAAACATATAGTTATATATACATTACTTACAAAGCCAGTGAGTTTTTTTTAAATCTATTGTATTTGTATACGCTTTTTGAAGTGAAACTTCTAAAGCGGCGTTTGAGTAGAAATTCGAATGAAACGGAATGACTGCGCTCATCCGCCGCTTTGAAAATGATGTCACTTCTAAAGGTTCCTGTTGGTTGGGATATAGAACGGAAATTACGCGAGGTCTGCGCTCATTGGTCGCTTTGGTTATGACTTCACTTTACAAGTATTGGTTGAGATTGTTTTGATAAACTTCTTCAAACGCAGCAAACTTATTTTGTGGCACCATTTTAATTCAAAATTAGTAAAAATAAGACAGGTGGTTTCAAATTGTGATGCTCGTAGCAATAAATATCATCAATAATTAATAGAATTATTATGGATTCACACATTTTTCATCTTAAATACACAATTAAAAATTCATTTGATTTAATTGAACACTTTTGGAAATCCCTGCCAAAGCATTATTAGTATCATTTGATATTGTTAATTTATTTTATTTTAGCTCCACACAGGAGACCATAAGGAAAATAGTTTCCCTTGGGCCCTATGTCATGTTAGGGGATTCTGTGTGAAGGGTCTTTTTAAGAGAAGGATGGGAAGTTCTGGGAAGGAAAAGGGTATTAGGGGTGGGTAGGAATCTGGGAGTCAGTCTAACCAGGAGTCCAGGACATATGAATACATCCCTCCAACAGCTGTGCAAAGCGATGGGTCGAGAGAGTCCGGCTGGAAAGGTCAAAAGGCCTCCCTCAACCAGTTTCTCTCCGCCACGCAGCAGGTGGGCAGGCACATCCGCCGCCAAGACCTGGACAAACTTCACCCCATGAGCTCGCTCACCTCTGCTAAGTCACCAAACGTAGCGAACCACTTAGGGTTACTTATGGCAGAGGTGTTAGTTATCCAATAAATGGTTCTCGGGGCGGCGGTACCAATGCCCGCATCCCAAATTTAAATGTCACGTCTTCCTCGGGCGTCCCCAACTGTTTCTACTATTCATATTAGCGTTGCATATTCTCCTTACACTCATTCGCTTATGCCTCAGGGATCTCAATTCTACAGCATTCAGTCTACTTTCCTTCCTCCTGCTTCCTCTGCCAGTTCCATGCCTCACTGCCATACATCAGGGCAAGTACCAGCACTCAAGTACATTATGGACGGCTAGCTTCGCTTCTTTGGGCAGTTTTTTTGTTGGCGCTAATTGAGTTCTGTCCTCCGTTAATGGAGTTACCTACATTTTTTCCTTGCGGCCTATGTCATCTGAGATGCTGTGTGTAGGGTCTTTTGAGAATAGGAAGGAATGAATATTGGTCATGAAGAGACCCATGTCACAAGAAGGAAGAAACACAGAGGCCGGCAAATCGTTCCACAGCCGAGCTGTTGAAAACAAGAAAGTGTCGAAGAAGCGACACATTCTCATGTGACAAATGTCAACCGTGTACATATTTTGGGCACTTGTTTGGCGTGTTTCCCGACTATGCACCGGTGCCGAAGGGATCAATGACGCTAGTTCCTCGGAGCATCTTCCATTGAAATACCGGTAGAACGGGGATAGCATTCCCACCCGACGCATATACATATACTCTTCTTTCAATATCTCTATCAGCCTTCCCATTTCCCGTAAACATACTTCCCAAATACACAAACTCATCCACCTGCTCCAAGTACTCATCATTCACAACTATGTTGCACATACTCTGTCTTTCAAACACCACGATTTTAGACTTACTTACATTCACCATTAACTCATTCTTCGTTCATCCTTATTGGAAATCAGCACCGCATCAGCGGCGTACAATAGGCAACATACTTTCAGATTACCCAATGTCTCGCCCAATCCCATCTCTTTCAATTCTCGCATATAATCCTCCACATTTATATATATAATAATTCTACCCACTCTTGTCTACTTTAATTTTCTGAAGTTTCACTTCTACCGCGTGTGAATTGCTCACACTGATTTTTTTTTAGAATTTAAAGTGATGTACTTACAGTTCAAGTTATCAGAAAAATATATTTTAAGATTAAATTAAGCCTACCTCTGCTTTTAATCTGTTTTTCACCACTTAAACTGAGCTTTTCAAGTTCATAATAATATTTTAAGTATAAACTTAAAATATTATTATACATTTCCTTTCATTCTTCAGCAAACTGGGCAAAACTCCTCCATGTTCATGATAATGAACCTTCTGCCTGGAAATCTTTAATGTGGTATCTGTGAAATAACAAAATAAGTTTAATGCAAGTTCGTGTGGAAAAAAATCAAATTTGATTTTAATAGAAAATTAATTGCTCTGTTGAAAAAAAAATTATTTATCATGCGACTTTGATATAATCTTTGAAATAAATTCTCTAATGGTTTTTTTTTTAATAGTGGAGACGGTTTGCTTTTACAGTTCCCTTGAGCACTTACGTAAGCCCATTGTGCTATCTCCTATTTTACCAAACAGTCGCTTTTATAAAGTTCGCCAGGGTTGTCATTGGAAATTAGGCTGATTCTTCTGGTTCCACAATGTGTCTTTTCAGGACTCATTTCTCCTCTCCACTCCCTCTTGGTTCCTTGAAGGCCCCACGAGGGAAGAGGGCCTCATCTCTCCTCTCCACTTCTTAGTTCCCTAAAGGCTCCACAACAGAAGAGTCTACTTCCTTTTGATTCCCTTAAGGCCCCACAAGGAAAGAGTGCACAGAGGTGATTTCATCTCTCTTCTCCACTCCTACATGGTTCCCTGAAAGCCCCAAATGGGAAGAGGCTGTCACTCTCCACTTTACTCCTCCTCTCTCCACTTTAGTTCTCCGAAGGCCCCACAACAGAATCCCTAAAAATAAATTAATGAATCGACACACTTCTACACAACATACCCCAATTGGGGATGCCACAATCTCAGTCTCAGACGGGAGCAGTTGGGACTCTTATGTCAAAAAAAAACTCAACACGCCATAATACCCCAAAAATAAATCACAGTAGTAGCTAAGAATGGCTCGTTCAGGTTTAAACTGGGGAAATTGTAAAGAGTAAGGCACATTCACATTTCTGTTTAAGAATCTGATATCGCTCTGTTTAAAAATCTGATGCCCTTGTAGCTGTAGAGATTATATGGAGCTGTTCAAACACGTCAGACACGATTAAAAAACAGATCCGGCACGTTTTGTTGGGAGGATGGCCAGCGCAGCGCTTTCATTTAAAAATCCTGTCACAACTCATTTGTTTGTATGAAGCTGTTCCCACTTGCCGGCTTGTCGTTTCGCCATGAGCCCCATTACACCCCGACCTGCTCGCTCCCAGTCACAAGGAAGCATGCACGAAGCGTCTGCGTGATCTATTTTTTTGTTGTTCCGTTTTTTAAACGGAAGTGTGAACAGGGCATACGATATTCGTTTTTTTGTCATTCCGCTTTTTAAACGGAGGTGTGAACAGGGCATCTCCGACTTACGGTTTTTTGCCATTTTTTAAACAGAAGTGTGAATATGAGCCCTAACAATACAATATTCAACGATACATGGTGGAAATAATGCAGGAGCGCAAATAAAATAATGACAAATTGTATATTATTTTTCTTTTATTACAAAATTTTAATACAAAATTAAATCTATTCTATTTATTCATAGAAATTCGTCCTAAGACTAAATATAAACTACAACCTCTTACTTATTAAAATACTGGTAGTGAAAAAATACAAAATATCAGATAATTAAGTATAAATGTTGCACTTTTTTACAAAATGCTTTCTCAATTATATAAACAAGTGTAAAAATGCTTGGATTAATTATTCTGAAATTATATATTGAACACAGATTTAAAACTTATTCTAGATTAGTGTGATATATTCCATTAAATAATGTCTATGAATTATAAATGCATTATTTCTATTGAACTAGTAAGTTTAGTGTTAAAAATACTATCACATAACAGTTGAAGTTCTATGTTTTTAACATTGATTAAAAAACAAATCAATTTAAATTCTACACAACCCTCTTGCAAATTCTTGATAATACAGAAGACGTCGATCAATTTCTAGATAAAATCAATCCAAAAGTTTCAGGTGTTTATTGCCACAGTATGTTTTTTATAATTTAGAAGCCAACTTAAAGATTACTTATGTTAATTCTTACTTATATATTAATCTTCATTTGATTCCTTATTAGAACATTAGGTTACTTATAATATAACTGCAAAACGTTGATTCAACAATTTCCTATCATTCCGTTTTCATTACTCCCAGTCCTGGTAAAAAATTATATGTATCCACATAATTATTTTGAAACGCTTTTTATTTATATTTATAACAGGACATAACCGACAACACAGACGACAGCGCTTACTTTTCTATTACACTTATATACCCAAATGGAGAAAGGGTTATTCAAACAGGTTTAGCTCATGCAAAAAGCATAAAAATACATCATTTTAAGAAACCAGAAATATAACATATTATATTATAAGCTGCCAATAAATGGTTTTTAAACATTCAATGGAATGAGTAAACGAATATACTATAGTGAGGTCACTGCCAAGAGTTGGTAAGTAAAAGGTTTTCATAAATTGAATAGCAATGGTGTTGTGTGCATTTTCATGAATGTGAAGAGGTCTGCAACGAAGGACCTACGATTTCTGTAAAAAAAATTACACAAACATAATTGCAAGAACAAACTTGGAAAAGTCTGATTTTTGAGAGAAAATCAACCCCACAACATGTTTACAAACTAACCAATTTTTGGCAACAATCTCGCAATGTTTTGATTTCACAAATATTCGCAAACAAAGCATAATAATTGCCCTAAGACAGTTTGCAATACAAATAATTTATGTATTACATAGCAAGTTACACAACAGAAAACATATTATTGTACTAGTGCAGACCCGTGAAAAATCACGGGATTGTCATAGAAATTGCGTATTATTATCTCGTCAAAACATGTTCCACTATTATCACGTGAGGAGCAGTGAACGGGGACTGGTTTCGGTATTTTCCAGTCGTTTGGCGTTAGAGCGTTGAAGGTGAAATTGAATCAAATGGAGATAAAAAAAGTGGAATTAATTTTTTCGCTTCTTGTCACATCTATGGGATAGCCTGAATTCTCGACAAAACAGTTCCAATTTTGAAAATAGCAAAAAATAATTTTCTGTTCAAAGTATTATATTATAGGTAAGTACTTTATTGAATTCTAATTGTAAACAAATACTTCCAATTTTGAAAATGAAACATAAAAAAGGCAAAAATTCTAGAGTTCATTGAACCGGACTTACAGACAGAGCCACAAACGAAATTAGTATTTTAAAATTAGAATTTTTATTACACCGTCATCACTGGGCAGCAATAATCGTAGTTCAAACACAATATGTTTTCATTTTTGGCAGATCTTTAACATTATTGTTTATAATATTTCGTAATAAAAATGAATGTATTAAGCACTATTCACATTACAGGGGATTACTGTTAAGTGCCTGTCTACATGATACAAGCTACTCATATACCAGTCACAAAGCGCTCTAGACTGAAAATGAATTATATACTGGTGAGTATGTCAATTTCAGCTCCAATGACAATCATTCAAATTATGAAAGCATCATGTTGACTCTGTATGGTTATAAAATTAATCTGGCACTATATTCGTACCCATAAATTAATTAAATTGCAATATCAATGAGTAATGACACCCACACCAATGTGCACTAAACACTTTACTTATGATTAGGCTTTCAATTTTTCTTCTTTACAAAAATTAGCATGTCGAACTAACATTCCAAATTATATTTACAAATTAAAGTTACTTTTGGGCTAACTTACAATCTCTGCGAAGTGAATAGTTCACATTCCTGTATAAAAGGGTGACCGGACAACTCAGAATTATGCAACTTCAACACCTCCTTTGGAAAGAAATTAAAAGTGTTGAAAAAATAAGTTAAGTAATGGGCTATTTAAACTATTTTTTTTAAACTTTTAATGATTTTTCAAAGGAGTATTGAAATGCCACTTTCTTGAGCAGACATGGAACCATTCAACACAGCATCGCCCTCTAGACAGAATAACGTTGCTGGACAAACATGCCAGATGTGCCATACAATGTATAATCCCAAAAGTCAAAACCGTGTAAAATTGATATTGAAAGAGGTTTGTGGGATAACATGTTAAAATTTTACAGCAGACATCCCCATCACTGCATGTTTTAGGGATATTTAAAATAATTATGTACATTCTTTTTGGGATTTCAGAAGAACATGTCATTTATCAACAATATGTAAGAGCACAATAATGTTATTAAATATTTGTACTATACTATAAATGGATAATTCCAGAAAATAGTTTAGAATTTGTCAAATAACATGTGCACATTATTAGGGGCACGCATTAAAATAGTGCTTCTAATGACCTCTTCCCCCATCTGAATAACCTACATTTTAATTGGTAATATTTATCATTAGGATTAGAGGCTTACTAAAGCCAGAGGTCTGAGCACAGCCACCACAGTCTGTGGCGTTAGTGTACGGGAACTAATTATTATTACTGAAGCAGCATCACTGATGCACAAGCGACAGTGACAGAGCCGTGTTTACGCTCGCTGACAGGTTGGTTGATAATTATTAACTTGTAATTATTTTATGGAATGGAGGTTTCTGAAATTTAAACATTCTTAAAACAGCCTAGTTGATTGCAGCCTTATAAATTGGGTCAGTTAGATCTCTGGGCCCAGAGATCATCTTCTCGATCTTGTTTGAATAACTGTTGCAAATCTTTGTTTCATGTTAGATTTACTAGATAAAACTTATAGGAGCAAGACAAGATGACTAGGTCGGCGATCACATAATGTCCGGATATTGGTCCGCTGGCGACAGTGTTGCGGACCTCCGAAGTCAGTGTCACAACGACTGCACTGACAGCGTGCTGGAACTCTACCGACACTGTGCTGGAACTCTAGCTTTAGTAACATATTTTTAAATGATATGTTTCCAATTAAATAAATTATGTTAACAGATTGGGTTTATGAGGTATTGTTAGTATTTTATCAAGAAAACTACATTACCAATGGAAAAATGAACAACTTTTGGGACCAAAAATAAACTTAATCTTATAATTTAGTATTATTCACTAATGATTGTAAAAGAGATATCCTTCAAACATGTATTACTAATTCCAGCACATTTAATATTGGATATGCCCTACGTAAAGTTCTACAATATTCTGTTTTATTTTTTAAAGTTTTATTTCACAGTCAACAAATGTACATTTTGAAATAATCCTCTCCAAAAACAAAATGTCCAGAAATTGTTATGTAGTTATGCCCAAGAAATACAAATTCCATACGTATTCTGTATCTGCCAATTTGTTACTTTACAGGACTGAACTTGGAAGGATAAATTATACTGAAAAATGATATTTCTAATAGATATAAATACAAACTTTTTAGTATAATTTATGACAAAGCCAAAATACAATACTTTCGAATACAAAATGCTGCTGTAACAGATTTGCAGATAGGATATGCCGATATACGCTTACGCTAACAAATTTTTTACAGTTTGGAAACATACTGTAGCATTCCAAGAAATTTATTTCATGGGAAGAACTTCATATATTATTTTCATTGGGAGTATTGTTTCAACTCAGCAATGCAAGATGTTATGACTAAATCACTAAAACTAAACTTCTCACTGTTTTTTGCCTATTTAATTGATACAAATAAACCATAATGCAGGGATGATATCACCCTTAAGAAAAATATATACAGTGTCTACTGCAGATCGAGAACCTTCACATATAAGTAAAACTGAAAACTTACTCATCCTCAAAGGTACCTCCTACCTACACACAAGTAAATCATTTTAAAGAGACCTCTCCTTGCTTGTGTAGTGGTGCACTGGATGGAAAAAAAAATTTTTTTTTGAATAAAACAAAAACATAATAAGAACATTGTTGAATTGAATTGCGAGCCTAAATATAAAAGGAAATGATAAACATTGCTACACACCCAGTGTCTTTGGGCATTTGTGGGGTAAGTGGGGACTGTGGGTGGAAGTTCCAAATCAGTTTGACAAACTTTTCTGAGACTTTCAATACAATCGGTGGGCACAAATGCATTTGAACATGTTCTCTTTAAAATGATTTGCCTGTACATCCATACAAAGATAAAAAACCATATGAAGAAAATACTTAAAAACAAAGCAAAGTTTATGTGTGCGAACAATAAAAGGTTTCCGTAACTAAGATGGGAAAGAATAAAGTATATTGTCAATTGTTTAATTATTAAACCAGTTGTATTGTTGATATCATTCAATATGAATGTCGTTTTAGTGGTTTCTTTCAACTACGTCATCAAAATTACTTCAGGTTTTATTTCTACATATACAGAATTATGTATTATTAAAATAATTTTTCATTTGCATAAAAATAACAAAACAATATTGGAAACCTATTATTGTAAACAGATAAAAACGTACTTCACTTCTTTACACAATATTCACGATGCAATACAATTGGATATTTGGGTGCCTTGTATTTATTAAATGTTAATTTCATCAAAATCATAAAAAAGTGAGCAATCACATCATGCTTTCTGTTTTCGGGAGAACAACATAATGCTCGTGCAAATTTTTCATAGCTTAATGGTTACATAATTGATCATTATATTCTTACTTTAGTTCATAATATTTAACTAAATTGCATTATAATCTGACAATTTGGACATCACTCAGTACACAGCCTAAGAATTGTATACTTCACACATTTTTTCACTAAAGGTTTAAACATAAATAGAATTCATATTCGTTCAGTCGCTAACCCCACTCCGTCTAAGGGATATGAGGAACAACTATTTATTTAGTTATGAGGAACAACGTATTAAAAAGGACTCAATTAAATACGCTAATCCCCACTTCCGGTCGACGGACCAGGGAATGGGTGGTGTATTGTACTTACAAAGTAATTAGTACAATCTGCACATAACCTATCCAAACCTAAATGGACATGATTCTACAATACACACATAACACACACTTAAAAACTAACTTCAGCTCACATACACGCATGATTTCAAAATATGTTACTGAGGATATATTGGGACTACCAAATATTCATGGTTTGGTTCTATTACTACTTGTTTATAATACATTTTAAGTTTGTAAAACCATGACCAATTTGTACTAAATGCTTTCACACAACATCGGAGAACGATCTCATTTGTATTAAGACAAACAAATAATAATCAAATATGCTTGCTGTGACCTAATTAAATGGACCGCCCCCAAAAGAACGGAATATATTGTAATTAAATGTGTATACATAAAGAGATTTGACTTGTCCATTTTGGAGATGGGAGCATATTGCACGGCTCTTCCTGCTAGCGGCTAGCAGGAAGTAACTAACGTTATAAAGATGTAGTCTGAACTTCTTTGGAACTGTTTGCTTGTCACTGTATGTACATATGGTATCACTCATGCCTCATGTCATCTACATACACCATGTTGTATTCTAAATCAACAGATTAACCGCCAGCAAAGAAGCAAATAAACACATGCCAAAGGTGACGCGGCAATCACATATCTTTCTCTCTACTGTGGTTTCTCCTGTATCTCCCAATATCCTCTTCAGTATTAAATATTCAGGGGGACAGTAACTGTAGCATATTATATAGCAATATTGCAATTGGAGTCATTTTCCTTTATCAGAAACTACCAGTTGCTTTTAGAATCAAATCCTACATACACTATTTTCGGCAAGAAGAACATATTAAATCAAAGTAAATAAACTTACTTCTTTTGAGGGTATTTCTTATTTGTACTTTTTTGATTTCCAGAAAAAATATTTCCAAACGACTTGACATGACAATGACTGATATAAGACTGACTCAAGAACCATATTATCATATCCTCTTATTTCACTCTCTTCTCTGCAAAAAGAGTATGGAAATTGAAATAATAATAATCCAAAAAATGTAGAACATAGAGCTTTAAACCACTTAATGCTAGGGAATTTTTATTAGAATCTGCCCCAAAAGTTTTATTTTCGCAGTCTTATGATATATTTTTTATCAGAAAACCAAAAGAAAATGTGACCTTTCCTAATTCTTGGGCAAATTTTCTGTTTAAAACTTCTTTAGGTTTGTGACTTACATATCTTTGCACAGAGTTTGACTTTCTTCATTTCAAATAAATTCCTGAATATATTTATTTGACAATTTTTGCTTGTGTGCTGTGAACTCATGCTGTGTCTCAATAATATATTTTAGGTAAAATTACACAATACGTGAGAACCACTCGTCAGCGAAATCAGATGCAAACTTTTGTTCGCTAGTCAAGCTCATCCCAACACATATAGTACACTTAATACTGAACTTTTATAAAAATCCACAATTTTTTTTTAAATAATTATTTGCTTTTTCTGGGGCACCACAAAATTATAAGTAGGTAATTTAAATATAAAACAAAATTGTACATTCTTTTTTAATCACACAATGTCAACACCAATGTCAGATGTTAATTTAAAATTAAATATTATCAAAATGCCACTAAAAATATACAATAAAAAAAATATTTAGAGATTACTTTGTTTTGATATCTATTGAGATCCGAAAATATTATTCCAAAAGGTGTCACTCTATTTTAACGTTCTAGTTTTATAACATTAAAGATATTCACTAGACCTATGCATATCTTAAACATAATACAGATATTCGAGATTGGAAATGATTATTCATATTTTAGTACAATAATAAATAAATCTTTCACAAATAGTTATTTATACAAGTAGCAAAGAGCTGTCGGTGGATTTAAATAAGTGAATTACAAAACAATCAATAATAATTGCACCTTAGTAATTAAAGGTGTTAATATAATATGATATTCACACTAGCGAGTTGCTGTTGGTCATGAAGATTTAAAGATTCAATGTGCTGCTGGACTGGAGGTGTTTCTTAAGCTATTCGATTAACCAGTGGGGTTTTCCGCCGGTTGGCGTGGGCTGGAGCTGCATTGACCGTCTGGTACAAAAAACTGGCTTTGGCTCTTTTTGCTGGACTCTCTGTAATAGTAATGGTTGTTGTTGGATAAAGACACTAGAAATGCACTGTATATACTAGAGATACTTGAAGCTGGCTTTCAGATCATGTGGTGGTGGTAGTAGCATGCCGTAATAACAAAGACAAATTACCTGCATGGTGAAACTGTGATGCCAATGAAAATTCAAGCTTCAGAGGTATACTCTCTTCGATATCAATCTCATCAAATGTAGTCTCCATTACCTGAAATACATCACAAATATAAGTGTGTGTATATTGTGAAGTCAAATTCTTATATGTGACATGAGATCAGAGCAAACACTAGTGAATCTTATCACTTCAGTCTCTACAACATCTGTTGTGTAAATGTGTGACATGTTGCTTGGAAGGTCTTGGGATATAAGTAATACTAACCTCGACATCAGTAGTCTGGTCCTCCGGCTGTAGAAGTTCATCCACGTCCAGGTCATCATCAGAGCAATCCTCCTCCGCTGTGGCCGTGTCCTCCGTGTTGCTGTACTTCATATCACCCCTCTCCAGCGCCTCCAGGCTGTCGGGCCGCACCATGGCCTTGCGGATGGCCTGTGGGTCTTTCCGCGACCACTTCTGCACCTCTTCATCCATTTTGCCCACTTTTGAAGGGTTCATCGCCCATAAACATCCTTCAAATAAAATTTATTTTATAAATAATAAAGATTATTTTTCCTGTTTGATCACAAATATTAAATGTCTGATTACAAAATATTCATTAACAATATTGAAAAAATGTAATGCCATTGTTTACCTTTTCTTTGACCCCCGTTGGTGGATGGCTTTTCAATTTTTTCAAAGCATTTGTTAAGACTTAGGTTATGACGGACAGAGTTTTTCCATCCGTTGGGTGCTGTCTTGAAGTAAGGAAAGTGTTTGCTGAAAAGAAAAAAATCATTTATTGAATAAAATTTTACGCACAACTGAAATATCGGTGAACAAAATATAATTATTTTATTTAATTAAAATGAAAACATTATGAGCGAAACTCAATCGAAAATCTGGAAACAGAAAAATCAGAAAAAGATATTGGCACCTCTGTGACTCGAACCCAGGACCTCCCTACTTTCCGGGTTGGGGAAATAATGTCTTCATTTTAATTAAATATTACAGTTTGAGGTTTTACTCATAAAGTTAAAATAATAATTATTATTTTATCTCTTTGTCTAAAATTACATATCTAGATCAGTTACCATCAACCATTTATTTGTGCTTTCAACCATTTATTTGTGGGTCGCAGGGGCTAGGGTACCTACAACTTGACATTGTTAAATTTGCAGTGGTGTCGCAAATCTATTTGTATTTTATAAAATGGGAATTTTTTTAATAAAACAATTACAGAATGAAAAAAAAGTATAGCGCCGCAGGTGAAAAATTTATATCCTAAAAACCAACCAAGGCTGTCACGGCTCAGGGGGTTAATATTTCAGAATGATAAAAATCGATAATGATAAAAAATAAATAAAAAAACCCCTCATTCTGAAACATTAACCACTCAAATATTCACTTTTCAGAACAACTCACGAGTCTCATAGAAATTGTTGTTTCTCCCTTACTAAATATAATCAAACAGCGTTGGAAAGAGAAAACACCACGCTGTATTCAAATCTAAAAATTAAAGACGAAATAATTAAATTGTACACCTTTATTGGAAACCAAAGTTTCCATCCCCAACTTGAAATTTTTTTTTATGAAACTTTATAAAAAATTATATTCAAAATTATATGCGTTAAGTAATATTTCATTTATTTGGATTTTATTGCAAAGCGGCAATATTTTAGCTTTCCAACAAAATAGGATCGAGGGGTTAAACATCGATCAACCGGGGTTACCCCCCCCAACCATCGGCAAACCAGGGGTTAACCCCTGGTTTGCCGATTGCGCGCCCAGGACGCGCCATAAAAAAAAAAAAATTTTGAGATGCGATTTTAAACCTTATGTATAAAAAAAAGTATGAAGGACAAGGTCAGAATCACTTGGGGCATTCTTGTTCTTGACGTAACAGATATAAGGAACACACCTAGCCTCTCAAATAATCATCTTTGCACATATCTATGACTTTCGAAATGACATTTCTGCCGCGATTTGAGCTGCCAAACTTTGAGCGTAGCATGTCATGAAAAGATCGATAAAACTATCAATTTGTCAAATAAACGCAAGTAATATTCAATTTTTTACGAGAAAAACTCTCTTTTTATAACTTTTGAAGGTTATTCTCATCAACGTAATATATCATTGAAGAAATAGTTATTTTTCCATATATAATATGGAAAAAGAACTAGTTGGAGATTTAGATTATAAGTGTTATCTTCTTCTTCAATGATATAGCAAGTAATATTATTTGTAAGCATAGTTTATTGTTCAGGGAACGTGTTTCGGTAAATATTATATACGATAGCATAAATCCGCAAAATATTACATCAAAGTCAAAACATCGCAAAATTTTCGAGTTTCTTCCCTGACATTTGGGAGGTTAAAAAAAACCTACTTGCAATTTTGGGCAACCGTTGATTTTGCTGTTCGGAAAGATCACATTTTAGAGAAGAAGCAACTTTTGGTATTTTATAAAATGGAACTGGTTATATTTTTTCTAAAGATTGAACCACAAAATTTTGTCTTTTTAGGAATATGTAGGAAAAATATTATCATTTAGAGCAGCTGATTCAAAACTTTGAAGAAAGATCAAAGCCGCTTTTTTTTTTTTTTTTTTTTTTTATATTAACTCCACACAGGAGGCCCTGAGGGAAATAATTTCCCTCAGGGCCTATGTCATCTTTGAAGATGCTGTGTGGAGGGTGCTGTTGAGGAGAGGAAGGAGTGAACATGGGTCTTGAAGAGACCCATATTGTAGGAGGGAGGAAACACAGAAGCCGGCAAATCGTTCCACAGCCGGGCTGTTGAACTCAAGAACGAGTCGTAGAAACGACCCGTTCTCATGTGACTAATGTCAACCGTGTACAAATGTTGAGCGCGTGTTTGGCGTGTTTCCCGACTATGCACCGGTGCCGAGGGGATCAGTGACGCTAGTTCCTCGGAGCATCTTCCATTGTAATACCGGTAGAACAAGGACAAAAACGCTAAACCCTTTTGAAAAACAGAACTGAAACCGTTGAATATTCTTTACCACAAATTTTTCAATATTTTATTTAGTCAAGTGGACAGCGTGAAAAGGCTCGCGGAGAAACGAAATAGACTTTCGGGCCGTATTTGGTCCGCGGGCCGCAGGTTGCTCATCACTGATCTAGATGGAACAATAAAGTCAATCAAAACTATCAATTCAAAAACTACTTTCAAATGTAATGAAAAATTATATACATACCACATGAAATTATAAATTTCGGATACGGGAAGACTGCCTGTCCGGGAGTTCTTGAGAGCCATGGCAATTAAACAGGAATAAGAATACGCCGGCTTTGGGAATTCGCTGCATAATGCCACTTTATTTCCAGACACGTACTTGGGACTACAATTATTGTCACTAAAGGCTGCACTTGATATAGTCGTCTTGAGAACTTGTTTATTGTTATTGAATGCTCCATTGTCTATTAAGATGGTGGTGGGGTTCTTGTGTCCATTGGTAAGAATGGTTCTGGATTGCTGGTGTCCCAGAATCTGAATGCTGCTGGAGATGTATGTCTTTTGGCCCAACGTCTGCGTCACATACTGCGCGCCAGGTAACCTCTGGTTGCTGTTGAGGATTGAAGTATTTCTATTCAGCTTCACTAGCTCGGGTTGCGATGTCTTTATTCTAAGAGATGTTACGGTAGGGTTGTTCACTTTGATCGGTTTCATGTCCATGTCTTCGCTTAAATCTTTTTTAATCTGTTCTAGATTATCTCTTTTAATGAAGACAAAGTTTGTTCCTTCTGACGAGGGTTCAAGATCTCCGTAGCTCGCTATACTGTCCTCTATTTCTTCTTTAACCTTACACACCTTAATGGTGTTGGGAGAAAAGGTCAGGTGACTCTTCTCCTGAGTAGGGCTGGGCAAGGGAGGCGAACTCACAGATCGGCTGTGCAAGGAGTTCAGCATCAAATTGGACGAGTTTTGATTGACAATGGTTTTCACGGGTGATTCGGAGAATATGGAGGGCATCACGGAATTTGGGTTGACCATAACGGCGTTAGCCTCGGAGCCATAAAGGTCGAGATTGTGAACAAAATTGGATGAATTGTGTAAACTAGAATTACTGCCCGCAATCCAAGTCGTTGCGTTGTCCATTTCCATGTCCAGCAAAGGTGGCAGATCTGAAAAGCTGACTCCGAGGGTGTCCTACAAACAAAAAAATATTAGGAATTAGACAACATAAAAGTTCTCTAAGACTGACTTATCTATTTATGACGGTTGTATTTCAACAAAAGTGTCAGGTTCTGTGGTTCCGTAGTTTTATTAATAATGTCACGAGACACTGAAATATAAAACTTACTGATAGATAATCATTGCCGCTGCCGAGATCTGTAGCCATTTCTGACTTGATATCCATGTCCAGCATATCCTGCAGTGAATCTGTTATGTAGAGATCCATCGTTCCACTCACAAAGCAGTCCTGGAAAACAATTGTATAAATAATTACTTTTAAGTTATTTTATGGAATACTATGAGAGAGAATATGTACCGACGAGTCCCAACTGCTTTAGTCAATAGATCTAAGGCACTCCGAACTTTGGGAATGCTGTGAAATCTACGAAATAGATCAGTGAGAAAGGGCTTCCTATGCCATAGAAAGTCCGATAAAAATAGAAAGCCAATGTTAAATCAACTTCAACTTGAACCTGTGGATGCAATTTTTAGCCATTAGTTGTTTTAATTGTTTGTCTAGTTTGTAGTTTTTCTAGATTTTAGAAATGTATTGTAAGTTTGTGCAGCGCCCTTGAGGTGATTTTTCACAAAAACGGCGCTATATAAATCATCCAATTATTATTATTATTTCATTATGTATAGAATATAACCATGTGAACGAAAGCTACATAAACACCTCACAGTACAGTAATATCTACGGTTATGGTCAATTAAAAAAGGCAGTATCCAAGTTGATATAGAGCAAGATAGCGCAACAACTTTTCATTTTCAAACAGTTCGTACTATGAATCAGGATCCCAGCTGAAGGGAATAGGAAAAGGAGCAGAACGAGAGAATGGCTGTGTAGTATCCAGAAAAATTGCAGAACTCCGCTGAACACTTTATACGCACAAATTATTTCCCAGCAGGGTTGAGATGACTTAAATCACTTGAATAAAATCAAGTGATTTTTTTTTTTTTAAATTGACGATTTAAATTTTTTTTTTAATGCAACCAAATCATCCGCCTAAGGTGCCAAGGGACTTCACCCAGCATAAACTATGGCACGCACACACGTGCAATGCTTTAACTGTCTACACAGTTGCACGAGTTAGTTTGATGAATAGTATTACTTGTTTGTGTGCCAAAGTTGAGCCTTTCACTAGAGTATTGGTCGATAAACAAGTCATACAGAAAAGCGATGATTGGTGGTTAGCAATATATAAAATGAAAAAAATGTATAGCTGAAGAAGAATTGGGAATTCTGCTGGGATCGAAAGAATATTTTCGGCATTCAATTTGGTGTGCAGTAAAATAAGAAATAGATTAGGCAATGAGAAGGCGGGCAAATTCGTCTTCCTTTTGAAAAGACTAAATTTGGACAAATCACAAAACCATTATAAACAAGATACCGAAATGGTTTCTTAATATTCTTACTTTTATCTTTTTAATTTCCTTAGGTATTGATGTTTTTATTGAATAAGCAAAAACTATTGACAGTGTTAAAAAAAAAAAATCTCTCCAAGCACGTTTCCTTTTGCAGGTGGGTTGGAAGAAATTTCTTAAAAAGACCATCCCCTACCTTTTGTGCTTTTTTTTGTTACGTTACGTTAATTTTTTAACCTATGACAAACGTCAGATTATAAAAAAACAAGAAAAAACACAGTAGTCAAAATATGTAAAAATTTTAACCTTTAAAAAAAAGGGGGAATCAATGCATCTTTTACCATCTTCCCCGATAAGTCATTTCTTGGGAAAAAAGCTGAAGCCAAGTGTTATTTTTTTTAAATTTTGTATGCTAATTGTACTGTAATCAATTATTGGTAACTATACATAGCCATTTATAACAAGGTTTTGATTCTAAATGGCTACTCTAGGGCCATAAAAACTCATATAAATCAATTAATTTACTCTTGCTAAGTTTCAAGCCTGTGAATTATGGGCTCACAACCCTACCACAAATAATTACAATAAATAAATTTTAATTATGAAGAACCAAATTTCTATTTTCATGTAGAATTTCCATCAGATTTCAGGTATGCAAGTATGTATGCACTACATTAATTTGGACACATCTGTGCCTGTTTTCAAGATCGATGATAGTAATATAAAACCATTATCAAAACAGGTACACAAAATTAGTCTTGTAAATCATGTTTTTACTAGTATCAATAATTTTATTGTGTATTGTTGCAATAGATATAAAATTTAAGGTTCCAAAATATGTGATTCTCAGACAAAACAATTGATTGATAAGAACAATAATAATGTATTAAATTGTGTGCTTGTACGGTAATATTATTGTATCAGATTATGTGATATCAACAAAAAATATACAGATAAGAAAAAAGTTTTTGTTTACAAACAACCAAAATATATTTTATTTCTGAAATTGGGTGCATTGACGTTGGAACCAGAAAATATAGTTTACTTATAAATAATTATATAAATAAAAGTTAAATCTTTAGACAATTACAATATTTTTTCATACTAGGGCTACATCAAAAGATTGAACTCAAAATCGTTAAGCCGTTAAAAGTGCATTTTACTGCAAAACCGCCCATAAAACCATGCCCACATACACATACCTAATTTGTATTCCAAAAAAAATACCGGGTCGGACGTAAACATTGTCATCGGCGCGCTCTCTATAATATTTGACACTTTATTTGTGTTGTGGAAATGAAGTACGTACGACACAAAAAGAGCGGGACATGGATGAGGCCGGACGGTTCCATTATGAACGTGTTAGTAGTAAGAACATATATTTCGATTTTTTGACACAAATTATCGGTAAAACTTGAGCAAATATATTTTAAAACACTCACCGAATATTTATTGAAATAAATATCCTGATGCCCAAGTGATAAATCCTCTATTTCACACATTTAAGCGGATTTTCTGTCACAAGATTGACAGATACACCACAGATACCTATCACTTCACACAAAACTACACTGTTTTGATGTTGATTTACAAACACAAAGAACGCTGAATTTCAAATTACTCAATGCTGATTGGGCATTGCGAGTCACGTGATCTTCCCGCCATTTTATTATTGGATAATATTGTCAATGGAAGATACAATCAAGTACCTACTCACAAAGAGTATAAAAACGATTAATAATTCTTGCCGGGATAGATTTGAGATGTAAAATTACAAACTCTATTGCACAGATATGAAATCACTGATACTTTAGTTGATTCTAAAATAGCGGTAGGCGGCAAAAATGTACTTAGCACGAACACAAAACAAGATTATTCACTCCGAAGACCAAGAACACGCTTTTGTCGAATGTCACGGAGCAAACCAAGCAATTGAAATATTATACAATTAATCAAAACGGTCGACACTCTTAAATTATTATTTAATTGCAATAACACTCAGAAAACATCTATTTAGCAACACAAACTGGGCCACTACGGGCACTACGGACTGACGTAAAAATAACCGGGAAAGTAGGTTTGTTTACACCGGCAAATGTATCGAATACCCTCGAAACTAACGCAAAAATATGAAGATCGTGTAGAGTAACGTTATATTGATATGTAATTTAAATAGTTTTCGATATTAATATCGTAAAGTACTCGTAAAATCCAAAATAATTCACGGTACTTTACAAGTTCACAAGGACGATTCTATTTTTCCCGAGGGGTGTGAATTTTATTGTGTTGACACATTAAAAAAAAACTTAAAACGGGGTTGCAAGTGTCACTCGGTAAGAACTGTACGCAATAAAAAACGAGTGTACTTGGACCACACGACTGAAGTAAAACTTCTTTATGCTTCGTTCGCCTCGCCCGATCACACTTTTTGGAACGCTCTCGTCACGCATTCATCAGCTTACTCCCCAAGTCAAGCGTGCGTAAAGAAGTTTTACTTCAAAAAAAAATTATCACATCAAAAAGCACACCGCTTGAACAGGGTTATTGAAATAGTTTTGATGGAGATAACATATAAAATATTTTGAAGTAAAAACTTATTTAGCACCGTTGTGATTTGAAACTCGATGAAACGGAAACGAGCGACACTAAAAAGAGACAAACACATACATCTATAGGATTTAGCTTGCGAAAGAATGAGATAGGCTGAAACCTTACCTAGGAAGCGTCGCGCTCTGTCAAGCTGCGCGCATTGGTCGCTTTGATTATGAGCTAACTTTTCAAGGCTCCTATAGGTTGATATTGTGTGTTTCTGGAGGTTACACCTCTACCGCGCGTGAACTGCGCACATGATTTTTTGAAGTAAAACTTCTTTACGCACGCTTGACTTGGGGAGTAAGCTGGTGAATGCGTGACGAGAGCGTTACGAAAGGTGTGATCGGGCGAGGCGAACAAAGCATAAAGAAGTTTTACTTCAGTCGTGTGGTCTAAAGCACACTTGTTCTTTTTTATTTAAAATAATGTTGTTGAAACGTTTTCCCAATACGGTGGTACGATAGAATGGAAGCCTCCAAAATATAATACCTTATAACAAAGAAAATTGAGAACGACAACTGGATACCTTGAGACCGATTTATTAAAAAAAAAATCGTTGCAAAATGTTAAAAATTATACGATTGATGAAAAATGGCTCTGCTGAGGGTGTGTCTAGAAAACAAAATAAAACTTAGGTACTGTTTCAAGAGCGCTAAAGGCTCTAGTGAACGAGCAACTGAGCAACTTTATAAGCCAACTTATTGTCGGAAAGGTATTTCCGTCG
This sequence comes from Glyphotaelius pellucidus, assembly GCA_936435175.1. Classification (NCBI taxonomy): domain Eukaryota; kingdom Metazoa; phylum Arthropoda; class Insecta; order Trichoptera; family Limnephilidae; genus Glyphotaelius; species Glyphotaelius pellucidus. The sequence continues at coordinate 23,991,113 of OW386537.1, forward strand.
GTAAAATTGCCGAATTCGGGTTCCGCGTTATTTAAAACAATGCTTGCGTGCGTGTGGCGTGTAACGAAATTCGGCAACTTTACCAAATAATGATCTTTTTCTTTCCCGTCTCCCGGTGTATCCTCTGTATTCAATCATAAAAAATGATTTTTTTTTACATATCATTTATGAAGAACATAGGTAAATAGTTGTTAAAACAGCGCAAAAATAAAAATTTTCAAAAGGAGAACAGTAATACACGGTTTGAGGATGACTGTGCAAAATATTATGCTACGGACACACTTGCTCATTTGAAGCCAAAGAGCATGCTACCTAGTAGCATGTGTGTCTGTGACGTTGCTAGTAATGAGCATGCTCATTTGAAGCCAAATGAGATAGCTCACGAATCAACAGCCGTTTGATTTATGAGCATGCTCATTGGATTATCGGGTGGAAGGGGAAGCCTATAAGCATGTGTGAACAGGCTGGCTTATGAGCATGCTCATGTCATTCCGATCTCAGTTCGCGCCTGCGCGTTCTTTGCAAAAATATCAAAATAGATCGCTAGGGGGACGAAAAAACCTTTCTTTTCGCGATTTATTATGGGAATCACGAATGTGTTTGGATTGTTATTATTACAAGGTCACCAAAATATCCACAATGGACTTCCAAATCCCCCAAAAGTTCCTTTACCTCTAAAATGAAACCACATTCTATTGAAATTAGTATTTATTTTTTATAATTTAGACATTTTCGAATTTGTTGACGTCTTTGACGAAAATCAACCTTTAGAATATAGGAACTCATATGCGGAATGTTATTCCGCGTATGAGTATCTCGTTTTTATATCACGCTTTCAATTTTAGAGAATAGCTCGTCAAATTTCTGCGGAAGCATTCATAAATGATTTTTATATCGGTTGACATCTTCTCCTTGCATTTCTACTAACAAATGATTACTTGCTCCAAGGTTTGTTCTTCTAGTGATCCAATTGCGAACCCAAATCGAACTTTTTATTTTATTTTTTCTTTCGCCAAACGTTTCTTCAGTAAATGAGTTGTAAGAAATACAATTACTTAGGTAATTAACTTCTGTGCGGACGGAACTGACTCTATTATGTCCTTGTAGCTGTATAACCGTTGACATCTTGGACCCAAATCAACCGTTTTGTTTCTTTCGTTTAAAGATTCTTAAATAATTAATAATTGCGTTGAAGCAAGCAATAAGATTATTTTGTTTAATTCAGGGCGAACGGAACTGACACTATACGATGACATTTATTTTTTGACATGAGCATGCTCATTAAAGAGTATGTGTGTTCAAAAGTTGGCTTTGAGCACGCTCATTCACGAGAAAGCTCAAACCAAGCCTGCTTATTAATGAGCAAGTGTGTACTGTTGACTATTTGACATGAGCATACTCATTAATGAGCATGCTCATAAGCCGGCTTGTTAATGAGCAAATGTGTCAGTACCAATATGGTACTGACACATTTGGCTTGGCTTGGCTTTGAGCACGCTCATTCACGAGAAAACTCAAACCAAGCCTGCTCATCAATGAGCAAATGTGTACAGTTGACTATTTGACATGAGCATACTCATTAATGAACATGCTCATAAGCCGGTTTGTCAATGAGCAAGTGTGTCGGTACCATAGTATGAATATCGATTTAATCGATACCAATATCGCCATGTTGAAATATCGATTTCAAGAGTAGACATTTTCCCGATTTCCCACCTTCCATCACTAGTCTTGTCATATGACTTTTGGCACACGTGATCTTGATATTTACAGGATATCTGTAGTGTATGTAGTGTAGGTGTTTAGGTATATTTCCAATGGCTAAGCAAGCAGATGAGAAAAACACATACCGCCCGTTCACGAGTTCGGTCGTGTGACATATTATATCAAAATTCAAATAATGAAGTGAAATTCAAGAAGTTACAAAAATATCTCAGTTAAAAAGATGGCTCTATTCAACAGACTGTTTCAATCAAGGAAGGTTGCCAAATCAGAACGTAATATCCAGGAAGATTTTAAGTATGTTTATAATCTCGTTACAATATTCTATGTTCATCTCATAATTTCCCAAATTCCCGATTTTCCTCATGACTAATAAAGTAGTTTCATATTAGTATCAAACAAGAATAATGTTTGTTATGAACTACATTTACTACATTGTTGTCATAAGTGATGTGAAATAAATTATTGTGACCAGGCGATGTTGATTTCAGTGCCATATTTCGTAGTAAAATGATTGTTCTCTGAACTCTCATGAGATAACTGTAAATTTAATAGAATAACAGTGTAGCTCTATCGGTTAATATATTCGTCACTACACTAACCCACTTATCATTCTATAACTCTTTCATGTTTGGTACCTATTCCTTTTATAGAGAAGTGAAAATTTTTGGTACATTGTTATATTCTGTGGGTTTGACAAGTTCAAGGAGATGCGGTGATATGATTTTATTTCTGTCGAAGTGAGCAATTTGGGCTTTGTGACTGATCTTGACCAAACAATGTTGATTGAGTAACCGAGTTCTTGGTTCATGGTTTTATAAAATTTGGTATTTGTTTTTGACAGAACTTTTTAAAATGAAAATACCGAGTAGTATCGAAGAAATAAGCAGTCAAAATGTTGATATTTGCAGCTGGCTGAAAGGTGTGATGTCACGGTACATAAGCGGCGGTTTGCTGCATCGCTATTTGAATATTTCAATTATGAATTGTACTGAATCGAGTCTTGTGTGACTTCATGAGACACCATTGGATACATCACTTTCAAAGCTCAAAGTTTCGACATTTTTGAAGATACTGAAAAACTCGCTATTTACTGTTGTTAATTACTCTTTAAATATATTTTTTTTTACGTGAATACCTCACAAGAGTCACCAGCTGCTCCCGTCTGGAGCTGAGAGTGAGGAGTGAGACTATGGCATCCCTAATCGGGGTATGTTGTGAGGCTGAAGGTAGTGGGGGGGGGGAAGAAGATGGGGAAGAGGAAGGTGGGGAAGTACCGGGCTATTCAGATCTGGTCACCAAACACGGCTAAAGCCATTTCAAGCACTTTCAATTCTGAATATTAATAACATAAAACAATTAAGAGACAAGTAATTGCAAAGGAGTGGTATTGGTAATTGTGGTAATGGTAATCTTGCTGATGAACCCATTTATCTAAATAATATGAATATAATTAGGTATTAGTTTAACATAGGCTAAACCCCGAACCAATGTCGTTCAATGACTGAAAATAAGCACACTGCCAACATTATGATTTAAACTTATAATTAGTGGCGGCTAATGAGAGAGCTTTTCAAAAAAGTTTTAAAATAAGGACACCCTTTATATCTTTGTTGTAAAAGTGCACTAAAGTAGGATACGTAGAGTTTTGATTAGAATTTTATAAAAATGTCTAAGTTAAGATGTATTATAGAGTTTGGCTGCCCTCATGACCCATGGAAATTATTTGTATTATTTCAATAAGAAAATTAACTTCACTAAAATCTTCTTAAAATTTACTCTTGGATAGTTTCGTTATCCGGATAATCTAGGTTGACAGCAAGGGTTCCTAAATCTTTTGAGGTTGGAGCTATTTTTTACATTAATTTTCATTCTCAAAAGAATCTTGGGAGATTTTTTTATTGCTTTTTTTTTAGTTCTTCAGAACTTTGATCATTAAACTGCTTTATTAAGAGCTGGTTCACACACAGCTATCAAATATAAAAGATCATAGCACGCCAAATAACGCTCTCCATACAATCTTTTTAGACTTTAGACCGTTCACACCTAGCGGTTTTAAGCGCAGATCAATCATAGACAATACACGTCTTACGACGGAACCTCTTCCGAGGCGATATGCCAAAAGATAAGTCTCCCTCTCTCCGACGAAAACAGGAGAGGGGGTCATTGTAATTACGGAGCTGTTTAGACTGGTGGATGACAAATGTCAAGTTGACAGATTTCAGTACAAAAAATGTGCATTCCGTTGCCGCTCCCTAATTCAACTGACCCCCTCTCCTACCACAGGAAGAAATATTTGATAGCGTCGTGTGAAAGTACAAAAGATAAGCTCTCGCGGTTCAACAGATATCTGCTCGCAGATTTATAGCTGTGTGTGAATGAGCTTTAACAGATAAGCACAAATCGAACCAAACCAATTTGTCCTATGACCAAGAATTAAAAATATATAAAATTATGGAAATAGGTATGTTTAAATGTTATTTCCAGACCATTCACATTCAGCAAGGGACAGGTACGGGTGCTGCTCTTCCGGGAGTGCGAGAGGAGAGGGAGGAAACTGTTATTCGACTCCGCCTCTGTGGAGAAAGTGTCCCTCCACCAGTCCAAGCCATCCTCCAAAAGCTTTTCAAACAATAACAAAAACTTAAAGGTCAAAGAGAGTGAAGAGAGGACTCCTGTGACTGATTCAAATATACTGGAAATGGCCGATGGATTTGGTTTTAAGGTAAATTTTACCTTTGCCTTGTTGCATAGCATCAAATTCCAGAAATAAAAATAATAACATTTTTTTTACAATCCTCTCAGACTAACTTGTTGTATGTTCTGGTTTGTTTAAAGTGTTTGACTAAAGTATACTATATTTTAATGCTCATTTTAATCTTTATATTATAATGCTGGTTTTCATAATAAAATTTATTTTTGAAGATAAATTATTTGTCAAATTCTTAAAAACAGGTAACAGGTGAACTTGAAAGTCGTTGAACGGTCTTTCCGTCTTGTTAGATTCTAATAAGACGGAATTTTGAAAAACTTGACTTATAAGCACAGCTAAGTCAAATTTTTCTTTTTTAAATTAAAAAGAAAAATAATAGCATATATCTGTACTAGGCATTTTTTTTTTTACATGAGCTCCACACAGGAGGCCCTGAGGAAAATAATTTCCCTCAGGGCCTCTATCATCTTTGGGGATGCTGTACGGAGGTTTTTTTTTTAGGAAAAAGAAGAGAGAAGAGTTCTGGGAAGGAAAAGAGTTTAAGGGGTGGGTAAGAATCTGGGGTTCAGTGTGTCCTCGTCATCCGCCTCCAAGACCTAGACAAATCCCACCCCATGAACCCGGGCAATCCTGTTAAATCACCAAACTTAGCGAACCGCTTGGGGTGACCTATGGCAAAGGTTATCCAATAAAGGTTCCCGGGGCGGCGGTACCCATTCCTGCCTCCCAAATTGTAGAGGCATTTAATATAACTTTTAATTAAAAATTATTATTCAGTTTGGTTCGGTATTTTGGCCTGAAATCCAAAATTCAGATTCGCATGAAATAGGTCGCACATCCGTTCCCCTTAAGTTGTGCCTGGTTATTATTTTTATGATTTTTTTCGATCTTCGAAGTGGGTGCCTTATACAAATTGTCACTAATAAAAATAATTTAAAAGTTAGGAATTCTATACAGACTCAAATAGTACTATAAAACCAATATTTCTTTGTTTAATTATGTCTGTTTTTTTTATCCTTGTATTTATAATTTTTTTTATTCTTTCTTTTTACTTACTGCTTATAAAAAAAACTTCTTTTAAAGTATAATATTTACAAATGAAATGGTGTTAGAAAAAAAATTCTTAAAAAAAAAAAATTTACAATAGCCAAATTTTTAACGGAATGCAACGACTTTAAATGATTTTGTTTATGTTTTACAGTGTAAAATGATGAATCCTGATGCCATTCTTCTGGGAGAAATGATCTTTGGTTCTGTAGCAATGAATTTTAAAGGAATGTCTTTAAAAGTTCATATTCTGAATGCTCCACAAAGGTTAGATTTTTTTAATAATTAAAAATTAATAAAACTGGTATTAAAATGCCATTTTTTTTAATAAATAAAAACTTTCTAGTATTTTTGTTGTCGGCAACCCGGACATTTATTGTCTTAGGTTTTTCTGTGGCAGGTAAGGTGAGAACACTTTGGGTCGACATACGCTAAGTAACATGTTACGATATCTGGACCACTTACAATCCATACATTTTCTATGGAAATAGATGCTTCAAAATCACACTTTTCACACACTCGTATACCCCGTTTGAATGGTGGAGGGGTTGTGTCATGTCTCCGAGTTGATTTGATATCTGTGAGTGGTATTATTTATGCATCTAAGGTTTTGTTCGGTATATCTGTGGTTATGTTTATTTTGTCGTATTGTTATGAAAGTTAATTCGAAATTTGCTCAAGCATTTATCGCTCAATCAATAAAATAGGAGATGAACAACAACATGAAGAATCATTCATCATCAGATTCTAGTTACTTTGCTAGAGTACAGAACTCTTCAAACATTTGCCTTTGTTTATTTATTTCATGAATCCAAAGTCTTCTTCTCACCTTTTTTTTATTTTTCTTTATAAGAAAATATTAATATTAAAATAATAATCTTAGTCTACCATTTTTCACGTGGTCATTGCATGTTAGAACCAGTGTGTACATCAACCTAGGAACGTAGTATTGCGTGTATCGCGTGCGCGGGTCCAGTGTATCTGAAAATTTGCTTGGGGCCCGAGTCTTCATAAAATAAAATAAACGGTTAACAGTCACGCTAATATGTGTTAAAAGATGTAGATACTTGGATCCTGGCTACAAACATAGGAATGAAATATTTCTTGGTCTAGCTAATATATAATGAATATTACATGTTTTTTTAATAATGAATAAAAGCATTTAGGTATCCCTTTTTCTGTTTTTGGTTGTTAAATCTCGGGAAGATATCTGTAAAAATAAATAGGGGGAAGGGACCACATGTTGATCCATTCCCATGTTTTCTTGTTATGTATTTTGAATACTGGCACACTAATTAAATTTTATTTTAATAATCTGATTCATAATATTATGTAGTGTTTGTTTATTTAATTTGTTCAATATGCGCTATGAATAGCAACTTTTATCTCGGATAAAGGGTCAAAGGTTAAATTTATTGCTCATCATTAAAATAGTATGTTTTTCCACAGACTAATGTGTACCAAAGTGTATTGTTCTCCAGGACGAAGAAGATATCAGCCAAATAGCAAGGGTACCTCGAGTGAAGCCAGCTTTTCTAGTGATGCTGCCGCCAGTATGAATGATGTTCTTCACAAAAGCGGCAAATCAATCGAAAATTCCAATTTATATTCCTCGAGCTACTGCAATAGCTTGGATTCTGGAGAGCCGAGTCAAGTGTCCACTGGGAATATGGAAGATCATTTATCCGTCAACTGGTGTGGCATGGGGAAAGATGATTCAGGTACATTATTTTCGTGAGAATCAAAGCTATCAAAGGAAGGGCTTGGGCAAGATATTATAAAGCAGTGAAGCAAAACCTTTTTAGCAGTACTTTAGAGCGTGTTCATACACAGCTATAAAAGATGTAGCTTGGCCTATTTCAGCGTATCACTCGCCATATATTCCCATAGGAAATATATGGCGAGCGATATGTTGAAATAGGCCAAGCCTGAAATAGACACGCTCTTAGGGCTACTCTACCTATTTTTCAAATGTACAAGGGTCGCATTGAGTACAAGTGGAACATTTCTGGTAATTAAAATTTTTTTTTTTATGTAATCAAGTGAATTGCACAAAAAGGACTAGCAGGCTGCTGTTTGTGCTTCACCGTTTCAGGCTACTCATGTTTTCTTATTTCTTGAGTAAATTCATTTTCAACTGTTAAATATGTTAAACAAAATAAATCATCCTATCCATCTACATTCTCAACTCCTTATTTTAATATTCATTTGCTTATATTATGTTCCCGTGGATGACGTACATAACTGCAATAATTTAAACAAAAATATAGTTGACCTATCTTGCGATTCCTTTAGATAATGTATGTTTACATATTGTCTACATAATAAGTCATTTATGTTTAAAGATATTAAATTAACCTGTTGAATGGTATTTCGAAATGAAATTGGCACAAGCGATTCTGACTTTGTCTTTCATACAGTTTCTTTATACATAAGGGTTAAAATCGCATTTAAACCACGAGAGGAGAGGTTAAAACAGTCAATGTAAGCAAATACTATTTTAGTTTTTATTTGATTTATTTTTATTAATATCAGTCTGTATTGTGAATCCAAGTACAGTTTACAAAATTTACAATTAATAACATTACATTTATTACATCAGTTGAGACGCAGCCTTATGTTAAAAAATATTTATATTGCAATCTTAAAATCACTGAAGCTTAACTGAAAAATGTCTACCTCAAAAGATAGGTGGTTAAGAGTGTAGTTATTCTACACAAGGCATGATTATTGGTAGGTTGGTCCCACCTCTTGGAAAAATAAAAAGTTTGTGCTGTCTAGCTCTTTTGAAGTTATCGGGGACATAAAGCTTAATAAGTTCCAGAGCATTGGGATTGCTTATGTGTTACTGACACCATTGCAATTTTTCTCCTAGCGACTACACCACTAGACGACCTAGTCCTACCATTCCAGTGAGAAAATCCAAAGGCAAAAGAAAAAGAAAATTTAAATTGTTTTTTCTTGTTATAAGTTACATGTTGTATGTAATTATTTCCTTGGATTTAACATTTTAAATTTTTGTGTTTTTTCTTATCACTTTTAATATTTCTATTTTTGAAACTGACAATTCATGGTGGAATTCCTACCAATTTATGGCCTTTTACAGTAACATATACGAATTATATTAATTTTATAATTGTAATATAATTTATAATTTTATAAATTAATATAATTGTTTAAAATCCTTGTAGACCACCCCTCTCCCCCCTCCCCCATATGTTATGTATACAAACCGTAGACTAAGAATGATTTGTACCAGTCTGAAAATGAATGAGCTGAAACCGTTTACGGCCAATAAATTAAAGTGAAAATAAGTTTTATTATAATATGTTATTGTTTTTAATTATTTTATAAAATTTACAGGTTTCTGCAGTGAAATTTCATCTCACAGCAGTTTTGGTTGTAATTCTAACAGTGAATCTTCTTCTTGCTTCTGGGATAGAGAAAATGGATCCAATGGCACGGAAGAATTATTCAAACATGACAGTAAGTTAACATAACATTAATTTTCTTGAGATGTGTGTAATAATTTTTTTTGACAAAATGGCTGCTTCTCAATAAAAAAAATCGATTTTTGACCAAAATTTTGGCCTTATTGTCTATAAAAAAAATATATTTATCGGTGAGAACAGACCATCGATTAATTACTAAAAAATATACTTAAAAAGCTTGTGTTAAAATTTGAGACCGATCGGTTCAGCTGTTTTCGAGAAATCTTGGTCACCGACTTTAAAAACACAGTTTTGAGAAAAACGCATTTAAAGTTTGCCTCCTCCTTTCAAATGCTCTGACACGTCTTTACAAATACGCGTGTAACTTCGAAAATAATCGCCGGATCGACTTGAAATTTTCTGTGTGTGTGTACTTATATATGAACATTATGAAAAAAAAGATATTTTGAAAATTCTAACTGTATACAATCCTTTAAGGCCCTGGTAATCAAGCAGATTTTTGTAGCAAGAAATTTTCATAAAAACTTACTCGTTTACTTAGAGCCTTCGGGTATTTTCATTAATAAATATTTTATTATAGTGGCATATATTATTTTAGATGCTGGCGATGTTTCTAAAACAAGTTTTCCAACAAGCTTACAATGGCGTTTAAATCATCACCTTTCTACTGCATTGGATAGTACAATTTTACCTTCTTCATCTTCTGTAACTTCAAGTACTAAGGATTCACAAGTAAGTTACTATGTATATGAATAAATAAAAAAAATAATATTCTTGCTTTGTATTAATTAAAAAGAATTTAAGCAAATATAAATATCAAAATTGTTGATAGCACAAGTTTTCTGATGTAGCCTAAACTCGTGACTAAAACTGTGGCCCAACCACATCTAAAAAATAGTTTTGAACGTTGAGACAGCCGCCACGATAATATTAGTCTCACACAAGCGCTATCCTCACTATACAGGGTGCGGCAGCATAACTTCCTTTTTTAAAATGCGAGCCATTCAGTCGGTTGATGTCGTAGCGGAGCGCTAGTGATCTCGTTCGAGAGGCGGAACTGTAAAGTTTTGTCCCGACACAGTTTAGTCGCCAGCACGCGTTGGAACAGTGAGGAGCATGCGTTTGCCTTTGAGATCTACTTTTTGAATGGTTCTTCTGTGATCGCAACCCAGAATCACATGTAAAATCTCACTTGGTATAAATCACTATCTTGCGGGATAGTCATTGATTTTCAACTGAAATTATACTTGCACAATCTGCAACCCGATTCGTGCAGCACGCATGCTAATTTTGAAAAAAAATACCCTGAAATGCCTGAAATGCTCAGTTTTGCTCAATTTACGCTGCATGTCCTAAATTGAACTAAATTTGAAGAACCGTTTTGCAGAACACAAAATTAAAAATTCCCCGGAAACGCGAAATCTGAAATTTCGCTGTCAATTCCCCTCCAGAAAAACAATCCCCTTGTAGGTCACGTGCTGTTTGATAAAGAGGCAGAGCGACCCCTGAGCTAAAAAGGTTGTGCATCACTATCAAAAATTTACTCCATGTAGGTACTCGTAGCTAGGTACCTTCATAAACACTTTTATTGATTTTTAAAACAAAATGACAATGCAATGGAAACTGAAAATTCCTCTGACTTTAGCAGAGTTTATGACAATTTTACATAGTGCCCGATGGGTGACAATGTTTCACATAGGTAATGCCATAAAAATATGGATCTGTCTGGGATAGAAAATTGCCGCCAGCTGCCTTGCCGCTGTTGCAAGCCGGGCATATGTCGCCACCTTTGATTTTTATTACATACTTTGAGAATAATTCCCAATTATAATTTTTTTTTAAATCGTTAAATGGGTTTAAAAATTTATAAATTGTGTTGACGCTCATTTACGTATTTAGAAATTGTGTTGGCAAAATTATTTGTGCATTTATCGTCCTCTTTATAACAGTCAACAATTATATGAAAATAAGTCTGAACTAAAATTTCATTTGGTAAATTGCTCATTAAAACCATGACCATTTGCCATATTGCCATGATCGTTTTAACCAAGTTCAACTGTATTAAAAAAATTAGCATGGAGTTCTACAAATTAAATGTAAAGTAAACAAACTAAAACCCAATGATTCATCTCTAAATTCGAAACATCTGATGATCATTATTTTAATGACTGTACAGTTTGGGATTGTTCTAATCGGAAGTGGTGCCCTCTGTTATTTTCAAAATGAACCCTTGACATTTTCAAACAGCATAATCGATGAGAATTTGTCAAAAAGAAAATGTACAAAATTTGGAATTTCTCCATTTACACAATTTTCTTCACAATAAAATCAAAAATATATTTTTATAAAAAATATCCTGACACATTTTCCAGCCAATTTTCTAACCTGAAATCTTACGATTTTGTTGAAAGAATTTTCTTCAGAAAAATAAAAATGTCCCAACATGGAAATTTTCCAAACTTTACATAATATCAAAAAGAAAAATGTCATTTAAATCATTTTCTGATCAATTTTCCGATTATACCAGAAAACTTTTCAGGAAAATAAAATTTTCCAGGATCAAAAATTTCCCAACATGGAAAATTTCCAATTTTCAAATAACAAAATAAAAAGATAAATGTTTTCCAAACATAAATTTTCCGATTTTTCAATTTTCCGGGAAGAATTTTTTTCAGAAAAATAAATATTTCCAGAATAAAAAATTTCCCAACATGAAAAATTTCAAATAATAAAATCAAAATATACTTCAAATAACAAAATCAAAAAGATAAATGTTTAACCCAACAACGTTTTCCCAAGTAAAATAATAAAATTGAAAAGAAAAAATCTAACTTACGAATCTTATGAACTTCATGTATGATAATTTCCTTTCGCAGTTTTTTGTCCCGGTTGCCTTGCTGCCACTGGATAGCCCAATATTATTCTTCCAGTCACACTAAACTAACTCAGTAGAATCACACTTTTAAAAATATTTTTTAATAGTCTGTGAAGTGCTGGAGTAATAAATATATGTTCAAAGCTCAACCTAAATCTTTATCTTATAAGCAAGTCACAATTTAGTTTCATAGTATAATGGTGGTATTTACACAATAAAACCATACACCAAACCATTGTTTTCTCAAATGTAAGATTTTTGATTGTTTATAAGAACAACTCTCTTTTTATAACTTTTGAAGGTTATTCCCATCAATATAATATATCATTGAAGAAGAAAATAACATTAATAATCTAAATGAAAATATGAGAGAACAAGACACAGAAAAATAGAAAAAGATATTGGTTGCAACTGGGACACGAACCCAGAACCTCTCATCGAACCGGACGAGTTGCGACCATTATGTTTTTCTATTTTTCTGTGTCTTGTTCTCTTTCATACTTTCGTTTAGATTATTAGTGTTATTTTCTTCTTCAATGATGTAAGATTTTTGACTTAAGGTGGAGTGTAGAGATTAACTAAATCGAAATAACGAACATATTATTTCGTAATAGGATAAAAGTAATGTTTTTAATGGGAAAAAAATATATTTTATATTTTTAAAACTTATAACGGCTTAACTTTTATCAAAAACAAATCAGAAATCAAACCCTTTTCTGAACGCCCTTCCGTATTTTTCACATAATATTCTTTAATGATAAAAATCCTTAAAAATTCTTTGAAGGTTTTTCTTTAAAATGACGTAGGTGATTTAAAAAAAAAAACAGGTTCAGGGTTGTGGTTTAATTTTTTCATGAATCCTAACTACAATGTTTTTTAAAATACGAATTACAAAACTTTGGTTAAGTTTATTAGAAAAAACAAAATGGCAAAAAAATGTTATTATTTTTCTCCGTTTTCTTAAATTCTTCTCATATTTTTAAATTTCCATTTAAAAAAGGAAACCCGGATTATTAAAATATTGATTTACCTTACCGTACTATAGCGCTTTTTCAATCTCAGTGGCATGAACTTGAACCAGAGTTTTAATATTCTGGCAACAGAAATTTATTTGTAACTACGATATTCCAATAAAACACTGTTGCCAAATTCTGTGCATTAATTTAGTCTTTAATATATTATAAATAAATGTCACTCTCTCTAACTTCCACGTTAGCTTAATGGTAGGGCATATGTTTCCCATCATTGGGTACCAAGGTTCGAGCCTTACTCAAACCAATTTTTTATTTATTTTTTTTAAAGTTTTAAAACATTTAGAAATGATGACAACATTCCGATTATTTTTTTTAAAATACCTTCCTTTGAAAAAAAAAAAACCTATTTTTTTTTGTTATACATATAGATCTCACTAGGTATTATAGGTACCTATTATGATGTCTATGGATTACCGTATCGTATTGTTGTATAGCAATTGGAAGTAATTGGGACCCTTATGCAGTATTCATATAAAATAGAGACAGGTTGAGGGAGACTTTTTGTCCTCTCCAGCCGGACTCTCGACCCGTTGCCTTGTACCGTAGTGAGAGGGAGGGATTCATACGTTCGTCATTCCTGACCCCCAGATTCCACCCCCCCCCCCTCTTACATTTTTTCCCCCAAAACTTTCCCTCCCTCCTTTCCCCAAAAAGACCCTCTAACGGCATCCTCAAAGATGACATAGAACCTGAGGATATTTTTCCCTCAGGGCCTCCTGTGTGGAAATAATGTAAAAATATGACCATGCACATATCACAGTCCAGTCACGTGATCGTGAATTGAAACGTTACTTGAAATTGCTTTAGCCGTGTTTCACCAGAACTGAATAGCCCGGTACTTCCCCACCTTCCTCTTACCCACCTCCTTCCCGTCCCCGCTACCTTCAGCCTCACAACACTCCCCAATTTAGGGATGCCATAATCTCACTGGCTTCAGACGTGAGCATTTGGGACTCTTGTGCGGAATTCATATTTTTTTAAATCTCATAAATGGTCAAGGTATAATTTGGGCGGTATGGGTACCGCCGCCCCAGTAACAATTTTTTACATAAGCTTCACACAGGAGAAGTCCCGAGGAAAATAATTCCCCTCAGGGCTTATATATCATCTTTGGGGACGCTGTGTGGAGGGTTTATACAGGAAAGGAAGGAGAGGAGATTCTGGGAAGGAAAAGGGTAAGTGGGGTGGGTAGGAATCTGAGGACAGTGTGTCCAGGAGTGATGGACGTATGAATCCCACCGCGGTGCATGGCGATGTTCCAAGAGATTCCGGCTGGAGAGGTTAAAAGACCTCCCTCAATCATTCTCTCCCGATCCGGCCTGCCATGCAGTTAGTGGGCAGACACATCCGTCGCCAAGACCCAACAAACCGCACCCCATGAACCCGGGTACCCCTGCTGAGTAACTAAACATAGCGAACCACTTGGGTTACCTATTAAGTGGTTCCCGGTGGCACCCACACCTGCTTCCAAAAAATTATTGGATAACCAACAATTTGTCTTGGCGGTGGATGCTTTTGCCCACCTACTGAATGGCAGGCACCGCAGTGAAAGGGATGGATTCACACGTTCATCACTCCTGACCCCCCGATTCCTACCCGCCCCTCATACCTTTTTTCTTCCCAGAACTTCCCCTCCTTCCTTGCCCTAAAAAGACCCGCTACACGGCATCCTCAAACATGACATAGGCCCTAAGGGAATTTTTCCCTCGAGGCCTTTTGTGTCAAGATAATATAAAATAAGTCAAGATAAGGAACACGCAAAAATCATCCTGTATCACGTAATCTTGATATTTTGGGTGACGGCGAACAAACATGGTCAAGCCTCAGAAAGATTATCACTAGCTACGACCGACGCGACGTTGCCACTTTAACATCTGTAAGCAAAACCACGTGATCCATTTTATTTATATTTCTTTTTAAAATATTTTTTTCTTTATTTTTCACTTTACTTTTATTTAAATTTTTATGTAGTATGTTTATTTTTATTATCTGCTTCTGTAGAATAGTATCTTTTAGTTCCTATATAAAATATTTATTGTATGACTACCATAACACGGGCAAAAACCTAGTGTGGCAGCCGAAAAAAGACAATTAACTGTAACAAATAAAATATTATGAAATAATAAAAAAACAAAAAAAAAACAAAAAAAAGTAACTTCCTTGGTAAATAAATACCAAAGAATTCGACAGAAACATCAAATGTTTTTTTATGATCCGTTTGTTATAGTACTAGTAGTAGAAAGTTCGACCTACATACAAGGTTCAAACCCCAGTCAATCCAATTTCTTTTTTTAGTTTAAAAATCCCAGTCGACACGAAAAAGTTTTTTTTTAGATATGACTTTTTAAAATTCTTTAGGTATTACTTTTTAACATATATGTATTGCAGTAAAAAAAAAACTTTGTTTTTTACGGGATGTTTTTTTAAGTTTTTAAAAGATATTTTAAAATAGATATATTTTATATTATTACGGGTTGATTTTTTAAAATTTTCTCTTTTAATTTACACCAGTAAAATAAACCTATTTACATAGATATTATTTTAATAATATAATAATCGTTTAAAATTTTGACACGATTGCGGCGCGTATTTGAAGTCCTGATGTTGTTGGAGTAAGTTGTTACCTTATGTCCTAAGACCTGGACGTTGGTTCTTATACTTAGGTAAATAATTAGGTTTAAATTTGTTAACATTTTCTTCTTGTTTTGATATTATTAAAAATATTACAAAAATAATAAAACCTTTGAAATAATGTGTAAGCTTTTGTTTTTTAATGACATCTATCGGATTTTTTGGGCACTTTTACAAAGCAAAAATGATCCCGAAATTCGACAATTAATATTGATTCCGTCAGAGGCTGTTGGTGTCGTTTTATTATAAAAATCATACCGGGTTTTTAGAGCGTTAAGTTCTGTATGGTTTAAGACGATTCATTTATTATGTAGGCATTCGCAAAAGGTTTTTCATTTGGATAGAAAAATGAATAGATACCTATGTGATAAGTACATTTTTGCACTAATTCTAATAATCACTGTTGTATATACAAAGAGGCAAAACTCTACCATCAAAGAACTTTACTAAATTTGGTTATGCCCTTCAAAAAGTCGCCTGCAGGGTTTTTACCTGCTAGTTGTCATTACTATGCATAAAGAATTATTATAAATTTAATAATTTAAATTAATTTTTTTCTTTG
The DNA here is from genome assembly GCA_936435175.1 of Glyphotaelius pellucidus. NCBI lineage: Eukaryota > Metazoa > Arthropoda > Insecta > Trichoptera > Limnephilidae > Glyphotaelius > Glyphotaelius pellucidus. Next base: position 24,007,149 of record OW386537.1, read on the forward strand.
TACACTGATGTGTTATGTGTTTTCTGCAATCTTATGTTTTGTTTCTAGGCATGCGATAACATAAGATGTGCAACATCAGAAAACTTGACCAATAGCTCTGGAAGATCATCATATTATTATAAAAGAAAAGAAAAAATGGGTCTAGCAATCGTCATCACATTAACCGAGAAAATAGAATCGTAAGTTAATCCTCTTACCATTGTTTTTTTAATTATTTATTTTTTGTTTTATTATTATTTAAAGCATTTTGTCAGCAGATTAATTAAACAATAATTATAATATTATATCCAAACCATAAAATACGTATAATAGAATATTTTTTTTTTTTTTTTTTACATGAGCTCCACACAGGAGGCCCCGAGGAAAATAATTTTCCTCAGGGCCTATGTCATCTTTGGGGATGCTGTGTGGAGGGTTTTTTTAAGGAAAAGAAGGGAAGGAGAGTTCTGGGAAGGAAAAAGGTTTAAGGGGTGGGTAGGAATCTGGGGTTCAGTGTGTCCTGGTCATCCGCCTCCAAGACCTAGACAAACTTCACCCCATGAACCCGGAATATTACAAGAAAACAGAAGTAGAAGAATAATTAAACAATACAATACAATAAAAAAAGACATACTTAACATATTCATATACAGCTCTTACCGAAGGATTTTAGCCAGCGATTCCTGAGCATTTTTGGAGTAAATAGATGTCATGTCGATGCCAATGATGACATTAATTCTTAAATAAAAACAATGAACCCCAACACGCAGCTCGTTTTGACATAGTGTTTGTGTTTTAGTAAAGCATGGACACCCGCGTACTGGGATGGCCGTCGATGGACATATTCATCGGCCGTGTAGTTGAGGTTAATTAAAAGAAGAAAAGATACGTAAAATATGTTGATTCGAATGAAAGCTTTGTTTCAGACAAATGCTGAGATTCCTGATGGAGCACGCCGTGCTGGTGGAGGGGGCATTGGGCCGGCTGCGGCTCGCCGTGCGGGACGCCCTCAATAAGCCGCATGCCTTTATCAGCAACATGGCCATTGCCACACACGAGGCGGCACAGTGGTAACTACCCACACTTTCATTAAACACACTATTTCTATGACTTACGCTACAAACAATACAAACTGCGGCATTTATGTCCTACTAAAGAATAGAATATATTATTATTAAATTTCCTGGGAACATTTTGGGATTGGATTGCAATTTCTTGCAATGGCTTTCTTAATACTTCCCTTTTCTACATCTCCCTCACACTTTCGACTTTCGCCACACTTTTGAAAAAACAAGATGTGCTAGAATTTTATTGCTTAAGAGCGTAGGGAGTACAGCAAACCCATCGTTCAGGTAGTGAAAACACAAATGCCATACCAAGCCAAAGGATGAGCTATGTGTGAATGACACTGGGAGTACTTAGACTTTACCCCAGCAGTCGGGGCTCTGCTGGGGTGGACCTTTTATTTCCCTAGATACTCGTGGGACATTAAAACAAAAAAAGTAGAGGGCTTTGGGGAACCTAAGGGGAATTGGAGAGGAGAGCCGAGGCCACCTCGGTGGACTTTTCCCTCAAACGAGGGACTTCTGATGAGAAAACCCTTACCGCTACAGGATACTCCAGGGGATCCATACGTAGGAAAACAGGGACCCCCGCAGAACCTAGAAAGAAACTTAAAGGGATGTGGTGAAATGGGAGGTAGCAATGGGTGTATAATGGGAACTATCCGTGTACCGTCTCTGCTTTAATAAATAGATTTTATTGCTTATCCACTCGAGAGGTAGCTACCCAAATTTAGTTTGATGATTTTAATAAATTAAAATGAATTATAAATTTAGCGATTTATTAAATAATTTTTTTTTATAAAACCTAAAAAACTGTGAAATCTAAGTGGATTAATTGGCTTTAAACTGCAGTAAGTGGTTCATATGTTTCGATATTAATATTTGGAGGTATGCACAGACATTCAAATTGATAGACCAGCCAAACAGGGAAAGGGAAACAAATGGGAGACGTTTGACCGTGACCCTTTCTGTGATTTGTCAATAAAATCTGACAGTGTACAGGCGACTCACTTAGTAATATCACCACTCAGTCGTCGGAAGTAAAAATCTGCTTATGAATTACTAATCCTTTTTGCAATGATACGCAAATTGTTGGCCGCTTAACAAACTTGACTACAAATCCCAAATTGGGTAAACAAAAGTTCAGGCTTGTTTTCAAAATTTAATATTTTGTTACAATCTTTAGGACATTTTTACAAATGTGTTATAATTTACCCACCTCACTCATTTTTAGCGTCGCTACGCCAGGCAGTTTGTTTAAAAACAAACATTAAGATCCTGCGCAGAAAAGTCCCACAATAGATTGCACTGCAAACCGCCTTACTTTAGCGAACTTTACTTTTCTGCGCAGGTTCTGGTTATTTCAATGTGTGCTTTTCGGCGGCCAATGTAAGACTGATGTCATAGTTTATTCAAAGCATTCTCGAACCCTTCTGGTGTCAAAAATATGGTCACGTGGTTTGCCTCCAGCTCGTCAAAATGATACCCAGATTTCATGTTAGGGCTCTATCAATTTGGATGTCTGCGGAGGCATGATATTAATTTAATGGAAAGGCCGAATCGAAAACCGAATATTCGGAAATCTCCATCACTCGAGGGGAAAAGTCTGGATGATTGGTCAATACTTGTAAATTTATTTATCTATGTAATATTTTGATCGATTTCAGGTTAGTGGATTTACTTACATCTCCTCGAATAGGAGCCCCCCTATGGCCATATTTATCATGTTCACAGAAACGTAATGTGGGAGACCAAATTGCTGATACATTTTTGAAAGATTTGTGCTCACTTTTGTCTGCAATGGACACCAAGGATACTTATTTGTAAGTATTTATTTTTCTTATACTCTTTGAAGACTTACATTAAATTGCTATTGTTTTTATCATCAGTTGTTATTGTTTTATTTTCAGTTTTATGAGTACCCTCATAACAAATATCCTGACACACCATCTGGGATGGGTCAACTCCGTGAGTCCATACAATGTGTCTTCGCTATCGCAACAGAAGGAACTAGATCTACTGAACAACATCCACCCTTACAATCCTCTGTGGGCGCAACTTGGAGAATTGTACGGAGTCATTGGGATGCCCACTAGAATATCGAGAACTATCATTTACGGCAAACAAAATATATCCACAGTAAAAAAAATTCTCAATGTTTTATCATATTTCATAAGATGTGGAGAAGTTAAGAGGTTAAGCATAGAAACAAAGTCCGTTCCTTGGGACTCCATTGATTGTTTGATGAAGACTTATCAAGCCGATAACACTAAACTGGAAGAGTGCTTAAAGAAAGTTGAGTCTGACCACGCTTTGGGAGATTTAATAGAAATGAGAACTTTTGCAACAAACGAAGGAGGTGCATTTAAACACTTAAAGCGTCAGTGCAACGTTAATAATAATTTGAGAATCTCAGATGAAGCGGGAAATCTAGTTTCACCTAAAAAATTAGAAACATGTTATGAAAATACACTAAGTCCTAAATCGAACTGCTCTCTAAAACGAACTGTAAGTCGTGCATATAAGTTGCACAATATAAGTAATACCTCAATTGAATCACTCAGTTCGCATGATTCGAGTCCTAATTGTAAGTCAATTTTTATACCTGTAGACAGTTCAGTGAATTCATCTAAAATGAGCCAAGATAAATGTGATCATCCGCTTATAAATAATAATAATGATCAAATTAATTTAAATGTAATACAATCTAAAGTTAACAAACTGTGTCGTGTTCCAACAAGTGGTGTTTTATTCAACAGTAAAAGTGATATTTATGGAGATATAAATGCAGATATTCAATATGTTGAAAAGGACGCGTTCCTAGACTCTTATAGTAAATTAGAATATGAAAAAAAAATAAGCGCTTGTGAAGAATTACCTCCAGAAACCTCAAATTTAATTTCTTTAAATCTCAGTGATACGAAATTAGTAAGTGCCCCTAGTTGCGTCAAAAACGAAATAAAGATGGCAGTAGAGAGTCCTCATGAGAAAAATGTTGTATTTGTTCTTGGGGAGGACGAAGTTCTTGAAGGATTAAAGAGATTGCCCGAGAAAGAGCAAAGTGAAATTGAACTTCCCTGTGATAGTAAGTATGTGGCACCCGAGAGTACAGGTGTTCCCGAATTAGAAGTCCAAAGGGAAAGCCAACGCTCTCACAGTTATCCTAGAGAAAACCCCAGTAGTCTTAAGGCTGAATTACCTGACAGAAATTATTTGCAACGTGATGATGTATGCTGCACGCGTAAACCTCAATGCCAACATTCCAAATTTAAAAAACATTCCGGAGTTAAATTCGAATTTGATAAGTACCCACAGATTGTTACTAATTACATGAAGAGTAAAAACTTGGAGCTTCTGGACCGACACGTGATAGGTAAGCCGGGAAACTTGAAAATGGATGGATTTGAATTTGAAGCCGGGTCTAGTATTGCAGCGTTGACAGAAGAGTCGGATACATGTGTCAACTGTTCATTGAACGGCCAAGCCCTGCAGACCCCGTCTAATGCTTCAGAGCTTGAATACACCAGCGACATTCCAGACCAGCGTGAGATTCAGTTCATTCCAGAGAAGGTTGCGGTTTGCCCTACCATAGTAACGCACATGGAGCAACGTGTCGAGTCTAAAGTTTTTATTAAGCAGAAATTAGAACACACTGTAGTTGTCAACTTAAGAAATCCAACAGAACAAACTGATTCGAAAGCATCCCAAGTGAAAGAGCCACTTAATTCATCACCTGTCCAACTGCAAAATCACAAAGAAGATTTCCTAGAATTCCCTTTACCCACGTGAGTATAGAACTTTTCTTTACCAGTACATATTACTGTTATTACTTGTTTTATTCATATTCATTTATTCCCTTTCTTATTTTAAAGGATCACCCTTTCTCCTGAAGGTGATGAAACGTCTTCAGCAGGATATTGTCACAGCTTACTTGGGGGAGTTACAGATCATTATGTTTCGGACTTTGTCCTTCAAGGTAAATAGTTTTAGGATTTGTATTTATTGCATTAAATCACTTATCTTGCTTGCTCCTACATGTCCCAACATAAAAAAAGTCAATCTTGTAATTTCTAATAAACATTGCTCATATCTGTTTTATGCAAAACTCTTTATTCATAATCTTATTTTTTATCCTTGGAGTGATACTGCGAGTATTTAGACAACAGTAATAAAGATTAGATTAAAAAAATTGTTTTGAAAAATACACATTAGATTTGGTTCTTAAGCATATTTTCAAATTGTAAATAAACAATCATTGAAGACAATCGAAAGTTAGCGACTCAAATGAAAATTTGAAACAAAGAAATCAGAAAAAGATTCGGTCATACTTACGAGTTGAACCCAGGATCTCAGCTTTGCCGGGGCTTTGCTCTACCACTGAACTAATTCAACCCTTCGGTCATATTTAACATTATTTCAACTAAGAAATACCAACATTATCTTCATTTTCTTAACACACATTTTTATTGGCTGCTATCTTTATGTAAATATGACCGAAGGTAATAGGGTCGAATTAGCTCAGTGGTAAAGTAAAGCACAGCAAGACTGAAGTCGTGGCTTCAATTCCTAGATTCTACCACCTTTTTTCTGATTTTTCTATTTCAAATTTTTGTTTGTGAGTCGCTAATATTGTCTACAATGATTGGATTACAAATTGAGGTTTTAATCATCAAGTTATTAAAAAAAATAATTGTTATTTATTTTTGGGGTGTTTCACTCATCTGCCCCGATGATGGACACCGTAACGCTGTCCGAAACGTTGGCTAAAGAAGGAGGTAGCGCAGCACGGCATAACACCCCAAAAATAAATAACAAAAATGTATTCAAGTAATTCACATTAAGTTGTGAACATCAGATTATAGTTTTTAATGTTTTTTTAAATAATTTTCCACCACAATTTAAAAAACAAAGTATTCTTATTTTTGTTTGTTTTGACAAGCATGGTTTACATATTATTTATAGGTGGTGTGGGAGGCAAACGTGGAGACTGGGAAAGATTACTTCGAAGGGATCTTGCTTTGCAAGGAGGCGCCTCTTGCTTGTTAGCGGATATTGATGATTGGTAATATTTTATATTGAAGGATATTGAAGATTGATAATATTTCATATTGGAGTATTTTATATCGGAATATTTTATATTGGAATATTTTATATTGAAGGATATTGATGATTGGTAATATTTTATAATGGAGTATTTTATATTGGAATATTTTATATTGGAATATTTTATATTGGAATATTTTATATTGAAAGAAAACACTTATATTAAAAACGTGCTTGTGATGGATGTTTTATGGATTTTTATGGACAGATAGATGCGCGCCTAAAGACTATTCGCAACCGCATAAAAACGAATAGTGCAATGTCTAGTATAGAAAAAGTCATTTTGTGTCCTTGGCTACAAATAATTTCGTTATCTCAGTGCTTTTTAAAATTTGCATTTATACAGACCTTCATACATGTAAAAAAGGCTTCAGATTAGTCACAACTGGCTCTTGTGGCAATACCACATGCAGCCAGTGGCAAGGATAGTGTTAAGTGGCAACTAAATTATTTAGTTAGTGTTGGCAGTGATAAATAGTAAGTTACCGTTAAGTAGTTTATTAGTTAATAGTTTTTTTTATTTAGTTGACTGGATTAGAAATTTTTCTATTTTTTCTTACACTGCTGCGCGCGCTCCCTTGTCTAGGAGGGAGCTATTGGCACGCTGTTTGTTCACTACAAATACAAGAGTTTGCTAAATCACTTACAACCTAATTGTATTTGTGGACTTTACTTTTCTCAGGATAGTTGTTTGTAGTAAGAATAGTTACTACCTACCTTGGCACTGGCTACGTATGGACTAGGTACCGATTACAAATTACTGTTTTGAATTATAATAACGATTATTTTGTTGTTTCCAGGAGTGTAAGAGTGTGGGGAGGAGGAGCAGGAGGGATGTCTGCCCTGGTGGCCTCCATGCTGGATTCCTTGCCACAAATGTGTCTTGCTAAAGTACCTCCAACACAGGTTAGTTTATTTTGTTTTCTACGTGATTACCTCCCTGAAACAGAGGATTGTATTATGTATATTGAGTAGAGTGGCGATGGGTCAAAGCGTTATCTGAAACAGAAGTGGGTTGTGGACGAGACGTTGATCGAGTCAGTGGAGAAAACAAAATCAGATTCATATTTTATACATAAATTACCCAAACTCGCAAAATATCAATTTCTCTGTGTATTCACATGGTAAGCCACGAGGGAGAAGGCACGAAACAGAGGGTTCTGTAACAGCCTGGGTAAATAATCAGCTCAATGAGGTGAAAACGATGTGTAAATGTTAATTTGGTCCTTTCAAAGTTTGCCCACCTCTGGTATTATTGAATCCATCTTACAGTTGAAATAATGAGGTCATTTTAATGATACTGCTAAAGAGAATAATAAATAATTATCATGGATTAATGTGCGTAAGAAAAAAATGAGAATGAAAAACTAAGATAAATACAGATATCTACAAGGGGGTACCCAAAAGAAACCGAAGTGATGTTGTGGTGGGCCGAGTTTTTTTAGTACGGCATTCTGCCACTAGGGGGCGTATAGAGCAATAATTTCCGAGTCAGTAAGCCAAACGTCATCGTTAAAGAAGCTTCCGTTCGATTTGTGTGAATTTTTAGTGACAGTTGTTTTGTGTGCTCGGCGTTTTTGCAATGGCGAACTTGAGGTCTTCCAATGGCTTGATTGTTGCTTCATTTCAAGGTCGTAACCGTAGCACCATGATTCGTCACCAAGCTGTCACCCTTGAAAAAAAAATTTAGATCATTTCGTAATTCTTCTTTCAAAGCAAAGCCTGCTTCCACGCGAACAAAATACGCTCGCCATACATTCCCATTGGGATTGTACGGCGAGCGATATGCCAAAACAGACCAAGCCAAATAACGCTGGTGCTTTTATAGCTAGGTCTGTCGGCCCCAGCAAAACAAATACACATTTCAAATAAAGAATTATTAATTAATAAAATAATTTTAGTAGTCGTATCTACTTTATTGCTTGTCTGCATTGACCTAGTATACCCTAGACAAGCCGTCTCATAGTAAAAATCAGAAAAAAATAACCCCAAGTATCAGTAATTTCGCAATACAACTCTCCTTCGAATTCCGCCGTCTAGCATGCGAATTCTCGGCAATATAAAACTGAGCACCGTCTAATTCCATTGTGTGATTTGTCGAACTAACACTTCAAAAGGTGAACACGTGTTGCATGCGTGATGTTTCGACAAGCTGTGTTGTATATAAATGGTTTTCAAAGTGGGGATCGCGAGACATTCATAAATTTAATTAGACAAAAATATTTTTTTACTTTATTATGACAAGCGATTCAATTTCGGAGGCGAGTATGGGTACCGCCGCCTCGGGAACCATTTATTGGATAACCAACGCCTCTGTCATAGGTCACCCCAAGTGGTTCGCTACGTTTGGTGACTATGCAGGGGTGTCGGGGTTCATGGATTGAGGTTTGTCCGGGTCTTGGCGGCGGATGCGTCTGATAATTTTTTAATTTTATTTTTCTGATGAACCGTATGGCTCGTTGTCAACCACCAAGCAGCAATTACGTCGAAGTGTCCTGTTGAAAGCGGTGTACACTCTTTAGATTAACCATACTTTAGATTCGTGTACAAAAACTTGTACACAGTCCCGTATATGTATATATTGATCATGAGTTTTAAATAAAAAAAAATCCATTCATCGTTTGCTTGAAAATAATTACGAAAAATTGACCCTTTTACCGCCCACGCACCGTGGGCTGCCCAGGTTGGTCGCTTATCATTAACACAGTGATGAGCAACCAGCAGCCCGCAAGCCCTTTTACTGCTTTCCGGACTTTTGACTACAAAAAATACCAAAAAAATTGCGCTAAAAAATATTCAAAGGCTTCTGTTCTGTTTTGCAAAATGTCTTAGCCGAAAACTATAATCTTTCTTAAAAGTTTTGAATCAGCTGCTCAATCATTAAGTTTTTGTTTGTGTATAGGTAATAATTAAAAAATGACAGAAATTCGTAGTTAATTAAAGCCCGTTAGTAAGCGCTCAAAAAGAAGAGGAAGGTGAGATATGTAAATACGAATGTTAGAGGGAGCGCGAAAACGATAATATTTAAGCGAAAATTGTGAAAGTGTTTAATAAAACATGACTCGTTTAAACTATTTTAAAATAGAACCAAAATCTAGCGGGAAATGTCATAGCTTTAAAGAAAAAAATGAATTATGATTTTTTTCATGTATATAACTTGTAATGTAACAAAAATAAAGTGCTTATAATAATTTTCGAAGTATACGATTTTCTTCTATCGGAAGAATTTCATTCAATTACCGTTTCGGCGTGGCAAATGTATAGATATTACCGTCAAAAACAACATATATTTTTTTAGAAACTTAAAAACTTAAAGTGTTTTAGAGAAATATGTTGTAAAACGGTAGAAATTCGGAATGCTATGGCTTAAGATAGGTTAACTTTCGACCTTAATTGAAGAATAGTGCAGCGGTTTTTTGTTAACATCTGCGTTTAATGTATTTTAAAGTTTTCCGTTTTATACAAACCGGGTCGCGTTTTTAAAAAGTTTAAAAACCACTGCCATTTCGTGATGCCAGCCTTTCGTCTATGTGTTAGTATCGGTGTGTGGTGACGTCACAAGCATTTGGGTGATTAAGTGACGTCAGAAACTTTGCTTGCCAAAAAAATAATACGTCAATATTATTACATTTATTAAAACGCTGCCTTAAAGCTATCGGTAAGGCATAATTTTTTTTATGTATTCAGATAGCTGGTTACATTATCGAAAATAAAGTCCGCGGACTGTACCTTGTACAATATTCGGAAGTAGGATATTTTTGTGTTTGAAAAAATTAATTCCGTCAGGACGGCTGGGACAGCAATTAGTTTCAGTGTGGACCGATAAAAGGTAAAACACAAAGCACTATGCGATCCAAATAGTACGAAACAATGCTCGCACTTTTTCATAAATGGGCCTTGAGCCAGTTTTATTTGGTTTCTGGCGTCATTTTTAATTTCACAGGGCATGTCTTGATATACTTGGTCGAAGCTTGTCTGATATGATTTAATACTTGAGTTATATAGTACCTACTACGATAAGTTCACTTGGGTGAAATGTTGGCAAATCATTTGTTTTTCAATTATAATTTTTTAACCCGGCGAGCGTTAGGTTCAAATTTGTAACATCGTACGTAAAGGTTGGGTAATTTTCACCCAAAATTCTAAATAACTTTTTAACCCGGCGAGCGTTAGGTTCAAATTTGTAACATCGTACGTAAAGGTTGGGTAATTTTCACCCAAAATTCTTACTTAGATATATTTTTTTTTATGCTCGACGTATTACTATTTTTAATTCGATAGTATACTAACTTATTTTACCTATTTTTTATGTACTTGTTATTAGAAACTAGGAATAGTTATTATTAGTAGTTTAATCATTTTTATTTGAATCAACATTTTTCTTAGAGAATTGAACTTAAGGCATTTATTTTTATATTTTTATATAAAACTAAATAAAATCACAAAAAAATTAACATCTCCTAAAGTTTTAATCATAACAAACACAAATTATAATAGTTTTTCTTCTACAACTAATCGGACTCGAATTATTCATCTTGAAAAATAGTAACACCAACCACTAAGTGGGTAAAACTCATCCGCCGACAACTTTGACGACGTCTGACTACCTCGCTGAGCGGTGTCTGAATAAATCCTCATTTCTTGTCACTTCCTGTCGCCGCGCAGCTACTGAAGAGCAGGAACAGTGGCAAACTAAAATTATAAAGGTTTAAAAAAATTTAGGTTTTTAATTTCAATGTATTTAATACTTTTTTTTCTTCTTTCAGTGTTTGGTTTATATCGAGTCGAAACTAAGAGAACTATGCGTAAGATCAAAGGCACTGGCCCAGCTGCTCATGAACAAGGACTTTTGTGATATGGATTATTTGACAAAGACTTTAAATCTGGACCCCAATGACGTTCCCCTCCTTCTTGCCATTGCCTCAACACACACCCCTCAAGTCACGCTCAAGTACGGTGTGAGCTACCGGTAGCGTCACACTTGGCAACAAACTCTGATGACATGCAAACACTATTACAGTATTATATTATCATTTGTTAATATTGTACACATAAGTTTATAAAACTGTTATTATTAGTATTATGTGAAAAATGCTATTTGTATGTATAATGTGACCTTTTTGTAAAGCAGATCAAATAAATATATTTTTCTACACTTACCGTCTTACTCATTAGATTCTTATGCGTCGGTTCAGCGTTTGTATAGTTAAACCGGCCTTACTTGATGTAAGGCCGGTTTAACGATACTTACACCGAGGTAGTATATTAAGTTTTTCACTATTCCGACGCTATGTGATGCGTAATATTTACTCTGCGAAGGGGTAAATGTCTAATCAAGTTATATATTACTTATTCCTGAAAGATGCAAAATGATAGTACCCTTAGGAGAAAGTTGAACAAATTCATTTGTTATTTACCCTTTGGTAAGTGCAAACTAAACCACATTTAAAAAAAAAAAATGAATAAAGAAAAAACAATAAATTAAGACCAGAGCTTGGAGCATAGTTTGAAGGCTAACATTAATCCATTATTATCCCATCTTTCTCCTTGGAGATCAAGCGAGGCAAGTGTGGTACGATTGTGGGATTTAGATTTCGCCAATAGGTTGAAGACTCGTCGGAAATCACAATCAACGATGGGTCGAGAGAGTCCGACTGGAGATGTAAAAAGGTCTCCATCAAACAGTCTCTCTCGATCCGGCCCACCACGCAGTAGGTGGGTGGGACCCCCGAGTGGGAGAGGGGAGAGGGAATGTGGGGAAGATGGAAGGGGAATGTAGGTGGGGAAGGGGACGCGGAAGAGGAACGGGGACGCACGGGAAAGGAAATGCAGGGAGAAACAATTTATTTCTTTGAATATGGCATTGCACGCATGCCAGGAACCAGCTAGTTTAAAATAATAGTAGATATTCCACTAGCCGCCTCACTTTTGGCACAGATTTTTGAAATTACACTACATTTCAACTTAATGACTACAAGAAACAGCTAATTACGTTTGGGTAAATGGTAAAAGATGCATCAAAACTCCATTTTTACGAGGGCTGTCTGTAAAATAAGGTCTCCTAGGTGCTGAGGTTGCGAGGAACAATTTTACGCAAGATTCGGCAACACTGGCTTGTGACCTGGTTCCCCTACGCCAAATACCCACCACGTATTCTTTGCGACACTTAGTCTCAGCGTGGCAGCCATTTGCGATAAATCTTCCGCTCGCCGCACCTGCCAGGTGTGAATTAGGCTCTATAATTAGTTTTTTTACAAAACCCCGGTAGTTAATTCTCAAAGGTTTAGAGGGTACAGAAAACAGTGTATGAGTGCGAAAGACGTGCGCAAATGGTGCAGAGAATTTAAAAGCTTGCTGGACGGTCTTCGGTTTCAGACGAAACAATTGCCAAAGTGGAAAAAGTAATGATTGCAGATCGACGGGCGATGGTTCGGGAGCTCCGTGACATGATCCCCGATGTCAGCAAGACCACTATTTTCAAGATTTTGACAGAACCTTTGGGAGAATACAAGGTCTGTCCAAGGTGGGTCCCAAGATGCTTACCGAAGATCACAAGACACAACGAGTTGAAGCAACCCGCGAGTGCTACAACATCGATGGTGAAGAATTCTTGGACTCAATTGTGACTGGGGACGAGACCTGAACCTAAACGACAACAAAAACAAAGGAATAATCCCATCAGTGGTGTCATTCAGATTCGCTGAAGCAAAATTAAAAAATGAATTACAGAGCATAACTCACTTGGCGGGTGCGGCAATTGGAAGCTCCCTAGCGAACGGCTGCCACACCAACACTGAGCTTGACAGAGGGTGCAGCATAGTGGGGATTTGGCAAGGGGAAACCAGGCTACACGCCAGTGTTACAGGATCGCGCGTGAAATCGTTCCTTGCGACCACAGAACCTTGTATTTAATCAAAGTTCTAAATTTCCCATATAAAAGAATTTCTTTGGCGCCATTTAAATTTTTTTGTATGTATCATTTGCGTGAGTTTCGTTTCAATCAAAATATGCATGAATTATAAATAAAACCAATTTTTTAAAAATGTGAATACCTCAGAAGAATCCCAACTGCTTGTGAATCCCATTGATTTATGGCATCCCCAATTTGGGTATATTGTGAGGCTGATGGCAAGATGGGAGGAGAAGGATATGAGGAAGAGGAAGGTGGGGAAGTAACCGGCTATTCGGATCTAGTCACCAAACACGGCTGAAGTCATTTCAATCAAAGTTTCAATTCTGAATGGTGGTCGTTCACCAGGGTAATACTGAGAGTATCTTCCATTCAGAATTTTGTTGAAGTAAATAAAAATGCGGCAGTTAGCAGAATGTAATTAACCAATAAACGTATTTCATGTAAATGAAAGGAAAACTATTTACAATGCATATATATGTACCCGTATTTGCATATATGTATATGTACCCGTCTCAGAACAGACATCGTCTGGTGAGATAGGTTACTTACTTGTTTTTTATATGATAATGTTATATCAATAAATGCCTCGGTTTAGTTTTGGAGGAGAAAAATGGGGAGTACAATACCTCGATTTTGATGATTTTATTTAAGTAATAACGAGTTCCTGGCATGCGTTGCAATGCCACTTTCATGAAGAAATAGTTTCTCCCTGCGTGTCCTTTTGCATTCATCCCCGTTCCCCTCCAAAATAAATAAACTGTATTTTGTTAACTTAACGATGATCAAAAGTAAAATTTATTCACCATAAGATGTCCTAAGATGCGGCGTGGCCGACTACTGGTGTAGCAACTTTAACACGTCAGCTAGTTGTCGGCCCCACACGTGGGTTAAAAAACATAGTAATGGTATGGGTAACTGGCGGCTGACAACTGGCTCGTAAACAGTACTGCTATTTTCACCAACATTACAGATCAAATCTAAGTAAATTTGTTGTTAATAAGAGCGTGAGAGACAAAAATGGACCACTGGTTTTCGTAAAAAAAATTGTTCCAGTTTGCCGGCCGCACATGTTTTAAACTAAAAATTACTTTTTTTTATTAAAAGATAAATAACTTTGTATACATCACTTTATTTTATAAACACTACATGTTTCATGAACAATGTTCACTTCATCAAGAGAAAAAGTGTACAAAGTGTTGAAGTTACAAATTAAATACAGACCACAGATTAAATACAGGGAAAGGGGTAGAAGGAAGGGGGGAGGGGTAAGAGTGGGAGAAAACTTATTGAAAACTTTCCCCACTCTTACCCCTCCCCCTTCCTTCTACCCCTTCCCCTGTATTTAATCTGTGATCTTTAATTTGTAACTTCAGAACATATAATTTTTCTCCTGATGAAGTGAACGTTGTTCATGAACCATGTAGAGTGTGTATAAAATAAAGTGATGTATACAAAGTTATTTTCTTCAAATAAAATAAATAATGCCATCACAAAGTGAAAACCTTGAAAAGTGAAAAAGTATTATTTGAAAAATTAAAAATTACTGAAAATGTCCATTTTATCGTTCTAAATCAATGACGTTATATACTGTTCTAAATAGATAATTTAGTTTATGTTTTTGCAGATAAATAAATATTCGAAAATTTTCTTAATCAGGATAATAAATGTGTTTAGGGCCGCACACAAAAGCTTGGCGGGCCGCAGGTTGAGTATGGTTGCTCTAGTCCAGTGATTCCCAAAGTGGTCCAGGTGGACCCCCAGGGGTCCACGGGAGACTCCATGTGGGTCCACGAAGGCATGAGAGAAAAATGGGGGTCCACAAGTTGTAAGTGGGGGTCCACGAAAAAAAATCTGGTTTCGATATTAAAGAACAAAAATGTTAGCTTGGCTTTACCTATCAATAAAGGCAGATAATACACTACTAAAAAAAAATTAAGGGAGCAAAATAAATTCCAAATTTTTCGGTGATTTTCGACAGGCTGTATTTTGGTGAAAAATGGTCGTATTGAGGACTTTAAAAAAAAGCATTTTGAAGCTTTAAAATTCTAATTTTCAGATTTCTGGCAATTTTTTTTTTTAGTTGATAAGGTTCTCATGCAATCCTAACAGAGATAGCGCGAAAAAATAATTTTGAAAATTAAAAAAAAAAAAAAAAATTTCAGTTAGGCCGGCATATTATGGATCAGATAGCTTGTTTATTTAGCATTAATTTCTTTTTTAATTACTTTTTCAAACCCTCCCTTAATTTTTTTGAGTAGTGTATTTTAAGAAGGTCAGCGACTGTCACTTGTAAAAACTTGCTTATTCGATATTCAGTACAGGCTTGGCTTTACCTGTCAATGTACTCGTCTATCTGCCTAAATCTACTCGTATTTTGGTTAAAAATTGTCATATTGAGACCCATCCCGTGCCCATATCCCATCCCCCCCCTGTCTCATATCACATTACTACCCCCCCCCCCCCCCCTCCCCGTTGTGACAGACTATAACTCCAGCATTATATTCAATATTCAGTACAACGCGTGTCGAGTTTTGGAAATACGGTAGATATGTTGCAGCAGGGGGTTCACCTAAACCAGTAAAATTTTGAAAGTGGTCCACGAGAAACAAAAGTTTGGGAACCTCTGCACTCTAGTCTAAGGTATTTTCAGTGAAAATATCCGTATTGGTTTATTTACGAAATACCCTATTTTCACATAGCAGCGAGGAATGGCTCGGAAGTTGTTTTTTATTATTGATTTCCTTTAAAAAAAAAAGTTTTTTTTTAGACCTTACTAGGGTGACTTCGCCAGTCATCCGGCCACTGCCAGAAGTCGGCCACCAATGACGTTATCTTGAATAAACTTGACACTCCTAATAACCTTCAATAATATTTTTGAATGCTAGTATTGGACCACTATTCCGCGAAAAACATACAAAACTTCGTTATCTTATTGTGTCTTTTTTTAGGTACCGTTTCAGCTTTCAGCTGATTCAAAAATATTGGCAGTGGTAGTGGGCTATAATTTTATTTCTGATTTTTTTTAAACTTGACAACGGTGTCACACACAGCTACAAAAGATATGGCTTGGCCTACTCCATCATATCGCTCGCCATATATTCCCATTGGGAATGTACGGCGACCGATATGCCGAAATAGGTCAAGCCATATATTTTATAGCTGTGTGTGACACAGCTCTGGTCTCTTAGTTTGTAATTAAAATGAAACAATTTTTGTGGTAGGCTAACTTTATTTAATGATAATTTATTAATTGCATACAAATGATACAATTCGATTCGGTTTGTTTAGGATTCTACAACCTACTTATTATTTAGAGGTTATTTTTAACATAAACTGCATATAATAATTATCAATCATAATATATTATCAATATTCCCGAGCCAAAAACAAAGAACTTCTGCAAACTCCTTTTTCCAAAACTACCTTTGGACAAAGACACTTCAAATACATAGCTTGCAAACTATACAATACACTACCAGCTACAATCAGACAAACTGAATCCTTGACAAAATTCAAACAAGACGTAAAGAAATGGATTGTAAGTATTGGACGCCACACTACTGCAAACATCTGTAAAATAAATCATAAATAGACAGTAAACAATTTGCATACGACCTAATCCATGTGAAATAATTTAAAAATAGAATCATGTCAAATTAATTAATCAGTGATCAATCCCATAAATAGATTTGACAGGATTTACTATTCACTGTACATCATCTCTTCCTACATTTACATAACTCTCTTTAAAGTATTTACCCACACTTCCAATCACCTTTCCATTTTTATAGTATTCAATTGAATTTGTATGTAACTTAAAATATTCCTGTAATTTTAAATATGTACCTCTAAGCCTGTCTCAACACAGGTATATCCTAGTGAGACAGGCATCAATTAAACCCTATGTAAAACCCTATGTTTATAGATTAATAAAATAAAAAAAATAAAAAATAAATATTATTAATTGTAATCTGTACCTATTTACTAAAATTAGCATATCATTGACCAACGGGACAGGATATTGTATAAAACAGACATAATTGCATCAGTGTGTGCAATTCACACGCGATAGAAGCGAAACTTCAGAAAACTAAAGTAGACAAGAGTGGATAGAATTATTATATATAATGTGGAGGATTATATGCAAGAATTGAAAGAGATGGGATTGGGCGAGACATTGGGTAATCTTGTAAGTTTGTTGCCTATTGTATGCCGATGATGCGGTGTTGATTTCCAACAAGGATGAATGAAGTATGTACGAAGAATGAGTTAATGATGAATGTAAGTAAGTCTAAAATCGTGGTGTTTGAAAGATAGAGAATGTGCAACATAGTTGTGAATGATGAATACTTGGAGCAGGTGGATGAGTTTGTATATTTGGGAAGTATGTTTACGGGAAATGATACTCATTCTTAATTTGTTACTAAATATGTTACTTAAACTACTTAAATGAATTGCATAAGTTAATAACTGTACACTGTACCTACACAATCTGTAAACTTCATCCGCCATAACACAGGGACATCCCTAGCATGGCGGATGAATTAACACGATTTTTTTGTTCATTGTATAAACTTCTTTTAATAAATAAATAAATAAATAAAATAAAATGGGAAGGCTGACAGAGATATTGAAAAAAAGAGTTTATGTAGGTAACTCCATTAACGAAGGATAGAACTCAATTGGCGCCAACAAAAAACTGTCCAAAGAAGCGAAGCTAGCCGTCCATAATAGAGTGCTGGTACCTGCCCTAATGTATGGCAGTGAGGCATGGAACTGCCAGAGGAAGCAAGAGGAAGGAAAGTAGACTGAATGCTGTAGAATTGAGATCCCTGAGGCGTAAGCGAATAAGTATAAGGAGAATATGTGACTCTAATGTGAATAGTAGAAGCAGTCGGGGACGCCCGAGGAAGACATGTGACATTTAAATTTGGGAGGCGGGTATGGGTACCGCCGCCCCGGGAGCCACTTATTGGATAACTAACACCTCTGCCATAGGTAAACCTATGTGGATCGCTACGTTTGGTGACTTAGCAGGGGTGAGCGAGCTCATGGGGTGAAGTTTGTCCAGGTCTTGGCGGTGGATGCGCCTGCTCACCTGCTGTGTGGCGGAGAGAAACTGGTTGAGAGAGGCCTTTTGACCTTTCCAGCAGGACTCTCTCGACCCATCGCTTTGCACAGCTGTTGGAGGGATGGATTCATCCGAAATCCACATCACACCCATGCTAAAGAAGTATTCACTTCAAAAACAACAAATGAAAATTTGTCTTTCCCGTACAGGAAAAAAGGAAAGAAAATCGGAAGGTTCCACTAAAACTAAATTTGGACTTATTTGCACTACCTGTCCTATCCACCTAAATAACGTAAAATAAATAAGAAAATACTTTTCTTTGAATGAACATGTATAATATTTTCTCTCAATTCGTATTTTGAAATTCGTGTATATCAGAAACAATATCATATTGCTAGTAGATAACAAGGAAATCATTGCCAAAAAAAAAAAAAAAACAGTGATTGATTTCATTTTGTTGCAGTATCTACTTACCAAAATGTTGCCATATCAATAATTTGTGCCTTCCTCCCTCCCCCTTTCCTTGAAAAAAAAAAAGCTGCCCTTGACTGTAGCTATTGCTCCCGAAGTCTGAGCGATTAATCGATGAATCATTCGATACTTTGCATGATTATGTAAATGTATCGATCATTCCATCACTACTAGAAGTAAAGAACACAACCAGAGAATAATACAATACAAAAAATCTATGGAGCTGTCAAATGTCAGGTTATGACAGTTGGTTTATTTATGGTTATGTGACTTGTGAAAGTTCATGCAGTTCTCTCTTGGTTTCAGTCTGTTAGTAGTTTGGGTTATTTATAGTGGTTTATTTACGAGACTGTTCCAGTTGTGGTTTCAGTTTTCTTTGACGACAGAATAGATGATAATGTCGATATGTAATTCGTGTGGAAAGCATATTCGTGAAGTAAAAGTTAATGTCAAACTGAATGATTGGCCGATAACCGTCGATAGGATTGATAAGACATATTAAAAAAAAAAAACTATTTTTGTACAAAATAAGATTATACTTTATTACTATTTTTGTGGGCGAGAAAACTTCAAAAATGTTTCGAATTATTTCACTACTTTATATTTTATCATTAGTGAATGCATATGATCCATGGGACAGAAGTTTTGCGAAAAAGGATATCTTGGACGACGAAAAACAAACTGGAAATAATCATAAGACCTTTCCCACCACATACAAAGAACCTGCCATCCCTCAGTGTGTAGGAGACAACTTTTACAAGAAGCTCTTGGGTATAATTGTATCCAGAGGACAATTTAAGGTACAATCTCTAATTGTGTACTTTTTTCTAGATCTCTGCTGGAAAGGATAAATGGCGCTATAGCCGTTTACGTCAATTCAATTGTCATTAATTTTTGGGTTATTATTAATTTATTTAATATCAGTGATATAACAGTAATATAAACAGTAATATAAACATATTATTAACAGTAATATACCATAAAAAAATAATTCTATGTCCTCTGACAACTCTGCGGCGATACTCTAAATGGATCGTTCGAGTGCCGCCGCATGCATGCGGCGATACTCCTCAAAGAGTTAAAGTAAGTTTTATAACTAGGCTTACATAATACTACTGTTACCTACCCTCGAAACTAGCGTTTTAAAAATTAACAAAGAGATTACTTCATTTGTGACCTTAAAAACGACCCGGGAAGTGTGAAGCATCCTGTCAATTAAGTTGCAGAAATTTACAGGAACCATATAATATAAGAATACCATAAAAAAATAATTCTATGTCCTCTGACAACTCTGCGGCGATACTCTAAATGGATCGTTCGAGTGCCGCCGCATGCATGCGGCGATACTCCTCAAAGAGTTAAAGTAAGTTTTATAACTAGGCTTACATAATACTACTGTTACCTACCCTCGAAACTAGCGTTTTAAAAATTAACAAAGAGATTACTTCATTTGTGACCTTAAAAACGACCCGGGAAGTGTGAAGCATCCTGTCAATTAAGTTGCAGAAATTTACAGGAACATTTCGTAGGGTGATTACAACAAATAAGTGTCTCCAAAATCAGCGTTTTTGAGTTACACATTAAAACCTTAACTTTATTTTCTCGGCTATGACTGCCACAAACAGAAAAGTCGTTATTCATTGTAATCATCAAGTTATTTGAATATGTTTTTTCGTGGTTATCTCTAAAACGGTATCGTTTAATTCTATAATTAGGTAACTCTTGTTAGCACAAGTGTTTTTCCATGTTTCAATAGGCAACTAGTCGAAGTTAGTTGTGGCATTCAAAATTTGTGGATTGCTCAAGTTGCTTTCGTTGCATTTTTGTATGTTACAACTGGGTAAGTCATTCCATTTTTGTAAATACATTAAAAAATGATTATTCTTATTACCAAAACATAACACAAATTTTCAGTACCCAACCCATAAATCTACGATTTAATCATACTTACAGTTTGTCAACTGAGAATAGAAAACGTATGTAGGAGGGAGCCACTGTTGGTTCAAATGGCAATACTAAAAATATAACTCGTGGTGGAAATGGAAAGCTGTGTAACCTACATTTTTGTAAAAAATTAAACAGGCATAAAAATGAAAAACATATTTTTTCATTGCAATATCAATACCCACTGATCTCAAAATTAAAATTAGTATATGATATTATACCAATTTTGTGTTAACATAATGAAGAATAACGATATTGTAATAAAATATAAAGCACAGTTTAGAAATGGCTCACATTTATTTAATACTAGCTTAAGTAGCTAGCATTGCCCAGGCTTTAGATCATGTCTCTAATTTTATATCTGAATATATTTAACTCGTTCAGATCTAAAAATAGTGTAACTAAACTCACCATTAGTGATTCTTCCTTTCTTCTACTATTAAATTCCAATTTATGTTAAATTAAATTAAAGCAAATCACTTTTAAAACACCATTTAATCAAATTTATGTCATTAAGTAGTGCTTCTTCGATTTTAATTTTTTTTCTTTAAGAACAAAAAAATGTTTTTTCAAATGTGGTTTACAGTGTTCTATACATTCAGTGTCATTGCGCTTTAAAATAATATTTGACAGTTAAATTGGCCAGCCTACAAAATTTGTAGTTCCATTTTTAATATTTTCTACTCTTATTTGACAGACAATATTATCAGTATATATATACAAAAACTGGTTATTGGTTATTGATTTATTGGTTACCATCCAAAAATAATGAAATATAAGGATATGGGCTATCGGCAGCTTTTCTGGGTGGGACTGTGCTTCCTGGTGTCGCCGATATTTTTAATCAATACCACTGCAGACCTTCAAAAAATAAACTAAATGAATGAATTATTTCCATATTCAAACTATATTGTTGACCAATACTACTGCTCACCTTCGAAAAATCAACTAAATTCCTTATTCAAACTATTCCCATTAGGTAGTAGTTCCGCCAACAGTCGGGCCGACATCATAGCATATCTCCTTATATTTCAATATCTTTGGTTACCGTATTATAATTCAATTTCCCAACAAAGATGATTTCAGAGTTGCCTAGTTGTATTAATTATCCCATGCATATAATGATTGAAAAATTGTTTAGTAGTTGGAAAAAAAATGGTAATGAAAATTAAATTTTTGATCATCTTTTTAGGAAGGGAGGGATGGAATGATAGAAGGTTCTCTTCATTTCGAGTTTCCTCCGTCTAAATTTGGATTGCTAAAAGAAATACTATCCAAAACAGAACAATTTACCCCAGATGACTACAGGACGATTGATGGACTCATGTCAGATTACTTACTTAAGTTATCTTTTGTAAGGCAATTAGCAGAATCGTGGACATTTATTATTCTGACATGGTGGGAACGTTATCTGGTAAGTGAAAGTTCATTTTGGCGTCTTTGCAAGGTCCTAGAAACCTAACAAACAAAATTTCAACCCGTGGCCTGAAAGCCAATGACGTTATATAAATAGACACACCTTAGTCTCACAAACTCAAGATATAAAGTTGGAATTAAGCAACACTCTTTTGTTTTCAGCGATTTTCAATAGTTCTTAATTCAAAAGTTATTCATTTACGATAAAGATAGACGTTTTAAAGAATATGTACATATGGACGAAACAAAAGATAGAGCGCGGGCGGCATTTTCGTATTCAAAATTCAAAAGTTCCGTTGAATACTGCCTCAAGGCCGACTAAAGTAGGAGGTCTGGGCACCAGTCGAATTTTGAGGTGTCAAGTTTTCAAACTATAATGAACAACGATAGTTTGCCGATGGCGTTGATTGTTTTGTATTTTTTTTACTGCTGATTTGTATGTTGTTTTATCCTAATCATATATAAGTAAAGAGTCATTAGACTACTATTAACAGTAAATTTTACTTAGCGACGGCACTGACTTTCTAATTTGGCTGTTGTGCATCCAGACCCTTTACTTTAGTAGTCCTTGAATTTTCTCTAATTTTTGAACTGAGTTTGTGGGAATTGATCCTGAAATCTTCCAACTCAAATTCAAATGTCAATTTTTTCATCTACATTTTTTCTGAGAAATAATTCTAATTGAAAAACTTGTTGAAATTATGTTTATAATCTGTTGATAGAGATAATATTATATGAACTAATACTTTTTTGCAGATTCACATTATAATATGCTTTGGAACATTAGGATGCATTTATGGCATTTATAAAACTAACTGGGCCCGAGTTTCTGTTAGATATTTAATCATGACAATCATTTTTTTCATTTGTTATGCTTGGGAATTCATGGTGGCAAAACAGGTAAGAAAATGTTTATTGATACAATACATTTCAGTTTCAAACTACTATCAAATTTTCTTGCCCAGTTGTGCAGTTATTATATTATTATTTTTTATTTTAACTTTTATGAGTAAAAACTCAAATTGTAATATTTAATTAAATGAAGCCACTATGAGCGAAACTCAATCGAAAATCTGGAAACAGAAAAATCAGAAAAAGATATTGGCACCTCTGGGACTCAGCAGGGCAGTGGTCAGCGCGCTCCCCCGGAAAGAGAGATCCTGGGTTCGAGTCCCAGAGGTGCCAATATCTTTTTCTGTTTCCAGATTTTCGATTGAGTTTCGCTATAGCGTCTTCATTTAATTAGTTATTATATTATTACAACATCGTAATGATCGCACCGGAAGGGGTAACCCTGCAACTAAGAGTGCATCATTGTCAGCTACAGATTCACTAATGTTTCAGGAAGCTGACCTTAAAGATTACCAAGAATTTGTTAGGCAACAACAATGTTCTTGGTTATATTTCTGGGATTGTAGTAGTACAGAAATCGTGAGGCAAGTGTCGCATTACTGGTATCTTTTACATCCAGTGAAAATATTGGGAAACCTCTTTACCAGAATGGTAATGAACAATATACAACTGGTCTACCTACAGATTAATGAAATGCTGGAACATATAAGCAGTATGTATAATACTATTTTTTATTTTTTGTTTCCTTGTTTCTGCTGATTTGAAGTTCACTTTCATTGTGAACAGTTTGATTTCACAAAAGTGACTTTTAAACCTTTAGGCTGCGTTCGAATGTATGGATGACGTCACCTCCATGCGGCACATCTTTTCATCTCGTCTCGCCAGCCCATAATACTTTTTAAAAATCTAACTTAAGATATTTCATAAGATCATTCGTAGTGTAAACTATAGGTACTAAAATAATGCATCCATATCTTAACTAATCATAAATATCTTAAAATAATTGTTTTGGGGCAATGTTTATGTAAACAAAATGAAATAATACCGAGCGGATAAAACATTACGTAACGACACCGTGTGGTACGTACGTCTGTGTTTGAAATTTTATATCCCATTGTTTGGGTGACCGGACAACTCAACAACATTTTTGTTATTGTTTTTGGGGTGTTATGCCGTGTTTCGCTACCTCCTTCTTTAGCCAACGTTTCGGACAGCGTTACAGTGTCCATCATCAGGGCTGATGATGGACACTGTAACGCTGTCCGAAACGTTGGCTAAAGAAGGAGGTAGCGAAACACGGCATAACACCCCAAAAACAATAACAAAAATACTTTTTGGCCGTGAAAACCTTAAAACATACCTAACTCAACAACATATTCAGCAACTCCTATAAAAAGTCATTAAAAGTAATGAAGTTATTTTTTTAAAATTGGTTAAATAGGTTATGTTAGTTAGTTATGGGCTTTTTTCAATTTTTTTTTTTCATAACTTTTAATGACCTTTCAAAAACGTGGTGGTGTTGAAATGCCACTTTGTTGAGTTGTCATGGAATCGTTGATCTATGCGTTTGTGCGTTTATCTAATGTGCGTTTTTTTAAAATAAGGATTTGTTTATAAATGAACCTATTTATATTAAAAGCAATCTTACAAAAATATTCTTTTAAACTTTGAGCGTGGATCAATTTATAATTTAGTTTTCTGGGCACTGTGTTAGTTGAAGTATGTTTAAAATATATATAAAAATCTCTAAAACATGAAAAAAGGTAGAGCACAACACAAAAGAGATATGTATTTTTTTTATGTTGACAGCTTTACTGTGTTTTATATTTTAATAAAATACTTATGTTTATTCCTGCAAAATGAAGTTGTCAAATGAAATTCCTAAATTCACAATTGCTAAAAAACTGTCGCAAAATCAGCCTAAAACGAAATGCGACCAGTGTTGCATCAATCGTCTGTTGCGTCTGCACGCCAAACAAGACCGTTGGTACCGAGGCGGCAGATTTAAAATTAAGGGAATATCTGCCTCGGTCTCTTTAAATTGTTACCCAAATTACCCTTAAACAAATAAATTTAATGAGCATATGAGAGATGTCGCTACAGATATAGATGATATAGAGGGGAATTTTTAGAAATGAATTTTGGTTCTGTATCACGCTTATACGCAATACAGCGAGGACTCAAATCTAGAAATGTAGAAACCTTAAGGCGGCTTCCGCATGAGAGGCAAGCACGATTAAATGACTTTAGATGCCTTCCGCTGCCTGGGGGTTAAAGAAGGGAGAAAAGATATTTTTGGTATGACTACTTCGTATTATGTTTGTTTTGTTATAATGTGCATATCTAGAAATTAAAACTGTTTTTGTTAACATAAAATTAAACATAAAATGTTAGTTCTGTTGCAGCCTTATGCTAAAAAACATTCTTTTTGAAATTGTGACAGCAGTTTTGAGGTGATTTTTCACAAAAACGGCGCAATACAAATTATACAATAATTATCATATTATAATACTATTCTATCATTGAACGTAGACTCTATTAAGCATCATGGTACGAAGGCCGATTCAAAAAATAGCAAAATAAAATAATTTTAAGCTGTTTTATTTATTGTTATCAAGTTTAATTTTGTAGAACTCAATTTTAGTTTTAAGCTTTTTTTATTTAATAATATTATTTTATTTATAAACAAGTTGTGCTGTGTAATTATTATTAAGATTGACAGCTGTTTCGCCTTTCAAAGGTTTTTATCAAACTGTGGTGGGGCCATTTACAATTTATTTACATTACTTCTGTAGAAGTACTTACAATGAAAATTAAATTCTTGTTATTTTTATTCCCTTATCGATTTCTGAAATTTTCCTGATCCCTGTAAAGTTTCACTAGTCTGATAATGCTTTAGGAAGGCGAAACAGTTGTCACGCGTAGTAATAATAATTACACAATCAGAGCATGTTTATGAATAAACTGTTTTTTTTTTTTTTTTACAAATTTAATAATATTATTAAATATCAAAATATTAAATAAAATAAAAAAATGTTTTAATTTATATGCAGAAAATAAAAATAAATAATTTACTTTGACATTTATTTTACTTCCAGAAAAGGCTCCTCTTGGTACACAAGGATTTGTTCACATAGGGTTGTCCATCTTTACGTTAGTTCTTATTATATTTATTGCAATTGCCTTAATTTGTAATGTTATTTTAAATAGGCCATTTTCTTTGAGATTTATGTTTTTGAATTTTGACTTGAAACAAAAAGCAAACAATTCGTATAATTCAAATAAAGTCAATGTAAATGATTCTAGACAGCCCATTGGAGATTCATTGAGTGGGGGTAATCTTAATATTTTGATGAGTGCTTTAGGAAAAAAATTGAGTAAAACAACTGGTTCAGAGCTGCCAACTGACCATAATAGCGGGCAACTTCGAATCCGATATAATCCTAAGAAACACAAATCACATAACATTGCTGCTAAAAGCTTAAAAACTAACCCTGTACGTTCTGGAAAATCATCCCCAAAGGAATCCAGGGGTCACAAAATAAATGAGGGAGGAGACCACCTAGAATAGTCCTGTATTTCCTGTATTTTTGTAATCCATTGGCCACAAACTCCGGCTCTCAGCCGGGTGTGCAACTCGGGTACTTAAGCACCTATCCCGGCTCACAGACGGGCCAGAGGAGGGAGGCCAAAAAACGAATAACGAGCATAGCAGTGACATCTTTGAATAAAATTTTAAAGGCCAAAAGCTCTGTAGGTAATGAAACATTCTTTTCATATTATTGGCAAAAATGTTTCTTCAGTTTTTTCCCTGATGCTTGAGGCAGCCAGCCGCCATTTAATTCCTCCAAAATGGCCAGTGGTTCTAGGCTTGTGGCAGTGGCCCTTCACATTCCTGATTTTTTATTATTAGTGTATATTTATGTAAAAAACAAAAATTATTAATGTTCGATTTGAATAATGTTTCTTTTTGTATTTTTATGAATAAAAATGTGAAAAAAAAAGTTATATTTGAATCCTTATTTACACATATTTAATTTTTTTAATGGTTTTCTTTACCTTAATCCAATATGTAAACAAATTAATTCATTTGAAAGTATGGTTTAAAAGTTACAATAGATTTTGTACACCAATGCAGGTTTTCAATTTTTGCTACAAAATTAATTCAGTGGCGAGGGCCAATTCCATAGCACATTAATTCTGTAGCCAATGGGTTAATTAAAAAAAAAATAAATCTGTAATAAACATTCGATTTTATAATTTTTTTGTTTCATTCCTCTCTTTTACTTTGATATATAATTTGTCACCGAGGTCTTAGGTAAGAAAGATTGTAAGAAAATATTTTGGCACGAATTGGGTAAACAAAGAAAGTGTAAATTTAGCATTTAATTGGCGACATAACAGTCACAAGTGTGTCATTACTGCCAAAGTTTGTACATTATTTTATGCGTTCAATTCCGTTACTTTTGCTAATACGTTACTCTACCAATACCATATTACTAGAAGTCAATTTGGGAGGCGGTTTGGGTACCGCCACCCTGGGAACCATTTATTGGATAACCAACACCTCTGCCATAGATCATTCCAAGAGATTACTTAAATTTACTTTTTAATTATAATTTTAATTATGTGAAAATCTGTCATTGGATATTATGTATATTATTATTGTTATTATTATAAGTGTAAAATATCTGTTGATTTTCCAAAATAAATAAAATAAAATAAAAGAGGTTCGCTAAGTTTGGTGACTTGGCAGGAATGCCCGGGTTTATGGGGTGAGGTTTGTCTGGGTCTTGGTGGCGAATGCGTTTGTCAACCTACTGCATGGCGGGCCGGATCGGGAGAGACTGGTTGAGGGAGACCTAACCTAGACCTTTCCAGCAGAACTCTCTCGACCCATGCCTTGCACCGCAGTGGGAGGGATGGATTCATATGTCCGTCACTCCTGGACACAGATTCCTACCCAACCCTCATATCTTTTTCCTTCCCAGAACGTCCTCTCCCTCCTTTCCCTAAAAAGATCCTCCACATGGCACACAACATCCCCAAAGATGACCTTCTGTGTATGTGGAATACTAATTTAGTATGCCAGGGGTAAAATGTCAATTGCCCGCCATACGTCGACTGACAACTATTTTCGTATTATATTATTTGTTTTTGACAAAGTGATGGTTTTGTAAATTGTACCTTCTTTCCCCAGGATAGCTACTTATATCAGAGAAATGCATTTCTCTCTCTATAATGTTGTAAAAAAATTTATATTATAGAAGCGCCCTTGAGGTGATTTTTCACAAAAACGGCGCTCTACAAATTGTCCAATTATTATTATTATTATTAAGTACGAAAATATTCTTGAGTTTTATTATATCTATATACAAGAGGGGGACCCAAAAATAAATTGACTCGGGCGGTAGAGGGGAGAATTGCAGAGGGAACGGGTATTGTGTGGTGAAGCCGCATCACTATGGGTCCACGTGTTCGTTCAAAGTTTAATTTTAAGTAAATCAAGATTTAATTTTTTAGGAGAAAAACTCTCTTTTTTATAACTTTTGAAGGTTATTCCCATCAACGTAATATATCATTGAAGAAGAAGATAACACAAATAATCTAAATGAAAATATGAAAACAGAAAAAACAATGGTCGCAACTGGGATGTAATATATGTCTTGTTTTCTTTCATATTTTCATTTAGATTATTTGTGTTATCTTCTTCTTCAATGATATATTACGTTGATGGGAATAACCTTCAAAAGTTATAAAAAAGAGAGTTTTTCTCGTAAAAAATTGAATATTCATTTAGACTTTCATAAAGTCAATAGTTCCATATGAATAAATTCGGATACATTTATCCGAGACGCTATTCAGGTTACAAACCAATTCTTTGAATGGTTGTTTCCAATAAAAAGAGTAGTTGCCTATAATATGGAAAAAGAACTAGTTGGAGATAATATTAATGATTCTAAATATTTGAAATATGAGATTGACAAATATGACGGTTTGACAGAAGGTGGCAATAGCGAAATTGGAAAACGCGCACGTCCCGGTTAGACGAGAGGTCTGGGTTCGAGTCCCAGTTGCGACCATTGTTTTTTCTGTTTTTCTGTGTCTTGTTTTCTTTCATATTTTCATTTAGATTATTTGTGTTATCTTCTTCTTCAATGATAAATCAAGATTTCTTCTTTCGGCGAAAATGCGAAAGTCTCCTCTCTGAGGATCAAAGAGAGGGCCGCCTTCAAGCTTGTCACGAACTGAAAAATCAGCTGGAAGAGGACCCATATTTTTTTTCTAAGATAATGGGTGATGGGTGTGAGTCATGGTGTTATGGGCAGTGGCGGCTCGTGACTTTAGGGTGTTTTAGAGTGCTAATATTTTAAAAATCGCATTATTGGAGTTGTTATAGCTGAAATTTTTTTTGTACGAAAAATTTCAGGAAATTTCTGTTTGGCTGTGCGCCACACGGATTATCTGGAAATCTTCATACAAAAAACTGATTTTGGAAAAAAAAAAAATTTTTTTTCACCTACAAAAACATCCATAATGCCATTTTTTTAATATGTATTGGCACTCTAGCATACCCAAAAGTCACGAGCCGCCACTGGTTATGGATACGATCCCGAAACCAAGCAACAGTCAGGCCAATGGAGGAGTGCTCTCTCTCCTCTTCAGAAAAAGTCAGGTGAATCGAACATCAAGACGATCCTCATTGGTTTTTTTCAGAGATGTTGTGCACACACAGTTTGTTCCTCCAGGCCAAACAGTTAATGGAGGTACTAAAGAGGTTGGGAGAGAGCATCAGGAAAAATCGTCGAAAAAGGTTGAATCCTTGGCGCAATGGGGACTGGTTCCTCCACCATGACAACGCACCTGCTCCCACCGCATTGTCTGTGAAGCAGTATTTAAGCAAGCATGGAATGACCCCGATTGTTCGCTTACCCTATTCAACCGACCTGTCTCCCTGTGACTTTTTTCTGCTCCCTAGGATGAAAAGGGACTTGAAAGGGAAATGTTTTCATACTGTTGAAGAAGTGAACTAAATAAAGTAATTAATAAATTTGCTTATTTTACTTTATATTATTTAACTTTTCAAATTCTATAATACATAACATTAAAAAACCCATCAAAACAGCAGGACCTGTCAAAAACGCACCATACAAACTTTGGAGAAAATGACCCATTTTCTTCACATGTTTGGATGGACCATGTTCCCCCCATGGAAACATCAGTTTCCTCGGCTGAAAACGAAAATGCACTTGTGACTCAAGGGCAGTTTTAGACTTTTCGTGAGCTAGAGTTCTAAGATTGAAAAATACAACATTGTTGATATTGTTTTGTTGTAGTTGAAAATGATTATTTTTTCTTTCAAAATAATTTTTTTTGTACAAAGATTTTTTTAATAAAAATTTTTCATACGAAAATTCAAAATTTTGAAAAAAAAATTATTTTCAGCTACAAAACATCAATAATGTCATATTTTCAATCTTAGCACTTTAGCTCAATGAAAAGCCACTCATTTGTGTAGTATAATCTGATATCTAATTTTTTTTTTACTAATTTCCCTCAGGGAAAAATAATTTCCCTCAGGGCCTGTGTCATCTTTGGGGATGCTGTGTGGAAGTTTTTTTTAAGGAAAGGAAGGGGAGGAGAGTTCTGGGAAGAAAAAGGGTTTAAGGGTTGCGTAGGAATCTAGGGTTCAGTGTGTCCTGGTCATCCGCCTCCAAGACCTAGACAAACCTCACCCCATGAACCCGGGCACCTCTGCTAAATAACCAAATGTAGCGAACCACTTGCGGTGACCTGTGGCAGAGATGTTGGTTATCCAATAAAGGTTCCCGGGGTGGCGGTACCCATTCCCGCCTCCCAAATTGCGATCATTAGTAGATGTTTATGATAGGTACCTCAAAAGTGTCTTAACCCTTAGCGGAATTGTGGTATCCCAATGAGCACACATACTTTCTAGAGTAGCTGCGAGCTTTTTAAAATAATACATACATATTGAAGCGACTAATACTGACCATGTTTGCCGCTGCCAAAAACTTCATTAAAAATTTAAATTACATATTTACTGACATTTTTGTCATTCAGTTCAAAATTTAGCATTAAAAAAAGTCAAAAGTTAAGTTAGGGTTTATATATTTTGTCACAATGGGAATGCATTAAATGATAACAACCAATATATTTTATATTTTAATGTGATATTTGTTTTGCAATAAGTAAGATCAATTTAAAAAATATAACAATTGAAAACATTAGTCGAATTGTTCTAAATATATGCATATAGGTTTTCTCGTTTTAATATTGAATGCAAGCGAAAATCCTACATCATCTAATATCTAGGCTGCTATTGGTCAACAAACATTTGTCACCTTAACTAAAAAAAAAAAAACAAATTACATATTTACAATGTCGTAAACAAGATGTGAAAATCTTCTAAATATATTTATATACCCAATTGTATGAAAATCTAACACTCAAATCTTCAATCAAAAAGTTAAACAAGTACAAGGGTCACTCTACTCGGGATATACTCGTACATATTCTTAAATTAAATATTGATTCTGTCATATTTTCAATAAGCACATGTGAGTTTTTCAACATTCGAGTAAAAACCAAATTCGTAACAATCAAGTCTTCTCCAAATACAATAGGACTTATAAAGAAGTAAAAAAACTATTTACATTGTAGTATTTTAGAATTTAATAGTAAAGTGAATTACATTAAAACATACTTTTGCTAGAGCAAATTTTGGTGAATTTCAATCGGTGCATTGTAAATGTTTGTCATAAAGTCCTAAGTAAATATCAAATCACAATATTGTTTCTAATGGCTCTAAAGTTCAAGTTTGGCGACTTGTTGAAAAATACACCTCCTTGCTTCGGTAATAGTCCATTTGAATGGTGAACATGAATCAGGCTGTAGGCAGTGTGGGGGCTTAGGATCATAGAATGGCAGATAGGCAGAGATACGTCAAAGCAAGTATTTATTTGCGGTATTTATTCACGAAGACGTGAGTTAATTGATAATGGATGATCAAATTCCGTCAAAACCACAAAACTTTACAAGTGGAGCGGAGATGAGATGTGTCTTCTGAGCAATATGATTGGTCAATTTTTGCACGTCGTCTCTGTTTCACTCTGCTAAGCTTTGCTTTTATGTAAACGCACCCTTAGATAAGGGCACTTGTGACAATTTATTGCAATTAAAGGTTCTACCTAAACCAAATGTATTTTGTAGTTGAAATAAAAACAATGGTTAAAATACTGTATTTTGTATTTCAAATAATATTGAAAGTATTTTGTATTTCGTATCAATATTTTGTATTTCGTATTTTAAATACATGCAAAAAAGTATTTTGTAATTTGTATTTTAATTACAGCAAAGCATGTATTTTGCCCAGCCCTGTATGAAGCTAACCTCCCCCCGCTGTGTTTATAGTCACTACCAGTGATGAAACAATGCCTCAAACAATCTTCTATTATAAATTTCTAAAATAAAACCTTGAATAAAAATTATTATCTGAGCAACCCTTGATTTAGGATAGTGGAGTAATCAGAAATGTGATAATTGTGTATTGCCAATATACATATATAGTTATTATACATCTATTTTATATTGCGTCCAGTGGATTCCTTAATTACAGCTTCTGGCAACATTACACTGGCGTTGCTGGCTCCCAACTGACCTTAACTTGTCGGAATCTCCAAGTGTCTTTCTTAAAATTACACAAGTGTAAATAAATACTCTAATTGGATATGTATGGTGAGTGATATTTAAGAAGTGCATAATATCATCTAAGTCCTAGCTTTTTCTAATTATTAAATGTGTATGAATGCAATGTAACAATCCAATTGCAAAATATTTGTACACTAGAATATTGAATTATGCATGTATTTTGGTTGCTACGAATTACAAAGTATAGGCGCAACTCTGGTAAATTTTGGAATCGTTAAATTCTTTACACTCATTAATTATTTTCGATATTACAGAAACTTCAAATTTCCACGATTTGGAAAATATTCCCTTTTCAAAAATACTAAAAGAAAATAAATTCGTTATAATACATGAACATGATTAAGAACAAAGATCTGAATGACAAAATATTTTTATACCACTATATTATTTAGATAAACCTACAATATTTCGTTGTCGCAAATTACACAATTCACCCCTCGGGCTGATTATGCTCACACCTGAGTATATGTACTTTATTACTATGAAGTGTATAAAATGTTGACTTAAAAATGATATTATGTATTAGTATTTGGACTAAATGATACTTCACGTATTTCTATCATAATACAAACAATGTCCTATACTGGCTAAATTATATATTTTTAAGTTGTTCATAAATAATTGTAGCAATTAACTGTAGATACATAGGTAATAAATTACAGTTATTGTCATTTTCATTTAAACATAACATAAAGAGCCTTGGATCATTCTGTTGATCAAAAGGTCAAAATAAGCATACAATTAAATCACATTATAAAGATAATAATAATTTCTCCATTTATGTATGCACTACACGTGCTTTTTTAAAGATACGCCGCCATTATCATATTTGATCATAATATGCAATAGATATGTTCCGTTAACTTGAATATTTATTATATAATTTCTTTGTAAAAAATAACCAAGTTTAACAACCCACAATATCGCATAATTTACAAAAATTTAATGAGATGATAATGTTATAATATGCTCCCGTTAGCGGTTAAGTCAGACATAACTAAATCTTATTACACCCAATGGAAGAAATTTGTAACTAAATAACATTGATTCCTATCAGGGCCGGATCTGCCATACATTGAAAAATGTGCAAAAAACCTGGCGCCAACTCCGATGGGGGCGTTGTGAGAAAATAGAGATTATATTAAAATTTACGTAAAATATTCCCTGAATCATTTAAAAATTACCCATAATACGGGATACTTATTATGCGCTAATAATACCCACCATTTAATTTGTCTCCAAACTGTTCTGCGCGTGCATTGTGTGCATTTGACGTTTCAGAGTTTTGAATTTGTCATGGAAATTTTTAACAAATTCCAAATATTTAATTCGAACGTAAGATCTATTTTTCCAGATGACTCTTACATCGAATGGGTCCAAATTCAATAACAAATCACAATGCCCAATCTTTGTTCCGTCCGTGCAATGGAACGGAACCGTATTCAATGTTGGGAACTTAGTATTTTTCAATATTTGTATAATGACATTAAAGTCAGGGTGAGGGGAATTCGTCCGCATCTTGTACGACAAACTTGAAATAATTTGTGTGCAAATTGGTAGAAAATGAACTATTTCCTAACCTAGACAAATACCCAAACACAATTAATAAATAATATTGAATATTATTTTTTTTTAATTAATATTGCACAAATATTTAAAATGTATTTCTTTAATATTGTGCGCCTTTCATGTCTTAAATTGCCATGTTAGTTAGTTTATTTAGTTTTTGCCTTGAGTGAATTGATTTCGGCTGTTAACCACTAAGGTAGATTTTTTGAAAATCTTTTAGGAACTAAAACACAGGTGAACAATTTTTGGGGGGTAAGAGTTTTTAATCTGAATATACAAAATGTGGGTGGGGGGTGCCATCGGTAATTACTGCACAGGGCGCCAGATTTCGTGGATCCAGCACTGATTCACATCTATTAAAAAGACAAAAGATTCAACAGGTACAACTGGAACTGTTGCATAAGGCAACCATCAGCCCATCATAGCCTGGTGCAATACAGGTAATTCGTTATATTAATCGTTGATGGTATAACTTGTACAAGAACAGGAGGGTGAGACCGTATCTTTTGCGTTAGAATAACACTGCGTTTTACTTAGAGTCTTTTACTTACAAGTCCACGCGAAAGCGATTTCAATTTATTAATAATTATTATTTCAATAAATTAAAAATAGTAAATTTTCTGCTATCTTCCCTTTTTTGTTACAAGTAGAGATAATTGCTCACTGGGATCTCCCGAGCTGAGTATTTAATTTACATATTAAAATTTAATTAAATGAAGTTACTGAAAGATTA
Organism: Glyphotaelius pellucidus; assembly: GCA_936435175.1. Taxonomy (NCBI): domain Eukaryota; kingdom Metazoa; phylum Arthropoda; class Insecta; order Trichoptera; family Limnephilidae; genus Glyphotaelius; species Glyphotaelius pellucidus. Next base: position 24,041,993 of record OW386537.1, read on the forward strand.
TAAATATATTATGCAGTGTTTTTTTAATGCAGTTGTGTGGTTTCTGTTTCAGTCTGAATTTGGTGTCAGTATGTTTTCTATTTTTAATCTCCCTGCTTTGTATCCAGCTTTTATTTGAGTTTTTAATATTATAATGTTGTGATTTTTGAATCACTAGAGAGTACTAGCTTTAGTCCCACAGTACTAGCTTTTTTGTCCATATGTTGTATTCATAGTTGCTTGTTGGATATGTTTTCCCGAGATCTGGTGTTTTTAATATTTGTCTTTATTGTTATTTCTTGTATTTAATAAAGGAAAATTGTTTTAGAATAGAATTGTTTAATTTACACAGATTGTTGAAGATTTCATCAGTGCCAGTTCTTACAAGGACTTTCAGTATAATTTTCATGATGGCTTTGCAAGTGATGAATTTGGTTTTATTAGCATTAAGTGAGTGGTCGTCTAGCCATTTTTTGATTCTGTTTAGTGTGTCTTCTGTTTTCTTAAATATTTCTGTCCACCATAATGCAATTAGAAGAACAATTATCATATGCAAAACTTACAATTTCACCTTCACATTCTATGTGGCGTAGGCCATTTACGTAAATTAAAAACAGGATTAGCCCCAGAATACTTCCTTGAGGCACCCTGAATTTTACATCAATTAACTTGCTGGTTATGTTGTTAAGTTTTACTATTTGCTTTCTGTTTTCCATGTAACTCAGTAATCCCTGTATTTTCTAGTTTGTCAAAAAAGAAGTGAGTGTTTTGTGGTGTCAAATACTTTAGAAAGGTCGAGGAAAATGCCAAAGCTTTTTTTATGTGCCACATTAACGCAAATGTATTGGGTTCCTCCCCACTGAGTTTTGTTTATCAGATGACGTGTTTAAAAGTAAACATGGTGTGTACCTTTTCGTTATTCACAAAATTAATTGTTATTTTTTTTCCATCATTTGGTTTCAAAGTTGTAATTTTGAAAGTATTCTTTGGTAACATGATAATGCCGCCGAGCTCAGTTATCCACCTTATAGTACAGATTGGAGATATGTTGTCTGGTAATTTTAGACCGTTTTTTTCAATACTGTTTCTTAGGTTTAATAATGTTCAATATTTGCTAAGTGAACTTCTATCACAGCCAATCTTTTTTCTTTTCTGCCGTTCATTCTGTTTCTCCTCGAGTTTAATTACATTTTGGTGTATCCATGATCTGTGACAGAATATAAATGATGTCATCGTATTTATCATTTATGAATTTACTGAAAATTTGTAGTTGATAAAATCGAAAATGGGGTAGTCTAGTTTCCACGACCTTAGTTGATTTGTAAATTGGATTTATAAAGAACAAACTAGTATAAAAATTAATAAATTATTATTGTCTCGGTTTTAAGTTGGCACTCATAAATTGTTGATTAACTGGATAGTTAAATTAATCAACTCAGATTTCATCTATTCTCTTAAAAATAAGTTTATGGGCACCGTTAACTATTCCATGAAAACTATTATATTGAAACTTTTCACTCTAGTGATTAAGAAAATGGCAAAAGTGGGAAGAAATCTGTCGAAGCCCAAATCACAACTTTTATGGAGAGGGAATAATTTATAAACATAAACATCCATTTTTGCGGGAGCAAAATGAAAACAGACAGATTTCACTTTAAATTGTTGCACGAGTATTAAATTTTTTATTTTATTTTTGCCGGCAACCCGGGCGTTTATTGAATTAAAATATCGTATACAAATAAATAAGTAACCCGCCTCACTAGACAATGTCTGTTCTGAGACGGGTACAAATGATAATTAATATGGCGTTTGCATGGACTTCGCCCACGTAAAAAGCAGCGTTAGTAATACAAAAGATGCACTCACCTCCACAGATGACTATAAGTGACTAGAACTAAAATATTCATTTCTAGAAAAAAAAATTACCTTTTTTCATTGCAAATTTTGAAAAAATGCAAAAATGAAAACTACAGCTTGGCATAATATTGTAGAAATTTATTCAATTGGTAGTAAATTTTTTCATTACTACGGCAACACCAAGCTACTCACTTCGACTTTGAAAATTGTTCACATTCGAGTTTGACATTTTTTGAGTTGTTTTAATTGTACAAGGGGCCGTCCATAAAAATCCGGCCTTGCAGAAAGTACCTCTAATTTCTGAAGACCATTTGGTTAAAGTAAAAAATTTGCATGTGGAACGTGGTGCTTTTTAAAACTTTAATTAATTTTCTTATGAGCCATCTTGGTTAAAACCTTTTGAACAGTCGCAGCGCCATCAATTTTTGAATACTATTAAAAATGTCAGACTGTACATCAAAGTCGTTGTTTTTTTTAATCCCTCAGGACTTGGGCCTACTTTGTCGTAAGGTCAAAATATTTCCGCTTTGCAATAATATCCAAATAAATGGAATATTTCCGAAGGCATCCGAAAATTAAAAACTAATTTTGGTGATGAAATGCGCATTAAAATGATATAATTCGAAATAAACATAATTTTAGAAATATAAACTTTTTGAATGCAAACATAATTTTTTTTTTTAAATGGCTCACCTTACGTATTTTCTAACTAAAATTACTGATAATGAAAACAAATAAAAACACACATATTTTATTAGGCAAATGCATTATAAATGTTATTGTTAACTCACTTTTTTGTCATTTCATGTGAAAAAAATTAATAAAAAAATTCAAAAAATTTCATTATTTTTTTTTTCAATATAAAAACGGTGGAAAACCTTGGATTCATGAAGATTTTAACTATTTTGTGATTAACTTTTAGATTTGAATATAAAGCGTGGTGTTTCTCTATCTAACACCGTTTATATCGTATTTCTCACCATGATAGTAAGGGAGACACAAAGATTTCTGAGACCTATATGAGTTATTCCGAAAACTGAACAAATTAGCCTGAGGGGTTAAACTCCTTTATGTATATTACATTCTTTTATCATTTAAATGAATATCTCGTTTATGCCAATCAGTAATTTATTAATAAAGATTGGGTACAATCATTAAAGGAAGAGGAACACAAGAAAAGCGATATGGCGCGCTTCGTTAGCCAAAAGTCAGACTCATCGGATGTAAATTTCAAATACAGAACTGTGTTTCATCATCATAATAAAATATTCATTTCGATCAAATGGAATGGTGATATATGTACAATGTCAGGCAAAAGAGACAGAGGGCGTTCTAAATGGGTTAGAATCAAAAGAAAGTGCATTATTTCGAAGCCAAAAGATCGTAAGATGTATTGCTTTTTTTTTGTTGGTCTGCAAGGACCAAATTTGTCTCCCGTAATATTTGATTCTTTTGCTTTTGAAGCGAGGTGACGATATCAGATGAGGAGTTTGGTTATAAAATTGCTAACAGGTTGGCCAAATTATTTTACCGAATTTGTAAGACAGGCCGTGTCTAGAGTTGATACAGCGACGGTAGGCACTATAAGAAATTTTGATAAATAATAAAATGAAATTGCAAATGATGAGGATTTTTATAAACGCAAGTGCAATATTTATAAGAAAATACTTCTTTAAATATTTATATTACGAAAATATGTCTCAAACTCTACAATAAAAATAAATTGTACAGAAAATTTAATTTTCAAAAAGATCAAGACAAATGAATAAATTAAAATCCTATCTGAAGACATCAATATCAATATGGATAGGTAGTAAAGTAATAACTTAATTATTTCTCAATATTTAAATATTTTGTTTTGCACAAGTTCAGAGTACAAACATTGATAAATTAAAAGTACATATTTTTCTGTGACTTTCTACATTAGTTATGTTTAAACAAATAAAAATTAGATTCACTTAATGTTATCGTGCATGTCTACATAGTAAGGAATGAAACTACCTAGAGATTTCTAAGAGAAGGAGAGAAAACCTAATTTAATGTGACATCATTATGACGTGTGGCGTGAGAGTGACTTTGAAATGATAACACTATGTATTAAAGTATGCTCTAGGAATCTAGATACTACATATTTAGGAATCTTTACATAATTATGTGTGTTATTAAGGATATTTTTTCTTAAATAGGTTTCTTTGAGAAAGAAGTATCTGGAAATAATGTAATACACAAATACAGTACATTACAGTGGAAAAATTAAATGACAGGACTGAATACTAAATATAAAGGCATACATGTATTAGATTTACCTTACTTTGGCAGATATTGGCAATTTACTTGAACAGTACAAAGGATACATGGCTTGGCCTTCTGAATGTCTTCAGGAACAAATGTTATATTTTATCTTTTCAATCTGTGATCACTTTTCACTGTTAATAAACATTGCAGTATTTTCAAAATATTTTAAACATACAATTTAAACCTTTATAAACACAGTACCTATTCATTTAGACACACCAATATTGTCTGGAATGGTAATTTTAAAAATATCCCATTGAAAAAGTTACATATTTTTTCATTTAAATAATTATCATAATATATATAAATAAATGTCTTTCACTTGGCATAATTGCATAAAAATATACATAATATATATTTACATACAGACAATTTCATCTAATTCGATGCTTCTTCAGTTTAATTACAGTTAAAGCACGTTTTCATTATTTCTCTTGTATACATCGATAATAACCAATTGGCTGATAACATACATTATATTATATTCAAAGTAACATTACTTCTTCCTTCATTTTATTGCTCGTACCCGATTAGTAAAATCTTCTCCATAGATAAAGCGGCAAATAGAAAATGAATGGATAGGTATCCATTAAGTTTGTAATTATCTTTATGATAAAATTGAGTGCTTGAAAAGTGTGGGAGAATATTTAGTAAATTGTTTTAATTTGAATCCACAATCTTTTAGGCCTAGAAAGTGTACCAAATTTAACCGAGACTGAATGTTTCAGAGTCAACTTGTGGGAGGAGAGAACTTAAAGACATGAACGTCTCACATCATTGAGCACTTCTCCCTTCCCCCTGTGGACGGTTCTCCCCCATCCACCTTCACCCCCTTGTCCTTTTTCTTTTTACTTTTGCCGTCCACTTGCAGAGACACGTTCCGGTTCTTTTCCATATTCAGAAGTTCCTAAACAACAAAATAAACATGTGAATTGTAGGCGGTGAACTTTTCCACGGCGAATTATGGTCGGTGAATTGTCCTAGAAGCTACATATGTAGATAGTCTGTCAATACGAGAAAGAGGTCCACAGACCTTCTTATTTCAGTGTTATTAGTCTTAGTCAGGCTTACCTGAAAGAGCTGCTTAACATTGTGGTTGGTCTTGGCAGAGGTCTCCATGAAGGAGACGCCCCAAGCCGCTGCCTCCGCCTGCCCCTCCGTCACGCTCACCTCCCGGACCTCTGCAGCCTCGTCGCACTTGTTGGCGGCTAGCATCACCGGGATGCCGGGGAGTTCCGAGCCCTTCAGCTCCTTGATGGTGCTCCAGATCGGCCGCAACTCCTCCAGGGACTGGCGACTGCTCACCGAGTACACAAGGATGAACGCATGTCCCTAGATAATTATTAAAAAAAAATCAGAAGGAAGGTTATAAAGTGTTAAAAAATAGTTGTTCCACCTTACATCTCTGAAGTATGCGTCCCGGAAAATACTGGTCCGAGGCAATCCTAAGATCAGCAATATAATCAGCTACAGGCAAACTAATAGAACCTAAACGCAAGCCAAATACCTAGTTTGGAGATCGCACTTTCAGAGTATCTGGGCCTAAGATTTGGGATAAACACCCTACGGAACTAAGATTCATAACAAGCCCACAAAAATTTAGGTCCAAACTAAAAACCCAACTTTTTGGGCTCTCATACCCTTAACCCGTTTAATCACAGGATACTATATTTGTCCCAGCTCACACAGGTTTCATATAAATCCCTGTAACTCCCTTGCTATCATAGTGAGAAATATTTTCTAAACGGTGTTACAAAGTTATATTCAAATCTAAAAAATAACCACCAAAAAAGTAAAATGTACACCTTTTTGAAACCAAAGTTTTGAATCGCAATTTCAAAAAAAAATTTGAATCTTTAGGAATTTTTATTATTTATATTCACATTAAACGACAAAAAAGTGAGGTGACAATAATGTTTATTATACATTTGTCTAATAAAATATGTATGTGTTTTTATTTTTTTCATTATCATTAATTTTGTTAACAAAAAACTTGTGAGGTTACAAAAAAAAGGTGAGCCATTTTTAAAGGTTTTTTGTGTTTGCATGCAAAATTTTTATATTTCAAAAATTATATGTTTATTTTGAATTATAAAATTTGAAAGCACATTTGCAAACAGTTTTTAGTTTTCACCTGTAAAAATATTTAATTTATTTGCATATTATTTGTGAAGCAGAAATATTTTTCTGAAAAATACCAAATTTCTGAGGGGTTAAATTAATTATACCTAACTGAGAGAATTACTCTTGTATTGCCTATGATATGTCTTAACCAATTGGCCTCAAACTCCGCCGTCCCTACGGGTGTGCAACGCAATGTCGTAAACTCCAACCACGAAGAGACGGCGGGTCTGAAGGGTGTGAGCTTAAAAATGAACGTATGCGTAACACCTGTTTCAAATTTTAAATGCTTAACGTTCTGCAGGTATTGGAGTATTCGTTGAGTAGTATTGGCAAAAATGCATCCGTAAAGTTTTTTACCTAATACTTGCTAATTATTTTTTGTCAGCGGATGGCATCATTGTGTCAAAATGGCGAGTGGTTCTGGACTCGACAAGCTTGCTCGAAAAACCCGCAGTGGGCGGCTTACATTAGCTCAATTAGATAGTTTTTTGACTGAATCTGACAATGATAATCTAAGTAACCATGTGGTTTCATCAGATCCGGAGACAGAGGACGAGAAATCCGCTGAGGAGACAATAGAAGTTTTGGAAGTTCCGACGAGTGAAGCCAGTTCGACGGCATCCATGCCCCCAGCTAAACCCCGAAAAACTGCCAATCCTGACGAATGGGAATGGAATTCGTCTCCAAACATCACTGGATTCCTATTACCAAAAGTCGAGGTATAAGGAAAAGCACCCTGAATGAATTGGAAGAAGACAAAACGGAGTATGTGTATGGCAAACTAGCAATTCTTTACTGTCTGGATCGTCCAAAACGTCTGGATCGCACTGGGAATGCAAATCTTGCAAAGTGGTCCTCCACGTCCCTGATCACTTTGAGGAGTATAATACAAAATTAATTTTTTAGTTCAAAGTATATATATACATATGCAAAAAAAAAAGAATGCCAATAAGATTGACCAATGTACAATTTTTTAATCTAAATAAAATAAATTTAATAAAAAAGAACATTTTTAAAAAAAGTCATTTTTACATCCACTTTAATAATTTTTTTTTTTTTTTTTTAAACACAAAATATATTTATTACATACCTTGACTCAATACACAAGTAAATTGAAAAAAAAGTTACTTTTAAGCATGAATTTTAAAACTTATAAAAGATTTAGTGCGCCACTGAAGATTTAAAACTTTTGGCACAAAATTAATTTGGATGCGAAGGACAATTTTTTGAATGATTCAGAGGCCAATGGGTTAATCACGCATTGGATTAACTCACAATAAACTCAATTGCTTAGACGGGAGCAGTCGGGACTCTTTTGCGATATTCACATTAAAAATATATACCCCAAGATATTATCAGCCATTACCATAAGTTATAAGGAAATTAACATTTCGGGACACTGATGTATAATCCTACATCAACGATTCAGGATATTAAATTTAAGTAACACACTTACTTTACTGATAGAAAGGCGTTGCATGGCAGGAAACTGATGAGATCCCGTGGTGTCGGTGATTTGGAGGGTACAGATATTTTTATTACAGCTGATCACCTGAAATTGTTATTAGGGTAAGCAAATAAAGTATCCATTCAATGAAAGGGATATTTTCATACTAAAAGTTGAAGTATATTTTTTCTTCTCTGATCTAGACACTTGTGTGCTGCAGGTATCGCAACCGGAGTTGACCAGAGCAGAGGACTCTTACAGATGCATTGCTTGGATAAAGCACCGTGCGACCCAATAATATTTTAAAATATGTCCAGTTATGTACTGTTCACACAATTTTTTTTTTTTTAATACAGCTTGCTTCAAACCTGTTATTCGACTTTACAAAGACAATTCCAGTGAAAGTTCATTTTTAATACAATAAAACACTGGGTAACTTTTCAAATGAATGTAAAACAAATTCTAATATAAACTAGTTGAGCCTTTCTCACTTAAAAAACAATAAGTGAATGCATAATATACCATTACACGCATTGACCTAGATATACTTGGTAGAAGATTACACGCAAACCTAAGTTTGAGTTTAGGTCAACTCTTAATTTATTGGATGGGCTATAATGTAAATGAATGTATTGTTGGTCTGGTTGTTGCGATGCTGATTGGAAGTTTGATGGGAAACTACTTTACAGCTGTTACAATTGTTATGTTGAAATGTGAATAAATACATAAATAGTGAGCATACTACCTTAAATTTACTGCCATTAAGTTGTATATCATGTCAGCTCTAGTCAAAGCTTTATCATTTTCATTAGAAAGCTAGATTTTTCCTGTCCTTTTTACAATAACTTCCGCGAGTCCATCTCCGCTTAAAAGTCATATTTGGCAAAGTTTCAGGAGAGGTGGCGATTGATTTCACGCCTCGGAGTCTTGCAGATACTATTAACTAGGGATGTAACGATACTTGTTTTGCAAATTCAATACAGACAACGATTGATGTAGTCAATTATCGGGAACCGATACGACCAGTCGGACCGGTACACTATGATTCAATAGATTACAAAATTGCTCATAAAACAATGAAGTACCTACATAAATATTATTAAAAAAGTTGGAAGATACAGATTTAAGGTGTTTTGATTAATTTCGAAATGAAGTTCTAAAATTGGAAGAAAAATATTAAGATAGAACTAGAGTCTCAAACAAAATCTTTTTTTTTTTAAAACCGCCTTACCCATACAAACGTAGCTGATATATTATCGCCCGAACGCAACAAGTCGCATCCTGTAAGTTCAGGTAAAAAAATAACTGTACCTGAAACCCACAAAACGTTTGTTCCTGCGTTATCGCGAAGCTAACGGATGTGTTTAGGTACGCTAACGGATGTGTTTAGGTACTCTCCCATACGCCGCTGGTCAGGGTACTCTACGCAAGTGGGGCAGTTTACATAACAAGATTATTACTTTTCGTGTTTTTGAACTTTATGTGAATGTTCGACTTTTATTAGTGACTTTTTGTAAAGTATTGTTATTGTTACAGGTTCTCCTAGTGAGGTGTTCACGAAACATACAACAATACCTATCCACAGTTTCACCTTCACAAACCTACCTTACACCCAACATAATAAAATTATAAAGGTAAATACTGTAATGTATAGAAATAAATAAAATAAAAAATAAATTGCATTGTGAAATCTAATGAAAAAACACCCAATGTTTTTTTACCTACTTTTTGAATAATAATCAAAAGGTAGGGTGGTTAAAAATAATTTTTTTTTAAAACAAAAAATTTAAATTAGCAAAACGAACTTTGTTGGTTGGGATAAGGTTGGGAGTCTGTCAGACGGCTTTGTTGGTTGGGAGTCTGTCAGACGGCAAGCATATATATTTCCCCCTCAAATTAATATGAAACCCAGATAAACGTTTTGAACAGATTTATTCATGTTTGTACAAAATATTGAAGGCAGTAGGCATGTGTATACGAGTACATAATAAAACCTGTCTATCGGGTGAGTCATCAGCAAAGTGCACCTACCAACCCATGTCAACAGTTAAGGGTTAAATATGTTCACGAAAAAAGAGAACTTTGACCGTTGTAATTTTAAAATTTGTATCAGCGAATCCAATATATCAATATCGACAAGGATTGTTACATCGCTACTATTAAATTAATTAATAAATAGTAATTCTGCATCTACTAATAAGGTAGGAAAATTCTCATGTGTTGGAAAAATCTTATTTTATTACTAGAGTAGTTATTATTTGATTATATAAGATGATTGCAGTCATTTCACAAGGGTAATTCTGCATCTTTTGCGACAGCATAACACAAGTTAAATTGGCTGTATACAACACATGGCTGAGTTGGCTCGCGTTTGGGTCCCACTCAGGCATCGCGTGTTCGATTCCTCTGCTGGCTGTGTCCTCCATCACAACACAAGAAACATTTTCCTCTTACTGTGGTGGGAGAAGGTGAATTTGATTGAAAGCCATGGAAAATCATGCACGACAGCCGATAATGCAAGACCGGCGCCGTCCAATATCTGACGGATTTTGCCTTTTTGTCTTAATTGTCCCGTAACGCTGTCTTAATGCTGCATCACCAATAATACAGAATCACCCTTCACGAAGACTTAGCGCACTTTGGATTTGCAGCGACAGCATTATTAGGCAAAATAATTAGAATATTTAATAGTTTAGTTTATTCAAAATGTTATGATAAATTATTGTGTATTGCTTAATTAAATATATTTTTTTCGGAGACCTGGATAAAATCTTACCTTTCAAAGTTAGACAGGACCAACTTTTTCGAAGGATCGGTGAAAGACTGAATAAAGTAATTATATTATTTGATTTGCAGGATATGTTTCTACTACACTGATAGACAAGACATCAATAAAAAGCAAAGAAAGAGGTGAGCGGAACATTCATTTTGTGCAATTAGAAATATATTATGCAGGTAATAATATCATCTACGTTTCTAAGCAGTACAATATCTTTCAGGACTTGAAATACATAGCACTACTTATCATGAGCTTTTCAGCAATCATTTCTGTGAGGGGTTATAAAGGAGCCCCGAGGCTTATTCTTGAGATACCCAACCTGTTTGTTTTTGATAAACCTTTAGGTTGTTTTCTATAAAATTAAATTATCACATACCATATTAGCCTGAACATAAAATGATCTAATTGAAATGTTATTTTCTGAACTTATAAAATGATTTGATAAGAATGTGATTCTGACGTGATTGACTCATCTTAATATTCAGGAAATTTGGTAATATGTAGACCTTAAATTAAGGTAGATATATAGGCCTTTAATTAAATAAAGGTAGTTTTTTTAGGTAGGTATGTAAAAAGGGCAATAAATTAAACAAAAGGATTCAAAAGGTACAACATTTATTAAAGAAAAATATAACAGACATAAAAAACAGCTAGGTACTTACAAAAAACAAAACAAAAAGCGGAAGAATTATAAAAGAGATGGTACAGCTCAACACATGTAACTTTGCAGTTGGTGGCATCACTAGTGTACTTTTTGACGACACAAAAGATCTACAGATTTTAAAAATTGTTAGTGCCTCTTACGGCCACATGCAAAGTTAACTGTGTCCAGTCGTAGGTACATTCAGAGTAACATTCCAAAGGATTAAAAAAAAATAAGCTTATAGCTATCATGTCAAAGGGGTCAAACAACAATTTTATAATATATTTGTTTATTATATACAGCCGAAAACAAAACAAAAAAAAAATCCAAATCGAATGATAAAGAACATCTTGATATTTTGCCATATTGCCCGTCTTTTTTATGCTAAATAGTTTATCAGAAGGTATTGCTATAATAAAATATTTTGATACTTCCTTAACTTAAATAAAAAAAATGCAAAGCAAAAATCAATAGCAAACAAAAGTTATGATTCTTATGACAAGTTAACTGAAAAAATGAGTTTCAAAACAACAATGTTTTTAACAATGAATCTAGAATTAAAAAAACCATTCTACACAAATGCTTATAAAAAAAGAGATAGTTAAAGAAAAGCAATAATTCTAAAGAGTTGGGAGTGAGAAAAAATTCACAGCAATTTTATTGTTATCAAGTTTAATTTGTAGAACCCCGTTTAATTTTTCTTTTATATTTTCAATAATATTAATATCCAATTTGTAAAAAAAATAATTTATTTATAAACAAGTTCTGATTTTAATAAATCGAATAATAATATTATTGAATATATAAAATAAAAAAATAAAAGTGAAACATAGTAGCGAGTAGCAACAAATGATAAATATAAAATAAAGATGAACGACAAAAGTATGATTTCCGCTTTATTACATTAAAAAATTGATTCAAAAGATAACATAATAAATACACATAAATCATAATACAAATTAGTTTATATTTTTAGTGTGTATTAGTAAGAAGTCAATAATTTTAGTGAAAAATTGCAGCTTATTATTTTTAAAATCTGTTGGCGTGTTTAATTTTTCCTCATTGGGATTAATTCACTTTCATAATTAAAAAAGCTTACATTTGTTGATGTTTTATAGAAGAATCACTCCTCACACCCCTTTGTCTTCAAAATATTAAATTTTGACAGATGAATCTTGTTGAGAGTTTTTGAAAAAAAAGCTCATTTACCATTTCTACAAAATTCCGAATACATATATCATCGGTCCAACGCCAAAATCGCGAATCTGCATTTTTGTCAGTTTTGAGTATATTTCAAATTTTTCATCTTAAACGGAACATACCTGCCCTACCATTTATTTTTTAATTACACATTAGTATGTATAAACTAGAGATTTATTTAAGCTGGTTCAGTAATAATGTAAATCGATTTATGACATCAATTCTAAACTTCAAACCTCAATATGTCTGAAAGATGTTTTTGCAGGTTCGTGACTTTGACATTGGACCGATATAATATTTTATAATATTATGCACTACCAAATATCACATTTATTGTCGATGCCTAGACTAACAGAAGATAATATTTGTGTTCTGAAAATAATAAATACAAAATTGAAAATCAGTCTAAAATAAGGAATCAACGTGATTTTGGACAACTGGAAGCCGACATTTGATTTGACATAATTTCCAATTGTTTTTAAAAAATCGTCAGAAGCAATAATTTTGTGCAATATCAAAATAAAGATGCTTGCAAGATTCACCCTCTGTCATGTTTAAAATAACAGTAATCAAAAAGGATTTCCATTCTGTCCCATGGCACCCGGATCGTAGTTACGATAGGGAATGAATATACAAACACCTACCAAAAATAAAGTGAAAAATACACAGGGTACACAAACCAAGTCTAATTATTATGTTTCATACAACAAAGCGGATGTTTTAAAAAGGTAGTGCAGTACAGAAATTAAAATCTTACTTGTCTGTAGGTATCCTCAATCGTGGGTATATATGATTCACGAAACGTGCCCTTTACAAAACGTAATACGAGTGAACTTTTGCCAACACCTCCTGCCCCAAACACTACAACCCTGTAATCGTTACTTTGTTCTGGCATTTTGAATTTAAGTATTGACGTCGATAAGCTTTAAAATCGAGAATTTCGGATCATATCTGTTAAATAATTACTGGACATATGCTAGAAATTGAACTTTACATGTACGTGGGAGAGGATTAAACAAGGGCTGTTTTGGTAAATTAGATGTGGTGGGAAGAACTTTTGTATTATTTCACAGTAAGCTTACGAGCAATTTTAGGAACCGCATTTTACGTATGTAATGTTAAACAAGAAGAAGTGGTATTTTTGCATTTAAAACTAAGGTAAATCATTTCCTTATACTCAAACAGAGGCGACTTCAAAACGCCCAAGATAATTTTGACAACTAAAATACGCTAAACTGCTCAATGCGACATAGCATAGAATCCATAGAAAAAAGCAAATGGGTCCACATAAAGTGACTTTGTTTTACACAATTTAAGGCCATTTAGTGAATAAATATCAGAAAAAAGAACTGCTTACATACACTTCAAGTATGAACTTGGAAGAGATGAAACGAGAATAATTTTGAAGCATTAAATTTCCGTTCGACAAAAAGACACAGTGATAAATGATAAGAAAAAAGGCAAGTGAAACTTAGTCGAATTTCAGCCAGTTTCGGCGCGTGGGGCCTGAGAAAACGGCATTTAACGTTTGACCCCAAGACTAAAGACCGTAGTTTTTAGTAACAATAAAAAATTACATTCAGGTAGGCCGCATACGGACTGGGACAATGCCTTTTAAAGGACGACCCCAAACCCTTTGGCCCATTCACAAAAAATAATGATTTTCCACATATGCTATTTTTGAAGATTTATCGATTGGTTCCTATAACGTACGACTCCAAGCCTCTCATTACGTCCATAAAATTTTTGAGTTGTTCACAAATGTTACTTTTTGCCGATTTATTGATTGATTTCTAAAAAGACCATAGTTTTTATAAACAATCCAAAAATTCAATCAGTTTGGCAGCTTAGGGCCTAAGACAACGACTTTTAAAGTTCGACCCCAAGCCCTTACATTACACCTATAAAAATTATGATTTGTCAATAAATGCAACTTTTTCAGATTTTTCAAATGATTTCATTAAAGTATTTTGTAAGAATCTAAAATATCAGTCAGTATCGCTGAATAGGTCACGAAAAAACGATATTCAAAGTTCGACCACAAGCTTATTACGCCAATAAAAAAGACGATTTTTCCAAATTTTATTTTCGCAGATTTTTTATTGATTCCAAGTACCGAATTCCTGGTACTACCGTATTCGTAATTCCTGAATACCGTAGTTTCTAGTAAGAATCCAGAACTTCAGCCAGAATCGCTGCACAGGGCCTGAAAAAACGACATAAAAGTTCGTTCTGCAAAGACCATAGTTTTTGTTAAGAATCGAAAATTTCAGTCAGTTCGGCAGCATAGGGCCTGAGAAAATGACTCATAAGTTCGATCCCAAGTCTTACAAATCGCCCATAAAAATGATGATTTTTCAACAGAAGCTGCTTTTGCAGATTTTTTTTATTGATTTCTGCAAAGTCCACAGTTTTTAGTAAGAATCCACCATTTCAATCAGTTTGGCCGCATAGGGCCTGAGAAAACAAGTTTTAAGTTCGACCCCAAGACTTACATTACGCCAAAAAAAATAAGATTTTTCCTGAAATTATATTTTAGCAGATTTTTAGACGGATTTCTATAAAGTCTACAGTTTCAATAAGAATAAAAAAAATCACTCAGTTCGACCGCATAGGGCCTGAGAAAACGACTTTTGAAGTTCGACACTAAGACTTACAACAATCCCATAAAAATGATGATTTTTGTACAAATGCTACGTTTTGCAGATTTTTTATTGATTTCTGTAAAGATCACAGTTTTAAGTAAGTACCGTAGAATGGGGTGATTAGTATCTTGGGGGTGAATAGAAACAAATTAGAGGAATAACTTCACATGCCTCCCATTTATTCTCAATCGTTATTAATACGTTTTAAATTTTCACCATAATTTGGAAAAATAATATTTATGTTTCCTGGTAACCTGAAACTGCTTTTGGCAAGACACAAGTGACAAATTTCAAGCATTTTTATTAAAACAGTTTTTCGTGCCCGATTTTGGTCGCCAAAACTTAGTAATTTCCTACTAGTTCCAGTCATCAATCCAGAATCCAGACTGTGCTTCTGATATTTTCCAAACGTACTAATGGAGAACTGATTAAAGGTAAGCTGTATTTCTTTTATTAACCGTAAAATTTGAATTTGTATTTTTACCGGTGAATTTTAATCAAAATGGGATGATTAGAAACGCCATAGGAGGTGAAGAAAAACGAGATATATGGTAATTAAAAACGACGTATGTGATGACTAGAAACATTGTGAGGTTTGTTTTAGAAATCCTCTTATTTAACGTTAAATATATTTTTGTTTCAATAACTCATTACACTACAAGACGTTACGTAACTATAAGCCTAATCCTTGATCCAGCCGCCATCCTTCTCATAAAAAAGAAGAGATAGAACAATCTTTCGAAGACATATTCTTATCAAGAAGAATAATTTGTCGTACAGAGAGACTGCTAAAAAATACAACATCAACTATTTCGTACTATACATAGACATGAATGTGCCGAATGGGGCTATCCAGTAGATCAGTTTGATCTACGCATCATCATAAAACACTACCTTAATCCCCCTCATCCCCCCAAAAATGGTAATCAGCAGTAAACCAACCGCTTCTCACCGAGAGTTGCAATTACAAAAAAAAAATGTAAAATGTGTCACACTATGCAATATTGTTCAGACTGGATAAGAAAAAAATCCGTTTGAATTTGATGTACAACGTGCTTCATGGACAGTGATGATAGCTTCGAGAAGGACTATGTGTACAGTGAGTAAAATTAATTAAAAAAAGACCTTTGAATCCATGTAGCTGCGTGTGTTACGAATAATGACTTAAATTTTCTCACGTGTTTCTATTAAAATAATATAATAAAACAAATGCTTCTATTGACCCCACTGTGAAGGTGAATAGAAACATTACATTTTTATGTTAATTTCTCAATGAGAATGCATATTTAATGTTATAAGTGGGTAGAAACAAAAAGACTAACCAAAGAAACATATTTCTAAGGCATTTCTCTGAACTTACAGTTTCAGAGCTATAAGGTCGAAAATGTGCTAAACTGTTTCTAATCACCCCATTCTACGATATCCGAAATTTCAGTAAGTTTGGGCGTATAGGGCCTGAAAAAACGATATTTAAGGTTCGACCCCAAGCCTTACAAATACGCCAATAAAAATGAAGATTTTTCTCCAAATCCTCCTTTTTGCAGATTTTTTAATTGATTCTATTAAATACCATCTAATAAGAATCCAAAATTTCAGCCAGTTTCGCCACACAGGGCCTGAAAAAACGTTTTTTTTAATCCGACCCCAAACCAAATATTACGTCAATAAAAATTATGATTTTTCCACAAATCTGATTTTTGCATTTTTTTAATGGATTCCTATAGAGCCATAGTATTTGGTAAGAATCCAAAATTTCAGGCAGTTTCGCCACAGAGGGCATGTAAAAATGATTTTAGAGTTCGACCCCAGCCTTACATGAGAAAATGGATTTTATAGTTCGACTCCCGAGCCTTACAATACGCCCATAAAAATTATGATTTTAACACAAATGCTACCATTGCAGTTTTTTTAATGACTCCCACAAGGACCATCGTTTTTAGTAAGAATCCAAAATTTAAGGCAGTTCGGACGCATAGGACCTGAGAAACCGACTTTTAAATTTCGACCCCAACCTTACACTACGCCAAAAGAATGACGATTTTTCCACAAATGCTTTTTCTTGACTGATTTCTACAAGGTCCACAGTATTTTCTTAAGAATCCAAAATTTCACTCAGTTTAGCCGCAAAGTCCTGAGAAAACGACTTTTGAAGTTCGACCCAAGACTTACAACAATCCATTATTAAAGTGAAAATAATTTGTATATTTGTTTAATTATAATAAATCCATTATGATTTTTCCACAAATGCTATTTTTTGCAGATTTTTTTTGATTTCTGCAAAGACCACAGTTTTTAGTAAGTATCCAAAATTTCAGTAAGGGTCGCCAAAGCTGGATGAGGCCCCCCTCCCTTTAAGTTTAAGAAGTTGAAGTAATCTTACAAGTTCAAACGGGCCTCTGATCCTGGGGGATCTCCAAACAAGGTCAAATCCTAAACAAGGCTTCAAGGTACCAAGGACACAGTAAAAAAATCATTTTATTCATATCATTTTTTGAAAGATGCTTGAAAGATTGTTAATAATGCTCTTACCAAATGTTTTAAGGAAATTCGTGAAATTGACGGAGAAACAGCATTTTATATGAAACCGTTTTAAACAGTTTGTATGTTGACTTATCCTTAAGATGAAGCGTGAAATCCTATTTAGATAGGATTTATCTTTACGACGAATCGGTTTACAGTATAAACATCAAAAACTTTTCTATGTATTGGAATTACAATATAATTATTATTTACATTTAAAAAAATATAAGCGTAAACCATCAAAAAAAAAGTTTTTTCATGACTTAACTATGAAGTTAATATAAGAAATTTTTTTTATTATTAATATACCCACCCTTTTATGGCTAAGACTATTTTTGAGGTTTTGTATGTTCTAAATTTCATTCTTATACAATTATGCACAAAATAAATAAAAACCACTTTTTCGCTTACTTTCCTCGTGCAAATACGATGCGCGATTTAAAATTTTGTAGGCACGAGAATCGAAATATTTCTAGCGTTTATATTCCTCTTCAGCAAAACTTCGAACGCGTTTTTCTCGACACTACGTTTTTCAACATTTTAGAAAAACTATACATCCGATTTGCAAGCAAGTCATAAACTGCAATTATTTGCAACATTACATTTGCAAGTCTTAAACTGTCAAAAAATCCAGTTACTACGGCACCTCGTAGAGATTTAAAGGGCCCTCTTCTATTTTTTTATTTTTTATGAACGATGAAAATTTTCCATAAAAAATCATGATGTATGGTTTGTTTAATACATTGTCAACCAGGTTGAAAAAAAAAGTTTCGAGAAAAAACACATTCAAAGTTTTGCTGAAAGATAATTCAACAAACAAACTGTTTCAAACGGTTTCATTTAAAATGCTGTATCTCCGTCATTTTTTCGAATTTCTTTAAAACATTTGGTGAGAGCATTCTTAACAAGTGCATCTTTCAGAAAATGAAATAAAAATATATTTTTTTACAGTGTCCTTAAAGCCTTGTTTAGGATTTGATCAAGGGAACATGGAGGCGTTTGGGGCTTCCCAGGATCAGGGGCCCGGGGCGGGCCGCCCCTGCCGTCCCCCCCTTGGTCCGCCAATGACAAGGCCTGAAAAAACTACTTTTCAATTTTGACCCCAAGCCTTAAATTTCGCCATTTAAACTGATGATTGTTCCACTAATCCACTTTTTTGCATTTTTTTAATGGACTTCTGTAAATACCACAGTATTTAATAAGGATCCAAAAGTTTCCGTCAGTTTCGCCACACAGGGTCTGAAAAACTATTTTTAAAGTACGACCCCATGCCTAACGTACGCCAATGAAAATAATGATTTTTCCGCAAGTTTGCAGATTTTTTAATTGATTCCATTAAAGATCATAGTATTTAGTAAGAATTGAAAAATTTCAGGCAGTTTTACAGCCACAACAGCCTGTAAAAATGATTTTAGAGTTCGGCCCCAGCCTTACATTACGCAAATCAAAATGATTTTTTAACAAATGTTTTTTTTTAAGATTTTCTGACTGATTTACACAGTTCACAGTTTTAGTTAAGAATCCAAGATTTCACTCATTTTGGCTACGTACGGCCTGAGAAAACGAATTTTAAAATTCGATCCCTTACAATACGCCAATAAAAGTGATGATTTTACCACAAATTTTACTTTTGCAGATTATTTTAATGATTCATATAAAGACCATCGTTTTTAGTAAGAATCCAAGCCTAGGGCCTGAGAAACCGGCTTTAAATTTTCGACCCCAAGCCTTACATTACACAAAAAAATTATGATGTTTCCAGTAATAGTTCTTTTGTAGATTTTTTTACTGATTTCTACAGAGTCTACAGTATTTATTAAGAATCCAAAAGAATTTAAGACGATTATACATCTATTTTCAAATGTTTAAAAAAAACCTGCTGCATGTAAGTTACCTACACATCTACGTGAGTACTGCAATGAAATCAACTTAGATTTATAAACCTGTACTTATTATATGTACTTACCTAGATTGTTGGAATGGATTATCTTAAGTTGGTGGTAAGATAGAGCCTGGGAATGGACATTTTCTATAAGTGACACTTTTAATTATTTTTTTTAAATTTTCTTTATTCTTGAATTGGGGATTTTTCGACCACCATGCTAGGCGCATGCCCGTGTTGTGGTTGGTGGTCGATTATGATAAGGTCGATCTTGCAATAAGGTAACACTATGCAAACATAAAGTGTTATCTTATTGCAAGCATACGAAGGTACCTACTTACACAATATTATGTAGTTCCTAACTAAAGCTACAAGACATAGAATTAGATTTCCTTAGAAATAAGTTCCTATCTTCTTCTTCTCAAGTCGGTTCCTCATTGCTGAGGATCGTGATCTCTACTCCAATTTCCATGGTGGACCAGGCTCCTTCACTCCTCGCTGTCCAGCGCTGCGTGAGGAGCCAAGGATACCGACATGCCAGAGGCTAGTGATACTTGGGGTAAGGATGGGGTAGGGATAGTACCTTTGTCTAGGGATGACCTAATGCTAGTTCCCATGACGTCAAAGGGAGGAATAGTCATCTAGTCCTTTTCTCACCAAGAGCGTCATGCGTGGCGAAGAGCCACATCCTACACAAGGTGCCCCTGTTTTTGTAAAACATGATGGATCTAGAATGGAAAGTCGAAAAATATTCCTGGTAGAGGGCAGCAGTACTTACCAGTACTGACGTAAGGCTGAACATGATTGACATCGGCAAGGCTTGCGTCCATAATAGAGGCGTGGTTGAATCAACTTTAACTGCTCTGTTACCGCGCTACGGAAGGTAACGGGAAGCTACCTACAGTCCTAAGAAAACCCCCCTCAATGAAAAGGTTCCTACCTAGGTATGTGAAATATTTATTATTTTAGGGTTAGATATGCTATCCTCCGTGATGCACCGATTGAAAACTCGGAAACTTGTAAAAGAAATTCGATACAAAGTATTTTCTTGGTACACGCACAAGTGCCTGCATAATTCGAAGGCTTGATGTCAAAAAACGTTATCTACAAAAATAGGTACCTACCTATGACAAAAACCTATATTATCTACAAAAATACATACCTACCTATCAATAATTATTATGGGTAGTTATATTTTTTGTACATAACATTATTTGACTTTAAAACTTAGGGGGTATTTCACCATTCTCTTGATAAGCACTATCCGTATGACAACGTATTATTTTCGATATAGGATTTATTTATTCATATATTCGGCAGGTACTCGAGCGTAAGAAGAGTGCCTATATAATAAGAAATACCCTCTAGAATGATTTGTATGTTTTTCGCAGAAAACGTTGTTTGACTTTAAATACGTAGGCCCTACGTCCTACCTGCATATACTTATAAATAAATACCTATATGAAATACTTACTCAAGGATACGTTTTTCCTCCATGATGTACCGTTTGAAAAACGGTGGGCGTGACTTGGTATGTATCTGGAAGTCGAGTTACAAGACGTGTTCCCCAATGAGAAGGCCGCTATGTTTCCATTGGCCGGCTGGGCGTGCTCTATTCCTGGAGAAGATATCTTTCCGCCGCGTATCCATGCAGCGTCCACTAGCATTTCACTTGTTTCAGTAGATATTTTTAACGTCAAGCGATTGACACATTTGAATCTCTGTCAGTGTTTCTTGTGTCAGTGCTTTCTGGAAATATCAAGACGCAACATAATATCTAATTATTTTTAGGTACGTGAACACATTTTAATGATTTGTTTTGAAATGAATTTTTAATTTTATAACCAGTGATTTCAGGAAAAAATCATCAATTTTATAAATAGTTTTTGTGATTAAAATCTATTGAAACCGATAGTTATATTGACTGTGACAATGTTAAATTTATAAATCGCCCAAGAATGAAAATATTTTATCGATTTCTTGGCGTAAAAAAAGTTGAAACAATATTTTGACTTTTGTATTAGAAAGGTCACTATTTCATTAATCTAAAACACCGGACATTATTCAAAACATTAAAGTAAGAGACGTTAACGTTTCTGGTATCTAAATCAAATTATCAAAAACTGTCATATTCACTTCTATTAGCATTAATAATAATAATAACGTTACATTTGTATAGCGCAGTTTTGTGTCCTTTCACTTCAAGTGCGACCCCTAGATATAGTATTTTGTTAACAACAAATGCACTTATCACTAAACTTATTAAAAACATTGTACTTTTCAACTTTCAGATTGGTAATACTTACCTAAAAATATACATACACATTGTTTAATATTACATATGAATGATTTCTCTAAATTTTAAATGTTTCACGATTCTTTGAAATATCTTCATTTGATTTAAATATCATACTTATATAATACCTTCACCTGAATTTTGATTAAATTTATGATTAAAATTGTATTAATACGAGAAACGAAATATTACGATGTAATTAATTATTATTTTTTAAATGCTACATTGATAAATTTTTTGTTTATGTTTTATGTAAAAGTACCACTGCGTGTACTGTCAACTTTCAATAAGTCATAAATAACATTAGACAAATCAAAATATCTAAATACCTTCAACGACTGCTTTCATTATGTTGAAACTACTTTGTTCTTGTATGTATTAGACAATTTGTTTGATGATCCACTTTTAAGTTTTGTTTCGTACAATTTTCATAACATCAGGTTTCCAACTGAAATGTTTTTGAATATAAACTATATAAAAGAAAAAAAAACATTTCAACTTTGAAATAAATGCTTGGTTGTTGTACAATATATTATTTCGCGGTAATAATTAAACACAGTTGCGACGTGTGACGGAAAAATATTTATATTGTTTTCAATTGAAAAAAATATCATCGGACAGCAAAATGACATCTACATCTGCTGGTTAAAATCCTTGTTTTTGCTGGTTAAAATCATGTGCTGTTACACCCTGTATATGTATTCGAAGGAAGCAAATACTTTGGGGTGTGACATTAAATAAAAAAAAAACACGATACATCACTTTCATTAATTCAATAAAAGTGTTGTATCACAAAGTGTGAAAAATTATTTATTTAAGAAGACATTTCTTTACAAAATGTACCCGAAAACGTTTAATTTTTTACAGAAATCGTGAATCAGAAATCAGATGTTGACTTTAAGAGGAACGCGCGGCCCTTTTCGGCCAGTTTCATACAAATCTTAGATTTGGAATTGAGATCAAAATACCAAACCAAACTGAAAAATTATTTTTGTAATCAAAAGCTATATTAAATACCTAGTACGAATGTGAGCTACTTTATTTATTTTTGCTTTAAATTATAAGATATAGGCCATTAAAGATTTTCATGTTTCATGATTTTAGAGGCAATTTGGGCAATTATTTTTGAGTAAATGGAAAACAATAAAAAAATTATTTTACTTTATTTATTATATAATGAAATATGAAATAAAAAAAATAAACAAAATAAAATTTATGGGTGTAAATTTAAAATACGAATTACCTAATTACGGCGGAACAAAATTTTGTCGTTTATTTATTAAAATTACTACCCAACAAATTTATTTTAAACAAGGTTTTATTTTTTATTTTATTTTTCATTGTATTTTAAAAATAAATATAGAATAATTTTTTTTTATGACTTTCATTTACTCACAAATAATTGTCAAAATTACCCCTAAAATCATGTAACACCAAAATCTTTAATGGCCTATGTCTTATAATTTAAAGCAAAAATAAATAAAGTAGCTCACATTCGTACTAGGTATTTAATATAACTTTTGATTACAAAAATAATTTTTCTGTTTGGTTGGGTATTTTGATCTTAAATCCAAATTTAAGATTTATATGAAACTGGCCGAAATGGGCCGCGCATACCTTCCTTAATTTCACCGAGTGGTAGATTGATCTCGCGTTGTGGACAGGAGTAAAATTTGCCGAGGTCCAATAAAGAAAAAAACCGCCCTTACTAGTACGTGGTTAATAATCGATTGAATCAATTTGGTGCATATTTCGATGGACTTAAAACAGAATTTTAAAACCTGGAGGATAACCTGCGAAAAATAATAGTTACTATCAATAACATACTTCAGTTTATTTATTAATTTCATTATTTATTAATTAATTATTTATTTAAACTTTCATTTAAAAGAACCAGTTAGCAAGTAGGTACTTGGGGTACATTTCCCGAAAATCCGAGTAAAAAATTACATTCCCGATGGCTAACTACAGCGAACCGGATTCTCAGACCTTAAATTTCTTCACAAAACCATCACATATCCATATATGTTAACTTTAACGATATTATTTTTATTAACCATTAATAGTGTATACACCTATGTGGTTTAACATTAAGAAGAGATCAGTATGGATTTTTGGTGCTAGATATTTTTTATTTATTTATCTGTATAAAGTTTATTTACACGCGATTTTTCGATGCCTGTCTCACTAGGATGTTGAGTTTACCTCATCCTGTTTTATTTACATGAAACTATAGTGCTTTCACGCTATTTTTCCATCGATGTAGGTTTGTGCATTTATCCAATAATCCAGCGTCATGGTTTTTAGTCCTCAGAGCAATATATTGTTAGCCGATAACTGAAAATATTATGTAGTAATTGGCGCTGAAAATGGTATTGAAAGGCCGATGTGGGAATATGCAAATAGACGTTATTCGTACATTCCTGTGCGAATGTTGCCTGTTTTTGATTTTTTGTTAATTGATGTTATGAAATAGGAAAAAAACCGATCCACTACTTAACAAATTTGAAATAACTAGAAAATTTCACAAGCCATTATCGATTACACTATAATTGACGATGTCGTAGGTACTACTAACATAATTTACAGTAAAAATTGTAAGAAAAGCCACAGCCAG
The DNA here is from genome assembly GCA_936435175.1 of Glyphotaelius pellucidus. Classification (NCBI taxonomy): domain Eukaryota; kingdom Metazoa; phylum Arthropoda; class Insecta; order Trichoptera; family Limnephilidae; genus Glyphotaelius; species Glyphotaelius pellucidus. The sequence goes on from OW386537.1 coordinate 24,066,277, forward strand.
TGGCGTAGCTAGCATGGGTGGCACCCGGTGCCGTTAACGCGGTGTCAAGAATGAAAGTGGTGTCACCCCAAGAATTATTAATAATCAAACTAGATTTTGGATAATGTCCTACCTAATATTGAAGAAAATAATTTAGGTACTATGGTTGTCATCGCTAGTGATGCGAGGGTGGCCTCTTATCCAAAGAATCGACAACTGAGCGGAATCTGAGGGCGCTCTTACATTTGGTCGACGAATTACCTTCGCTTGCCCGGCGAAGACGGGAAACTAACCCATACAGTAAGCAATAGTCCGTAGTCGAAGTCAATCAGGTGTAAACACTGTCGGCAGGTGACTCGGTAATCGGTGTAAATAGCACTTCGTCTGACGCCTGCGGTAAGCGACCAGTAGTCGCTCGCTGAAAGTGGCAGACGACCCAATGTAAAGAGCCATTAAAGTAACTTTGAGAAATTCAAAACGCAAATTTCGATTTCATAAAAAAATAAAAACATTACTAGCTGGTTAAATGTGTAAAAACGTTTTTCGAAATCCTCCAAATTATTTATTATGTATTATTATTCTTTAATTATTTATTTAACACAAAAATGAAATACTGAAAAAATGAACATTATTTACTTATTTAATTGGTACAATAATTTACATTTTACAACATAATTTGATGATGTTGGCCTCCTGGGTGGCTTATCGGTGCTGAGGCTCCCAATTTATAGTAAAAATTCAATAAGATGAAGTAATAAATTTAAAAAAAATACCTATATGAAGTCGGTAATGAAAAAAAAACATCAGCGTATATTCTGAGCTACAATTGTGTATTATGATGTGTGTTTTTGATTGTATTGTGTATTACGTGTATATGTTTATGATTGCATGAAATGTTCCGTAGGTTCCGTTGGCGTAGCAAGTAGCAATGTTGGGCGGCGCGCGCTCCCGAGTGCCCAAGTGCGCCCGCTGCAGAAACCACGGACTCATCTCGGGCCTGCGCGGCCACAAGCGGGCCTGCGCGTACCGTCACTGCCAGTGCGCCAAGTGCGGCCTCATCAAGGAGCGACAGCGCATCATGGCTGCACAGGTAAACTTGATTTCTCCTCCTGCTAGGCATAATATGTAGATACTCTCAGTTTCACCTTGGTGAAAGACCATCATCATTCAGAATCGAAAACTTGAATGAAATGGTAGTTACTTAGTTGATGAAATCTGATTATTCAGGTGTCTCCCTACCTTCTACTTCCTCATCTCCCACCCCCTTCACCCTCACAACACATTTTATTTTTATTTATTAATTTTATTTTAACAAATTGTACCTTTAAGTTTACAATTTGCTAATTCATTGTATCATTTCATATTGCAAACTATATTTTTTCTTGTTTTATGTAGCTCATACAATACATCTTGAACTTTCCAATTGGACTTTAAAGTTTCAGGTAGAGTGTTATATAACTTCATCCCTTTGTACAGTAAACTGTTCTGCGTATTCGCTTTGTCCTTCTTTGTAGCCTGATTTCCTTGCACGTCCTTGTGTTGTGTCTGTGAATGTCCTCGTTGCATATAGTTTTGTTTGAGAAGTATTTTGGTAACTGGTTGTTCACATCTCAATTGGGGTTGCCACAGTCCCGTTGTATTCGAGTAGTTGAAACTCTTGTGTGGTCATGACATACCTAGAATGGAATAGGATCAACAATACTCTGCATCGCGGAATCATATTCCCGACGCGTGTTATCTCCTTTTAAGTCTTTGCCTCATTGCTGAATATCGTGTCCCCGATCCAATTGTCCCGCTGAACCAGGCTGCGCGGAGAGCCACGGAGGTCGGCGACCGCGACGTTCCGGAATACTGTGATAATAGATAATAACAGTCCATATGGTCCATTGCGTCGATGATATTCCTCTTCTTTCCAATTTGTCAGTGACTATGAGCTTCTCTAATTTAATGATAATAATTGGATCACTCCAATGCCATGGGTTATGTCCCAATTCTTTGTTTGGAAAGCAACTTAGGATACATTGAATCAGATAATAATAATAACAAATGTTTATTTAATGAAATTGACAACACTTATAACTAAGAAAGTACATGTTTAGTGTAGTTTATAGTATTTCAATATCTTTGTTTAATGTACTTTGTTTACATGCTTAGTGTAGTTTATAATATTTCAATATAATTGTTTACAATGGTTTATATATAACATTAGTTCAAATAGTTAACAAACATAAAATAATATACAAATAAAAAATTTATAAACATATTAACATTAGTTTAAAAGTATATTATAGAATAGAAATTTCTAGTTATAAGTTGAGGTTTCTCATAACCTGCCTCACCAGGCTAGCCTGTGTTGAGGCAGTTATTTTTAAATTAATTTAAAATACCTAGGAACATACCTCCTCTTGGTATATTGGTTACATCAACAATGCTTTCAAATAATAACAATCAATACGTTGGTACCTATTAGAAGTTTCGGATTTGGGTGAGTGAACCAGTAAAGGCCCTATCATTACTTTTAATCCAAATTTTTATGTTAACTTTGAAATTTTTTTGTGAGTCACATTTTCAGATAGATGATCTATTATGGATTAATATAGATGACTTATTTTAGATGCCTAGCTCCTCTTGAATAAATTAATCGGAATGGAATCGGTTCTGAAGGAGTTTTATAGAAAGCTTTATTTCAGGTTGCGCTGAAACGTCAGCAGGCAGCCGAGGACCGGATAGCCCTGCACCTCGCGGCCGCCGCGGGGGCACTGCCCCCGGGAGCCGGGGCCTCTCCGGGCGGGCCTAGGGGTAGAAGTGACGCCGCTGCTCTTGCGCCGCAACTGCCGCCGGGACGCATCTTCGGAATGACCGTCACGCCGCCTACTGACTCAAATAAACCCAATGTAAGTACAGTCGAAGAGCTTTGATACGATTTGACAGATTTGATATTATTTTTCTGAAATTTATTTAATCATGAATTCTTTGAGGTGTATCTAGGCTTTAGATTAATAGGTACAATTATTAAAGTATTCCCAGGTAGAAGTCGTATGCACGTCATCTTGGAGCGTTCGAAAGGAACGTAAGTCGTAAATTGATTCTTATAATATTGATGAGTGATAGTGACCAGTGACTGTTATTGTATAATTGACGGGACCTTTACAATATATTGTATTTATATTAATAACGTTGCATCAATAAGTACCTATACCTATACAGATAATTTCAGCTACATAATATTTTATATAAATAATGAATTATTAATGTATGCAAGCATACATTAATAAACACGTGGAAATGAAACAAAAACGCTAGTCAGTACAGGAATTTTATTTATTTAAATACAAATATTTTATATAGTTAAAAATGTAACTGTGTCTGAAAAAAGTGTTCTAAAAATTCCAGGTTTTCATAAAAGAAGGAAAAAAAATCTTTCCTAAATTCGTTTTTTGAGAGTTCATCTAATCACACTTGGAAACATTTTTAGGAAGAAATAATCCAAGTTGATTCCGAATCGAGTGACATCAAATCGGATTCTGGTTGCGTCGATGAAGATGGATCTCACCAAGAAAATTCCAGTCCATGTCCTTACAGGTAAATTTAATTAATTTTAAAGCATTTTTATAATATCGTCATATTTTACTTGAATTTATATGGTTTTTCAAAAAAGCATTCGATTCGACATCTAATTTTTCTTCTGTAAACTAACATAACTCTTGTTGAAAATTGCAATTTCTTGAGTCCCGCAAGGCTCTCATAATAGCCCATTTTATTTTAACTGTAGTGAAACATCCGATGATCGTCCCATTGGCGTCAGTCGAGCCAGCCTTGAGATGCTGTCGAACCTGTTCCCAGGAAGAAAACGGTCAGTGCTGGAACTTGTCCTGAGGAGGTGTAACCACGATCTTCTGAGGGCCGTGGAACACTTCAACTGTACCCAGGAACACCACCCGCCGCAGGTGAAATACGGCAGATTTGTATGTAAACCTTTTGATAAACGGCGGAAAAATATTCCTTGGAGAATTATAAGTTTTAATATTTCATGTTTATACCGAGATTTCAAATTCTCTGTAATACAAAACAGGTCCTTCCTATAAGATATATTATGTTCGTTCGTTTTAACTAGATTCCTACACCTGCACTACCTACAGTGTATAAGTAGGTATAGGTTAGATTCCTGCGAACCGCAAACAGATATTTGTGAAGATCGAGTTTCATTTAATGTATTGCCTGTGATGTCGATTGTTTAGTTTGACGGACCTTTCAAAAATGGTTGTACATTGTACAGATCTCACAAAAAGCATTGATAAATACATTTTTCCAGTTTCCAATCAACATAAAAACGGTGTTCTACTTTATTTTATGTAAATTAACGCCGCCACGCCATAATGTGACATGTCTTAAGACTTCTGATGGCCATCAATATTCCACGTTCACATTATCCATACATTATTATTATTCATACATGGTTCCATGCCAACTCAGAATCAAGACAAATCAACACCTCTTTGAAAAGTCATTAAAAGCTATGAAAAAAATAATTTTAAAATATCTGTTAACCCCAACCTAACGTAATCTATTTAACCATTTTTATTTTCATCACTCTTAATGACCTTTCTGAGTTGGTTTCATTCTAAGTTGGCCGGTCACCGTATTCAGTTCCGGATCTACGACTTTTTCAAACCGGGGTAGAAACTTGATAGTGGCTCCCCCTCTCGATGAGTGGCGCCCCCTCTCGTGAGATGTGATCGTCACTTCACTTGACGTTTGACCGCTCGGGTTTATTCGACTCAACTCCTATAGTTCCTAGTTCTAGATGCGACGGGGATTCCCCTGGCAGAGACATCACGTACACTATGCACGCGTTCAAAATCGACTTATGATAAGTTCATAAATCAACTTAGGAAGTGTTCAAAAACCATCTGCGCGTTTTAAAATCAAATGAATAATCGTTAGAACAACGTGCGCTGGATGCCAGGCGCTTTGTGAATCAAGTTTTTTTTCAATCAAACATATAAATTACGATTTTGGCGCCCCCTAAAACTGCCGCCCGGGGCAGGCGCCCTGGTTTGCCCCTCCCTAAATCCAGGGCTGAATGTATTCGTTATGCTGATGTCTTTTAAGTTTCAAGCCATTTCATCTTGAGTCATTGATTGTCACATCAAAATAGCTCTTCGTAAACAAATCTTTCTAATTCTTATTTTATTAGCCTCCGACTACCAATCATACCGCTGTACGGGGTCGAAGACTGACAGGTCTCCCGGCAAAGCGAAATTATTGAAACATTGAATATTTTATTAAAAATTATCTTTATTTATAGTCGCCACTTGACGAGAAGCTGTCCAACAACGTTTCCATCGGCCCGTCCATCGGCCTGGAGGGCGGCGGAGGCAGGGGTTCCGCCTTCAGGGTCGTGTCTCCCGGGCGAGGGGGGCAGCTCGTGCCGCTGGTCTGTGGACTCTGCCCGGACTGGCTGCTGCCGCGGTCACTTCTCCTGCCACTGCCGAGGACTTGCATGCCGGGATGCTCGCAGTGCGGCCCTCATTGCTGAAGCCTTAATCATTATAATGTTATAAACTGTGGAGTGTTTTCACAAAGAAAACTTCCACCAAGACGGTTTATTTTTTTTTCTATGTAGCTGTCTTTGAAATGGAAAATTCAGATTTTCAAGAAGCAAAATATTTATCTACATTACATGTATATTGTGAAAATGATACATTTTCACAAAGTGAAACTTATCTGGTGAAAATTTTCACAAAGCGAAATGATTAGGTTCTAATTAATTTATTGCTGTTACTTTTTTGATGTAATTTTTTTTAGATAAAAGCAACATTTCTGCGATATCCATCATGTCTAACAGTCAACTGAATGAGCATTTATAGATGGTAATAAATTACGAATTCCGAGTGATTATTTACTTAAAACTGTCCGAACTTTATGAAATTAAGGTTTTTAAAGATATTTCTCTTTGTGAAAACTCGCCTTAATTGTTATATTTGTCATTGGTCTGGCCCTTACTTTTGTTTAATTTTCATTAGAATCATCGTAATAATTGATGGAATGGTTCGAATGCATTTTTTATTAATTTAATCGAAAGAGGCTGCAATGGAAATATCACCACTGTACCTTTATAGAATGTCTGGATGATCAGTGAACCTTAGTTGAAATTACGTAATGTATATTGGTTTTTGTTACTTTCAATTTAACATTATTAATCTAATTGTTTATGGTAATACCTACGCAAAGCGAGATCTTTTTAAATTAAAATTTATATTGATAAGGTTTACACTACTTAATAAAATTTTAATTTATGGGTGTAATAGCAACCATAAAATAAATTTTTGTATTATTTTTCAACTCATTTGTCAATACTGTATTTGCTGGCTATTTAGGTTAATTAATAATAATCTTATAATGATATGTCGCATATTTGTTTTTCAATGATACCCATTACATGAATGTGTTATGTTACAATTTTTCTCAATGGTCACGCTGGTGATTTTAGCACCATTCAGATAAAAATATTAAAAGTTCTGATTTTCTGAACAGTCAAAGTTCTGAACACGATTTCCGTACGATGATGCTGGTGATTTCAGTACAAATAAAAAATTTCAAGTATGTTCTTATTTATTGTTATCAAGTTATCAATATGTACAACTCCATTTTATTTTTTTTTATTTCTTTCATTTATTCAATAATATTATTATTCAATTTATAAAAACAGTTTATTTATAAACAAGTTCTGCTAGGTAATTATTATTACACGTGACAGATATTTCGCCTTCAGAAGGCGAAACAGCTGACACATGTAATAATAATTACCTAGCAGAACTTGTTTATAAATAAACTGTTTTTATAAATTGAATGATAATATTATTGAACATATAAAAGAAATAATAAAAAAAAAAAAAGTTCTTATTTTCCGAACAATGACGCTGGTGATTTTAGCAAAATTACCACCCTACTCTTAACTCCTAACAAGTTTAGTCATAATAAAGTCAATTTTTAGATGCTTTTTGTTACACCTCACACGAGGTGGCTAAAAAATTCAACTAGATGTAGGTACTTGAGACCCCTTTTAAGTAGGTAACGTACTTATTAAAATTATTTTTGTTAAAGTTAAATGGTTATAAATGTACCTAATCTAAATCACTAATTTAGTTTAAATATTTTAATAGGTAACTAATCTTATTATAAATAATAATTAAATAAGTAAGTATACCCTTCATGTTTGTTCACTATCTATTACTTTGTTAACATAATATTACCTGCACTTTCGTATAAATTATCTTTTGTAAGTCATTTAAATTTTTTAAAAATAAAGTTTTAATGCAGATAAACTAAACATCGTTGAAAAGGGAGTAGGCTGAAAACACTGAAGGTTAAGAACCCGATCCAACTGACTGCTAGCCAAGAGTCCTATCGAGCACATCTGAATCATAAGATGAGAGGAAGGATAGATCAAGTGTTACATACTGGTTAAGTTTAATATTTTCTTATGTACCTCAATACTTACCTTTATATTTAATAATAAGAACTGTTGTAAATAATGTCGTTATGTAATAATTTGTAAGTAAACCAAAAATGAATTTCATTTAAATACACGAATAAACATATAAGAATCAATAATTGTTTTTTTTATGTGTGAGTTTTGAAACTATTAGCGTTTTTTGAAATGCTTTGGGCAATAGCTTTTGTCAAAGTTATTGCTCAGTTAAGCAATAATGGAATCATATTCAATTTGGGAGGCGGGTAAGGGCACCGCTGCCCCGGGAACCATTTATTGGATAGCCAACACCCCTGCCATAGGTTACCCCATATGCTTTGCAATGTTTGACAGGGATTCCCGGGTTCATGGGGTGAGGTTTGTCTAGGTCTTGGCGGCGCATGCGTCAGCCCACCTACTCGGGAGACAGTACTGTACCACTGAATCGGGAGAGACTGGTTGATGGAGGCATTTTACCTCTCCTACCGGACTCTCTCTACCCATCGAGGGATGGATTCATATGTCTGTTACTCCTGGACACATTGATCCACAGATTCCTATTCACCTCTCATATACTTTTCCCTCCCAGAAATTTCTCTCCTTTCTTTTCATAAAAAGACCCTCAACATAGTATCCCTAAAAACGACATGGTCGCGAGAGAAATTGTTTCCCGCAGTGAAGCAGCTTTTTTGGTAATGTCCATGAAAATTCATTCTCCTTTTTCCTTCTCCTTCCCTATCCTTCCCTTCTTAGCACATTTCCTAATATTGAAGGTGCTAGAGTCCGCTTGACTCACAGGACAAATGGGATCATAAACAAAAATCAAATTTACTGGCTTCAATTACAATAATATGTGCGTTAATCTACGTTTACATAAAAAGTGACAAAAATGTTGATGTTAAGGGCTGACTCCTGCGCCAAAAAAACATGAACAATAGCTTGAACTACACTATAAACGATCTTTGTTTTCCGTCTCCTCCGTTTTTTGAAACATGGTTTGAAGATTGGTGTGAAGTTCGCGCGGTCACACACAATTTTGCTAGTGGCCTGTCCACGCGTACGCACTGAACACTTGATGTTTGACGTTTAGCGTTTAAATAAATGTTAAAATATGTTCCGATGAAGAAGAGATGCTACATCAGAGAGAAAACAGAGATATTTTAATAGATGTTTATTTACCAGGAAAGATTTCCAGCTAATTTCGATTATTATGACCTGAAGTTAGTATTTAATATTATTAGTATTTTATTAGTATTTATAAATAAATACCTAATAAAAATCGAGGTAGGTAGGTAGGTAGGTTCGGTCTAAGTTGAAATTTGCGTGTTCTCCTTTATATTCGTCTACAATATTATCGCTAAATTTCTTAACAGAACTCGACATTTGACGTTTGAATTTCGAATGCGTAATTAATTACGCATTCGAAATGTAATCGTAATTAATTACGTTTCAGTTGCCTTGTTGACAGTTTGCCATGGTAGCGGCTCACGACCTGTGTGCGGAAAGCCAATGAAATTCACAAGTTTCTTTCCTATGGATAGCGATTGCGTCGCCAACTGTTTTTTTTTCGGTTTCTCTATGAGCGGATGGCCTAGCAGTGCTGGTCGCCACGGCTGTCGCGTTTCAATTGCTGTTTCAATTGTTGACAGGTTGCCATGGCAGCGACTTACAACCTGTCAAGTTTTCGAGTAATCTTAAATATGTCAGATCAGAAAAATATCAGTTTTGTTCAGATTGCGTCGCAAACTGTTTTTTTTTCTTCAGTCGGATGGCCTAATACTTAACTTACATTCTCTTATATTTTAGTAATCAATATTTTGTTTCTTATATATAAAATATGGAATGTATTGCATTGCACTACCCCTGCATACATTCTGGAATAAACTATTAATATTAACTATTAACTATCTTATTATTATTATTATTATTATTATATTTTATGTTACCTGAATTTTTTCAACTCTTTATTTTCATTGTAATTTTAAAAAAAGCATTGCATAATATGTAAAAGTCCTTAGGGCGTTTAAATAAAAAAAAAAGTTTCCAGGATATTTCCTGACGCTAAAAATGCGAAAAAATTATTGTTTAAGCCTTTGCGGGAGAAAGTTGCCTAAATTTTGGAATGCATTAATTTGGGTTTCATATCTCGGGGTGAGATATACGTCGCGTTGGGAAGAAGTGAGGGGACCGATTTGTTTACCCAGCATCTGGTTTCATTGAGTGTCGTTGCGGCGCGGGATGCAGCTACAGGGAGATACACAATGAGCGTATCATTTACATATGAATTATATTTACTTACTCTAGTTAGACATAGAGTTACGCGACTAACACAAATCTCAACAACTATGAGGGGTTACACTAATTAAACGTATCGCTGAGAGATCCTGTTATGAGGTAAAAATACAATCTCACCTGAATTTCGTTCTTTACATGGAAACGTTATCATTTTCAAAACTAACGCGTTATATAATTTCTCTGTTTAAAAGTATATAGGTACCTTTCCATGATTTTAATTAATAAAAATGGTTCTATAATTGCGGAGGTAATTCTGTAATTAAAATCTTTTCCATAGGTTACCCCAAGTGGTTCACTACGTTTGGTGACCTAGCAGGGGTGCCTGGGTTCATGAGGTGTGGTTAGTCCGGGTCTTTTCACCTCTCCAGCAGGACTCTCTCGGAACGTCACATTGCACCGCAGTGGTAGGGATAGATTCATACGTCCGTCACGCTTGGAGTCACTGACCCTCAGAGTCCTACCCACCCCTCATACCTTTTCCTTCCCAGAACTTCACCTCCTTTCTTTCTTCAAAAGACCCTCCAAAGCGTCCCCAAAGACGACACACACCCTGAGGGGAATTATTTTCTTCAAGGCCTCCTGTGTGGAGCTAACGTAAAAAAACCTTGAGCTATACATCCAAGTCACAGATGTGGTCGAACATGTTGGGAAGATATTTTGTAAGTATCCTGTAGAATGTGTGGCTCACTTCATTAGCAGAATGCTAGTCCCGATGTATAAACATTCCGCCGAGTCTGGTAATCATATTTTCAAACGAAACATCTGGATTAAAATTACCTATCTTGAATTTCAAATACGCGTCAAAATATTTATGCTAAGTAAACATAAGCTCTGCAAAAATGTTTTGCGTGCGAAATGAATTCAAGTTTCTTTCCTTTGTTTAAAATGCCGGCGCAGCCATCACAATATTATCATTAACACAAATAAAAAAGAAAACTCCAATATATTAACATTTATTGGAGCGACGAATAACTTATGATTATTAATAACGTATGAGTGCAGTACCGCTGTTGTTCCGGACTGCTTCCTGCAGAGAGCAAACCTCTGAAAATAACCTGTTGGTGTGTGTAAAGAATGATTTTTTTTAATCAAACAAAAATCATAGAAAAGCGAAGTGAATACAAGTAGGATTTCAAATAAATAAGTGAATACGGCACTACAGTTAAAACAGCAATTAAAATGTAATTAATACCTATATAATTTATGTAATTAATAACGATAATTAGTAATAGTATTAAGGTAATACGATTTATGTAATTGTTTGTACCTATTTATGAATTAACATAGTTTTTATAATTTGATTGTTCTTAAGTAAGTGAGAAATTTTGTAAAAACACGGTATAAATAAATAAATAAAAACCTATCGATGATGATTACCAAATGATAAAAGCCATTAATATTTCTGTGCTCCTGGAACTTCGTTATCGTTGCTAAATAAGGTTGACCATTTTTTTGTTATTGCGACTTTATAGCAAGCAATACGGAATTATCTCAAAATTCGATAAAAATGTAATACCGATTGATAATAATTACCAAACGATACCCATTAATATTTATGTGCTCCTGGAACTTTGTTCTTGTTGCAAAATAAGGTTGGCCATTTTTTTTTGTTATTGCGATATTAGCGCCGCACGGAATTATCTCAAATTTGAATAAAAATGATAACCACTGATGATAATTACCAAACGATACCCATTAATATTTCTGTGCTCCTGGAACTTTGTTCTTGTTGCAAATAAAGTTGGCGTTTTTTTTTGTTATTGCGACATTAGCGCCGCTAGGAATCATCAAATCTAAATAGTGTTATTCTACCGGCATTTCAGCTTGCCGATTTCTGCGATCCGGGTGTCGGTTCTCAGAAACGTCGGATTCGAAATTCACACTGCAGTAACAAAAAAAAACACAACATAAAAAAAAAATCTACACTTGTGCTCCTGGTAAAATATCCTAGTGTCCTCCTTGGTGTATAAATAATATAAAAGTATAAAAATGCTGGTTCATTCGCTAGACTTTGTAGTTGAACGTTATTCTTGACTTTATTTGAGTTTCATTCTCATTTTACTGACTTATTCCTGATGCTTTGTGAATCAGTAGGTTTATTTTGTGGAATGTTTGAGAATCCGAGGTAAACGAATTTTGGCCATGTTCCCGTGATATTTAATACCGTTGTCTCTTGCATATATAGCCAGATTCCGAAATGAATTAGCCGGTGATCATAATAATATCATATCTGGATCAGATATGTATATTTATACTGTAATAAATAAACAATCCATCATCCATCATTGTTTTTTGACAGAGCGGATTGTTAATGGTAGCCGATAAAAGTATTTATCGAATTCATCGGTTCATGTTTACAAAAATTAGAATGTGTTTAGGGAGCCTTTTTATAGAACTGGATTCATTAAAGAATCGATTACCGTAAAAAATAGTTTAGGGAGCATTGTTTGGATTTTGAAATGTAATTTAGGTTAATCAGTAAACCGTCTCTGCATCTAGATTTTAAACGGTCTTCGAATGTGAAATTGTCGCGTTTATTTGGACTTCTTATTCGCATTTTCCAACATTGTGGTAGGTACCTACCTGCCCGAAGAAATACTTCTTCTTGAAATGGAACTTAACTTGCTTCTACTAGGTAAGTACTCTGAACGTCATCATTTCTAGCAAGCAGATTCGGAGAATCAAATTGGGCATATATTATAATATGCATACGGATGGTGCTAACAATTTTATTCTTCTATAGTTTTTTTAGTTTAAGAAAATATAAAAGTTTTTTTTTTAAGGAAGACCAGTCAGTGGTTGAGTGGGCATCGCGCTTGGGTCCCACCCGGGCGTCCCGTGTTCGATTCCTCGGCTGGCTGAGTCCTCCATCACAACACAAGCAACATTTTCGGCTTTCAGTAGGAGATTTTCAAACATTGTTGGGTTATTCGTAACCCGGGAATGTTTGTCTTTCTTTTAAAAAAAAAAAAAAAAATCCCGGGTTACAAATATCCCAACAATGTTTGAAAATCTCCTACTACCACCACAGTAAGCTGAAAATGTTGCTAGAGTCGGGATGGAGGACTTAGCTAGCCTAGGAATTGAACACGCGACGCGACGCCCGGGTGGGAAACAAACACGATGCCCACTCAATCACTGACCGATCGAAATCACAATTAATTTTTATTTTTTTTTTTAATATTTATAAAACAAAATAAATAATCGATTCAATACTGATAATACAACATCTTCTCTTCCACAGGTGGTGCTAGTTCAATTATTTTAGAACAAAAAGATATTTTAAGCATAACTTTTGGCAAGTTATGGTTTAAAATATTTAGATGATTTATTTGTTTTCGCCCGTACGTATGCAATATGAATAATTAGTTTTATCCATAATCAAACTCGATTCTTTCAAAGAAAGGCATACAAACACAATATTGTATCAGTGATTCATTAAAATCGGTTCCATTACAGTTGATTCGCCGACAAATGGCTCCCCAGCGTATTTATATACAATGTGCAGTCGGTTTAGGAAAAACACGATATAAGTACCTAATTATGGATGTTCTCTCTCTGCTTCTCTATACACTGAATCTGCTTCTCTACACACTGCGCATACCAGCGCCTGTGTACAAAAGCATTGCGTATAAATTCGTTTGATATTGATACCAACTTATTATTAAGGGTATTTTTGAAGTCTACGTTTTATGTTTGAAGTTGGTAAATAATGCACAAAAAATTATAATTTTATGGTGAACATCATTTCTGTCAGCGGATCAACTTTCGGGTCACTAATAGTACATTCGATCAGCATAATATATGTACGGCCGCAAACAATTAATTCAATTCAATGTTTTAAAGCACAACTTGCAAAAAGTGTTTTTCACCAAAATTATTCAATTAGCGCCATCTATAAAAGAGAAGAATATGAATTCTTTTAAGTATCACCTTAATCAGATAATTCCAGCGACTTCAGAATAAAAATGCAGTAAAATAACCTATGTGAACAGACCGGATGGTAGATTCAATATAATACGCCTAGGTACTTGAATTGATAGATTGCCCAGATACATTAGAGCACCTTGCTTTATCTCAATGTCTGCTTGTTGACTTCCAACCCATAGTGGCGGTTTCTACCCCACTCCTTCCCCATCTCCTCTTTCCGTGTTGAGGGGGAGCAGTTTGGGGTGGTTTGCCTTGCGATTTGATTTCATTTAGTTCCCTGGCGGAAAGAATGGCAAGTTTGCTCAGAGAGTTTCTTCGCGTATTAGTTTCACGAAGAGAGATGTTATTTTGTCCCACTAAATGAATACAGCAGATACCGAAGAAGAAGAGGTGGCGTTTGTAAATTTAATGTCAACAATATTATGTTTTAATAAGTTTTCAGATTATTTCTATCACTAAACCCCCATTATATACGCCCTTGTATTCATATTTAATAAACAAAATATTTAATATTTATTAAACATTATATTTAATACACGAAAAACTGTGTACCTAATTTATTTAGAAAAAAGAAAGTTGCTGTGTTCTGTGCGGACGGCATGGATTTTTTTTGTTTACAAATTTACAGTTTTATTCTGAGATTGATGAAATTTTGCACACTTGACCTTCAAAATAAGAGAAAGGTCTCTGTCTCAGTCTGATTTCGAAAAACTCTACGTAAATCCCGATCAACGCCGGGGATTTCAGCTATAATTGAAATAAAAATATGCAAGTAAAGTGAAATACACCCCTATTTTACATCATAAAATGTATAATATTGAAAGATATGAAATATAAATATATCCATAATTCGTATAAAATTCCTGTTTTAATTCGACCGTTTTGCATTTTGTTTGTAAAATGCATTCTAAATTTGTTTTGGCGTACCGTTTCCGTATAAATATGGTGGCAATTTTTATGGTTGAGTAAAGATTCTTTTTTAAATATGAAATCTTTGTATTTATTTGAATTTTTTTATTCACATATTTTCAATATTATGGTAAATGCCTACCTACCGGAAGAAAGATTAAAGAATTGTCATTGAAATAGTATCGTGTCTGTGGAGAAGTTTTATAATTCCTTATTTGAAATACAAAAAAATGTACATTAAGGATGGGTTGTTTCAAAAAATTTGATGGATTCATCAAATATTTGAAGTTGATTTTCACGTTCTGTGTAAGTTCTATTCAAGTTCTGTTATTACATCGTTATAGGACAGTTGCTTCACAAAACTGAAATAATCACAGAACTTGAATAGAACTTACACAAAACGTGAAAATTAACTTCAAATATTTGATGAATCCATCAAATTTTTTGAAACAACCCGTCCTAAATACATGGTTCATAATTAAATAGATGGGTATTTAAGTAGTAACCTACTTATAAATTGTGATGATTTCAGAGGAAATTCAGTTTTGATTTGGCTTCTAAAAATTTTAAGGATGGGTTTTTTCAAAAAATTTGACGAATTCGTCAAATATTTGACGTTAATTTTCACGTTCTGTGTAAGTTCTATTCAAGTTCTGTGAAGATTTCAGTTTTGTGAAGCAGCTGGCCTATGATGATAAAAAAACAGAACTCGAAAAGAATTTACACAGAACCTGAAAATTAACTTCAAATATTTGATGAACTCATCAAATTTTTTGAAACAACCCGTCCTTAGTGTTAAATTTTAAATATTAATTTTAAATGTCTCAAATGTTTTTTTCCACCCAAGCCACAATACGTTTTTCCTACCTCACATAGTTAATTTTAAAGTATAACATTTATCCGCTCAGAATCAATCTTATTGTCCGGCGGGGGAATTAAAGTCAAACAAAACGCAATCGGAGCATCCCTCGCAGAGGCTAACGCGGTTAGTTCGCCGGAGGCTGTCAGACCACCCTACCGCCACTCCCCCGCCAGGGTGGTCCCACGGGCTAGGTACTAACGCTGTTTGCCCGCGGGTTTCACGTATCACTATGTTTGCCGAAAAAGGCGCCCCGACGCGGATGTCGAGTGGCGTCCGTCGCGTCGTATTGTAAATGACACGGATTCAAACAATGCGATAAACACATGGACCGTAAAAAAGTATACAATTTTTTTGGTTTAAATGATGTTTGATACATATTACTCAATACCGATTATATCCACCCCCTTCGCCTCCCCCCTCCCAACCTTCCATCCCCACAGGGTAACGTAACGGCTTTTTCTTTTACATACTCTTGTAAATCACTTATAATTAAGAAACATCAATGACAACCTATTATTGATTAAGTTTTATGTATATTTTTCCATACCTAATAAAAATGTGGTAAACTGATGGTTTCCCAATGAAAAAATGAAAACAAGGATTTTAAGGGATTAATTCGGGATAATTGGATTGTCTTCAAACTAAGAAGCTGGTATATTTTCCACGCAATTACGATCGTTATCCTCCAGCTCTTTTAAAGAGATTTTGGCAGTCAATACTTTGGATATAGCTCCCACCCCAAACCGTAAACATTTGCCACCTCTTGGCAGTTCTCACTCAAAGCCGGAAGTTCTCTTAAGTTCATCAGTGCATCTCATATGTAGGTGACCTCTATGTTTTCTTCGAAATAACACAAAATAAAAAAGAACACAAGAAATTCGATTTGCGCATATTCCGTGATCGAAAATTTTGAACATTATTTGTTTAAATTTCTAATGAAGGACGTTTCATTACTATTACGAAATTTTCAATTCGATCAAATGAGATGGCGAAATAAGGTAAAAGTACAAGAGATAGAGCGCGTGCTTAATTGGAAAGAACAATCCATTCTTCCATTCAAATCTACATGGAAGGCATTTCTAGTGTATTATCAATTCAATCGTTAGACCCTCAACGTGACCGGTGACCTGACACCTCAGAATCATGCAACATCAACATCTTCTTTGAAAACAGTATTGGTTAAATAGGTTACATTAGGTTAGATTATGGGATATATATTTTTTTTTCATAACATTTAATGACTTTTCAAAGGGGTGTTGAAATGCCTCTTTGTTGAGTTGTCGTAATAGCTTGTCCCAGGTGGGATGTTGGATGTTTTCGTCTTTCTCCGTTCATTAGGATTTTTATCTCTCAAGGGGTCTTTTTACGCCTCTTCTTCTGATGGCTATTTTTAACCCCCGACGCAAGGAGCGGTGTTATAAGTTTGACGTGTCTGTGTGTCTGTCTGTCTGTTTGTCTGTCTGTGGCATCGTAGCTTCTAAACGAATGGACCTATTATGATGCAGTTTTTTTGTTTGAAAGCTGACGTAATCGAGATAGTTCTTAGCTACAATTCATGAAAATCTGATCAGACGTTTCGAGGTTATCAGCTCTTTTTTGTGTCGGGGGTTTCTTAAAATTTTGTAAATTTTACTTATTATCGAACATTCCTGGTGACAGTTATTACAAGCATATTATTTTGTATCGTTCAGAAATCTGTCAAAAAAATTAGTTTAATAATTTAGAAAGGAATAATTGAATTTAACGTGACGCCACTGCAGAAAACATTAGAAGGAGATGTATTCATTGTGGCGACTGCTTACACTAGAAATTCAAAAAAACATCCCTCTTCAGGGCGAGGGCGGGTGTAATTTAATCTTCCAGTCAATCCGCTAAACAAAACATGTTAATCTAATTTACAAATTTACTCTCCTAGGCATTGGGTACTTATCTGTTTATATATTTTTGGAACTATTTTATCGCCCTTTCGTTTATAATTAATTTTATATTTATTTCACAGTTAAAATAAAGTAATTTTAATTCAAGTTTAATATTTCATTATTAATGTGTAGGTTGCGTGTAATATTATGTTGTGACAAGTAAGAATTATATGTATTCCAAATGATTTATAATGATCTTTTTCTGTTTTTTCTGTATCCAGATTTTCGATTGAGTTTCGCTAATATTGTTTTCTTAAAATATATTTTTTCATTAATTGGCAAGTAAGTAAGTTCACGAAAACGTTTGTAATACATTTGACTAAAAAAATATGTGTAATTTTTGTTAAAAAGGTAAGTAATTTTTGTAAGAAAAACCGTTAGGTGGGCCATTTTTTAAATTTTATGTTTGCATTAAAAAAAATTGTATTGCAAAAATTAAATTTATTTATTTTGTATTATAAAATTTGAAAGCGTTCATCACCTTTCAAAAACTGTTTTGGTTTTGGAATACGTTCAGAAATAATTCGTTTATTCGGATTTCAATGCAAAGAGGAAATAATTTGACCGACTGATCTGAGGGGTTCAACTATAAGATAACACAAATCAATCAAATAAAATTTATTTGCGCTCTCTGGTATTTGAAACCGCGACCTCCGGAGAGCCTTACCCCTCGACCACGCACCCGTCGTTTTGTTTTTATCAATACTAAACTTATGTTTGATTTTATGAATTGGTGTATTGGTGAATTGGTGTACGTAGATTGTTTCACCGACGTAGGCATCAGCGATATAGAGTTTAATTTAAATGAGATTTACCAGATTCCTCCCCACCCTATAAACCCTTTCCCTTCCCAGAACTCTCCTTCCCTTCCTTTCCCTATAAAACCCTCCACACAGCATCCCCAAAGATGACATAGGCCCTGAGGGAAATAATTTTCCTCAGGACCTCCTGCTCATGAAAAAAAAACTAATGAATGCGTTTAAAATTTTACACAACCGTTATTGCAAGGTAAATGCTTGTTCATCAGTTGCGCAAAAATTAAAACACATTTATTAGCAAGGCACCTAGCATTTAAATTGTCTTTGTCGTTTATTGAAGATTGGGAATAAGATTGTTTATTGGGATTGTAAGGGAATATTGAGATAGGATTTGAAGAGATGAATGATTGCGGATTTAGGGTAAAGCTGTCTAAAAAATTTAAAATCTTTAAAATTTCAGAACAGTTTGTACTTGAATTTTTTTTGAATCATTAAGATACAAGATACATTCAGGATTGGATTTATGAAATTTATATAATTGGAAAAAAATTGTTTTGTAAGGTTCTTTATTAAATTAAATTTTAAAAAAATAATTGAATAGGTCAGAGACATTCAATCAGAATCGCAACCATATTTGAAATGGCTTTAGCCCCCCCTAATTCCAAGCCTTCTCCTTTCCCATATCCCTGCTCTGGGCCAAGTACGATACCTACATCAAATTTGTCCGTTAAGTATAAATTTTGATTCACTTGTAAGCTTACAACCAAAGAAAAAAAATAAACCTCAAAAACTACCCAGTCTCTAACCCAGTAACAAAAATTTCATTAAAAAGTCATAATATTAATCTAGAGCTTTTATACTTTCTGCTGTTGTCATTGTCATTGCGTACAATAACTAAAATACAAATACCTCTTAAATATGGCATCACATCGTAATCCAATGCCACATTTAAATTTATTGGAAAAGATATTTTTTGTATTTTCTTATGATCGTATTTAGTTGTGACATCCATTCATTGTTTACGGTAAACAGGGTGTTAAGGGACGTACTTCCAGTGATTCCTGACATTATTTAAAAAAATAAATGTGAATGAAATTTTAATCTCCGGTGACATTTTTTCCTACTTGAAATCAATTTTCTTCAAAATCAAACAATAAAAAATTCTTCCACATTTCGTCACTGACTACTCGACCGAGTACCTAACCGCTCAACCGCTCACTCTGCGCCTAGTGAATTTTTTAAGGTTTTTAGTTAACAAAAAAAGCATAAAAAATGTCACCGGATACCAAAATTTAATTAACATGTTTTACTCCAAGTAATGCCAGGAATCACACTGCTTAAAGTAAATCAAGTACGTGCCTTAACCCCGAATCATTGATATTATTCTTGTACTACTGCACCCACCACCATAAAATGTTGCTTTTACTTTCCAAAATACATTCACTAAAGAATATATTATATACTAATATTAAAATATATTTCAAGATTAAATACATATAACATTATTGTGTTCACAATTATGTCCTTTGCATGCGAACTCTATCTAAATTTCTTTACAGACAATAAACAGTGTTAATTTCAAGCGACTTCCCAGGTAAGTATGGCCCTGTATACATTTTTAGGCAGCATCGCGTTCATTGGTCGAGACATTGTACATATATTTTCGTATCAGTGATCGATGAGCCGGTGGATGCAATTTTTAATCATAAGTTGTTTTTAATTGTTTGTTTAGTTTGTAGTTTTCCAGATTTTAGAAATATATTGTAAGTTTGTACAGCGCCCTTGAGGTGATTTTTAACAAAAACGGCGCTATATAAATCATCCAAATATAATAAAACATCACAGGTACGTACAAAGGTAATATTTTAATACTAGCGCAGATCTTGACAAATCACTTCCATTTTTGAAAATGACTAAATTCAAATAATTTTCTGTTCGAATATTATATTTTATAGGTAGGTACTTTATCACTTGTCTGAGTTCTTCACATGATCAGTTCCAGTTAACCAGAGTTACGCAGGACGCACAGACAACTGAAATTAGTATTTTTGATGCTAATGGAATGGTCACCGAGAGGAGATACCACGGTGGCAAACCAACCAAACCTTCCGAATTCAAACCGTCTATTTCCAATGATTGTTATTACAATTTGCACCTAATGCATCGATTCTTCTATGATATTTATTTGCTTTATAAATCGATAGATAGCTTTCGGCGGCCGGGAGCACAAAGAGACTCGCTGCTTCCACGTGCCCGGCCAGCCGCTGCCGCTGCACACAATTAATGCCGATTGTGTATTTATGTGTCAGATAATGTCGAACAAATTAATGCACTGTGTCAAATATAGATCTAGCCTCCTTGTTTTAGAATCTGAATCGGAACATAAATATCTACGCACATTATTTTAAGCTATTTTCAGATCGCAATACGTTTTGGAATTACCACCAATATATGAATAGGTTTTCTCTCAACAGAGGCGTGCATTCCATATAAACACATTAGCACTGCCTACCCTACCTTACTCACATAATTAAAAAAAAACAAAAACATTTTTTGAAATTATTGCGAGAAACCAATTTAAATTTTCAAAAATACGTGCAAGTGTTAACACGAATCGTAGCCCGCTGCTAAGTATACACGCACATTACACGACAGCATTAAAAATAAAAAAAACTTTAGATACAATAAATTTTTTTTAATAATTTTTATTCTTAATCAACAAAATAATGAGTGTGAATAATATTGTTATGTAATTTATTTGTGTGTAAAGTAATGTAAATTGTTTTTATTTTCAAATTCTGATTAATTTAATAAAAACATATTTTTTTTCTGGAATAAAACTTAAAAAAACAAAATAAATACCTAATTAGATGTTAATTACTGAAAGTTGGTAGGCAAAATGACGTTACGTCAAATTCAAGTGATCACTACTTTCTTCACTAAAATGTACATATGTGTGCAATGCGCTTTCAAGAGATGATTAGTTTGTATTAGTGGCGAAAAAAGGCAGTGCCTTTTTATTACAAATAAAAGTATACCGCCATTGCCAAATGCTGGAATAAGTGTCATCAGTTGGTGCCTTTGTTAATTAGTATAACAAAATAATAATAATTTATTAGGTTGGCTAAGTTGGATTTTTTTATAATACTGTCTGACTAAATAGAGGTAAAAACTATGGATATTTCAGGTAATTCTAATCATCCAAAATTACCATTATTATTATGGTGGCAATTTTTAAAAAAATATCTGTGCAAGCTATTGCCTTGTGCAAGCTCTGACTACAGACTTAAAGCTTAGATGAAATGTCATTGAGTAGGTTTATTTATTGACGTGATAACGTCTTATAAATCGATGCTGCACCGGCTGCATGTTCGAAAGAGCATGACTCATTGTCACGTTCCGCCTGAGCCTAACGTGAGAGCGAGAGGGCGGAACAAGCGATAGAAAGGCACGGTCGGCCTATTTTGGTTTCAGTCGCTCATAACCTGTCTAGCGAAGCGCTACAGTCGGCACAAAAAATAATCTACGGCGCAAATTCATTTATTTTTAGATTTCCTATTATAAGTAGTAGCACGGTACTTTTTCGTTATAAAGATTGATATTTATTGTTGTCAAGTCAAATTTGTAGAACTACTTACATAGATATTAATTTGTTAATTCAATTTGGAAGCCGGGAATGGGTACCGCCACTCGGGAACCATTCAAGAGATAACCAATACCCCTGTCGCAGGTCTCTCTAAACGGTTCGTTACGTTTGGTAACTAAGCAGGGGTGTCCGGATTCATGGGGTTTGGTTTGTCTAGGTCTTGGCGGCGGATGACCTGTACAGATTTTAATTTGTATATTCAATAATAATTCAATTTGGAAAGCGGGAATGGGTACCGCCACCTATAACCCATTCAATGAATAACCCACACCTCTATCTAGATCTCCCAAAACAGTTCGTTACGTTTGGTAATTTAGCAGAGGAGTCCGGTTTCATGGGGTGAGGTTTGTCTAGGTCTTGGCGGCGGATGACCTGTAAAGATTTAAATTTGCATATTCAATAATAATTTTATTTGGAAGGCGGGAATGAGTACCGCTACCGGGAACCATTCAATTGATAACCAACATCCCTGTCTCCCAAGCCAAGGTCTCCCTAAACGGTTCGTTACGTTTGATAATTTAGCAGGGGTGTCTGAGTTCATGGGGTGAGGTTTGTCTAAGTCTTGGCGGCGGATGGCCTGTTTAGATTTTAATTTGTATAGTCAATACAAAATCAATTTTGAAGGCGGGAATGGGTTCCGCCACCCGGGAACCACTCGATAGAAAATCAACCCCCTTGTCGTAGGTTTCCCAAAACGGTTCTTTACTTTTGGTAACTTAGCAGGAGTGTCCGGATTCATGGGGTGAGGTTTTTCTAGGTCTTGGCGGATGACCTGAACACACTGAACCCAAGATTCCTACCCATCCCTTATACCATTTTCCTTCCCAGAACTCCGTATCCTTCGTTTCCGTAAAAAGACCCTCCACATAGCCAAACCAAATATGATAGGCCCTGAGGGTATTTATTTTCCCTCAGGGCTAATCATATTGGGAGCTCCAGTTATTATTATTATTTTTCTCAGGAGGCCCTGAGGAAAAAAATCTCTCTCAGGGCCGTGTCATCTTTGGGGATTCTGTATGGAGGGTGTTTTTAAGGATAGGAAAGGAAAAGTGTATGAGGGGTGGGTAGGAATCTGGGATCCAGGAGTGACGGACGTATGAATCCATCCCTCCAACTGCTGAGCAAGGCGATGAGTCGAGAGAGAGCGGCTGGAGAGGTCTAGGTTAAGGGTGAGGGATGGTCTAGGGGTGGGGCTCTCGACTCGCAATCCGAAGGTCGCGGGATCGAATCTCGGCGTGAGAAAATAAATTTTATTTGATTGATTTGCATTATTTCACAATTTATTCATTTAAACGTAATGTACAGTATATTTGCGGCATACTCCGCAGTGGAAGATACTCTCTTGGTGATCAGATCTGAATAACCGGAGACTTCCCCACCGTCCTCTTCTCCATCTCCTTCCCCTCCCCACTACCTTCAGCCTCACAACATACCTCAATTGGGGATGCCATAGTCTCACTGGCTCCAGATGGGAGCAACTGAAGCTCTTGTGAGGTATTCGCGTAAAAAAAAGGCTAAACCACCATCAACCAATCTCTCTCGATCCGGCTTACCGTGCAATAGGTGGGCAAACGCATTGACCGCCAAGACTTAGTCAAACCTCACCTCATGGACTCGGGCACCTCTGCTAAGTCACCAAACGTAGCGAACCACTCGGGGTGATCCTCGGCAGGGATGTTGGTTATCCAATAAATGGTTCCCGGGGCGGCGGTACCCATATCCGCCTTCCAAATTAGTACTTATCGGTAATAACCGTCAGGCTATTTCTGAAAAGTATTATGGTAATAATAAAATTACACTGCACAACTTGTTTACAAATTAATCTTTTAAAAAAAATTAAATAATAATATTATTGTATAGGCAATGAAACGTTTCTACTGCGGTGATGAGTATTTAGGTAAAAATACTCATTTGCCACCTGTCGATTCGAAAGAAAAAGTCGGAAAGGTAATAAAACCGGGGACACGCCCTTTTCCGTCCGATTCTATCCGGTTGTCTGGTCGGATCGGACGGCCGGACGGATGGAAAAATCGGATGTATGCGCCCAACCTATGACGCATCAATGCAATTTTTCATCAATGTTTTCTTAAGACGTTATCACGTAAAATTATCGTCCGTAAACCGACTTTACAGACAACCAATTTTTTTTTCACAATTTAGATTTTTCAATTTATGACAATGAATCATAATTCTCTCAATCTTCTTGATACTCCTTTTCTAAACATAAGGGTTCGGTTCTATGGAAAAAGGACATAAAACACAAATAGAAAAAATTGTGGGAAACAACTAATTTAGTTGTAAGAAAGAGATATATTTATTGTACCTATCAGTGCAAACTGATTGATAAAATAGAAAAAAAAATTGTGGAGTCAATAAAAATGTTGTGGAGTTGAAAATGATGAAAATAACTAAGTTATAGTAAAGGGATATAATTATTGTACCTATCATTAGAAACGGATCAATTGATTAATAAAATAGAAATACAATGTTGTGGAGGTCATAAAAATGGCGGTTAAATACATAAAAAAATATTTAATAAGAATAATATTTGGATGATTTGTAGAGCGTCGTTTTTGTGAAAAATCTTTTCAAGGGGCTAATCTCATTTTAACCTCCACGTGAACCACTGGTTTCCACGATGATTTGGATTTGTTAGTGGTAACAACATTTAAATTTATTTAATAATCAGTTAATCTGTTAACATTTACAGGTAATATAATTATATTTCTTTATAATAACTTTATTAGTTGTTTTAACAATTTTTTGTATTTATTGTTTTTTATCTCTTTCTGTATAGAGTTTTCTTGAGTTTAGAAAAGGAGTATCGTGAAGATTAAGTTTACTTATCTCTATTTAGATTTTAGGAAAAGTGAATATTTTATTTTTTTGTATTTACACAACTAGAAGATAATTCAATCATTTTGGTAAGAAAGACATTTGAATGGGTATTTATCGTTCTTTTTGTTGTGATGGTTTTCAGCAGCCTATTGACGTATTTTTTTTTTAAATATAGAAATAGATGTTTCTGTATACTGATGTTGCGCAAATTATGTAGGTATTTTTACATACATTATGTGTTGGGGATATGTGTTTTTGTTAATTTAGATGTTTTATTTTTGTTATAGATTTTTCGTTTTTTAGAAAGCGTTATTTCACAGAATTAGAATAATTCATCAAATTTGTAATGTTCTTTTTCAAGTTGAAATTTCTTTCCAAGTTCTGTCATTTTTAAAGTTTTGTGAAACAACTAACCCATTATAGAATGAACGGAAATTGAAAATTAATTTTGATATTTGATGAATTGATCAAATTCTGTGCAACTATCCCTAAACTATCGTGGGCTTATGATTACGACAAATACCATTTATTTTGATTTCTAACTAGATTTATCTTTCTTAAGGGGGGGGTATTCTAGTCTAGAAGAATGAATTGCAGGTGTTTTTTCAGGTGCAATAAAAAAAGAACCAATGATATTTTTATAGCCATTATTTTACCAAATTTTTATTAAACATTAAAGAATACATAAAAAAAAATCAAACGAAAAAATAAAAAAGTTACAGGGTGTTGAAGTGGGGGGTCTCAAAAATATGGCGCGCCCTGGTTGACACGATTGCAACCCTCCTAGTAATCAGAAAAAAAAACAAATTAATTTTTAATCCAAACAAATGCTGTTATGGCATGGACCTCGGAGAAGTTATAAATTTTTTCGCAAAATGACGGCTGTCTGAAATAAAAAGACATTTTTTAAACCTATTTTATGTCTTTTCCGATTTTTTATAGAATAGTAAAATTTTTAATTTTGTTATAGTACTGGTTCATGCGATAAAGTAATGTATAGAGAAGGTTCACACTAAATCTCAAGAAAATTGGTTCAGTAGAACTTGAGATATCGTGTCAACCGTCTCGAAAAAAGTTGTTTGTGTGAAAAAGGCGTTTAAAAATTTGTTCTATTTAGATTCGGGTTAGATTCCCTGTAAACCGCGACGTCAAAATGGTTGTAATTTTAAAATAATGCTTATTTCGAAAAATCCTAAGGAGATATTTTTGAATATTCAATCATTTAGTTGATTAGGAATTAATTTGTTTTTTTTTTCTTCTTTTCTTTCTTTCTTTTCACCCTTTACTAGGAGGGTTGGAACCAACCAGGGTGCACCATTTTTTGGAGACCCCCTCTTCAACATCCGGTATCTTTTTGAATTTCTAATTTTTTCGTTTGATTTTTTTTTTAATGTTTAATAAATATTTGGTAATGTAAAAATAATATTGTTTTTTTTTTAATGGCACCTGAAAAAACACCTACAATTCATGCTTCTTGACTGGAATACCTCCTTAATTCAATATCTAGTGTTTATATTGTGTTTAATGACAAACTGCCATGTGGAAAAAGGATAAGCGAAATGTATGAGTAAATTAGTGGTTCATAAAAAGCGAGTTTATATCGATGGTAATATTTATATCCACTCGTGGGACTTGCCACTGAATACTTGACACCTCGCACATTGCATTGGAACATTCATTCGTAGGAATTTCCAAACATAACAGATGGAACATTTTAGTCATGTTTCCAAACACAAATTTAAACAGCAAATGAGTGGACGCATTAATAACATGATAAAAAATAACAAACTCCAGTGGTTCACAATAACAAGTGTTTAAAATATTATTTTGTCACAGCAATATTAATATTTTATTTACTAAAGCACACAGGTTACATATTACTTAAATGCGAGGTATTCCGTATCCGAGGCATCACGTTAACGAAATTTGAATGAGTTTCTATTTATTTCACCTGGAATAATTGATTTTGAGTAGTATTTCTGTTTGAATATAAATTTCAGGGACATGTATATAGATAGGCATACATATCTTACATTTTTCATTAAAGAAAACATCATTAAACATGTAATTTGATTTGGACGACAAGAGTTTTCGATAATTTTTATATTAATGACCTTTTCGATCCCCTCCCACAAGCTAATGAAATTATTCATTATCTTTTTTATTTTTATAAAATTAAAACAGACACTTTCCTATTTAACCACGATTTTATTAGTTTCGCTTCGACCAAGCTTCATCAGGATATAATAATAATATAATAAATTCGTATAACGTCAAACATTATCTATACTAATATTATAAAGAGGAAGGATTTGATTGTTTGTTTGTTTGTTTGTTTGTTTGTTTGTTTGTTTGTTTGTTTGTTTGCATCGAATAGGCTCCGAAACTACTGAACCGATTTGAAAAATTCTTTCACTGTTGGGAAGCTACACTATTCCCGGGTAACATAGGCTATATTCTATTTTAAAAAAAATTAGGGATCTTTACTAAAACTACAATAATGTAACCCAAGGTGTAAAAAAATTACCGAAAATATTCTTTAAATCACGTGCGCTGCAAAAACTATTGATGATAGAATAAAATAATGTACTACAACTTTGTAGAACACATCATTATCTACAAAAAATGTCGCGACAGCATATGTCTAACTATTATAGTTATGCCACAATAAGTGTTCTTTTATTTAAAAAATTTAATTGAAATGCCGCCGCTAGAAAAGACTCTTTATTTGTATCTTGATATTAATTCTTATCAATATAAATTATTTTATATTCGAGACTGCTTCAATGCCTTTATATAACTTTTTGAATTATTCAATTCGGACATCCCATTCAAAAGATATCACGAGTTTAAAAATGTAAGTATTATACAATGTTAGCGTCACTGGGGTACGGGCCGTACGGAAGGACACCAACAAACAATCAAATCTTTCCTATCTTATGTATAAAAATCAAAAATTGTTTGTTCGTATTTTATACGCTGTCATACCGTTCATCCGATTGCGATGAAACTTTGGTGATTTGTTGTGCGCACGCCCGCAAAGGATATAGGCTATTTATAATGGTAAGTTCTGGCGTTATTGAATTTGTATTAATGAAAATGTGCGTATTTCATATATTTTAGTGGCAAGGAGGAAAGGCAGGGGGGAGGAGAACGGGGGAGGTGGGGTACGTGGGTGGGAAGACGAAGGATGGGAAGGCGGGGAAGGTAGAAGGGAAACGCGAAAGGGGAAGGGGACTCGGGAGGTGAACGGGGACGCACGGGAAAGGACATTCAAGGAGAATCAATTGATTTCTTTGCATTGCAACGCAAGCCGTGCTTTGTGCTTTGAGTTTTAGCTTTAAGCTTTGAAATTTAAGCTTTGAGCTTTGATTCTTGAGCTTTAAGCTTTGAACTTTATGCATTCAACGTTAAGCTTTACGTGTTGAGCTTTAAGCCTTGAACTTTAAGATTTGATATTAAATTTTGAGTATTGAGCTTTGTGCTTTGAGATTTGTGTTTTGAGCTTTAACTTTGAGCTTTGAGCTTTAAGCTTTGTGCTTTGAGATTTGTGTTTTGAGCTTTAACTTTGAGCTTTTTTTTAAGCTTTGTGCTTTGAGTTTTAAGCTTTAAGCTTTGAACTCAAGTTTAGAGCTTTGATATTAAGCTTAAACTTTGGCCTTTAAACTTTGAATTTTTGCTTTAAGCTTGAGCTTTAAGATTGAGCTTTAAGCTTTGAGTTTAATATTTGAGCTTTATGCATTCGGCTTTAAGCTTTGAGCTTTGCGCAAAGCATAAAGCTTAGCGCTAAAAGTTTAAAGCTTAAAACTTAAGGCTTAAATCTCAAAGCTCAAAGCTTGAAATTCAATGCTTTAAGCTCAAGGCTTTAATCCCAAAGCTTAAAGCTCAAAACTTGAAGCTCAAAGCTTGAAGCTCAAGGATTTAATCTCAAAAATTAAAGCTCTAAACTTAAATTCAAAGCTTAAAGCTGAAAGCTTGAAGCTCAAAGCTTTAATCTCAATGCTTTAATCACAAAACTTAAAGCCCAAAGCTTTAAACTCAAAGCTTAAAGCTCAAAACTTAAAGCTTAAAGCTCAAGACTTTAATCTCAAAGCTTAAAGCTCTAAACTTACATTCAAAGCTTAAAACTGAAAGCTTGAAGATCAAAGCCTAAAGCTCAAGGCTTAAATCTCAAAGCTTAAAGCTCAAAACTTCAAGCTCAAAGCTTAAAGCTCAAAGCTTGAATATTAAAGATTAAAGCTCAAAGCTTAAGGTTAAAGCTCAAAGTTTAACCCTTCAAAAATTTTAAAGCTCAAAGCTTGAAGCTCAAAGCTTAAAGCTCAAAGCTTAACCCTTCAAAAATTTGGCGTATTTTGTCAAAAGGTAAAAATGTTTCGATATATATCGATTTCGCAATAAAAATTCAAATAAATGGAATATTTGTAAACGTATCGAAAAACTAAATAGGTACTGGTTTTGAAAGGTGAAATACGCTTAAATAAATGGTATTATTAGAAATTAAAAAAACATTTTTTAAATACAAATTTTTTTAATGTAAACTTTAAAAAAATTTAAAAATACTCAACTGACATTTTTGATATTAAAATTGCTGATCTATAGAAAATGTGTTTGTTTCTGTCTATGTTTGTGAGATGTTTTGCGTTGCTAAACCGTTCATCCGATTGCAATGAAACTTTGGGGATTTGATGTGCGCATTCCCGCGATGGTTTATATACGTGTAAAGTGAGTTCTGGCATCATCTGGGACGAATGGGAAAGGGTAAGTAGAGCGATTTTTTTTCTTTATTAAGTGGCATAGCATATGCCGGGAACTCGCTATTGTATTTAAATGCCTGTGTCAGAATTTGGTAAATTGAATTATGTAATAGAAAGTACCTACCCTAAAATTCTAAATCTATACTAATATTATGAATGCGAAACTGCGTGTGTTTGTTTGTTACGCTTTCACGCATAAACTAATAAACCGATCTTAGAATTTTTTTCACCAATAGAAAGCTACATTATACGCGAGTAATATAGGCTATATATAATGGTAAGTTCTGGCGTTACGAAATTATAAATATTAAAATATTATATTTATTTTACGTTTTCTGTCGAAAAAGGCGGGTTATTTATTTATTTTTTTTTTTACAGTTATTTATTTTTTTTTTACAATACCGCACAAGAGTCCCAACTGCTCCCGTGTGGAGCCAGTGAGACTATGGCATCCCCAATCGGGGTATGTTGTGAGGCTGAAGGTAGTGGGGAGGGGAAGGAGATAGGGAAGAGGAAGGTGGGGAAGTACCTGGCTATTCAGATCTGGTCACTAAACACGGCTAAAGCCATTTCAAGCAACGTTTCAATTCTGAATGGTGGTCTTACACCAGGGCGATACTGATAGTATCTTCCACTCTGGAACGTGCCGCAAATATACTATTTATTTTAAATGAATAAATTGTGAAATAACACAAATGAATCAAATAAAATTTATTTGCGCACGCCGGGTTCGAACCCGCGACCTTCGGATTGTGAGTCGAGAGTCTTGCCTCGGGACCACGGAGGCCGGCAGTTATTGCTAACGTCAGAAGAAAAGCAAAACAAATCGTTGCCGTAAAACCATGTTGATATATATATTTTTAAATCAGTCATCGTAGTTAATATTTATCTCTAAAAAATGAATCGCCGAAATGTATTTAGGCGCATGACTGACTTCCGAACAACGGCACCAAATTGGATTTTACTACTGGTGAGCTCTGGCATTATGAAATATGCAAAAGGTGGCATGCGAGCTGTTTGAAAACTGAATGTACCGGGAAAGAATGTATGAAATGCGGGAGGGGGACTCGGGTAGGGGGTTCGCAGGAGGGGGAGGAGGGAAACCCGGGAGGGGGAGGGGAATCTGGGAGGGGGGAGGGGAGCTTGGGAGGGGGGTTCGCGGGATGGGGAAAGGGATATTGGAGTGGGGGGAGGAAAGGTGGAGGAGGCGGAGTAAGAACGCGAGACGGGAAGAGGACGCGGGAGAGGAAGGGGAGGCGGAAGGGGAACGGGACGAATGGGAAAGGACACGCAGGAGAAAATAATTTATTTATTAAATGGCATGGCAACGCATGCCGGGTACCAGCTATACATTATAAGAACAATCAATCACATTTGGTAACTAGCGTAGGCGCCTATTAAAAATATTTCTAATTCTTGATTCGACTCAAAGTATTAAATTAATAAATAATTTAAACAGTTCAACATTCGAAAATTGAATTTTTATTTAACAATCATTGTTTTGCAAAATGTTATTCCCAAATTTTGATATTTTTGACGGTTTCGCAAGAGTTTTTGTAACGACTAAAAAAAATCAGTTGTATTGTCATGCGGTTGTAATAATCCAGAAACCTTCGCGGGGGTTTAAAGAAGGTTTTCTGAAAGTTTCAAACATTTTCTATGCTTAATATAGCAATACAAAGCATCTCATATACTCGTGTACATCCCCAAGCAAGCATATTTTGAATTTCAAATATATATAGATTAACAATTTGATTTTAATTCTACTCAATGGAAACGGTAAAAAAGCTTAAATTTATCCAGAGCATATTTTTGTGTTTATAAAGTAAACCGATTCGTAAGAAAGATTAATCGAAAATAGTAATTTATCATCAATCTAAGCCTTTCAGCATTTTCAACGAAAATAAGGAAAAATAAGCTAACTATTTTAGCATATTATTTTACTTAGGCACCCGCACATACCCCGGACATACATCCATCGGTTTATCACTTCAGTGCAATCTGTACCAATAGAAAATAAACGCGTACCACAAACTTATATTACGATAATGTTGTAGTGCGAAAAAAAATCAATTCTATCATAAAACTTACGAGATTCATGCTTAAAAGTGACTCATTTTATTATCGTTTTTTTAAATAATGATACGTGTTTTATTTAAATATTAAATACCATTGCCGGTTGATCGAGTGAGTAGATTGTAGATTGAAACAAGGTGGCAAATAAAAAACAGTGCCCGACGGCGGCTAATGGATGTTTGTTTTGATTGTCGCGGCGCCGTGTGTGGTCGCTAATGGGAACCAAACTGTGGGGCCACCCTGCACCCTGCACCGTGTGCCATTCATCCTCAGTCCCTACATCCCGGAATAAGCAGAGGTACTGGAGCGCCACTAACTCTGATGCTGAACGAATGCACATAATTTTTTTGTTAAAAAAATATTTATTACTTTATTAACATCACATAGATAGTATAATATAAGTGTTGTAAAGATCACCAAACATGATACATAAATATGATCATATCATATAAGTTTTGGGTACACCATTATTAAGCCTTACATCTTATGTGTCAAGAATCAGATAACAGAATCGTATTTTTTTGACATTAGCTCCACACGGGAAGCCCCGAGGAAAAAAATTTCCTCAGAGCCTATGCCATCTTTGGGAAGGCTGTATGGACGGTCTTTTCAGGAAAATGAAGGAGAGGAATTCTGGGAAGCAAAAAGGCATGAGGGGTGGGTAAGCATCTGGGGGTTAATGCGTCCAGAAATGAACTGAATGGATGGACGAATGAATGCACCCGTACCGCTGCTGTGCAAGGCGATGGGTCGGCAGAGTCCAGATAGAGAGGTCTTGGTTAGGTCTCCCTCAAACAGTCTCGGCCGATCCGATCGCCGCCAAAATCTAGAAAAACCTCACCACATGAATCTGGGAATCTGGGCACCCCATGGGTCATCAAATATAGCGAACCACTTGGAGTGAATTATGACAGAAGTGTTGGTTATCCAATAAATGGTTCCCGGAGCGGCGGTACGCCTCATAAACTGTAGGTATATAGGTATGATGCGATTATTGTGAATTAAGCAAGTAGTGTACGCCAAGACAGAGTTTTGTGGCGGTCCATTCTCTCTTTATATCCCTGTGGAGAAACGGCGTGATAGTTAATTAGTTAGATAGTACATCTTTTATAATAATATTATATAATACGAGTAGAATCGCCACTGATAATCATAATGGTCATGAATTATCTAACGATTCAAGAAATGAACAGTACCAAGACCATTCTTTTTGCAGACGATATAGTACTGATATAGCAGATAATCAAAGTGACTTACAGAATAGCCTGGAAAGGTGGAGAACGATCCTGGAGGATAATGGCCTAAAAATTAGCAGGAAAAATACTGAATATTTGTACTTGTCATTTGAAGACCCAAATGTTGTAACTCCTTTCATGCAACTGGATGGAGTAACATTAGCCAACTGTAACTCATTTAAGTATCTAGGCTCAGTCATTCTTTATAACTTTATATTATTACTAGCACAAACCCGTTGAAAATCACGGGAGAGTCTGAATTCTTGAAAATGAAAAAAAATTATCTTTAAAATAATAGGTAGGTATTTTATCGTTTATATGAATTCTTCCACAATCAGTTCCAAATTTGAAAATGTCACTTAAATTGATAGCAAGTTCCTGAGTTCATTGAACTAGAGTTACGCAGGACACACGCACATCCGAAATTAGTAGATAGTATTTTTGTAATAATTTATTCTAGGTCAAGGATGCTAGTTATTTCAAGAGTTTTATGCTTTTCTAATTAAAAAAAAAATAGTGTGCCTTCTTGAAAACTGATCGGATTAGTGGCTCAGTTGACAACTACTGTGTCTGGTTCTCATCCAGGCGTTGTAGGTTTGATTCTTCTATTAGCTAAGTCCTTCATCAATGCACAGTGTGGGAGTTTTTCCAAATATTTTCAGGTTATTCGTATCCCGGGAAATGTTCATCTTTCTTAAAAAAAGAAATGAAAATAATAATTTACTTTTTGAGAAACCGTTTACTGCCAAGATAAAACCATACAGTAATAATGCACGAACACAATCAGCAGTCGTCTTAAAGGCTTTTAATAATCTAAGCTTGTTTGTTAACGTGGCCTAATGGAAACAAATGGAAAGCTAAATTGCACTGACACTCAATGTTTATCATCTGCAGGTTGCTACATAGTGTTTTGACTTCTTGCTTATATTTTGCTTTCAAGCAAAATCACATAATTCCGGGTAAAAAATAGAGATGCTTATTTTAAAGGTTTTAATGAAAAACCTCAATGATTTTGATTTTAAATAACAAAAAAAAAAGATTTTTTTTTAAGATATGTAAATAAGTACCTAAAATAGTCTTGAAAAAAAATGTTATGAAATTATTTATTGAAAAACAATTAAATTTATTAAGATATAATAATTGTATCGCCATATCAATCCCTTTAGTTACCTTTTATAACACCCTCACTTCGAACAGAACAAAATGGATAAAATAGCCAACAGCCTTCAATGCAAGAACTTTTCGTCTTTCTAGAACAAACGTCTTTATGGAACAAAACCAAAGCTGTATTGAAAGCAAAACATACCGCACCGAGCAATATTGATGGAAAATCTGAAAATAAAGCTATAGTTGAAGTTTTCCAGAATACTTTTTCTCCGCACCAGTTCAACCACAAACAATGGATAAACAGTTTTATACATTGCATCAACCTAAACAACAGACGTGCATTGTCATCTCCCCTGAAATGATTCAGCGAGCAATACGCAACATGGTAGGAGGTAAATCTGCTGGTCTCGATGGACTTGTCGTAGAGCATGTAAAGCATGCGAGGGGACACTTGACAACACTGCTCGCCTCTCTCTTCACTGCCACGATCGGACTTGGACGCGTTCCGAAAGAACTGTCCAAAACCATTATAGTACCGATCCCAAAAAGTCGCCAATTAAACCTGACATCTCCGTTAATTTAATTACAAGTCCATATCTCTTGCCACAATAATTGCAAGAATCTTTGAAAAGGTGATTTTAAATTTAACGGAAGACAAGCTCAATACAGAGAATTCCCAAATGGGCTTCAAAGCTGGATGCTCTACTGATACAGCCATATACAGCATGAAAAAGCCTTGTCTATCCAATCCAATAGGATGCATGCTTTAGGCAACAAGTTGGGTGGTATTGTAGATATATTTGCCGATTCCCTTTATAATTAAAATTCAATTTAAACCAACACTTGGTGGAATTCTATAAATTATTGTAAAGTGGGTATAATATATTTAACGATTTGATGTGTTATTGTAATGTTTTATATTATATTTTGTTCTATTGTGGCAGGGCGCGCTCCTTCACCAAATATGGAGAATTCATCTAAAGCCTCCGTAGTATACAAGTACTAAATAAGTATTTAAAAAAAAACTTTTTTATTTTGTTTATTTTATCTTTTTTATCTTGTTAATTTATGTTATGTAATAATTATTTAATGTGATGTTACTTTTATATGGCATACAGAGTATTGCACCCACCGCTCTGTTCGGCTGAAATAAACAACTTATTATTATTAGTGTCAATTTTTTTGTTTTTATATTGATACAAATATTTTACATTTTATGGTAAAGTTTAATAATGTTGGCCTCATTGGGTGGCTTACCCGTGCTGAGGTCATATTCCTTTATCCTTAATCCATACCTGTCTCCTGTTATTAAATCTGACGCTTTTCTTTAATTTACATTATAACATTTCATAATAAACTGATTATTTATTTAAAAAAAAAAAAGAATATTTGATAAAAATCAGCTTTTACTTTAAAATGGAGAGTCACCAAATAATAGACTTAATATAAACCAACCACTCTTTGTAGTTATAAATCATAAGGTTTCACAACAAAGTCACCAATTTTCAAATATATTTTATGATTATTATTTGTGGAAAAAACATAGAGGAAACTAGCAAAAGTATTTTACGAAATGGTGATTTTTCGAACATCAGAACATATTTATACAAAAAACATAATTGGTTGTCTGTTTTTTTCTTCTTCGTATTTTTTAATATATTTCTCCCGCAATTTATAATAATTAACTGACTGCTAAATTATTTGGTTAAGATGAAGCCATGCGAATGCAAAATCATGTGTTTTTGGTTTGAAAATTCGATCCCTTGAAAATTTGATCGCTTAGAAATAATATTATAGATGCTTCAGTTAAATACTGTGAGTAGGTAACGTGGCCTTGGAAATTTGCCATCTTGGCCTTGGAAATAATCGATTAGCATTTTTCTAAGTCTGGAAAAAATAGTGTATTAGGCCTATAAAATTACTTTCAAGTGCAAAATCTCCTACTAATAAATCCATTTTCGGATAAAGTTTTACTATATAGTGTGGAAAATTAAGTTTTTTACAAAATGATCAGAAAACATTTTAATGTTTGTGCCTGAATTTCACAAAATAAAACAAAACAATGCAATTTAGTTTTTTTAGCATGAATCAAAATAGACGGCGTTCAAAGAATTTGGAATTGAGAATTAAACCTTATGCCGTTCGCATAAAAACTGTGTACATTTTGTACCAGTTAACGCCCCTCTACGGTGGCGAATGGACGTCCCTAGACTTCACGCCGCTTGGTTCGTGAAATCTTAAATTTAAAATTTCCTTGTTATTATTATAAACAATGCGTAAGAAGGAAGTTAATGTTTTATAGGCCTTAACGAAATCAATCTGTAAAAAACAACTCTCAAATAATACCTTCACCAACCTTTCCAAAAAAGCCTTCTCAAGTCTTCAAGTTTTTTAAAGTCCTTTTTTAAGTGCATCATCTTAAACTAAGTTTAGTGGGAATAAATAGAGAATAGTACCCTTTACACGCAGAGTTCGGAGCGGGACGTGCCCCGCGCCACTTCAGGCCGCCGCGCAGAAAAGTAAAGACCGAAAGTAAGATAACGGCTTACAGCGCAGTTCACTGTGAGACTTTTCTGCGCGGCGGCCTGAAGTGGCGCGGGGCACGTCCCGCTCCGAACTCTACGTGTGGGGGAGACTAACGAGTATTTTTTGTAAATGTTATTGAGCACTACACCATCTATTGCTAACTGCTTGAACCAGAACCTATGAAATGAACCACTGTACATTTTGGTACTCTCCCCCTCTACCTACTCGAGGCTCCCCGTCCGCACTAAATTAATTCACAAATAACCCACAGATGTCACTCTACTCGCACTGTTGATCAGGTTTTCAATGATGATTGTTTTCAGGGTATGTTTTCAGGCGATGAATGAAGGAATTTGAATAGAAACAGTGTAACTTTGTTCCATTTCTACACGGTTTCTACTTGTTTTATTCATCTTGTGACTGGTCCAGACTTTCAGAGGGTTATTGAAAGTAACTTAATATGAATTTATTACTGATCATGACATACCCATACGATACGGATAAGTAGTGTAAAATTTAGTGATGGTTGCCATTACCCTCAGATCGTAGGAGCCTTTACCATTTCTCTTGCAATGTCTAAATGTTGGTTTTGAGCTTTGAACATAATATTGATATACAATTATTGGTTGAGGGGACATTAAAATAAAACAAAGATAACATAATCAACATTTGATATTATTTATTTTCTCATATGACAGTCCGAGTCCATGTAGTTAAAAATCATAAACGGATTACAAGAAATATACAAATTAAAATTACTTCTTAATATACAAAAGTATTGTAAATCACAGGCATCGCATGATATTAATAAGTTTCGAACTCTAGCATTTGACACATCGATATTCATTCTTAAGTTACGTGGGTCCTATTTTAAAAAATGCGTTCACATTTCTTCCAATGTTTATAAAGTCCATCATATCAGTGTCAAT
This sequence comes from Glyphotaelius pellucidus, assembly GCA_936435175.1. NCBI lineage: Eukaryota > Metazoa > Arthropoda > Insecta > Trichoptera > Limnephilidae > Glyphotaelius > Glyphotaelius pellucidus. The sequence continues at coordinate 24,103,514 of OW386537.1, forward strand.
TCAATTCGAAAATGCTAGACAGTTTTTAAATAAAATTTGGTAGAAGATTTCTCCATTTCGTGGAAAAGTAATTGGAGAAATGTGGATCAAACAACTTCCATTCAATACAAATATTTAAAATGTTTTGAAACACAATACACCATGTAGGTACTATCACCATGCTCATATCTTACCATAATCACGTCCACCCCTTTACTTATAAGTTATTTAATTATTTAAAGGTTATAATATCATAGATTGAGTCCAGCTTTCTGAATTCCTACTCCAATCGCTCATTCGTCTGTACACTCGTAAGTTCTATGTTCTCAATGTTCAATTCAAACTTTGAGTAGTTTAGTTCGAATTCCAAACACAAATATTCAAAATCTACGTAAATCAGCTGGATGGTTGAAAATTTCCAAGGATCAGAATAAATACAAGGTTTTTATTAAGGGAATGTGATAGAAGTCCGAGAGCCCGAGAAGGAATTGATTAGTAAATAGTTATTTCTTTACCAAAACCTCGGTTGATTTTGTAATTTATTACTTAAGTGGTGTTGCTTACACTCATCCCTTCTAGTCATTTATTTGCACTCATACAAGAAATCTCCAATCTTTCGACAATCGATTACAGTTATTGAAGACATCCCTAGAAAATAAGATGTTCACCACTAAATTAGAATAACGTAAAGAACCAGCGTTAACCGGGTCGTATCTTGCGATGCCTGTAATAGGATAAATACATGTTTAAGGTATATTTCGTGCAGGACTTTGGCATCAAGGTTGTTTGTTGTGTTCGTTATTTACTGTAATTTCCTAATACTTATAGTAGTGTGAATAAATATTAAATTCCTACCTATTTATCATAATATCATGAAAACTAAGTGGGAATAGAGAACTTCTGAAAACAGAGTTGCTCGCGATAAGCAAACTCGCGCTCGGACGCAGAAGTTGTACCGGTCCGGTCCACGTCGCGCCGCGCCGAGCTAATTCCTAGTTCACGAGTTGGTAGCAAACCAGCAACCATTGATGATTCGAGAATTCGTCTACAAACCAACAACCTTTCCATTTCCCGTAGTTCAAACGAAAACTGTGTTTCTGAAAGTTCTCCTTATAAAGTGCACGATATAGGTACATTATTATTTATGGTTTAAATATGAAGGTCAACTATCAGCATCAGCTTCTTCGTTCAATGTGTTCTTATGTATTAAGTATCAATCGTGTATTTACTATGACTTCTCCGGTTCCACATCCTTCCATGTTACATATAGTTCGGTTGCACTTACTCTCTAACTTCTAAATAATTGATTGTGAATAATTATCAATAATATGATAATGTGTATAACTACTGAAATAAAAACTTTAATAGACAATACAGAAAGATATTCGCCAAACATTCATGCAATGATACATTGCTGATAATAGGTAACTAATTATTGTAAACTTTTCAGATGATAACATTTCATTGACTAGAATCTTTAATGTGAGAAAATTGTAAATTTGTAGTTATTATGTAAATAAATATATTTATACGAAGATTTGTAAAAGTTTCAAATAACAATTGATAGTGACAAAATGTTCGCAAAGCAAGCGTAATTCATTTTGCGATGAAAACTAAAGAAAAACAAATTTACTAAAGACGAAGCGAACTCTTAGCATTTTAAAAAGGTGAAGTATGACTTTATCACAAATATTCGAATGAATGTTGTGAATTGAATAAAACGTGAAAAGTAGTTACGTTTTGAGTAATTACAAGAATACAGAAAAGGAAACTTGCTTTGCGAAAAAATGTGAGAGTTTTTCTTAATCACATTCCTATCACCTTGGGTAAAGCAAAACCCATTGCTAGTTACCATATTGCCGTGGAATGAACCGTTATACCATGTTCGTTGACATTACTTGATGTTTCTATTTCCCATAGGCCTGAGACCCTCATTTTTATCAAACAGTTGCCAATTGTTCAAGGCCACGGAACTATGGTAACACGTAAATGGTTAAAGGGCATTCCAGGGAAAACAAAAATCATTTTTCTGATCTTCGCACAGAAAATATCAATAACGATTTAACACAAATAGCGAGTTCCAAAAGAACATGTCAATAATTATATTGTAAGGGTATGTATTTTATCGATTACAACAATCAGTTAAAGTCATTTAAAAGCTAAATAAAAAGGAGGTAGTTTGTAACACATGATAGAAGTATATAACAACTTAAATCTTCATGCAGACGAATGTTTAACTATCGAGAATTTCAAAAACTGACAAAGTGTGTGCATGAATCGAATTATTTCTTCTTGATTAGATTAATCACCAAAAAAGATCGAAATCTATTTGTACATACCCAATTCATCATTTAAATAAATTTTGCATCACCAAAACGTTTTTATTTTGTGTTTTTTTGTTAGGAAAATGATAATTTTGTTTTATTACTGAAGACAATATTAGCGACTCTCAATCGAAAATTTGAAATATAAAAATCAGAAAAAGACACGGTCGAATCTAGGAATTGAACCAACGATCTTACTTTGCCCTTAAAGTCTTGACTGTATCTCTTTCTGATTTTTGTTCCAAATTTTCGATTGAGAGTCACCAATACTGTCTTCAGTGATTAAATATTTTTACAATACAAGTCTTACTCATTCAGTTAAAATAAAAATAAATTAATTTTATCATTTAAAATTACCCTTTAGAAAACCTATTCATCAAATTGTCATCAATGTGAAACTCTCTTTATCTCTTAATAATAGTATGTAACCATTCATTCGATGCTTCAAATTTCGATACAATATTGAAACAGATTACATAAAATTCTCACGTGTTTTTCATTCCAAATAATTTAATAATAAATTTTGACACACCAAGAATAGTAAATTGGCACATTAAATTCTTTAAAACAGCGAACAAAAGAAAAAGAAAATAAAATCGCGGTCAAATATTCAGGAAGACCTTTGTATTTCTAAGTACCTAGCTACAGTATAGTATTTTCATCAAATATTTAATATGTAGATTAATTTAAAGACTTTGTGTCTCTTCATTTAGAGTTTTAGATAAAACTTAGTTCAAGTTGATGTTATTTACTTATTTAAGAAGTATGAAAACAGAATTTTTCATTTCTAATCATAATAATACAAGTAAACAAAGATATTATAAAAGGATTGCAAAACAAATCAGTAAAATCTAATCAAATGTAACGTGAACAATTTTGAAAATTTACAAACTTTGTCAGCTTATGATTCTTCCATGACTAATTTATTATAATAAGGGTTCAATATGAATAAATGATACCTAAGGAATGGCAACCAATGACAATGAATGATAAAGCAGCAACATAATAGAATCCGTGAAGAGTTGTGGGTGGAGAGAGGAGGTGGGCGAGGTGACAGAACAGAAGAGCGGAAGAACGGAAGAACGGAACGGAATAGAACAGAAGGGGGTTGTTTGGTTGGCTGATTGATTGATTGATTGATTCATTGATCGAGTGTCTGCAGTTAGTGGTGATCTGGTTCGAGGGACTTGCGGCCAGAGGGAGGCTGCTGGCTCGCCCGGTGGCTCCGGGGCAAGGTAGTGGAGGTCGCGCCCAAATCCCCCATCATGTCTCTTGGTTTCCACACAGGCGAACCTACAACACACCAAACACCCAACTCTTTAGCTTAGTAATGTTAACTAGGAGTGGTAATTTTTTTTCAAATCAATTTCAGAGCAGAGACCACACCGAGGTGTTGCAATTACAAATTTATCTATTCACATCGAATAAGAGCAGTCTTATTAGACGTGGAGAAAGAGTTAAATGTTTGCTGATGGTATTCCTCACTCTACTTCTCCCTACCAGACACTACTCGGCAGGACTTATAATAGAGGCTAAATAAGCTTTCAAATAATCTTTAGTAAGCAAACTTATGTACGATTGTCATTGTGTTTAAAGTTTATTGGATTATTTTAATTACCCTTTTGGAATACAAATATACACGATGAAAAGCATTGCCGTAAATAAACATGTAAATTATATTCAAATTAGTAATTGTCAAAATTGAGATTGAATTAGAATACTTTGTTCGCAAGAATAATCGTGTGTGTAAACCAACGGACGTTCTTAATAATATTATTTTATATTCATTTTCAAATATTGTAGTTCGTACTGCCTCAGAATTGTATGTATGATAAAAATATGTATACCTACTCATAAAAAATAATTCACATGTATTTTAAGCATGGCGTGAAATAAATTGATAATATGGTAAACATGTATGTATAATTCATCACTATAATATAAGATGCGAGATCTTGAAATCACAACACTAATTATTTGTATAGTTAGAGGTATAAACATTTATTCGAATTCATAATAAGTCATTGAAAAAACTAGGCCTTCATTAGATAATAATCATGTAATAAATTAGTTAAGAATAATGATATTCGAAGCAAATGTCATAAAGTTCATTTAAATTTATTGCTACGTAGCTCCAATGAAATTTATTGATGGTAAAAATAAGGCCATTTCAAAGACATTCAAAACGTATAACTTTTGTGAAGTCTGACTGCCAAGATGTATTTTTAAAACATGTGATGCGCATTCTTTTGTTATTTTACTGCCAAATTTGTTATATTTCAAAGCTGCTGAAAGAATGTTAATTTGTGTAGGTAAAGAAACATAGTATTATTATATACCTATATTTTAACGAAAAATACTCGTAAATGCAAATGAAGTGATTATGACTACAAGCAGTTTATTAGATTATTATCCTCTCTACAAAATGCTTTCATAATAATGTAAGTATTTCGCTAATATTAACTACATTATTAATAGGTTTTATTTTATCATTGCCAGTATTTATTAATATACCTATATCTAAAAATTCTATATACCTCAATATTTACTAACACTATTTGTGCTACGCTTTGTATTTTAAGAATCAAAGAACCTTAGTATTAAGATATGGAAAGTGCGTCTATTTAAGATAATTTACCGTGGACATCCAAACACTTCGTCTTCAGTCATTCCCTCATTGCTGAGGTGGCCGAGAATAGGTTAGTAAGCCTGGTTGTTCGTGGCTTTCAGAGCATTCATTGCCAAGTCCATATATATCGAGGCGATCTACCCATTCACTGGTTTTGAGAGTGCTTGTGTCCATAACGTGTGGATATATGAGGAAGATCAGCACCTAGATCAATCTAATTTCTGTAATTTCTTCGCCACGTTTCACTTGCACATGCTCAACGCGTCTTTTCTTCAAGCAGACTCTTCGTTTCACCTATTTATCGCAACCCCTTCGTCACTTATAGACGCACCTAAGCATGCAAAGTTGCTGACTTTTTCTAAGTTCCATTCTACGAGTGTGTTTGCCCCTTCGATAATTCTTAGTTTTGTTGGTCAGCTCACTTGTTGTCACTATAGTTACATCTAGAAAGTGACTTCATTCCTATAATTTAGTGATGAGGTGTTTAATTTATTCTTCGTAAGAGAGTCGCCAGCAATATTTTTATTACTACTTTCTCAATCATAATGAGCCTTTCCCATAGTGTATTCACCATATAACGCATTAAATGCCATTGGTGAGCTGACGCATCCTTTCACACGATCTTCGCTTGCCAATTTTGATACGATTACATCATTCAGTATAAAGATTTCTAATATAATAAATCGTAATAAGTTAACTTCCACAGATAAGTCAATAGAACAGATTATAGCGAGCAAGTCGATCTCCCGACATTTTTTGAAAACTAGACAAGAAGTATCGAGAGGTGCCTATCTGCAAACTTTGTTTTTCGCATGGAATTTGCTTCTTTAGACCATGCTCGTGAAACTCATTGATGATATTTAACTTTATTTGAAGGCCATTTGGCAATCAGGTAAAATCTTTTGTAGAATGTAAAGATTTAATGGAATTGTTGGGCCTTTCTTAATGGCGCCACATCTCACCAGAAGTGACTATTTTATTGTATTTTAACGAAAGTTCATAAGTAATATTTTCAAAATCGTTCTAATCAAATCGAAGTACAAAGTAGTATAAATTTACTGATTTCGCATTATCTGTATTGATTTTGGATAAGTTTTTACATCAACTAATAATGCGTTATCTCATTCTAACGGATTTTTTTCCTTCAAAGTTTGAATAGTTCCGCATGCTTTTATAAAAGTAGAGTATAGTTGAGATTGGATAATTTTGTGAATTCAAAACATGTCCAGCGAGTCCAATGTTTATAATATAAACATTGAAATAGGCCAGATACAAAATTGTTTGAATGATAGCATTGATGGAAGTGCAGCTAGGCAATTTGTTGAATAATCTATTGAAAAAATGACTAGGTGTTTCAAAATAAATGATTTATCACTTAAAGTAAAACAATATCGGTATTAGAAAAAAGTGTACCAAGTATAATATGTTAGAGGTATTTTGCCGAGTGTCCATAAAAAGCTTACAAGTGCAGATAATTTAAAAGGAAAGGGTTTATGTGTATACTATCTACATACATTTACATATTATTATAATGGACATCCCAGACTAACGGGAATACGTTTAACATGCTACTATATTATATTTTAGGTGCTAATAAGATGATGGTTGCAATACATATCTGTGTTCACACTATCGTTTATAATTGTTTGCTTGTGAATACATGTCATATCGTACACGGTAGGTAATAGAAATCGCTAGGAAAACGTACGTATTTATGTAAACACATCGAAAGATAATCGCTGCGCTTCGAGAAAATCAAACATGTGTCGGCAATTTTCATCTCTATCTAATAATATTTTTTCTACCTACTTTAAATGGCGGGATTTAACTTATAACTTTAATGATTACATGACATGTACGATATTATTTCTAAGGTGTCCTGTATCTAAAAAGGTACTAATTTGACAAGAATGAATTTGTAATATACATATTTTTATTTACTATCTACTGAATTTATCTAGTCTATCAATTCCTAAAACTGGGTGCGAATACCAAAAGCTCATGGAATGATTCGATATTTTTTACAGTTTGTTATGTGAACAATTTGGCACATGTTTATTTATTTTTTATTAACAAAAATCAATAACTGTACATTCATAAGTAGGCTCAGTGAACCCTCCAATAACCCAATTCTGGCAATTTAATAATAAAATAAAATACATTTGAAGCTCTTATTATCTAATATTTACCCGTATAATATTTTTTATATTATTGAATTTAATGAATTGAGGAAATCCAATTACGCTATTTGGTTTTTGAGTAGTCCCTCCAAATACCATATTAGGTAATTATTCATATATAATACTCAATATTCCATTAGGCCGAACCTTGAACTGAATTTCCTTATTCATAAAAAGAATATTTAATATACATTTTTTTCATTAAAGGACATTCATGGAGGGTGGTGAAACGGCATGCAAAGTAAGTAGTGATTAGTAATAGACATTGCTTCTTAAAACTACTTAAAATTGGTGTGGATATTTTATCAACTATGAACAAAAGAAAATTCTCGGAATACCAAATTATTTTGACAAGATACAATAATGAATTGATCAATTGATCCCCCGACAGTTGATCCCCCAAAATGATATTTACTATAAAATTATAATTTATGTACATTATTTACCAATTTCAAACGTAAAAGATATTCAGTTCGACTTCAAAAATACCCTTAGTAATAATAAGTAATACGTTGGTATGAATATCAAAGGAATTTATACACAGTGTCGATTTTTTTTCTTGTGCGCTGGTACATACAGTAAATAGAAAAGCGGATTTTTCCATAATGCAATTGAATAAAAATATGTTTTATTCTTTTGTTATTCGGCGGTACATCCACTCTGCACATCCTTACGGGGTCGCTTAGTTATGTGTAATTAGGTATCACCTATTTTCCCTAAAGAGATTGCACATTGTATATAAGTACGCTGGGGGACCAATTGTCTGTGGATCAACTGTCATGGAACCTAATGAATATAACAATCACATGAGTAATAAGACAACAACAATCTTATAAATACATTGGAGTAAACTAAAGAAACTTAAATGTTTAATTTTGACTGTTTTAGAATCTATCAAACAATTTTTTTAAAAGTACTAATCACAGCAATTTATAATGTGGGATAGATAAGATAATGTATTTATTTTAAAAAATAATAAAAATTCCATTCATGTAGCACTGAAATTAGGTCGTAACATCTAATATTGCACCATTATTCTTCATTTTTATTGATGGAGTTGTTGGAAGACAGAGTACTGTGCAAAGTAATAAAACCACGATATTGAAGATTGGTTGGTAGCAGCAGAGCTATTATATCATCATTTAGTTAAACGTGTATTTCGTCATTATCTTCTGATTTGTCATAAGAAAGATCCCTCATGCAATCAATGCTATGTTCATGGGGTTCGTTGATGAAGTCGAGGGTCTCCACGCTGCTCCTGTCTGAGGAGGACATCTGTCTGTTGTTGAAGGCCAATTTCTTTTTGTTCTTGTGCGAGCGGCCTCGGTTCGCACTGGCCTTATGCTAGGAAACTTTGTTTTGCTTTTTGTTTGAAAGGTAGCACTGTACACACGTTGGCTTCTCAATAACTTTAGCTATTGATTCAGTAGATTTGGAAACGACAATGCCAAGCTTGTAAGCTTTATCCTCGTATCCTGCCATCGGTGAATACTGAGAAGCTCGATCGAGGGAATTAGTTCCAAGCTTAGCTAATCGGTCTTGTGCAGATTTAGAGTACTTCCTCGCCAAATTGGGAGATTTGTTTGGAGATCTGTCGGAGCTTGTTTGAGGAGATTTAGATCTCATTATGCCTTTCTTAAGAACTGGTTTCAATGGTGACTTGGAACGTTCCATTTCATTGGCTGGTGATTTACATCTTTGTGGAGATCTAGAAAAATCCACACTGTTTCGAGGAGATTTTCCTCGCTCGAAGTTTTTGGCCTTTTGGGACGTCTTTTCTGTTGGTTTTGGTGATCTATCCCGAACAATAATTGTCTTTGGGGATCTGTCTCTACTGGTGCCATTTCTGGTTGGTTTAGGTGACCTATCTTGATCAATACAAAGAGAAATTTCTCTAGTTAACTTTCCTTTTGGAGACCTGTCTCTGTCAAGACTTCCTTTTGGGGATCGGTCACGATCGATACTCCCTTTAGGCGATCTATCTCTTTTGATGGTTGCGCCTCCATTAGGCGTTTTGCTCCAAATTATAATACTCTTGGGAGATCTATCTCTATCGATGCTTCCTTTCGGAGATCTATCTCTGTCGATGCTTCCTTTCGGAGATCTATCTCTGTCAATGCTTCCTTTCGGAGATCTATCTCTGTCAATGCTTCCTTTCGGAGATCTCTCTCTACCTATGCCACCTTTTGGAGATCTATCTCTGTCGATACTTCCTCGTGGAGATTTATCTCTTTTAATGGTTCCCTTAGGTGATCGATCAAGATCAATACTCCCTTTAGGCGAGCGATCTCTATTTATGGTTCCTTTAGGTGATCGATCGATATCAATACTTCCTTTTGGTGATTTATCTCTTTTCATGGTTTCCTTTGGTGATCGATCTAGATCGATACTTCCTTTAGGTGACCTGTCTCTATCGATGCTACCTCTCGGAGAGGTCTCAAAGCTGCTCTGAGTAGATTTTAAACTACTTTTTCTTGGTGACTTGTGAATGATTACTTTTGTGACGCAATCTTTATTGTAGAAATAGTTTCCATTGAAATTTTTGTCGGGAGAAATATCGCGGTTGATATTTCCTCCACTGAATGACTTAACAACTCTAACTTGGTGCTCTGGAGAGATAGTGGCACTCAACTTACGGCAGTCGGGAGAGGTTCTAAGTGACGGGGAGGAATGTTGCTTACCTAGGTCCTTCACTAGCACGGGATGGTATGTGGTGGGCTGGTGCGAGGATTGGATAAGGCGAGCCTGGCTGCCGGTACTGCCTGCGCTTAATGTTGATGTGGTGCTGAAATTCAAACGCCATTGAAAGTTTCTTATGTTAGAAGAACTTAAGGCTTTTTTTAAAACGATGAATTATATTTATTGCACAACCTTTTAATTCAGTAGCTCATAATTGTAGCAATTGCAAGAAATTTAATAAAATTATTGAGATACATAATCGCTCGGCCGAGTACAAACAATTCTGTCATCTGGCGAGTTTACATGTAGCGTATTTACGTATACCAACCTTTTCTCAAAAATAAAATTTTTCTAAAAAGTTTTCACAAAATGTTTTCAATGTAAGCAATGTATTGAATTTTACGAAAAAATAATATATTTAAGAAAAGGTAAATGAATTTTAAAACACACATTTTTGGGCGTTTCAGTTGGGCAGGTATTTAAATCTTGAATGTTACATCAATAAGATAAAATATACCTAAGAGTTAGGTGGTTGGGAGTCCTTCCCAGTCCCTTTTTGTGAGTTACAACCCCTGCCTGGGAATCCTCTTCGCCTTCGGACTTGGTGCCTGGGTCTGAGCGCTCCAGCTCTGACGTAGTTCTCTTGGGAACGACAGGTTCTGGAAACACACAGGCAGATTTTTATAGTCACTTATTATATTCTGTTCTCTGAAATTTAAACGTGAGTTTCTTCAATTTGATTTTTGATTCTCCACAAAATTGTTAAAAAAACCAATAAAGAAAACAAAATAATGCTATTATGTCAAGGGGATTACTCTAGATAAGTACTAAATAATTAAGCATCTATCAAATTACTTTCTGTAGTAAAGAGGTGTTGTAATTTCTGGAAACTTAGGTATCTCTATTGTTGACTACCACTCCTGCACACGTATTAGGTACTTAAGCATTAAACATGTTTTTAAAAGGAACATGCGATATTTTCGAATATTCGATAGTATGAAACATGATCTTAGAGCTGGTCGGTGTGTTTTTAACTCTGTTCCACGTCAACTGGGGTAGTGTTGGAACATACCAGCAGTGTCTCCGAGGGTTTTGCTCCTTCCGCGAAAGCTGTCCTGCTGCGGCGGGATGTGCATGATGATAGGTTCCTGCTGCTCGTCTTGGGAGTTTCCTCGCGACAGACTCTCCACCTCAATGTTCCCAGCAGAGTGTCTCTGCCCGGGCTGCTTGCACTTTTTGGTCTTGCCCAGTGTGTGGGAACCTTGCATTACCTGCACCTGTTAGTTTGAGCTTGGTTATTTTCGGTTGTCAGGCTTTAAAACAGGGATCAAAGGGTCAATATACTATATTATATACAGAATGCACTACAATGTTATTTCGATTAATCAAAACTCATGCTGTCAAATTATTAAGTTTAAAAAACGGTAGGCTTTTAAAGATTATTATTTTGGGTTTGAAAATACCATGCTTTTTTAAGAATTTGGCAACAATAGGCCTTTTTTCAAAATTTCGAAAATCACGTCTGTGGAGAACAATGAGGACATGTGTCCATTTTTTCTGCAAATAATTTCCATTTCAACCCATTTCTTCTCTGTCTTCCAAAGACGCGATGTTCTAATAATTTATACCTCTCTTGTCAAAATCTTTAGAAATCCCTTGCAGTACTTTTAGTTCGACATGCACTAACCTGCTGCACTTTTGGTCTGTCCAGTGTGTGGCTGGAGTGGTGAGTCATAGACTCTTTGTGCATAGGTCCCGGAGACTGACTGGGCCCCAGCGGGTGTGGTCCCAGGGGCTTGGTAGGCGGAATAGACATGTTGCGGACACTCTCGCGGATTATCTGACGGATGGTCTTCAAGAATGCGTTACGGAAGTCAGCAGTGCTAAAAAAGAAAATATTCATATATGTCTGATGGAAAAAAAGAGATTAAGTTTGTTTATGTCATTTGAAATTCTTTTACTTCAACACAAAAGTCCAGGAGACGGGTTAACGAAATGACTCACCTATTGGAAAGAACGTATACTTTCTCGGATCTGCGTTGAAGCTGTGATCTCAGGTGAATGAGTTCCCAAAGGAAATGGCTATCCATGTCCTTGGCTGAAGAAGCTCGTACCTGAACTTCAGTGACAGGAATCAGTACTTGGTATCTTATTATTTCTACCTCGTTAGAGTTACTCTTTGACGAAACGCCCTGTAATATGATTAAATAATTTGTTAAAAAATATTCCATAAAAACTGTATAAGCATTATGTTTAAGTAGACACCTTACTAACCATCAATTTTTTCTTCTGTCTCAGTCTTTCTTTGCAAAGGAATACAACAGCCGATTTGAAAACAAAACACATCGCGTGTAGCTCTAAACCTTTCTTAATTTTACCGAGGAAATCCGAAATATTTAGCCACTCCACGCCTCCATAGTACAATAAATCACCTAGAATATGAAAAACAGCAGCAATAAAATACTATTATCATCAATCATAATAAAACATGTAATCATAATGCTTTGATACAATAAACCCATGTTTGTTACCTGGGCTCAAATCGATTGGCTGTTTGCATGACTTTTGGTGCTGTCTAAAGAGATGATCAAATATTGCTCCGTACTCTTCGTGAATTCGTTGCATTTCATTGATATGTTCAGCCACTTTCTCCATTCCCTTCAGAGCCTCTGTAAAAACGTAGACCAATTGAATAATAATTAAACCAAGTAAAATCAACAATACAAAGTAAATGTGGGTTTTATCAAAAGGTTCACACTGTCTGGTAAGATTCCTTGGTAGTGTTAGGAAGTTTTCGATCTTCAATTCCATATTTGGTAACACAAAAGTAATAAAAAAATGAGGCGTTTAATTACCAATCAGGTGAGCATGCTCGTCGGAGCTTGGGTCCGTCAGGTTTCTCAGCTGTTGAAGGAGCAGCGGATACTTGAGGATTCTCTGAATGGGTTTGATTAGGTAGGATTCCAGGGTGCTGGAGTGCTGCTGGCGAGGATTCCGTGCTGCTAGGAACTCTTGCAGGGCTTGGTTGCCTTCATCTGGTTCAAAAAGAGAGCAACAAACAAAACATGGTCAGTCTTTGCTGGCCCGTGCTTATAGCATGGAGCCCCAGAATAAATAATAATAATAGAAAATACTGAAGCAAATAAATTCTGGACTGGAATTTATCGTGTGATGAATAATAAGTTCAATAATAGTATTAATGTTGGAAATAAGAAAAATACTTACTCGGGTGAAGTACTTTTTGTGCTTTACTGTGACTTGCACAGAAAGAGCTGTATAATTTGAAGTGGTTCACATAGTATAAGAAGGTGCTTGCGATGGAGAACAGAACATTCTGAAAAAGAAAAGAAATTTGCAATCAGCAACAAGAATGAATTTTTCGTCTTTTTCAAGAATTGCTGCAGGTATACCATTAAATAAATATACCCATAAATGGATTTCTCAAAAACAGTAAACTAATAAAATTACCTTATATTGCCCAGAAACTTCAAATTGGTGGAAGTTGGGCTCCAATTCAATTGCCTCGTCGAGATTTTGTAAAAACTGTCTCTGGAACGTGACGATTTCTTGGATATTTCCAAATAGAGCGTTGATTTCAGCATTCGATAAAAACGTTTCTCTCTTCAATGGTTCTAAATAATTTTCTAATAGGCTATTAAGGTGCTGAAACGTGAAAGATATAAAATATTAGTTCTTTAGACAAACACATTTATATACCTAAACACGCAAATAAATGACACGTGATTTATAACAAATTTTACTACCCGGCTTAGTTAATGATTTGGAATGAAAAAAATAATCAAATAAACTGTTACATACAGCACAAGTTTTATATATCTCACAATGGAAATTTTATAACCTCAGAAATAATCAGAGATTGAGAGGTTTTGCTGCGTCAGACCAACAGATTTCCTCTTTCCACTTTACAGTTGTGCAAGATGTACGCTAGGTTGTTATATGTTTTGTCTACACAAAGGAGCCGTCTTTTCATTTGCCAAATGAATCTGATTCTATTTTCGTAAAAACTTAAGGGAACCCGGTGGTCTAGCCCCCCATATTTTCGACGAGTTTTTAGGATTTAAAAAAAAATGAAAAAAGTAAACAATGCCATTCAAACTAAATAAATATATTAAATGACTTTAATAGTACACAAAAAATATTGTTATTAAAAAAAATTAATTCTAAGTAGTTAAGGAACTGCGCTGAAGTTACCCTCCTCATAAATACTGAAGTATTCAAAGTAAAAACTTTGTTCTAGTTCCTGCGATAGGTACTGGTATACGGAATAATATAGTAAAATTTGAGACGAATCGGCCGTGTAGTTTTTTTTTGTTTTGCCTCACACCATGCAGAAAAAAGTAGTTTTTAAATAAATGAGTTTGAAGTTTCGCCCGGCCCTTTTACCTGCTTCTGTGCTGACCTGCTAAATGGGCTGTAGAATTTTAAATATCGTCAATACCATTTCAAAAATTTTACAATATATTTTTAAAGGATTATTCTTTCGAAATATGAACAAAATTTTATTTTTTTTAATTTCTAGACCACCGGGTCCCCTTAATTGTTTTTCGGAAAATTATGTTTTTGTAAATTGAACCGTCTCACAAGATAACGTGTTTATCTGTATCTATTACATAAATACAAATTAAAATATGCTTGCTTGGGGATGTATACATGAGATATCTATGTATTGCTATATTAAGCATAGGAAATGTTTGAAACTTTCAAAATACAGTTGTGCAAGATGCACGCTAAGTTGTTATGTGTTTTGTTTACACAAAGGAGCCGTCTTCAAGTGACCTTTGTATTTTACATAAATTTTTTCCAACACTTTCGCATTAAGTTAATCTTCCTGATAATCTAAGAAAAACGACAACGATTTTCTATGCTTTAAAATATCTTTCAAGAAGTCAGCTAATCGTATTATATTTTAACACGATTTTTGATTTTTTTTTCTAAAGTAGCTTCACGAATTAAGTGAGATCGGTATTATCATTATCATCAAATCAAAATCAAATGGTAACTCGATTAAAACAGAACAGTGACAAAACAGAAAAATATGATAAAATAATTGGTTAGTTAGGTGAGTTCAATATGTTGAGTTGGGAAGGTTAGGTTTGTTTGTTAATTTTCTTCACCGTTCTGTGTTGTCTGTTCTGTTTGATCGCGGAAATGTGAAAGTAATTTTAGTATGACCAACCTTAACATAAGTCTTTTCCGTGTCCCTGAGCTCGAGGATGACCTTCCTGAGGCGCTCCGCGTCACTGAGGTGGCGCGTGGGCGTGAGCGCCGCCCCGCTGGCCACCGAGCCTGTGGGCGAACCGCGCCGCGTGTCCTGCGGCGACCGGCAGAACCCGGTCACCTGCTCGGCGCTCTGGAAGAAGAGATTGCACTCACTTGCTGTTGTTCATCCTTTTACAGTCGTTCATTTTTAACATAAATTTACTTATATTTAACATGTATTTTACCTAATTGGAATGGCATTGAAACAAACGGAATTTCGGCCACAGATGACATTTTTTGTTTTTTTATTTATAATTTTTACATGACATCACTGGTCACTCAGCCGAGTGACTGCCAAGCTCCCATCCCGAATACAACGCCTACTGGTGTTTTATTTTTGAAAAAAATAAAATAAAAGTTACACTTCCGTCATAAGCAAAAAAGCAGCTGAAAATGTTCGATGGTCTAATTATGATTTTTCTTTCATGTTTATCAACATACTATAGTAAAAAATATATCAGGTGACCAATGAAAATCTTCAGCTGCCTCTTACACATTATTACTACATTATTGGCGCCTGTGCTATGACGAATTAATTTGGTACCAATTTAATATCGCCTGAATTAACAGAAAGGGCTTCAGCACATCATCATGATAATATGATGTGCTGAAGTTGAATGCTCAGAACAGAGCCCGAATGCTACAAGAATCTGAATTCTAATGTCTAGTGATTGTACTCTATTAATATAAAAATTATAATAATTTTATTACGTATATTAAAGAATTGTGAATATAACAATTCGTGAAGCTTGGTGGGCGTAATATGTAGGCCATTAGACCAAAAAACGTAATATAAACGTACTGAGGGTCGCAGCGGCTGCGTGACCAAATATATAAAGTTTGTTGGCGTCCAGCGTGCGTGCTGACGCTATCGGCAGGGTTGGAGAAAGCTCTCACATATTTAATACGATTAGCTGCTGTATCTGCCCCAAATAATAACTAGCTCAGGATTCGGTGCAAGCAGGATTTCCTCGTAACCTCAAGGCTAGTGCTCGTGGTCCGGAACTTCACGCTTCTCCATTCTCCCAGGGCCTCCCTCGTCAAGCAAAACACGGTAGGTTATCACATAAACAGTTTATTCAATTCTAGGAGACACAATAATACATAAAAAAGGAACGATCCTAGCTGAAAGTTAGTTTGAATGTCCGTCTCTCTTCTCTATCACGCGTGGTTAGGGTTAATACATTTAATTGCACACAAAGGATAACATGGTAATTGACTCACGTTTGATTATGGGCCAACAGCGGCTTCACACACTTGATTCTCTCAGTCTACGCACCGTCCATCGGGGAACGGAAGCGCACGAACGGCGAAACTGAACTGGTGTCGCCCATGTTCACGCGAACGTGGGCCCTGTAAGCTCGCTTGCTGAAGACTGAGGGCTTGCCGCTCCGAGAGCGGCAGCTCGGTTTGTCGCTCGCGGGAGGGGGTTTGATGCGCGCGCCTCTATATTGGCGGTTTATTTGTAACGTAACACTTCCCCCCTCGCCGCAATAAAAGCGACGTGGTAATGGAGCTGTAGGACTAATAAATCCTCTTACCTTTTCAGCACTTGTGCCAAAAACATTTAAGAGAAACGAGGAGAGAGAGAGAGAGAGAGATTCCTAGCTGGAGAATAGTTATGAACAGAACACAAAAGAGAAGATACATGGTGTAACAAGGAATTGTCAATAAATGTATATAAAGGCAGTGGCATACATAAATACAGTTGCAAAGAACAAGGATCTGTTGAAGAAAGGTACAAGGGTTATGCAGTGATAGAAAAAAAAAACTCTAAAATTGTATCATTGGTCTGTGAGCTAATGTTTGCGAACGTGGTTTGCGTAGGATGTCTGGGGTGGTTGAACGTTTCACTGAAGTTACAAGGTTACTTTGTCACAGTAACCTGGCCCATTTGAGATTACACTCAAGGGACACTAGGGCCTTTAAGAAAATACGAGGAAGAGAACACATGATGAGGCTTCTAGGTGGTGTGGAGAGTTCTACCTGTCACAGAGGTCGAAAGGGTAACTGCTTCCGGATCCTGTGGGTGAGCCAGTACGAAACCATTGAAGTACTGGAGAGTGGAATCGCAATTGGTGGTTGGTACACTGGTTTTTGTATGTAGTGGGATTGTTTTGTGGACAATCGTTGGTATTGTTATTTGCGCAAGGGCACAGGAGCATCCGCACAATGGCAGTAGGGCATTTGCATTATGCAGCAGGAACATTTGCATAATGGCAGCAGAAACATTTGCACAAGGGCAACAGGAACATTTGTATTATGCAGCAGGAATATTTGCATAATGGCAGCAGAGCATTTGCACAAGGGCAACAGGAACATTTGTATTATGCAGCAGGAATATTTGCATAATGGCAGCAGAGCATTTGCACAAGGGCAACAGGAACATTTGTATTATGCAGCAGGAATATTTGCATAATGGCAGCAGAGCATTTGCACAAGGGCAACAGGAACATGAACCAACCTAGAGCTGGCGTGCTCGGGTTTGTTTTGAGTGTCGGTTCTTTGTGGTGATACGATTCGCAACTACACGCACGACTCACACTAGGTTATGTTAGATGCGGTCGGGTGCTTTTGGTACGCAGGGATTGAAGGCAAGGGGCCTCCGTGACGGTAGCGAGGGCAGCATGAAGAGGCGCAGATGTAGATAGGGTGCAGAGCTGCTGGTTTTTTTTTTTTTTTAAAATCCGGCAAAAATTATTATTAGAACAAAATTCTTGAAGTTTACCTGCCTAGTAGACCAATGATGAAAAAAGTTTGGAGAGAAACAAGTGTGCATGTTGAGAAAAAGTTGGATTTGTTTGGCGTGTAGAGAGAGAGACGGAGAGAGAGCTAACTAAATGTGGCTAATTCCTAATACATGTTACAAAGGTACGTATTCAAGGACAGGTTCTGTGTAACCCCTTTTGGTTTTTTTTCTTTACCAAATACATTTCCAAGAATACGTGGTTGAGGGATTGTACGTATAACAAAATTCCCCATTCGAAAGAAGTTGGTCTTCCATGACCTATGCTCACGTCTATACGGTAGCATTTTTTCTACTTTCGAAAAACAAAACATTGCGTACAAGATTAGTTATAACAAAGTGGGAAAGGAGTAGGAAGTTGAAAGGATCCGCGTATGAAGATTGTCCCATTTGACAAACGAAACGCCAAGTGCGTAACGCATATATCCCCATTCACGGATAATTTCGAGGAAGGGGGAGGGTGATAATTGGGAACATTTGAACGAAGAAAACTGCTGGGGACTCGGCTATTTCCGAAATTCGACCTCTGGGTGGAGGTGAAACAAGGTCTACAGCAGTCATCCTGGCACATTACAATAATGACAACTGGGAAAGGAGTAGGAAGTTGAAAGGATCCGCGTATGAAGATTGTCCCATTTGACAAACGAAACGCCAAGTGCGTAACGCATATATCCCCATTCACGGATAATTTCGAGGAAGGGGAGGGGTGATAGTTGGGAACATTTGAACGAAGAAAACTGCTGGGGACTCGGCTATTTCCGAAATTCGACCTCTGGGTGGAGGTGAAACAAGATCTACAGCAGTCATCCTGGCACATTACAATAATATTTGGTAGTGTTGGACAAAAGAATACACTGACATAAAAGTCTAATCCTCCACGTGTATTGGGCAGAAGATTAGGGGTCGTTTTATTCTCCTACTAGTTTGCGAGAAATGACAGACCCTTGCTCAAATCTCACAAACCTGGGGATTTTCTTTGTTCGTCTCCCAGACAACGAGTTAGGTGTGTTTGTGTCCATCAACTTAACTCCCACGACACGATGCCCCATAATCATGAGTGAAGCGTATGATTAGTCCTTTTGAGATAGTAGATAGTTCCTGGGTTCTTGTGACAGGAAGTCCACGGGCATATTAATGATTACAAAAAAGGGGTGTGGACTACATTGAGTAGTTCACACATAAAGGTTTGATATTATTTCGTTCGCACGATTCATGGTGAGTATTGTAACGTCTTCACGTATAGCGTACAAGATTGCAAAATCAAAAGATTTGCAAGTAAGTTTTATAACGTCTTCACGGATAACAATGAACGAATTACAACTGGGTTGCCCAGTATTGAAGGGAGGTGCAAAAGACTAGGTATTTATGACATTTCTGACAAAAACCCACAGAGTAATTATAACGGGCTCCCCGTATCGCATTTAGTAGATATTCTGAGATTCCCATCTATGACGGCAGATTTTATAAGGTTCCCACCTATGATGGCAACAAAGGTTAACGTTCATATAAAGGTACCTATTCAATACAGACGGCGAGACATACTGATGTACTTAGTACAACAATACCGTAGCATAATAAATCCATATTAGCGTACGTTAAAGACTTGCACAAAGGCAAAAACATATTTGAAGATCTGGCCAAGATTTTATACTTCAACAATTAAGGGACGAAAAATTCTGGCGTGCTGATGGAATGTGAATTTCATCTAAGCTTACCGCAAAAGAGATCCTTTGTGGTACAACCCTTTTGGTTACGCACAGAGTATCGTATCGTGATGGTACAACTTTTGTTGTACTTACACGTACGATGGTAGCAACAATACAAGACATGCGCTTATCGTTGTTTGACAAGGCAAATTATTTACAAAGGTCCGATTTGAGTGTTTAAGACCTTCTAGGTTTTACTTACTTAAACAGACTGCGATGGACACACCTTGGTGTTATGAAAATTATAATAATGGGATGGGTTGTTCGCAGGGTGTTCACTTGGAGACCTGGCTTCTTGTTGTGACCTCGTACTTTGCACGTGATAAGTCACAACAAGGCAACCCCAAAATTTCAGTTTGAGCAGTTGAGACCCAGGGTGACTCAATGTTGCTGAAATGTTGTAAAAAAAAATTTATCGTTAATGAAGAGGCACGTTGAAAGTTGTCCCTTTTATAACGATACTTTCCAGACTCCACATTCAGTTCTGGGGAGAGCTAGAGCAATTAGGGTTATTTATTGAGCGCCATTCTATTTTCTTAAAAAACAGAAAAAAAAACTTAAAACGGGTAGCAAACATCTGATACCGCCGTGGGTTTACACAGGTTTGCTTACCTAATTTAATTACATATGACATAAGGGTTAGATGCACTTTGGCGAGGACCCGATATTTAATGTACAAAAAGATTTTCTAATATTTAGAAAGGGGTGACGAGGTATGACATGATGATGTGAAAATATGATGCTGCTAGTTGTGACGATGCACAAAACCTTGGGCACGTAGTCTCTGACTACTTGCAGTAAGCCACAGGGAATTCCTTTCTCCGAAGTGATCAATTTCAGGTAGAGGTGTGCATGCTTAGAAAAAACGATGTTTCCAAGGTTTGACACCTGGGGCAGCAATTAGAGGCGAATGACTGATGATGACGAGATATTTATACAAACAAAAATAAAATAAAATGAAACGAAACCACAAGGGAGAATTATATTTCTTCCATGACTTTGGCTACAGTTGACAACACTGTGCCAGAGCTAGAAAGGTTTCTAAAAACATTTCTTTTCGTTGTGCTCCGGTTTTATGCCGGGCGAAGTGCTTGGGCGAAAGTTTTCTTTGGGGAATCTTTCGTCTCTCTTTTGATCCTGGTATGCCTCCAGTAGCTGGCCGACATCTTTCAGTTGCTCCAGCGTGGCAATTTTCTGAGAAGTAATGATGTTTTCGTATCTGGGGAGAAGACCGTCGATTAAAACCGGGAGAAGTTCCGCTTCAGGGACAGGTTGGGTGAGCTTAATATTGATGGCCTCTGCCCTCTGTGTGAATCTAGCAACAGGCTCTCCGGAGTGCTGCTTGATAGCGAGTAGGGATAGCCTGACTCTATGTTGGGCCTTTTTTTTTTCGAAACTGGATAAAAGTGCCACCTTGAGTTCCCTCCATGAGTTTGTTTTTCTCTTATGTATCCTGTGCCAGGTAAGCATTTCAGGAGCGATGAGGTCTATGAAGTTCCTGTGCAGAATACTTTCGGGGATTCCTCTGACTTGGGCTGTTTCTTCTATTCTGTTGATGAAATCCTCCACATCCGTGAGTCCGTTGTATTTCGTCTTCCAGGTTGTCAAATCATATATTTTCGTCTGTTCCTGGGCTTGTACCACCAAGGGTTTTGCTTCGGAGACTGTGAGGGAGGTAGAGATGATTTCTGAGGTGTCTTCCTGTTGAAACTGCAACTTCCTGATGTACTTTTTGTTGTAGAAAGAAGCATATTGAATAAGGCATTTTTTGGATTTATTCCTGGGAGAAATCTTTCTACTTCTCAGGGCCTGTAGTAGTTCTTCCTTTTTTGACGTAGAAATGTGGGGGATTATACCCAGCGTGACTTGAGGGACTTCCATAGTGTATAGGGTCGTGTCAGGGTGACCTTACGTTGGGAGAAAAACGAGAACTCGACTCTTTATCCGTAATTGGAAAGAAATTTTTGCCAGGGATTGACCACTGGGGACGTATATATATATTTTTTTTTTTAAAAATGCTTCTGCGAAAAAACGCGTATTTGTAAGTGTTTGGGTTATTTGAAAATTTGGGCAGAGGTTTGCCTCTGGCCACGTGCTTTTTAGGAAAAATCCAAGCGTTTTGGAAAAAAAAATTTCGAAAATTTAAAAAAATCGAAAAAAGGAAAAATCGGAAAAATTTTCAGAGTCCGAAAACTGGAGAAAATTTGCGCAGCGATTTTCCTCTGGCAATGCGTTTTTAAGAAAAACTCCAAGCGTTTGGAAAAAAAATATTTCGAAAATTAAAAAAATCGAAAAAAGGAAAAAATCGGAAAAATTTTCAGAGTCCGAAAACTGGAGAAAATTTGCGCAGCGATTTTCCTCTGGCAATGCGTTTTTAAGAAAAACTCCAAGCGTTTGGAAAAAAAAATATTTCGAAAATTAAAAAAAAATCGAAAAAAGGAAAAAATCGGAAAAATTTTCAGAGTCCGAAAACTGGAGAAAATTTGCGCAGCGATTTTCCTCTGGCAATGCGTTTTTAAGAAAAACTCCAAGCGTTTGGAAAAAAAATATTTCGAAAATTAAAAAAAATCGAAAAAAGGAAAAAATCGGAAAAATTTTCAGAGTCCGAAAACTGGAGAAAATTTGCGCAGCGATTTTCCTCTGGCAATGCGTTTTTAGGAAAAATCCAAGCGTTTTGGAAAAAAAAATTTCGAAAATTTAAAAAAATCGAAAAAAGGAAAAATCGGAAAAATTTTCAGAGTCCGAAAACTGGAGAAAATTTGCGCAGCGATTTTCCTCTGGCAATGCGTTTTTAAGAAAAACTCCAAGCGTTTGGAAAAAAAATATTTCGAAAATTAAAAAAATCGAAAAAAGGAAAAAATCGGAAAAATTTTCAGAGTCCGAAAACTGGAGAAAATTTGCGCAGCGATTTTCCTCTGGCAATGCGTTTTTAAGAAAAACTCCAAGCGTTTGGAAAAAAAAATATTTCGAAAATTAAAAAAAAATCGAAAAAAGGAAAAAATCGGAAAAATTTTCAGAGTCCGAAAACTGGAGAAAATTTGCGCAGCGATTTTCCTCTGGCAATGCGTTTTTAAGAAAAACTCCAAGCGTTTGGAAAAAAAATATTTCGAAAATTAAAAAAAATCGAAAAAAGGAAAAAATCGGAAAAATTTTCAGAGTCCGAAAACTGGAGAAAATTTGCGCAGCGATTTTCCTCTGGCAATGCGTTTTTAAGAAAAACTCCAAGCGTTTTTGGAAAAAAAAAATATTTCGAAAATTAAAAAAAAATCGAAAAAAGGAAAAAATCGGAAAAATTTTCAGAGTCCGAAAACTGGAGAAAATTTGCGCAGCGATTTTCCTCTGGCAATGCGTTTTTAAGAAAAACTCCAAGCGTTTTTGGAAAAAAAAATATTTCGAAAATTAAAAAAAATCGAAAAAAGGAAAAAATCGGAAAAATTTTCAGAGTCCGAAAACTGGAGAAAATTTGCGCAGCGATTTTCCTCTGGCAATGCGTTTTTAAGAAAAACTCCAAGCGTTTTTGGAAAAAAAATATTTCGAAAATTAAAAAAAATCGAAAAAAAAAATTTTCACAAGTTTTCGTGGAAGTAATTTGTTTGAGAATTCAACAATATCTTGGGGGCATGGTTTCATTACGCGGCTTCCTATAGCCTGGCTTTAAACAGCACCAATTTTTTGGTATTTACCCGCAAATTCCCTTCGTCTTTTCGACAAGATATTACCTTCTTTGTCAATTGACAAGGTATTATAGTGTCAGATGTCAAGGAATCCACGTCAACGCGAATTTAGTATTTTTTGCATTCTTCGAATGTGATTTTGGCATGGCATGGCATGATCCGGTTTCATCAGACGACAGAGTCAAAAATACTTAATTGTCAAATGACAGAAAGAATTTAAATCCACTTGTTCCCTAGGTGTCAGCAAATGTCCGTTTAAAGAAACGTACCAGCGTGCTGCAAACTAGTATATTATTAAAAATATTTAGCACTTTCGAGACCAAGCGGATGATTTGTTTATCATGTACATGATTTTAATTGTTGAATAAATTCTTCTTTAATTTGTGTTTATTTCCACTATTCACTTGTATTGAAAATAGCAATTTTAATCGGCCGACACTTTGTAATCACTGTATTATTCGCAGCGACAACTTCCTAGGTTGGGCACCTTGCGTTGGAATACCGGTAATATTTTGTCGAGTGACGAGTCACAAATGATAAAATCGCGTCCGTAATAATTTAAATTGTGATTCGAAATTATGTTCGCGCCGAGATTCCTGTTGGAAGTGCTAGACAATTGGGAATAAACAATACATCATAATAACATTTCAGAGTTTACAATTGTTGCTTGGGAACGAGACCGTGGTGGAACAGAAAAAAAATTTAAATGGCCCCACGTTTAGCGCCAGTGTTGGCGTCCAGCGTGCGTGCTGACGCTATCGGCAGGGTTGGAGAAAGCTCTCACATATTTAATACAATTAGCTGCTGTATCTGCCCCAAATAATAACTAGCTCAGGATTCGGTGCAAGCAGGATTTCCTCGTAACCTCAAGGCTAGTGCTCGTGGTCCGGAACTTCACGCTTCTCCATTCTCCCAGGGCCTCCCTCGTCAAGCAAAACACGGTAGGTTATCACATAAACAGTTTATTCAATTCTAGGAGACACAATAATACATAAAAAAGGAACGATCCTAGCTGAAAGTTAGTTTGAATGTCCGTCTCTCTTCTCTATCACGCGTGGTTAGGGTTAATACATTTAATTGCACACAAAGGATAACATGGTAATTGACTCACGTTTGATTATGGGCCAACAGCGGCTTCACACACTTGATTCTCTCAGTCTACGCACCGTCCATCGGGGAACGGAAGCGCACGAACGGCGAAACTGAACTGGTGTCGCCCATGTTCACGCGAACGTGGGCCCTGTAAGCTCGCTTGCTGAAGACTGAGGGCTTGCCGCTCCGAGAGCGGCAGCTCGGTTTGTCGCTCGCGGGAGGGGGTTTGATGCGCGCGCCTCTATATTGGCGGTTTATTTGTAACGTAACAAGTTCTCATTAGGTTAATGATAATGATGATGATATTTTTGTGAAAATACGAATTCCACAATGCCAACCTTCTTTTTCATTGTTAACTTTAAATTATTAATTTAAATGTTTTCTTTAAAATGAAAAAATACATTCCACCAGAATAAGCATCTGAAAAAAAGTGTAAAAAAAACTTACAAATTTTTTTTTGGTAGAAATTGAAAACATGTGACAGCACTTTTGTTCAGGCAAATACTTTAACATAAATTATTATGAATAAATTACAATAAATGTTTTGACTTCAATAGTTTGTATTGTAATTGTTTTTAAAGAAAACATAAATTTAAATGATAACAGTCCGTATAGAAAAGCGGTGGATCATATACACAAAGAAAATAAATTAATATAAATATGTAAACGAACCCCTGAATACCAATATTATTACTTATTATAGTTTAAAAAATATAAAAATTTTGCTCTCTATCTACATCTGTATAAATCAAAGCCATATAATATTAGAATAATTTAACATTAAATTTAACAATAATACACAATTTCTTATTTTGATCATTATTCCACACAAAATTACATTGTTCATTTATCTCAAAATTGAATGGTTTTTGAAGAAGAAGATAACACTTATAATCTAAATGAAAATATGAGAGAAAACTAGTTGGAGATAATATTAATGATTCTAAATATTTGAAATATGAGATTGACAAATATGACGGTTTGACAGAAGGTGGCAATAGCGAAATTTGAAAACGCGCACGTCCCGGTTAGACGAGAGGTCTGGGTTCGAGTCCCAGTTGCGACCATTGTCTTTTTCTATTTTTCTGTGTCTTGTTTTCTTTCATATTTTCATTTAGATTATAAGTGTTATCTTCTTCTTCAATGATATATTACGTTGATGGGAATAACCTTCAAAAGTTATAAAAAGAGAGTTTTTCTCATAAAAAATTGAATGGTTTTTCTTTAAATTTATTTATTCAATTCTCCGTTTTCAGGCTGTCGGTGAGAAGATTGAAAATGTGATGAAGATTGCTCGGTGCCCGGTGCCCATGTCTCTTCAATATAATATTTATCTCTGACTTAAGGAACAGTCTCCGTGCCATAAGGACATAAAGTACATGTACAGGAAATGATGTGCGTTCTTTATAGTTACCTTGAGCAAATTTTCTATTTCAAACGAGTTGGTTCTGGAGGTGACCTTCCCCGCCCCCGCTCCCAGCTCCACCCCTAGTCCCCCTGCTCCTCCTCCCCCTTCTTCCGGCGAATAAAGCTCTTTACCTGAAACAGATTGATTCACTACGAACATTTTATAAGAGGTATTCAAAATAAACAAATCTATTCACCAACATTTTATGTACATCATCCATCTTCTTCTAAAAAACCTAACTAACAGTCACGTTGTTTTGTAGGCAGAAAGAGTGGACTGCCAAACAACTCTGTCTTGGCATACACTACTTTCTTCATTTACTTTCACATATTATCTTCTTTAATAATCTTCTGTTATTCCGACTCTTGATTTGCCTGACTAAAGTATATATATTTGAATCACTCGATCGTTCAAGACTTCCTCGGACGTCCCCGACTTCTTCTACCATTCACCTCCCATCTTCTTATAAATTATTTAGAAAATTACTCAAGTTGGCATTTTGAATTTTGAGTTGAATTTTGAGTTTTTGAACTCATGCAAAATCTTATTCAACATTTATGATGTCATCTGCGCCAATCGCTAAATTCTTTTTTATTAATGAATTATTTTCGGTTTGCTCGTTTGTCGAATCAAGTCGTTTTGGCTACCGAAACCCCAATAAAACTTCGCAAAAAAGGCGTCGGAAGCCGAAAAAACTATGACGTAATAATTATATACAAATAAATATATTTAAAATAATGTAATAATTGAAAGTTCAACAAACTACGTACAAAAATCAGAAATAAAGAAGATTAAATCGTTACACGAAACCAGTTCTGACGTAACAAACAAGAGTAGAAAAATAATACACATTTTTTAAATAAAACCTAACTTTCAGTGGTAATATAATTTTCGACCCAACCGAGTACAAAAAATAAAGTTATTTTCGCTGGCAGGTAATGGCGGTCGCACCAGCAATGCTTTCCTGTGACGATATTTATACGGCCGAAAGGTCGCCAATTTTCGTTTTTTATGAATAAAAGATTTTAATGAAAGTCACTTTCCGGAATATAAACTATATATTTACCAATTATTTTCCCCCTTTTTACCGCCTTACAAGTTACAAAATCAGAAACCAAAATAATCAGCTATCATTTTACAAGACATAAACAATTTTTTTTCATAATATTGTTAACTTCTGTGTTGTGTTAATTATGTCCAAAGTCTCTTAATTTCTTCGACGCTGCTAGCTATGTTGCAACCTCTTCCTCTAATTCATAATAAACCTTCGGAGGCTCCAACGGAGTTCCCAATGGCAGGATTCGAACCTCGAACCTCGAACTACATCCATTTATAACATTACATCATCAAAAATTCCGTCATTATTTTTTTCCTTAATTTTTCCCTCTCTCTTATAATTTATTTTTTGGCCATTGCCCAAAAAGATTCAATTACTTTAGGTTTTTTCCCCATGACTAACTTTTGATGAAACCACATTTTGGCGACTATGAACTTCCACCAACACAGGACCAGGCAAATAAAGTCATTGAAAGTTTTGCATATTTTCCAGGACCGATTTATTCAACCGGAATTATTTTACTTGGACCACTCAGGCATCGCGTCAAAACAATCTACCCAGTGAATAAAAAAGGAGACATATGATTCCAAACCTTTTTTCAATTTGTACTACTTCCAACGGATTAAAGCGTACCACAAGTATCTACACTTAGACCATTCTTAAGAAGGATTTTTTTATGGTTTAATTAAATTCTTTCGATACGTATATAATGTAATATAATATTACAGGATTCATCAAGATTTTTATTGTTTTTTAAACATGGCTCGAATCTGACAACGAATAAATTTTTGTAAAGAAAAATAAATTAGTTCATTGTGTTGGTTCACGTACACGGCAAAATTTCCATTCATTCTCCGACACGACGTCACACACGTGGAACGAGCTACCGGGGTTAGCCTTTCTTCTCTCAATCGATTCGAATTGTTCAAGACCAGCAATAACAAATCCCTACCTATGGTCCCTTCGTTAACCCGTTTCACAACGTCACCTCACCGGTTGGCGATACAGTTCCCTTGGTTGTGTGTTCTTGCAAAAGGGAAAGCTATTGAGAGGTTTCTCATACGAAGAAAAGAATAAAAAACCTATTCAAAAGCAATCTCTAAATTATGCGTACATTACTTAAATTTTGCATCGAGCTCGTTATATTTTGGTAATTAAAATAAATGTGGATTAAACAGATTTACTTTTATATATATTTTTCATCGTTAAATGAGTAAAATGTCATTAACATTATTTGCGGATAATGTAGTTCTTGGTATTTGGGTTACGTGCGAATACACAATTCGCAAATCATTGATACAGGTATGAGGTATGTTAATAGCGTATGAGTGCTTTTGACAATTATAATTCTGAATTGCTATTGAAAATCGGAAACTCAATACTTCGAGGGTATTTTGGGATTCATGAATAGGTGATAGAGGTTGAAAATATTGACATTTTGAATGTATTTCAGCCACGGTTTTAAATGAACGGGCCAATTAATGGAATATTTAAATACCAGGTATTGGCAAAATTACTCGAGTCTTCTTACGACTAATAAGTATAGTAAAAATTTGAAAGGATTTTTTTGGGTATGTTTTAGTGTTAAATTAGAATCAAAAGGCTTAGGTCTTTGATAACGCGTGACGAAAATGCACAATAATATATATATTTTCATGCCGTGTAACTGCTAGTTATTGTCATAACTGTATGTTGATATTGCCGTTTGATGGCGTTGGTTTCGCCTATAAATATATCCTATTTCCGCCATTAAAAAAAGTTTTTATTTTATATTTAACAACCATTGAAAAAATTTAGGTCACTAAAGTTGAGTTTCATTTTCGTCAAAATTAAAAGATAAAATAATTTAAAATTAAAATGAAATCGACCCAAAAAAAATTACATGGTCAGAATAATCTACTCGCGAATACTCAATACAACGTCAGAAGCCGCCGATGCAACGATACCAACCGAACAGAAAGTTTTTACACATTTTTAATTTGAATTTGAACGATTTATTAATTCTAAGTGTTAATAACATTAAAATACCATTTTGTAATTACATAAACGGTGTTTGATGATCGCAATATTTTTCACTGGAGTTACTTATTGTTCAATAACGCCAGGAAGATGCAATGCAATTCAATTGATGCAACGCCAGGAAATATAAAATATTCGTTTTTTTTAAATAATCGTAAAATAAAACCGGAGAATGGCGGATGTCTTATCAATGCCGTGTATGCCAGATTCTCATAAGAAAATTCTCTCCTTCCAAATCTGTCCTTCCACGTAGCACCCCAATAATATCGTTAGTTTCATTGGCAGAATTATTTATCACGCGACCCGAGTTCCTGGCCCCGTACGTCAGTTGGGTACGCCCGAATCTTGAGGCCATCCGGATAACTGAATAAAAATAAAGTTTAAATTCAAATCTGCGAGGGCTGGCAGGGATAGTTAATTAGTAGTGGCCGTCTGAGTTGGGTCGGCAGAAAGCAATTTGTACTGCGGGGTAATCTTGACAGCACACGCTTACCTTATACCTTATGCCTCCTGCCTCTGCCTTCTGAGAGCAGAATATGGGGTTGAAATGCGAATATTCTTACGGAACGTATTCCAATGAGAACGTTAAACTCTGATGAAACAATTAAATTACGATGTCACTTTGAATTTATACGAAACCGATTTGCGTCTAGTTTGTGGTTAACCGAGATGCATAACTGAGGTCCATTGCAGAATGCGGGACTGGAATAATTCCAATTCGCAATTATTGCAAATATTCGTACAGAAAATACATTTACTGTATTTTGATAGCTGATAAGTGTAGTGACATGACTTCTAATTGTGTAATTTTAGCGTTTATTCAAAGCGTGCATATTCCAAAGAAGTTGGTCTTACAATAGTTAACATTTGTGAACAATAATTTATTCAAATACGGTCAATATCGTGCATGTCTCTCCAGCGGCAGTTCATTCGGACACGACGCGTTTAGTTCGTTCCGAGTTATTTATTTTTCTATCGGTGCGGCCTTTAAAAATGCGTCAAAAGACTTGATTTAGTGAAAAAGATATTCATAACATCAAGAGTAATAAAAAATAACAAAGTAATATCGAGCAAATGGATTCCGCCACGTAACTCCGTGTTTGTTCTCTGGTGAATTTGTTTATCTTGAAGAACTTACCTGGTTAATGCTTTTGGGTTTGCTTACTCAAATGTCTTCGCTCCACTGACGTGCACAGGTTTACAAAGGGAAAAAGTTTGAGAAATGATTTTGTCAATTTAACTTTTTTTAAATATTTATGCTAATTCTTTATGTTTATTTTCAGTCGGTTTTATTTCATTCTATTCAGTTTTGGATTCGGTACCTACTTTTATTGTATTTCAGAAGATAGTTCTAAGGAGGGGGAGAATGGGTGAGATGACAGCCTCCGTGGTCCCGAGGCAAGACTCTCGACTCACAATCCGAAGGTCGCGGGTTCGAACCCGGCGTGCGCAAATAAATTTTATTTGATTAATTTGTGTTATTTCACAATTTATTCATTTAAAATAATAAATAGTATATTTGCGGCACGTTCCAGAGTGGAAGATACTATCAGTATCGCCCTGGTGTAAGACCACCATTCAGAATTGAAACGTTGCTTGAAATGGCTTTAGCCGTGTTTAGTGACCAGATCTGAATAGCCAGGTACTTCCCCACCTTCCTCTTCCCTACCTCCTTCCCCTCCCCACTACCTTCAGCCTCACAACATACCCCGATTGGGGATGCCATAGTCTCACTGGCTCCAGACGGGAGCAGTTGGGACTCTTGTGCGGTATTAATTGTAAAAAAAAAAAAAAAGATGCAAGATTAAGCAAAAAAATGCGGGAAAGGGACGGAGGAGCCAAGAAGAAGCAAGAAGAGGGGCGAAGAGACCAGAGGAGCCAAATGACACAAAAAGAGAAAATGTGACGCATGAAGTGGCAAAAAGAAAGATTAGGCAAAATAAGTCACGACGAAACAGGATAAAAGAAGAGGCAATGAAATACTAGAGGACTCAAAAAGAGGTAAGAAAAGCCAAGAGGAAGCGGAAAGAAGCAGAGAGACGCCATGAGATGTAAAATAATGCAGGAAGTGTTAAAAAAGAGCAACAGAGAGAGGAGATTATAATGGACTAGAATAGTAAAAAAAAACAAAAAAACCAAAAGAGCCAAGAAAGACAAAGAGAGGACAGGATGAGTCAAGAAGTTGCAAGAGAAGATTAGGAGAGTCAAGAATAAAGTTAAGAAGAAACACGTTAAGAAGAAGCGAGAGCTAGCTAGCGAAAGCAATAAAAAATCAAAAAAGTAAAAGAAGAATTAAAAAAAGACCAGAAGCAATAAGAAAAGCCAAGAAGGGACAAGAAAAAACAAAAAAGAGAGTTAAGAAGAATCAAGAAGAGACACGACAAGCCAAGAAGAGCCAAGAAGAGTCAAATAGAGACCAGAAGGGGCGAGAAAGTGCAAGAAGTGTCAATAATAGTTAAGAAAAGCCAAGAAAAACCACGAAGGACCACGAAGAACCAAGAAAGGCCGAAAAAAGGCAAAAAGAAGGAAGAAAAGGAAAAAACCTCGCACAATCAATTATTTGCAATTACTGCCCATCCTAAATTCCAATATTGGCTTATTGGGCTAATGTAAACCGGTCGATTGAAGTACAATATCCTTCCTAACCTCAGAGCATGTCTTCCAAGTCCTAACAAATCAGTGCCCCTGGTGTCAGTCGCATCGTGACAGGAGTACTCCTGGCTGGTTTAGTACATAAGAATCGAATCGGTTCGAAATAAGATTGTCCTGATTATCCTGATGAAGCTTGGTCGAAGCGAAACCGGTAGATATATAAAATAATAAATTCGTGGTTTAAATACAAAGTGTTTTAATTCTTATAAAACGAAATAAGATTATTAATACCGTACAATGTTTTTATTCAAATTCGATAAAATTAATGTAAGTGGTGCTTAGAGCCAAATACACTAATACTTAAAGTATCTACTTTGTGGTTTCTTCGTAACCACAAATATTGTCTTTACATTACTAGTTAAATCAGTCAATATTCTTGGTTATCAAGGAACATCAAAGCGTTTTTAGTAATTCCAACTTTGACTATAAATCTATTGAGGTTGCTTTACCAAAACATCATCAAACAATCAAAACATGTCTCAACAGACTATATTGAAAACCCGAAGAATGGGTTAACATCAGCTTATATATTTTATGTTAAATAATGTAGTCAATTAACTCCTAATGGAAATAACGTTTAAAAAACAAATTTGACGTTGATTGTACCTAGAATACTTGCAGTCGTAACTACATGAAATGTAGATACAAGAAGACCATATTTATAATAAATTTGAATCTAAAAAATATTTATCACTCATTGTTACTGTTTGTATGAGCAAACCATTAACTCTGGTGTCACTATAATACGTATTCTAATAATATAAATATGTAGAAGGCCCTATTTCGTACTCATGATATTGCTTATTACCGTAAATAGGAGGGTAGTAGGTAAATAACCGCTTGCTGACATTCTAAAACTGGTTTACTTACCGAGTGAAAAGTTTCCTCAATTCTCTGTCGTGCTACGAAATCCTGCCCCCTTTTCGATTAAGTTCACAAAAAGCGTATTTTTACACGAAATTATAAAGGCCGGAGTAACCTCGCTGGGAAACATTGTTTGTTTCCTAATGCCAACCCCCTCCACCCCTGTGTTTGGATTTATTTCTAGACGGAAAAGATTTCCAGGGGAGGATTCAACCAAGGCTCGGTCGGAGAGAAGCTGAGATTGATCGACCGACAGAGGATTCGATTAAAAGCGGTTTGTCCAACTTTATAACTTGGCAGGGTACAAGGCACAAGGCACAATGCAGTGATCTCTAGCGCTGAAAGCCGCAGCTGTCGAGAACGAGTTCTGATCTTGTCAAATGGAATTGGCTCGATTCAATTGATTTTTCAACTGAATTTCTATGGTATCGGTCACTCAACAGATGGGTAAAGACAGAAAGTTTTTTAAGCTTACACACCAACAGAATTAAATTATGAAAGAAGAAAATTAATCCCATTTTAGTTTGACACTACAATGATGAGTGATGATCAACTGCTGCATTTTAATTTTAATAAGAGTCACCGTCTTACAAAAATAAGACACATATTTTACCTTCCTCGTGGCAAAATATACAAATGAATTTCCGAGCAGATTGAAGTCGTAATGAACAGATATGTATATAACCCAAAACAGACCGAATTGCGCCCTTGTATGAATGAGGATCTGACCTAAAATCGTATAAACGACACATTACTTCTAGAATCTTTTTAGTGGTATCTTCAACTAATTACATTTTCTACTTCATTTAAATGCACACAACCTAATA
This sequence comes from Glyphotaelius pellucidus, assembly GCA_936435175.1. Taxonomy (NCBI): domain Eukaryota; kingdom Metazoa; phylum Arthropoda; class Insecta; order Trichoptera; family Limnephilidae; genus Glyphotaelius; species Glyphotaelius pellucidus. The sequence continues at coordinate 24,136,630 of OW386537.1, forward strand.
ATTAGAAACATTTTTATACTCATCAGCACAAATTTAAAAGACTTCCGAAATATTGTACCATCGTGTCCGGAATTCCAATTGTAATCACTAGAAAAATTGAAGGAGTGACGTCATCCATGACAGTAACACAAAGGTTTTATTTTATTTTTAAATAATGAGTAAAACCTCAAATTGTAATATTTAATTAATGAAGTCAATATTAGCGAAACTCAGGCAAAAATCTGAAATAGAAAAATCAGAAAAGGATACGGTTACATCTTGGACACAAACCCAGGACCTATGACGTGCCGGATCAGTGCTCTATCAACTGAGCTAATGTGTTGCTAACCCAGCTAATGATCTAATGTATATTAAATAAAAATGGATACTTTTATGCAAAACACTATCTTGATAGCATTTAGTTCTGGTTAAATCTTGCATTCATACATAAAGATAGCAGCCAATAAAATATGCGCTAAGAAAATGAAGATATTGTTGGTAGTTCTTGGTCGAAGAATGATACAGTTAAAATGACCGAATCGGATAGGGACACATAAGCTCAGTTGGTAGAGCACTGATCCGTATTGTCTTAGGTCGTGGGTTCGTGTTCCAGATGTGACCGTATCCTTTTCTGATTTTTCTGTTTCAGATTTTCGATTGAGTTTTGCTAATATTATCTTCATTAATTTAATTAACAGTTTGTAATTACATCCCACGGATGCCCAATTTCATCCCCTCAGAATGTGTCTTCTAGAATTAGATGCATTTTCACTCAAGCACGTTTATAAATACATAGCTGTTATTATAAAATGGTTTCTACTAGCCCAGCCACCTGCTACAGAGTGCACGTTTAAATATCCACAAGAATTTGTGGATATTCAGAAATTTAAAGGGCACTGAAACGTTTTCAAAAACCGATGGCCTGCATTCTGAGTAGAAAATAACATAAAAATATCAATAAATATCATCTGAACGCCTATGAGAAGTATGTTTGTAAAGGAATACCATGGTTTATTTTTCCTTACAAAATTGTTTTGATTTCACAACGTAAAAGAAAATTTTATTAAAAAACAGCGAACATTTTATCGACGATGAAACGTCAATTTTCCGATGATTTATGTTTTCTAAAAACTGTTAGCGTTATTGAATAAATATACAGAGTTTTCAATCACTTCTCCATTATGTCCTGACAAAGGAATCTTAATTGAATAGCCGCGTCATTAAAAAAAACGATGAGGAATATTTCGCTCTTGTGAATTTATCAATGATGTCAGAAACACAAAACGGAGTTTATCAGGGCTTAGCCAAACACGTGGATATGTGAGAATTATCTAAACTTATATCTATATCTATACCTCTCTTTCAATGTGCTGAACATTGTTTAAGTACTTATACACATCCCATTGTTTATATCAGGTTTTTTTTAACCGATAGCGAATGTTGCAAGATTCTTTCAAAGCTGTAAAAAAGTCGGGTATGTTTTTAGGTTTTCACGGCCAAAAAGTATTTTTGTTATTGTTTTTGGGGTGTTATGCCGTGTTTCGCTACCTCCTTCATTAGCCAACGTTTCAGACAGCGTTACAGTGTCCATCATAAGGTCATCTGCCCTGACAGCATCTGCACAGACAGCGTTACAGTGTCCATCATAAGGTCATCTGCCCTGATGATGGACACTGTAACGCTGTCCGAAACGTTGGCTAATGAAGGAGGTAGCGAAACACGGCATAACACCCCAAAAACAATAACAAAAATACTGTAAAAAAGTCGTCTATTAGCATACCATAAATCAATATTGATCAAACTCATTACACTGATGTTCAGTCGTTCAGTTACTACCATTTTTACTGGTGCGTTATTGTATTTTCTGAGAACTATACTAGAATAGCTAAACTATTAAACTATAAGAACTAAAAAGAAAAAGTTCAGTATTCTACAATAAAATTCTTAATTATCTTCACAATCTGTAGTAGTGTAGGAGTACAAAAATATTAACATTGTTAAGAAGTATTTCAAAGCTTATTCCGTAAACCTTGTTTTCAAATTTACCGGGTAAATTATACTCTTCGCAAAGTTTTGGATACTAAATGAAAAATTTATTTCAAAAGAAAAAAAAAATAATCACGTTCTTTATTTTTAGGTCTTACAGACGATATAATCAACTCCACACGAAGACGTAATATTATTTGAAAGTGTAGGAACGTGATATTTTTGCACAATTTAAAGCTAAGGCGAATTCTCTAGCCATACTAGCATCGCTATGAATATTCACAAGAAAGCATTCTTGTATAAATAATAGTATGCGGCGTATCATTAGTATGGAGTAGTAGTTAGTTATGTTGGTTAGTACTATGTTAATGTTAGTACTATATTGATGTACTATAGTATTACATCAACAGTCTAGATACCGTAAAACGGTAAACGTAAGTAACGTGAAAGCACACCGATAGACACACTTTGAGCTCAATACGAGAAGGATATATTGACGGAGAATGTATTAGCGCCGAATACAATGGGGAGAACCACCCACAACTTATTTATAGACCCTCTACAACCTACAACATATTCTGCCTTACAACACATTGTAGGAAGTCAACATTTAAAGAAGCCTTGAACCTTTTTCCGAATCCCGGACACAGCCGATATCGCCTGTATCAATATCTCACCGTAAGGATGTTTGGTAAGTGCCGGATATGTGTATAATGTGTAGGGATCGGAGGGAATTACTCATTGTGAATATTTACCTAGCACAGTTTACTCTGGGCAGAAGCACTCAACATCCGCTACTCGCTATTGCCTACTGGCCGCCAGCAATTAAGATGAGTATCGTTTTGCAATCCTTAGCGAGGCCATTGTCTCTTAGCATTGTCCTTTTATAATTGTTGTTGGATAAAATTATCAAGTCGCGAGGGTATTTATTGTTTGTGTTACATTATATAAATTCTGCCTTTTACTAAGCAAACTGAAATAAATTACACCTAGAGAGTTTCCTCTCTTCGCGAAGTAAGATAATGAGTCGAGAACAAAAAGAATTCTCAGTCGGGGTGCTGGCTTTATTTATTGCTTGTAATGAAAATACAGCGCAGGAGGCCACGATATTTTACGTGATAAGAATAGAATTACTGCAGGTAATTCAATACACTTATCGATCGTGTTTTAGGAAGATGCAAATAAAAAATAATTAAAATGTCATATTAATTTAGATAAAGGTAATATAATATTGACTCATGATGATCTACATGTGCTCCAGAACTGAATGTCGAAGGTCGACGATCATAAAAAATAACTCAGTATGTGAATACAAAAAGGAAATAGAATGTTTTAATAAAAAAAATAGCAAATAGAGCACAAGCGCTCTTGAGAAACTAATAACTTAGCGAATGTGTGCTTCTAGTTTGCTCGCGCATCATCGCGAGGAATGGTAAATGAAGGTAATATAATGCTTCAACACAGGCATTGTCTCGGCAGCGCTGATCTTAAGTTGAAATAGTGTGATGTGCCACAACTCTCGAACAACAATTCCAGAGAAACCGTTGAAATTTGATGTAGTGTAACAAACTCAAAGGAATTCAAATAAAACTACCAAAGCTTATCCAAGTAGGGAAGCTTTGTAGAATGACACTTATTAATAAAGTCATGCACTTCGTTAAATAAAATTGTAATCTGCGAGGAGACCGACACGGTTCTGTGTGGCACATTCTACGAAGTTGAAAAAGTTCACCTGAATTGTGATGAATTTCTTGAAAAAGTAATTCGAATAACCTCAAACTACAGTCAAATACGGTAACTTTGTAATATTGCACAAACTAAGAGAAAAGCATAAAGCAACTCATTATAAAATAATTGTATGCATTGCTTTGTAAGGAGTATTAGTTTAGTGGTATAAACTCTCAAAACGAGATTACTTAAGGAAGGTATATGATATAGGAATTATATTAACCCAAATTCAGCTAAATGCAAGTAGGTATACGTAAATAATGCTAATAAATACAATTTTCATATGAGAGTAAAAAGATATTCTCATAATCGTAGTTAAACCGTGCTTAAAAAACGAAGCATTTATGATATCTTTGGTGAACTGATTATGAAGTTGGGAAATACATACTTTTGGGAGAAACAAGCACACTGATAAAGACATTGATAAAGGAGTGAATGAAGGATATTAATTTAATGAATTACAGCGGTCCACAATACAGTTCGGATACTATTTCTGATGTGAACATGAGGAGTAGACTGAATGCGTATTAAAACTATGCACGATTATAGTAATATTATGAAAGAGGATTTTTAAAATGAACAAAAGGCGATTCAAGTATAATCTAAGAAATGAAATGTCAATGCTCAATATACGTAATTGCCAAAACTTCTTTTCTAGAGTGATTATGAAATACGTGTTATTTGATAAATAATATTGTTTTAATAGGTTCTATTAAAGTTCTCGGGATTCTAAGGACCCAACTTCTCGTTCCAATGCGAGTCGGTGAAAACCTTCTTGAGACCATGAGTAATATGACCAATATAAACCCCATTACGTAACTATGCACCCCAATAATTAATACTGTTCCAGAGGAAATTCAATACAAACATAAAGTTTGAGCATGCAGAACCAAAGCCGATAATAATAATTACTTTGAAGTAGATAAATCTATTTAAAACTATACTCGGATAAAGTGGATGGTTTTACGATCGAGTTAATCCCCAGCTTCTAGCCGTAGAAGGTAAGTTATGTGGTGCATTATACACCAATAAAGAGGTAGGCTATTGATTGAGCACTGTAAATGTCTGAATTCGATACTCGAGGGCAAGGTGAGGCAGGAAACACTAAACTGCTTTTAGTTCCCAGAGTAGGAGCGCCTTGCTGTCTTATAATAATGGCTTGTACTAGAACTAGACACTCGTATTTACGTACCTCATAATTGCTTTACTTGTACCGGTTTATACCCTTATTTACCTTCGTAGTTAGTTTTCTAATCTGAGTTAAAGTCTGTTTTGAGATTAAACTTTAATTAACGAATTCAAAGTGGAAACTTAGCTGATCGCTGCAGCTCGGTATTTATTTAAAGCTTTGCAAGCAAGCAAAGCAAGCTTGTTGCTCGTTGTAAGCTTACAATGTTAACGAATAACGTATGTTTCATAAACATAAATAAATAAATAATTAAAGTCAGTTAAGAACCATATTTCCAGGCAGAAGGGGCAAAGGGGTTGTAAAATAATAAACTCTAAGAAAATATGTGACTTCATGGAAAACCAACACGCTTTTATTATTAAAAAAAAAAACATAAATTAAATCTTTTATTGGGACTTCCACACCGTTGCAGCCCTTAAACAAAACGCTCCTACTATGTTCACTACGTTGGAATGAAATATTTGTGGGGTGAAGGAGCAGTGAATTCAAGTACCCATGTACCCATTATTTGACTGCATGATCATTTTGGTGAGTCGATGTTGAAGAGATGGTTCGTATCTATTTGCCAGCATAAAAGTTATTCAAGAGTCAGAGAATATGGGCGTTTTGCGGAAAATGTCTGTATTCCATTCGATAGACGAATATTACCAAACTTTGCTAACAGCTGTTTCCGTGAAATAAAATAACTTTTCTGAAAGCCATTTGCAATGGTTCCTTTTTGAGACTTTATTCATTATTATCTACAAAAATAATATTACGAATAGGTACAAAGAAGAGTATGGGTTAGGAACTTAACACCAGATAAGAAATATAAGTGATAAAGTTATGTTTTGTCCAAATGCTTTTCTAAATGGAAACACCTTTTGGAAGATGTACCTTTTCCACGTTCGAGTACTAACTATTTTTGGTGCTGTTGCCTAAGAGAAGAAATTTATTTATTGTCACAGTAGATTTTCAGTGGTCTGAAACAGGGTTTCATTGCGACGCTAATTGGTAGGTTGGGCTTTTATCTGGATTGTTGTCATGCCACAATGTGAAAACCCATATAAACGTCTGCAAAGTAATTTCTAGTAATTACATTGTCCTGGTGTGGTATAGGGGTGAGTGAAAATAGTCAGCATTTTATATTACAAATAAAATGGACAAATAAGCTTTTCAAAAGATTTAAATTTTTTGATAAAGGTGTATTTGACAATATATCAGATGTCAACTAAAATCTGAAGAGCATCTACGTAATGTGGATGCTCTATCAATATTTTTAGAAATTAAAAAAAAGGTATTTGCACAGGATCTAAAGATTAACGTCGTATGAATTTCTTGGAGTTTTATAGTTGAAGTAACCAAAATTTGAAACGCGCGACGTTTGTTTTTATTTTGGTTATATTTTAAGTAGGAAACAAAAGAGTAACTTTAAAATAAATTAGATAACTGAAGAAGAAGATTGTTAAAAGAGTGAAAAAAATGTATAGAGAAGGAATAATACACACATGTTCATCAAAAAAAGTGAGTAGGATGGCTGAGAGGAAGTTATATTTTAAGCAAGGGCAAAGTAATTTTGAATAATCAGATTGGTTCATTTGAATGGAAGTTTTAAAAAACAGAAATTTTAGAAAAGAAGTTTTAGAAAACAGCACATCAAAGCCATTACGTATTTCCATATAATTCAGCAATCTTTCCCGTTGTCATTCATAATCATTAAGATCATGCGTCATCATTTACTGCGTTCCAGTCATCTACGGCAACTGTTTAGCAAAGTAAATTTATTAAAGTAAACTTAGTTTGCATAAAAAAATCAAACACTGTGACGTCTATCATCAGTACCATAATCGATCACGCTAATAAAGACTTGCTTTGTTGAATGGTGGAAAGATCCTAAAATTTACACGAAATTTAACAAAAAATGGTTTTGGAACTTACTCCAGCCTGGGGCGGGCACGATGAGTCCCGAGATCATATCCTCAGAGATGAGGGCGGGGTCCCCGGGCGGCGGCGGGCACACGAGGCTCTCGATGATGTCATCCGTAGCACGCAGCAGCCCGGCCAGCTCTGGAGGCTCGGTGCGGGAAGATCTATGAAAATTCATTTTGTTAAAGTAATTTTTTGTCAAATTCAAAGCATTGGAATTTTTTCATCGTTACACTTATACTTTTACGGTGTTATACTTTTAAGTAAACAATAACTCGTTTATTTTTTAGTATTTTGAATTGTTATTGTTTTAGCATGAACTAACTAATTATATAAATCGATTGTCCATTGAATCGAAATTTGAGTTGAGTTCGCAGTTTGTGTAAAAGTGTACCCTCTGTCTGGTACATTATCAGATTACTCATAAACACCACTAAATCAATTATAATGCAAAAAACTTGTATTAAACTTGACGTTTTAGATCACTAGTAGAATATTTCAAACGTCATACTTATGTTCAGCACCGGTGCCTTTAATGCCTCCCGGTGTTATTTTATAGCATATTTGATATGTAAAACACAGACACGTGTAAACAATATTTGATTTATGGTGAGCATTCGAATATTGCTTTCCTCGTTATCTGAAAACATAGTATTTGGAGATGTCTTACTAATTAACTGGACGATCGATCGATAACTTCCCATATTTTTCTCAAAGAACACTTGGTTAAAAAGCCACCTTAGCAAAATAATCCATATTTACCAAACCCAAGTTACAGGTTCTTTAGTAACCAAAAGCACGCAGTTTGTTATAATTATTTTGAAAGGAAATAGAAGACGATGGAAATGCTTGTGAAAATAGTATTTTTTAAGTGAAGTGTTAGTTTGAAAGGTGGTGTTCGTAGCGACTTTGATTTTTTTAGGAATGTTGCCAAGAATTCTTAACATGTTTTAGAGTAATAATGTTTTCTGTGTCAAATTAGAGTAGAAAATACTAAAAATGGAACTACAAAATTTGTAGGCTGGCAACATCAATTTAACTGTCAAGTATTCTTTTAAAGTCATCAATTTAACTGTCAAGTATTCTTTTAAAGACACTCAAGGTATAGAACACAGTAAACCACATTTAAAAAAAAATTGTTCTGAAAGAAAAAATAATAAAATCAAAGAAGCACTGTTGTTAAGGTACCAACTAAATGACATAAATTTGATTAAATGGTGTTTTACAAAGCGATTTGCTTTAATTTAACATACATTTGAATTTAACAGTAGATAGAAAAGAAAATCACTAATGGCGTGTTTAGTTAAAGTACTTTTAGATCTGAATGAGTTAAATATATTCAGATCTAAAATTAGAGACATGATCTAAAGCCCGGGCAACGCTAGCTACTTAGGCTAGTATTAAATAAATGTGAGCAATTTCTAAACTGTGCTTTATATTTTATTACATTATCGTTATTCTTCATTATCTTAGTACAAAATTGCATTGGTATAATAATAATATACCTATATTCAATTCTAATTTTGAGATCAGTGCGTATCTATTTTGCAATGAAATTTTTTTTTTCCATTTTCACGGCTGTTTAATTTTTTATAAAAATTTAGGTTGTGGAGTTTTACATTAACATCATGAGTTGTATGTTTAGTATTGCCATTTGAACAACGGTGGCGCCCTCCTATGATTTCTACTCTTATTTGACAAACTATACCACGCATTTTTGTAAATTGCCATAATTCGAGGTTGTTTTAACAAACTCCGCATAAAGTGCTCTGCATGTTAATCTGCAACTTTACAGAAGGAAATAATGAAATAGTTGACTCATAAAATGGTAATTTTTTGCTTATTTTAAGGAACAGGTTCACAGGAGCACTTTACGCGGGACGTATCGTTAAAGTGAGGAGGAATAAAAATATACGCCTTTAAATTACAATCACAGGCAAGTACTTTACACTAACGACGTAATTTATTTATAATTAACGGGGAAAATGGTAATTTATTTACCAAATTTAGCTATTCCACTTTCTCTACATTTAACTACTACGGAGGTAGCCAATCGTATGCCCTGAAAAATTGTGTGCCAGGATTATAGATTGATCTTTTTTATTTTTAACAAAACAGGAGGCCCCGAGTAAAAACATTTCCCTCAGGGCCTATATTATCTTTGGAGATGCTGTGCGGAGGTTTTTTTTAAGGGAAAGGTAGGAGTGGAAGTTCTGAAAAGGAAAAAGGTATAAGGGGTGAGTAGGAATCTGGGGGTCAATGTGTTTAGAAGTGATGGACGTATGAATTCATCCCTCTCACTTCAATGCAAGGCGATGGGTCGAGAGAGTCCCCAATTGTAGCGAACCACTTAGGGTGACCTACGGCGGTGTTGGTTATCCAATAAATGGTTCCTGGGGCGGCTGTACCCATACCCGCCTCCCAAATTGTGGTTTTTTGATATTTTTAAGGACAATTTTTTTTTTAAAGATACATTTCTAATATTTTTTTATTTAAAGTGCTATTCAGATAGCTGAAACATTTTCGTGATGGAATATCAAAAAATTGCTGCAGCTCATTCTGGAATATTGTACCAACGGAGGGAATGCAAATTTGAAAATAAAGCTTTTATTTGCCGAGGTTCGTATTTTCGTGCCTACACTGTCAATAATAAATAATTTGCGATACACAATTATTGATATGAGTTGCAAAAGGTTTATGATTACCGATTATAAAACTGCTGAAAATGAAAAAGTTTAATTTATTACAACCCAATAATTTCAGTTATTCACATTTTCATACTTTAAATAATGTTAAAGTGATGACATAAATAATTAAAAGTTACAGCAGTGTTGCTTCATTTCTGACGGCCTCCGTGGTCCCGAGGTAAGACTCTGGACTCACAATCCGAAGGTTGCGGGTTCGAACCCGGCGTGCGCAAATAAATTTTATTTAATATTTGTGTTATTCCAAAATTTATTCATTTAAAATAATATGTAGTATATTTGCGGCACGTTCCAGAGTGGAAGATACTATCAGTATCGCCCTGGTGTAAGACCACCATTCAGAATTGAAACGTTGCTTGAAAATGGCTTTAGCCGTGTTTAGTGACCAGATCTGAATAGCCAGGTACTTCCCCACCATCCCCTTCCCTATCTCCTTCCCCTCCCCACTACCTTCAGCCTCACAACATACCCCGATTGGGGATGCCATGGTCTCACTGGCTCCAGACGGGAGCAGTTGGGACTCTTGTGCGGTATTAACTGTAAAAAAAAATTCTAATAAAAAAATACATTCAAAATTTACTAGGTGCACTTGGAAAATACTGAAACAGTCAATCAGTGGTAGTAATTATAATGTAAGATTTTTAAATTTCAACCTGAAAACTATCTTCCAAAAATATATGATAAATGTATAAAGATGATTTTCAGCTTAATTTTTCTGTCTTTTGCTAAGCTAAATTTATCTCCTTTGAAGCAATTTTTAATAAAATAATATTAATATTTAGTTAGGAAATGTAAACCCGCAGAGAAATAAATTAATTAAGGTTGTCAGGGTAAACGCTCATAGCATAATCAGCGTAGATCAGTAGGTACTGTACAGGGTACTAAATGGGTGAACAATGAATAATTTCTCTGATTTCATCTGACTAATGAGATTTTCTCCTCTACCGGTGGCTGTTTTAGCACATTTTATTTTAAATATTTATACATTAATTGTTTTTGTGTTTAACTAGTAGAACTCTATTTATTTAAAAAAATATATATTTAAATAAAATGAAATTTGATAGTTTTATTATCAAGTTCTGCAAGTATAAGTATATTTACAAAACTACTTAGAAAACCCACTACTTAGTATATTCACAAACCCTAAAAAATATAATGCACTTGAATGAGTCATAGCAATAATGTCATTATAAAACAATTAAGAAAACCTTAACACTTAGTTGGGGAAACAGATTCCGAAATTCCGAACCCTACACAATACACTTGTATTATGTAGGGTTCGGTTTAACCGGTAATAAATCAATATAGACACCTTCGAAAATTGAAATTTAAAATCTTATAAATAAGTCGCCTAGCAGTGGATTTAGCCACAGTTTGAAAATGGTCTTGTAAACCGAAAAAGCTGTAACAAAAGTACATACTTAAATACTTGCAGAACTTGATAATAAAACTATCAAATTTAATTTTAATTAAATATATAAAAAAAACAAATATTTATAGATGTTCCTTAACATTTGCGGCCTGTATCATCGTTGGGGATGCCGTGCGGAGAGTCTTTTAGAGAAAAGCCACGTGCGATTCTGGATCTTGAAGAGACCCAAGTTGCATATATATGTTATACAAAGAAACGCAATATACATTTTATCTTATTCATAAATGATTAAAAATAATATTTTTATATGATTTGAAGTTTTTTAATCTGACTAATAATAAAAAAAAACGAATCACTTTCAAATGATAATTTTTTTTTTCACAGAGAAAAATGTCTCTTGTAATTAATTTCTCGTCAGAAATATTTCTGTTATTTCTTATATTTAAACATTCGAAAATTAGAGAATTCCGTGAATACGTTTAGTTCGTAAGAACGGTAGGCAAATTATCTAACCTTACCCTTGCAGAATGCTGGTACCAGGACATATAATTTGTGGAATGGTGGCCGCTTTTAGCGTCGTAGGCAGATAATGTTACCCTTCTGTGTGAATGTATACCTGGATATATTATATCTATTGCCTTGATCGTAGAGCTTGGTGCCACGTGTCAACAGCATTGTGGAGGATGCTAGTTTAAATGGCTAAAGTCTAAAGCCTAAAACATCTTTTTTGAAGATTGGGTATAGAGGAAAATGCAATGCCTAATATCATCCAACCTCAATCGTAATTTTTTGCAAGTATAAAAATAGGTTTTCGCAATATTTCTTCAACTACTTAGTTAGAGGAACCGTTACAAGCTCAATTTAGGTCAGGTATGTTATGAAGTTGAATAAAGTAAGATGGGGAATAATATGGAAAAGATGAAGGTTGCTGAGTAGTTACCTAGCTTTTTAGACCTCGTTACAAAATATGACTGAAGCGATTCTATACAGCATTTCAAATACGAGTGTATTTCAACAAAAAATCGTAATATTGTAAAATATTAATAACACGCAAATTTGGGAGGCGGGTATTGGTACTGCCGCCCCGGGAACCATTTATTGGATAGCCAACACCTCTACCACAGATCACCCCAAGTGGTCCGTCGTTTGGTAACTTAGCAGGGGTACCCGGGTTCATGTGGTGATGTTTGTTATATTATCGTTATTATCGTCGAGTCTTGGCAGCAGATGCGTCCGCCCACCAACTGCTTGGCAGGCCGAATTGGGAGAGATGAGGGAGATCTTTTGATCTCTCCAGAAGGACTCTCTCGGAATATCGCCTTACACCGTAGTGGGAAGGTTAGATTCATACGTCCTGGGCACACTGACCCCAGATTCCTAACCAACCTTCATACCCTTTACTTTCCCAGAACTTCCTTTCCCTAAAAAACCCTCCACACAGATACCTCAACGATTCCCCGAGGGAAAATGTTTTCTCAGCGCCTCCTGTTTGAAACTAATGTAAAAAACATACCTCCACGGCTTTGCTGGCACACATGCACATACCAGGGGTGTTACGGATATTTGCATTAATTCAGACATCTTCATCCGCATCCGCAGATGCGAACCTTTGAAAATCCGCATCCGCAGATGTAAAATTTTTTTGCATCCGTAACAACCCTAGCACATACCATAAATGGCACATACCACAAATGGCGGCAAATTCAAATCTTGCGTTAATTTTGGGACACCCCTAATTGTAAAACTTCAGATTCTCGAAAAAATTTTTTTTAAGAAGATTGAATTTGCTTCGATGAATTCACCATTTATTTGAACGTAATTTTTTTTTTCAAAAAGCAAAGTAACCGTTCTCTCGTTTTTCAGGTGCAAATAAAAAATAAATAATAACTGTAAATATTTGGAAAAAATACAGTCTCCATAAAAATAATAAAAGAAAACGCTTAGCTAACTTAAAAGCCTTGGGAATTAATAAATCCTTTAACGATAATAAATGAGTCCATTATTAACATTAAAACAAAAAAATATTATCTTACAGCCACATCTTTGAAATGTTCCCATTTACCGTCCGTTTTATCCCCACTCTCCACTAATGCCTAGTCACGATGCCAACCCACTTCAACACCTAACATGTTTTCATCCATAATTTTATAAAATTATTCTTGTTTTAATAGTATATATTTTGATCCGATAGAGCAGCGTTTGCTACGAGACCGGTCGGCGTTAATAAAAAATATAGTGGCTTAATTTAATCATAACATTCTGAAAGGTATCCATTCGCCTAACAACGTCCTAACAGAGATGTACGCCATTGCTAGATAAATTGCCCGGACCATCTGCTCCGCCAGACGTCTTCTTTAATGTCTCTAACTTTATCATCCCGCTATTCCTCGGTATACAGGAGTGCTCGAGCTCAGTAGTGGCTTCATGCAAAACAATTTAAAACCCGAAGTTAAACCAGGCAACAACGATGTCGAAAAATTGTGTCAAAATTCAGGAGAAAAACGAGTAAACACAAGCTACTGATATAAACAAAGAGAACTCTTGTAAACTTAAAACGGAAAAAAAACGTCGTTAAAAAGAGTTCGATTTGATGTAATAAGAGCTCCATTTGACATAAATGACGTCTCAATAGTAACACAAGCTACTGATATAAACAAAGAGAAACTCCGATCAACTTAAAACGGAAAAAAATGTCGCTAAAAAGAGTTCGATTTGATGTAATAAGAGCTCCATACGACATCAATGACGTCTCAATAGTTATATTGCCTATCCTTGTCGACGTATTGCCCTTTCTTGCTGGTAAGTTTGCTCGGTTATTGTTATGACGACAATATAGTCAAGCCAAATCTATTTCCTTCTCTCCTTGTTACATTTCCAAAACTGTCTAATTTTAGACGCGATTAATACTAATAAAATAATTTCGCGATTTTGCTACCAAGCTTATACAAGTTTGGTGGAGTTATTGCGAAAGATCTTTTTTTTGTGCTATGAATTAAAATATTGATGGCCAACACTTTGTCCGGCAAGTTTATTGATGAACGAGACAATTGTTCCGCAATGGGCATTGGAGGGGACCCCACCACTTTCCCAACGGCTGTGTGAGGAAACTGATTGTTTAACCTCCTTAGCCGCACACGTCAGGACTCTAATTTTTTTGTAAAAAGGAAGCTACATTTATTTTTAAACGAATCTAGACCCTCCAATGTCCCTGCATGCATGATTGTTAGTAAGAAGGAAAATGGATGCATACTTACATTTGCAGTAATTAACAAGATTAAGACACATCATAGATGTGTTCGCCTGTTAGTTCAGCATCTAGTTACAGTGAAATAAAAACAAAATATTTACATGTGTAAGTAAGATTAAAACCAAAGAAAATATATAAAAAGAAAGATATCGAGGGCAGTTTGTCCCACTATCGCGGGGCAGTCCCGGCGAGAATAAGCGGGCAAGTGGCCTGGCCGCAACGTGCCCAAACACCCGCGTCCCTTAGCCGGTTTCCCAAGAATACCCCTGAAGAAGTGTTTGTGGAAAAGAGGGGAGATACTCCCAAAGACCCTGGGGAATGAAGTGAGCCTCGGATCACCGGAGGCAGAACGGAAGGAGCAATAAAATTTATCTGACAATATTTGGAATCCTCTTACTTCTATCATAATTTAAGCGGATGATGTTACTTGTGCAATGGAGGACTAAGCAGACGATTTAACCAACGACGCGACGCCTGAGTTGAACCCGAGGAATTTGTCCACTAGCTACTAACCGGTATTAAACTTGTACTTAGAAACAAATTTTGTCATTTTTCCTGAAAAGATTTTTTACAGTTAAAAAAGAACACTTCCCAAGCGTTAAATGGTGGTTTAGTTGCACATTGAATAAAAACTGTACACGCTCAGATTCGATTTAGCACTCGTAAAATATATCTTTAAATGAGCTCCAAGAGAGAAAAGATTTTATACAGTCAATAAAAGAACACTTCCCAACCGTTAAAGGGTAGTTCAGCTGCACATTGAATAAAAATTGTACAAGCTCAGATTCGATTTAGCACTAGTAAAATATATCTTTAAATGTGCTCCAAGAGAGCTGGCAACGTTGCATTTCAGCAGACTGGCACGTGAAGACCCCCGTCTTGAAAAAGTGAGAGTAATTCAAATTTAATTGATACATATTTTTTAATTGATTGATACCGCTTGAAATTAATAAGAATTCTATGAAAGCGATGTTTAAAAAAAATTTGAAGATTAATAAGAAGAATAGTTGGAAATTTTGGAATTCAACAGTTACATATTTTGCTAAATGTTAACGCAAAATGTATTGTTCCCGAGGAATTACCATTAAATTGTTATTCTATAAATTTGATAAAAAATGAAGTGACAGTTTTCTTGCAGACTTCTTAAATGAAAGGAATATTTTTTTTAAATTTCGTATTTTCTACAATTTTTCGACATTTCTAGTTAACATACATGATTTTTTCAACTATTTTCATGTTTGAAATTAAAATATCTCAATTTTTAAACATTTGAGTATATTTCAAGTTCAAAAAATCAACAAAGCATTTTGTCTAGTTGAAAGAATGGTATTGTTGTTGTTTTTAGATATCTCCAAAAACAAGAAATATTTAGTACATTTAAAATAAATGGAAATTTTCCGAAATATTATGAGAAATTTCAAGTTCATACAACAGATTAACAACCCACTTTGGCCGAATTAACAATGTATATTCTTTTCATAAACTTTTTTTTGTCATTAGTAAGATTTTCATATATACAGTCGTAGATCAATTGCATAAAAATTTTACCACGTTTAAGGCTAATAATATTTTATACATGTCTACCTAAATATGTACTTAAAAATTCAAATAATTCAAAGATCAAAAAAAATAAAATAAGATGTTCGTCAATATTTTGTTAAAATCTTGAAACATATTTCCACTTTGTAAATATTGAAATATACCTCCAATATTGTGTAGGTACAAAAAGGTTATCTTATATTAGCGTTATTAAAATTCAGTTAATTCGATAGTTTCGCGCTTTGGGCCTCCTGTAAAGTTAAATTTGTCAACATGAATCAGTACTTATTACACGAATACCCATATCAAAACTTCTCGTTGAATAATTATTGAAAAGTATTAATTAAACAATAGATTTGGAGTCTAATCTTATAAATTATGTGAAGCCACCAACTGAAACCAGTTGCGTTGAGTAGAAAAAACGTTCCGGAAAAGCAAGGAATTTGCATGACGCAAGTTCATTCTTGTACAGTTTTTAGTGAGACATATAAACATAGCCTGTTTTACGTTATGGTTCCATTCAAACTTTATTTCGAGTATTAATTTAAAAGATAATTAGAAGCCCAGCCATGAAATAAATAAAAGCACACGAAGGTAGAAGAAAAACACAGACTTCAAATGCGGACCGTTACGTGAATGGTCCAATTTTGAAGGAGATGGGGAGATGCTAATATGGGTCAGGTTTTTCAGGGGAGACTTTTGTTCCCAAACCTCTTCGCTCTGCTCCGACTATTTGTGGAGCAAATCCGCACAGATGAAAAGTGTGGCACCGGGAATTCCGTACCTATCTAGCGCGGTAACAGGGAAACAGGTGAGCGTGGCAGCGGTGGATCGTTCCTTTCTCCGGGGATTAATCGTGCTCTTGAAACAACAAGGTTCCATCTGTCATTAGCATGAAACCGAGATATTAAAGTCCAAAGTTTGAATCTCGAATAAAATTGACATTTATGAAAAAGTAAATGTGAACATATTGAAATTAAATTTTCTTTTGGTTTTAAACTTTGAAACTTAAACGTGACATTCTGCTAAAACCTTATTGCTTTGAAAACCATCTGAACTCAGAGCAAAATGGTCCTATCTGATTGTTTTTCCCAAAAAAAAATTCAATTAAAATGCGTTTTATGAATTCACGTTTTGATAAATGCCGTTTTTTTAATATATTATTCGAATTTCAAGTTTTGAACCTCAATGCTTCACTTTAATGCAAATTGCAAATAAAACCTAAGCTTTATAAAATTAAAATAATTAGTTTCAATTTAATCTTACATATTTTTGAAATGCTTTTAAAAAGAAAGACATTACATGCGAAATATATAAATTTTGTAATAATTTCAATAAAATAACTTTGTTTGAATGTCACTATAAAGTATAATAATATTTATCTTTAACCAATAGATTTCGGTTCTACCTGAACCTTCTTCAGGGGCATTCAAAACGGTTCCATGCCAAACGAGAATAAAGTCAACTCAACACCTTTTTGAAAAGTCATTAAAAGCCATGAAAAATAATAAAAAAATAGCCAATAACCCTAACCTAACGTAACCTATTTAAACAATTTTTTTCATCACTCTTAATGACTTTTCTGGGGTGGATCTGAGTTGGTTTCATTCTGAGTTGTGCGGCCACCGTGCAAAACATATTAAATAAATTTAATTTTATGCATTAAAAAAATCATTAAAAATATATAAAAAAATAAATATAATTATGACACAAGAAAATCACACCTACTTTTACCTCCTCTGTCTTAGGCACCTCTCCCTCACCCCCACCAAAGTTGAAGTTCTCTCTCCCTCTCCTTTTTTACCTTTATTTACTATCTACCTCTGTAATTTATTTAATATGTTTTATACACCCCTGTTGAAAGTTTTAGTTGAACCGAAACCGGTTGGTTAAAAATATATAATAAAGTGGTATTCAAACAACGTTATTTCATTGTAATTATTATAATTATGTGTACCCACAAAGTACTACATGTGAAAATTATACAAATTTTAGCCAGAATGTCAGTTGGATCCTTGTTGCTCCAAGGACGCGAATTGTTATTAGAAACCTGCACGATATAAAATTCAGTTTTTCATCATTTTGTATTTATTTCAATATAATACTTTTTTTATGTTTTAGTTCAATTTTGTCAATTTTACTCCTGCAATAGGCTTTAATTACAGCAATTATTGTTGTTTGAATAACTTGCTTTCTCGCTCTTTACAATGAGATATTTTAAGCAAATTCAGAACTCAACTATTTTCCGGGTACTTTTTGAAAGTTTTTTTTTCTTTCTCCACACAAGAGGCCCCTCAGAAAATAATTCTCCTATGTCATCTTCAGGATGATGTGTGGAGGGTCTTTTTAGGAAAGGAAGGAGAGGATGTTCTGGAAAGGAAAAAGGTATGAAGGGTGGGTAGGAATCTTGGGGGTCAATTGGGGGTGAATTGAGGGTCAGCGTAACCAGGAGTCCTAGGCAGACCTAGGCTGAGATGGGAGGATGATGTCAGGAAAGGTGCAAGGGGACTACTCCATGTTGCAGATTGGAAGACGACGGCCGAGGACAGGGATAGAGGGCGGTAGAGGCTTATCCTGAAGGAGGCCAAGACTCGAAATGGACTGTAGCGCCATTGAAGAAGAAGAAGTGTCCAGGACTGACGGACGAATGATTCCATCCCGTAGTGCAAGGTGATATTCAGAGAGAACACTGCTGGAGAAAAACAAAAGGCCTACCTCAACCAGTCTCTCCCGATCTGGCCTGCCTGGGAGACGCATCTGCCACCAAGACCCAGACAAACCTCACCCCACAAACCCGGGCACCCCTACTAAGCCACCAAACGTAGCGAACCACTTGGGGTGACCTTTGCGCAGTGGTTCTGGTTATCCAATAAATGGTTCCTCATACCTCCTCTCCTGAAGTTAACACTAAGTTTTTAAAATGATTCCATATAATACGATTTTTAATAACATCTTGTCTTGTTCTTCACACTGTGATATTGGTAACCAAATTCAGAAGTCAACTGTTTTGTAGATACTTTTTGAAAGTTAACAAAAGTCAAGCATTGAAAATGATTCCACATAATACGTAGTTATTACCGAATCTAAAGCAAACTGTACATTTCTTCAAAAATTACGAATGGTACGTACGTATTCGGAAACAACGGTTAAATGATTTCGAATAATACATAAGCTCTGGTAAGCACCAACAAATGACATATATTATACCCATTTACGTAAATTATAGATTTGCAGTCGAAAAATATTGTTAGGCAACAAGCAATGCTATGATCAAAATCAGAATTTGATAACTATATTAAAAACAATAACAATGAGACATGAAAAATTCAACGTATAATAAGAAAAAAAAAAACACTTTCCACATTATTTGAAGTACTCAGGAAGAGCAAAACAATTTCAATACTATAATCAGGTAAAAATTTTTTCATCACGTTCAAGTTTTACGATAAGAGCAGATGGAAAATTCGATTGTCCTGTTGATAAAAATAATAAAATGTCTTCTTTACCTCGGTTAGGGTTCACACAGGAATACCTTTGTTCTGTCATCGATTTACCCTCACGGGGAGAATATATAAAATTACTTCGTAACATTTTTATGTCAATTTTCCATAAAAATATTTTGATTCATGTTTTGTTTTTCAGACGTAAAATTATGTAGGAACGAAATAATATAACACGATTAGTGTATTTGTTTTTATCGTTCTCGTATTTTACAGTCGTTGGATTGATGTGAAAGGTTTTTAAGTTGATGGAAAATATGAGATTAGTAGCGATGTTTTCACGCGGTGAAGCAATCGACTTTGTGTGATTAGTAGTATGCAAATTGAAAATTCATTTATCTCATAAGAATGTGCTGCACAAGGCATAAATATTTATAATTGCTTCCTGATATGGAAATAGTTCCACCGATTATTAAAACAAGTATGGCCAACCATCTAATGTAAATTACGAGCAATACGATAAAAAAATCAAGATAATGACATAAAACAATGCAAAAGCAAAACGTTTCAAAGGTAAAATTGTGTAACTTTTAAAAATCAGTATTGTCTCAGTAAGTTTATATTTTCCACATTATGAATAAATTAGTGGTAACTATTGTACATTTAGCCGTTTCCCCTTTCATTGCCTCAATCACACTCATACTCGTACATTGTCCTATACATACTCTTCTATAATTCTGACTCTTGACATGGCCCGACTCAAGCATCTGAACTTGATAGTTGCAATTGCATTTGCGTCAAATATTCTAATTACACTCCTTTCTTCGTTCATTCGCTCTACAATCTTACTCATCTACTTTCTTAATCTTACTCATTACGCTTACATCAGCTTTGCATTCTTTGCGGTTCTCCACATTTCGCACACGAGCATACATGGTTTCCTCACGTACACCTCAGGGATCACATTTCTACAGCATTCAGTCTACTTTCTGCAGATTCCATGCCTTACTGCCTTAAATCAAGGTAGATATCAGGGTACTCTTCGATTCTTTGAACAGTTTTTTGTTGGTGCCAACAACCGTGTTCAGTCCCCCAGAAGTGAAGTTGACTGCATTTACCCTTGTTTCAGTCTTCCTACCTCTTGTTCCATGACAGTTGATCCGCCGACAATGGCCCCACGGCATACTTTTATACAATGTGCAGTCGGTTTAGGGAAAATACTTATACCTATTTAGATAAAAGATAACTAAGTGACCTCGAAGAGATGTGCAGAGAGAATGTACCCCCGAAAAAAACAAAAGTATAAAATATATTTTCATTCAAATGCATCAAGAAAAAATCTGCTTCTCTTAATACTGTGTAGGGCATAAGTACAAAAATATCGACCCTGTGTATAAATTCGTTTGATATTAACTTATTATTAAGGGTATTTTTGAAGTCGATTTTACGTTTGAAATTGGTAAATAATGCCCAAAAAGTTATAATTTTATAAAATATCATTTCGGAGGGTCAGCTGTCGGCGGATCGACTGTCGGATCATTCTCGTAAACGTACATCCCAAATTCACAAACTCATCCACCTGCTCCAAGTATTTATTCATAATTCAAATTAGTGGTACTTTTCGAAAATAGACGAATCTACGTCATTTGGTAAGAGTCATTTTTTTAACTTGTTACCTTTTATCGTTTTGAAAGCGAGATAATTGTACGGAAAAATATTTTGATTTTAATTTTTGAAACGTACGTAATATTAAATAAGCCTTTTACGAGTACAAGATGTTAAATAATATTTTTTAAAACTATGTTGAAGAAAATGCAACAAATAAGTTAGTTATGTCGAGAGTAAAACACCATAATACTGTATAATTGGTTCCAAAATTTGCTTTACCTAATAAAAAGTGTTCAAGAACCTTACCTCATCATCATGCAGAGTGCCTGTTCTTCCTGCAGCACGCTCTCTAGATACATCATGTCCAGGTCCGACACGATGGCTCCGTTGATGACCATTATCTCGTCGCCTTTGATGATACCTGCGGTTGAAGAAGACAGAACAATTATTTTGGAAATACAGACATCGCTATAACTGGTGGGGTGTGACATTAAGGTAAAGTCTTCTTAATTTAGTAGGAATAAAGTATAATAAGACCAATTAAAAAAAAAACTTTGTTCCGTTTTTATTTCTTTCCAACCGGACCGGTTTCGGTTTGGTAGAAATGTTTTTGCATAAAACCATGTATTTATACTTCAGTGGAGGAAAGTAACCGAATATGGAATAGTATCCCTATTATGGATATAATACTCTTGGACGCAATAAACAGTGATCGTCTATCTCTTTCAATCACTAAAGATTTCAATTTTCAGTCGAGCGAGTGCTGTGTCCGCGGTGAGACGGTTATGTTTTCTAAAGATTTCTGGATCAAAAGTCTCATGTGCCGGCTTTGGGCACATAATGAAAAAATGTAGAGTTCAACACCTGGATTTGTGATTAATGAAGTAGTTTAAGTTCCTTTTTACATTTGACCAAAATTCCGAAAGGATCTCATTGGTTGTTTTTTGATAGTTTTTGTGGTGTTCTGTTTTTGGGGTACCTATTCAATAATAAGATACCTTTATGTTGATTTAGTTTTAGAGAAATCATTATACTTATAATTAAGAAATACAACACAAGACTGTTACTATGTAAAGCGCAAATGTATGGACTGATTGTAATTACGATTAAAAGTTTTTGATTTTTAATATTTGTTTATTTTATGCGTACAAAACAAAACGGTATTACATATTTGGTTACTTTCCTCTAATACGATGAAGTTCCATTAAGTATTAAAATATGAAAAGATAGAATAAGTGTAATAACAGATTCACGTACTTAATTTCATGCAGTAGATGAAATTGCTAGCATACCACCAGTTAAATATTTAAAAAAATCATAAAAAGTGTAAAATAATAAGAAAACATTCGTTTACACGACTCATTCTTGAGTTCAACAGCTCGGCTGTGGAACGATTGACCGGTTTTTCCGGTGTTTTTTTTTTTGAAACGGAGTTTCCTCCCTCCTACAACATGAATCTCTCCAAGACTCAGGTTCACTCCTTCCTTTCTAAAAAAAAGTTCCTCCACAGAGCATACCCAAAGATGACATGGATAGAGAATTTTGAAAAAATCAATCCTCAAAAAAACAAAGTTTTTCACAATTAGTCTATTTTCAAATGAATAAAAAAAAAAACTTTTTCGGTTTGACATTGACGATTGAACCTCCCTACCCAGGAACTTGAGTCAACCACACTCTCAACTTAGACAGGTGCCGATAGAATTAGACCGATATTTATTGCATAAATCAAATGCTGGAATGTCATCGAAAAGTTTGCAATTATTTTCGTAAATATCAAATTTGACAGATTATCACTGGAACTAATCGTTTGAGGCTAGCAAGGATTTAACTTAGATAATGCCATAGGGATTAAGTTTAGTTGGGTTTTATACCGAATTAGCACGTTTGAATTTTAGCACGGATGAACGGAATTAGCGAGCATAAATAGCGCCTGATATACCAGCCGTATAATTAAAATTTACTGTTTTATTTACGTGCGCTCAATGTTACATACTATCGTAATAGTACTTCTTACATTTTTTTTTTAAAGAAAGACAAACATTCCCGGGTTACGAATAACCCAACAATGTTTGAAAATCTCCTACTGCCACCACAGAGAGCCGAAAATGTTGCTTGTGTTGTGATAGAGGACTTAGCCAGCCGAGGAATCGAACACGGGACGCCCGGGTGGGACCCAAACGCGATGCCCACTCCATTGACCTAATCTGCTAATCACAATTTAGTTCTAGAAACATGACCATAGCTACTAAATATATTACATTTTGGTTTATTTCTGCAACATTAATAATTCTATTTTTCCTTTTGTTTATATTTTTAGATATAATTACTATTATTTCTTGATAATAATAAAGATACTATTAGTTATTATTATATTATATATTTTTACTCTAATTAAAAATTTAGGCTTATTAGATTTGTCAAAGAATCTTTATATAAAGATGCAAAAATCAGTCATATTAAACACGTAGGATAACGAAAGATTTTTTAAATATTTATATTGAGGGGTCAGTAGGATTTATCAGTTCAGTTAGGAGTTCTATTGAGCCGAACCCTCTGATATGAAAATATCTGGAGTCGGTGAAGTATTTTCCCATATGGTCTCTGGTAGGTTGACGTGCTGTTCTTGTATAGTTTTGAATTTATTATATTTATACAATGCAATTACATCGCGTGGATTGACTAGATGATCATTTGTGGAAAAGTGTGTGGAAGGGTTAAATTTTTCCTGTGGGGAAGATTTAACCCGGACATAAAATCTAGAGAACAATAAAAAATTATTATATATCTTGTTTCTCTATTGCATCTTGTTTCTTTACCTAATTATATATTGTTTCTGTATTTATGAAATTATCAAATAAAATAATGGCACTATTCCTTAACTCAAACATGAGATTTTTGATTTCTCTATTTTTTATTTTTATTTTGGTACAACAATAAACATTTTATAATGAAATTTAATGTTGACCTCATTTGGTGGCTTACCCGTGCTGAGGCTTCCGTCCTATAATACAAAATTTAATAAGATGAAGTATGTATTAAATTTTAATAAAATATGGAAGTCGGCAATGAAAAAAAATAAAAATCGGCATATTTTTGTCTGTGTGTGAATGATTTGAGTTTTATAATGGTATTGTATGTTAAATGTATATGTTTTATTCTTTTATGTTATAAAATTTTTGGAAAATTAGGTTTCGTTCTTTAATACAACATTTAATTATGAATTTATTTTTATTTGGTATGTTTTTAGGTTTTCACGGCCAAAAAGTATTTGATGAACATGCCCTGATGATGGACACTGTAACGCTGTCCGAAACGTTGGCTAAAGAAGGAGGTAGCGAAACACGGCATAACACCTCAAAAACAATAACAAAAAATATTTTTATTTTCCTATTTTTTTGTATCAAGTGAAATGTTGTTGAATGCTTTTATTGTATGGTATTTATGGTGTCTTTGACCAAAGGTTGTGTTTACCGTCGGAGTTTTTATGTTTTCTTTGTACGCTTGTCTAACTGGTCTGTTAGTGAGAGTTTGTGTTTGTTGAAATTTGTTTTTGTGTTTAAAAATGAAATTTTGTAGTGTTTTAACGTACAACTGCCATACGTCTAGTATGTCAAACATGTTGAATATTTGGTCTGTATCGGTCAGTCGATGGTTTGATGCGATTTCTACATGATCGATAGTTGAGTTTGTTGCTCCTCCCCAAACAGTTATTCCTTATTTTATTATTCATTGACGAAATGAAAAATATACTGCTTTTTTGTTTTATATTACATATTTTCGTTACGTTTAGGAAAATATGATATTAAATTGGATAAAAATTATACTTTGTAATTAGCTTTACGAACTAGGAACGTGTACTTTTAAATATGTATCTGGTATAAACCAAGGCCTTGACGGCTTTGACGGCCTCCGTGGTCCCGAGGTAAGACTCTGGACTCACAATCCGAAGGTCGCGGGTTCGAACCCGGCGTGCGCAAATAAATTTTATTTGATATTTGTGTTATTTCACAATTTATTCATTTAAAATAATATGTAGTATATTTGCGGCACGTTCCAGAGTGGAAGATACTATCAGTATCGCCCTGGTGTAAGACCACCATTCAGAATTGAAACGTTGCTTGAAAATGGCTTTAGCCGTGTTTAGTGACCAGATCTGAATAGCCAGGTACTTCCCCACCATCCTCTTCCCTATCTCCTTCCCCTCCCCACTACCTTCAGCCTCACAACATACCCCGATTGGGGATGCCATAGTCTCACTGGCTCCAGACGGGAGCAGTTGGGACTCTTGTGCGGTATTAACTATAAAAAAAAAAAAAAAAAAAAAAATTAAAAAAATGTTAAACTTAATTTAGACAAATTTAAAAAAAAACGATACTTATTTGGGAAGTAATTTAATAGGCTTTATAAATAATACACATTATTTATATGTACCTAGTTTATATCTGATTAATGTTTGCGTTTTTGCTTATAAGAGCATTTCTTACTCTTTACTTGTTACACTTTTTTTAATATTTATAACTTTACACTTTTTATTTCCTACCTTTTAACTTTCTATCTCAATCTGTAACTTTTCATTATACTTTATATTTTATAATTTTATGCTTTTACTTTATACTTTCATTTATCTATCTTACTTTTTACTTACTGCTTACTACCTCAACTCCTTTTTTTAACTTTTGTTTTTATATTTAACTTCAATTTATGTTGTTACTTTCGTTTTGTTATTGTTTTATAATACATATATAATATAATTTATGTTAATGGCACATGTTGTGCCGTATGTTTTTGAAATAGATAAATAGATAAATAGATAAATAGATACATAGATAAATAGATAAATAGATAAATAGATAAATAGATAAATAGATAAATAGATAAATAGATAAATAGATAAATAGATAAATAGATAAAATATATAACTTTGAAAGATCTTCACACGAAAGGAGTGGACAGTGTCCCGCTCTCCTTCGAGTTATTTTATTTTTCCAATATAAAGTTTCTTGATATTTAGAAGAATCCCCAAATTTCGATCAAACAATTTTTTGCGAAATAAATATTATCAGTAAGATTTAAACTTAAAAACAAATATTGGTTTCAATTTTTTATAAGAAAAACTCCCTTTTTATAACTTTTGAAGGTTATTCCCATCAATAACCACGTCCCGGTTAAACGAGAGGTCTGGGTTCGAGTCCCAGTTGCGACAATTGTCTTTCTGTGTTTTGTTCTCTTTCATATTTTCATTTAGATTATAAGTGTTATCTTCTTCTTCAATGAAATATTAGTTTAATTATTGAAGAAAATTTTAGCGACTCCCAAACGAAATTCGAAACAGAAAAATTAGAAAAAGATACGTTCCCATCTAGGAATTGAACCAAGGACCCTGGTTCGGGCAGAATCTTTCAATCATACATAAAAATAACAGCCGGTAAAAATATGCGTTAAGAAAATGAAGATTTTGTTGGTAGTTCTTAGTCTGTTCGTAGTTACTGTGATACAGTAAAATGTGACCGAAGGGGGTAGGCTCGAATTAGCTCAGTGGTTAGAGCAGAACTCCGGCAGGGCAAAGGTCCTAGATGCGACTCTATCTTTTTCTCTTTCAAATTTTCATTTGAGAGTCGCTAATGTTGTCTTCAATGACTAAATGAAAGATTGAATTCAGTCAGAAGAGTGTTAACTAATAAATGTATTATCTTTATATCAAATTATTTTTACATAAAATTATTATCTGACAGTCCTGAATAGAGAGCTAACTTTCAAAACCACTTCAAGCAAATATAATTTTGAATATAACAATAATAACAATGCTAAATTACTTTATTTACAACTTTACAAGCCAATACCTACAACTCAACGATTTGCAAATTACACCACTAATTTATGAATACATATTGATGTTGACAATTTTGCACGTTTTTTTCTGCTATCAAGATACCTTTCTTTACATATTTTCATACTATTTATATAGAATGTCTCTGCTATTATAATTATTGCACGAGTACACATTTCTTTTTATATTTCTATTTTTGTAAAAAAACCAACTGTTGAGTTTAAAAAAAATAAACTTCTACATTATTTTTGTCTCATTCATTCTTATGTTGTCCTTAATACTACCGATACTTTCCCTTGTGCCACTGTAACTTATAATCTTATTATTGTAATGTAAAATACTTTTTATGGCGATAAATAAATAAATAAATTTGAGATTTTACTCATTAAGTTATTCCAAAAACAACATTTTTCTTGAATGTTGTGTAAAAAAACAAGCTTCGTAGTATACATTAACAAAGTTAGGGCCCTTTTAGGTTATCGCCAAATATATTTGCCACTTTTTTATGAAATTACATAATGTGCCTTATAAAGTGTTAATATACTCACACAACGTGTAACTACATGTTTATTGAAGTCGAGCATACTTGTTAGGTGCATATTTGTTTTATCGTGAAAGTTTTCAAATTAAAACTCAATTTCCATGGAGGGCGACCATACCCATACACATTCGCCATCAGCCGAACAAGCACATCGGGCATTTTATATACAACCCATGGAACATTTTAATAACGACTGGGGTTGTTTTCGTTCTCAAAGTTGTAAGCTCGCAATCAGCGTTGCTCTCTCGTGGCCCACGCGTTACCATCAGAATGATGTCACAGCGGGACACGGTAGTGGAGGGGTTAACAATTGAGTTCGAATCTTAAAATTTTTACCATCAAGATATTTTATCACATTTTTCCAATGGGTTGTTTTCACGGTACTGCGCGTTTTCATCCCTCGAAAAAATATCCTACGGACAAAACATCGTTCAACAAAATATCTATACCAAAACCTAACATAACCTAACGTAACTTTATTTAATTATTTTTGAACAATAATTTATTGTCTTTACGGGATGTCTGTATTATTTTTTGTTAGGTTAGGTTTAAGTAGATATTTTGTCGGGGCTATTTTTTGGGGATATTTTGTGGGTTGAAATGTCGCGGAACCGTTTTCGCACGATTTTTGTTGCTAGGTGCCGCACTCGAAAACTCGTGAGACCTGTCAAATTTCATACGCTTTTTAGGTGTCTTCAGACAATTAAAATTTTTGTAATAATATAATAATGCCGTTAACTTGCAGTTGTGTTCCATTGTGTTAAAATAGATATGGACATGTGTTACCAGTATGGCATTGTTAGGCACGCAATTAGCAAAGACGTGGTGAATTTGAAGTGTCTATAAAATAAAATTAAATGCAACCATGACCGATATAACAGTAGCAGAAAAAATACCTATCTTTTTAAAAGGTGATAGACAATTTGCCCATCGAAGCGCAGTAGTCTGTGTAAATTAATGTTGGAGACAGAGAGGACTCTTTATACCATAACAACTGGAAGAAATTTTGTGAATTTATATTTGAATTTGTATATTATTTTGAATTTATATTTTATTTAAAGATTTACATTGTGAAGTAAAGCACCCAGAACTGGAGACCCCAACTGCAACGGGTGGGTCCTTGTTTCCTATACTCCAATCCGGGTTTGTCTTATGTTCCAGATACCCAGATTTGAACCATTGACTAGTGCTGTCCATCAGGTTTGGCGAGTACATAAAAACTTAATCGTCCAATATAAACATAGCGGTTGGTCTTTTGAGTTTGTGGCGTGGGGCTTGGCAGCACATTTAAACAATATCATTACAGTGAAACCGCAGTTGCAACCACCTTATAAGAATTATTGTAACCACTCTTTGTAGATTATAAATTTTACTTTAGGCGTTGTAGGGATACAACCATTTAATGTAACATTTTCTTAAAAAAAAAAACACAACAATGGTTTTTGGAAAAGGTAAATTATAAAATATTTTAATAAACAACAGGAATAATTCTTTACAACAAAAAAAAAATTACGTGGATTTTATGAAATCGGTTTATCTGCCTTTTAATGTAAAAATTTGAATTTACACTTTCTATTTAAATTTGTGGCTATTACAGTTCTAATGAGAAATTTATGCTAATTCAGTTTCCACTCACTGTACAATGTTGCGATGTGTGAAAAATATATTACATTGAGTTGGTAAATTGTTTGAAAAAGTTAGATAAACTCAAATAATGACCTGCCGGTGAAAAATAATTATTCCAGACTTAATATTGGAAAGCGTTTTCAACTGCCTATGATGCCCGGAGGCAGTTTATTTGTTCTAGCCGCCCGTACGGCCACAATGGTGCATTATTTGTTGTCTTACGGCCAAACAGCTTCAGCGAGAGCGGTATCAGTGGCGCGGTGAAATGTATGGAATATAGTTCTGAGCTGTTTACAATGCAGCGGAGGCATATTTGTGAACAAATGAAAAGGCAGCAAGTAAACCAAGCTATCCGAGGCTTATGTAACGCAATACTAGAATACTTGTGAGTTTCCACATATCAAAGTAAATAAAATCTATGAAATAACAGATTCGTTTTTTTTCACAATTTCATCAAAAAACGGGTAACCAGGTTGATATATTCCTCCAAAATATAGACGTCAGGCAGTAAATTTAATTACAAAAAAATTGTTAGGTTCTAGTCTCGAAAAACATTTTTTTTTCTTTTTCATATTTCCAAAGTTTAAATATTCAAAAAAATATATCCTCTAGAGGATTTTTCGAAATTCGCATTATTTTAAAAGTTAAAACTATTTTAATGTCGCGGCTTAGACGGAATCTAACCAGAATCTAAATAGAACAAAATTTTAAACGCATTTTTCTCAAAACTACTTTTTTCGAGACGGTTGACACGATATCTCAAGTTCTACTGAACCAATTTGCTTGAAATTTGGTGAGAGCTTTTTCTATACATTACTCTATCGCCCCTACCAGATTATAACAAAATTTAAATTTTCACTATTTTTTAAAAATTCCAAAAAGTAAAAAAAAACTGGTAAAAAAATTTCTTTTTATTTCAGACAGCCGCCATTTTGCGAACAATTTTTTTTTTACTATTCCGAGGTACTGGCAGCAGTATTTGTCTGGATTAAGAATCAATTTGTTTATTTTTATTTTTTGATTACTAGGAGGGTTGCAATCGTGTCAACCAGGGCGTGCCATTTTTTTGAGACCCCTTATCCAACATCCTATAACTTTTTGAATTTTGAATTTTTTCGTTTAATTTTTTTTTATGTATTCTTTAATGTTTAATAAATATTTGGGAAAGTAATGGCTGCTAAAAATATTATTGTTTTTTTTTATTGCACCTGAAAAAACCTCTACAATTCATGCTTCTAGACTAGAATAACCCCTTAAAAAACATACTGGTACGTATTTTAATGAAAGTCATACGACTCATTTTAATTGCTCAACAGCTCGGTTGCGGAATAACTTGTTTACTGCCTCCTCTTTAAGACTAAGATTCACTACTTTGTCTCTTTGCCTTAGAGACACCCTTCACAGCATGGAAACAAAAATGGTCTGTAACACTAAAAATCAAATCGAAGGAAAGGTTGACTCATTGTTTTAAAATATAAAAGGTAGTATTAAATAACACTTGTAAATGTTTAACTATAAATTGAAGGTACCTACCGGCCGAATGTAAATTTTCTCAGGGGTAAAATAGAAGCAACGTGTCCGTGCGATAAGCCGCCTGCCGTTAATCACGCAATTGTGTTGTCAAATAAACGAATTAGAACGGTTACGCGGTCGGGTCGGAGGAAAATTTTATCTGCCCGATCATCCCGACTGCGGGACCACCGGACCACGGGACTACGCGACCGCAGAGGCATACGGCAACTAGGGATTGCAAATCCATAGCCGCATTGGAAAATCCGGAAAGTGGTTGAAATTAAAAATCGGATAACCGAACTAATATGGATTATTTTTTTTTTCAATTTTCCATGACCTGCTCCTTTTTAATAGGGACCCCATTATAATTTAACTACCAAAAAGTGCCGCTTAGCCTTTACAATTAGGTTGCATTGTCCTAAGCACATAAATGTAGGTATTGTTGACGCAACTATGTCGTCTATATCTCCCTTGTACCTAATCTCCATGTCTGACAATGTGTGGCCAAAATACCTAAGTGTGAAACTTGAAACAATGAATCATGGAACAATCAGTCTATTAAAGGAGCCCGTGCAATTATTAACTCCTGTAGTCATATCTCAGTGAATTTAATATCGACTCATTACGATATCTCGGCGGTGACTTCCTCGGTGTTTAAAATTAAATTAAGAAATCAATGTGCAGTGTGTCAATATCCCTCAAGCCATAAGATATTCTTATCAACAATAATAGAAGACAAAGAAGTAACCCTTTAATAGAAGACACAGAAGTAAGCCCTTCACAATTCAAAACTGTACCAATTCCCATAGTTGTGTCAACTTGAAACGTTTTCTTTTAAATAGCGATTACAGTCCAAAAATTAACTTGCAGAATATATGCGACTACAGGTTTTGGTTAAGATTTTTTCTGTTTTTTACATGTAATATTTTTCTTTGTCATGCTTAATATTTTTCAATAATAACCAAAATTTTGGTACAAAATCTTTTATCTTTGCGTGATGACGTAATTATTTGGTAATAACAACCTAATCAATGACACGAGGCTAATGTCCTCCGACAACACGGTGGTGACCGCAGCTTTCCAGCACAAATCCCCACTCCTGAGTGAGCGCTGGGCTCGAGCTCATTCAAGACCACGCTCTGCATAACAACGGATTATTTTTTTTTGTTATTATTATTATTTTTTATATTTATGTTCTAGTTTCTCTACTGTGTAAATAAATAAATATATTTAACTATATGGGACGTGTGGGTTTGCACTATCGTCCCCACATTCTGGAATAAAGAATTTTTCATTTGTTCTCTAGACTTTATGTCCGGGTTAAATCTTCCCCACAGGAAAAACTTAACCCTTCCACAAACTTTTCCACAAATGATCATCTAGTCAATAGAAGCTATGCAATTGCACTTTATAAGTATAATAAATACAAAAAAATACAGGAACAACATGTCAACCTACCAGAGACCAAATGGGAAAATAATTCACCGACTCCAGATATTTTCATATCAGAGGGTTCGGCTCGATAGAACACCTAACTGAACCAATAAATCCTACTGATCCCTCAATATAAATATTTTCAAAATATTTCATAATCCTACATGTGTTTAATATGACTGATTTTGCATTTTTATATAAAGATTCTTTGACTAATCTAATAAGCCTAAATTTTGAATTAGAGAGCTAGGTATAATGCCAGTAGCCGAAATAACAAATGGTAATATTTTTATAGTCCGAGAAAGCCAAATTCTTTTAATCTCATTTCCTAAATCTGTATATTTTCTAATTTTTTTATTATTATTATTATCAATTTATTAGAAATGTCCACATTAACAGGCGCGTTCACCTCAGGACATAGCGTTGCACATACATTTTTTTACAAATTCAGATTATCCGGATTTCATACTTGAAAATCCAAATCCTGATTCCACTGTGATGTCCGGATTGCTATCTCGAACGGCAACGATATTATGCGGCCACATAACAAATGTTTGCTTTATCGCCGCGCCGCGTCGCCCGGCGCCCGACCGTTGCGTCGCTCCGGCCCCGACGCCTCGTTACCGGTACTTGCCCCTGCTAGCTACCAGCTAGATAACTATCTACCAGATACCCGTTACGTAGAGTCGTCCGTGACGTCATCCCATGTTTTGATTGGGCTTATTGAATTATATCTAATATCAGCATCAGTTTGTTATAACAAAACGGGTAAAGTTATTCATGCGGCTAAAAGGGTGGCGTTACGCTTCCGAACTACTGTGAAACTTCGTTTTGCAAGTAATATTGGGTCGTAAATATTGATATTACATTATGTTATATAATAATGTCGAATACGCAAGACCTTTTCACCGCCATAAATGAATTGCTGATTCAAAAAGTTGGAAACCATCGCGACAATAACAAGTAATAAAATAGACGTATTTTATTACTACTTTTACGTTAGGCTGACAAGTTAAAATATTTTTACTGTTTTACAAACTACGAATGAATCACGACATAATATTATTTAAATTCGCTAAAAACCTCAATGTCATAATCTAAAATTTAGATTCTCAACCTTTTTTTGCCCACCGCCCACTTTGAGAACATTTTTATTTCTAGAGCCACCTAACTCGTCACGACGAAGGGGGCGTAATGAGATATCACGATGGGGTTACATTTGCCACAACGGAGGGGGCGTAATGGGATAGGGAAAATATTTTTGTGGATGGATGGCTCCTAATGGGATGGGGTGGGATGGGTTTCTCTGGGTCTACTACCGCCCCCCTGAAAGTATGAAACGCCCCCCAATTTTCTCTTGGTCTTCTACCCCCTCCCCTGGTCTGAAACGCCCCCAAGGGAGCGTTATCGCCCACGTTGAGAATCTATGATCTAAATATATATCAAATTCGGCCGACTAAAGCGTTCATTACACGTACGTAATATAATCAAATAAATTAAACGAGTTTGCCCGATGTGAGAGTAGTAAAAAAATAAAGTCTATTATATAAATACTAGCAGACCCGGCCACTCGTGGTTGTGGCTAACGAAACACAACGCCATTACCAAACCTTTATAATCGACGCCATCTATTAATTTACATACATATCAAATCCACACCGCCCGCTTTCCAGCCCACTGCCCGCTGCCTGAATTTCATCTTTGAATTTCTCGGCTTTTCTCTACTATAATATGCATGTTTTATACATATAAACCTTCCTCTTGAATCACTATCTATTGGTGAAAACCGCTTGAAAATCCGTTGCTTAGTTTAAAAGATCTAAGCGTACAGACAGCGGGAGCCACTTCATTTTATACTTTGTAATAATTATAGTATTTTTAATTGCGTACTTGAAGTGAAATGACACAAAACTGAGCTACGGGTTATTATTATTAAATAACATAAATATATAGCATAAATAATATAGTCATATTACTTTATGTTAATGTCCCAATTGTATTCAAACATTGTTTAATATTTTAAAAAGCAAAGACACACCACACAAAGTTACTGCGTGCGTATTATGTAACTATATGAAGTGAATATTCAATTAATATTAAAGTTCTATACGCTAGAAGTGAAAAGCAAAATTGACGAAATCGACGTATTTCTAAAAACATACAAAGAAACAACACAAATTCTTGAGATTTAACCTGTAAATTGCTGACTTCACTTTAATTTTGCTTCCCGTGAGATGGGCAGAAATAGCCATTCACGAGAAATAGCCATCTTCATGCATAATATGCTTGACAATAAGAAGATCTAAAAAGGCAGCAATGAAAATGCTTTTCTAGAAATTGATTACGACAAAAAATGCGCTATATTGTACGCTTTTAGCCGAACTCAAATGAAACAGATTTCTTTTACTCTTTAGAATTAATACTAAATTTAAACAAACTAAACTTTATAATTTTACGATTACAATATCGATATCTCAAAAGACTGATTTTGCTTTATTTTGATGATATATTTTCACATCTACAAAAATCTACAACTTTTACGCATTTAACAATTTTAATAGTAAATTTGCGTTATTTCACAATTTATTCGTTTAAAATATTATAATATGGTATACTTGTGGCACGTTCCAGAGTGGAAGATACTCTCAGTATCGCCCTGATGTATGACCACCATGCAGAATTGAAACGTTGTTTAAAATGGTTGTAGCCATGTTTGATGACCAGATCTGGTGCTTTCTAACGTTTCTCTTCCCCATCTTAAAGTCGATGATTCGAAATGTTTTTTTAGGACAAAATGGTGTCGTTGTTATTGAGGAAAACATTGTTTTGTAAGGAAAATATTCCTAACTCCACGCCTGCACTATTAATTCGAAACCTCGTTCGCTTATAACGATGTTTCGGAAATGGTAATATGAATTAGCAAAATGTTTCGATTACGTAAATCACCACTTGAAATTGCGCGTTCCTACATTCCTTCATAATTATGACAAGTGGTTTTACATGATCCCGAGTAAACAATAGCCTACCAATAAATTGTCAAACAGTTCAAAAATAATTAATAATTCAAAATTAAATGCAGAACAAGCATATATAGAATTCACGAATAGCATCACTCCATTTTGCTTTTATTCGCATCGCAATCGAGCCAAATAATCTATATCTATACTAATATTATAAATGCGAAAGTGAGTGTGTTTGTTTGTCACGCTTTCACGCCTAAACCACAAAATCGATTTTAAAATTCTTTCACCAATAGAAAGCTACATTATCAGCGAGTAACATAGGCTTTGTATAATGGTAAGCTCTGGCGTTATGAAATTTGTATAACTGAAAATGTTTGTATTTCACATATTTTAGCGGCCGGGAGGAAAGGCAGGGGGAAGGTGGGGTTCGCGGAGAAGGAAGAGACGAGGGAGGGGGAAGGCGGAGAAGGTTGAAGGT
Organism: Glyphotaelius pellucidus; assembly: GCA_936435175.1. NCBI lineage: Eukaryota > Metazoa > Arthropoda > Insecta > Trichoptera > Limnephilidae > Glyphotaelius > Glyphotaelius pellucidus. The sequence goes on from OW386537.1 coordinate 24,171,709, forward strand.
CGAAGGGAACGGGGATGCACGGGAAAGGACATGCAGGTAGAATCAATTTATTTCTTTGAATGGATTTGCAACGCATGCCGGGTACCAGCTAGTCATGAATAATTTTTATGTGTATTGCAAATTATTTTGATGTATATATATATTTTTTAAAATGCGGTGGTTTGCGGGATTGAAAAGTGTGGAGATACAAACATTTTTTGGAATTATGTGTATTGAAAAACAAACAATGAAATGCAAATTTGCCCTAATAAAATAATTAAATAGCCGTACTTTGTAGATACATACTGCCCTGTTCGCATACTTTCACAAATAATCACAAAACCAAACAAAACTTAGCCACTAGAGCGCTAGAGTTAATCGTAAATGATAGATTATATACTTCAGAAGTGTTCATTTTTTGAGGCGCGCCTCAAACTGAACAACGCGCGACCGAGCAACGTCTACCGTTCATTTCGAATGATTCCACATGACTTTCCCATTCTCCTCCGCCTACTTGAAATCAGCAGCTCTCGGAGGCAGGTCCTTCTCTGCCTCACTAGCGTATTATTATATTGCGTTGTGCCGTCGCGCGTCGTGTAAGTAACTCGACGCGGCGAGCGGAAATCTAATCGTGGTCAGCCGCGTTGCGCTGCTGTGATGAGTTGTATAATACAAAGACAACTAGTCCTAGTAAATACCAACATATTCGTGGATAGTATTTAAATTGAAGTGACTTTATGACTTATATAATTTATCAAATGATAACATTTAAATTAAATATTTTACTATATTTTGGATGTATGGATTTGTGTATCTTTTCCCTTTCGTTTCTCTATTTTTGGAGAGGCGCAGCCTCCCTTATCTCGCAGCACGAACCGTAACTGGAATAACCTGACACCATTTTTAATCACCATAAAATATCTATTATTAGCGGAGAATGTTGCTTGTGCAATGACGGAGGACTTAGTTAATTGAAATGGTCGAATAATTTTATGCACATATCTCTTTGGGTGATACGGTTAACAGTTTTAAAAAGGATCTTTTCAAGTATTTTTCACATATAAGATCACAGGGGATGAACTAGTAGGAAGTGTATAGTATGTAACATGCTATAGAGAGGCGATGTATAGGTGAAAATGTTCATCAAAGACAGGACATGTGTATTCATTCGTCCGTGTGGGGGCCTAACGCAGTGTGAAATCGACTGCCTGAAGATAGGATACGTACCTATGTCTAATGAGGTGATCCACATGAAGATCTAATGGGCAAATGATTATGTCTTAATTACGTGAAAAAATAATAATATTTTTAATAAAGAACACTTCTACACTACGCATGCATTACACAGCTGTAGGTGATAATAATATGACTACTTATGGTATATCTATAATAATTTTAACTGACGAAATATTCTCACAAAATTGATATTAAAACCAACTTAATTATCCAAGATACAGTTTTTCATTATTTGTTTATACCTCTGAAAACATTACATAATAAGCAAAAAAATCTCTGCACAAATTGAAAGATTTGTGCAGAGATTTTTAAGTAAATTACAGGGATAGCTAATTTTCGTCTTCTTCTTACAAAATTCCTATTATGAATGCGTAAAATGACTTAAGCTATGTTTAGTTTAGTGATCAGAAGAAAGCTCTGAATCTTGATCGTGGAACATATTTGAAAAATATAATTTATTTAGTTTTTATCGGCGTAGTGTGAAAGGAGTGCATTTTTTACTAATTTGTTCCAATATGATATACTGGGATATAATATAGGTACCTAAAATGTACTCACTCAGCGATGCAATTAAAAAGAATCAACAACCCGATGTATAGAAAAACAGCAGCATTCAATTTGTGACTGGCTGCATCTTCACAATATCATTTAATATAGCAAAACAGCATATTTAAATTTTGAAGTTGCACATTTATACAGTCTCATCTTATGTTCATTTGTTGTTGTAGATTTTTTGTATTTCTGTATTTCTGATTTTTGTATTTATTGTTGTATCGTAAATATGGCATTCTGTCACAAAATATGTCATATGTTTTATTTATCAGAAGACTTAAGAGAGAAGATCTGCAGGACATCTTCTTTCAGATCTGCAGAAAAGCTATTTACATTACGTTTAAAGTAAATCAATTTTTCTTATAGTTCATTCACATAAATATATATCAATAAGCATTAGATATTCTGAGAATGGGGGGCCACTCCGTTCCGGTATCCATGTACGAACTTTTCTTCGCGATTTATTGCAACTGCTCTAACCAGCGCCGAGAGGACTGTATTTTTGGTAGAATTCACATATTAAAATGTTTTAAAGGCTATGGGATGACTTTCCTATTGTAAAAGTTGAATCTGGGTCATCGGTCGCCTCAGACAAAGCTGGGGAAATAAATGCAGCAGCTGTGCGATGAAAAGCTGGGAATGCAACGAACTGAGAACACCGAAGTAGGGCAAGATCAGGACGCATGAAAGCGCCTCGATGAAGCATCGGGTCTGCAACCAAATGTAAATGAAACTTGGTAGAAACTTTATCATTTTGCACAAATAAAGACTTTGATTGTGATTCTAATCTGCTAATACCTTTTTTTGTATTTCTTGGGCATTAACTATGTAACAATTTCTAGATATTTTGTTTTGAAAAGTTTTATTTCTCGTGTACATTTGTTACTTATTTTGTTATAATTGTGAATTTTTATGAAGATAAATAAAAAATTAGAAACGATTGTACAAGGAAATAAAACTCTTCATAACAAAAAAAACTACTGATACCTACCCATAAATTTAATCTAACGTACATATTATAATAAAATGTGTATTTTAATAAATTAATAAAGGGATAAACAACGGTTGGAGATAATAAATGATTTAATTCAATGAAGACAATACAAGCAAAACTCATTCGAAAATCCGGAAACAGAAAAATCAGAACAGATATTGGCACCTCTGGGACTCGAAACCAGGACCTCCCGCTTTCCGGGCGAAAACCATTGCGCCAAGGTGTCAAAAAGCCTTCGTCCGGAAAGCGAGAGTTCCTGGGTTCGAGTCCCAGAGGTGCCAATATCTTTTTCTGATTTTTCTATTTCCAGATATTCCATTGAGTTTCTGTTGTCGCTTATATTGTCGCCATTTAATTTAATATTTCAATTTGAGGTTTTACTCATAAAGTTAAAATAAAAATTAAATAATAAATTATTAGTCAATGGGTAGTGCTCATACTTACAATAAATTACTTAACCTCAAGGTGAAATTGAGTTGAGAATAAAGAGGAAGGGTCTAATAATGAACATTAATGATGGTTATTACCAGCTAAATTGGATTTCATTAATTAAGCAAGTATTAAGTAAGGTAAGTAGTAAGTACCCGGTGTTAAAGGCACACAAGGCAGAATATAACGAAAAAATTAATGATGTGCCCATTTTATGACCTTTTGGTGGCTTTAATTATTTTTTAGTATAGCTCTTCTCTTTTGTCGGGGCTACGATTTATATTTTTTTTATTTAGTGTGAATAAGGGGATTTTATTAGTGAAATAAGCATTCAACATGGATGTTGTAAGTATCTGGCATTTGAAGAACACTTGAGAGAAGATATGCTCAAGCGTGGACAAAATAGGAATGGCCTATTTGAACAAATTTTAATCTTAAGATTAAATTAGGTGGAAACTTTTTTTTCGTAAGATTATCTTTAGAATATACTTTTGCAGTGTTTATTAATTGGATTTTATCATTTGTGTTTCTAATTTCTTCCGGTAGTCGATTGAAAAAAAATTCTTTGGTAAATATAATAATTTTGTGACAAGGAAGTGTTTAATTTTGGGCATGGAAAAATATATTTATGCCTAGTACGATTTTGAGTTAATACTTGTTTTAATACTTGTTTTTTTCTTATATGCTTTGAATCAATGCATTTTTACAAATCTTTGAGTGAAGGTTCTTGGAATTCTTTAAATAATCGATCCGTTGGGTAGTCGGAAGGTTTTTTTTTAAATAGGATTATATATTATATAATCATAGAAATGATTCACAGAAAACGGTAAGTGCTTTCTTGAGGTTAAATGCACACCTGAAAGGTAATTTATCCACAAAAAAATAATTGTGAAGACAAGTTTTTGGAAACTACCGGAAGCTTTAGTTAATTTTACAAATGATCTTCTGCCTCCTGTTTTATCTGTTTTACACTGAAATAATTAAAGTATAAAATGTTTTTTGTGTTGTGAACCAATAAGTAGAAAGAAGAAGATATAAAAATAACTAATAGAAGATATGAACTAATAGAAGATAATGAAATCGAAAATGTACAAAGTGTAAGAAATTAATTGATGCTATATATTTTCTTTCTATCCTTCGGTGAATTGGCTTCGTTGTTCGTTAAATAATGTTAAAATAAAAGGCAAACAACGAGCAACCTATTATTAACACAGGAATGCTCTATTTGCAATGAACCACGTCAAAATAATAAAGTAGATAAGAGATAACGGTGAAGAATAATAGTGGCAATTATTTTTTAATTAATTTTTACTTACAACCTTATGAAAACGAAAGCCCAAAACTCCATAAAATATATACCCCGTTATCATCTTCTATCCTTTTCTCTCTTCCACCTTCCAGAATCCTCAGCATTTTCAGTGAAAAGTGGTAATCTTACGCGCCGATGAATACAGCGGAAAATAGAAGCTAATGTTTATTTATAAATCATTACGGATAAGGATGTTGAAAAATAACGTCCCAACGAAAATAACTGAAAGTGTAATACAGCAAAGGATGAACCGAGCCCGCGTTCGTGGGTTTGTTTGTCCTAAACAGGGCCGGATCTATAGAACCACAGGTGCAGAATAAAATGATTAACCAGGGCGGAAAATTTCAATATTTTTTTTCAAAAATTAGCACGGAAAAGCAAAAAATCACACACTTCAGGAGCTTTTTTAATTTGTCAATGCTATCTAACACCCAATAATTAGCGTAAATAGGGTGCTTTTGGAGCACATACGATTACATCTCAGGCTGACGCCGTTGAAGTAATAAACATATTTTGTTTCACAGTAATTTTACACGAACGAAGTCTTAAATTTTGTCTAATAAGTCAAAATACGAGTCTCGTATAAACTTTATGCCGACATTTTACATCCGCGTTCTACCCGTTACAAGCGGGTTCTCTACGCGTACCAGACCAACCCACATCCAATCGATCAATTAACACATCCAAACACGCCCAATCGATTGCACATGTCGTAATGCTACCAGTTTGAATGGTAAGGCACATGTTCCAAAAAAAATTGTCAAATCGTAGTTTGTGGTCGACGAAACAGGCACCGGTAGCTCTCCTAGTTTACTATACAAATAAATTAATGCCAAGAAGTATGCTTGCAAATGCAAATATTGACCGATTCTACCTATTTACAAAATTTGTGTTTTGATTTCAATACTTCATTCAATATGTTAATATCAACTCAACAAGCGTACCGTATAGCAGATGAATATTACCTTTTTTATTTATTTGATTTTTAATTAATATTTACAATAAGTACACCTTTTTTTATATGTTAAACAGAGTTGTAAAATGAATATAATAATAGCCTTTCCTCACCATAAAGAGGCAAGGCTCTTGTGTTTGGCGAGGGAATTCAAGCTCAAGTATGTGTTATCATTGAGTAAGTAAATAATAATATTGCATCTAATTACAAAAGATATGTAAGAAAAACTCGAGATATATCAATAAATAGATTTCAAGATTTAAATGAAATATTAATAATAGAAATGGACTCTTACAGTTGTTTCAGGTGATTTTTCAATTTAATTTGTAAATTATTTTTATTTTCGATAATTTTTAGTTTTAAAGATAGGTTGTTGAAATAATTTATACCTAGATACAGATAGGTATTTTGGATGTGCTTGGTATAAATTTTGGGATTTTGATATTGTTTTGAAATCTTGCTGATATATTGAATTGTAATTTTTTAGCTGTATTTCTTTAAAAGTTTGTAGTATTGCATATTTTTATATATATTGTCTATTGTAGATACTTTGAATATTATTATTACGTTATAATTTTATTGTTATTGAAGAGTTTCCTCAGGTACCCCTAATTTTGATAATGATTTTATTGTTTATTTAATATTTTATTATTCAGATGGTTTTACGCAAGGCTAATGATGGTTTTTCATCAGACGAATTGGGCGCTAATTACCGTAGGTCCGTCTCTGGTCCTGAATGTGACAAATTGAATCTAATGGCCTACTGACAGAGCGCGGCCAGAAAACATATAGGCATGTAATACATACACGGCTGTTTCCCGCATTATTATTATAAATGGAAGCTTGTTGGGAGGTTCCACGTATGTTTGCAGTTATGGCCGGAATAAATTCGTGCGAAATTCCATGGTTATTTCAGTTATTTGTAAAGAGGAGTGAAGTGATGAGGTTACAATTAGTAATTTGACATTATTTTTTAATGCCTACCATTACTAATCTATCGATATATCGACCGTCCCGAAGGATGTGCGATTTTGTGGATTTGCGATAGTAAAGTTTCGTTTCTGCATTTTTATAGTTTTTGAGATCAAGAAATAAAGTATTATTTTGATATTTTGCACTTCATTTCATTTCAATAAAAATCCGAAAATGCAGACTTTTAAATCAACAAAATAAGCCAACAAAACGATTTTCAATTTTCAGCAGATCCGACATTATTCTTCGAGACCGTCGAATATATTACTATGTTAGCAAGAGCATTTTGAAAATTTTTTTGGTTACTATCTAAAACTAAACCGGACTTGTTTATCAAGGATATCTTTGATCATATGTAATCAACATATCTTTTTTTATGTTAAAACCCGCCAAGAGTTCCGATTGCCCAATGCCAACCACCTGGAGCTAGTGAGACTATGGCATCCCCAATTGAGGTATGTCGTGAGGCTGGAGGTAAGCGGGAAGGAGTTGGGAAGAGGAAGGTGGGGAAGTACCTGGCTATTCAGATCTAGTCACCAAACGCGGCTAAAGCCATATCAAGAAAGTTTCAATTATAAATTATGGTTTTACACCAGGACAAAACTGAGAGTATCTTTCTCTCTTGAACTTGCCGCAAACATACTGTATTATATTATTTAATGACTAAATTGTGAAAACAAAAAGAAATTAAATAAAATTTACTTAAGCACGCTGGGAGTTGAGAGCCTTGCCCCTCGACCACGGAAGTCGTCTATCTGCATGCTTAACCGAAGTATTATTGTGATCGTCAACTAAAAGCGCATGGTGTTATATATATGAATGATGAGGTGATGATCTCCAGAACCGTTAACCTCTCGAGTGCCCCGACACTTACCGTTCATCATGGCCACGCTCTTGTCCTCGACGCGGCTCACGTAGCAGCACAGCTCGTCTTGCCGCTCCGCGTTCTCGGCCAGCTCGGCCTCCACGCTGAAGCCCCACATCTGCTCCAGGGCCGAGCGCTGGAGCTCCACCTGGTAGAGGATCTTCGCGCACACCTCCACCACCTCGTGCGTGTGGAGCTAAGGACAAACACAATAAAACGTTATCAAGGCATATCGATATTATCATTGTTAAGTGGTAGGAATCTATAGGGCAAAGCATCCAGGAGGAATGTACGTATGAATCCATCCCTCCACTCCACTGTGGTGCAAGGTGATGGGCGAGATTAGTCTAGATGGAGAAGTCTAGGTTAAGTCTCCATCAACCAGTCTCTCCTGATCCGGCCCGCTACATATTAGGTGGGAAAATGCATTCGCCACCAAGACCTAGAAAAACCTCACCCCATTAACCCGGGCACCCCCTCTAAGACACCAAGCTTAGCGAACTACTTGGGGTGATCTATGGCAAGGGTGTCGATTATCCATATTCCCTATACTCCCCTCCCAAATTGACTCCGCGAGACGTTCGACAAATGAAGTAGATAAGTACAAACAACTATCGAACAATAGTTGAACATTATTGGGACGAATATATATTGTTATAATCAAAATCAATTTCATAAATTTTATTTTGGCAGTTAGACAGAGATTTTCTTTATTTATTAGTTTGGAAATGTCTCGAACGCTAGTCGCGTTAGTGTGCGGACGCGGCTAGTGGCCAGTGGCATTTGAGGGAGTTTCAAGATGCACCTTGTTCCAGGCGTGTGAAATTTTGTGATAATGATAATGGTGATAGAGTATTCGAAGGGTTCTCTCAACACTTGAGCGAAGACATAACTTATCATCGGAGAGATAAACATGTTGAAATTTTTATATTCGAACGTTTTCCGTGAAACGTCGACTCTCGTTCCGTTTTAGCTATTGATCAAATTGTGATCTTTAAGGCGATGTCAAATCAAACCTATGCATTTTGGATTGTGTTTTGTTGAAGAACTAGTGAGGTAGGTGCTCGGATATAAATCCATCGACGAATTCAACACTTTGAAAAGTTCCGACGATTTTCGATGATTCCAGTGGATAATTAATTTAGCAAAATCATTAAAACTTCCTTAAAAAAATGTCCAAACTGTATGCTTAATCACAAAGAACAATTTTATTCATGAAGAATTTCATTAAACAATCCAGCGAAAGTAATGAATAGAATGATTAAATTTAAGAAAGCAAAGTGCAACACAAAGCGAACCTGCAAGGGAAAGCAAATTTAAAACACAGGTATATAGATTTAATTGTGAAAAGCTTTTGTTACTTTCCTACTTTTTATAGAAGTTTTAAACGGTTTTTAAGGAGGTAGTTTTAAAATGATAGTTTAGCCCGCGAATGTTGAACCTTGAGGATAGTGAATCGTGCATCATCACTACAGGTAATTTTTGGTTTGGTCAGGACAGCCGAATAACTAAAATCCTGGGGTATTTAATTACAATTTTGTCTATCTGCTTAATAACCGGTTTCAAGAAAAGTTTCAAATGAGAACACTATTTATTGAAATATTTCTAAAATCAACTAGTTTCGGTCATTCCCAACACGAATTGAATAACTAATGGTAAAGGACAAATAAGATCAGTGACAAATCAGAACACCAGTGAATTTTTTTTATTTGAATGTTAGGTTAAGTTAGGTTTAGTCATATAACCGTACCAACACCACACAGTGACGTCTTTATTTACCAGGCTTGTGGTTTCGCATTTCTACGTCTCGGTTAGGTTTAAAAAAATTCTCGGCACGGGTTCTAATTGATATAATTGCCGTGGAGGAAATGAAACGGACGTGGTTCCCCACCCACTTCTTGTGGCTCTGCGGCTGCCAGGGGTAAGGGTGGGAGGGATGAGGGGATAAACTTCCTTTCATCCAGTGGCCTAGTTGCCAATATACTTACATGTCACCGACTGTAAACAAACTGGCGGAAATGATATTTAATACAATTTACTTTACAGCCGCAGAGGCGCGAGGCCGGCTACGTGTTCTCGGCCCTGCTGGGTGTTTGTGCGACTGTTGACGCTTGTAATGAATGTGATTGTTGTTGGGTGTATCGGTTCGATCGACATGAACAAAAAACTAAACGATCAAGCAAACGATCAAGGTTCGCCAATATCAGGTAGAATATCATGACTTTATTCCAAGCCTCTTCGTATTGATGATTTGGTTTTGTAAATTAAATGAAAATATCGAACTGTGTTTACACCACTATTTAATAAAAAATATTAACGTGTGTTTCAAAACTAATGGTTTTTTCATCATTAAGGTACACGTATGGATAGTTATCATCAATAGGATAATTCATCAGAAGAAACCTGTAAGATGAAGCGGCCGCAGAAAGGAAATGTAGTGTTCTCTGTGCGCGAATGACCACCCGTGATTCCTAACTAATTGAATGCTACACACCAACAGCAAAGTATATCACAATGGTATTTACGGATGGCGATTTCATGATGCTTATTTTTGGGGCTCGCACTTTATTTGCACTCAAATAGTTAGAGTTTTATCAAAGGCACTTGTATAATTTGTATGAGCCGGATTCTTGAACTGTATGTCCGTGTTTGACTCAAACAAAGGCTATAGTTTAATATAACTTTGTAGTCCAATGGTTGTTCACGTTACACAATGGCGGACGTTAAATTAAATAAACGTGGACTATTTTGCCGCGGACTTGGTGGATAAGTAAAGTATTTTGTAATGGTGATATTCCTCGAACGCAATTAACACACGTCAGAGTGTAAAAAGAAATATTTACTTTACAATTCGGATTCATCGAGCTGTCATAACCTAGATATTAAGAGTTGGTAGATGCGTCGTGCAGATCAATCTCTTAGCTCCGCCATTGGCGGAAAGCTGACAGAACAAAACCATTGGTTTTGAAACACATGTTGATATTTTTTTATTAAAATGTGGTGTAAACAAAGTTTGTTATTTTTATTTAATTAAAATGATACCACAAAGGGAATTTGCAATTATTGAAGAAGTAATATTGTAAAACTACTTTTTTTGGATTTATACTTTAAAAAAGGTTGACGACAATTTTTATTTTACCGATAAATCACCAAAACGGTCCTAAGTATTTGTGAAGATGTTTAAACGAGATATTTATTTAAAAAATAGCTTTTTTTAAATGTTAAGAATGTTTGGTGAATAAAATTTACCCGTAAAAATGCTAATTTCCATGGCCCAGCTTCATCATTTTTGTCCACGTGAAAGATGGCATAATGCATTTTGCACCAAAACAACATAACATTTTCAGGCAACATAAAATAAATCAAATCGTTGTATTTGCAGAATGCTCTTTTATAAGGAATGTGGTCATTAACGCCTGTGCATTTAATATTGTTTTTATACTATTTTCAAAAAAACACTGCAACAAATAGTGTGTAAATACCAAACAAAAACCACGAGTGAATTAGAATAGTAAACGCACATTATACAAGACAACAAAATAAATTGTACACAAATACTGTTAAGACTGAAAGTCAAAGAAAGAGAGGCAAGAGAAGCATTGGCCACGAGGGTGTACAAATATATGATCTCCTCCCAGACAGCCTAAAAATGGAGAAGGACATAAATACCTTTAAAAAAACTGTTTAAACTTAAATGTCAGAGGAAAACTCTGAAAACATAACTTAAGTTAAGATAGTGAAATGCCTTTGTTCTTAAGTAAGGACATACAAATTTTAATGTGCTGAGTTTATTCCAGATTTTAATTTGTTTAACTTTTCTGTGAGCGTCATGAAATATGAAAAAAGGTGCACATTATAAAGATAAAGAATGAATAAGAGATGCACGTGTGGAAAGATGACAGAATAGTATACAATTGAGTCTGTGGGACCTATTATTTTGATGACAATATTGATTTAATATTGTTTAAACGATACCTGACCATTAAACGCAACGATTAAAAGATAATCGACATCCTTTATTCAAATTCAATTCAAAATTAACAAATAATTTGGGGATATTATACCAATACATTATTAAAGTAATGCATTTTTGCTGCAAAGAAGAATCTAAGAATCTGTGATTAAAAATACTGTGTATTAATAAAGTGTCCAAACTTAACTAAAAATCAGTCAAATCACGTATATATCACGATAAATTAAAACAGTTTTTACCGTTTTCAACTTATTTAAATAAAACAAGTGGAAAAAAAAAACTGTTTTAATATATTATTACACGAAAGTACCAGTATCAACAATTGAAATATTAAACGTTTGTTCCATATTATTCAAATTTAGTTAAAGTTAAGAAATTTCAAAATTCATACAAGTAAAGTCGAGTAGTATTTTTGTTGTTGCTCGCATTACGACATGCCACATGATCAAAGCATTTAATTTAAGTGTGGCACTGCACTATTTGTACTCTAGTTCTTACTGATTCAGAATGCGACATGCAGTATAAGTGCGAGAGAAGAAAAACATGTTTTTCATATTATTAACTTCCACGACATGCTACAAAAACAAGTCATTACGAATTTCTTTTCCTTCGTATATAATTTTATGTAAATCACCACAACGGTCGCATACATAAAAAATACATGATACAACGAGACACAACTTCAAGAGATTTCCATTGTATTATATATGTACGTCTCTACAGGTTGTCTAAGCACTAAAATGGAATGAAAATGCAAATAACCATAATAATAATAATATAGCCCACGAAGTAGCGAAGGACGAGGGTTCGGTTCGAGGGTATGAGTTAAACAATTGCAATTTCACCTCTACTCCCCAGCCTTATTTTTGCATTCCGAAATCAAACTGGTTTTAATTTACGTTTTTTTTTTTTTACATGAGCTCCACACAGCAGGCCCTGAGGAAAATAATTTCCCTCAGGGCCTATGTCATCTTTGGGGATGCTGTGTGAAGTGTTTTTTAAGGAAAGGAAGAGGAGGAGAGTTCTGGGAAGGAAAAAGGTTTAAGGGGTGGGAATCTGGGGTTCAGTGTGTCCTGGTCATCCGCCTCCAAGACCTAGACAAACTTCACCCCGTGAACCCGGGCACCCCTGCAAAATCACCAAACGTAGCGAAAAACTTGGGGTGACTATGGTGGAGGTGTTGGTTATCCAATAAAGGTTCCCGGGGCGGCAGTACCCATTCCCGCCTTCCAAATTGAACGTATGAGCAATGTTGTCAATATAAAAACCATGAAACTTGTTTATGACGCACTGGTGCTTTCATCCATTTCCTGTGGAATAATCGCCCGGGTTAGGAACATACAATAACCACGTAAAACCATTAGAAATTGCTCGGAAGTCCATCATTAAGGTAATGCACCAGAAGGCCAAGACGTATCCCACCAATCAGTTATTTCAAGAAATTGAAATCATGGAACTAAGGCGAATCTACTGTATCCAATGTCTCAAATTTATATTTACTCGTCCTAACAATTTCGCAAAAAATACAAATCGCTCTAGCATAAATACCACGAGCATGTACACAGTGCCTCACTGCAAAACCAGGCTGGTCCAAAGGCACATTAACTATATTGCCCCAAAATTGTATCTACTAAATTAATTCTACACTACTCTACTAATTAAATTATTATTAATACTCAATTCTATCAACACGTGTCAAAATCTGAACACATATAAAAAAAATGTTAAAATCTTGGTAAAATAATTTGGAAGTGAGTAACTTTCTTCTATAATTCAAACTAACTGTTTCTAAATTACTAAAACATTCGACGTCTATATATTCTACGTACATGTGAATTTATGTATAAGGGTGTAAATGTGTGTAAACATGTATATATATTTTTTAATTTTAGTTTGAAAAAAAAAAAACTTTGTGAAATCAATCATGGTGATCTCTGTAGATACTAAATATATTTATACATTTTTTTTTATAATGTTTTATTTTAACCACCACTGTTATCCACATAATAAAATCCTGCACACAGGCTTCGCCTTTGTGGGATTTTTCTTTGTTACTCTTATTTTATGTTATTATGTACCGTAAATATACCAAAAAAACTTTGCTAATAAAAAAAATAATAATAAGGAATCTATGCGCGAGTCTGTTTATAGAAACATTTTAACGTGCGGAATTGAGATACTACAGTAAGAATGTAGATAACACAGAGCAATTATCGTTCCACCACATTTACCACAGTACGATTACGAACCCCCCCCCCTCCGCCGCCCCGTTATAATGTGGCTCTCTGATATATTTGTTATACCGTTTCTTCGACAAATTAGCTCTTCTCACTTGAAAGTTTGCCGACCCCTGAATTAGGCCAAAGTGGATTTAATAATTTTAAATACATTCTAATCCGGGTGTTGTGATGTCGATTGTAAACACGACAATGATTTTGTAGCTCTCATAATTGAGATATTTTATGCAACTTCTTATGGCCCAGTCAATAACAGTTTCTAGCCAGTTTTAGAAACTAATTAGAAACATAACTGTTATGTCAAAATAAAGAAAAAAGAAAGTAGAATATAACATAAACGCGGTTGAAGTAAAATCTTACGAATTTTGGAGAATGAAGGCAAGCATTTGCATTCACGTATTTACGATAAAGAATTTTGGAGAATGAAGGCAAGAATTTGCATTCACGTATTTACGATAAAGAATTTTGGAGAATGAAGGCAAGAATTTGCATTCACGTATTTACGATAAAGAATTTTGGAGAATGAAGGCAAGAATTTGCATTCATGTATTTACTATAAAGAATTTTGGAGAATGAAGGCAAGAATTTGCATTCACGTATTTACGATAAAGAATTTTGGAGAATGAAGGCAAGAATTTGCATTCACGTATTTACGATAAAGAATTTTGGAGAATGAAGGCAAGAATTTGCATTCACGTATTTACGATAAAGAATTTTTGAGAATGAAGGCAAGCATTTGCATTCACGTATTTACGATACAAAGTTTTGATTCTTTATTTAAGAAAAGTAACTACAGGCGATTAATTTGTCGATAACGACTTATCCGAACGATGCATGTAAAGAAATCTACAAAAATAGTACAATAAGTGTACATAAATAGAAAACAGCTAAATCTTAGATGTTTTCTTTGTAAAATTTTTGCGTTTTACGACAGAAATATATTTTTATAGTTTTTTTTTTTTACATGAGCTCCACACAGGAGCCCTGAAAGGCGGCCCTGGAGGAAGGAGGTCCTGAAAATAATAATTTCCTTCAGGGCCTATGTCATCTTTGGGGAAGCTGTGTGGAGGTTTTTTATTTTAGGAAAGGAAGGGAAGGAAAGTTCTGAGAAGGAAAAGGGTTTAAGGGGTGGGTAGGAATCTGGGGTTCAGTGTCCTGGTCATCCGCCTAAACAAACCTCCCCCCATGAACCCGGGCACCCCTGCTAAATCACCAAACGTAGCGAACCACTTGGGTGACCTATGGCAGAGGTGTTGGTTATCCAATAAAGGTTCCCGGGGCGGCGGTACCCTTTCCCGCCTCCCAAATTGAATAGTTTATTTTTTAGAGCCGACCTTCGACAATCCTTTCATTGCGCAACAAAAGTTAGTACAAAAACAGGAGGTTTATTATGTCTTCTTTATTCCTTTAAAACCCTAAATTATAATAACGCGTGTCAAGAATTCTTTCTGACTATATTTAAACTTTCGTTAAAAATGAAGCCTCACGCACCAACTAAACTTAGATTTTTTTTTTTTTTTTTCTTTATTCATTATAATGTTTGTTACATGAATTTTATGATTTTTCGACCACCATGCTAGGCACATGCCCGTGTTGTGGTGGTCGATAATATATCCCTTTCAAACCCTCAGTTTGTTGCCGTTCCAACAACAAAACAATTTTTTTTACAAAATATTCGTACTAAACGCTAACCCACCATTCAGTCTTTGTAATTCATCGTGGGTATTTTTTAAATGTCATACCGGATGATGGCCATAAGACATTTATTCCAACTGTGTTTAGCAAGCGTGCTTAAGCAAGTAGTTATTGAATCCTCTTGTGCCGCGTATAAACAGGTAGGTATTACCGTGAGCCGAGCCACGAATTATGGAAAAGAAACGAAGCAACCCCAAATGGCGCGAAACGCCTTTTGCAGTTGCTTTGTTATTTTCCGATAATTTGTGGCTCGGCTCGAACATACCTGTATATACCTCTGAATGTTCAGTAGTCCTTCCTCTGAGCGTATGCTTTGCCTATTGAAATTGTTATGAAGCGATTGTATTTATCGTAAGTTAGGTACTATTTTTTTTAAATGCATTTTAATTGGTTAGGTTGGCAAACCTAGGGGAGTTTCGTTCAACGTGTCGGTAGGCGGCGGTTTTTTTTGGGTTTGGTTTCCGGATCCGGACTCTGGTATTGACGGCGAGATGTGCGGTACGCCGTGAAAACAACGGTCAATTAATGTTAAGTTTTAAGACGATGTGATTGAAATCCAAGTTTTGGGCATCTGCATTCGGGGGACGGAAACACGTTGTGTTTTTTTTAAATATAAAAATCAAAGATTTATTCGCGTAAAATGCGAGTTTTTGCGCGGGTCCCAAAAGTGACCACGAGTTAATGGCGATGTACGTGTGTTACGTTCAATGTACCTCTTTATCCGAGACATCGGTGTATATAATAACCCGCCACGCTTATAATGGTGCGCGGTGCAACTAACCGAAGATTTATTCACGTAAAATGTGAGTTTCGCGAGGGTCCCAGTGACCACGAGTGAAATGGCAATGTCCGAGTGAAAAGACTATTGTCCCCCATTATCCGAGTCATCGGATTAAATAATAACTCGCTGCGCCCGTGATTATATGCAGGCCAACTATCGAATTCCCCCCGAGGGTTTATTTATGGAACAAACCCGAGATTCCGCAGTGTTGAACGATTCTTCGCCTCGAATTGCTGACGGGCCTTCCTTTACAACTTGGAGTAGAGTCTGGGTACTCCTTCCTTCTCCTGAGGGTCCAGGTCTAACATCACTTCCATGCGACTGCTGAGGAGGTCGCAGGGCCAAGCTGAGCCGCAGAGGTTGGGACCACCCTTGCCACCAGGAGGTGGGGTTGGTTCTCCCGACATCGGGAGTTCGGTGGCAGTAAATTTAATTAGGGTAGCTAGGAATAGCATAAAATGACGATATTGGTCCCGGGGGTGAGTCCATACCATTTATTTTATTATGTCTTACGAAATCAATACAGTGAACCGATTCTATACTCTACATTTTGTTTTATTATGTAGATTCCTTGTACAGCCTTTTCAGGAATGCTATGTAAACTATGGCCCACACTCTGAGAATTGAGTACCGTGTTCTCCGCTGGTTGACATACCCAGACATTAGACTGGGTTTGGCGTCCAAGGTTTCCTGTGAGGAAATCAAAGTTGACTAGCAGAATACACCCGAGCCCGACAAAGGCTCATTATTACATCTCCCTTTAATCTTATAACACAAACACATAACGATATGTCATTACACCGTAAGGGTAACAATATGGCGCTCCATACGCTGTCTGGTCCCGATTTTATAGCATTCCTGAAAATGTTTTCTTCGCCCTGTAATGTATAATGCCCAAAAATTATTTTTCATCTGTTCAGTGGAGGTCTTAATTTCGTTTGTATTTATTAAACTTGGTCGCGGTCATAACCTATGATTGCAGTGACGGTGATTGGAAATAACAACAAATGTCATTATTTCAATTCACTGGTACTATTACCGGCGGGAATTCGTAAAGGGATCTATGCGTAATTATATTGTGGGCACCTTATAAATGATTAATCTCGTATTTATTGCTTTTCCAATACCACACAGTTATGCATAGGACCTGAAATCCTTACCTTCTGTAACCTAAAATGAATTGTCAATTTCATTGTTATTGTTTGAAAGCATAGAAATCGGTCATAGACTATGGACAATATGCTAAGTAGAGCTCTATAATTTTTTTTTTCTGTCCGGAACCAATCAATGCTAGCTGTTCTAAGAATACCTCGGATTGTCTATGACGGTTTCTCGTTACGTTTTCTCTATGACTTCGGCATACGTCAAAACACTGTTGTGTTTTCAATCAATTTATTATGTGTTTAAATAGGAATGGAGGATAATTATTAAAGATTATTCAAATATTTAAGATATTTACTGAGATTTTAATGACAATGCGGGTAATTCGTTTTTGCTTCGAGTGGAAAATTTGTATAAAGCTCTGTCAAAACCTACTATAAATTATACTTGTAAATTGTTTATTTACTAATGTCTGACTGACGTTTTAAATTTTCATTTAAATGGGCTACTTACATAGAAATTTAAGTGAAAAAAAAATTTTTTTTTTTTGAGCTACTTACATATTAATTTAATTTTTTTTATTTCAATGGGCTACTTACATATTGATTTGAATAAACTAAAAAATATTCATTTAAATGGGCAACATACACATTAAAAAAATATATATATATAGCAATAACAACAACAACGTACAACTACAACGTACAATATACAACAATAACAACAACAACAATTCAATAACAAAGACGTGTTATTTATTACAACAATTCGGACAATTGTTCCGAATACATTTATCATTTATAAAATGTCATTCGCGACACTTTCGTGTTTATTATCAATTTCTACAATAACGGGCATTGCTTTAAGGAAATTTGTGGACTTGGAGAATTCTAATAAAAAAATTTTTTTTCAAAAAATTTTTTTTTTGGTCGTCGATGTTTAACTTGGGTTCTTTTGTTTTCCTGCCGTACCGAGTTACCGCGAGAAACATATCATTACACTCAGTTAACACATCATTATAGGAAATTATTGGGTACAATTAAGAAATTGCTTGATTACCAATAATTTTTCCATGTTCCGAAGAGATGAGAGTAGTGTATGCCGCTACCTATTCGCAACGTTTTGGAAAGCCAAGCGTTCATTTTAATTCCGGGAGACGGAGTAACTATGGACAGATAAGAGATCTGTACATAGCAGGGCCGTTGCCCGACGTTTCGGAACAGTATGTTTTAGCATCAGGTAGGAGACGGAGGATCTGTTGCCTGCAGATGATTAGGCTGCAGGAGGCAGAAGGTCCGTTGCCTCACTGATCCATCATGGACATACCAGTAATACCGTGTAAAGTGTGTCGAGTTTGTTCGGGTTTTCAATTGGAGTTTTGACCACCCTAACAGCACACTCAACAAACAATAATCATATTACTCTATTTAAATCGAGTAGTGTGAGCATAGCACATTACTACTAAAAGTGATAAATAAATCACTTTACAATTCCCAAATTAAGTCACAATATATACAATCAAGCCGTTTAACAGAATTTAATATTGAGCTCTTGGAAAGAGTGAATAATATTTATTTAGCCCATACATTCAGCAAACACGATTTTAACATAATACTTCATGCACTTAACGTATAATTATTTTTTTTTTGCGTCATAAACAATCAAGTCTCTAACTAATCAACCCTACCGAGTACTGCAAATTATCAAATCTGTTAGTTAATATTTGATGCTTGGGAGTTTTAACCCGGCCTGATCAACCGAGTTGAAACGACCCGACATTCTGACAGTCATTAGTCCTGTCTTTAGATTCATTTTTAAGGAATTGGGTTATTTACTTGGCGGGGGGTGTTTTGTAAGATTGATGATGAGGGTGGTTTGTTTCATTACAATAACAACCTCAACTCTAGTGGCAATGCTCGAGTTGAGAATATATTTAAAAATACATATGTGCATGTATAAGTATAAATTTATCGATAGTATTAACGCTAAAACAGACGTAAATTTGGACGTCGGCTGAACAGATGATTAAGTAGGATTATTAGTTGTAAGTCTTGTATCCTGAAATACGCGGACATATCCGCACACTATCTCGGCGTGTTTCAGGCATACCTTTTTTTGGATTAACTTAGGATTATTACTTGTAAGTCTTGTATCCTGAAATACGCGGGCATATCCGCACACTATCTCTGCGTGTTTCAGACATTTTTTTTTTTTTTTTTGGGTTATGTTCATGCTTTTGATAATGTCATTATTTGTTGTTCCAGATTACATAGAAAACACAGAGACGCAGGGATTGTATCTCTTTGTTTTCTAAGTGATTTTAAATGAAGAATTAATGTTATTCACCTTCAGTGCATTGACATTATTAGACCCTATTTTGTCAGGTTACAGAAGTAATTGCTAAAATTCAAAGTATTTTTTTCTCTTTCTCTCACTCTTCTTCTGTTTTATTGGTAAATTTATTTCGTATAATATTGTCAAAATATTGTTTTACTCTATAAACATAGGCTGCGTCAGATAAGCCTCAGCTTTTGGAAAAGCGTTTTAATTTTGTTTTTATTAGTTACAGAAAATGTTTTGTAATGTCCACCTTGTTTATAAGATTTTTTTTTGAGATCTTATAATGTGGCACGATATGGTATCACATATCCTTCCACATTTTAAGCCAACATAGGAAGTAGAATCATTTATATTTGTATAAGATTTTGGATGTATTCTGTTATTATTGTCCTGAGAGACTTATAATATTGTTATTATGTACTATATGGTTGAACAACGGTTTACAGTGAAAACCTTACAATTTGTTCTTTACTTACCGATTACGCCTTCTATAGAGTTGGACGTATACTTATGGCTGCACTAAATTATAGCTGCACATCTTATTAACAAATGACACCTTCTAAAACAGTTGGTTGTTTTTTTTATTTTCTTTGGCACCATCCGATGCGTTGGTTGTATACTATTAAAAATTATTTGGCACCATCCGATGCGTTGGTTGTATACTATTAAAAAATTATTTGGCACCATCCGATGCGTTGGTTGTATACTATTAAAAAATTATTTGGCACCATCCGATGCGTTGGTTGTATACTATTAAAAAATTATTTGGCACCATCCGATGCGGTGGTTGTACACTATTAAAATTACCTTTACAATGTATAATTGTTGTTGGTTAAATATTATTCACCCAAGGACCAGAATAGGAGGTTAGTTAGGAATACTCTCCCAAAAGAGGGTTAGTTTTATCCTAGAGGATATAAATTCAGTGAAGTGTAGATGGTAAACCCATCAAATATTTTCGGCCTAAGAGAGGCTATATAAATTCAGTGATAGTGTTTGGAACAGTGATGCCTAATGCATAGAATTTAACTTGACGTATTTGGAGGAGTGATTTAATCATAAAAATGTATGTTTCTTAATTTTAAGACTTATCTTTTAAGTTAGTTTATGTGTTCTGTTCCAGATGATACGTCAATGGTAGTGCTCGGTAAGAGTCAATATTACAACCACCCAGAATTTTTTTTCCCAGTGCTGAGGGTGCTTGTTGTCCATTCACGTATCATCTTACAAGAAGTTGTTCTTAGGTTATATTGGTTTACTAGTTTTTAAGTTCGGGAATGGTTGCATCGTAAACCTACTATCCGGCCTACACGCAGGATAGGCGCGATTGGGGTTGCGATGCACTCATTCGTCATAAGAGTACTATTTAAGGATTTTTTCTTTTCTTTTTCATTTCTAATAATTGTATTTTGTATTTCACATTTAGTGTTTGTTTATTTTTTTTTACCAGGTACTCCTTGGGACCAACGTAGATAGTTCAGGGCATGTTTAGATTTTTGGTAGTTTTGTTTGAGGGCAAACATTTTTGTGGAAAGGGGGGTAATGTTATGAAGCGATTGTATTTATCGTAAGTTAGGTACTATTTTTTTTAAATGCATTTTAATTGGTTAGGTTGGCAAACCTAGGGGAGTTTCGTTCAACGTGTCGGTAGGCGGCGGTTTTTTTTGGGTTTGGTTTCCGGATCCGGACTCTGGTATTGACGGCGAGATGTGCGGTACGCCGTGAAAACAACGGTCAATTAATGTTAAGTTTTAAGACGATGTGATTGAAATCCAAGTTTTGGGCATCTGCATTCGGGGGACGGAAACACGTTGTGTTTTTTTTAAATATAAAAATCAAAGATTTATTCGCGTAAAATGCGAGTTTTTGCGCGGGTCCCAAAAGTGACCACGAGTTAATGGCGATGTACGTGTGTTACGTTCAATGTACCTCTTTATCCGAGACATCGGTGTATATAATAACCCGCCACGCTTATAATGGTGCGCGGTGCAACTAACCGAAGATTTATTCACGTAAAATGTGAGTTTCGCGAGGGTCCCAGTGACCACGAGTGAAATGGCAATGTCCGAGTGAAAAGACTATTGTCCCCCATTATCCGAGTCATCGGATTAAATAATAACTCGCTGCGCCCGTGATTATATGCAGGCCAACTATCGAATTCCCCCCGAGGGTTTATTTATGGAACAAACCCGAGATTCCGCAGTGTTGAACGATTCTTCGCCTCGAATTGCTGACGGGCCTTCCTTTACAACTTGGAGTAGAGTCTGGGTACTCCTTCCTTCTCCTGAGGGTCCAGGTCTAACATCACTTCCATGCGACTGCTGAGGAGGTCGCAGGGCCAAGCTG
This sequence comes from Glyphotaelius pellucidus, assembly GCA_936435175.1. Taxonomy (NCBI): domain Eukaryota; kingdom Metazoa; phylum Arthropoda; class Insecta; order Trichoptera; family Limnephilidae; genus Glyphotaelius; species Glyphotaelius pellucidus. Next base: position 24,193,473 of record OW386537.1, read on the forward strand.
AGCCGCAGAGGTTGGGACCACCCTTGCCACCAGGAGGTGGGGTTGGTTCTCCCGACATCGGGAGTTCGGTGGCAGTAAATTTAATTAGGGTAGCTAGGAATAGCATAAAATGACGATATTGGTCCCGGGGGTGAGTCCATACCATTTATTTTATTATGTCTTACGAAATCAATACAGTGAACCGATTCTATACTCTACATTTTGTTTTATTATGTAGATTCCTTGTACAGCCTTTTCAGGAATGCTATGTAAACTATGGCCCACACTCTGAGAATTGAGTACCGTGTTCTCCGCTGGTTGACATACCCAGACATTAGACTGGGTTTGGCGTCCAAGGTTTCCTGTGAGGAAATCAAAGTTGACTAGCAGAATACACCCGAGCCCGACAAAGGCTCATTATTACATCTCCCTTTAATCTTATAACACAAACACATAACGATATGTCATTACACCGTAAGGGTAACAAAATTTTAGCTTATTCAATTATGACAACTATTTGTTGATCGTTTTATTTTACGCTGTCTTCTGGAACCACCTTAACTTTTAATTTTTTAATCCGTCTATTATTTGTGTCTGCATCTTTATTATAATATAATAATATTTTTGTCCAAAATTGTAAATGGTAGAATAGACAGTCCTGATTTAACCAAGCTCATTGAATTTCATACACACAGGAGAGCCACTCGTTCTAAAATCCTGTTTAAATGCTACAATAACCGGACGAGTATACAAAACACTCGCTTGTACCTAGATTACATGAAGTTACTAATAATAAGCATATCTATTTAACTGCACGGAAGCTAGGTACAAGAAGGCTATACTATCCTATATTTACAATCAGTATTAATTTTTTCTTCAAAATAGGCAAATTTACTTTGTGGCGTCATCTTTTAATAATGAAAAACAATTACTTTGTGTAACAACCACTATTTAATTAACAATATCAACATGTTTCGAAAACTATGTTTTCTTCGTCAGGATAATAAGTTAATAAAAAATAACAAAAGACAAACAAGTATATAATAACAATTATTTTGTTATTTAGACTTCTTGTTTTGTTTTAAAAAAAAAAAAAAATTATTATGTTAATGTAATTTTTTACAGATTCTAAAATAATTTTTATATTTTATTTTATATAATTGTTTTTTATGATATATTTTAGGTAATTAATCACCTCTCCTTTCTAATATTTTGTCTATGTTCTAATTAGTCTATACTTGTTTGTCTTTTGTTATTTTTTATTAACTTATTATCCTGACGAAGAAAACATAGTTTTCGAAACATGTTGATATTGTTAATTAAATAAGTTACACAAAGTAATTGTTTTTCATTATTAGTATTAATTTTATTTGCAGAATATAGAATTTTATATGTAATTGTATCTCTGGTGTCATTTCTAAATCAAAAGCCACAATCAACTGTTGTACTCTTTTTTATTATTTCTTAGTGAAATATGATTTTGTGATAGGTAATCTGTGTTTATAGTGTATGTATACCGTTTATATTAAATAAATAAATAATGTCATAAAAATTGAATGAAACACAAGTCTAACACTATTGCCAATTCATGATCCACTTTCATGGTTGTAAGAGTTGATATGATTTAGTGCATCGAACCATGTGCATTTTCTATGTTAATATGATGCATTATCCGGCAACAAGGCGCACAATATTTAATGTGAGAATTTTTCATGGAATCTTACTCATTCTCATTCATTTTATTATAAGTTAAGCGTTCCCATCGATATAATGAAATTTTTGTTCGCTGACCTATTTCATGAGAATTAAAAATTTTGACCCAAGTATATTTTATGATTACATGAATAAACGTTATTTTAAAATACATTAAATCCGTCGCACTTTATTCATATCAACTTTATGCCAATTAAATTAATTATAATATGGATGAACGCGAGGATACTCAAATTATGAATGAAATTTGATATAACATTTGAATTGAACAAACAATGAAGTATAGCGGTTGGATCGCAAGTCTGATGGAAATTACATGATCTTATAGAGGTACGGTAAACTGCAGTAGAGAAATCAGAGTGTATAAAACGCCACCTAAGTTTTCCAAGGAAAAAACAACATGACTCGAAATCAGGAAATGTCTTTAGGGGGCGACTGCGACAGTCGCCCCATAAAGACATTCTTCCATCCAATACCTCGTGTACTTTATTATTGTTAATCGTGATCTTTAAAAACTCAAAAAAAAGTTTTTTCGACTTAATAAGATAAGTACGAAAGGAACAACGGATTGATCTTGGTTTTTCTTACGAGAAGGTCAAAAAACAAGGTGGGCTTTGACCCGTTTAATCACAGAAGACCAATTTTGTCCTACCCCGCATAGGTCTCATATAAATCGTATCTCCCTTTCTGTCATGGTAAGAAATATGATGTAAACGGTATTAGAAAAAGATAGCTCCATGCTTTATATTCCAATTTAGAATTTAACCATGGAAAAATTTAAACGTGCACTTCTATGAAGCCAAGTTTTCGATAACAATTTGAGAAGATGTATTTTATTTCCAGTAATTTTTATTAATTATTTTTTATGAAACAATAAAAAGTTGGGTAGTAATGGCGTTTATAATACATTTGCCTGATAAATAATGTGTGTGTTTTTTTTTCATACGTAATTTTGGATAGAAAAAGCGTGGAAGTGGATTTTATTGCAATGCGGAAATATTTGGACCTTCTGAAAACTGCGCCCGATATCTGAGGGTATGGTGATGATTTAAAAACAGACATCTTGAAGACTGCGCCAAACCACGTTTTGATTGACTAATACCATATTATACGATACGATGCCGTACGATATTTCAGCATTCAACATATTTGTGAAATGTTCTGCCACGTCACAACCGATCATCTACTAACCTAATGAACGCACCGAACAATGACTATTCTCAGTTGTCAGCCGCAAACAATGTTCACTACACAACTCTCAACTCTGCACTCGCTCGTCGATTTCCAGACGTGGATTGGAAAACTTACTTTAGACGAATTTAATTACCGTACTATTAAATGAACCTAATTACAGGTTGAACATTTCAGCAGGAGTTGTCGGATTCCAGAAATTGCAAACAAAGCTTTGACAACGAATTTGGACCAATTCAATTCCCTTGCGGTAGTGCTTACTTGAATTTGTAGTTTTATGAAACAGTTACAACACATGCATTCCTTTTTCGTAATAAAGTATGGGCTGTATGGGAGTTGTCGGATTCCAGAAATTGGAAACAAAGCTTTGACAACGAACTGGACGTATTAAATTTCCTTGCGGTAGTACTTACCTGAATTTGTAGTTTTATGAAGCAGTTACAATACATGCATTCATTTTTCGTAATAAAGTATGGCCTGTATGGGAGTTGTCGGATTCCAAAAATTGGAAGTAAAGCTTTGATATCGAAATTGAACCTATTAAATTTCCTTGTGGCAGTACTTATCTGAATTTGTAATTTTATGAAACAGTTACAATACATAAATTCATTATCCGTAATAAAGCATGGCCTGTATGGGAGTTGTCGGATTCCAAAAATTGGAAACAAAGCTTTGATATCGAAATTGAACCTATTAAATTTCCTTGTGGCAGTACTTATCTGAATTTGTAATTTTATGAAACAGTTACAATACATAAATTCATTATCCGTAATAAAGCATGGCCTGTATGGGAGTTGTCGGATTCCAGAAGTTGCAAGCAAAACTTTGAAATCGAGTTGGACCTATTAAATTTCCTTGCGGCGCAGTACTTAGTGCTAAAAAACTCACAGTGCGTCTGAAATCTCTTTCAGATTGAGTGATATTACCAGATCATTAGTGATTTTTAATAATATTTTTCAAGGTTGGTATTGGTAGTAGCTGAACTCAACCATTTATGTTTAGCACTCGTATATATTTTTGTTATCATTTTGCTTCAAGAATAGGAATGTCTTCAACAGAGTGTGTAAATGAAAAAAAAAACTGCTTCGTGATTTCTTCGTATTACAATTCCGTTAAAAATTCTTGCGTTAGGCAATGAGATCAAATACGAGAAATTTGTTGTCAGAGAAAACAAAGTCAAATAAAAGGAGCTCGAAAATCACTTAAATGTTTCTGATTTTTTTTGTAGGCACGCGACAAATTTATTTATCTAATCTGGTAAGAAAAAAATTGTCTTTGTTAATGTCACGACGTAGCATGTCTTAACGATATCAATTTGTTCAGACCATTTTAAAATATGAATCAAAGCAGAAGAAGCAAATATGGCACACACGGAAAAAGGATAGTTACTTTCCAAATCAAATACTTAATATCTGTTTGATAACTCTACAGAAAACACGATTTTACGAAGTATCGCGGAATGTAATGTACAACTATGTAGGTACATTGTACGTCGAATCTATAGTAACATAGAAACAAAAGAATAACGTATTTATAAATTTTCATTGCTGGCATCTTATAACGCCCACAACAATCGTGTAGCATTTTGTAAAATATTCGATACTTTTTGATTTGTAATAAGACTAATGTAAGAAGTACACGTTTCAGAAAAATTATCAATTTAATACCCACACTCATACATCGTACATCTTGTAAGGTCGTACATCTAACCCATAGGTACTCAACCTTATTTTGTCCACCGCCCCATATAGATTTTTTTTTCTAGAATCACCATTTTTTTTGTTTACTTACCGTCTGTCGCGAATCTGAAACTATTGCCACGATTATATTTACCACAACTTGTTATCAATTAATCATCGGAATAAATAATTCGATGAGGAATATATTAAATTATTTGTTAAAACTTTTTTTTAGCAGGTTATAAAAACAATTCTTTTGTATTTTAACTTGTGTTACAAGCATTACAAGTACGTGATTTGCTTTTTTTGTCTTTTTTAGACCATATTTTTTTACCTACCCACGCCCTCACTGTGCCTTCTCAACGTCCTCTAATTTTCTCTGGGTCTTCTACTGCCCCCTTGAAAGTCTCAAACGCTCACAAGGGGGCGTTATCGCCCACGTTGAGAACCTATGGTCTAACTTTAAGCCCTAAGCTCTTTATTAAACGGATTAATATAAATACCTACTTATTTTACAATTTTAATAGAATAAAGAAAAATACGAGAAGTGCCTTCTAGATGTGTTTCGTGTTCCAATATTCCTGTTTTTTTTCGAAATTCAAATGGAATAGAGACCTATAATCTGAATGAGTGTAAGTCAGACGGAACGCTGGGCGGTTGGGCTAAATGGAACACTTTTTCCATTCAAAATTGTATGGAAGTAGTGTAATTCTTTGTTTAATTTATTATAAAGCGCTTTTATTATTACCGTAACGATCCACGATTACCGTGTCGGCACAAAAAAAACATAAAACGTACATTCTTTATCCTAATGCTGTAGCTCTTTCTTACACACACATTAAATAATGGTGAGACAAAAGATTAATTTTTCCTTTGGAGAAAATATATCTACGTACATTGCTTAATTACATGCAGCTGCAGCATTATTATGATAAGGAACGTTTGTTTATTGCCTTTTTGTGCCGTCACGGTACCGTAATCGTGGATCGTCACGATAATAATAAAAGCGCTCATTAGTCCCAGCTACGATTAAATTTGAAGCCTTATCTTTTTTAGATACCTAGGTATTACCAACTAAATGTAAACAAGTCCCGATCCGGCCCGCGCGATGCACACTCGTAGTCGTAAGCGGCTGCGATTGCATTGGCCCCTGAGCAATAATCGTATTGCATACATCACGTACCCTCGCTGGAGAACGCTCCGGAAACATTATCAAGGGTCTCGCCATGACGGGATATTTGCTCTTATGCTGATTGCCTACATTGTGGACGGGCAAACAATGAAGGCAGGTGAAACAGCTATCGCCGCCATACGACCCAACCAACTTCGTCTGAATCTGCCGTGTCGCATCGCGAGCAATGTTTTATCTTGTTTGAACTTTTGTCATGGCACGGTAATTAAAATAGGGCAGAAACGGAGTGGATTATCGTTATGAAATTTCAAACAGATGAACTTTTAAAAATTTCTCGCAAGTGTTACATTTATGTGAAACCATGAAGTGTGTGAAATAAGGAACCAAGTATGGTTAAAAGGTAGTTTACTTTTAACGAGACATGAGCAGGTGATTGCAAAACTAAAATTTTATTTTTTAAAGTTATTTGACGGTTTCACCATTTGGAGAATGTTGTGAGACTGAAGAAAGTGAGAGTGGGAAGGGAGAAAAGGGGAGGGAGGTTGGGTATTTTAACAGCACGATGAGCCGAATTTCCACAATCCTTCATTTAAAAAAAATTCAGATCTAGTTACTAAACTGCTGAAGCCATATTTCGATTCTGAATGGCAATCCCACACCAGAAAGATATTTAGGGCATCTAAAAGTAATTCCACCAACGTGACACAAAACTGTTAGTATTAATATGTTAAAATAATTTAAATCTTTTTCAATTTTCCATTTCTGAGCTTAAGGCGCCGCTAAAAAAGAAGATGGAGAGATATGTAATTACAAATGTTGGACAGGGCGCGTTAATATTTTAAATGATAAAATTGAAGCGAAAATTGTGAAAACGTTTAATAAAACATGACTCGTTTGAAATAGAGCAAAAATCTCGTGGAAGGCGTCTTACGTATCATTTAAAGAAACACTGTGATTTTCTTCACAACTATAGCTTTTTAAATAATAGAAACAGACATGTTTTTAATAATTTTAGGAGCATACTTTGCGATTTTTTTCTATCGAGGGAATTTCATATAATTTGCGTTTCGGCGTGGAACGCGTCCAGGTATTATCTTCAAAAATAACACATATTTTTTTAAGAGCTTAAAAACTTCAAATGTATGTAAAAAATCGGTAGACATTCGGTAGCAGCGGTTTAAGCGGTTTCATGCTATAAAGGCCATCATCCCACTGATAAAATTATTCCTTTAACTATGGTTTATATACAAAACATTTGGAGGAGAGGGATTAACAGGGGTTCTGTATAAGGATTTTATTCAAATTATATGGACTTTCTCATATATTTGTGGCTATTTTGTGTCATGTCGGCTATGTAACTGTCGTGAAACACAACAGAGCAATTTTACTATCCTGAAGATCGTCTTAATAGGCTGAAACCGGTTAAATACGGTCAGAAATAAATTGAGTGGAAAAAAGTTTAAAAAGGATTTAATATATTATTATAATGGAATTCCACCACCAATTGTCAGTATCATACATAGAAATATGAACACGGTTAGCTTTTAAATAATAATAATTGTTGTAAAAAGAAATGGGCTTAACCGTATTTTAACTTTTGAGTTTTGTATTAGATATGTTTTTTCTTAGATTAAAATGTAAAAAAAATCTCCAGTACTGTGACCTATTGGAGAAATAAATTGCACCTGCATACAGAAGCAGGAAACTACAATGCGCTACTGCAACGCGGGGACTTGTCACAGGCATCTAGTGACGTCACGGCGATGGGTGTGGAGGGTGTTGGGCGGTGGCGGCCCCACCGATGCCACCCGGCGCCACCCGGGGGTGTTGTGTCACCCCTGAGATCCCTGGGTGTGGTCGCCCTATTTTTAGCCTTTGCCGAGCCTGTGCAGTCGCGTCATTGTTGCTATCGTATAATGCCCAGCATATATATAATATATATTACACAGCATAATTCTCAAGATCTCATAATAAACTTTATCTAACTTCGACGAAACAGCTTTTCAAAACTTTTTAATTTTGTTTTATTTTTGTTTATGATTCGATTACCCTCCTTGATGCCATTAAAAGTTGTTTTTTAGTCTTGTATTTTCTAAGCTGTCTGATGTTATTTTTGTAACAGTAAAAACATTAAACTCAGAAATTATGTAGCTACTTATAATTTAACGGCCAATTGAGATGGAAAATTTTTAACATGAATTTGAATTGTATCATGGAAAAGATAATACAGGGTGTGCACTAGGGTGGGTCACGACTGTATGGGGAATTTTTTTTCTTGTTTTGATTTGTCTAATAGTGATAAAAGGGTGTTGAATGGAGATATAAAAACACGTAATTTTTTTTAATAATATTTGGATAGCATCTTTTCCCCCGGATTGACTTCGAAATTAAACGTTATAGAGAAAAACCCACCCTTGTTAAATCTTAAAAAAATGTTATGATTAACCCTTAAAAATGAACTATTTTTAATAAAACCCGTAAAAAAGGGAATATTTTGATTTATTTATAAAAAATATTTATTTTATTTTATTTTTTTATTAGTATATTATAATAAACCATTACTAGAGTGTGATCACTCGTGTGTAAGGGAAAAAAATTAAGAATTAAAAATTACGAGTTATACATAATATGTACATACATAGAGCAGATACCTAAACAAAAAAAAATATATAAAGATATATGAAATAAAAATAAAAATTTAAAAAATGTGTTTATTTAGAGTTGTTAATTTATTATTAATAAGATTTTAGGTGTCTAAACTATTAAGACGTTACTATTCAACTTATTTTAAAATTTATTATAGTTTGGTTCCAATCTTAGCTCTCTTTCCAGTTTATTAAACCACACCATTCCATTGTACGCGTAGTAGTGCTGAGCAAAACTGGTAAGCATATATTTGAATATAATTCAAATTATCTCAAGGCAGTGTATTCAAATACCAGCAAAATCCTTCTTACTCTCAAATTTCGGCATTATTTTGTGAAACTCAATTTTGTGACTTTTTATAAATGATTTCGTCAAAATATACAACATTTGCATTAAAAAAAAAAAAAAAAGTAAAAAAATTAAAAAAGTTTTTTTTTTAAAAGATTAAAATTTTCAAAACTTTGAAGTGAATCCGGAGGAAGAAGATCGTATCAGAAAATTGAAGAATTTTAAACACGTCGTTTTGAACCCATTTGGCACCCTTTTATCACTATTAGAATTTAAATATAACATTTTTTGTTAAATGACCCACCTTAGTGTGCACTGTACACTGTGGCACAGTCTTCAAATTTTGACAACACGGAAACAGAAAGAATCAATAACAAACAAATCACGTATTTGAATCCCATTGAATAATATTATATATAAATAATAAATAAAATATATAAAAATCAAAATATGTTTGCTTCTGTTTACATATGTGAAATGTTATGCGTTGTTAAACCATTTTTCCGATTGGAATTAAACTTTGGGGATTTGATGTGCGCATGCCCGCGATGGTTTCTATATACAATAGTGAGTTCTGGCATCATGAAATTATGCATTGCTAACCGTTCATCCGATTGCGATGAAACTTTGGGGATTTGATGTGTGCATACCGGCGATAGTTTCTATATAAATATATAATAACGATCTCTGGTGAGTAGTTGTGAGCACGCCTGCGAAGGTTTCTATATATACTGGTGAGTTCTGGAATTACGATATTTGTATAAAAAAATTGCAATAGGTGGCACGCGAGCTGTTTGAAAACTGAATGTACCGGGACTGAATGTATGGAGTGCGGGAGGGGGGAAGGGGAGAGAGGAACCCGGGAGGGGGGAGGGGAACTCGGGAGGGGGAGGGTTCGCGGGACGGAGAAAGCCGGCGAGGGGAGTGGGGAGAGGGAAAGCGGAGTGGGAACGCGAGAGGGTAAAGGGACGCGGGAGAGAAAGGGGAACGGGACGAATGGGAAAGGACACGCAGAGAGAAACTATTTCTTTATTAAGTGGCATAGCAACGCACGCCGGGAACTCGCTAAAATAATAAAAAATCAAAATATGCTTGCTTGGGAATGTACGAGTATATATGAGATGTCTTTGTATTGCTACATTAAGCATACGACATGTTTGAAACTTTCAAAATACCTTCTTTAAGCCCCCGCGAAGGTTTCTGGATTATTCCAACCATACGACAATACATCTAAAAAGTTTTTCAATCATTACAACAACTCTTGCAAAACTGTCCAAATTTGAGAGACATTTTGCAAGACAGTGATTGTTAAATAACAATTCAATTTTCGAAACTCTTTAATGCATTTATTTGAAGAATTCATCTAATAATTTGAATCGAATCAAGAATTATAGATATTTTAAATAGGTACCTATATTAAGTATCAAATTGGATGGATTGTTCTTATAATATACAAAAATGAATATTTGTAATACGTGAAAAATAGAAATTTCAATAAAAAAATTATAATTCAATAAATAAATTAAAATTATAAAAATTATAATAAAATTATAATTATAATTAGGTGGCCCGCGACTGTTTGAAAACTGAATGTACTGAGACTGAATATCTGTAAAGCGGGAGGGGGATTGGCGGGACGGGGGAGCGGGAGAGGGGAGAGGGATGTCGGAGAAGGTAGAATGGGAACGCGGTAGGGGAAGGGGGTGCGGGAGGGAACGCACGGGAAAGGACATGCAGGGAGAAACAATTTATTTCTTTGAATGTGACATTGCAACACGTGCCGGGAACCACCTAGTATTAAATAAAACTCTATGGTCTTTCAAAACCGCTTGAAAAGGTGTGTTTAAATAAATTTAATTAATTTCCACGCCAACTCAGAATCAAGACAACACAACACCTATAGAAAAGTCGTTAAAAGCCTTGATTTTTATTTTTAAATAGCCCATACCTAACCTAAAATGATCTATTTAACAATTTTTTTCATCACTTTTAATGACTTTTCAAAAGAGATTCTGAGTTGATTTAATTCTGAGTTGTCCGGTCGCCATTTAATTAAAATGAAACCTTTGAAATAACAATAAAAGTATATGTACACGAAAAAAAAATAAACCGGCTTCCACTTTAATCAAAAACAGCACTATTAGCCGAGTTTCCGCAATCCTTCAATTAAAATAAGTTAATTTGTCGAGATAATTATTAACAACATTTGCGAACTGAGACGCGAGCCGGCCGACGAATTACAGGTAAGGATCGAAACAATGCAGATGCTTCGTTCCTATCCCATAATTCGTGGTTCGGCTTGCAGGTTCGGTTCGCGTGTGTACATGCAGCTTTATATGTTTTATTAAATATAAACAGGTGCTAACAATAACGAATAGCAAGCGCAACTATGATAACGTACTTTTTGTTATTATTTTTCTTCTAATGTTCACACATCTGACTTGATGATGGACACTGCAACGCTGTCCGAAACGTCGGCTAAAGAAGAAGGTAGCGCAATACGGCATAATAACCCAAAAATAAATCGCTTTAATTCTTCCAATTGTTTTTTCTTAAAGTTTTCTTGTTGTCATTGAAAGTTTGAGTAACCTAACAGAGTAAATGTACTCAGAGGAATATAAACGCTAGAAATATTTCGATTCTTACACTTTCAAAATTTTGGTCTTATTTACACGAGGCGATTTGCGTTTGTATTTACTCGTATTTTGTGCATAATTTTATAAGAATGAAAAAAAGTTAATCTATGGAGATTTTCAAAATTAGTCTGTCATAAAGAGGTATTTTTTAAAAATTGTTTTTTTCATTACTCCATAGTTAAGTCGTGAAAAAACATTTTTTTTTAGTAGTTTACACTTATACTCTTTGTTACGTTAATAATAATTTTATTGTGATTCCAATCAAAACAAAAGGTAGTAAAAGCTTAAATTTATCCGTAGCATATTTTTTGGTGTTCATAATGTAAACCGATTCGTCGTAAAGATTAATGTAAATAGTGATTTCACCTATAGCCATATCTTAATGCCCACCAATCTATTAAAAATCACGAGGTCGCGGGTTCAAATCCAGATGTGCGCGCTAGCATTCCACCAACCAATAACTAAAACGACTTTTGGACAAAGAAATATGCAATACTTCTCTATAAAGTTATTTAATATACTCCCTCTTGCAATAAAAACCGTTAAAAAAATAAACGACTTCAAAAAAAGAATTAAGAAATGGATTATTTATGGACATGATAAGGAAGAACATAGATACAATTTTGCAACCTTTTTTGCTTTTATTGTGCTTTTTTTAGATATAAATTTATAATTCAAACACTGAAATATGCACAATGTGACCTTATAACGAGGTACCCCAGTAAGGACACATTCTTTCCTAAAAGATTGTAAAAGAAAGTATGTTGTGTTGTTCAATTAAATGTGTAATTTAAAAAAAATATTTATTTATTTTAAATTATTCATTATTATTTTTTATTTAAACTTTTATGAGTAAAAACTCAAATTATAATATTTAATTAAATATTAAATTATTCAGTTTATTTGCGGCACGTTCCAGAGAGGAAGATACTTTCAGTATCGCACTAGTTATAGAACACCATTCCCAATCGCAACATGGCTCGAAATGGCCGTGATCTGAAAAGCTTTTTTCTCTCCTACTTTCCTCTTCCCATTTTCTTCCACTCCTCATTACCTTCAGCCTCACAACATACCTCAATTGCGGATACCATAGTCTCACTGGCTCCAGATGTATAGTTCTATCATAGTTTATTTTAAAAATTTTATCTATCTACTTGTTAACAGAACACGATAAATATGAAACGAGACAGGGGAGTACAAAATCCTTAGTTTTCCCTGATAAAGTTAAGTGGAATCATCGAATCTCTTATAATATAAGGGGAATAGTTGAGCACTATCACTCCACTCCAGATAGTTTGATTCAATATTTGATTTGAAGATCTAGGAGAGGTTTCCTGATTGAACAATCTAATGGCGTCTGTGAATTCGCGATATCGATTTAAACATTGGATTATGTCATTTATAATATATATTATATGGAGACGTAACAATAGACCGGGGCGTTACTTCCAACAATGGTTTTTTTATCGTAAAAATATCATTCAAAGAAGTGGAATATAAAAGGAAATGGCAACATGAAAAATGAATTTCGCGAGTTTGTTATGCATTACCTACATTTATTTAGCCACTCTTGAACGAAAAAAGGAAAATATTTAGAGGAGCGAATACGTAGTCGAGGCAAATGGCCCTTGATATCGGTTAAAGAGTTTCTCATTTTGAAATAGAATAATTTTGTAAAAAAATGTTGCCTGAAATCTCGTAGGTCACAATTTACCACCACGTACTACTGCAGAAGAAATAAACAGACTTGTAACTAGTGACTAGCCGGCTTTGTTTCAAAACTGCGTGTGTTTCAAAATTCAAAACCATTCACCAATAAATAAAATTAACTTAATGACACTTAAAAGCCTATCATCTGTCAAATAAGAGTAGAAAATATAAAAAATGGAACTACAAAATTTGTAGGCTGACAACTAAATTAGTTGTGAAATATTCTTTTTAAGTGCAAAGACACTGAATGTATAGAACACAGTTAACCACGTTTTAAAAAACATTTTTTGTTCTTAAAGAAAAAAAAATAAAATTGAAGGAGCACTGCTGTTAATGTAGGTACCTACTTAACGACATAAATTTGATTAAACGGCGTTTTAAAAAGTGATTTGCTTTCATTTAATTTTACATAAATTTGAATTTAACAGTAGATAAAAAGGAAGTATCACTGATGGTAAATTTAATTACTACTACTTTTAGATCCGAATGAGTTAAATACATTCAGATCTAACATTAAACTAGAATTAAATAAATGTGAACAATTTCTGAACTGTGATTTATATTTTATTACAACATCAATTACAAAGGTATAATAATAATATACGTATATGCAATTATTATTTTGAGATTAATGGGTATCTTTACTGCAATGAAGAATTTTTTTTTTTCTCTTTTATTTAATTTTTTATAAAAATGTAAGTTACACAGCTTTCCATTAACACCATAAGTTAATTGTTTAGTATTGCCATTCGATCAACAGTGGCGCCCTCCAATGTTTCTACTCTTATTTGATAAACTGTACATCATGATGGGACCGACGTTGTGAAAAGGAAATGAATGCGTTGACCTCGAAATTCCAGACAAAAAAGGCTGAGCGAATTAACGTACTTTAAAGCTTTTAGTAAGATTTCGACCAACAGTTAAAATTTCTGGCTTTTAGCTATGTTTCGTTTCACGAAAGTTATATTTAGAAACGTAATACGATCCAATAAATGAGTTTCAATAAGATTTGTCCATATCAAGTGTCAATTATAATGATTATATCTTCTATCCAACTTTTGATTGTTTTAAAATAAATAGGAGATATTATGATCTCTTCATTTGTATTATCCGATTAAATTTTGCTATGAGCTGGCCGGAGCCATTTAACGCTTATCCCTATTATTAGGAATTAGCGGTAAATGGCTTTAAAAATACAAGGAATAATCCTGATCAAGAGAAACGGAAGAACTGGCGCTGAAACTCATGAGCAGTTCTTCCTAGGATCGACAAGGTTTGCAAGGTTAATAATACTCATAAGTTTTAAAGTATAAAAAAAACTCGGTAAGCATTAATGTTTCATGGTTTTTGTGAGTATTTTTACTGTACCAGTGAGAGACCTTTTTGAAATTGTAAAAATTTTATAACAATTTTAAATATTACATTCACTTACGGACTAAAGTTAGTTTAGTAAATATGATCTGGAAAGATGACGCAGTAGTAATTATTATTCGTCAATTTTCTTGAACGCAGATCAATTTTATATCATTATATCATATAATCATTAATAATTATCATTACAGAATCGCAAAGGTTCTATTTTAATGTGCGTTTTTCTACTTTCACACAACACACAAACACTGGGTTCTACAGAAAATACGCTCCGAACTGCAACAAAGGTAGTCTTTTTGCGAATGGGAGATCGGCGCTAATATACATATAGATATTTTTTGTTCCTCATGCTTATGTTGTGCTATCCACCGGTATGTTTTTTTTATTCAGCATACGAAAGCAGCGCCATGACGTTAATATTCGGAGTAGAAATGTACTTGTCAAATAATAAGGAACTCCAGTCCAATTTTTTTAATTTTAATAACCTTCTAACCTAAATAACTGCACATTTTTTTTAATATGTTTTAATAGTTAAAATAAATGCCAAAGTTTTAATTTTTCAAGATCCCCGAAAACCACCGTATCTAGTGTGACGTCATCATGACCAAAAGTTATAGTTATTTTCAACAGATGTTGTCATTTTGTATGGAAGATGCTATGAAATAATTCAATAAGTTAAACGTTATTTAGGTGGAATTTTTTATTTATTATTTTATATTTATTATATTATTATATTTTCAATATTATAACGGGAGAGTGGTAAAAAAATTGTTTAAAATTATTATTTTTTTAGCTTAACGAATCGAAATAAATATTATGGAAACCGAAGCATCAATTTTGTAGGCAACTGGAATCAGCTGATCGTCGCCCGCCATTTTCAAATTCAGAATTGGAGCGTTGCGACAGGCATTACATGAAGTTTTTATACAGTTAAAGTTTTTGAATATTTTAAATAATATAGATAAACTAATAGAGATACTCTTTTTTTGATACTGAATTATTTAGGCCCAAATAATGTTTCAATTAAAACAATAACTATTATATGTCTAATTCTCTATAAACCAATAACTTGGAATCCAGAATGGCTTGTCATAATTTTCAATACAAATATACCAGGTGACTGGAGAATTATGGACGCGGTGACGTCATGCCTCACAAATTCAATAATACCAATTTGACAGGGTTTTTTAATGACGCCTTTTAAAATGGACTTTTTAATAATTTTTTTAAAACTCTACATTAAATATTATTTTATAAAACTTATAAATTCAGAATCAGCATTTATTGGTCTATATCAGTGATTCCCAAAGTGGTCCAGGTGAGAGACTCCATGGGGGTCCACGAAGGCATGAGAGAAAAATGGGGGTCTACAAGTTGTAAGTGGGGGTCCACGAAAAAAATCTGGTTTCGATAGTAAAGAACAAAAATGTTTGCTTGGCTTTACCTATAAATAAAAGCAGATAATACACTACTCAAAAAAATTAAGGGAGCAAAAAAATCCCAAATTTTTCGATGATTTTTGACAGGCTTATTTTGGTGAAAAATGGTCATATTGAGATTTAAAAAAAAGCATTTCGAAGCTTTAAAATTATAATTTTCAGATTTCTGGCAAATTTTTTTTGTGGTATAAGGTTCTCATGCAATCCTAATAGATAGCGCAAAAAAATAATTTTTAAAATAAAAAAATAAAGTTTTTTTCAGTTAGGCCGGTACATGGATCAGATAGCTTGTTTATTTAGCATTAATTTATTTTTAATTCCTGTTTTTAAACCCTCCCCTAATTTTTTTTTGAGTAGTGTACTTTAAGAAGGTCAGCGACTGTTACTTGTAAAAACTTGCACATTCAATACTCAGTATAGACTTTACCTGTCAATGTAGGCAGGTACTATCTGCCTAAATCTACTTGAATTTCGGTGAAAAATTGTTATATTGAGACCCTTCCCGTGCCCATATCCCATCCCGCCCCCTGTCTCATATTACATTACTACCCCCCCCCTCCCCCGTTGTGAGAGACCACAACTCTAGCGTTATATTCAATATTCAGTACAACGCGTATCGAGTTTTGGGCAGAAATGTTGCTGCAGGGGGTCCACCGAAACCAGTAAAATTTTGAAAGTGGTCCACGAGAAAAAAAAGTTTGGGAACCTCTGGTCTGTATGAACATATTTTTTTAAAGCCATAATATTTCTCACTGGAGTTCCTTTTAACAATTTCGCACCGCTTAAGAAATGTGTTATGTAGATGGTGAAAACGATTGAATACCATTAGATAGCTGTTACGTCGTGTAAGATTCATTACATAAACCACAGACATAATTTGCGGGTGTTGCGATCATTCCGGGATCACGTAGAATCTTGTATCACGTTCGAAACCATGGCACGCACGTAACATGCTTCTATTTCTGAAATGTCATGATGCTAAAAATAGTGGTGGTTTTTACGCTTGCCTGGGCATGACCAGTAACCACGGACCTGTGAAGGAGGTCTTCTCGCCGGTTCGGTCAGCTCATTAATTTTCACCGCCGAATCCAGCAAACCGGGTAAATTCTGCTACAAGAAGCTGTCACCCTGTGACACGTTTAATTTTACCTTGTAACCTACAATAAGAGATGAACCGACATGGATTCTCTAATTAGCGGTAATACGCTTTTCAAGTGTACCGTGTGTTAAATAATCTGTGTTTCTCTTCGTCACCAAAATATCAAAATCAACTGTCAACCAATTACTGAGAAAATATTGAAGATATTATTTTAACCACTCAGACCCCTAAGCTTGTTTCCTCTACAATATAAAAATAGCAGTCAAGTCCCATAAGTTTGTTTTCGAGCTAGCGCGTGTGTTACCCAGAAATAACTCCGTTTTTGTTCTAGTGACAACCCTAAAACAAAAAGGAGAATATTATCTATAATAAACCACGTTTTAAATTTGTATTCAAAGCTGTCCATAGAAAAAGATAAAAAAATACTTATTTGATAGAAACAGTTTTCACCCGCCAAATCGCATAACGTGCCGTTAGACATGTTACAAAATGGTAAAAAAAAGAGGTGATATAATTGTTTATTATAAATTTGTAAGATAAAATAAGTATTTTCTTTTACGTTTTCTGTGATTTTAGTACCGCTTTGATATAAAACATCACGTGAGTCATTTTTACATTTTTTTTTATGTTTGCATTCTAAATTTTAATATTAATTTGTAATAATACAATTTGAAAGCGTTATTTCATCACCTTTCAAAAACTGTTTTTAAAATTCGGCTACGTTTAGAAATATTTCATATTGAGCTTTAATTGCAAAGCGAAAATAACACAAAATTTTTAACAATCTGTCAGTTGATTAGAACCAAAAACCTACACAAACGCGAGAGACAAAAATTTTTGAAAACATTTCTCCAATTACTCGTTTTTCGAACTCTCAATAATTGTTTATAAATTGTCGGGATTGGGAGTTAGTTTAATAATAATAAGGTTTTATTCCAACGTCAATTCATTATTACGCCAAATACGTCAAAAACGCATTCGAAAATGCAAGATGTTGCCTGACCGTTTCTAGGTGTCACTAAGTACCTATTTGGCCAGAGTGCCGAGGTGGGTCAAAACTGGGTTTCAGGAGCGATGCGAGTGTGGACTGCGGGTCCACGCCGCTCACGCGCAATCACTATGGACACTTCACTTGCTCATCATGTGTTTGAGTACACCGCACCGCTCCAAAAAAGCACTGTACTCTGCCCAAGCCCTTACTGTTAGTGTAACGGTGTTAGTTCCAAACTTTCTAACTTTTATTCGAAACCCGCATCACAGATTTGATAATTACGAGAAGGAATAAGTACGGATCGAAAGCATGTTACATTAATAAATCACCAATAAAATTTTTGTTTTCTAAACTTTTGCGAATAATCTTAATTGAAATGGTGACGGCGTTTTCATATAAAATGCTTTTAACAAAATTATTTTCATAACGTTTCGAAGGTAATACAAAATGCTTTTAACAAAATTAATTTCATAAAGCTCTGAAGGTAATGCTTTGCAGGATTAAATGAATTCTCCGTCCATCACATTTACCCTGAAAAGTAATTTAATCCAATAACCCTAACCCAATGGCAGGAAATTATAACATATACATTCTCTTTAGAGCCACTTATAACTTTGAGTAGAAACAAAAATTAATTTGAGGTGAGATTGCATAAAATGATTGATGGCGACGGACTAAAAATGATTATTCTGGTCATATTCATATTACGGGACTTGACCATTTGATTAAAGTTTCGCTTAAAAAATTGGACACGGAAACTGGCTGACTTTTTCTTTTTATTAGAAGCAATTTGTGTTATAGGGAAGGTAAAAACATAAGTATGTCTTTTTATTTGTTTGACCAGGACTGAACCAAGGCCAGTAGGGTTGTAGTCGCACGTATTTAATGTGCTCATATCCGGAAATGTATTGAAAAGTAAATCATTTGCCAAGAGCGCACCGATTTCGACTTGGAGGAGTGAAAAACAGTTCTTTCAGAAATAAAAATAAATTTACCGTCCTGTATGTACTCCTTGTTTGCAGTGGAACATTATCTTAATATCAATGGTTTCAGAATCGAAAGTCAGGTACTTCCCAGTCTTACTCACCTCCTTCCTGTATTCACTTCATTCAGCCTACAGGCCTATTCAGATATTAGGAAATTTGCTGCCGCTATGGGTGCGAAAAATATCAAGCGGGATTCTGTATGAGCTTTCGCGGCTAGGAGAAACTAGAACCCAGACAAATCCGCCAAACCACATGAAAAGGCGGCATTTTTTTGGCTAGTTTTGCGAAACAGGTGCTATCGCTATTCATTTCAATTAAAATCTGATTTTTTTACGGACGGCATGAACCTAGAGAGGCGAGAATCAACAACGTTTCGCTACCCACACCAGAACAGAAAAACAGTGGAAATACCGCATACCCACTCGGTTTTCACTAACCACAGCGGCAGCAAATATCGCTTATATCTGAATAGGCCTTAACAAGATTCCTTAATTTGGGATTTCCGTAGTCACACGGCGCACTGGGTCCCGACAGTGATATCGCATAAATCCAACAAGTGGCTGAGAAATATAACCACTGTTCAGGTTGTTACCGAAACCGTTGGTAGAAGTTTAGGACGCCTCCAAGGAGGTATATATTCAACAATGGGCTTACAATTGCGGTTAAGGCAGTGTATTTATATATTATTCATAACAGTAATGAATACCTAGTATTTACCTGCTTGAACAAGCTTCCCATATTGCAGAGGAGTATATCCTGAAAGTTTCAGGTTTTGGCGACGATCCATCGCTAATAATTAATTAATTTGAAATCTCAGGGGTTTTGACAACAAACTTATCTCTTACATGCTCACACTAATTAAATGACAATAATAATTAATTAGGTATCTCCATACACTTGAAATAAATTACAGAATGATGTAAATTTAGGAGTAGCTTGAGAAACTAAGTTCATTAAGAATTTAAGTCTCCTACTTATAAGTATCTCCTACCTATGACATTAAAGAATATTTTTTGGCATGTTTATCTTAAAAATAATTAAATACTTATATTGTTAACGCTATTAACCGGTGCAAAATATTTAATATATTTTTTATACTCATTTTGAAGGTTGTGTTTTAAAGTGTGGTGTGCCCAAAAGAAAAAACCCAAACATCACATATTCTTCACCTCTATCTCTCCACACACTTTTTTACTTTTTATTATTATTAATCTGTGTGTGCTACTATTATGTTTTGAGCTATCTTCTAGTTCAAGACTCCCGCGAAAGCGCAAAACGAATCGTGCATATTCCAATATGCACAAAACTTTGCTTTACTACATACACTACGAGCGAGCGCTTATAAATATCTCCTACCTATGACATTAAAGAATATTGTTTCATAACGCTACATTGAATCTCGATGGGTTTGTTCTGTTTCACTTAGAGAAGGCCAGAATTCAAACCTATTGGTGAATTCGCACGGGGTACTAACACAGGCTGATGATAGCTGCCCAGCGGACAGCCGTCGCCAAGGAGACAAAAGTGTATTGTTCGGCAGTCTTCATATCGTATCGCTAATGTCAACATCGTAACGTTTTTATCGTGACATAAATTGAGACTCACAAGGTGAAAATACCGCCGTATTTCCCTTAATCGCTACAAAACTGACCATCGTGATTACCTGTGGTTCATCTAGACGCAGAATAGCCGAATCGACCACGAGGGACCTCAATCCGGGCAAGATCGCCAACTTATCGTGAGTACCCTTGTGAACCTACCTTTGCTATTTGATTCAGAAGATATACCATATCGAGATCTACAGGTATAGCTCTTGCGTAGAGTGAACATCAGCTTCACTCTAACCCTAATAAGGTGGTGCCATCAGCGCGCCTGCCTTATTCATATTGAAACAAATATTTTTTGGCACGTTTATCTTAAAAATAATTAAATACTTATATAGTTAACGCTGTTAACCGGTGCCAAATATTTAATATATTTATACTCATTTTGAAGGTTGTGTTTTAAAGTATGGTGTGCCCAAAAGAAAAAACCCAAACATAACATATTCTTTACCTCTATATCTCCACACACTTTTTTACTTTTTATTATTATTACTCTGTGTGTGTTACTATTATGTTTTGAGCTATCTTCTAGTTCAAGACTCCCGCGCAAGCGCAAAACGAATCGTGCATATTCCAATATGCACAAAACTTTGCTTTACTACATACACTACGAGCGAGCGCTTATAAATATCTCCTACCTATGACATTAAAGAATATTTTTTGGCACGTTTATCTTAAAAATAATTAAATACTTGTATAGTTAACGTTGTTAACCGGTGCCAAATATTTAATATATTTATACTCATTTTGAAGGTTGTGTTTTAAAGTATGGTGTGCCCAAAAGAAAAAACCCAAACATAACATATTCTTTACCTCTATATCTCCACACACTTTTTTACTTTTTATTATTATTACTCTGTGTGTGTTACTATTATGTTTTGAGCTATCTTCTAGTTCAAGACTCCCGCGCAAGCGCAAAACGAATCGTGCATATTCCAATATGCACAAAACTTTGATTTACTACATACACTACGACCGCAATCGGCGTGGGGCAACTGGAGACAGCTGGCAGGCTGCAACGGTGCCGAAACTCGGCAACCCGAGCGAGACAGATTACACTTATAATAGCAAATCATAGAGTACAGTTTTATAACTCATCACGTGCGCTAGTGACGCATGCGCGAAGCACCATGAAGGCAAGTGAATTTTGCACCCCTTTGATCGTATTCCAATACGTCTGAAATGAATTCGTTTAGGAATACTAATTAATTTACAATGTTAGCGCTACAATATTTGGGTCCAGGTAAGTTGACCAAATTGCAATTCTTCGAAATCAATTTTCCGAATTCAATTGTTCGAAATGCAATTTTCTGAACTTCACATTTTCGAAAACATATTTTTCGAACATCAATTGACCGAAACACTAGTTTTTCGAATTGATATAAGTACGTACAACCTAACCTAACCTAACCTAACCTAACCTAACTCAACCTAACCTAACCTAACCCAACTTAACCTACCTTTACCTAACCTAACCTATAACTGGTACGTCTGACAGTATCTCGTTAATCATAAACAAGTGAAATATATGTTTAAAAGATGATTTACAAATTCAAAAAATCTTTCGGCCAATTAGTCTTTCGAAAAACTGAAATTCGAACAATTGATTTCGAAAAACATGTCTGCTCTCACAATATTCACACATTGCATCCGTTTGCGGTGAATTTAAACGGTTTCGCAAGATTTTCAATGAATTGCGTGTCTTTTACTCTTGCGAACGCTGACGGAAAAGTATTAATTATTCAATTATTTTACAAATATAATTTAATGGAGCGTATGCATTGAATAAATGCTACACTGCAGAGGTGTGTTACATACTAGGTATATTTTAAAAGTGAAACGCACTCCTGAATGAAAATTTCAGCCATGAACCGCCTCTGACTCTAATAATATATACTCTGATAATGTATTATTTTAATTTAATTATCAATTATATCATAATGTGCTGTACAAGTCTTTACGAAAAATAATTTAAAAAATTGCAATCATGGAAAGATCATCGACATTTAATTTTCTAAACATTTCATTCAGTTTTGAGGCTGGATTAAAATTTAAGTTCCTTTCTATACGGGTGAAATCAGGGGTACCTATTGCAGTTTTAACAAATGTTTAATAAAATTATATATTTTCACGAAAAGTAAACCCTCTTGTCTAGAATTAAGGTTATCGTTTTGTTATCAGACTAGTTTTTTTTTTTTTTTGTGGTGTGATTTACATCTGGTTTTGAGCCACCATGAAGGTAGCAACATATTCAGTTAAGGGCACACACGATACAGTTTGGTCAATATAACGGTCTTGCATCGTCCGTGGTTCAACTTAATATTTTAGACAGATTTCCACAAAGTTCCGAATCTTCAGCTAGCATTTCTTAATTCTGTTTCAGTTTCTTTTAGCATAATTCATGGAAAGATTGCTTCTGTGGTTGAAGTTGTTTACAAACACACTCACTACGCATCTACAAATTATATAAGACGGGAGGAGTCAGCACAATGGTATCACATGTACATATATCAAGAGAACAATTGTTCAAGTCTTCGTAGACGTAATTGAATGCTGCACAAAGTAAGGACTTCCACCATTTTCCGGGATTTATTGACCCCGAGGAAGCTCTTGACTTTGTAAAGAAAATAGCTATTACACTCTTAATAGTCAGGATATATCTCGACTACCTTGACATAATCGGACCATTATGTATTAATTTATTTTATTTATTTAGACAAACGTAGAAAATTTTACTACAAGTAGTAAGATATGTATATTGCAATAAACATAGTTAAAGTACCTTTTACGTATGTCCATACAAAGTCTTAGGGCGGGTTGTTTCACAGTATTTGAACAGTTCTGTAAAAGGAGATATTCAAGTTCTGTTATTATTTCGTCATGGGTAAGTTGCTTCACGGTACTTTGATAATAACAGAAATTGAATAGAACTTTCACAGATCTTGAATCGGAACTTTGAAATTTGATGAATTGTTTGAATTTTGTGAAACAACCAGTCCTTAGTAATTTAGTCTGGAATGAGATTTTTCTTAATCTGAGCCAATGACCAAACAAAATTCCTAGGAGAAGGACTTAGCCCATCGATCCAAATACGTACCGAAAATTCTGTCCTATAAATTTTAAATTTTATTATTAAAACATCTTCTGCAGGTGTGTTTTGTGGTAGGTCTTGGAGGCGGATGCGTTTGCACACTTACTGCGTTCCGGGCTGGATCGAGAGAGACTGGTTGAGGAAGACCTTTTGAACTCTACAGCCTCTCTCTCGAACCATTGCACCGCAGTGGAGGGATGAATTCATACGTTCATACCTGGACACTCCCTTTTTCCCTTTTTCCTTCCCAGAATTTTTTTCCCTAAAAAGACCCTCCACACAGCATCTCTACAGATGACATAGACCCTGACGGATTTTTCCTTATGGCCTCCTTGTGAATGGATCTTATGTAATAAAGTAAAAAAATATTTGTAAAAATTTCAGATGGGTAAATCGCGTCATTTAATGGTGGGCTCAACCCGACCAAATCCGCTGGATCGATAAGATAATCGAGTTAGGCAGAAATACGTAGCAGCGTAAATTATGAAACCAGGCAGGAAAATGGAAGCAGACCGGAAAGTCCTCCATCAAACAGTTAGCACAAAAATAATGATAATTTAGTGATCCATATAAGTTGTGATCATTTCCATTTTTCCGCAAAAGCTAGATGCTCAAAATTTCTGTCAGTTAACCTGGTGATTGAGAGTATATTGATGATGCAGTGAAGTGCGAGGGACTGAAGCCTGACAAGGAGGGTCCTTGTCACAGGAGACCTGCCGGACATGATTTGCCGATAAAATTATCCCTTTGTTTATTTCCGATTTAATGCCTTGAACACGATTTATTTGAGCTGACTAAAATAAATCTGTGTTGTCTGATTATCGATATTCATGCGTAACTGATACCAGCTGACAAAACCAGGGATACCTGATGCGATAAAAAATAAGCCTGTCAATAGCGCGTATTCGGTCACAATATTATCGCAATCGAATTCGAACGAATTAACGGATCAAAAAATTATATATTACCAAGCATTTATCAAGACTATTTCAATACATCAGCCGCAATGAAATAATCCACCCGTGCATTCATAATATTCTCGTATATTCCTACACTAAAGGAATTTGCTTTATTTATTTTACGAAATTTCGATGTGTGTGTACGTCATATAAATGGAATTAATATAAATTATAAATTTAAAATTTTCTCTCAATATTCAATAGTCACATTTCCACGTAAGCCCATTTTACGACTTTTCCGCAATTACATTTCCAATCGAAAAAATAGTTTTTGTGAAGCGTACATCAAAAGAAATGTCACTGGTTGGTACTAAGAAAGTTAATTATTTGGATTCAGAAAAAAAATACAAATCATCGAACAGTATTAATAGGGTAACGTCTGCGTGGTTGAATTTCAGAACCCAGTTTCGAGTGCATGTTGACGCCACGCCGTACGCGTCGCTCCACAAATAACATCTGTGAACGTGGAATTTCAAACAAAGCTACCGTTGTAATTCGGTTTTGAATTCAAGAATTCGTCACAAGATGTTGCCAATTTCGTCAGCAGGTCGAATGTGGTTGTGTCCTCCCTAGGTATAACTGCTACAAATTCGTGAACATGTAGTATCTCTCCGGATATGGAAAAAAATTGGTGGTAATACATAGTTGTATCAAACGGCAATATATATTATATATGACGTTATTGCCTGTCTCGGTTGCTTTGTACTGGTGACTATCACTCGATGACAGTGGATCCGAGGGACAGGCTATCTTTAAAACCAGTTCCTATTGGATTTATAAAATGGTCACCCACTGGGCGAAGCCAAACCAAAAGCCGAAAAAACCTGCGGAGCGGGTTTTTAACCACTAATATATTAATATTTTTTCAATTCTGACAAATCGAACAAGTTGCGAGAAAGATTCCTCAGATTGTCAACAATTCCCTTCTATTTAGCCTTATGAGTAGGTACCGATATGCTTGGGCAAAACCCGTAAAATTGATTTATATGGCAGATGGTGGACTACTTTTCCGGATAATAAAACAAATGTTAAAAAACATTCGTGCTGACAAATACATGCACCTACATAAAAAAATGTTGACCCCCTCTCTTCGTTCGCTAGGACAACTGCAAATCGATAAAATATAAACAGTTGACGTGGAATATATTAAGAACACCTAGTCATTGTGTACTGTTACTTAAACATTAGAGTTTCGATTGTGTTGTTACATTGTACATTGGCGATTTGCAATCATGCTAGGGAACGATGAGAAGTTACCGAAAGTTATCCTATCAATCCTTATCAATCGATCATGCTAGGGGGCCTGAACTGCTAACGTTTTAGTGTTCAAAGACTTTGAATACCTACTTATTTTAAAAATACTCTAAAATCTTATTCAGAATCATGAGACGCGTACTTTTCACTTTGGGTAAAATGGTTGCGTTTGCATATTTTTATGCGATCATATCTCAAATAGACGGAGGCATTCTTCCGGACAAGCACCTTGATACACCTTCCATTAGGCTAAAAGCAAAAATGATAATACGGGGAAAGACTCCACGATAGAAAAACAAGTTTATAGGCGAAGCCTCTAAGCCAGGGAGCTAATGAGGGTGTGTTATATTGAGTGGGTACGTCATGTTTATTACAAATTACACGACAGTTACCCATTGAAAACAGTCTCCACAGAAGCTAATGGAGTACTAGGGCCCATACGTTCACATGGAGTACTTGATGTACGATATTTGAGAGCGTATCTAAATGAATACACAATAAAATACCTTTATAATGGTGGTGTCATTGTTTATAGCAGGAGTTCGTAAAATAGCGCGGCGGAAGCCCAGGAAGTGGCAGACGACGTGCCTCTGGCGAATGACGCTTTAACGGTAAATACGAAGCGCCACGCGCCATTTGTATTTTACTTTTCATAGAATTTTAACCCCTAAGCCTCAAAGCGCCGATTCATCGGCGCGCATAGGATTGCTAAAAGCCTCCCATTGCCGATTTGAGACGATTAAAAAAAACTTGCATTAATTTATTTCACAGAACACTTTGGCAAGGGATAGTTATATGGAATATCGTGAAACAAACTCTAGGTGAGTAATTTTATGCAAACCAATAAAATCTGAAACATACTTTTTTTTTGAGAAATGTTCAACGCCATGATTTAAGAAAATCTGTCTTAATGATATAGAAGAAAGATGTTATTGGTGACTCCACAGATGAAACTATTTATCGTTTTTTTTTTTAAATGAAACAATCCTAATATGAGCTTATTCTTCATCTGACCTCGTCATGGTGACTGATGCTAGGTGGAAATATGCCATGTCCCTCCACGCCACACTACGCCACCACCACCCCGGGCTAATCTGGGCTATTTAACGACCTAGACGATATACTGGCCTGTGGATATACGATGACTGCCCTCTGGTCTGTATTTTAAGTGAATTTCCTACTTCACCTTCCCTCTTACTATCGAGTTACCAGCCGATGGATATAATAATCCGTTCTATTAATACGTTAGCGTTTGCGTGGTTGAAATTTAAGAACCCGGCTTCGAGTGCATGTCTAACGCCACGCCGTACGCGCCGCGCCTTATAAACATCTGTGTACGTGAAATTTGGCGCCATGATGATGACACTTCCGTCAGCAGGTCGCCCTCCCCTCCCTGGGTATAGTTAAGTACTACGATTTTGTTAACTTAAAAATCTCTCCCGATATGCTAAGATTGACGGTAATACTTAGTTGTACCACGCGGCTATATATTACACATGACGTCATTGCCTAACCCGGTTACGTTGTCTCGGTTTTTTTGTCCCTGTGACTAGCTATCACTGGATTACAGTGAATCCGAGGAATGGGCTATTTTTGGAATCAGTTCCTATCGGATTTATAAAATGGTCACTAACACTCTAACTGGGCGAAGCCGAACCAAAAGCTGCCCTCAGGGCCTAACAGCAAAAACCTGCGCAGCGGGTTTTGAACCGCTAGTATCTATTATTATTTAAGGAAGCGCAACACGGCCCAATAATATAATTTTATATACCTATACATATTCGCCGAGACAAAACTAACAGATCTTAGTCACAAAGTCACACGTACCCATGTGGGTAATATAATGTATAATGCTAACAAAGTTTTACAAGTGTTTTCAAATTAATAATATAAAAAAAAGACAATCTTTAGATTCTTAGGTTGTCCATCTACCTACATCTACATATTATTCTACGCGAGCTTTTCTTTGCCATTTATTTAAGAAAAGGCCCCTCTTCCACAGGAATACGCTAGTATCCGATAATCGAGAATTCAGGTATCCCGGCGACTACCGCCATACATCAGCGCGGAGGTTCATTCACATTACACAGGCACACATTTTGCAAACTCGTCAACGACGCCAGCCTCCCGCGACCATAATTTTTTACACACGTCTTTGAGTATGACAACATTGCAAACATCGATATTGTGTTGTATTTAATTTATTTTAAATGAATTTTAAAAGATTTGCGATTCTTCTAGCGAATATATGACTAATGAAGCCATGAAAATTGTCTTAACTGATTTCAATTATTTCCCCACAATGCATGACAGAATAAAATGAAGAAATAGTTTCAAAACAATTCAGTACAAGGCAGAAATATGTCAGGTAACCGTCGAAGGATCAAGAGCCATTAACCAGCGGCCGAGAATTTAAATTTCGTCGAACGATGATCTTGCGGTCGTACCCTTGCAATGGTACGGGGCGGTTCCGATGAGAAAGATTAATTATTCTCCATACCTGCATTTTAACACAATAACGCAATATCGATTTTATTTCATTCCAAATTTGCTCTGATTTACCCACATTCATACCCACAAACGCTCAAACTCGTGATGATAAAACAATTAAAATTATGTAATTTTTGTAATCATTTTTTGATAAAAGGATTTATAATTTTTCATCAATGTCATAGCAAAATAAGAATGTACATTTTTAAAAAATATGTTAGTTTGTAAGACCGTAAATAAATAGACAAACTGGAGTAATTTCGTTACAAAACAAGGGCGCGGATCTTTTTTTAATGATTTTATTTGAACTAAAATTAAAATTCTGAAAAGTGGATTTCTCAAATAATTTATTGATTTATTTTACTGGATGATTAAATGATTTGAAATGTATATTGCATAATACCAAATTTTGTTTGAAAATTTAACAAACCTGCCAACGACCTACGATAAAACCTTATTGTACTAAAAAAAAGCTTTTTTTTTTTTAAAGAAAGACAAACATTCCCGGATTACAAATAACCCAACAAGGTTTGAAAATCTCCTACTACCACCACAGGAAGCCGAAAATGTTGCTTGTGTTATGATGGAGGACTTAGCCAGCCGAGGAATCGAACACGCGACGCCCGGATGGGACCCAAACGCCATGCCCACTCAACTACTGACCGATCATATTTTCTCAAAATTAAAAAAATAGCTTTACTAGATAAAAGAACAGTCTTTCGAAATCAATTTTAAATTTTTTATGGAAAAGAGTTAATACGTTTAAAATTTAATTTAAAAATGACATATTTCCGGTTTTGTCTGGTTATTCCCCCTTAAGCGTGTTTTACATTTAGTTATTCCTCCATAAATACTATTACATCATTTTTTCATACTGGCGTCGACTATCCGGTTGTCTTTTTATTTTCGGGAAAATATGAGAGAACAAATAATATTTTCAATGCTTTTACGGGCGTTTGAATGGAGTACGGAAGAAGTAATGTAAAGGGGTATCGAATTACTTAGAGTGAAGTTATATTTCAATGAACAAAATTTTAAATAAAACGTTAAAAGTTATTTACAAGGTGATAGCTATAATATTTTCGAAATAAATTTTAACTTTAAAATTAATCCATTGGATAAAGTACATTAAGGCGGGGCCCGTTTCGATCCATTTCATACAAATCTTAATTTTGGATTTGAGATCAAAACACCCAACAAAACTGAAATATTTTTTTTTTCAAATATCTAGTACGGACATGAGCCACTTTATTTATAGACCAATAAAGATTTTTATGTTTTATGATTTTAGAGGCAACTTGGACAATTATTTGTGGGTAAATTATAAACACTTAAAAAAATAATTTTAGTATAATTATTATAAAATATGACGATATATATAATAAAAATTTAAAAAAAAATTGTGACGGGTGTAAATTTGAATTTCAAATTACTTTAGAACAAAAATTTGTCGTTTATATATTAAAATTACTACTTTTGATAAAATACCTTTTTCATATATGGGAACTATCTTTTTCTATTTTTCTGTGTCTTGTTCTCTTTCATATTTTTGTTTAGATTATTAGTGTTATTTTCTTCTTCAATGATATATCACATTGATGGAAATATCATTAAAAAATTAAAAAAATAAAGTTGTTCTCGTAAAAAATATAATATTCATTTAGATTTATAAAAAGGTCAATATATGTTCCATATAAATAAGATCGGATATATTTATCCAAGACGCTATCTAGGCTACAAACCAGTTCTTAGAACGATTGTTTCCAATGAAAAAGGTAGTTGCCTACGATAAGGAAAAGTAATCGAAGATAATATTGTCAATTCTAAAATATGAAATAGACATTTAAGACGGCTTGATGGAGGGTGGTTATCTTCTTCTTCAATGTTATATTACATTGATAGAAATAACCTCCAAAAGTTATAAAAAGAGAGTTGTTCTCATGAAAAATTAAATATTTTTCAGTTTGGTTGGGTATTTTGGCCTCAAGTCCAAAATTAAGTGTTGTATGAAACGGGCCGAAACGGGCCGAAACGGGCCGAAACGGGCCGAAACGGGCCGAAACGGGCCGAAACGGGCCGAAACGGGCCGAAACGGGCCGAAACGGGCCGAAACGGGCCGAAACGGGCCGAAACGGGCAGAAACGGGCCGAAACGGGTCGAAACGGGCCGCGCAAACGTTCCTCTTAATAAACAAATAACTGCTCGTAATATGTAGAAAACTAATGTTTAGCCACTATTCATAGGTTCGAGTACCGAATAGTAACTGCATATATGGGATAAGCTATAAAAGGGTAGTGTAATGCCTCCTACGCGAAATAAATCTTCTTTAGTAAGTAACATTTCTATGTTTGCTTTAACTTTTCGCTGTTCGCTGCATTAACATATCTTCTTTAGTCGTTCGTTCAATAAATCGCTTTCCTTACACCATTGATATCGCGAGCTTAAACTTTTCACATTAGCTACGTTAATCGTACACTCATCAGTAAAATCGCTGTTCTGGAAAACATTCCGTGGTAGGTACTCAGTACCTACTAGAAATGAACTAGAATTTAGTGTACGTATAATGTATTAAAATCTAAGTTCGAAGCCGAAACGCCTTAAACTTGAGATTATAAAAAAACCGGCTGATGCCTTTTAAGTGCAGTTCGTGTATGTTTAAATGTAGGTACTCAAGGCCTCGTACCCGAGGACGAAAAGAAGAAGACGGAGAGAGATATGTACGCTCTCTCCAACATACGAATGTTGGAGAGAGCGCGCTAATATTTCAAACGATAAAAGTGAAGCGAAAATTGTGAAAATGTTTAATAAAACACGGCTCGTTTAGAATAGAGCAAAAATCCCGTGGGAGTTGTCTAAAACAACGTTAAAAAAAACACTGTGAATTTTTTCAAACATATAACTTGTTAAATAATAGAGATAGGCTTGAAAATAAAAAAATTCGGAGCATACTTTGCGATTTTTTTCTATCGAGGGGATTTCATATAATTTGCGTTTCGGCGTGGGGGTTGTATAGATATTATCTTAAAAAATAACATATATTTTTTTAAGAAGTTAAAAACTTCAAATGTTCAAGGGAGATTTGCTAGAAATCGGTAGAAATTCGGAAAGTGCCGCTTAAACTGAGTTAATTTATTGTATAATTTATTTGAAATGGCGCTATAAGAAGTAAGTGTTGTGTGACAGGGATTAAAACACCGTATCTTACGCGTTCATGTAGCCTTTTGTCACGTCAACACAATTTGTTTTTGAAAAACTAGCTTTAATTTTCTTAGCCAAAGGTAGTTGTTATATTTACGTGGTGAATACACTTACATTCAATGAAAATACCTACACAAAATATATCTAAGTGTTTGAAGGGGTGTGAAGAAAAGATGTACCGCCGAATAATAAAAATATACAAAATATTTTCATTCAAGCGCATTAAAAACTACTTTTCTATATACATATGTCAGCGTTAAAGTAAAAAAATGTCACCGTCAAACGTTAGATAATCATACCAACTTATTAGTACAAGTATTTTTGAAGTCGATTTGAAATTGGTAAATAATGCACAAAAAATTGTAATTTTATTATAATTCTAATTCCGTGGATCAACTGTCGGGTCACCATAAAAGATAAATACAATGGTACGTTCGAGATAACGTTCTAACATACAAGATATTTGAGGTACGAGCCGCCGAGCTTTGCTTTGAAGTTTTACTTTGAAATACGAACAACATTTGTGATACGAGGAACGGCCGGCTGCACACGACCCACCAGTTTGTGTCTCTGGGAAAATCCATGAGCCTGGTGGTGGATGAGAGAGACGTAAACGAGCTCGTCGAGGAGCACTCTCAGGAACTGACGACCGAGGAAATACAAGAGTTACAGTTGCAGAAGCAGCAAGAAATTGATTTCAAGGAGGAGCCAGAGAGGGGGAGGTTATCTCTACATGTGAGATGAAGGAGATCTCAGGGAATGTGGGAGAGAATTTCATAGTTCGTGGAAAAGAAACACCCCGAAAAAGTTGCAACTGGTCGTGCATCGGAGTTATTTAATGACACTTGCCTAACTCAATCAGCAATACTCTGAAAGAGAGGAAGAAATAAACCACCCTGGACAGGTTTTTTTTTTAATCCGGCGAACAAGGCAAAGACCAGGGAAGAGAAAAGCAGTGACTAAAATTAAGCAAAAAGTAGCATTGAAGTTGTGAGTAAGTTGCATTTATGTGACCAAAATACAAATATACTTTATAAAACCAGTTTATTTCCTTACATTCTCTTTTATTATGTTTTTATAAAATATTTGTCTTTTATAAAATACATTTTTATTATTCAAAAACACGTAATAAGAAAAACTGTGGTGGCGTTTTGGAGGCTGGAACGGATTAATGGCATTTCAATTAATTTCAACGGGGAAAATTGCTTCGCGATACGAGCAAATTGACATACGAGCAAGGTTACGAAACGAATCAAACTTGTATCTCGAGGTAACACTGTAGTCTAAAATTTCAATTTTGACTGTTCAAAGCTATCGAAACCCGATAAAAACCATTATTCCCCTTAACCCAAAGTCAATCAAAATCTTTAACACTCTACTAGCAATGGCTATGTTGTAAGTTGTAATCTACTGAGTTAATAAAAAGAAATATAACACTTTTAATAACTGGTTTTATTTTAGGATGTACGTATTCTTACATGAAAAACAAGAGAAGAACTTTTGGAGCATAGAGAAAAAACAAAAGAACTAAAATGGGTTGCCACATACAAAATGTTGCCAACCCTTAAACCAACATTATTATTGTTAAAATAATGTATTACATTGTATATTTTAACACCCCCGCTCAATGTAATACACTCTTACATTATCTAGTATAGTCCACATTGAGTAATAAATTTAAACAATTGATTTTTGTTCAATGACTTAGTATACATATCAGCTATTTGATCCTCAGTCTTAACATACCTTAAACATATCTTACATTCCTTAATTAAATCTTTGACAAAATGATAACGTATATCGATATGTTTTAGTCTTTTAATATTATCAGTATTTGCAACCATTATGGCAGACTGGTTATCACAGTATATAGGTACAGGACAAACATTTATATTATTAAAGTCTTTCAATAAACTTGACAGCCAACAAGATTCACTAGCCGCCATACTGACTGCAACATACTCTGCTTCGGTTGATGATAAGCTTACGGAACACTGTTTCTTAGAACACCACGATATAAGACAATTGGAGAACTTGAAACAGTAGCCAGTGGTAGACTTTCTATCTCGTGTGTCACCACCCCAATCTGCATCACAATGCCCAACAAGCCCATCATCGTTACATTTGAAAATCAGCTTATAATCTAGAGTATATTTTACATATCTTAAAATTCTTTTTAAATGAGTCAACAATACATCACTTGCATTATTTTAGTACCTACTTAATATAGATACAGCTACACAAAGGTCTGGCCTAGTGCCTGAGACAGCATACATTAAACTTCCAATAATTTTCCTACAAGTGTTTTCAATATCCTTGTCAGACTTACATTCTTTAGATTCTAAGATTTTTACATTAAAATTTTGATCAATAGGGGTAGATATTGGTTTGCAATTTTCCATGTTAAATCTTTTTAATACATTTTCTAAATAAGATTTTTGACATAATTCAGTTACACCGTCTTTCAAATTCTGTTTAACACTGATACCAAGAAAATTTGAAATTGGTCCCAAATCTTTCATCTTAAATGCATTGTGTAATTTTAATTTAAGATCACTTAATTCCTGTTCATTATTACTAAACATCAAGAGGTCATCGACATACAGTAAAACATAAGTTTGGTTTTCTCCATTGCACTTAGTAAACAAACAAGGATCATTCTTTGACTTTACATAGCCTGCTTTACTTATTACATGGTTAAATTTTTCATTCCAATATTTAGGGGATTTTTTTAGCCCATACAAAGATTTATTTAGTTTTACAATATTATCACAACCATTATACGCCCCTTCCGGTAATTTAATAAAAACAATTTCCTTTATATCCCCATATAAAAAGGCCCCAGTGACATCCATCTGATGTATTGATAGTTTTAATTTTGTAGCAACTGAAACAAATAATCTAAATGTTGACAATTTGGCAACAGGTGAGTAGATTTCATATAAATCTAATGTATCATTCTGTTCAAAACCTCTGGCAACCAATCTTGCTTTATATTGGATAATATTATCAACTTTCTTTATTTTGAATACCCACTTACTACTTATAATATTTTGTTTTTGAGGTACAGCGCACACTGTCCAAGTATTATTTGCTTTGAGAGTATCCAGTTCTTGTTTGACAGCTTCTTCCCACTGACAGGCATCACTCCTCTGCATAGCTTCCTTATAGGTGCCTGGTTCTGTCTCTGCAGTGTACACATTTCGGCAAGTATAGAATTGTGGTGCCTTTCTGACACGTTTGGTTCGTCGAGGAGAAGCTGGCTCTATTGTACTATCGCGTTCACTGTCTTCATCACTTGTTTCTTCAGGTTCATATAAGCTGTGCTGCTCATCATCTGAAATCTGATTTGTAATGTTTGGATCACTCACAACATCTTCTACTAACTCTTGCTGGTTTTTGTCAGTTTCATTGTTGAGTGTTTCTGTTACAGACTCTAGGTTTAAGTTATCGCATTCCTGAAAGACAGGTTCCAGAAAAATAACATCCCTCTTTATATGAACTTCATTTTTATCAGGATAAAAAATTCTAAACCCTTTCACATTTTCTCCGTACCCTACCATGATTCCATTTTCTCCTTTGGAATCCCATTTTCTTCGTTTTTCCTTTGGAATATGGACAGGTACGGGCGTACCAAAGATATGTAGGTTACTCAGATCAAATTGTTTGTCTGTCCATAATTCATACGGTGTTTTTCCTGGTTCATTACTTCTACTGGTTCTGTTGAGAACATAGGCTGCAGTGTTGACTGCTTCTGCCCATAATTTTTTGGTAGGTTCTTGGCACACAGCATCGACCTTGCCGCTTCTGTCAGGGTTCTTATCTCCC
Organism: Glyphotaelius pellucidus; assembly: GCA_936435175.1. NCBI lineage: Eukaryota > Metazoa > Arthropoda > Insecta > Trichoptera > Limnephilidae > Glyphotaelius > Glyphotaelius pellucidus. Next base: position 24,228,757 of record OW386537.1, read on the forward strand.
GTTCCGCCTTGCCATTCTGTTGTGGCGTGTATGGTACAGAAGTTTGGTGTACTATACCCCGGTCTGAGAACAAAGTTGACATAGCCTTATTAATGAATTCTAATCCGTTGTCACTTCTAAATGTGATTATTTTGTTACCAGTGACATTTTCAGCTTTGTTTACAAAATCTTTAATACAATTAATCACTTCATCCTTCTTTTTAATAATGTAAACAGTTCTATAGCAAGAGTAATCATCTTTTAAAATCAAGAAATACCTCGCCCCGCCTACAGATACTGCCTCCATCGGCCCGCAAACATCGGCATATATCAGTTCACATGTTTTAACAGTTTTTGTCTCACTATTCATAAAGGGCAGCCGGTGTGATTTACCCTGTAAGCAGCCTTGACAATTCTGAAGAGAATTACTCGAGACTTTAATATTATTGCTCTCTAGCACGTTTTTCACCTGCTTTATATTCTGGTGTACAAGTTTCTCATGCCATTCACTCAAACTTGATTTAACTGTTGTTACATTTGCAAAGCAATTTTTATATTTATAACGAACATCCATTATATACATATTTCCAACACGATTTGCTACCGCACATACTTTATTATTCTTGAAAAACTTGCAAATGTTTTGATCTGTCAACACGACATAACCTTTGTCTGCCGTACAATTCACAGATAACAAGTTTATTTGTAAGTCTGGCACACACAGTACATTATCTATGGTTGTCTCGACCCACTGGTGTCCATTGAATACCTCTAGCTCCACTTGTCCGCAGCCAATAACATTTATTTCAGTACCATCACCTATTATCACAGATTTTTGTGACACTTCTGGTGAAAATGTCGAAAACAGATTTTTATCTTGACACATATGTTGACTAGCACCTGTGTCCACCAACCATTTTGACTGTTGATAAAGTTTTTTAGGTATTAGTTGTACTACAGATGCATTTTTCTCTTTTCCTTTCTTAAACCAGCAATCACTCTTGTTGTGCCCAACTTTATTGCAATAAAAACATTTTTTAACTACGTTCTTTTCACTATTATTTTTATTGTTCTTACATTCGTTCTGGAAATGTCCTATTTTCCCACATTTGAAACACTTCCCAGTCTTTTTATTTTTCATTAAAAAAGCTGATGATGATGAAGTTTGCTGATGTTCATTATTCTTATCCATAAGCCTTTCTTCTTCCATCAATAACCTGGCCACTAAGTTGTCCAAGGTTTGTTTATCATCAGGGGCAGATTCCCAAGCCGAAACAAAATGTTTATATTCTTCTGGCAGCGACATAAGTACTTTAGTTATAACAAATTTCTCAGAAATCTCTTCCCCCATTTGCTTTAAAAGGTTCTGCATTTCTTGGATTTTCGACAAAAACACAGACATTTCTGTACCTTTTTCGTATTTGTACTGGAAAAAACGCTGTTGAACAATGTGAATGCTAGTCTCCGTCTTTTGTTCATAAACACTCTGCAACTTTTTCCACATTTCCGCTGAAGTAGAACAGGATATAATGTGCAACATAACATTTTCTGTCATCCTTGTGACTATTAAGGTCTGAGCCTTTGCATCCTTGTTTTCCCAGAGAGATTTCTGTGCCTGTTCTTCAGGTTTTATACTTCGGCCTTCAACTACATCGAGCCATCCTTGTCCACGCAAAAGCACTGTAGTCTGGAACTTCCAAACATTCCAGTTTCTCGAACCTTCCAGTTTTAACACGTTTTGGTTTCCTTCCATCTTGATCACTACACTTAACAAGATGTTTTTTTTTATTTCTTTTTGCCTTCCTCCTGCAAAAAATTAAGTGATGCACGCGGCGTGGTGTCAGCTTAACCTCAATTCGCCGGTCAATCAATTTGCAGCAGTTATCCACAACTCAGCAAGTTTTATATTATACGTCAAGGTGTATGTGTCTGGGCCCATAACCTGTTGTAAGTTGTAATCTACTGAGTTAATAAAAAGAAATATAACACTTTTAATAACTGGTTTTATTTTAGGATGTACGTATTCTTACATGAAAAACAAGAGAAGAACTTTTGGAGCATAGAGAAAAAACAAAAGAACTAAAATGGGTTGCCACATACAAAATGTTGCCAACCCTTAAACCAACATTATTATTGTTAAAATAATGTATTACATTGTATATTTTAACAGAACTATAATATTTCTGAGAAAATTGATGATACAGCATATTATGTCTGCATCGGCAACAAGTTTTGTGGTTTTCTGTGTTGTGGAAGTTTATTCAACATAGCTGTGTTGTTAAGGCGAAGCTTTCAGTGAAATTACCATTTTAGATGAATTTTTATTACAAATTGGTTCACATTATGAATACTAAAAAATATGCTTTGAATAAATGTATGCATTTTACGTCGTTTGCATTTTATATCGTTTCGCTTCAGGAAAATAAAAATTATATATTTCAAAACTTAATAAAAAAAATACGTGCAACCGATTAAATAATTAACTTTTTTCTTAGAAAATTATGAAAGCTAAGAAACAACATAAAAAAATTATAACTAAGATTATTTATGATGGTTTCACTTCATTAAATTTTTTTATTTCTTATAAAATTATTCACAAAAAAATTAACACCACCTTTACGCTAAAGTCTGTTTCTCTACTACATTTGCCAAGCCATTTTTATGTCTATTACTTGCATTCGTGATATAAGGCACACCGAGGATCGATTGTTTTACCAAATTTGAACGATTCATCAAATTTCAAAGTTAAAATTCACTTTTCATCAAAGCTTTATTCAAATTCTGTGGTTATTTCAGCGGGGGCCGGTTATTTTACAGTACTTAGATAATAAGAGAACTTGGATATTAACTTAGAATTTTGATGGATCCTGTCAAATTCTGTGAAACAATCCGTTCTATTTTTTGCTTGCGTTTTCCTTTTAAATTTTATCATCACGTTTACCTGACGCTTAATTAAACCTTTTCCGATTTTTTTCCCGGGGTAAATGCTTAAAATAATTAAAATTAAACCAGCCCAAATCGGTTTAAGAAAAATGACACTACGGGGTATCAAAATATATTTGACTTTTCCTACATCAACTTTGATCCAATATTTTGTTGCTTTTCAAACAGTAGCACAACGTACATCTAATCATCCTGGGAAACCTCCCATGGGTGCGGGTTCTAATTCAATCTATTTGTATTTATATGGAAAGTTTACATAAACATTTTTGTGTTCGTAACATTGTAACGTTAAATTACAATATTTTGTTATATGTAAATTCTAGTTATGCAAACTCTCAATGCTTTGACCGATATATACGTGCATCTCATCTCCCTTCAATTGTATGAAATCGTAATTATCACTAATTAGCTTAGTGATCAGGCGTGATATAATAATTACCTAATGATCAGTGTCACAGGCACCAAACAAACGGATCGGTCTTAATGATAGCTATGGTTCTGGTTACAATATTTATTAGGTACGATTCAAAATGTGAAATTAAACGTAATGCAAATTTAACAACTGCAATATTTTCTCGCACCACTAACGACGCATTACTGACATTTTAAAAAGTCTAGAGAGAATATTTTTAGAGTTTAATATCGCTCAGATCTTATTTCGTTCAATATCATTCAGATCTTATTTCGCAGCGATCGATTATTATTTCTGTAAGCAGGAAAGGAAACTATAATATTTTCTTTTAAAATTTGTGAGAAACCTTTAGATGGTGTTGTTCAAAGAACATTAGAGTACATTACCCTTTCCCACATTTGAGGAAACAAAGTTTTTTAATAACATTTTTTTCGAAGATAAATTTGAGATGTTATTTTCCGGCAACACTCGGTATGGGTCCGGTTGAAATGTTTGCTAAGGGGTAAGCGATTTTCAAGCTTAGCTGAAAAAATATCACAATTTTTTACCTTTTAGGAACCTACTCGTGACAGTTTCACAAAAACAATTTCAGAATTCAAGATTTTTTGGACCAAGGATTAATGTTTTTAAATAATGTAAAATACTGGCACTCTATATTCTAGGTACACTGAATTCAACCCTTTTCAAAAAACAAAAAGTGTGTTTTCGAAAAAAAATAAATGATTGTCATATCCTTAGGCAGCCTGTTGGGAATTGATGGAAAGTTGGTCAGTTGAAGCACTCCACTTAATAAAAAAAATATATAAAAAGTGTTTATATCCTTTGGATTATTCAGTCATTTCTTGAGACAGATGGTCGTTGGGCTCGATAAAGGGCGCAATACTTTAATACCCAAGAGGAATGGAATAGTTCGAGCAAAGGCAAAGTGTTGATACTTTTGCCAGGTGATATACTGAGATCAGTGAAAAGTAGAATTTTACATTCTAAAACAAAAGCATTTTATGGAAACTCAATACTTTTTCTGAAACTTCTTCTATTGAACACTGTATTTTTTAATATAATTTTTCTGGTTTTAACCCTTCAAGGAAGTTCTAGGCCATCTATTTAAAAGAGGGAAAGTGAATATAATATATTAATTTTATTTAAATAGGCAAATTTCAAAATGAAGTAGGTATTTGAAAGATTGGAGTCGATTTCAGACTTAAAAAAGATGAAATATTAAATGTAGGGGGACCAAAATTATGCCGATGTCAAATTTCATGATGGCAAAGTTCATCCACCGTGAGATATTTCTAACTTCGTATAGGAATAAACTCGGTTCCTGCTACGCATTTAACTCTGTTAGACTCACTGCCAACTATATTGCCATACATACCATATCATTAACAGCCATCTAAGGCTTGATAGGAGAGTTTCTTTGAAGAACTCTGTGTTTTTTGTTTGTTTACCGATTTATTAGAAAACTGCAAGGTCGGTACTGTTGCGACCAGAGCTGTCACGTGATTAATTTTGAGTTCAGAATCCCGAATAATTTTGGAGACTTTGATCGTGTTTTCCAAAAAAATCTATATTGTGATGTAGCAGTGTGGAGAGCTTTTGTTTGTTAGTATGTACCTGTATAAACAGTGGTAGCTTGGCGTGGATAAAGATTGCTTCTAAATTTCTTATAATTTTTTTTTAGATCATAAAAGTGGCAGTGCAGTTCCCATCAGTTCCCAAACTGCTTGAAGATGGCACATTCCAAGAAAATTTGAATAATGCTTAAGGGATAACTTTCAAAGCTAAAAGCAAAAAAAAAACAAGTTCGGGGCACTTACAGGGGACTTGTATCATAAATGTGTAAGATTAGGATTCAGTTCAATGGTCGATTTCAAGTTTGTTAAAGATTTTATTAAATTTGTAAGAATTGGAGATCAGTGTCTTCAGAAAAAATGTAATCAGCAAATATGGAGGCAGAATATAAGAATGGTTTTCCTCTAACTTTTCATCGAAATCATCAACCCTCATTTCCACATGGAGGAAAAATAAACATGGATGTTGCAATAATGGTCTAACAATCAAACGTTGAACTTAATATTTCCGATACTTTTAAAATACCACTCTAAAGACATTCGCAAAGCTAAATGAGGCTGATTAAAACCCTTCGCCCTTAAAAAACGTCATTACATCTGGTGCAAAAAAAAACAAACTTCTTTACCACATTTATCCAGGTCAGTGGTTTTCAACCTGTGGTAAGCGTACCCCTTAGGGTACATACCCCAAAAAGTTGGGAGTGTGAAATATTGTGGCACGCTTGTAGATTCGCTGGTTAAAAATGGCCGAAGTTGTATAACTCTCTGTATATAAAATTGCATTAATTGTACTTGTGTGACTTGATTGTTAAAATCATGGAATAATGAGAGTATTTAAAACTTACTAATTTATTTATTTTGATTTTATTTATTTATTTAAACGCCCATAAAATATAAGAAACAAAATATAGGTTACATAAAATATAAGGGTAAACACGAAGTAGGTAACATAGAATGTAAGTTAAGTAAAAATAGAAATAAAAATATTTTATGAAGTAGATAGAAATAGTTGGCACATACGTCGTTTGAAGTTTGCCAAATTCAAATTTTTGTTTAAAACATCCATAATATTTAAATATTTGTTATCAAGACTATGGAAACGCTGTATTGGAGAATGCAAATTATAGTTGGATGAGATGTATGTATATAAAATGTTAATATTTTTCTAGTTGTTCGTGTAGGTACATGATAGATAGATAGAGGGAACTGGGTACAACGAATATATCGAAGAGTCAAGGGGTACGCAGGCTCAAAAAGATTGACAACCTCTGATCTAGGTTGTTAAAATTTGGGATAAGATTTACCCTTCCGACCTTGAGTGGCCTCATATATTAATCCAAATTTAAAATGACTTACATAGGTCTCGATAAGGTCGCTGCGGTGCGGCACGAAGTAATTGTGGTCCTCCATGTCGCGCCGCTTCTTGACGCGCACGAAATGCTCCATGGGCGCCAGGCCCTTGCGCGCGCACGCGCTCGCCAGGAACTCCTCTACACTCATGGCCTCGCGCAGCACGACGGACGCGTGTGCCGCGTCTGGCAGGGATACCTTGATCGTCTTATCCACCTCCTCGCGCGACATCTGCAACAAAATATATATTTAAAAAATTAATTTACTTTTAATGCCGCAACCATATACGTCCCCTTTCTCCACCCAACCTACTCTTCATGTATCTATTCTTAAGAGCCATTAACCACCGGCCGAGAATTTAAATTTCGTCGAACGATGATCTTGCGATCGTATCCTTGCAACGGTACAGGGCGGTTCGGATGAGAAAGATTAATTATTCTCCATACCAGCATTTTAACATATCGATACAATCGATACACTCAATATCGATTTTATTTCATTACAAATTTGCTTTGATAAATACCCACATTCAAAAATGTTCAAAGCTCGTGGTGATAAAACAATTAAAATTATGTAATTTTTGTAATTATTTTTTGATCATAAGTATTTAAAATTTTTCAATAATGTCTAAGCAAAATGTAAGAATGTAATATTTTTAAAAATATATAAGTTTGTAAGACCGTGAATAAATAGACAAACTAAAATATTTTCGTCACAAAACAGAGGCGCGGATCTATTTTTCATGATTTTATTTGAACTAAAATTAAAATTCCGAAAAGTGGCTTTCTCAAATAATTTATTGTTTTATTTTACTGCATGATTATATGATTTGAAATGTAAGTTGTAGGTATAATACAAATTTTTGTTTAGAAATTTAAAAAATCTGTCAACGACCTACGGTAAAACCTTATTGTACTAAAAATAAATTAATATAAAATAAACACATTTTCTCAAAAATTAAAAAAAATAGTTTTATTAGATAAAAGAACAATCTTTTGAAAAAAATTTTGTGGAAGAGTCAATACGTCTAAGATTTGAGTAAAAAATTACATATTTCCGGTTTTGTCTGGTAATTCCCTCTTAACTGACGGTGGGTGGTCAATTTGGTGTGGCCAAGAAAAGTTGCAGATAGATTAGTCAGTTTCGCAGGTTCAATCCTCCATCTAGCTCTTCCGAAATTCTCCGCTTAAGCAGTTTTTATTTTTGTTTATTTTTGTGCTGATGGATTGATTGAATACAAAAATCTTCATGTTATTTGCAACCTGGGAATGTTTGTGTTAAAAAAAAGAAAAAGCAAAACTAAATATAAAATTAGACGACTTGTTCAATTAAACATCCACCTACTCAGAATGCTAGAAGAATAAATTAGACTGGGTTTTAAACTTTCGTCGAATATCAAACGACGGTTATCGTATTTTACGTGACTAGAGTTTGAAGAAACTCAATCGCACTATAATTTATTCCGAAATCAATATTGCGATAGAAATAAATAAATAATATTTTTTAAATTTCTACATAATATTGTCAAACTATGCCTACCCATTGAGGTCTTAAAGTAAAAAACGTTATTTTTAAAAAAGATGTACCAATAATTAGTATTGGCATGATATTTGTAGATATCTGTATTTATTCATTGGATGGCTACCGACCCTACATTTCCTGGACTCTTAGATATTCAATAATGTAACCTGCTCTGCTGTACCATTTTATACACGTTGTTAAGTAATATGTAATATTATTATGTGGGTTAATGTACATTAGTAACCGTGCTGCCCACTGATTAGATAATATACCAGAAATGCTTTCCACGTAGAATTTAATAAGAATCAATATTGCAATTGACTTAGTGACTTTGGGTTCTTCCTCAGTCCTTCTAACACTTGCCTGACATCGTATCTATGTTGATATCGCCGGCCATCCCATTTTATCGAAATAAAAAATTTATAATGATGGCGTAACGCAGCAAAACATACCCACATCGCATTTCTTGTGTTCTTCTTCATTCTCTGGTGCTGTCAGATCAGGATTTTATTAGTCCACCTTGACAACAACAGGCCATAGATGAACATCTTTTCCGGAATAAATAAAATCTTAGAAAAAGGATATTGGAAATATTACCAAAAACCTTTTTTAATAATAATGATTAATTGAATTTCGCAATTTAATTCTTGCAAGTTTTATTTTTTTGGAAAATATTTGTAAAGAACCAATAAATCTTAATGTTATGCCTTTTCACCGGCATTCCTTGCCTTCCTTTAAATAAAATCAGTGAACAGTCCGTTGATTATAATTTAAAAAAAGAGCGCTTTATTATTTCAACATTGTGCTTGACGGGTAATCACATAATTGCGGAATGTATTTTTATTTAAGCAGAGAAGATGTGCCCCATTTTTTCTTCATCAAATATCTATATTTCACCCTGGTAACTAACCCCTTGAACCTTTTTTTTAATCTTTGGTCATACAGCAGTTGTATTTGAACGGTATTATTAATAGCTTTTGATCTGTATGGGAATCGTAGTAGCTTACAAACGGTTCAATGCAGTACCGAATAAAGAGTATGAACGGTCGTCTTTTATAAAATGACCAAACTTTGAAAAAACAAAATTTCGAATGAGGAATAATACGATATAATAAAACTAACGTATCGAAGATTTATTCGTCATTGTAATATTCATTATTGAAAATAATATCAATACTTCACAATGAAAATATGAAACAAACTGAGAATAAAAAGATATGGTCCTGACCGAGACAGGAAATAGTAGTCTCTACTGTATTCAGGAGATATATTAGCTATTAAAAAAAAGTTTCTTTGTAATAAACAGGTGAAAATGAGAAGTGGTGTGACATTATAAATATGCCTTCAAGATAACATTAAGATACTGGATCAATTTTTCATAAAATATGTAAAAACTTTCCGAACAATGACTGACCTAATTTAAACTACCTAAATAACGCAAGATACGGATTCCTGGAGGCGCTTTATCGAAGCGCTTGGTGCAGGACTCGACTATGAAAAGGAAATATAATAATTATAATAATGGAGTATTTCACAAATTATGTAAACCGTTAGAAATGTGAGGAAGATTTAAAGTGTAATTTTCTGATTCCGATCGTTGTACTAAACATACGCAATTTAAATTTTTTCATTACAATTATTGATTTTATAAACTATCTAAAACCGCAAAACATTACGATACGGTTCCAAGTGGATACAACGTCATTATGACGTAGAAAACCCCACTGGCTGGTAAAATGGCTGTCACCAAAGTGACGTCAGCGCCGCCAAATTCACGAATAATAACGGACATGTCGTTTTGGGAAAACCGAAAATGGAATGCTTTAAATCGTTAAAGAAAATTTTTACGTGAACATAAAAATACCTTCACTATCGTAATGATTTTTTCGGTATTGAAAAAAACAGTGAAACGTTCTATGAATTACTATATGAACTAGCAATTTGCATGGAATATCAAACTATTGTCCCCATTGAAATGTTTTCATAATATTGAACATGCATGCTCCAACATCATAATGTTGGATTAAGCATTCCAAATTAAAATTATTAAAAACAAATTAATAATAATATATCGCTTAAACAGAATTGTCACATAAAATCTGTGTTGTCGTTGCTGGCGTGATATCTCGTAATCTCCAATTAATATTGCGGTTACAACACATGTCACAGGGTACATTTCCGGAATGTCACGTGACGGAGAGATTGCTACGAGGAAACAGACGCTTTGAACCGGGAATATACGTAATTATTATGATTATACCATTGCAACTGAAGCGCACCGTATTTTGTGGCGATCCACCAACCAACACGTATCTAATATTAAATTGGCTTTAAGACAGATTAAAAATTTGTTGTTAAGAGTAATATTTTGAATATACCCGCTATTTGAAAACTGCTTCAGATATGAATATTTAAATATACTAGTAAAGGTAAAAAAAAATTGTAGAAATCTACGAAAGAAAGAAAATGATATGTTATGGATAGTTGAAGAGCCGAGCTAGTTGAAATGCGTAAGTATTTACATAAATATATAAAGACCGCAGAATAGGGCTCTTGGCCTCAGAGTAATACTGGGGCACCACAGGGATCTCGGTAGGTACTGTAACCCACGCTGTTTTTGTTATACATCAACAATATCGTTAGATGTGCGCACTGTCCAGTTTTCATGAGGGTTATATTTTTGAAGGGTCCCCTTCGAGAAGAAAAGTTTGAATGAAACTGGCAGGTTTGACACACAAAAAGTTTATACCTCATGAAGTTTCATGCCTGCCAAATTTAAGTTTCAAAAACAGAGATAAATGGATAATGGAAGTATCCAAAACAAAATCTTCGTTTAAATGCTTGGAGCGAGTCTCTGAGACCAGTTGGGGTTCTGATAAAGCCCGAGTAAATTTGGTGTTCAAAAAGCTGGGCGCTCTGTACGGGGCTAGCAGATTCGTCTGTAGTAATCAGCTGCTGATTCGGTGCAGATTTCAATCACGACAGATAACTGATTTTAGTCACCACCTCCGGGCTGGACCTTAAATACTGGTTTAATATAATTGAACCTACGCAGAGGAGTGCACTTCGTATAATTAACAAATTATTAACTGATGAATTATTGTATCTTAAACGATGTTTTGCGATGGTTCTGATAGATCCACAGAACTAGCCAGCTACGATCCCCTGTGTTCCATCATGATCACAATAGCATAAAACTAGACTTTCAGGTCTCTTCAAAACTCGGCTCATAGAAATACTTAACCCCTACAACATATTTCTCAACCAATCGAACAACATTAAGCAAACAGGAGAATAAAATTCCCATTACGTCCTTGTTTCCGACTACACAGTAGGCCTTGAAACGGAGAAAAAAAAATTGTCTCATTCCTACAAAGATTCCGAAATGCTGGATTTCGAACAGTCTTTCTATCACGTGATAAGACATCCAAAGATTAAAAAATACCTTTTTTTCAAGACTTTTCTTGTTCAAATAAAATATTTTCTTTTAATTAGTATAACCTAATCAAATGTTAATTCTCATTCCTTGCGATTAACTTTGTCGTAAGAATAATATGATACCCGTGTGCTGTATGGTAAAACAGTACATCTAACATTGTGTCGGATTATCTATACAATAATTATTAAACGTGACGACGAAAAGTTAGGCAAACTCAAATAATAAGCATCTCGTAAGGTGATATTCCCTACAATTTTGGTAGTATGAAGCACGCTCTCACATAATTTATGTTCATTTCACGGTGAAAGTGTAATAACACCTGACAGTAATTAAGATGGTGAATACTGATTTGCTTTTGAAAAATAAACTTTTACCTAGAGCTACGGCATTTACACTGAACATGTTACTTAATGTTGTTTAGATTATATTTTTACGTGTTACTTCATTTAGGGAAAGTTGCGAGGCTGCAAGAAGTGTCGGAGGGAAGGGATTCTGAAAGAATAATTATGAGGGTACTGTACAAGAGTCCCAACAGCTCCCAACCCTCCCGTCTGGATCAGTGAGACTATAGCATCCCTAAATGGGGTGTGTTGTTAAGTACCTAGATCTGAAGAACTTACCCGCCTTTCAAACAAGATCTGATTATTTAACAGACAAAGCCGTTTTAAGCAAAGTTTCAGAATAGTGATATCGAGAATATTTACACTCGAACGAGGAGCAGAGAACACAACTCATAAAATTCTTAATTTAAAATAACAAATTTTACTTTACTCAAGCAAGTTTTTGTATCCTCTGGGGTCAAAAGCTGCGGAACTTAAAGCTTTTCCATTGCGATATTGAGACAAAGGGACAAACAAAACGTTTGAAAGACCTTATTTTTTAATTATGAAGTCGACAAGAAGTATTTCTAGCAAATAGTGTTTGGATCAAAACAATGCATTTCATTTCCTTGCAATTTTAATTAAACATTAGCCCTTTTTATGATGTCCACTCCAACTTTTCAGAGTTGACGTTTTTAATGGATTAACAGTCTGAACATAGTGAAGCAATAAAACTGCTAATTGTGCGACCCAGTAAATTCCACTTCTCAAGAACTTTTAGTAAACGGGAGCAACTTCCCCAGAGCTTCGAGCGAATAGTTCAAAGAAGCAGCCGCGCTTCTTTTTCTCGATATTTAAATACAACTTATGAACGTAGTTTCTGTTAAGACAAGTTAAAGACCTATTATTTGCTGCTAATTTCAAGATTATAATTGAGTTTCGAAAGAAAATTATTTCCTTAATATATTATTTTTGAGAGCTTGTTTAGAGGTTTAGTTAAAAGTTATTGATGGAATGTTATATTATTTCAATTCGGATAAATGAAATATAAAGCTTCTTCGAAATTTGCAAATTCACTTTGTGGCATCATTATTAATTTAATGAAAACAATAACTTTGTATACACCACTATTTAATTAACAATATCAACATGTTTCGAAAACTATGTTTTCTTCGTCAAGATAATAAGTTAATACGATAAGTAATACTGTTAATACGTTAATATAATAAGATAATCAACTTATTATCCTGACGAAGAAAACATAGTTTTCGAAACATGTTGATATTGTTAATTAAATAGTGGTGTACACAAAGTTATTTGATTTCATTAAAGAAGTATAAAGTACTTACTTTTTGTACTCTCTCTCTTTTGTACTAATATTATCTTGTACTTTTTGTACTATTTTTTACTTTTTTACTATCACATTATAAACTTGTTGAACTCATTTGTAAAACTTTTCATGATAATACAACTCATGTATTTTTTATTTATTTTTTCTATGTGTTGATATTATTTATCGCTCTGTTAATTTTGCTGAATTCTTTAAAAAACTTGCTTTCGAACAAATTATTCATGATCAAGTTAATAAATAAAATCAACATAGTAAATACCTACACTTTCCTCAATAACTACATTTAAAGTACCTTAAGCACTCTTCTGTTTTACCCTTATTATTATACTATGTAAACTCCTTTGTACAATTTCCATGATTACGAAACTACATACCAACATATTAAACCTGCTTGTATCCTTAATGTACCATATACTACATGCTTACAATTATACTCCTGATTAACATATGCATCTTTAATAATGTGATACTGTAAAAGCCTTCAAGGCGTGTATAAATAAATAAAATAAAAATAAAAATATATATATATTTATATGTGTGGACATCGATTTCACTAACCTCATTAAGTTCATAGCACAATAAGGGTTATAAACTTAAATGATTATAATTCACATAATCCTACCATCGAAGGTTTAATGCCACAACACGAACTTGTAAATTGCAAATGTATCTAAATATATTGTATCATAATGGGCATTAATTTCTGGGATGAGACTAATTTCTAGGATATATAATACCCTCCTGAAACACAGACATGATTAGGGCCGTCCTTTCTTAAGGGATTATAAACTGGACTGTCGTGTCGTAAGGGCCATGAATTTTAGTATTCTACCCAATATACATCTCAAAACCGCCGTACATCAGGTATGTAACCCCACTATGTATGTATGTTTCCACGAAGTACCTGGCAGCAAAATGCTTTGACTAACAAAGGTAGCTAAGGCAAGGATAAACAGTGGCGTAGCACCTGACTGGGCAGCGTAAGCCTCGTGCCTCCTGAAATAATTTATAGTCCAATTTTCATGGAAGGAAAAGTTCAATTGTATAAATATAGTTATATATTTGCACAATTAGGATGCTAATGTGGGAGATAATGGGGATAGTTACTGCTACCCTAGGAACCATTTATTGGATAACCAACATCCCTGCGATATATCAACCCAAATGGTTCGCTACGTTTGGTAACTTAGTGCCCGGGTTCATGGGGTGAAGTTTGTTTAGGTCTTGGTGGCAAAAAAGTTTGCCCACCTAACGCGCCGCATGCCGGATTGGAAGAGAAAGGTTGAGGAAGACCTAACCTAGAGCTCTCTAGCCGGGCCCTCTATTCTAGAACCATCGCGTTGCACTGCAGTGGGAGGGATCGATTCATGCGTCCGTCATTCCTGGACACATTGACCCCCAGATTCCTACTAACCCTCCATATTTTCCTTCCCAGAACTTTCTCTTCTTCCATTCCCTAAAAAGATCCTCCACACAGCATGCCCAAAGATGACATCGACGCACGGAATTGTTTTTTTCAGGATCTCCTGAGTTTTTACATATTTTTTATATGAATCCCGCTCAAGAGTCCCAACTGCTCCAGTCTGAAGCCAGTGAGACTGCGGCATCCCCAATTGGGGTATGTTGTGAGGCTGAAGGTAGTGAGGAGGGGAAGGAGATGGGGAGAGGAAGGTGGGAAGTACCTGGCTATTCAGATCTGGTCACCAAACACGGCTAAAGCCATTTCAAGCAACGTTTCAATTCTGAGTGGTGGTCTTACACCAGAGCGATACTGAGAGTATCTTCCACTCTGGAACGTGCCGCAAATGTACTATTTATTATGTTAAATGAATAAATTGTGAAATATCATAAATTAATCAAAAATTTATTTGCCACGCCGGGTTCGATCCCGCGACCTTCGGAATGCGAGTCAAAAGCCTTACCACTGGACTCCGCCGGCCGTCGTGTGGAGCTATTGTGAAAAAATATTTATCTAGTATGTTTTTAATGATAAAAAGATGACCGTCAGCGTAAACATAAAGTTAAATGATGCACACCTGTATTACAACATATAATAATAAACGTTAATATTTTAAATCTTAAATTTTTTGCCTAAACAATTTGTACATTGGGTCTGCATACAAATCTTTTAGATTTGATACAGAAATATACTAAAATACTCGCAGTCAAGTTTTGATAACATTTATATAAATATTTAAGTTCTGCTTTACGAATAATGTAATAACGATTTCGAATTTCCATTCCGCAGTAATGAATACTGACACAACATTGTATTATATCACGCACAACACCGCTTTATTACTCTGAAGGATTTTGCACATACCCAC
This sequence comes from Glyphotaelius pellucidus, assembly GCA_936435175.1. Lineage (NCBI taxonomy): Eukaryota > Metazoa > Arthropoda > Insecta > Trichoptera > Limnephilidae > Glyphotaelius > Glyphotaelius pellucidus. The sequence continues at coordinate 24,243,970 of OW386537.1, forward strand.
CTTATATTTAATACGATCCGAGTTCATATGATGTCATGGCTTTCCATAACCTTAGCCTCTCTTGTTCATTTTCTCATCCCCACACTCATACCACCCTTATCCGATAACCCCACAAACGCTTTCACACCCACCATGATAATATGATCATAAAGCTTTGAAAAACCTAGCAATTTCTTTATTTCAAACTTATATTCCCACTATCCGCATATACAATAACGCACCTACCAATCATCCTTCAAACATAAACTGAAACCCATCGTGATAATATAATATATAATAATATACGTGATAGTATATAAATACATTTATATATTTATTTTTATTTCTTTTTCAAATTATTATTATTTATGTCTTACTCCGCTTCTCGATTAATGCGGAATATTTCTTATTCAACTAGATAGATTTAGCTTCATTGTCACGAAAAGTGAGATTTATGTCGGGGGAAACAAAAAAATATGCATGTTACATTTTAATTTTGTTAAAATTAGTTAACTTACGCGGTATAAAATCTTCCTACGCCATATTTGTATTTATATTACATTTCATAGACAATCATTGCTGCCAATAAAAGAAAAAATATTATTGCCATATAAAACAATAATTTATTCATATTATGAGGTGAATGCATAATTACACGTACCCGTTAGATAAACCCTGCTTGCCATACAAACTTTTAAAAGTCAGGGATGTATATCTTAATGACGGATGACATGCAGCTTTCGCAGCTTGAACCTCAAATAAGTAGTACTGGGAATAATTCGAATTATACATTATAATTAAACTGAAAGATCACACAGGTGGCATTTCCAAGGTGTCACTTATACAATAAATAATCACTAAAATACAAGCGTATTTTAACAAAACGGGTACTTCTATTACTGTCTAAACTATTCTAAATGTTTTCTTAATGTCAAGATTCGTCTTTATCATGCAATCGTTTATAAATCTTTTTTTTCTTCATTATATTATTTTTTACTTATATATTTATAAACCATAAGGATATATATTTTTTAATTTTCTTTATTGCTGAAAATGGTTAAACGAATGACACAATGAATGATAACATTTTGTTTGATTCTGAACACTTTGTTGGTAATTCATCTGTTATTTATTCTGCAAAATTTCTACATTTATCATTTTTATTTTTGTTTTTAAAATTTTTGTATTTTACCGATATTTGTGTGTTATTTTGAATAAATTGTGAAATTATTAACCCCGATACAGGCGAACCCTAGTGGGGTTAATAATTACATGCTAAAAATGAATTTAAATTGTGAAGAAGCAATAAATAAATAAAATACATTTTTACCATATTGTAATACTGTTACAACGAGTAATTTTTGTGAAGAGTCGTCCTAGTGTCCAAAATAGCATGCTTCTAATTTTCGCTTATATATGTAAATCCAAACCAAAATCTCCTCTTTTTACACAACATTTTTAAGTGTGTATCTACTTTATAATAAACCATATATTTTATGTAAAGTATTTTTTAATTTCTAGAATAGTTTCATCTTATCTTTAATTTCTAGTATAGTTTCATCTTAAGTTTTGGTGTAGGAGTTATACACAAAATTATAGTGTTAAAAAATAATGTGCCTTAAGTACCAACGAGGTGACATTAAAAATATAAATACGGTTTCAATTAATAAAGTTACGTTTTTCCTGGCTGATTATGTTACGGGATGCCAAAATCTGTTACTTTTTCATAAATCTTTGAAAAACCTAGCAATTTCTATAAATCACACTCTCTTTACTACACTCAGAACTCCACAGATGTCTCTAATTTTTTTCTAATCACCCCTCAAATGTATAATCTCACCTATTTTAATAATGTCATCATAAAGCATTGAAAAACCAAACAATTTTCATTTATCATTGAAGAAGACAATAACACTAATAGTCTAAAAAAAAGTATGAAAGAGAACAAGACACAAAAAATAAAAAGATAACGGTCGCAACTGGGAAAAAAATTAATCGTCGATAATATCGTTAATTCAGAAATTTGAAATTTGAGATTGAAAAAAATGGCGAGGTCTCAGTAGGGGAATTGGTAAAGACGTTAGTCCCGGTAAGACGAGAATTATAATAATGATGTACTCGTACATAATGCAGATAATAGTTTTTGTGCCATTCTTTTTCTATAGTTTGCATTACCTTGACCAATTCTGAACAAACCACATTCTCAACAAACAACAAGTCATTTAAGGTCTGGTAGTATGCGCTCAAAAGGAAGAAGAAGGGCAGATATGTAAATATGAATGTTAGAGGGAGCGCGCTAATATTAAAAACGATAGTAATCAAGCGAAAATTGTGAAAATGTTTAATAAAATACGACTCGTTTATAGAGCAAAAATTTCATGGAAATGTCTTTAATAGCAATTACAGAAACACTGTGAATTTTTTCATACTTATAACTTGTAAAATAATGAAAAAAAGTGTTTATAATAATTTTCGGATCATTTGCGAATATTTTTCTAGCGAGGGAATTTCATATAATTACAGTTTCTGCATGCCAAATGTACAGATAATCAAAATGATCTTCAAAATAACATACATTTTTTTAAAACTAAAAACTTTAAGTGTTCAAGAGAAATAAGTTATAAAAGGGTAGAAATTCGGGGTTTAATTATCCCTCATCGTAAAATAACATTCAACGTGATAATATTATCGCTGATGACTAAATAACCTTGCACTCTCTATTCACAGAATATTCGTTACATCACTTGGCTTTATCACCACATACATAACATGTAATTATCCCTCTTACGTAATTACTAGTATCCAATTACTTCCCAGCTTCTCCAGAATTTCAGGACACTTCGTTTTTAGAAATCTCTACGTTGTTGCACTTGTCTTGTTTTTTGCCAGTTAAATGATTATTTCTAAGTCCTTTAGATCGTGGTGGAAATATTGTTGGGAGTTCACTTCACTCTATGTACATATATATTTCTTAAAGTCAATACCGCACAAGAGTCGCGACTGCTCCCAACCGCCCGGAGTGAGGTGATGGCATCCCAAATTGGCATATAGGAACTGAAGGTATTGGGGAGGTGAAGAAGATGAAGAAGAGGAAGGTTGGCTATTTAGATCTATAATCACCAAACATGACTAAAGCAATTTCAAACACCTTATCAATTCTGAACGGTGGTCTTACACCAGGGCGATTCTGAGAGTATCTTCGAAATTGTGACCCGATAGTTGGTGCGCCGACAATTGATCCCTCGAAATGATATTTACTTTAAAATGATCGTCTTTTTGCATTATTTACTAATTTCAAATGTAAAATTGACTTCAAAAATACCTTTAATAATAAGTTGGTATGAATATCAAACGAATTTATTCAGTTTTGTACTTATGCGCTGGTTTACTCAGTAAATAGAGATACAGAGTTTTCCTTGATGCATTTGAATGAAAATTTGATTTATACTTTTGTTATTTGGCGATACAATTTTTCTGCATTTCCCTTCTGGGTCACTCAGTTATATTTTGTATATATATATGTATTTTCGCTAAATCGACTGCACATTGTATATAAGTATGCCAGGGGACCAATTGTCGACGATCAAATGTCATGAAACCGCCGCAAATAACTTAGATACATTATTTTTAAATGATTAAATTGTGAAATATCACAAATCAATCAAATAAAATTTACTTTCGCACTCCGGGATTCGAACCCGCAGCCTCCGGATCGCTAGTCGAGAGCCATGCCGCTCGCCCACAGAATCCGTCCGTACGTATATATTTATGGAAAAAAAACTATTCATAAATCATGATGGTAGATAAAACAATTTTTTGTCACAATAAAGCGTCCCTAGTCATGCTATCAACATTTTACAGAACTTGTATATTTTTTGGCCAGAATGGAAACGACAAACAAATTGATAATATAAATAAAAAAATGATACAATATGGTCCAAGGATTAGGTCCTCAAGTTGTCTATCTACACCCATCTACATATTCGTTTATCCTCCGGCGACACAAGTTCTTCTTTGCAATTTATTTAAGAAACCCTTACGGCGATGATAAGCTCTCATCTTGGATGTTGAGCTGGCCGTGATAAATGGCCTTAGGAATAATTCATAAATCTAGTAGGAACATCCGTCGTATGTATTTCCCGTTTCAAATAACACCCGGAACCAGGAGACGTAATGTTCTTTTCATACGTAAAAATTCATCTTATTAAAATTATTATATGATCATTTTGGTTCCATGCCAACTCACAATTAAGTCAACTCAACACCTCTTTGAAAAGTCATTAAAAGCTATGAAAAAAAAAATTAAAATAGCCCATAACCTAATTTAAAGTAACCTATTTAACCAATTTTTTACAAATTTTTTCCATCACTTTTAATGACTTCAAAGGAGGTTCTGAGTTGATTCCATTCGGAGTTGTCCGGTTACCGTTATTTTATGGGTAACATTACCAAATGTGTAATTATTCGATTTTCGACTTTATAGACCTTCTCAGGTCATGAAAGGAAACATAAAAAACTATACAACATATACTGGAACGAATAGGACATAATGGTATCGTTTTTTAATCCCACAGGAAACCTTTTTAATGTTCATTCTGTACTTTAGTATTACAATGCTTTTAAGCAAACACAATTTCAACATTATGCGTTCGTAGTGTTAACTGGTTATGAACTGCGGGTTGGATTACATAACATTATCTGTTAAATGAATCAATGGGGCTGAACTACAGAGCACCTTCTATTGCCATAATGGTGGAATGACACAACTTTTCCCACTACAAGACACGGGAATCTAAATGACGGATCATGTGTAAAGATTTCACGCAATTAACCTTTTGACGAAATACCTATTTAATCTAAAGTCAAATGAAAAACTCTATTCCAATAAGTTAATTGTAAGATATCACAGATAAATAAAACTTACGAAATATTAAAATGCTTTTTCATTGAAAAAGATGAAAGCGACTGGGAGAAAATAAAAAGGGAACATAAATATAACAGTAACAGGTCCGTATCGGAGCTTTACAGGAAAGAAGAACAAAGGAAATCCCAAAGAGTAAACAAAATACGAATATCTACCCCCACGATTATGTCAAAAGAAATATAGACCAAAGAAAATAAAATGGCGTAAATACGCAAAAACAAGTAATATGAAATTCGTTCGTTTCTTCACATTTCATGTACCTACGTGGAATTGATGTATGGAAATTTTTTTTTTCAATTTCTTGGACATTAACTATGTAACATTTTCTAGAAATTTTGTTTTGAAGAGTTTTATTTCACTTGTACAAAAAATAATTTTATTAACCAAATAATATCACCCTGTAAGTCACCTTTATAGACAATGTTTCATGATTATGTTGACTCTTTCCACCGTCCCCCCCACCAAAATCACCACTCTCACTGCCCACGCCTAATAAAATCTAATCATTTCTGTAATTTTATAATGTTTAAGTTAGTTTTAAGAATGCTAGTGAATGACACGGATGCAAACCGGTAGCAAATAAATAAAAATGAAGTTAGAAATGTTAATGTGAAATAAAACTCTTCCAAACCAAATGAAAATAAATTTGTTCATCCTATATCAAAATCGATGAATGTTTAATATTTTAGAATGCATGATATGTTCAAACATTTTACTGAGAATTGGCCACAAACATGTTTTCATGTGTCTTTCAAATTTTTTACAAGATTACAAAAGCTGAGCGGAAGCATCTATTAGAATAATAATAAAAAAAAATAAAACTTTTCGAAGTATTTATCAAAGGTGCGAAAGAGGTGCAATCACCAGATTACGTTTGAAATAATCTCACACTAAATAAATGACATACGATGCAAAACGTCAATAAATTTGATAACGCTTCGTAGATCAAGGGTGGATACAGTCACCCGTTCCGCGTACTTTATTTTTCTAACATAAACATCGGTAGCATTTTAAAAAGAAATTCGACATTTTGTAGTAGAATCCGTGGTTTATCAATCATGTTTGTTTTTTAGTAGTTTTATTGGAAGTATGACTTACATAATTTATAAATAACACATATTGGAAGTATGACTTACATAATTTATAAATAACACATATTGGAAGTATGACTTACATAATTTATAAATAACACATATTGGAAGTATGACTTACATAATTTATAAATAACACATATTGGAAGTATGACTTACATAATTTATAAATAACACATATTGGAAGTATGACTTACATAATTTATAAATAACACATATTGGAAGTATGACTTACATAATTTATAAATAACACATATTGGAAGTATGACTTACATAATTTATAAATAACACATATTGGAAGTATGACTTACATAATTTATAAATAACACATATTGGAAGTATGACTTACATAATTTATAAATAACACATATTGGAAGTATGACTTACATAATTTATAAATAACACATATTGGAAAAAGATTAAAACCTTATTTATCATTTACTCGTATAGTATTTGACAATAATGAATTGATCCATGAATATCTCTAGTGAACCTTTCATATGACATTGGGAGCATCTTCAGCAGTATTTCGGTTATTGATTTTTGGATTATTTTGCTGTGTTGTGCTTCCTCCTTTTTTACCAACCTTTCGGACAGAGTTACAGTGTCTATCATCAGACGTGAGGTGAAATAATTAATAACGATAATCCTAAACTTAATTTAAAGTGTGTTTATCTAGTTGTTGCATATAAATTATTCATTACGAGTGAGATCCCGGCATGCATTGCAATGCCACTTAATATAGAAATTGCTTCTCACCGCCTCCCCTTCCCGCGTTCCCTTCCCCTCACGCGTTTCCCATCCACCTTCCTCAGTTTCCCTCTCCCCTTTCTCGCTTCCCCCGTCCAGCGAACCTCCTCCCGCGTTCCCCTCCCTACATTCATTTTTCAAACAGCTCGCGTGCCACCCATTGCAATTTTTTTATACAAATTTGCGAGAGCTCACCAGTACATATGGAAACGTTCGCGTGCGTGCACACAACAACTCACCAAAAGATTCATCTCAATTATATTTGAATATTGAATATTGAATTGGATGAAGTAAAAATTCATAATGCCAGAGCTCACCTCTATATAAAGAAACCATCGCGGGCGTGCGTATAACAACTCACCAAAGTTTCATCGTAATTGGATTAATGGTTTAGGGACCGCAAAAGGACAAATAAAGAAACATTGATTTTTATATATTAATAAAATTAAATTGTGTCATAAATAACTTCAAATGTTGAATTTGATGCCGCTCTATTATCGGAAAGGAACTACATAATTAAGAGACCTTGACGATTCACATATGTTTAAAATTGTGTTTTTTTACATATAGGAGGCCCTGAGGAAAATAATTTCCCGCGGGGCCTGTGTAACCGAAAATGTTGTATAATGATGCTTGCTTAAAAAAAACATAACGCTCGTTAAAATACTCGTATGTGTAAATCGCAAAGAAGACAATCTCCTAATTATTCTTCATTTAATGGATTACATAAAATTATCCGGGTCGTACATTGGTCCCGAGGCGAAAAAAATTCTTTATGTATTATGGATCCACTGACATAGTTCTTCAACATTTTTTTGATAATCAACACACAGGAGGCCCTCAGGAAAATATTTTCCCTCAGGGCCTATGTCATCTTTGGGGATGCTGTGTGGAGGGTTTATTTTTAAAGAAAGGAAGAAGGGGAGAGTTCTGGGAAGGAAAAAGATTTAAAGGGTGGGTAGAAATCTGGGGTTCTGTGTGTCCTAGTCTCCAAGACCTGGAACATACTTCACTTCATGAACCCGGGCACCCCTGCTAAATCACCAAACGTAGCGTGTTGGAGATTGCACAAAAACTAAAATGGTCTGTTCGACAAATAAGAACTGAGGCGACGATAGGTTTCATATAAATTGCTCTAACTCTCTTACTATCATAGTGAAAAATGTGTTCTAAAGTTATAGAACAGAAAAACATCTTATATTCAAATCTAAAAAATTAAAGCCAAAAAAGTAAAATTTATACCTTTATGAAACCAACTTTTTGAACCGCAATTTGAAAAATAAATTAAATTTTGTTTATTTTTTATTAAATATTTTTACATGAAACAAACGTAACATGAAACAAAAACACCACAAAAAGTGAGGAAACAGTAACTTTTATAAAACATTTGTCTAATAAAATATGTATGTGTTTTAAAATTATTTAGTTATCAGTGATTTAAGTTTTGAAACTTTTTATGTTTGCATGCAAAAGTTTCATATTTTAAAAAATATGTATTTATTTCAAATTATAAAATTTGAAAGCGTATTTCATTACCTTTCTAAAACAGTTTTTAGTATTCGGATTGTTCAGAAATATTCCTTTTATTTGCATTTTATCGTAAAGAGGAAATATTTTGACCATTTGAAAAATTTGCCAAATTTCAGAAGGGCCTAGTATGGAAGAGCGGAAATAAATCTATAACTTTTGATATAGAAAGAATTTTAATGACAAAAAAAATATGTTTAATTTACTTCATCACAAATTATTTAATGTTGTTATATTAAATTGATATAGTTTACGTTAATTGGATATTAAAATGATTAAATTAATTACATAATTTATTATTTATTAAAATAAATTTTAAGAATTTAAGCGAATTTTAAGCGACTTCACCAAAATTACGTTCAGAGAATCAGGTCACGAAAACCTATGCTTATTTCATAGTGGCGGTAGGTACCTACCTACATAATTAGCGAGGATTAGGTATAGAAAGAGGGAAGGAAACAAAATTACTCCTTTGTGCGTGTGGCGTCAATAATTTACGGAATTTTTGGAATTTGCTCCAATTTATTTACGTAATTTTGGACGAGATTTATTATATTTTCTTGGTTCGTTTTTGTTATGGCTGGTGAAAACGCGGTAACTAATTGTGAGAGTTTCCAACATATTTTATATTTCTGCAAATGGAATTGGTGCCATTTGAACTATTCCCGGAGATCTGTTGAACGCTTCTTTCCCAACAACGTAGTTTGTACCCTTTCATGAGCACATATGTATACTTATTTGCGAGCACAAGCTATATAAGGTTACCGATTTGAATGATCAATGAACTCCCGTGGACGTCACGAAACGTGAGTGAATAGTGAATAGGTTTGGGTGGGCAATTTTATTTCACCAATTTTGCAATGAACGTGTGGATCTGTCGACAGATTTATATTCAAATGTGTTTCTCCGTCGGCACGCGGAACACGTTTTTACTGATATTTCAACCCATTAAATAGGCAATAAAAACCAAACGACGATATTGCTGTAAAAAGCATATCCACCGAAAGCGATTTCCGGTTTTCTTTTTTTACTTTTTCCCTTTATCAGGAGAGTTAGCGAGAATGCGAGAACGCGAGGTTATTTTATCACACTGGAGGATATTCATAAATAAAATATAATATTCATAAATAATATCTATACATATACCTCCAAAATACACCAGGCGGAATATTTTATTTTACAATAATAACTTCGCTGTGAATTCTGTGTTAGAAAGAATACATTGGTTGGGCAATGAACTAACTGATGTCGCTGACATATTTTATTTAAATTTCGACACATTTAAAGCCAAATTAGTACACAACTTTTGAGATGTAAATAATGAATGAGAAATCATTCTATTTTATTTTGGTTTTTTGTTGTTTGTTTTTATTCTAGATGCAAACAACGGGTAATTAAATAAAATTTTGATTTTTTTAAATATTTTTGATGCTCGTAGATATATGAATTGTACCTCTCTAAATGTTGATTTAGCATTAGTTATATTCTTATTTATTATATTGAGTTTATGCTTTCTTTTTATGTTTTGTTATCTTTTTTTATTTATGTTATACTGTTGTTATAAATGAAATTGTATTTGATATGTAAAAGCCCAATAGGGCATCAATAAATAAATAAATAAAATAACACTTTGACAGAAACATTCATAACATTATTTTTTACTATCGGTAGAGTAATGATTGACAAAGAAGTTAAACCCTTTTAAGTAATGTTTTGAAAATGTAAACTATCTTCTCCCCTACCACAAAATGTTACCTTAACTTCTACTAATTCAATAACAACTATTAAAATGCTTTTCAATGGTTAAAAAGGACTTAACTCAATTAAAAAAACAAACAAACTTGAAATTGTGGAAGCTCCAATATTTAAAGCGTGGATTAGCGTTAGTATTAAGTACTAACTAATAACAACATTTATGTACACTGCCCTTCCACACACAAGCAAATGCTTTCAATGGAAGAGTAGTACAAACAAAGAGTAGTGAAAATTATCATTATGTACTCGTACCATGTAAAACATACTATTAAAATAAAATAAATAATCACAAAAAAAAAAAAAAATGTTTCAATAACAATTATAACTATTAACAAAATAAAAGATTAATTATCTTAAAAATTTATTAGAAATCAAATTCTATTTTTTTCCTAGAATTACAAACTGGTACGCTGTATGCATGATTGTTATATACTGCGTTGTTCATGTATGTTTATTTTGTTCATCTACCAGCTATATAATAATTGTTTTTTTGTCTAAATACACTTACTATGAATTACGTTTGCGTAATGTGAACTTAGTTTATTAGATTGTAACCTACTTATTATTATTTTAAATGTGTGTGATGTTATCAGCCTCTTAATGTTCCAAATGAAACAAAACAAAAAAAATCAAGAACTAGAAAGCGTAGAGAAGGCCCAGGAATATAGCGCCTTGATGTTGATGAAAAACAAAGAAAATTGAACGAAATCTCAAACAATTTCGGCTATCTTGGATGTCACTGTTCGGACATTTATAAAGGAGGGTTTTAGTGACACTGAATAATGAAGAAAACAATATTTGTTTACCTGCAGAGAGCGTCTGCTCGAGCCACTGTTGGACCTCGAGAGCATCGGAGGCCTCCGCTTGGTGGCGCCCCGACCGGCCAGCAGGTTGTTCAGCAGCGAGGGGCTGCGCGCGCAGATGAAGGCGTGGAACGAGGACACCGTGAAGACGCCCAACTTGTTAAGGGTGCCCTTGGTGGCGCGGGACACGTGGGTCAGCAGCGACTGCAAGAAGAGGAACATGATAATACAAAAATATATTATTATAATATCAAAAATATAGAATTAAATATGATAGAATGACATAAAAAGGCACACAATTTGGGAGGTGGTTATGGGTACCTCCACCCCGGCAACCATTTATTGGTTAACCAATACCCCTGCCATAGGCTACCCCAAGTGGTTATATGATATGTATGTTTTTTTTCGGTTTACTGTTAAAGATCTATCTTTTGTTTTACATATAAAAAAATACACTATTTTTTTTTTTGTAAAATTGTGCTTCACATTCGTTTTCTCCGCCTTTTTACTCAAGCTCTGCTCTAAAAAAGGTGTAATACGTATTAATGAATGTATTTTTGAAAGTAAAACTTAACTTAATGTATTAAAACATGTAACTTTTGTACCATTATATTTAATAATAAAAAATAAAAATGTATCATTTTATCACACAAATACATTTATATCATTTTATTACCAATTTATACCATTTTATCACACAAATACATTTAAATCACATTTATACATTTATTGCCCAAAAAAAATTTATAACCAATTTATATAATTTTATCACACAAATACATTTATATCCCATTTACATCATTGTATCGATCCCGTATATATAATATATTTATCCCGTTTACGTCATTATCGCACAAATACATTTACATAATTTTATCAAACAGATACTTTTTATCGTTTTTACATAATTCTATCACGCAAATACATTTATATCCCATTTACAACATTTTTATCATTCTCATCGGGAGTCAGACAGCAGCAGATGTTTTCAGAATTTCATCACCTCAAAGCCGTGGAAATTCCGCAGACTTATTATTTTTATAAAATTGCTATAACTACTATACCCTATGATAAATTGCCGTGAACTACTTAAACGAATTGAATTTAGAGTGCCCATCAGACAAACCAGACAAAACCACAAATTAAGCTTCTCTCAAAGCATTACCAAAACAAAACACATTTATTCACCGCGCTGCACATACGAGTATTTCTAACACTACGTACAGAGAAGTCGGCTTACTCAACACAGCACCTCGCTACTTCAAACCTAAAATCAATAAATAACATTTACACAAACATAGTCTATACAGACTAGATCCATCCCCTTTCCTTCCCCACCATCCCACCCCCAAAGGCACTTGTAACTTTTAACTTTAAACATAAATTGTTACTTTTTTTGTAATCATTAATTGACACTCTAGTGAAAAACTATCATTGGTTCAGTGTTATTGTTGTGTATTTTTCATAGTTTATAAATATTCTAAATTGGTTAAAAAAAAAAAAATATATAGGTCTCATAGAAATCGTTTTGTCTCCCTTACTACCGCAGTGAGAAATATGATATGAGAATGTTGCGGCTTTAATCTTACATTTTTTTCAATGGAATCCTAATGAATTTTCCTGTCCATCCTAACAAAATTTACAAATAAAGCAGTTAGCATCCAAGAAATTGTGTATTTTTTAGTGCTAACTTTTAAGGCAGAAGGTCACAGGTATGTTTCCCGCGTAGCGAATGTATTCATTAACACAAGTTAACAAGCAATTAGCTTTAAAAGCACGAAACATAAATAATGACAAAAAGAAAGAAATCATTAAACGTGATTTTTTACTACGGCTTTTCAAGTTAAGTCACAAAAATCGTTAAAATTTTCATGAAAATATTTAAAATTGTATACCTATTAGAGTTATTAGCATGAGAGGTCTGGGCGCCGTGGTATTTTTTGTTTAACTTGCCCGTTAAAAATTCACTACAGCTGCCACAAAGAACATTGATATATAAAAAATATTTCAAAATACCGCCGTTATTTTCAACTGAATGTAAAAAAAGTACCTCCGTTTGACAAAATGCACGAGTGAGTCGAGCCTTTTTTACGGACCAAATATTACCGCCCAACATTTGGCCTGGTTATAAAATTGCTGCTTATAAAATAATGACATGTAGTGGTGAGAAAATGGAATAAAGTGAAGAAAGCTCTCAGGTTTATTTAAAAAGAATAATGGTTAACGAAGCCTGAATATGATACACGACTGCCTCTAAAAATCATTGTTGTAGATATATAAAAGAAGAATTTTAGTAGGATTAGTGGCATACGGAATTTAATAAGGATATGGGCAAAGCAACCCTTAATCAATCACCGCCCTCGGGTCTTCGCCCGTCCAGTGTTCTGTAGGAGGGTCGAATGCTTGAAAGCTCTGGATTTTTGTTTATTGTTCGCAGCAAGGAAAAATCTAAGAAAGCAATTATTAGTGCCCAGATAGAAATAATTATTAAATACCGAGCTTTCAGGAATGAACTTAATTGAAAAAGAGAAGGTTGAAGAAGATGATTATACTAATAAATTTAAACGAAACAGGAAACAAGACACAGAAAAAAAGTGACGGTCGCAACTGGAAATCGAACCCAGGATGTTAGGTAAGACTCGGCCATTGGGACCTAATTTTATTTAACATAATTTTTGTCGAAATCATTTTTCAAATTCAGATTTAACAATATCATCTTCAACTAATTTTTCCCGTATTGTTTTTGATTTTTCAATTTTTCCCATTTTCATATTTCGTTTAGATTGGAGCTCCAAAAGAGATTGCTGCCTTATACACCTCATATATTGATGGGCATAACCCTCAAAAATTATTAAAAAAGTAATTTCAATGAAAAAATTATTAAAAAAGTAATATCAATGAATTTAAAAAAGAGAACAGTAGAAATTATAGTGTACAAATTTGATAAAGAATTTAACGCGGTTTGAAATGAAATAACGCAGCATGTTTGAAATTAATAGTAGAATATGTATGATAGACTATGATTATATTAAAGTCAAAGAAGCTCAAGAAGGGAACTCAACATATGTATATACAGGGTGCGGCAGAGAGGACGGACGGTGTTAAAAAAAATCATAAAATAGTTAATTTTAACTCAAAAACAAATTTATTGATGGAATCAGGTTCGCAAGGAAATAGCATTTGAGACAGTCAAGTGTGAAAAATCACATAAGGCATGTGGTGGCCGAAATCGTTGATGCAGTGCTGGAAGCTAATGCAGTTATTGGGCTAATGAAAATCCGCAACAGTTACACGAAAGACCGCTGCACAGTCCAAAAGTAACGGTTTGGTGCGCTGTATCGCAAACTTGCATCATTGGCCCTTACTTTTTCGAAGACGATAATGGTCGTGCTGTTACCGTGAACTCAGAGCGCTACGTCGAAATGATCACCAACTTCTTTTTCCCTGAATTACGACGGCGACGTGTTCCAATCCGACGTGTGTGGTTCCAGCAGGATGGGGCGACCGCCCACACAGCCAGAGCATCAATTGACGTTATTCGCCCTCTCTTCCCTGGTCGCCTTATTTCCAGGTTTGGCGATGTTCATTGGCCTCCTCGGTCCCCAGATTTATCTATATGCGATTTTTTCTTATGGGGACACCTCAAAGCTAGAGTATACGAGAACAAGCCCCGAACTCTGGACGAATTGAAGGACGCAATTCGCGTGGAAGTCGCCCAAGTTGAGAGAGCGATGTTGGAGAGAGTCTACGCGAACTTCCAAGAACGCCTCCAGCACTGCATCAACGATTTCGGCCACCCCATGCCTGATGTGATTTTCCACACCTGACTGTCTCAAATGCTATTTCCTTGCGAACCTGATTCCATCAATAAATTTGTTTTTGAGTAAAAATTAACTATTTTATGATTTTTTAAAAACCGTCCGTCCTCTCTGCCGCACCCTCTATAAATTAAGTTCTTTTCGGATTTGTTCATATATGCCGAGAAACAGGCGATATTATTATTTAAAATTTTGCATCGGTCTCTGAAGTAAATACATGCATATTCAGTGTTAAGTAAATTACGTAAGTACCTAAATCCTTGGTATTGTGCGTTGAAACAGCAATACAGAATTTATAAGTAAATGGATTGAAGAAAATAATTTTAGGGTCAGCTTCGTACGGTCGGGTTCCCGATACATTTTTTTTAATGTTACAATGGATTGTTGGGTTTTAAGAGGAATATAAACGCTAAATATTCGTTTCTCATGCCTTCAAAATTTAACATCTAGCGTCTTATTTGCACGAAGCAACAAAACCTCAAAAATAGTCTTAGCCATAAAGGGGTATTTAAAAAAAATTGTTTCTTATATTACTTCATAGTTAAATCATGCAAAAACATTTTTTTTAGTGGTTTACGCTTATATTTTTTTGTTATGTCATAAATAATTTTATTGTAATTCTAATACATAAAAAAGCTAGTAAAAGCTTCAATTTATCCGTAGCATATTTTTTGATACTCATAATGTAAACCGATTCGTCGTAAAGATGAATCTAAATAGTGTCTAAATAGGATTTCATGTATAACTTCATCTTAATAAACAACATAACGACACCAAGGTCTGAAAGCGAGTATGATACTGAAAAAAGGCTTAGTTACATTTAAACGCTGCGGCAGGAATCGAACCCACAAGCATTCGACCTAAAATAGAAATGCGTATATCATTAAGCTATCAAGTATCCAAAATGATAAAATGATGAATATATTTTCAATCCTTCCTCTTGATACGTTAAGGTAGTTACAGAGACCTTTTGGCTTGGTTTACAGAGGGTAAAGAAAACTTTTGGGTTACTTAAGGTCTTTAAAGGCAAGGATTATTGTCATGGTTAGCTTCGGATTACTTTTGGGCGAGGCTTGACTTACTATCGGGTTCGTTCAGACTTAAAAGCCTTCCTCATCTCTTGTGTGTTTAAATGGATCGTCGGTAAAGGCGGGATACCCGAAATCTGGAGTTAAGAACTGCAGTGTCACAAATATAAACTTTCAAGGGCAGGGTTTGTAGCTTTTGATGGCTCTCTAGATGCATAAGAAACAGATGTAATCGAGGTTCGGCTTACTTTTGGTAAAGTTTTTAGT
Organism: Glyphotaelius pellucidus; assembly: GCA_936435175.1. Lineage (NCBI taxonomy): Eukaryota > Metazoa > Arthropoda > Insecta > Trichoptera > Limnephilidae > Glyphotaelius > Glyphotaelius pellucidus. The sequence continues at coordinate 24,259,912 of OW386537.1, forward strand.
CTCTTGAGTGTTTAAAGGATCGGCGGTAAAGAAAAGATATCCGAAATCTGAACTGCAGAGCCATAGAAAAAAAGGGTCACAAACAACCCATTCTTAGTCTTGATCGAGGTAAATCAGTTATTTAATTAGGCTACCTTTGGATTTGGTAACTCGCCGCTTTGCAGGCTCGCCATATAGCAGCGCAAACGGAACTGCTCGCACTGCAGGCGCTCCAGGTTCTCCTCCCATTGCACCACCTGCGCCGTCATCTGCTGGCGAGCCTCCGCGTCGGCCACCACGCTCTGCTGCAACTCTGCCATGTGCTTCAGTTTGTGATCCTACAAAAAAAAATCAATCACATTATCATTTCATAATACATTTTCAAAATTGCGACACTTTCAACAAATTTTAATAATTTAAAACATTTTTAAGCAACGCCTTCAACAATATTTAAAGCATTTTCAATATTTAAAGCATTTCCAAGATTTTCAACATTATGAACAGTTGAAAAATGTACCACATTTTCAACATTTCCATCATTACTAACAGTTGCAGCAAATGGCCAACTTTTTCAACAATTTCAACATTCTCAGCAATATCAATATTTTTGGTACAGGAAGGTTGGGTAGAAGGTATCCGGATATTTAGATTCGGAAACTATACCAACACGGATTTTTGCAAGTTTCGTTTCTCTTTCATAATCATGGACTATAGGTAGGCACTGATACCAGCTAACACTCCGATACGAGATGGAAATGCATAGTTTATGTGAGGCGTGAAACAAACACGTCAAATGAGTTAGATAAGGCGATGGATAGAAAAACAAACATGAAAAGGGTTTGGAGCATAAATGTCAGTATATGTCAGTAAATGAGCATAATGTCCGTTACGAGATGGACATGTATAAGTAGTATATGTGAGGCGTGTCGAAACAAAGACGGCAATCTCCACCATTGGTCTAAAATGAGTTAGATATGGCGATGGATAGAGAAACAAAAATGTGAAGGGTTTGGAGAATAAATGTCAGTATCCCTTACATTAAAAAAAAAAAATAGTTTGCAACAAAAACGGCAATCGCCATTAGGGTATTACAGAGTACGGAACAAAAACGGCGGTATCACTACGGGCCAATCAGAGAGACAAAACAAAAGCGGCAATCTCCATATGTTAATTGAAGATAACTAAATAATTTACCATTTAATCGCTATAAATATACAAAGAATATGGAAACAATTCATTACAAAAATAATGCTTTATTGTTAAAATAACTAAAAATACATTTTTTGCGAATTACTCAAAATGAAAATAATAATAGATATCCGTCAATGTTTCAACACGCCTCATATATAGTCCAGATAATTTTATTTAGATTCACTTTAGTGAACAGCATTTGAATAAATTTGCTCAAGCCCTCAAATGGATACGAGATGCGTCAATATGAGATATCATTCTGGTTAAACTACGTAGGTAGGTTATTAAATAATTCAGTCTAATGCGTGCTTCAAAATTTTATAAATCATATTTTCGAAATCCCAATAAAGTCAACAAGGTGAGTTCTCGGAAAACTTCCAAGAAAAATAGTACTAGATCTATTTTATAATCGAAGAAATTTCATAAACCGTTTAATTGACCACTAATTCTACAATCATCCTTATAAATTTACCCACCTATCTTATTTCCACCTAGAATTATTGCCGTAATAAAATTTTCTTCACGCGGAGGAATAAATAACATAGAATCCATTTGATCGAAAAATGAGGAACATACATTTGAAGATATCACAGCCACACTGTCCTCTATCTATTTAAGGCTTTCAAGGAAAATATCAAAGCACCAAGTAGGTACCTTCCCACGTTTTTTCAATTTATTTTCAATACAAGGAATCAACATCGAAATTGGTTCTCCCCTCAGTAAATTTTCGAATTTTAGATATTTGCCTAAAGGAATATATATGTCCACCTTCGGCATCATATGGTAATAATAATTTTGAGGTGATTTTTATGTGGTTCGGTATTTACACTATCGTTAAATTTTCAATCTTAATCAAATATCATTTAAGATGACGGTTCCATGACAAGTAAAGTGGCATTTCAACATCCCTTTTAAAATTTATTAAAAGTGATGAAAAAAAAAATAGCCTTGCCTATTTAACAAAGTATTTTGTCTCATCACTTTTTAATGATTTTTAAAATGAGTGATGAAGATGCCCGTTGTTGAGTTGTCCTGTCACCTTATATGACATGCTTTACTAAAGGGTTGTTCTTTTTATTTGAAAAATCCTAAAAAATGGTAAATATCAAAGAAGGACGTTTGACTTTTAGTGATATTTAAACTTGGAGAATGTCGAGTAATTTCCCGATTTTATGTCTTTTCTACGACACCTTTACGAAGTGCAGAGTTAAATGCGTGTAGTGTTAATTTAATAGTCGCATTTAAAAATGTCATTTACCGGCTACACCCGCTACACGAAGTAAGCAGGCACCGTGTAAAAATGATTAATCTTACTCGAAATACCAACAGGCACCTCTTAAAAATTACACAATGTAGCTACATCAAGACATTTCTGCGCGTGTGTGAAGAGTGTCCTTGTGCAGATAATTCGAAGAATTTATTATGTTACATTATTATGGTTCTTCGTTAGGAAATTTGAAAATTGGAATCGTTTTGGCACTAGAGTTGCTTCCTGCAAATGCAATAAAATAGAGGAACGCACATTCATCTTGAAGGAAATTCATTATAACATGGGATCTTCTTTTTTCGTATGGTGAATCAACTGGGCAGCCTTAACTGAACTAGATCCAGTTGCCACGAAGTTAATCTTTCTAGAGCTGGAAAATCTATTCATATTCGACACATTATGTGGTACAGAATCAAATAAGTATTTCGACCCTTGGCGGGAATTAGCCAAAGTGCTACTATAGAATTGACATATATGACTAGGTGTCATCACGTGAACAGCACCATAAAAAAACCCACTTCTGCGATTAACGTTAGACCAATGAACCATCGAAGTGTTCGAGTGTACTTGTAACGTGCTTATTGAATTGGATAAAATAAAGATCAGTTTGATTGCTCTCAATCCCACCACCGGCTTAGACTGTATTATGCAAATGAAGGCGTAATTAGGCACTCCGCAAGGGGGATTATCCGATATATGTTTTAAATTTTACTTCCTCTTTTTGGTGATGATTGATTAATATTCGGGATATAAACTGATTCCAAAAGTATTCTATCATTCAATTTCATAGAAGAAAATAATGACCATTAGAAGACCGAAGGCGTATCTTCAGGTTTAAGCATATGTACGTATTTTATAGTAACGTGAAAGTTGATTGAAGAGAGGCTTAATACATTGATGTAATTTTTATTTATATTTTTAATTTACTTTTTTCAGTACCTACAAAGCTTCTCCTCTTCCAAGAATTTGATTCAAAATGATGAGCGAGGCTGACTTGATACTAGAAACGTATTAAGGTTAAATGAAAACTTTTGGTTGTGAAATCGCATTAAAATATAACATTCGTTGTTTTTAATTTAATTTCTATTTAATAATTTTAATTTTACTAAAAAAAAATCAATTTTGTTTTAATAGATAACTATCGAATCCTGAGCTAATTCGGAAATAAATATCTATCAAAAATGACTTTTAGATTACGATCCAAATCGTAAAATTACTGACTAGTTCTGCGATTTTTATTGCACACAGAATTGTAAGTCCGAGACTCTTTAGATGTGAACATAGTTTGGGTAATAATTTTTTTTTATTAAATTAAAATTTGTAACAAAAAATACATAGATAACAGATACCTACCTACATGTACACACGTTAGGCACTTAATATATTTGGAATAATCCTCGAATATTTTGATTTATCTTTAGTGGTTTTCATGTGAGATCCAAATGGTTAGAAATTAATTTGTACCGCTAAAGAGATCGATAACCAAAATAAGAGTTTTTCATGTAAATTTGTTTAATTACTAAACCGAAACCAGGTTTCCAATAATTTAAAAGCCCCATCGGTAGTCGACTTTAGGGAACCAGGGAATGTTTTCTGCATGTAACAGAATTTCAGGGGTCCCTAATCGGAAGGTTTTCCCAGAGAACCTGTGATTTTTTTCTTTTAACTGAGGAATCTGTGGTCCAAGCACCGACCCGAATTCCGGAATTTACGTATAAAATCGGCCCCTGGAGGCATGTTAAACTGGCCATACTTTAAACGTAAGTAGCATCCCTTTACATATATTGTGGTTTTCAGAGTCGTTAAGGTTATTCAAATCCTTCTGTAAATAAATAAATCGATCTCCCTTAAATTTGAATTCGGCTGTATGCAGTGTTAACTAGATGTAAAGTATACGGGGAGTAATACCAGTGAAATGCAAAACACCTAGCTTTCGGGAAGGTCAAGACATTATTATTTTAATCAGAGAGTAATTTTAATTAGGTTGGAGTAATTCGTCGTTTTGGTGAGAAAGTCAAGGATGGGGAATATACAAAGTGATAGATGATCGGTGAAATGAAATTGTGCTTAAAGTAGGTATACGATTAAAAAACCTTTTCTCTAGCTGAGTAGATTCACATCATTTACAATAATTATGTGTAAGCTTCTGAATAATTAAGAGTAACTTTTTATAAATTGTTAGAATGATCACTCACGATCAAAGATAATACATTTTTTTATCCTTTTAAAATGCAGAAGTGCTCGTCCGATATTAATTTCAGTTTCAGTTTTAGTGCCGATAAGTCAAAGTTTAATAAAATATTATTTTTACAGTTTCATACACAACAACAATTAAAGATCCGTAATCTTCTATTATATAAAGCAGAGTGTGTGTGGCGGGCAACCTGGATTTGATTTGTATTTAAATCTACAGTTTTTTCCGAGACTGATTTCCGAGAAATTTTGTACAATTGATTTTCAAAATAAGAGGAAGGTCACTGTTTATATTTCGAAAAACTCGGTGTAAAGCCCGGGCAAAATCGAGGACCTTAGCTAGTTTTCCGTACAATTTGTGAAAAGGCTACAATTTTTTCATATTACAGTCCACGATTCCTTCAAAACCATGGTTTTCCAGTTTCTGAACAAATTCTCAACATCCTCCTCTTTCCTCAAGCGGATAGGGCCATAATAAATCTGCGAATGTCGTCCTGACGAAGAGAATAAATTTTAAAAAAATCATATTTTTTCAGTTCATTCACAATTCATATAAATTTTCATCCCTGATCTGATCACAATGGGTATATTGCCCCCCCCCCTTCCCCCCGCAACATTGCATCCCTGTGGTCTTCTGTAGACAATCGTGTAAATAAAGTCATATTTAGTTTCCTTATGTTATTGTAATTGTGTATATTAATTTGTTCGTCTTGTATAAGTGTGTTTAATTTCATGTATTTATTTAGTGTGTTTTGTTTATTTGTTATGTACAATAAGTTATATAAACTTCTTTATTAATTACCAATTGCTTCTACTTGTAACTGCACAATCACAATCATAATCGTAAAATTTTCAAAAGATTTGGAATTTTACCCATCAACTAAAACATTGACAGCTTGTATTGTGAGTGTTTAGCTTATTTTAAATATTATCTTTATTGGGTAATGTAGATAGATTTTTGTACTATTACTAAATTTGTACATATTTCCCCAAGATTACATTTGCAAATATTACTTACAAACTCAATCACTTGACTAGCCAGAACCCCCTTATGGTGGAAAGCCATTTAAAAAAAGCATTGTAGGTACTGTACTTAACTCACTACGTGTTACCTATTCTGGGTGGGTAACAGTAATATACAATTAATATTTCAGTGCGATGTTATCGATAGACTAGTTAGTTAAATTTAAATACATGATGTGAGAAGAATTAGATTAAAGTACGGAGCGTGTAAAAGAAGAAGAAATATAGGATATTTTATTCTTACGGTTAATTTGCCATAAAAAAGTTCTATTTCAGGTCTTAAATTTCCCAGTGCTATTTTCTCGTTAGCCATTCAATGATGAATTTGTTGAAGGAATACATCTTAGTTATTGCTACGGTCTATAGTTGCAGTTTTTGGTACCTGAGGTTTCTGTGATCAAAGGTTGTCGTCTATTTTTTTTTTTTTAAAGAAAGACAAACATTTCCGGGTTACGAATAACCCAACAATGTTTGAAAATCTCCTACTACCACCACAGAAAGCCGAAAATGTTGCTTGTGTTGTGATGGAGGACTTACCCAGCCAAGGAATCGAACACGGGACGCCTGGGTAGGACCCAAACGCCAAACGCGACGCCCACTCAACCGCTGACCGGTCAAATTTTTTTATTTTGGTATAAGTCTCCCTTGCGTCTTTAATATGACTAATACGCGTTGATAATTTTGAAACATCGATTATTTTGTCCTTATAACGTTATAATATTATAGGTATAATTGCCTGAAATTGAGAATTCCTAAACACTGGAAAAGCAGCTTTGGTGAATGCAAGATAATTTATATGTTCAATTACTCTCATAAGGCGAAAATATTTATCATCATCCGCGACGATTTTTTTTCAAATGATATTCAATCTATCAAATGAATGAAATGGGTAAACAAAAAATTAAAAAGAATTAAACGATATAAATATTTTCTTGACGAATAATATTCTTGAAAAATATTCTTGACGGTTTCCATACTCCAAAAGTTAAGATGTGCCGAAAAAAAGTGGTGTTTTTCACGTTTTAAGACACGAGGAAACCATTATCTACCAGCGATGGATCAATGTGATCTAGTTAGCCGGCGAGTTTAGTGAATTGGATGCCAAGGCGGCGCCGACAGCGTCTTCAGTAAAGCTTCCCTTCCAGGGGCGGAGGGGGGAGGTGGGGGGCAGCTGAGGGACGATAGGCGCGGTAGGGGGCGCCGCTACCCTCAATATCCCCATAAAACTTGGCATCATTCCAAGAGAAAGTTTGTTTCCGTATAAACATATTTATCGTTCTGGAACATTCTCAACACAGTCTTCAACAACCAGCTGCATAATTTAATGGATTATTTTTGGCTGCGTTCACTTGTGAAAGGCTCTCTCGATGTAGGCGCAGGTGGCAAAAAGATTACTTCTAATTGGCTTTTGAGTAGAAGGAAATTGAAAAAAATGTGTTTTCGTTGCGTGTTGACTAAAATATATTAAGTACCTAAATTTCGTTCAGAAAATCCCACATGTTCAATTTAAATAAAAACCTTTTGTTGAAGCTACGAAAAAACACAAAATTTGGAAAACTAATAAAAATAAACAAATTATCTCAATGTGCTTCTTTTATAAATAGTCTTCTTCTTCTTCGTATGATGAAGGCTAGTTGGTGGAGATCGTAGTGGATGCCGGGGTAATATAAAATACATAGGTATAATTAGATAAATGGGACATTCTTCTACGATATGTTCATGTTCACATTACCAATAATTAGATGCCTCATTTACGCGTCCAATACGCACATCGGCTGTGACCAGATAAGTAAGGTCTGCATCTTTCGAGGGAGAGAGAGAACCCTGGTAGTTTAACAGTTGGATTCACAACAAGATACTTGTTTTTTGATTGATTTGATTCTTCAGGGAGTGTCGTGATAGAAGCAAAGTTTCGCCTTCAGTCCAAAAGGGTTTCTGGACGTGAGGCGGCTGGCCGGGAGATTTGCAAGGACGTCTTGAAGTAGAAAGTTGCTATCCACGCCGTTTTTGTATTCCCTGAGGAATATTGAAAAGTATTGAAGCTGATGGAATATTATGTAAACCGATTTCTACGAAGTACGGGTGGTCGGAGACGCAATTGCATTCTTTGTCGAATATTCAAATCTATTTAAAAATTTCGAGCTAGCGGAAGAATTACTAACTGCATCGCCGAGATGGGGAAACTTTATTATCGTGCAGATTTTAAAGTTCATAACAAATTCACAAAGTTTGCCAAGCTAAAATGCAAAAAGTGAATAAAATATCGTAGAAAACGGTTTCTTATAATATTATCCTTTCAAACATTATTCTGACATGATGTATTTATTTATTTATTAATAAACGCCCTTTTTCGGGGCTTTTACATATATAGCATAGTTAGAAAAATAAATATTTATTGTACATAACTGAACTACCTCAATAACAATATTTAATATTTATTCAAAGATAAACTGAAGATGTCCACTGACTAGGTATAATTGTTTCCCTCCATTAGTGTTCTGGGCAAAGAGGAATACATTTGGTAGTTAGTCCCAGAATTTTTGCACTGAAATAAATCCTGACTTCTAGTATTACAATAGTATCCAATTCAAATTACATTCTGCGTTAAATTAAAAAAAAACCCTAAGTACCTACATTATTTAATAAAGGCTTTTATAATTTTAAGCGATTTTTTTTCCGGGAAACCAACATTAATTATTTTTCTGAGAAGAGTCCGAAGGTAGCATAAGAAAATTATTGATTGTAATTTAAAACAGAGCCATTTCAAAGCGAGGAAGATTACAAAATTTCACAATACCCACGGTTAGATATTTAAGAGCAAAACGTGGTTATTTAGGAGCAAGAAATCTCATAACGATAATTTTATTAATGAGAACAAATACAGCATTATTCTGATGAATAATTTAGGTAAGTTTTAACATAATATTAATGTCTGCCTATATAAACATATTTAATTAACATGCGTAAAGTAAATCTAGTTAAGTGCTGTACTATCTAAATAAGAATTTAATTAGTTTCACCTGTGAATTGACGAAATAATTATAGCAAAATATTAAATCTTGATATTAGTCCATAAGACAAAAAAGTTGTTCAAACAAATACTTTTCTTTGTCTGTTGACACCAATCAACACGACTATACGACATTTCTGAAACTAATGCAGCTACGCAGACTCAAACAGATTTCAAATTAATGTCACCTGTTCTATCCTAATATTACGAGTAATTGGGTTTGCTCTACTTTATTTTAATTCATTAAAATAGGACGGGCTGTCCAATATCAGTAAATTCGAATTAGCGTCACCTAATGTTACTTTTGTTGTATTTTCTTTCATGCATTAAAACCGAAGCAACCCACGCGTAGGTTTTGTGGAGTTTAGTATGGAGTTGGTAAAATCTGGTTCACACTTCCATAACATGTAAGCGCTGCGTCGCGCGTCGTGTCTCTCGGTGTTGCAGTAATGCATTTATTACCGATATACTGTGTTTTCTCCCGTTCATTTTATAGAGTCCTAGTTAAAATTCACATTTCGAAGTTTAATATCGATATAAAATAGAAGATTTAATCAGTGCCAACGCGTAAAGAACACTTACATCTGGAAATAATACTTTACTCGACGTTATATTTCTTTGGCTTTGGTAAAAAAACTAGTAGGTAATTATATGACTCTCATGCTTGCTAATCAGATCCCTAGGAGGTTATATAGGTAATTGAAAGTTGTGTAGTTGAGGACTTAACGTTTTTCCAAATACATGCTCTCTCTTACGTTTTTGTAAATGTTGTTAGTTGTACTATGATGATTTATTTGAATAAACGGGAGTTATATGTGTTCACTACCCGTGTTTTTATGTAAGTAGCTCAATAAAAAAAATCTTGCCTCTCCTTGAAAAAATCCTCTCAATAATTATATACCTGAAAAGTTCATGAAATACATTTTATTTAGACTTGTAAGAAACTCACTGGAGTAAACTTAGTTCTCTTTCAATAAATTACGAGGACTTCAGACGTCTTTAATGAGTATGTTGAATAATTCATGTGGTGTATTCGAGAATTTTATGGATTATTTTTGGCTGTGTACATGTGTTAAAAGCTTTCTCGATGTAGGCACAGGTGGCAAAAAGATTACTTCAAATTGGCTTTTAAGTAGAAGGAAATTGAAAAAAAATGTTTTTGTCGTGTGTTCACAAAATGTTTTACATAATTTTCGTTTAGATAATCGATACGCTCAATTTAAAAAAAGGAAACTGTTTTGCTATTAAAGGGAAAACAATATTTAAAAGGTAATGCGTTAACGTAGTCAGAATGTGTTAACGAATTGCTTTCTTCTTTTACATAATGTCATATTGAGGCTGTACGGAGTTATAAAGCATTTTTCACGAAGTACGAACGCACAACATCAAGATAATACTGAAATAGTAAGATATCTCAAATATAAGAAGTTGTATTGGCTTCTGTCTGTTAACATTTCTCCCAGTGTCCAGGGTGTCAGTAGCATCACTTCTACATCAATTTGTCTTGCTCAGACATACTATAATGAAATATCATGTTTCCTACACGATCCCACAAGTCAAGTTAATATCTTTGAATATCTATGAAATCCCTTACGTGGAATAAAAACGTTCGTTGTAATTGGATGACTTCATATTAATATCTCCGCAGTATCCAGTAGCTTTTTACCATTTGGCTAGTTTTGCTGTCCTAGAGCAGGGCCTAAGAGCGAGACATCCCGAAATACAATATTGTATATGAGGTATACGTCTCAAGATAGCTCAAGTGTCAGAGGCAGGCGATCGAGAATTTGTTCTTAGAACCGCTGACACGGCTAAACAAAAGAACTTATTTTTTTCCTATTTCCCAAAAATATGATGAAAACGGACATAAGTGCTTCATAGCGGCGAATAGAGGCGAAAATTAAGTCAATATTTTTTCGGAAGGAGAAACCCACAAAGGGTCGTTAAAATATTTCTTACTTTGAATAATAATTTCGTGTTTATTTTAATAGGGGTAGTAAGAAATAAAGGGTCAAGTTTTTTTGATTGATTTAAATTATTAAGTCAGTATGAACAATAAATAATATTGCCTCATCAGGATATTTAAATAAGGGTTCAGAATTTTTATTAATATTCAATTTAATAAATCCACCATTTAAGCGCATACGCGCTTGGTACCTGTATGGAGTGATATTCATCGTTTTATTAAGGGTCAATGAACGTGCTTAGAAGGTTATGTGTAGAATATTGTCCGTGAACAACAATTATGATGAAATAAAACGTTTTAAAAACTTCTGTTTCCGAATTCTCGTATCTCTTAGAGCCAGAGGGAGGTAGTTTAAAACCGTGTTAAACAATTGGCCCGCGCTCCAGGGGAAACTTTAGGCGCCAAGTCGTGCAATGCAAGGGAAATGGCGCCCGCCCCGCTCCGTCGCACTGCGTGTCTTAGCCCAGGCGATGAACTCGCTAGCACATAGGTAAACGAATAAATCCCGAGAGTTGGTCCCGATATAGCTGGCGATAGATAAAAATCTTTAGATCCCCCGATCTGCTATGTGTATAATAAAGCGATATCATTATATACGGACAAGGTGAAGGTTCAATCGGGAAGAATACAACAATTATTAGTCAGATAACACCGACAATCCCATAACTTGATATAGGATGCTTGGTTAGGTTGATATTAAGAACAATAGTTCAAGCAAGTTGTTCCGTGAAAAAATTTAAACGATTATTCTTTCCGATAAAAAAATACGAAAAAACACCTGGAATCAAGAGCAGTGTTGCACATTTTACAGCAAGCGGACCACCGACTTAAAAGTAGAACAGATAGGTGAGTAAGGATCATCTCTATTTTAAATTCTAAAAAATCACCTTTAGTATACACGGACATAAAATGAGTAATTATAATATCCACATGGTCACAATAATGGTATCCACACTATAAACCACACTATATCAACACAATATCGTTCGAAAATTTCTAACATATGCAATTTGCAGCAAGTTGTAATATTAATCTTCATAGACTAGACGCCTATATCGTAAATAAAATTAAAAAAAAAAAAAAATTACGATACCTCTATATGAGAGAGTTCGGTTTTTACCCATGGCTGTTTCCAACAGCATTTATCTCGGGAATGCTGGGTATCTACAGCCTTAGTTCCAGAAAAGATGTCGCATTACTGCTGATGGCATATAAGCTTCTAAATGGTTTTATATCGGTACCAGATATTCTGGCTGAAATAGGATTCTATGTCCCGGATAATTTCACGCGAGGTCGCCATCACAGGCTTTTGATTCTTCCCAGGTGCAGAACTAACTTACCAATGGTGATGCCCCTGGGAAGACTTACTAGGTTAATTGACTGCCTTGCAGGAAATGTGGATATTTTCCACATTTCCTGCAATGATTTTAAGCGTGAAATAGCACTTATTAAATAAATGTTTTAACTTTTACGGTTGTACAAGATACATGATTATGTATCTTGTGCAACCATTTTTGCAATATATTGGTGTAATGCTATAATATAATAAGTCTTTTAAGTGTGTAAGTCCAATGACAGCCATGTTCGGTAGTACTATGAAAAGAAATTTGGAGAATGCTCGTAGTGATTGAGCTGCGCACCAAATAAAATACGTTAATATGCTGGAAAAAATCTAGAAAAAAAATCCTCAAGAACGTAATATCAATACGCGAATACACTAAACTTATCCGGAGTTCAAGCACCATTACATGGAAAGCGAATAGATTTAGCCTAGAAACCTGACGTTATGCAAATCTTGCTATACTTAGTTTTGAAAGTGCATAACTCCATTGATAGCCCATTCCTCTTGGAATGCAATAGCTTATACGTGCCTGAAAACTTTAGCCGTATTCGTCGCTAGGACTTGTTCAAAATACCACACGGCAGAACAGATGTTAAATATATATTATATAGTACAACATGGCAAGAGACAACATGGCAAGAGATAACATGGCATTGACTCTAACGTAAACTTAAAAACTCTTAAACCACCTTTAAACTTTTTTTGTTTACCTATCTTTCCATAGGTTAAAGAACTGATGTGAAAATAGGAAACCTTGCACTAGTAATGGATTATTCTATTATCAAATAGACTAATTATCTAATATACTAATTAACTATCCAGTTATCTAAGCGTGGTTATTTATCCCCGGCAAATCCGATTCAATGATGTTAAACTTGCTTTGAATTTGAGTATCATTTCCAAAATTCAAATTCATTTTTAGAAGGAAGTAGGTACCTACCTATCAAAAATTCTAACATTGGTTTTTTTTTTTTTACATGAGCTCCACACAGGAGGCCCTAAGAAAAATAATTTTCAAGGAAAAGAAGGGAAGGAGAGTTCTGGGAAGGAAAAAGGTGTAAGGGGTCGGTAGGAATCTGGGGTTCAGTGTGTCCTGGTCATCCGCCTCCAAGACCTAGACAAACTTCACCCCATGAACCCGGGCACCCCTGCTAAATCACCAAACGTAGCGAACCACTTGGGGTGACCTATGGCAGAGGTGTTGGTTATCCAATAAAGGTTCCCGGGGCGGCGGTACCCATTCCCGCCTCCCGAATTGGTTAATTGTGATGCGAATTATTATTCAGAGTAGTAAAATATTTTCCAGAAAAGTAATTTAATCGTATTTTTAAAAATTGAAATTACCATGTTGTGCGCATATATTTGCGAACACAAGCAGGTTCGGCTCGTGAAAGGTGTATACGCAGGATAATATTAAGGGATTTTTCATGGGTCTGCGCTAGTAATATTAAATTATTATAATTGTCTACAAAAATTGGAATGAATTCATGTTAAAACTTAAAATTTTTTTGTACGTCCGTGGTATAACTTGTATTTTTCACAGAAAATAAAACAATAATAATAATAATAAAACAATTTTAAAACTCTGCTGTAGTAACTTACTATATGCGACCAGATTTTGCTGATAGTGCAGTTTTTAGCTTTTAAGCGTTTAGGAATATTTTGAAATCAGCTAGCGGCTACTTCCGATGGTCCATTAAAACATTGGTCCTAAGGCAATTTCAAATTATTTATTTATTAATAATTTACTTGCGCAATATGTGATGCAGACCAGACAGTGCAGTGCAGACCAAAGTAATGCCAAGTTTCGGGATGTCTACGTTATACATCCAATCTTCTTAGATTTGTGGTAGTCTTAAGAATGCGATAAAGCGTATTTCCTCTTTCATAAGGACGCTTATAGCCGTAAGTAAAACTTATATGACCTTTTAGAAAGCTTTATGTTACAGAGTTAACGTTAAATCGGCCCTAAAATTCTCATATCTCGGGACTTTTATGGTCAATTATACGAAAAAATATAACCATTTTTATAAAACGTGAACGAAGATAACGCATGATGCCTTTGTGGCGCGAACTTTCCGTTTTTTAGGCACATCTCTAATTTATTCACTCGGAAGTTAACTTTAGAGATATTAAATTATTTCAAACTCCCTCAATCCAGATACGGGTTCTATTGAAAAAACATAATATTTCTTTTATCATAATTTCAAAAACATTTTAAAAGTTTCTCGAAGTACGGTACCTACTGACGGCATAATTATTTCCGTCATTCTTCAATCTGTATTACATTAAATATAATGACGTATCTGAGAGCTCTTCTACCAACCAGTCATAGGGTTACATGCAATAATAATAAAAATCAGATAATTCATACAGATCAGATTTAGTGAAAATTCCAAAAGGTGGTCTTCATTAGTTGTTTATAAAATATAAAATGAATTCCTCGAATCTTCGCAATAAGCGGATTTCTGAATCAGAAAAAATAAATAATTCTACGTTTTCCAAAAAACATCAACAGCTTCAACAGACAAATTCAACAACTTCGGTTTCCGTATTGATAATTCAAAACATCTATTTGCAATTTAAAAATCCCTTTGGAGGAAAATCAATACTGTTGTCGAATTGATAACAACTCTAACCTGGCTCCAATTAACTGTCCTCTTCAATATGTAGAACAGAATATCGGTAAAAAGAATTCTTTCTAACCCAATTTTTCGCTGTCATCAAATATTCATAGTTTTCATAACACGAGAATCTCTTTTATGTATATTTTAATGCATTTGGTAGGTTGTTTGGGAAACTAATTTAATATTTTGTCATAAAGAAAAAAAAAACTGGATGATGACAGAGAGAGTTTCAATAATTTAAATGTGTAAATGTACACCTCTTTCATAAATTGAAAACTCAGTCAGTAGCACCCGAGTGAAAAATTATAATTCAATTTAATGAAAACAAATAACTTTCTGTACACCACTATTTAATTAACAATATCAACATGTTTCGAAAACTATGTATTCTTCGTCAGGATAAAAAGTTAATTAATAAGTTAATTAGTTAACTTATTATCTTGAAGAAGACAACATAGTTTTCGAAACATATTGATACTGTTAATTAAATAGTGGTGTACTCAAAGTTATTTGTTTTCATTAAATTAAATAGTGATGCCACAAAGTGAATTTGCGAATTTTGAAGAAATAATTATAATTCAAACTTCAAAAGCTGCTTGAGATGATTTTAGCTATATTTAGCGCCAGCCTAACCAGACTTTTACTAAATTTACTGATTATTTTCACTCCTCCTTTCATTTAATTTATTTGTCAACCTCACAACATTATTCAAATATGGAATAATGTGCCTTCTGGCTTCGTCAAGGAAAAATAAATTATAAAAACGGTGACTACTAAACGGCTGTCTTTTGCTTAGTCAAAAATTTCATAATATTATTCATAAACGAACCATTATTCAAATCTAAGATGTTGTACAACACATAAAAAATTGCCGAGGTTTTTGCTACAAATGTTTTATGAGTACAAACGGAAGCATACGTCATATTACAAATTGCGTTTAGGAAATGAAATGCGCGTTCCAACAGGCTCTCTTTAAAGCCTCGGCTGCCTGCCGTCTACTGCCAACAGCTTCCGCCAACTGCCTATTTTTCCACTTGCAAAGTTGAGCGTAGCAACTAGATCGCTTAACTACGAATTATACAATGTATGCGCACGTAGAACCGCCATTATTGTTTAGCGCCGCGACGGCAGTTTCTCAAGCCTCGCAGTTACCGATGCGGCGTGAATTCCACTTTACGCGAAGCGTGGAAAGTAAAAAATAAATATTCTGGTGTTCCTAAATATGCTTCTTCAAGAAGTTACACAATATATAACACTGAAAAACGGAAGCATTTTTTATTGTACAATATATTTGTATCTAATTCGTGCGTACCTTATCTACTTGAGTACATCGAATTTAAGTGTTTTAGGAGAGGTTAAATCTACGAGTTAATAAAAATTACAGAAGAGTTTTGCAGAGTTTATATTTTTTTAATTCTATTCGTATACTGTTAAATGAAAAATTATACGGTCCATACACAGCTCATATTTGAAAAAGTAAGCTTGCGCTGAAAGTCGACTCTGAAAACAGTAACAAAGGTGCAAGTTTCATTACTCTACTGCCCATCGTTTGGGTGATTTGATCAAATAAATAGACAATTTTCATTATTCGAAAATATAAGTAGTCTTTTAAGATATTCTAAAATGGAAGAGACTTTGGCAAAATAACTGAGCATAGTTTGAATTTAGTGAAGTATGTATTCAGGGATCATTAAAAGATTGTGAGAAGCTGCGGGAGTTATCTGTTCTACTTAGGTAATTCAGCAGAGCGTAATTAAATTGAAATCACGTGTTTCGTAAATTGTACTTACCTGTAGAGAATACAGGGTAACAATTCGTGAAAACGGTAACGAAGGGACTAAGCGAGATGACGACAAATTTGCTAAACTCTTGTTGCTCGTACATGAACTTTGGATAGCTTTACTCAGGAGCTTTAAGCCCTAAGCAGAACTTAATGCGCTTTTATTACTTTGACGACGCAAGTCAAACTGTTTTACTTGAATGTGCTGCATTTACAGTGACGTATTAAGTTTTTCAGCCCAGTTTAATGCAAGAATAATTTAAAAAATTACACCCTGAATGCATAACACATTAATTTAAGGCCTAATAATAGCCAAACAACTCTTTTAAATACTCAGTAAATGCTGATAATTGTTATTGTTATTACGACCGGTTAGTAGCTGAGTTGATAAATTTATCGGGTTTCCCCCCTGGCATCTTGCATTTAATCCCCCTGCTACTAGCTGAGTCCTTCATCATTGCACGAGCAACATTTTTCGCTTGTAATAATGGTAGCAGTTTTAAATATCGCAGTATTATTAGTAACACGTGAATGAATCTTCTTTAAAAAAAATACGCCATTAGTATAATAATATCACAGAAAGATTATTAAATTTATTGACAAGTGAATTATATGATTAATATTCAACATCCTGGCATCAATGTAGCTTTATAAATTCACTGCATGCATAATATTTTCTTATAATGTTTTGACTTTAAAGTACACGGGTTTAATAAATTGAGTAAATAAGTCAGTGTTATAGAGCCACCTTATTATGATAAAATATACCACCATTGTGGTAAAATCGTAGACGTGTGTATATTATATTTTCAGTTGAATCAAAGCCGGTTATTTAAAAAAATATATTTAATTAAATAAAGACAATTTTAGCGAAAATCTGAATACAAAAAAATCAGAAAAAGATACGGTCACACCTGGGACTTGAACCCTAGACCTTCACTGACTGAACTAATGTGTCCCTATCTGCTTCGGTCATATTTAACTATTAACTATTGCAACTGCAACTCTACCAACTGAGCTATTGTGTCCCTATGCAATTAGGTCATAATTAACTGTTAAATACGACCGAATCGAATAGTTGGTAGAGTTGCGCCCCGGCAAGGCGAAGGTCCTAGGTTCGACTTCCAGATGTGATCGTTTTTTTTTTGATTTTTCTGTTTTCAGATTTTCGATTGAGTTTCGCTAATATTGTCTTCATTTAATTAAATATTACAATTTGAGGCTTAACTCTTTAAGTTAAAAATAAATGTATTTTTTAATGTATTGTGCAAATTTTCTCATTGCGTTTATATATAATTATTGTATGTAATTTTACGCGTTACGTTAAAATTTTTAAGTTCAAAGCAAAATGTTTCACGTAAAAGCTATGGGCGGGGATTAATAAATCCAAGTCACCCCACGAGCAAGGGCGTGCTCTACATCAATTCTCACTCCAGAACCGTTTTCAATTAGCAGTACAAACACGAGATCTCTTTTAAAAAGCAGCAATGAGCCTTAGGAGCAAGGCTGCCTTTCAGTGATTAACGTTTCAATCTAGTCCTGACGATATAATCGTCCGAATTGAAGAGATTCTTCAAAAGAAAGCCGCGTTGTAAAGCCACAATGGAAATTAAACTTCAAAGAGTAGGTAAATATGCAATTCAAAATTATTGTTTTTCAGTCCCGATTTTGTGTAATTATATAATTATGAAGATAACATTAAAATCGTTCTAGAACCACAATGGAAATTATATTTCGAACGAACAGGGCCTTCCCTCAGAGAGAAATCGAAAACTTGTTGGCAACTAAATTCAACTTAATTCACGGTGCAACTCAACTTTACGATTTCAGTTTAACAAAATAAATAATAAATGATAAGCTTGTTTAACAAAAATATAGTTTATTGATAATTTATCAATTATCAACCTTAATTTATAATAATAATTAACCACCTCCTCCATATCGCATGGCAACTTGTCAACCTGGCAATTGAAACGCGCCGGCCGCAGCAGTGACTAGCGCTGCGAGTTGCGGCATCCCCCTTGACAACTGGTCTATAAGTTGCCTGTGTGCGGATCGCCAATGAGTCATTGAGTTGCCAACAGGTTTTTTTCAGTTGCCTCATGAGCGGATGGATTTCTATGCAATTCAAAAATACTGTTGACCGAAAGTAGACCGTTTTTTTTTAGTAATCGAAAGTATTCATTTAGGGAAAACGATTACATGCATTTAATCGTGTAATATAGGATAGACGTTTTGACATCGCAAAATTTACGACAAATGCGCCTTATCGCTTCCTCTACTTTTACTACTTTTATCACTTATCGGGCTCTGAGCTATTTGAGGGTCAGTGTCTCTCTAAACTACACCGGGTGTGCTTAAAAAATTTCATTGATATTTGGAAATTTTACACTGAGCGTAAATTTTACATGCGCCTTAAAGTGTAAGTATGTATATTAAATAAACTATACTGGACTTCAACGAAACCAAATGCGGAGTGGATATAGTCGACAAAATGTGTGCCGCTTACTCGGTCTCCAGAATAACAAAGAGATGGCCGTGTGTAATTTTCTACTCTCTAATGAATATTGGCTGCATAATTGCTCAAATTTCATACAAATCTGCCTGTCTAGGAAAGGCTCCAAAGCATCGAAGAATTTTCCTAAAAAAATGGTATTGAATATGATGAAAGAGCATCTTATCTTCAGATCAAATATCAAACATTTACCGCAAGATATAAGTTCTTTCTCAAAGTGAATTACGGTCGGGAAGTTGAACCGAAAACAGAAGAAGAAAAAAAATAACTCCAAAACGCGGTGGTCATGTGCACTGGAGAAGAAAATATCCTTAGCATCAATGAAGTGTTGTCGTTGATAGTCCTTTACGTGCAAGAACCATTCTGCAGTTGAGGTGGTTTACAACAATTGTAAGGATGAGAATATGGATTCTGACTAATAGGTCGATAAAATATTTTGTTTTGAATTATTAACATGTTTAGAGTGTTGTTTCGTTTTTGGTTTAAGATAGTCAAATATTAGTAATTTTTAAGGTACGGTTATTTATCATTGTTACAGCAAATCCTTAACATTTATGCAAATAAAACATATAAAAAATATATAATATTTATTTAGAGAAAACGTGATGAGGTAAAATTTACGACAAACGGCCGCTCAAGGGAAATTACTCAGCGCGCTTGCTGCTTGCTGGAAGGTTAAGGAATTCTTTAAAAGAAAACCGCATTGTATAATCAAAATAGAATAAAACTTGACTGTGTTAAATTCAAACAATTAAATGATCAGAAATAGAATTTTTTTGAGTCCTTTAAGGGGGGGTTAAGGTTTTAAAGGAGAAAAAGGCATATTTTCATGATTTTTTTTTGGAGATATGAATAATGTTGACTTATTTCTTTTATATAGAAGTTATTATAGTATGACATTTGAAGTATCTTTGAAATTTTTTTATTTAAAAATATTAATAAATAAGTCCGTGAGAGTGAATCTCCGGAGGCTCCTCGAAAAATAGGTGTTATGCGGTGAACATCATAACTTGTCAATGAATCATTTGAAACAGTAAGTAAAATTTACAAAATTTTAAGAAACCCCCGACACAAAAAGAGCTGATAACTTTGAAACGCCTCAACAAATTTTCATGAATTGTAGCTAAGAACCATCTCGATTACGTCAGCTTTCAAACAAAAAAAAACTGCATCACAATCGGTCCATTCTTTTAGGAGCTACGATGCCACAGACAGACAGACATACAGACACGTCAAACTTATAACACCGCTCCTTGCGTCGGGGGTTAAAAATATTGAAATGGATTTAAAAGGTGATATGTTTTTTCAGGTAGTGACGAAACGTTTTTTTTTTAAATTTTTTTTGTGCAGCATGTTGAAGTCAAAAATGCGATTTTTGCTAAAATTTTCGGTGAATTTTTTATTACAAAATAGAAAAAAAATGGTTAAAAAAACTCACTACCTGTTGATTTATGCTTAAAAATAAGTGTATAAATTTTCAAAAAGATCGGTCAAGTTGACTAATGATGTTCACGAACTTTAAAAATTTATTTGCGAGCAAATCGATTTAAAGTTTTTTTATACTCGAAATATACTTGAATAGAGCAAGAGGGCCGGTCGCTTGAAATGCTGTATCTTCGTTAGTTTTGCTCCGATTTACTTGAAATTTTGAAACAATACTCTTGACATGTTGTACATTTAGAAAAAAAAATAAAAATGAGTTTTAAAATCTAACCCTCCCCTTAATGTAAGTACTCTTAATAAGTACTTATTAAGAGTACTTAATTAAAAATCTTAATAAGTACTTATTAAGAGTACCTAATCGATTATGTGTAATTATATAACAGTTCAAAATAATGGCTAATAACAGGTATTACCGCTTATCAGTAGGTAACTAAAGTTTTAAACTCACAGTCGAATTTTCTGTTTATCTCCAAAAAGTGTCTGCAAACTTTGTAAATTATCGATTGAAGTTTAAATTTTTCTTCGTAATCTGTTAATAGCAGATTCATTTCTAAAATAACTTTTTTTAATTGTAATTAAAGAAAATATATGCCATTTTTTTAAAATTTCAAATGTTTCGAAAGTAAAATATTTTTTAATTGGATGATCAATTAACCCAAGGAAATGTCGATCACAAATCAAAATAAAAAAAAAGATTTATTTTTACTATTCAATTTTTTGTAAGAACAACTCTCTTTTTATAATTTTTTAAGGTTATTCCCATTAATGCAATACACATTTGAAGAAAAAGATAGCACCAATAATTTAAATGAAAATATGAAGGAGAACAAGATACAGAAAAATGAAAAAATATAATGGTCGCAACTGGGACTCGAACCCAAAACCTCTCTCAAATTGGTAAAAGCGCACATCCAGGTTAGACGAGAGGTTCTGGTTTCGAGTCCCAGTTGCGACCATTATCTTTTTTTAAATTTTTCTGTGTCTTGTTCTCTTTCATATTTTTCGTTTAGATTATTAGTGTTATCTTCTTCTTCAATGATATTTTAACCGTTTTTATGACGCTCAAAATACATAGAAGAAGCAATTATTTTTGCAGCATTGTGGAATTGTATAAGAATCAGTGCTCAGAAATGCATTGGAAAGCCAAGTACCCATTCAAAATGGTAGAATGAGTCCAATTATTGTACTTCAAGAGCATTCCATACAAATTCATTATGCGAAATAAACAATTAGTAACTTGACCTCTCAAACAACAAAGGATAAACTTCCCTTTAGCTCTGCTTTCTTTCGTTTCAATTATAGATAACCTTTTAACCAAAATACAAGCAGATATTGAAATTTTAAGGCGCCGTATAACCGCTCAAAAAGAAGAAGATGGAGAGATATGTAATTACAAATGTTGGAGAAAGCGCGCTAATATTTAAAACGATAAAATTGAAGTGAAAACTGTGAAAATGTTTAATAAAACGACTCGTTTAAAATAGAAAAGAAATCTCGCGGGGGTTGTCTAAAACATCATTTAAAGAAACACTGTAAAAATTTTCATACATATAACTTTAAAATAACTGAAACAAACGTGTTTATAATAATTTTAGGAGCATAATTTGCAATTTTTTTCTATCGAGGGAATTTCATGTACTTTGCGTTTCGGCGCGGGGAATATCTAGATATTATCTTCAAGAATAACATATATTTTTTTGAGAGCATTAAAACTTAAAGTGTTTAAGGTAAATATGTGTTTAAAGGAATAAATCGGAAAAGTAATAAATAAGTGTTTAAAGTAATAAATCGGAAATGGGGTATGCCGCGGCTTAAGTAAAAAGTGGCGACTTCTAAATGTTAATCTTTTATGTATATATTAAACTTGCGGATGGAACCACATTAATTTAATACAATCTCCGTAAAAGTATAAATCTTCGTAAATATATAAAAAAATAGTATGATTCACAAATTTGAAATATATTTAATAAACATGCTGAAAATTGTAAAAGTTGTAATGATAAATAGAAAATAGAAAAAGCGAACGGATATAAAAAAATACACACATACACACATATATATAAATAAATATATATATACGTTTTTTCTACTTTCCATTATGTGTGTGTGTGTGTGTGTGTGTGTGTGTGTGTGTGTGTGTGTGTGTGTGTGTGTGTGTGTGTGTGTCACCTCGCCCCATGAACACGGCTACCCTTGCTAGGTCAGCAAATAAACGGAATTCAAAACACACCAAGCGAACCACTTGGGGTGACTTATGACTGAGATGTACATTATCCAATAAGTTATTCCTGGGATGGCGGTATCCATACCCGCCACCCAAATCGTATTAAACTATTATTCTGAATGACACATATTACGTACATCTTTTTAGCGAACCTTCATTTTTAATATTAAAAAGCTTCATAAAAATGCCGATAATGGACGTAAAAGTCCATAAAAAGGTTCAAATGATTTTCAAAGGCATTTATTTATTCGTCCATAAATCTGAAATATTATGAAAAGCCAGGATTAGGAATAATTTACCACTGAACCCAGTTTTGGAAGTCGTTGAATAATATGTTTTTGTGCAAAAAGAAATAATTGGCGTATAATAATGAAAGCACCGTAATGGCCTTTATTCGCAATAGCGGGAGAATAACAACGGGTAGACAGGACGCGACGTAATGACCGATTTTAATGAACGTAGATTCACGTTGAAAAGTATTGTCAACTTGAAAATAGGGCAGTTTGCCACTCTTATTCCAGTACCCGGGAATGCCGGTCATATATTAAATTTATTTGTGTATAAATGTTACGTGTTTAAACAATTATAAGAATCCTAGTGTAGTGGTTTTGTAAAATCAAATTATAAAGGTTGGTTTCTTCGAAATAAACTTCTGCAATTTTTACCTGAAAACAAGTCACTAAACAACTCGAATTCTATATCCAGCAATGCCAGTCATTGGACGTATTAATACGATCGATATAATACAATCGTTTTGTTTAGATAATCAAATAATGGAACTGTTTTCTTTTGACAAATCTACTATCTAGGTGTGGCTATAAAATAACGAGAGTGACATTGTAGAACATTTTACTTTGTATTCATACGTATTTACTAACATTTTTTATGACTTTCAATATTTTCGTACAACTATCCCTGTAACGCTCCTCGCGAATCTTCCATTGTTCGAAACAGTGCTGGAAGTCTTCTTCTGTCAGCTCCTTCAGGACGCACGCCGCTTTCTTTTTCACGCTTCAACTCGAACTCAGATCTCACCTTAGGAAACAGATAGAAGTCGCACGTCACAAAATAAGGCGGTACGAAGGGTCAGTACAAACAGTTTTGCGAACTTCTTGTTGTTCAAACGTGAAAATTTTAGGAATCGTTTTGGCACACACTTTTGGCATGTTAAAATAGTTTTATAATTTTTTTCTTACGCATTCTTTGTCAATACCTACAGTTTCAGCCGCCACTACCCGAATTTCTACCGATTTCTTGCGTATTTCCTTTGAACATTTGAAGTTTTTGAGTTCTTACAAAATATATGTTATTTTTGAAGATAATATCTATACATTCACCACGCCGAAACGCAAATTATATAAAATTTCCTTGATAGACAAAAATCGCAAAGTGTGTTCCGAAATTTTTTATTTTCTGACGAGAAAATGACTGACGAGTCTCTATTATTCAACAAAATTCGCAGTGTTTCTTTGAATGTTGTTTTAGACAACCCCTACGAGATTTTTGCTACATCCTAAACGAGTCGTGTTTAATTAAACATTTTTACAATTTTGGCTACAATTTCATCGTTTTAAATATAAGCGCGTTCTATCCAACATTCGTAATTACGTATCCATCTTCTTTTTTTCGAGCGAGGACACGGCGCCTTCAGCAATCGCACCAATACTCAACCGACGGTCAGATAGAACCAGATAACGATTTTTTCGGTATTGTCATCTGTTTTTGACGTGGAAGGGTGATCAGGGCGTGAATCATCTTCAACGTCTTCTCACTCATCTTGAAAATGCTTAAATCACTCAAAAACATGCGATAAAAATTCATTGCCACATACTACTTTTAATAAATTATAAGTTTCAATAGCGTTTTTTCCAAGTTTTATGAGAAATTTCACAACAATTCGTTGCTCTATTGTTACACTTAACATTTTTTCGGTGAAATGAAAAAACAACTCTAATGCAAACGAAGGCTACTGCTACACGGATTTGTTTACAGAAGCGAGAGGTACAGAATTCGAAAGGGTAAACAGCTGTTGATCGCTGGCGTTCGTGAATGCGTACTTCTTATGTAGCTGGGTCAGTCTTGTTATTTAATAGCCACACCTCGCATCTATAGATTTATATAAAAAAAAGTGTTCGTGGTGTCCTAGTTTGTTTTTTATACAAATATGTAGATTTATTTCGAGATTAAATTTTGCACACTTGAAACAAGATGAAGGACATACCTGATTTTTTAGTATCATCTATACCTGATTTTTAATACCATTGCGGAAATCCCGGTGTAATTTATCTGGAAAACAGATTGTCTAGTGATGTCGGTTATAAATTTGCATATATTATATTGCGTAACATTACATGTGTACGCGGGACCATAAAAATCAGATGGCATTATTTTTAATCAAACAATAAAACCGAGTTTCCGGGGAACAAACTTAATCCAATATTCCCATTTGAATACTTTGAGCGTCAAAATAAACTGGAAAGATAATTCAATCTCTCAGTCGATTTTATTTACTTACCTATACATAACAAATCGAGTCTAAGATTCAGGTTCTGCGTTACGGCACCCGGTCCTCGGGGAATAGCCTGTTATACGTCGTACGCCGTATGCTGTGCGCTGTGCGCCTTGCGTTGTACGCTGGCTGTATTCGCCATTTATATCTCAGTATCATGTGTGTCAGAGATTTTACACAATTCTAGGAAGGATGCGCGTCATTGTTGATGGATTTATTGCACGAGATATATTATCTAGTAATAAGTAAAATGTCAAGGGAAAATAAAGGGATACCTTGGTACATACAACATAAGAAATGAATAGTTAGATTTATACATACACTAGCTGGGTTACCCGGCTTCGCTCAGGACAACATTCGAGAGTGTTCTGGAATGTTCCACAATTTATTTTATTTATTTATAGTGGACCAGACAGACGTTGTCCTGTACACAACTGGCGGGACAAACTAAAATTAAAATAGAATAATATTGAATATTCGATACTGCGATGGTTGCGCGGTCTGCTGGATCCAATGTAAAACATTCCAAAATCAACAACTCCTAAGAAATAAAAAAAAATCATTAAAAGAAAATTTTCCAGTGGACCAAATTGTAAATCTAAACCATTCTTGAATCCCTTTGAACCCACACAAAAATTTCATCAAAATCGGTCCAGCCGTTTAGGAGGAGTTCAGTGACGTATACACGGACAGAAGAAATATATATATTAAGATTATTTGGTCACAAATAAATTTGTAATTCAAAGAGCTTTCAACAATATAGTTAAAATTTATTAGCATTTAAATGTTTCATCGTTAATTTGATTAAAAATATAATCGACGGAACGAGTCAACGTTCATCTTTTTTGAAGAAAAACCTCTTTACGCACGCTTGACTTGGGGAGAAAGCTGGTGAATGCGTGTCGAGAGCGTTACGAAAAGTGTGATAGGGCGAGGCGAACGAAGCATAAAGAAGTTTTACTTCAGTCGTGTGGTCTAAAGCACACTCGTTTTTTTTATATAAGCTCCACACAGGAGGCCCTGACGAAAATAGTTCTCCTCAAGGCCTATGTCATATTTGGGGATGCTGTGTGGAAGGTCTTTTTATGAAAGGAAGGAGAGGAAGTTCTGGGAAGGAAAAGGGTATTAGTGGTGGTTAGGAATCTGGGGGTCAGTGTGTTCAGGAGTGACGGACGTATGAATCCATCCTTCCCGCTGCGATGCAAGGCGATGTTCCGTGAGGGTACGGCAGGAGAAGTCAAAGGGACTCCTTCAACCATCCTCTCCCAATCCAGCCTGCCATGCAGCTGACAGGCAGACCGCCACTCCGACACCTACCGCCAAGACCCGGACAAACCTCAAACCATGAACCCGGGCTCCCCGGCTCAGTCACCAAACATAGCGAACCACTTGGGGTGACCTATGGCAGAGGTGTTGGTTATCCAATAAATGTTTCCCAGGGCGCCTCCCAAATTGACGCTATGACGTTAAAACAAAATTTGAACCGTCCTTTAATATAAAAAAAAACCATGCCTGTGAATGACCATGTAAAAATTGGCAACTAGGAAAGTTGTAATTAAATTCGCTCAAATCCTTAAGATGAAGCCATGCGAAATAATGCAAAATCATACATAATCAAGTATTTTTGTTTTGAAAATTTGATCGCTTAGAAGTATTATAGATTCTTCAAATAAATACTGCGTGTAGAACATATCTTGTTACTTAAAAGTTAAAAGTTTTTTTATAAAAAATAAGAAAAAAATAAAGTATTAGGTCTATAATTAAACTCTTTCAAGTGCAAACTCTCCTACTTTTAAACCCCTTTTCGGATATGGTTTTGTTGTTTAATGTAGCAAATTCAGTTTCTTTTATAATAATCGCAAAAAAATTGATATTTACGCCCGAACTTTACAAAATAAAATAAAATATGCATTTTCGCGTTGTTGTTTCACAATACGGCCGGCAGTCGACCAATTTGGATTTTTAAAGTGAACCTTATGCCGTCCACCCAAGGAATATTGATTTGCCACATCCATTTTGTATCAGTTCGGCCCCGGCCGAAGCGGGAAATAGACGTATAGGCTCCACGTCGCTTGGTTCCGTAAAATCAATTTTACATTTCCTAGTTATTACAATAAACAATGCATAAAAAAGGAGTTAAGTTTTTTACGGCCTTTGCGAAATCAACCTGTAAAAAAAAATCTCAAATACCTTTTCCAACCTTTCCAAAAGCTTTTTTTCAAGTATTTTTAAACCCCTCCCAAAAAGGGGCGTGAATTCCGATTTTGTTTTTTTCCTGGACTACTGGATCACCTTAACATTTATTTTTCAAACAAACTCTTCCATATTGTCTGTTTTATTAAAAACATAGCTGGAATTTTTTTGTCTCATTTTTTCGGTAAGCGTGTACAAAGTAAGACATATAAATATAAATGTACTGTAACTATTTTTCAGAAGTACGATCTGATGAGCGAAATACACATACGATTATTCTCAATGTTTCACAAAAACAAAACTCGCAGAAAAACATTTCGATTTTGGCTTTCCGCCAGCTCGTAGGTTCATTGTTTTTAACAGAACGGATGCTCTCTCCACGCCCATCTACAAATTTACAACTCTCACATCGCTACTCCCGCTGGCACAAATTGCCCCCAAGTCTTGCTATCCATTTGTTTACATTAACACAACTTTATGTTGAGCGTACGGAGAGAAATTAAGACAAGTCCGTATTAAAAAAAAATCTCTCTTCAGAATACCATCCTCGAATCGAGAGTTTGAAGATACATTTTGCTCAAATATTTTTTTGTATAATAAAAAAAATAAATAAAAAAAATCTACTAAAAATAAAGACGTACTATTATAATATCATCTTCACCTTCTGGTACTTTACAACTTCAAAAGTTTCTAGTTTTCACCGCTTCTTGTGTGTTTTATTTTCTACTATAAAAGCAAAACATTAGCGTTGCAAATCAAATTTTGCAGGTCGCATGGGAATGATTTTGGTAGCTTTTGTAGTATGAGGAAGGTACTTTTTATTACAAATTTACAAAATGTGGATTAAATTATGTATTTTTTAAAGAAAAGCAAGTATTCCCTGACCATATTTTAATTAAATACCGCAGCCACGGGAACCATTTATTGAATAATCAACGCTCCTGCCATAGATCTACCCGAGTAGTAGTTATTCGACTGTTTGGCGACTTAGTTTTGGTTGCGGATGTATTAGCCTACCTTCTGCACGGCGGGTCGGATCGGGAGAGACTGGTTGATGGAGATTTTTTTAACCTTTTCAGCCGAATTACCTTGCCCCACCGCCTTGCACCGCAGCAGGAGGGATGAATTCATACGTCCACCACTCCTGGATACTTTCACCCCAGATTCCTACTAACCGCTACTTTTTTTTCTTACTAGAACTTTAACGCTACCTTTTCCTTACTAGAACTTCCTCTCCTCCCTTTACTTAAAAGAGCCTCCACACAGTATCTTAAAAGATGACACATGGCGAAAGTTTTTCCTTAGGGCCTTCTGTGTAGAGCTTAGATAATACATAAAAAATTATCGTTGTATAATTCGGTTTGGTTTATAATTTGTTTATAAAATAATTAAATTAACAAAATAGAATAGAGCATGTGAGATATAAGTTGGTTAAGAGTGTAGAATGCATGGGAATTATGATTGAGATGAATTGCTGATGTAAGAATCCATGGCTATTTGTTTTTTGACGGTATGGAATTGGGTTTCCGTATTTTAAGTTGGAGAAGTGGAAGATTTTAGGAGCTAGTTAAATGAATTGTCTTTCAGCTGTTAGTATATGGTTTAGGTGCTTCATAGTGACGATCGGTTTTAGTTCTGGTGGTGTAATTGTGAAGTAAGAGAGTTATTTGTTGTTGTATTTGTACAATAAATGTGTTAGAATAAATTGTACATGGAGTTTTCCGGTATTTATGCTAATTTTTGTAGGAACAAGATCTAAGCGTTATTAATTGTTTCAATTGTTACCAATGAAATAACAACCTAAACCGTATCGGAAAACCAGATCATTGATCTATCTAAAGGCCCTACACAGAAAATTTAGAGGATTACGATTCATTCGCTTGTCGTTAAATTTTCCTGCACCGTATTTCTGCCTGCCAATATTCAGAGAAACCGCGCCTCATAATTTAATCAAGTCACTTCACTCCCTCTTACTAGATTGAATTTACATTGCAGATCTTCCCGATCCGTACTCTACCTTTATTTTTTATTGCAATGAGGTTAACGTGGTAACGGGGGTTGTAGGGTGGAAAGAGAGGGAGTGGTGCGAAGGGGCAATGCAGCTATTCGATACTTTTTGTCCCTCTCTCATTAGGGGTTTCCCCCACACCCGATTTTTTTTTACGGTCGGACCTCAACTGAAAATATATGGAAACGGAAAATAAAATCGGAAGCGCGCAGTTTGCCATTTTTCTGCAATGAGGAAGCGCATAGGTGGGAATATCTGAGTTGAAGCAAATAAATCTGGGCGAAAGGTAAGCGTTTGTGTCGATCTTTTCTGAATCCACGAAAATATTTTCACTCTGTTTACTCAGTTCAATAATATGATTTATTTTCATAATCCCAGTTATTCGCCAAGGAAGATTACAAATTTACAAAACATAATGGAACAGTAAACAGTAAACATGTTATGTTACTTTGGTACAACTTAGAAAAGATTGATGGAAAATAAAGCAAGTAATGCATAAAAGTCATAGAGGGCAAGCAGTTTTATTATTTTGTGACTTTCGTCAAAATATTGTAGCTTTACAGTCTTAAAGTGACGTTGAAAATGTCGTTAAGCAGTAAAGTTGATCTTGGCTCATTCTGATAGGAAGAAGTCCTTGGTTTCGGAGCATGAAAAATGAGTACACTTGTTAGGCACGCATAAGTCGACATAAGTGGATTACGAGTTCATTTATTCACTTTAAAAAACATATCTAAGAGTGACGAGCGTATGTTACTCCTTGTTATATTTAAGCCGA
This sequence comes from Glyphotaelius pellucidus, assembly GCA_936435175.1. Taxonomy (NCBI): domain Eukaryota; kingdom Metazoa; phylum Arthropoda; class Insecta; order Trichoptera; family Limnephilidae; genus Glyphotaelius; species Glyphotaelius pellucidus. The sequence continues at coordinate 24,289,957 of OW386537.1, forward strand.
GTTTCGACCGGTTAGTGGGTTGTGAGTGGGCATCGCGTTTGGGTCCCAACCGGACGACCCGTGTTCGATTCTTCCATCACAACGCAAGCAACATTTTCGGCTTTCTGTGGTGGTAGTAGGAGATTTTCAAACATTTTTGGATAATTCGTAACCCGGGAATGTTCGTCTTTCTTTAAAAAAAAATAAATAAAAAAAAATTACAGAATAGAAAATGCTTACATTTGTAAACACCTTACTTTAAATAGTCAAATTTAAGCAATGCAGAAATTGGGTAAACTTTAAAGGGTAATTAATAATTTTCTTAATTAAAGTCTTACTCGGAAATCAATAAGGGTGGGTTTAAAACAATAAAAGTAATTTTAAGTCTTTAATCTGTAATCCATTATAAGTCCTTTCATAGAAATAATACAATAAGTATATTAACTGTAATTGGCCTAACTACAGTTTATTAATATCTTTGGAAGGTGAAACAGCTGTCATGCGTAGTATTAATAATTACAGTTATATAATAAATATTCAGTAATTATTATTACGTAATAATAATTACTGAACTTGTTTATAAATAAACTGTTTTTATAAATTGAGTAACAGGCTTCTAAGTTGTTGAAATCAAGAATTCATCTTAAGAACAAGGATGGATAAAGGAATGGATTGTATTTATATTGCCTCATACAAATACAAATAACGCATACTATAATAAATATGTACCTATAATTACCAAATTAACATTTATTATAATAAGACAAGATGCCATAAATTTTTTTTTGTTTTCAGCTTTTCTCGTTTGACCGAATTACCACCATGATTTGGCCAATTTACTCACTGTCGGTAATTTTCAACTAACGACCCAACTGATTTGAAATTTTCACGGCCAAATGAATTATTGCGAATTATTTTTAGACTATTGTGCCGTGTTGCGGTATCTCCTACTTAAAGCAATTGCCGAGCATTTAATTGAAACCGACTGCAGCGAGTTGACTAATTTTGTAGGGGTATCGTTATTTTCCACACACTGGCCACACCAGAATTTTGAGAGGCTCTGATAATATTACTAGACGCGTCATTGCAGTTTCTGTATTAAAGTAAAACACACATGTCATCTGTCAATCTAAATTCTTCTGATAATTTGCGCGGCTGAAATTTAATTTGTAAATAAGTTGTTGTAAATAAAAATGGAAATCACTAATCACAAAGAGTTATTATTCCTACATTCACGTGACCCTTAAAGCATGGTATATCCAGGTAAGTTATACCGTTTCGCACAGCTATACGACCACACAGCTATTGCTTTGGATTTGTTCTTGAAGTCTTGGGAAGACCCAAAACGCATAGCCCACGCCTAAATACCGAAATTTACTTAAATTTCATTAATATTAATAAAGATATAATGATTCTTTCTATTTGGTGATTGATGGCTACACCAAAACAAAACGCAGGAAACCACTGAGATAGAAGCCCTTAGAAGATTGGAGCTGGCAACATGGTACATAAACACACTTCGATTATTTTTCTATAATGATGGGGGACGTTGTAATGGTGTCCGAAACATTGGCCAAAGAAAGAGGTGGCACGACAAGGCTTATTATCCCAAAAATAAATCACGATAACTAACTATCTACTTTCCTTCAGAAATATAGCGTATTTTTCAGATGGTCAACATATTTTCACTTTACAGTAAAAGCAAATAAATGAAATATTTCTGAACATATCCGAAAACACTACAAAATATTTTTGAAAGCTGATAAAATACGCTTTTAAAATTTAGAATTCAAAATAAACATATATTTTTTTTAAATATAAAAATTTTGCGTGCAAACGTAAAAAAGTTTTTAAAAATGGATCACCTTACGTTTTATCTAACTAAAATTACTGATAACGAAAAAAAAGAAAAACACACACATATTTTATTCGAAAAATCTATTTTAAACGTTTTTGCCATCCCACTTTTTTGTCTTTTTAAATGAAATTAATTCATAAAAAAATTCCCAAAGTTTCAAAATAGCGATTCAAAACTTTGATCCCATAAAGTTTTACATTTTTCTTTATCGGTGGTTAAATTTTAGATTTGAATATAAAGCGTGGTATTTTGCCTTTTAAACACCGCTTAGAACATATTTTTAACTGTGAAGGGAGTTTAATGCAAATTATATGAGACCTATGTGAGCTGGGTCAAATATGGTTTCCTGTGATTAAACGGGTCAATAAAAAAATATTTTCTCAGGAGTACCTATATTCAACTCATTGAATGTTTCCCCTGTATTACAATGAACTATGTCGGCTGCCGCATTTATCCGCATTGCACGCTGTTTGGCCTCTGCACATCAGATGCGCCCATTGTTAGGTTACCGCGATTGCAATCGCCGTTATATAGCCTTCTATTATACCCATCTGTTCCAATCACACCCCCTGTGCCCTCTGTGCTCCCGGTTGAATGGTATCGTAATAAATTCTCAACTATTAGAGATACTCCATTAAAAATAATTTAGCCTATACAAGTAAAATACACCAAATGTATTGTGAACCACAACAAAATGTAAAATAGGAAAAAAAAAATTAATTTTTTCCTACAAAACCATTTAAAAGTTTAATTTTTACGAATCGCGTTAAGGTAAAGTGTAATTTTACCCACATCTTCTGCAATAGATTCAATTGCAAAATATGATAAAAAGTAGCCCTTTTGAAAATTCGCAAAGCTTTTTTTCAACAATGAAAACTAAACATTTTTTCGAACAATATACGGAATGTTCTTGGCTCTATAACTATCCCGTGCTGTAAAACCACCACAGCCCAAAAAATTTACAAATATGATGAAGTGAAATGGTTTAACTATCCGTTAATACTAACTAACTAACTAACCATCACGCCGTTTCTCCGCAGGGGTAGGCCGAGTGGACGGACCGCCAAGCAACTCGATCTTGGCACACACTTCTTGCCTCGTTCATACATGGTTTTCTATTATTGTGACTCTTGACATGGCCCGATTCAAGTATTTGATTCACTTGGTCGTGCCATGTCTTCCACGGGCGTCCCTGACTTCTTCTACAATTCACAGATACGTCGTATATTCTCATTACATTCCTTCCTCGTTCATTTGCTCTACATGCCCGAACCACTGAGCGTCCCTTTCTTAATTTTACTCATTACGCTTACATCAGCCATGCATTATTTGCGGATCTCCACGTTTCTCACACGATCGTACATGGTTTTACCACACATACGCCTCAGGGATCTCATTTCTACAGCATTCAGTCTACTTTCATCCTTCCTCTGTCAGTTCCATTCAATACTATACGCCATATTGTTCATTAAAAAAACAATATTTTATTGACTTTGTATATGATGCAGAGATAACGCGTTAAGTCTTTCTCGGGCGAACTCGACATTTTCCACCATTCACCACTGTTACCACATTTTTACTGTAAAAAACAATATTTTATTGACTTTGTATATGATGCAGAGATAGCGCGTTAAGTCTTTCTCGGGCGACCTCGACATTTTCCACCATTCACTACTGTTACCACATTGTTACTGTAAAAAACAATATTTTATTGACTTTGTATATGATGCAGAGATAACGCGTTAAGTCTTTCTCGGGCGACCTCGACATTTTCCACCATTCACTACTGTTACCACATTGTTACTGTAAAAAACAATATTTTATCGACTTTAATTACTCATGTGTACAAACTCCGAGCAAAATAACGTAGATTTAACAACAGAATAATAACATATATCTAGTGAAAAGTGAAATAGATTGTTCCTTTCGGACTCCAAATGGACTTCAAGCTACGTCATGAGCCTGCAAGCGGTCTGATGCGTTTGTTTGCCTAAAAATGCCTCTATAACTTATCCTTGTTAATACATTTACTACGAACCTTGGGCCCATAGGCTTAAAACATAGAAATTTGCTAAGACGGGAAAAAAAATACTTTCACCTGCAATTGCAATTTTTTTTTTAAATTTATTTTTTTTTTTAATTTTAATTTTTTAAAATTTAATTATTTTTTAATATAATTTTTTTTTAAAAGAAAGACAAACATTCCCGGGTTACGAATAACCCAACAATGTTTGAAAATCTCCTACTACCACCACAGAAAGCCGAAAATGTTGCTTGTGTTGTGATGGAGGACTTAGCCGGTCGAGGAATCGAACACGGGACGCCCGGGTGGGACCCAAACGCGATGCCTACTCAACCACTGACCAGTCTTAAATATTATTCTTCATCGCGGTTGGATCATGGAAATTCTCTTTTTATCAGTGTTAGTTACGTCAGATCACGTATTGTAGAATCCCTGTATTTTCCCCATATCAAGATTCTCCCCACGAAACACGCAATCGGTTTAAATTCTTGGAAATTCCTGAAATTTGGGGAAATCCCCACGAATTGTTACCCTGCCGCAGCGGCTAGCGTTTTTTTAATAACGATTTTTGGCTTTTTAATTAATTTTCTTTTGCGCGCATGTCCGGTCTTACCGGTTTATAAAAAAAATGGTTCCATTTAAAATTTCAAAAATCGCCTTTGTTTCCAAAATACGATTAAAAAAATGATGCGGAATGTCGTCTTAGTACCTATTTTTGGCTGAACCGGAAAAAATGGATTAAATAAACGTTTTATCTTTGTTTTCCGAGAAGAATAGAATAACGTTTCTGTGATTATAAAGCAAATTGCTTACGGTGTGTTTTAATTAAAAATATTTCTCGCGTTCCCACCAAACACCAGTAGTAATTTTCGACATAAATAATAATATACGACACAGGGAATTAGGACATTAATTAATAGCCGCGCCCCGGCCCCGGCCCCATCTTGTGAGAGGTTGTGACACAATTAATTATTACGCCTCTGGAAAAACTTGTATCGTGCTTTTAAGGCGTCATATATTAATATTTGATACTTCCGCTGCGACGCTTTTAATACGTTTGGGTGTCGTTCGTTTATTTTTAAAGGTGCATAAGCCCCAAAAATCGATTTCGGATGAAATCGTAGAAATTTGCGAAGTTTACACAAAATTCATGGTTTAATCATCACATTTTCACTATACTACGGCACGCCGCCACGACGCCACGCCGCCGTCTTGCTGTCACACCGTCACGCTGTCACATCGTCACGTCGTCACATCGTCACATTATCTGAAGTGTACGAGACCTCTAGGCCTGCACAAATATATAATAGGCGCCGGCACACAGAGACGCCTGACTATTGCAATGTCTTGATAGAGATGTTTTCTCGCCTTGACAGCTGATAGTAATGACTGAGACTCGTTGCCTTCTTTGCTATCTTTTTTATAGTTGCAGCTTAGTTTATTTCACAACATTACACAAATTCTTCCAAATTGTGAAATAATCGCGATTTATTAATCATTGTGTAATTCCTGTTGATTGTGACTCATCTCCGTTACCAATGTTTCAATGGTGAAATTCAATGGTGAAATTCAATGGTGAAATTCAATGGTGAAATTCAAATTCGGGAGAATGAATCATCTCTCGCACCAAAGTATTTGATTGTGAAATTGAATTTTGATGATGCAACGTTTCAAAATAGAGTATTTTATATTCGATAATAATTCACGATATGAAGAGCGGTATCTCCATAGCACGCTCGATACATGAAGTAAAAGTTGAAATGATGAACTCACCGATTCGATGGATTTCTCGAGGCGGAAGATCTCCTCCTGCAGCAGGTGGAGTGTGCCGGTCTTCCCGCGGTGGCGAGCAAAGGCTGCTGCGCATGCGCTGTGAATACTGTTTACCCAGTTCTCCAATTCGACCTAAAACAAAAATTAATCCCTCTAGACAAAGTGCACAATCAAAACCTTCGTGAATTTCAATATTTGACTTCCAGTTACGCTGAAAAGGTTTAAAGTTTCCGAAGCTTTTACACCAAACAAAAGGAAAAAGTTCCCTAGACAAATAAATTTAAGTCGAAATTAAAAGTACATAGCTTGAAATTTTTTGCGTAGGGTTTTATATTGACTCAAATCTTACATCCCGAGAAGTGGAAGATATTATTCTTCCGCATCTAATTGTTAATAATTGTTACCCTGATTTTTTTAAAAGCATAATGATTGAAATATAATTCGGCATTATTATGCACGATTTCCATAAAATAATTTTATTCGTTGAGGATTAGCACATCTCATTAAAACGTAAATACATGTGACATAATTTATGGCATTTTGCTTATTACAAGGTGCTTTATTTTAATGTGTTACTATAATTATGTACCTTAGGCAATATTAATTAAAGCCATCTGCTTATATTTACCTAATGTAGATATATTAAGTGATTACTGCATAATATATGTTTGTTGGAGGAGAAACACGGTAAATTATTAAATTATTCTGTAACTTCACCATAGTACTCGGCTTCAAAATAAATAAAATTTTGATACTCATTTAGCCGCTGTCACCATTTGTCGTGAGAGAACAATAGTGCTTGTTTTACAGGCAAGAAAGTATACAGCTCATAAATCGGAATGAACTCCACATTCGGATACAATTAACAAAGTACTTGCACGCCAAAAACTTCCACGCTTGTACTAAAATGGAAAATAAAACCAATTTAATAAACCATTAAAATAAAATTAACTTTCTCTGTAAGTGTATAGCTTAAAATTGATCTGTTGTTTTTAATGTGAATATCGCACAACAGCTGCTCTCAAACAGACTCAACAGCCTAGAGCCAGTGAGATTACGTCATCCCCAATTGGGGTATGTTGGGAGGCTAAAGGTGGGTGGGGAGGGAAAGGAGATGGGGAAGAGGAAGATGAGGAAGTACCCAACTATTCAGATCTAGTCACGAAAAGATATTCAAAGTATATCTTAAATTATTTTAAATGATTAATTTGTGAAAACACAAATCATTCTAATAAAATTAATTGCGCACGCCGAGACTTGAATCCAAGACCTCTGGAACGCTAGTATTGAGGCTACAGCTGTACCAATTAAACACTAATACAAACGAAGGGTACAAGGCAAAAGCAGGCTCATATCATTAAAACTAGAAAAATCGATTTCATTAATTTCTTAAATTAATGGTACGAATGTGTAGTCATGGCAAAAATCAGCTCGTTGTTTATTAAACTGGGCAAAAAACGGTTCATCGCATCATAATATGAACAAAAACGAGCTGATTACAAAATCATCACAATTTTTTAATACATTTTCAATGTCAAAAAGCATTGACAATACAACATTCGAAATATTAGTTTCACATTTCCTTTGTGTTTTTACGTGGCGTGTTTGCTCAGAATCCCGGTTTCGTATGTATTTGTTTTGTAATTAACGATGTATGGTGCAAACGACCGAGATCAAAAAAGGTTGAAAAAGTTTTTCCGATAATGAACAAAACATCTTTATACACTTTATTCTGTAAAGTTAAGCTTCCCTCAAAGAACCTTTAAGAAAATAAATGTGACAATAATTTTATCATTCCTTACAATGTACAATGTGAGAAAGCAAAGTTAATATAACAGGAAAAAATAGAAACGTACAAACTCGGATCGGGTGTAGAGAATTTAGGTTACCTGGTATGTCATATGAAGAGATACTTTAGGAATCTAAAGAAAAGAATAAAGATATCAAAACACTAATACAATTTTGTTGACCCAACGTCGCACACTTTTTGAGAATCATTCCATATCTCTAGGTAATATCTATCACTCATAATAAAAAAGACAACAGATTGTTTTTGCTCTTCAATAAACGAACATTTTTTTTAATAAACGAGAAATCAATATACAAATTCTTTTGCTTAATATTATACCCATTTTCCAACCAACCAACGATTCCACTAATCTGCTCTCCTGAAAAATGATCATTTTGCCGATGAGCCTGTTTTTGCTGTGTACCTTTCAAATACCTATGGTAACGCCGCGTGTTTATTTAGGGTGCGCAATAAAACCCATCAAAAATTAGGAGAGAACCGAAAAAGAGGTACGGTTTTTTGGATCCCGTCGATTTTGTCAATCCAATTTCTGAAAAATAAACATGCTGTGACGTGCAACTTTTTTCGTTCTATATGTTTTATGTGTCCTAAATGTAACATCTCATATTGATTACGCTTAATATTTTTTTTATAATTTTCCTGATTGATTTGTATTGATTTTTACACTGTTTTGCAAAATAAGTAAGATGAAATGTTGGTCTGCATCGAGGCATCGCTAGCCACAAGTTATTGACACAGTCCATTATGATAATTGACAGTTCAACTGACAGGATCTTGACAGGACAACTGTCAAGATGTAATTCATCTGTTGCCGAAATGATTGCTCCTACTAGTATTACTACTACAACGCAAACAAAATTTAAAACATTCAATTTGCGAAAAGAAGAACTTAAGGAAGACAAGGAAATCTTTTACAAGTTTTGATTGTTAAAAAATCGTAGTAAAATCGCTGGTTTCTGTGATTGAAAATGACATCGGATAGTTGCCAAAACGATAAATTAATTATTTTTCATAAGCAAATTGGATATCTGTGAATGAAGATTTTATTTTATTAATAAATGAATAATTGTATAAATCACCTACTTAATGCCATTTCTAATACCGGTCGCTAGTAGGCAGGACCTAAGTTGTACTAAGTGGGTAAATTCAAATCGTTCATATTTGCAATAAGTAATTTCAAATGAAAACAGATAAATGATAAGAAATAATGAATTGTGTAATCGAGAGATTTTAAAAATACAATAGCTGTAGGTACCCAGAAGTAATCTCATTTATTTTTAATTTTTTTTGTTCTGATGTAAAAAATCGTGAAAAATTGAATTGAAAAATGGGATTTATTTACGTCGAATTCTTTAGGAAACAGAATAAAATAATTATTTGGTATATATTGTGCATGACAGAGAAAAAATCCGAATCGAATGTTGTAAATAACTCATTTGGTCCAAAAACGTCACTTGGGATATATTGTGTATGCAACGAAAGTGTGTTGTTATTTACCTGACAAGGAGCCTGGAAGAGATATGCATCTCCAAATGCAGTGCTGAGACAGAAGATATAGTCCCTTTTAGGATGTTCTGGTATCGGCTGCATGATGGCTCCGTCCACTATGATGAGGTGCTTCGGCGCTGCCTCCACGGAGCGACCCTCCCTCGAGTCGCAGGGGTAGAACAGCAGGGTAGTGCCCTTCAGGCAGACCCAATACCCTTTCCATCCACGCTTGCGAGCCAGCTCTATCTGGTGCTTCTTGCGGAGAAGCCATTTCTTTACGCTCAGGAATCTGGAGAAAAGAGATAGTGAAACATTAGAAATAGTACACACAGAACAAAGAAATGATAATATCTAAATATGAATCACAACACAGATGCCAAGTGCTCTACTCTTTATAAATCTCGCAAGTAGATATAATATTACGATGAATTGTTTCACAGAATTTAAATCATCGAATTTCGAAATTGATTTTAAGGTTCTATGAAAGTGCTATTCAAGTTCTGTTATCTTATCTTCTGTTATCTAATTAATTCTTTTAAATAATATGTGATAATAGCATTATTTAAATTCCGTGAAGCAACTGGCCCGTAATGATGCAAAAACAGAACTTGAATAGAGCTTTCACAGAACGTGAAAATCGTCTTTAAAAATTGACGAGCCCGATCCTTTTATTTAATTTATTCATCTTAGGTTAGCTCACAACGTCGTATATGCTAATACTTTTAGAAACATATATATATATATCAAAATGAAGGATTGGTGGTTCCGAAATGTACCAATAAACATGGTGAACCCTAAATCATATTGTACCCAAAATATTTAATAAACTATCAAATACAATTAAAAATAGTAATGTTTTTACTGCTTAAGTCAAATAAAATCTAAGGAAATGGCTATTAGATACTGATGATTTATATTGATGTCCTACCGAAACCCTTGTATTCCTAATTGGAATCCATATTCTAAGGAAATAGAAAGTCATTTTATGTAATTTTGTAATACCTCGCACATTTGAAACTATGTACTTGTTGATTGTATTCATTTTTTGTTCATATTACATTTAATTGTATTTTTTTAATATTAAGGCTTATACTGCTAACATATGTATATTTACCTATACCATTTGTAATCTAACAAATTTATATAATTGTTAATTTATTCATCAACATCATACATGCATACCATCTTAAAATCAACATGTTATTGCTTAAAATGTTGTCACTATGTATCTGCTGACAAACTACATAAGTAGTTTAGCAGGTTTTAAATGTTAATAAAATAAAAAAATAAAAATTACATTATTAAGAGATAAACATAATATATCCTTAAATTTTGTGGTGTTAAATCTAAAACTCAACTCATCTATATTGGTTGTATACATACTTTCTAAATGTCATTTTAAAATTAGATAAATTTTCAATCAAGCTTACTTTAATCGCATTAAAAAAGAAAGACTGAGGGTCTAAATCTAAGCAAGTTTATGTCAGGGTATTGGGTAAAATGTATAGAATTCTGTAAGTAAATACGATGATTAAAATTCCAGTAAAAACAAATTATAGAAATTGGTAGGTAGTATTATTAGGTATCCATCGATGCGTTGGAAACCCGGATAAGAAATGCTTGGTTGATTTTAACCTCAGCTAAGATTTACGAGTGAAGTTGAAAGCAAACTCGGAGGCGTTTGCTTATCGAGGCCCTGGTCTACCGGTGGCATAATTGGAATTTGTGACGCTGCGGTTTCATTACACTGGCACTGGCACCGCCACCGCCACTGGCCGGGGGTGGAAATTGTCAGCTTCATCCTTATCTCCGTCGCGGCCGTGTGACGTCACAGTTCGCAAATATTTATTTACCCGGGTAGCAGGAGACGCAGGAGGTAGTGTACAACGTCAGAGTTAGGGTACTAAAGCACGGTGGCTTTGCATGTTCGAGGCGAATCGAATTGTGTGAGATATTTAGAGAGGGAATAAGACATTTTCATCTACCGACATCTCCAATTTTATGTTTTGAATAGTATTTTTGTTTTTTCAACGTTTTTTTTCTTTTGCGGTGAAGCATTTTAGGGTGAGTGGCAGTAGTGGCCCGTCTTTGATTACCGCAAAAGATATCGAAGTAAAATATTTCCAGATGGATTTTGTCTACAAAGATTTTCGACGAGAAAAATGTTGGATGGCGGATAAACTTACTAAAATACCTTCAATTGACCTAAAGGTGTTATTTTAAGTAAATGAGTGGTGGTGGATCAATACAGATACCTGTGATGAACTCCTTAAGAAGCGGTGAGATCCTTTTGGCTCTATACTCAGAGGTCGCAGGTTCGGTGTAAGAAAACGATGTTTTGTTGCAGGGATTATTTCAATTAAACTGCAACATATTTGTACTTTATTCTAGAATCTACTCCATTCAGCGTCGAAGCGTTGCGTTGCTTGAAAAAGATTTAGAATTCTGTTTCTGGCCAGGTATCTACGCCTGTACTTCCAAACTTTCATTTTTCTCTTCTCCTTTCCCTTCCCAATTTTCTTAATCTTCATGCCACTGGCTCCAAGCAGTTTATACTCTCATGCGTTATCAAGTAAAGGGAATCTGAATCTTATTAATATTATTAGAAATTAAAATAACACCGAACAATCTAAATGATAATATTTTTCTTGGAATAAGTTAACGTCATAACTTTTCTCCAATCGTTTTCTTTTGAAAGCGAGAGAAAACGGTTCGAGAAAAGTTTCTTATAAGGAGCTCTAGCAAAAGCGTTATTGCAGCATTTCATAAAAGTGTTTGAGGAATCTTCTAGAATTAGTTGTCTTCATTATAATTATAATTACAAGGACAAGCTTTTGCGAGCATGCAAATTATGAAGCGAGTTTCTGCTTGGTTTAAATCGCCACTTACATAAAATACAATCTCTAACTTAACACATAATATTAAGGAGAACATATGTTGCGAAGCATTTCCACGGTGTTACCGCTCTTTTCGCGTGTATCCTACTAATTTCTCTCTAATGGACATTAGTGACAAATTTACATAACTCGACTAGAACGCAGTAAAAAATAATGCCTTTACAATTATGGGTAATATAAGATTTTGTTATCAATAGAACAGTAATTGTCACACCCTTGATGACTTTGAGGACTTATATTAAGATTAATAAAATAATAATTATTAGAAACAAGTCAGTATTCGATATCTTAGAGATATTTAAGATTGTTTCTTTATAAATTTTAACGATGACCGGACAACTCGGAACCATCTCAGAAAAGTAATTTAGAGTGATAAAAAAAAATATATAAAAAATTGGTTAAATAGGTTATGTTAGGTTAGGGTGTTCGGCTAATTTAAAATTATTTTTTTCATAGCTTTTATGACTTTTCAAGGAGGTGTTGAGTTGACTTTATTCTCAGTTGGCATGGAACCAAATTAAACAATGGGGTAAGCAATTTTGGAGAACGTTCTTCTGTGAATTTCTATATCTAATGTCAAACCTTTGTTTTTACAAAGTTTCCATAAAAAACAAATTGATGATTTAAATTTTTCAGAAATAATATTTTATTTTTCCATTAGAAATGTGATATCTAGGTTCATTTTTTTATTGTGTGTAGGAAAATACTTTAATTTTGTTAAAAGAAAATGGTTAAAATCGAACTACTGGAATTAACGAACACTCAATTTGACGTGAATTATAGCCTCTCTTTGATGACAATACCAAAATACTTTCAGATGAAAAAAAAATCAAATAAATTTGATATATTGCATATTTCTTTCATATCTAACAAAATTATAATCACAGTTGTACTTAAACAACGTAATTTTGGGGTTCCAATGATAGTTTGCTCCTCTATAAGATTTCAGATTTGCTGCCCATAGTACCTAAACAAAGGAAAGGAAAACACTCCCCTACCATGTTCCCCTATCATTCTCAGACGTGGTCTGTACTAGGGGTTTTCAAGCGACGGATCGCTAGACTATTTTAGAAAATGGCTTTGTAACTGACATATATATAAAAAAATATATATTTGAAAATTATTTTAAAAAACGCCTTTTCATCTAAATAGCAGAGAATTTTTTACAGTTCATAAGATCATAAATCGTCGTAAATATTATGATAAAACTGATACGTAATTGTTAAATTAATTGCTATTATTCCTCGAAGGAAAAAATTGACTTGAAGGAAAAAACATAAAAGGAATTAAAATAGGTTATCAATGAAGGTCAATGAAGAGCTTCTAGAATTATAGTAATACGACGGGTTGTGTCGCAGAATTTGAATAATTCATTAAATCAAATTGAGTTATTAATTTAATTTTCACATTCTGTGAAAGTTTTATTCAAGTTCCGTTATTATTTATGAGCCAGTTGTATCACAGTACTGAAATACTAACAGAACTTGAATAGAACTTAAAATTTGATGAATTGTTCAAATTCTGTGAAACAACCCGTCCTGAGTAATTCAAATATACCAAGTTGAAAAATGGTTAAATAAATAATAATATAATCTATGATAGAATAAATAGACAGAGGCGCTTCATTCTGCTTTTCAAAATTTTCATTTTTAAATTTGGAGATACAAATGACGCCCTCCATGGATGAGGGATAAGGCTCTCGATTAGCAATGCAGAGTTTGTAGGTTAAAATTTCAGCGTGTGCAAGAAATTAAATTTTTTCAAAGTTCATTTATTTAAAATAATATACATAGAATATTTGCGGCACTTTCCAGAGAGGGAGATATTTTCAGTGTTGACCAGGTGAAAGACTACTACTATTTAGAATTGAAATATTGCTTGTAATGGCTTCAGCCGTGTTTGATTATTAGAACTGAATAGCCAATTATTTCCCAATCTTCCTTTTCTCCATCTTCTTTCCATCCCTACTACCCTCTGCCTCACTACTCATCCCAAGTGGGAATGTCATAGTCTCACTGGCTCCAGACGATTAGGACCAGTTGGGACTCTTGTGCAGCATTTAGACTTTTAAATCGGTTGTTTATTGCTGAGGATCGTACCCCTTCTCCAATTTCCATGGATAAGGTTCTGCACTGCATGGAGAGCTGCTGACACCGACGTACCGGACGCCAGTGATACTGGTGACTTCCCTCTGCTTCTTCTGCCTTCTACTTTGCCGTGGAAGGCAGAAGGGTGGCCATGAGTTTTAACAAGTTAAGAGTCTTTAGTTTGGCGAGCAACATGTCAAAAGTATCTTAACCCTTTAAAACTTTGGCGTATTTTTCAGATGATCAAAATATTTCCAATATGTATATAATAAAATGCAAATAAATGAAATATTTCTGAGCATATCCCAAAATCAAAAGTTTTTAAAAGGTGATAAAATACGTTCTCAAATTTTATGATTAAAAAAAACATATCATTTTTGAAATATAAAATTTTTGCATGTAAACATAAAAAGGTATTAAAAATGGCTCATCTCACGTTTTTTCTAACTAAACTTAGTGATAACAAAAAAAATAAAAACACATACATATTTTATTAAACAAATGTATTATAAACGTTATTGCCACCTGATTTTTTTGTCTTTTCATTTAAAAATAATTAACAAAAAATTCTCAAAGAATCAATTTTTTTTTCAAATTGTGATTCAAAACTTTGGATTCATCTTTAGGTATACTTTACTTTTTTAGGTTGGTTATTTTTTAGATTGGATAAAGCGTGGTGTTTTGCCTTTCTAAAACGTTTTAAACACCGTTTAAAACATATTTCTCACTCTGACAGTAAGGGAGTTACAGCGATTTATATGACACACATGTGAGCTGGGACAAATATGGTCTCCTGCCATTCAACGGGTTAAAATGTGTTGTAGGTAGATATTTGAAAGCCTTTGTGGAAGCCTAGCTCTTCCAGAATGGATGCATTTGTAGTTGTCCATGGAATCCTGAGCATTTCCTCCACACCAAATTTCAAGGGCATCAATCCGCTTCCTTTCGCTGGCTCTAAGTGTCCATGTTCCCACACCGTATAAAAATATGGGAAAAATAAGGGTTAAATAATAATAATAATAAGATTTAAAAATAATAATAATAAGAAGATTTAAATAATAAAAATAAGATTCCTTGATTGACTGCCATAATGTAGTACCATATTATGAATACGAACCAAATTCGTTATTAGAAAATGAATTTTATAAAATATATTATGATAAAACTATACTAACAGACAGAACGAACGATTCGTCATAATAGACCCGATATAGTTTTACATGACAAAATTAAAAAAATAACTTATATCATTGATGTCGCTATTCCAAATTCCTGTAATATTAAAAAAATCTGTTTCTGAAAATATTAGAAAATATACAGATTTAGGAAATGAGATTGAAAGAATTTGGCATTCTATAAAAATATTACCATTTGTTATTTCGGCTACTGGCATTATACCTAACTCTTTAATTCAAAATTTAGGCTTATTAGATTTGTCAAAGAATCTTTATATAAAAATGCAAAAATCGGTCATATTAAACACGTGTAGGATTACGAAAGATTTTTTAAATATTTATATTGGATTTTTTACGAGAAAAACTCTCTTTTTATAACTTTTGAAGGTTATTCCCATCAACGTAATATATCATTGAAGAAGAAGATAACACTTTTAAATCTAAATGAAAATATGAAAGAAAACAAGACACAGAATTTTTTTTTTCTGTGTCTTGTTTTCTTTCATATTTTCATTTAGATTTAAAAGTGTTATCTTCTTCTTCAATGATTTATATTGGCATTGATTGATTTATTTTTTAAATATTTATATTAAGATTGGCTTCAAATATTTGATGAATCCATCAAATTTTTTGAAACAACCCGTCCTTAGAGTCCATTTCTACCGCTAATATTTAATTTAAATCTTGAAATTTATTTATTGTTCCCGAGTTTTCTTACATATCTTTTGTTATTAGATGCAATATTATTATTTTCTACTAAATTTTACATATACTTGAGCTTGAATTCCCTCACCAAACACAAGAGCCTTGTCTCTTTATGATGAGGAAATGCTATTGTTATGTTCATTTTACAACTCTGTTTATCATGTAAAAAAATGTATACTTATTGTAAAAACATACAAATATTAAATAAATAAAAAAAAAATAAAAAAATATTGAGGGATCAGTAGGATTTATCGGTCCAGATAGGAGTTCTATCGAGCCGAACGCTCTGATACGAAAATATCTGGAGTCGGTGAAGTATTTTCCAATATGGTCTCTGGTAGGTTGACGTGTTGTTCTTGTATAGTTTTGTATTTATTATACTTATACAATGCAATTACATCGCGTGAATCGACTAGATGATCATTTGTGGAAAAGTGTGTGGAAGGGTTAAGTTTTTCCTGTGGGGAAGACTTAACCCGGGCATAAAGTCTAGAGAACAATAAAAAAAAACATTTACATAAAAAGATTTTAAATAAACATGTCACAAAATAAAATAAATGTCACAAAATGTAAATAAAAATGCCACGATTAAAAATACTCTTCACCCGTCAATCACCATCATTCACAAAAGCTTAGTGGATCGGAAAGTTTGAGGTTAAAAGTGGGTCGCGGTGGTGGAAAGTTTGGTAGCCTCTGGTTAGGCCTTTTTGTCTTTATTAGCACGGACTTGCTCCACAGGCCTCTCAATGGCTAATTACCGTATAATGAATTCCGGTCATGCTCGGGCCAGCCAGCTATGGGCCCGTCCATATGGAAAATAATCACGGGAAAACTGGCATTAATGCAAGGAGCGGCCTTTCAGAAAAACACGAGAGATGGGAGATCTTTATTGAAGAAATTGTGTTGGATGGAAAAAAGTTTTTCGTTTCAACTAACCAACTACTTGTTATAGCCAACATTGCTTATGTTATTCAGAATTCTTAAATTATATGTATTGATTTCATCTTACTTTAGGTACATTTCACGGAAAAGTGAGAAAAATAAATGCTTGTTAGAAAGAAAGTTTTAAAGTGGTTTTAGTAGATATTATCAAGTACCTATATCTACTTCAACATTTTCTTTTCAAAACCGTTTTTCTCATTGACTATAAAAAAAAGGAAAAAAAAACTGTATGATGTCCGGTTAAAATTTTAGATAAGTGGAAATTATAAAGCTTTTGGCGATGTGAAAATAATTAGAGACGCCGTACATCATCGTTCGAGAAGGATTAGATCCCTTTACGATTCATAAAATAATATAAACAATATTTATGACTCCTAGTCAAAAAAGATTGGTATTTAGACATGCGCGCAGACCCGTAAAAAAAATCACTGGGTAGTCTTAAAGGCACTATTGCGTACTAATACCTCATCGAAACGTGTGCGGGGAACGGATTCGGTAGTTTCCGGTCGTTCAGCGTCAGAGCGTTGGAAATCAAATTGGACTACTTAAAGATAAAAACGTAACCATATTATTCGCTTTGTTTCACATCTAAACAAAATAATACATCCGTAATTAATTCTTTAGAAATCAGATCCAGTTTTGATAATGGCAATTAAATTAATTTTCTGTTGAAAAATTATATTAGGTAGGTATTCTATCAGTAAGTATTCTATCTGAATTCTCCAAAAAAACGTTTCCAATAATTTTGAAAATGATGACAAAATTCAAAGCAAAAGTTCTAGAATTTATTGTACTGGAGTTACAGAAACAGACGCACTACCGAAGAGAGAATTTTTAATGAGGTAAATGGATTGGTTGGCTCAGAAATTACTCCAGCATTAAAAAACCCTTTTCCATGAGGTTGCCGCGTAGACCCATGTAATATGTACATATTTAAAAAAAATATTTGATCCGCAAACATAAAAAAAAGACTGTGTTCTAGGTAAGTCGGTCACATAAACGGAATCCAGCGCATATTAAGGGAATTTCCGAGCCACTCAATGCACATTTGCCTCAAGTCCTTCCCTAGAAGCCGGCAAGTCGCAGTCGGTGGCGAAGTAAGGCGGGAAATTAGTGTACCCGCCCTTCGGTGCACATTGTAGAGCCACTGGAGAATCTCGGAAGTTGCACGAGTTTCCTGTAGGCATTGTTTTGGCATAACCTCAACCGGTCCCATTGCACTAAGTATTGCCTCCGTAACTCAATGGTGTATAGGGCAGTGCAGTGTGTCTCGAAGAGCATTATCCCGACATCGTTGATACTTTGATGCAATGATGTCGATCTGGTAGCATTGTGCATAATACATTAAAATGGTTCTTGTCTGTCGTTCCATGTACTCAATATCATCATTCAGATCAATAGACCAAATTGAAATTACTAGTAGCTTCTGGACGGGTTGTTTAAAAAATTTGAATAAGTCATAAAATTCTTTAAGTTTATTTTCACGTTCTGTGAAAGTATTCAATTTCTGTTATTTATTTATTTTTATTTTTATTTATTTATTTAACGCCCAGAGGGCTTTTACTGATTTGTAGTGTCATTTTAATTTGACAAATACTTTGAAACTAAGGAAATAATAAAAATAAAACTACATTAGATAAAAGTCAAACAAACACATAAACATAAAAATACAGCTATTTTATAGGTTTACAAGATGTGTTTAGTAATAGTGTTGAAATAAAGTTTTTAGATAATCCATAAAACTCGCCAAGTTGGTATTGAAAATGTCAACATCACCCAAGTACTTATTTCCCATGGTGTGAAGTCGTTGTATTGGAGAGTGGGCAATGTAGTTACGCTTACGTGTGCTGCTATAGAATATTGTATTTTGTCGTGTTGTTACTGTGGGTATTCGTAAGTTAATGAGTTGCAAGAGTTCACAACAGTCGAATTTAGAGTTAAGTTTTTTTAATAAAAATGTTAAGTCGTTTATTTTACGTCTGTCTTCTAATGTGTGTATTTATAGAGTATTTAATAAGTAATTGTATTTTACGTCTTCTACTGGGATATTTAATTTAAAATTGATAAAACGCAGAAATTTTTTTTGAATTCGCTCAATGTTATTAATGTGAATTTTGTAGGTTGGAGACCATACTGCTGAGTTATATTCGATTAGGCTTCTAACTAGAAATACGTATATTAGTTTTATGGCTTGTTATTAAATCATTTTAGGTCAGTTGCTTCATAAAACTGAAATAATCGCATAACTTGATTAAAGTTTTCACAGAACGTGAAAATTAACCTCAAAAAATGATAAATTGTTAATTTTTTTTGAAACAACCCATTCTAGTGACTAAAATATGAAAATTTGTAACTTCAGTCAATTTTTGTTTTTGTTTTTAACAATATTCTTCGTCTAATCTATACACCGCATTACAAAGTTATGCCGCGAAACTTTAGGGGTGGGTAATTCATGATAATTTATGAAAAAAATCCTAATAAAGTTTTGTACGAAGCAATTTCAATAATAAGAAAATTTAATAAATATTATCTTATGCATTCGTAGCTTAACTTTTGAGGGTGAAGAACGTATTCGGATAACAAAATGGCCACCCTCATATTTCAAATATTAAATAAAACATTGAGCGACTTATAAATCATACAAACGTAATATATGAAATCAAAACTTTTTTAATTAGGTACTTACCAATATATTAGTTTCACTCATGAATAAAATGTTCACCTTTGTTACACATTATGTATATGCCGATAATTCAACGCCAGTCATATCACATGAAGATTTATTTATTGCAAATAAAACACAAGCAGCACGATTTATTTTACTTATAAAATGGATACATGATACGGGTCTTATAATAAATTTGAATTAAATAATCAATGCGTATTCGATTTCCGCATACCAAATATACGAAAACGCCTATGATAAAGTCGCGTACATTTGAGTGTGTACACAATATTACTGTAAATATGTAACGAAGTGATAATAGCTTCATATGTTTTTGAACCAGATGACGTCACAATTATTATCAATTTCTTTACAATACCCCACTACGGCGCTAAGAATAAGGTTAACTTACGTCGTCTTAATTTGGGTAATTAAAAAATAATAAATCTGGAGTAGAAAGATTTTTATCAGCGGTTGACTTTATGTCGTCAGATTTACTTGCATAAATACATTTTCCCAAATTTTTTATTTATTTTTTTAATTTTTAATTTTTTTTTATTATTTATTTATTTATTGTTGTTATACGCCCATAGGGGCTTTTACATGCATAGGCTTTTACATATTGATGCCAAGTAATTAAAACCAGCATAAAAATCGCATGGTGGAAAGATACCGTTGTATTAAAGCAGTCATATAGATCTGTACCTTAGAGCACGGAAGTCCACTTTGAACTTTTGTTCAGGAAAGCGATTTTTGTGTTAACAGAATGTTTGAAGGTATATAACTTTTTTAATTACTGTAATAATTAATATCTAATCTCTAACAATACGATGGGGCGATGTTCTGTAAAGAAATATTGATTTTATTATTTGCTTACTTTATTTAAATATTTTGTGATTTCATAATAAAATGCTGTTTTTGGATAAAAAATACAATAAGTATACTAAAATGGACTACTATTTTTTTGTCAGTAGGATAATTTTTGCTTTGTGTTCTTCCGCGCGAATGTGTTAAAAGATTAACCACGGAAGTCCATCAATTTCTTTAATATTCATAAATTGACGTATTTGTCTTAACTATGGCCAAAAATGAATTAAATTATGTTACTTACCGTTAACCCGTTAACAAAGGTCCAAGAGGACTTCCGTGGTTTTTCCTTTAAAATATAGAGATAATGTTTGAAATTATTTTTTTCTTAGAAGGTAAACAACGTATGTTGGACTTCCGTTGTTTATCCTCTAAAGTAAATTGGACTCCAGTGGTTTTTGTAATTAGCTAAATCAGTTAATGTACTATTTATGAACTTCATTTTTTCATCCGTTAATATAATGAAGTACAGAAAAATTTTCTGCATATTCAACTAAAAAATACCAAAAAAGTGGACTTAGGAGTTTATGCTCTAAGGCACAGAGATAATGTGTTAAAATTTTCTCTTTTTCAATTAAAATGGTCTATTTCGTGTAGGAATTTATAATCGGCGTTTTTTTTTCGAATTATTATAAAAATCACTGGATCGGCTTGAAACAAATATTCATATTGGGTACTTATTTTTGATCCTTCATTTTTCTACCCGGCAATTTAAAAACAAAATTAAATGATTCTTATATGAAAAGGGAAAATAAACGTGTTCCCCTTTTCCCGGAAATTTAATTTAATTAAATTAATTATTTCTCCTGTATGTAATCCATTTTTCACGTTTTAAAAAAATATTCACGAAGGCTCCAAAAGGGGATTAGCTTGAACATACATTCAAATACAGAAATTTGGATGTGTGTATGTATGTTTCATTATTACGTAGTATCGCAGCCCTGTCATTAGAAATTGGGTTGAAAAAAATCAATAAAGTAATTTTTTAAAAGTATTAATATGGTACACATCAATTTGACTTTCTATCGCATAAAAACCAAAACGTACTGGGAATAAAAAAGAATATTATTTAACTTCAGTAACAACACGTTTTAGTTCTTTGCTACGAATTCGATCATTGTCCCGATGCTCTATTGTTTTGTTCGACGACGCACAAAACTATCTGTTCATAGCTTATTTAAATATTTTATCATTTTAACTATTTTGAATGCGTATTAACTAATGAGTGAAGATACTTTTTTACATTATATCCACACTGAGGAAAATTATTTCCCTCGGGGCCTACATCATGTCAGGGGATGCTATGTGGAGGATTTTTTAAGGAAAATAATAACAGGAATTTCTGCGAAGGAAATAGGTATGAAGGGTGGGTTGGAATCTGGGGATCAGTGTGTCCAGGAGTGACGGACGTATGAATTCATTCCTTCAACTGCGGTGTAAGGATATGGGTAGAGGGACTTCGGCTGGAGAGGCCAAAATATCTTCTCAACCAGTCTCTCTCGATCCGGCTCACCATTCAGCAGGTGGGAGACCTTGACAAACCTCACAGCATGGAACCGGGTCCCCTGCAAAGTCACCAAACGTAGCGAACTACTTGGGGTGACCTATGACAGAGCTGTCGGTTATTCCGTGTTTGGTGACCAAATCTGAATAGCCAGGTACTTCTCCACCTTCCTCTTACCCATTTCCTTCCGCTCCTAACTACCTTCAGCCTCACAACATACCCCAATTGGGGATGCCATAGTCTCACTGGCTCCAGACGGGAGTAGTTGGGACTCTCGTGCGGTATTCATATAATCCAATAAATGGTTTTCGGGGCAGCGGTACCCATACCCGCCTCCCAAAATAAACTTTTGAGTAAATACATGTCGTAAGTGTATTCTATTTTTGGGAAGAATGTATATGAGAGTTGGAAATGCTGAATGAACGAATTGTTCAGAAAAGTGAAGCTACCAGTTCGAGTGCTGATAGCTGATACCAACCCCTATCCATGGAAGTGAGGCTCGGAATTGGCAGAGGACGAATAAAAGTAGATGGAATGCAGTAGAAATGAGATCCCTGCTGCATGTTTGTAGTTGTTTTAATGTATTTTTTCATTAATCCATAATTTTCATTAACAAGAGGCCTTGAGGAAAATGATTTCCAAAATTTCATCTTTCAGGATGCTGTGTGGATAGTATTTTTAAGGAAAGGAAATTGCAGGAAGGAAAAAGATATGAGGGATGGGTAGGGTCAGTATAATCAGGAATGACGGTCATATAAATCCATCCCTCCCACTGTGGTGCAATGCAATGTCCCGAGAGAGTTCTGCTGGAGAGGTTTAAAGGTCTCCCCCAACCATTCTCTCCCAATCCGGCCTGCCATGCAGTTGGTGGTGATGGTAGGCAGATGCATCCGTTGCGAAGACCCGGACAAACGTCACCCCGCGAACCCGCCCCCCTGGTAAGTCACCAAACGTAACGAACCACTTGGCGTGACTTATGGCAGTAGTAAAACAGGGTATTAAAAATCTAGATGTAAGCGTAATGAATAAGATAAAGAACGAAACGCTTGGTTAGGACATGCGGTGCGAATGTACTGATAAAGGAGTACAAGGAAATTAAATGACGTCGAAATTAATGAAGATGAAATAAATTGAAGATTCTAGGGACGCCCGTGGAAGTCATGGCACGATCAAATAAATCAAATATTTATGTGATATATGGGGTAATTTTGAACTATACCTAGTGATCTACTGCATTATATTTCATTCGTAGTCTCATAATTACAATTAATTGTGGTAATCGGCTAGTGAATCGCATCATTAATTTATCGAAAGTACTTTTATTGTCCTGCTGTAATTATTATCGTAATGACTATTCCAATCGGAACAAAGCATTCCATTACCATGTGGTTTTGTACTCAAATTTTAGAAACTGACACAATCATTGACGTGAGAATATGGAATAATGAAATTATTACAATAAAACTGCAGTCATACACTATAAAACTATAGATCCAATGACATAACAATAAATCTAGACCCGTTATTTTCTCACAAAATTAAGACAAAATGTGGCAGAAAGAAACTCCTCCTATGCTTCCAGTAAATTCAAAGAATGTGTGAATGACAAGATATGCTTACTTGCTTGCTCTCAAACGAATACAGAATGCTATGTGTGACGACCTACTGCCAGTAGATAATCTTTTTTATAGTTACCAAGAGATATTTATGGTGCAGTTTTGTCGGAAACATAATAAAGTTTTCAGGAAGGTCATGATAGGATTAATTTTTTTTTAGACTAACCCATGAGGGTCAGAAAAGGAATTGTGTCTCTTCTCGGCCTAAATGAATACCTGTGATTCCACACTAAAGCAGAGTATATCACAATAACGTACTTATAGCGGAGCGCGATCTGGTGATCTGGTTTTTACTGTGATTTGCAATAAAATAGTTAGGAGAATACCTCAGACACTCATATAACCGAATTTTTGGCGAACATCACTACAAGATAACCATATATTCTCACCTCGTGTTTTTACACGGCACTAGGTGTTTGATAACGTTTCCATAGCGTGGATGGTGTTAATACACGGAGGAGATAACACACATTAGATTGTTACATTGTGTTAAGGCGATAAGTTCTTCAACACTGACCGACAGATTCAAACCTTAATACTTGGCTCTGTCATTGGCGGAGAACAACAAAGCCATCGGGAACCAACGGCGTCATGAAATAAAAGCACTGTCGCAAAAAATGCGATAAAATGATTTAAAACTTTTTTCAATTGCGCTGATTTTGCTGTACTGTATCAGATCGGGTATTTAATACTGTAACAGGAAGCAATATCTATGTGAATCACGTTAACTAAATATGTACCGTATTTTATAGAACCATTGCATATACACGTTTTAGTATCCGTTTTAGTTAGCAAGGGAAACTTTAAGAGCCACTGTTAAATAAAGTTGAAACCGTTTTGGAATAAAGAATCCAACCCGGTTAATGATTCACGGCTACAACTTTGTGGATTTAAAAATGAAGCCCGAGAAAAACCTCAGCCTCGTTAGTTAATGATTTCTTCGAAGGGAAATGGAATTCTTGTGCTTGATGTCTTATAGCAAAGGAAATAATATCCTACAGTTATGGTTTTCTGACGTAATGAAGCATTTGAATTCCCCGTTTGGTGAAAACAAACCGACTTACTCGGCTTTGAAGAAGAACTTCTCATATTCTGATTATGTAGGTTTGCTGTTTTTCACTTTCGCAGAGCAAATGCCAAAAGAATATATTTAATGATTCACGAATTTTGTATATCTGTCTGTACTCAACATTGTTTGTAGATTATACTTCCAATCGAATAAATTGAGTAGCCTGTAATAATGCCTCTCAAAAAACACTACTTCTTAATGTAGCGCTGCACTTTGGAAATATGGATGGAATGCTATCTTTCAGAGCATTTGTCCGAAACCACGTGGGAAACTCGTGGTGTTGACTTTTCTAATCCGACAATACCATTCGATATACCTACACATAATCACTGGATAGTAGATAGAGTATATAGTTGACAGTAGAGTCCCCCGATGATTATCTGGATACAGGAGAACAAAACATTTCTTGGATGGTAATGAAATAATTTAATGTTTTGCCTCTTCCTTGATATTCGTATCTTTCCCATTTATGAAAGGAAACAATGCATACCAATAAGAATAAAATATTTCCGTAATTTAAAACAATTAAATCACATGCTGGTGCTAAGCACCGCAATAAAAATAACATTATTTAGAATAAATTATTTTACATCTGCTATATTCTTTACGCATGGGTCTTGTACAGGCTGCGGCAGCATAACTACCTTTTTTTAAAATGCACGCTATTCAGTCGATTGATTTCGTAGCGGAGCGCTAGTGATCTCGTTCGATAGGAGGAACTATAAAGTTGACGACACAGTTTAGTCGCCATCATGCGTTGGAACAGTGAGGAGCGTGCGTTTGCCGTTGAGGCCTACTTTTCGAACGGATGTTTTGTGATCGCAACCCAGCGCGCCTACGACGTGTGCCTAAGACGTCACCTACCTGATTTGATCTTCAAAAACTAAGTAAAACAAAACTTTATGTAAGCGCCTAGATTACAAAAATCAAATAAAAATTTTCTGATTCATACGATGGATCAAATTAAGCTTTAAAAAAAAGGAACTTATGCTGCCGCACCCTACATTGTGCCTTACCCCTAGACCACGCCGGTCGTAAAATATCTGTAAAATCTAACAAAAATAATGTGTTTTTGTATATGAACATAATATAACAAAAACAAATTAAACATTGCTTGATTTGAGTACTGAAAATATCGTTATTTTTTGTATAATAAAACACCGTTTAAAACTTCATCACAGAGATAATAATTCATACTTGTTTCCAGTGCGGGGTGATTTACAGTTAACATTTGCAAGGTAGGGTGTTTTAAATACCTTGAATGAATATGTAAATAGACATATTTATCACGAAAGTCTGTTTAGTTGGTTGCCATTCATATTTTTCCTTGTGATGGAAAGCGGCAACAGAATAATTCAAATAATAAATCACCCCGAAATAAGGTTTGGTAGGTGCCTACTTTCATAAATATTTCTAAAACCTGACGTTTGAATAATGGGTCCGAGCGGGACGCACCTTTCCTGTTTTGCAAATTAATATCCCGTTTTATGAATTAATATCAACTTTTTAACATATTCAACATCTATGTAGATATTGCTTGCGTATAGTATTTCATCACTGGTATTGAAAAACAGTTTTAAAATTCTGATGATTATTTTATGACAAAACTAGCCAGTTCCCGGAATGCGATGCAATGCCACCTAATAAAGAAATTATTTCTCCCTGCGTATCTTTTCCCATTCGTTCCGTTCCCCTTCCGCCTCCCTTTCACCTTGCCCGCCTTTCCTCTCCCTCTCCCCTCTCCCGCTTATCTTTACATCCACCCATTGGAATTTTTATACAAATTTCGTAATGCCAGAGCTCACCAGAACACATAAAACCTCCGCGAGCGTGCTCACAACAACTCACATCGGATGTATAATGTAGGAAATAATTTCATGATGCCAGATCACACTATTATATATAGAAACTATTGCGGGCATGCGCACATCAAATCCCCAAAGTTTCATCGCAATCGTATGAATTTAGCAACGCATAATTTCATGACGCCAGAGCTCACTATCTATATTTATAAAAATCAATGTATATGCTTGTTTTGTTTGTATGTTTGTTTCTTACGCGTTCCTAAACCATTCATCCGATTGCGATGAAACTTTGGGGATTTGATGTGCTCATGTCCGCGATGGTTTTTATGATGTTTTTAGCGACGCATAATTTCATGACGCCAGAGCTCACTATTATTTATAGAAACGATCGCAGGCATGCGCACATCAAACCTCCAAGTATCATCGCAATCGGATGAATAGTTTAGGAACGCACAAGGAACAAACATACAAAGCAAGCACGCAAACAAATATTGATTTTTATATATATAAATAATAAAATAAGTTCGTTGTAGAAAACCTATTAAGTAGATAATTAGATCCACAAAACCAAACGTTCATTTTAGAACTTCAAATTTTCAATGGAATTGAAGGCAAATTCAAATAACGAAATGTAGTATTTTTAATCATTGCTTGAATTTCAAATTAATCACGAAAAATATTCGAGGGTTTCGGAATAAACTTTAAATCAATCTGGCTGCCAGCCAAACCCAGAGGATGTTAAACCCTCCAAAAACATCGCTTCCAAGGGGTAAGGGAAACCTATTGCTTTATAACATATCTTCATACATAGCAGTGCATTGTGTAAATTCTCTCCTTCCAATTTTCAAAACTATACGTTTTAAGGGCATACTCCAAAAGGGATGAACCGAAATGTATTGTGTCAACTGATTTTGTACAAGCATATACACAAAAATAGATTTTTATCTGAGTTTATTTTGCCTCCGTGGTCGAGGGGAAGGCTCTCGACTCACAATCCGGAGGTCGCGGGTTCAAACCCTGGCGTGCACAATAAATTTTATTTGATAAATTTATGTTATTTCACAATTTACTCATCTAAAATAATACCTAGTATATTTGCAGCACGTTACAGAGGGGAAAATACTCTCAGTATCGCCTTGGTATAAAACCACCACTCACAATGGAAACGTTGCTTGAAATGGATTTAGCCGGGTTTTGTGACTAGATTTGAATAGACCGGTACTCCACACCTTCCCCTTCCTCATTTTCTTCCCCTCCTCACTACCTCCATACCCTCCACAACCTCACAACATACCCCAATTGGGGATGCCATAGTTTTACTGCCTCCAGATGGGAGCAGTTGGGAAATATTGAAATTTTAATCATTCATATATTTTAAATGTGACATTAATTATGTTTATATTTTGTACAAAAAATTTCCAATAAAAAAATTGGTTCAACTGTTTTATGGAGCTTAACATAAACTCGGCAAACGCAACGATTGAGGTTTTTTATATTTTTAAAAAGACCTTGATTTAATTTACTACGACAAACATGTTCCCAATGAGCCCAAATCTAATAACATCCAATCAGAAGTCACTGATTTTTTGCGTCAAAATATTGAACATGCGCATTACGCGTACCTACACCGCAGCCCGTACATAGGAGGTGCAGAATATTCCCGTAGCATACATATTGATGAGTGAAATATGTCGCGGAATATTAACACGCGTAGCAGAAGAGGTGGTACTAATTGCACGAACCAAAGAGATCCACATCAAAAGGATATCCTGCGAATGTGATTTGATTTAAACGGGAGCTTTTGGGCTGAAATGTGAAAGAAAATGTAAAAAAGCCTAACCCTTTTAAAATTCACTTTGATTTGTAAAAGGATAAAAAGAGAGCAAATGAGTTTTCTCGGCACCGAAATGTTAAAAGAACTTGTTATTTCGTGGAAAATCAATGGCGGAAATAGTCGCTAAACACTTTCAAAGAAATTTGTATGGGCTTAAACATTTGAAATGCGATGACCAAATAATAGGCAAATTTTTGGCAATTTTCCAAGTTTTTATATCTACCATAAAGCAGAAACACGTACTATAATAATGTAGTATAATATAAACTTCAGTTTAAAAGGTTCAACGATATGGTTTGGAGGAAAAGAGACAATATTGCGGAAGAGCAGTCGAGTAATACAATATGCGTTACACCGTGTCGTGTACCTAATCAATATGTCAGCTTTTTTTTGTTTCAGCGACTAAAACCATATTGAAGATTTTTATTTTATTTATTTCTATACATTACAGTATTTACCTATAGATCCATTTCGAAAACATTTTTACATGTTATATTTTATAATTTTATTATGTTGGGTGTAAGGTAGGTTTGTGAAGGTGAAACTGTGGATAGGTATTGTTGTATGTTTCGTGAACACCTCACTAGGAGAACCTGTGCTGAGGTGTTTACGTGTTTATTTATGTTTATGTGTGACAAGTATTTATGTGTTGTAATATAAAGTTTTATATGTATTTTTTTTTTCAAATTTTAACAGTTTTTTTCAAATTTTAACAGAAGATGTGTTTAATCTTTTGTTTATACAATTATTATTATGATTAAATCAAAAATGCTAGCAGTATTGTTGTAAGTGGATGTTTAGGTATCACTTATCATAACACGAAATATTTTATTGCAACTAATAAACAAGTGGAACATAGTTGTAAAGTTATGAAATTCCACGAATACTTTGGAGTTGCCACAAATTAACGGATTAAATCGACTATTTTCAACCTTTTTATTAACTTTGTTCTCGTTTCTATAAATCTTTGCAAGCTTTTTAGCCGCTCGGTGAAAATCATTGTTCCATTCCACGAGGAAAATTAAGAATTTTTTAAACTTCTACAAAAACCTAATTATTTAAAAAATATGCCCGTTTTTTGTTTATTTATGAACATTTTATGTTAAGTATACCCGAATACTTTAGGGGTCCCGGATGGATGTGTTTCGTAAGCGGAAATTTTCTTATTCTGCGCGACGAAAGGTAAAATGGAATATCAGCGCGCGACCTTCAAGTCACGCACCATTTATCAATACAAGCACAAACCCCGTAATGTTTCCGGTAGCTATTGGGGCCATGAATTAGCAGAATTTCTCCTATTACCGAATGTTGGCAGTTTGCGCATTGTGCTAATTTAGCGCAAGAATTCAGGCGAGTGACTCTGAACTTTGTAAGGCGTAGTGGGGTAGTTACATACCCTCCCCACCCCTTCTCTATAGTCCAACGTGCCTAGAACGTGTTACTTCCACTGTTGCCTAGAACACTTTTGGTAGCTACCAGCTAGACGATGTTCTATTTAACAACAAAGTTGAAAGTCATCAAAACATCGTTTAGTTTAATCATTTCTACCATGTTATCACTGCAAAGGTCACAGCACGAAAATTGTATAATGGTACAATACAAGTGGCGGGGTATACTGTAAAAAGGTTTCTCAGCATAAACGAATGTCAAAAAATAACTACAAAAGAAGAAAAAAACAAAGACTTCTTTGTGATATTTTTTCCGGTACGTTGAAATAAAGAAAAGAAAACAACATTAGAGAAACCAAGATATTATTGTTAGTTAAACTACGGCTTGTGTTCAGCAGGGGTTTTTTCTGAAAACAGTTGATAAAAATTTATCGACGTTATGAGCATCAGTCCCCGCAAGTTTTATACCAATTCAGCAGCTTTTTTCATCTCAAAACATAAGAGGATTACTACAGTTAAGTTCTATTATCATTTCTTTAAGAATTTTATTTTTATCTGAAATAAAACAATATGTATTATCGTCAATTATTTAGAAAATATTCCCGAATTTCGTAATTCTTTATTGGTATCCTTGAAACCCAATTTTATGTACGTCATCACTTTTACACGAAATTTGTCTTTTTCTTGAAAACAAAATTATCCAAACGGAACTTGATTTCTTAACTCCTTACAGCGCAAGATATTTTTCTGCCTAGAATTTGAAAAACATTCACCCACTTTTATTTATTTATAATTACTTTAAAATCAGATGGTGTGTACGACGAGGTCTATCGTGTGTAGATCTTTTCCCTAAATTCAAAGCACCGCGAAAAAAAATCTGAACAGGGGGGCTAGTCTCTATCTTTCACAACGTCCGTACGGCAGGTTTAGCTACGTCACAAACGCATATTAACCCTCCTCC
The DNA here is from genome assembly GCA_936435175.1 of Glyphotaelius pellucidus. Classification (NCBI taxonomy): domain Eukaryota; kingdom Metazoa; phylum Arthropoda; class Insecta; order Trichoptera; family Limnephilidae; genus Glyphotaelius; species Glyphotaelius pellucidus. The sequence goes on from OW386537.1 coordinate 24,320,403, forward strand.
TATCGTGCTAAAACTTCCTCGCGCTTCAGTACCGTACACTCAGTAAATATGTATATGTGTTGTTATTGTTTAATCCAACATATAAATGTATTGCGGAGGAATACCTAAAATATGAACTCTATTTTTAGTATATTTACAGTAATTATAGACCGTTTCCGCTTAGTTGACAGCACCCGCTACTGAAGGTTAAACCACAAACGTGCTGGTTTGTTAAACCGAAAGATAGAGAGTAGGCCCCCAGGTTAGGTTATATATTGGCCCTTATTAACCCTCCGGTGAATACAACTTGACAAATTTTTTCTGGTTTATCAACGAAATGATTTCGTGACTTCCTCAAAGTCGGTACAACGGGCACAGAAGCAGCTCGATTTCGTAAAATTCTTAAAAAAAAAATTATCGTGAAGAAGAATATGGTCTGCGCAAATCTAATAAATACTTTGCAGGTAGTTGGTGAGTGTTCTCGCGATTGGATGCTTGTTAGAACATGTTTTCGATGAGTTTTGTCGTGCATAAAAATTAATTTAGTTTAGTTGGCAGATCCGTGCGGAAGATTGGCAAGAGAGGTTCTTTCATAGTCACGCTGACCCGACAGTTTACTGATAATTCCGCACTTGGAAGAATGGGCCACCACTCCAAAGGTACGCGGATACCCGCATATCGAATAAATTATGGCTGTTTTCAATGTTCTGGTAAGAATTCGAAATACACATCCATATTTCACAAATGACAAATATTAATCAAATTTTTAGTATTAGTGATATTATATATTAGGTCTTCACAGACATTCTTGCATCACTTACCGCCTCCCGGATGTCGTTCGTCGGAGGAACAAATAAATAAGCCTTCAATGGAGTAGACCTCTGCACAAATAAATTTGACATTACACTACTATTTCTATAGTCAGTCTGGGGCCTAAGAGCCGTAGATACCACATAGCAAGTTGAAATAACAGTAATCTATATATACCTGTTAACAATTTTGGGATAGCAATAATTAAAAATCATTATTTTGGAGAAGATTAACTTTTCAGTTTCTCTCATCTTTTGTGGTTATATATTATACATTCGGAGAGAATAGTCATTTTTTCGTAAGAAATGAAGCCTTTGTAGTTGCTAATGCTATTCTCTTGTGTAAGAAGCAAAATATTAGCAGCGAAAGATGACGGATATTACTTGTTCAAGTAGTTGAGCAATTTAAGGCTTCGTATTGAGCAGCTTTTGAAAATTAAGCTGGAAGATAATTATGTAAGTTAATCTATAAAATAATCCTTCAAGAACAACCATTAATTATCGCTAAAAGTATATTCATAACGTGGACATTTAAAGAAGAACGTCAAATTCATAACTTAGTAAAGCATGAGAGACAAAGTTACTTATTATATAAGCCAACCGAGAATAAAGTCAACTCAACACTCAAGTCATTAAAAGCTATGAAAAAAAAAATTAAATAATCCGATAACCCTAACCTAACATAACCTGTTTAACCGTTTTTTTTTTTATATTTATTTTTTTATCACACTAAATGACTTATCTGAGATGGTTTTGGGTTGGTTTCAGTCCGAGTTGTCCGATCACAGTTCATATATAATAGGACACATTGCATGAATTTCATAATGACTTGGAAAAATTCGTGTGGATAGATTTTTTCTACTAAGAATATGAAAGTGTAACTAAAAATTTTAAGAAATTTAAGTTTTTTTTTTTTAATAGATAAATCCATTTTATGGGCTTGTAACGTCACTACATGTAACTTTTGTACATGAAAGTGTTCCGTCTCCGATAATATTCAATTAATTTTGTAAAATTCCACCCATTTTTTTTTTATAAAGCAACATTTTTATTTCCCGCGAATTTTTTAATTTTACACTTAAAATTCACTAGCTCTATTGTTTGTTGCCTGCGAACTTATTGTTATGTTTGACGTTTTCACAGATGTTATGAAGTGAACATCGAACGGATTACGCTTTCCATAGCGGCTGTCTTAGAAGCGTAATGGTACAGGTGCTGATTTTAACAAAATCAAATTTTATAATATTATAGTAATTTAAAAGTACAGTTTTATTACAAGTATAATTTAAATCCCAACATTTGGATAATATCAAACAAGAGGCACAAGATCAAGTTATATGTTTAAGAACAAGAATGTTCGACTATTCAAAATAATCTCACTGCAAAACCGGACCAACTAAATACATTTTATGTGAACTTTCTTCCCCTTTCATTGATTTAATAATTATTTATAACCTGGTTTTATTGTAAAATATTTGGATTTAATCATATACAGACGTTGAACATTATAATTTATTTTTATTAATATTGGTTTCATTTACATTTTCATAATATAACATAATATAGCTTACATATTATTTTATACACTCTCCTAAGAAAGTAGATGCTTGTGTTTAGGAGAGGACAACTTGTTAATAACTTAAGAATTATTTAAAAAAAAAAAGATCCTTATCACAAACTAAAGAGTTAAACTTGTGAAGAGATTTAGACTAAACATATTTTAAAAGTTCATAGGAGTAATTAAACAAGAAATGTATATAGGATGTACATAAAACATTAGGAATAACAGTCAAAAATATATCTAGGAGAAAATTAAAATATGGTGGTACTACCAATGTTGACGCAACTATGTATACCTATCTATATACCTTGTTCCATTTCTCTACCCATCCTTTTTGTACCACAATACCTGTCCTTACTGACAATATTACCTACCTTACAACAATAAAATCAATGAGTCAATGAATCTGTTATGTGCTGTGCAATGATCTCTATATCTCTCGGTGCATTCAATATCGATTGTTAAAAAGGTTTGTTAGGAACCAGTGCAATAATCAACTCATACAGGAGTTGGTCTCTCAGTTCTTAACATCGACCACGCTAAAGAAGCCTCTGTGCAGAGATTTCCAATCTAGTGAACTCTCAGTATGTCAGTGAGTCTGTTAAAAGAAACTGTGCAACGAACATCATTATTCTCTCAGTTTTATATAACATCGACCAGTTTTATGGAAGCTTGTGCAGTGAGTGACTTAGTGCTCCCTCAAACCCATAATATTGAGCTGAACATCAATCATAAGGGGTAAGTCAGTTTCCTTCCCCATTCATCTGTTTACCATTCCCCATAGTTGTGTCAAAGTATTCACAAGCATAACATTTTTAATATATTGATACAGTCCACTCCACGTGTCGCATTTGCGATAACAACCAAAATAAGATTTAATTTTTTTTTTAAATTTGTTGTAATTTTTTTCTGTTCGTATATCAGCGGGTAATTGATAAAATAATTTTATTCCTTTATATACATAGTGATTCTGTGCAGATAATGAAATGATAATGATCAATAAGACGGATCAAGGAAAAAAATATTTATGAGATGTAATATTTTTTATTTGACCCGTTATTCTTCTTTGCCATTCCTGTGGAATACGTGATGTCGGTTTTTTTTAAATGATTTTTGGCTATGTAATTATTGTTTTTTCGCACGGATTTCAAAAGGACGATTTAAAAAAAAAATAGAAAATATGAAATATCTTAGAATATTCGCCTAAAACGGATTTTTTTTAAATGTGGTGCAAGTGACCTATTCTAAGTGATAGCTAAAACAGATGTTTGAACATATTTTTAAATACTCTTAGGTGGAAGTCTAACTTCCACTTAAATTATTTGTGATTAATTAAATTGTAGTTCTCTTCTCCAGAAAAAAACGTTTATTATGGTGATATTTTTCTACGGGCTTTTAAAAACTACCGAATAAAGAGAAGACCGATAACCGCAAAACCAAGAGGTTAACATTTAATATTCATCTATTTCTTGAAGAACACCTGCATCATGTGAAATTTAAATAAGGGTTCTGTCGGCACACTCTGGGTATGAAATATGGTTAAACGTATACGCTTTCAAATAAAAATACCATCCACGTAAGTGAAAATGAATTGAATAACGTACCTACTATGGAAATTTCCGCTTTCGGTGGGATGGATGAGGAGAAGCAGAGGAAACGAAGTGAAAAAACCATCCGAAAAACAACTTTTGGATGCGTATTTTAAGACGATGGAATTGTATATATTTTATACGTCTATACGCAAAAATAGAAGTAAAAATACATTTTTATGTATGTACTAGCTTTTCCCCGCGGCTTCGCTCGCATGGTATTACGGGAAATTACTGTAGGGCTTGCACTTATCAATTATCTCCCCCCCACCCCACCCCAATCCCCTCCCGCGATCCATATATTCATTCCCTTACATTCAGTTTACAAACATCTCGCCTGCCACCTAAATTTCATAATGCTATAGCTCAAAGAAAAACAGAATTACTTATTCAATTTTGTTCATTCGTTCGGAATTTATGCACTTAAAAACATTTCGGATGTTTATTTTTATTTAAATATTTGGAAGTTCGTTAATATAATAAAAAAATACTCTATTTATCATTCAATCTTTATAATCGTTATGAATTATATTTTTAATACAGGAACTCAAATCTGACATTTATTCCAAGCTTGTCCAAAAAAAAACGAATTCTAATATTTAAATTTTCTGCAGTAGTAGCTGACCAGTAGACTGAGTGCCTACCAGCATAGAGCCCAAAAATATATCAACATTGTTTCCATGGAAAAGATTTTTTTCTGACGTTAGCAAAAACTCGCTTTTGTTAGCGACAGAAAACGTATAACAAATATAATATATTAATATTTATAATTTCATAACGCCAGAGCTTACCATCATATACAACCTGTAGTCTGCGCATATAATTTAGCTTTATATTGGTGAAAGAATTATTAAAGTCTTTATATTGTGTTATGCGTGAAAAGGTCATAAACAAACTCGAGCAGTTTCGCATTTATAATATTAGTATGGATACGCACACATATATTTTTTAAATTTAAATTTTTATTATTTTAATTATTTAATTATTTTTTTTTAAATACTTGGGTATTCAAAATAGAACTGTGAATTCTGATAAGAAAAATTCGGTACCTAGTTTATATGCTTATTCACATAACTAGAGTTCAAAACAGAGTTGCGGTGGTCAATAAGGTACAGTGTGTAGGTATTTAATCCTTGTGTAAAAAGATTATTTAAGATAGAGTTGTTATTGCTGACAAGAAACGCAGAATTTTCGAGACATGATTTGAGATTTTCACGGCCAAAAATAATATCACGATCTAATTTGGAGTATTATGCCATGGTGCGCCACTTCTTTCTTTAGTCAACGTTTAGGACAGCATTACAGTGTGTAGGTATCATATGGGTATATATAAACATCTGCCCTGTTGAGGGAGACTGTAATACTGTCCAAATCGTTGGCTAAAGAAAGAGGTAGCACCACACGGCATAATACTCCAAAAATATATCACGATACACAGTTTCCGAGTCATCAGTTTCAAAAGTTATTCTTTATATTTTACGAACAGTAAAGTAAGATATTTTTTTTCCGGTCGTAGATTTATTTTTTTCAAACGTAAATATCATGAAGACAAAAGTTAATGATATGCAAATGAGCTGAATGAACCAATAAGAAAAAGCAAATACATTTCATGGTAAATTAATTTTTGTTTTTGCAATAATAAACAAGCCAAGCTTATTGGAGACGTAATATTTGTATAGGAAGGAATAAAATGTTATGATGTTTCGTATTTGCTGCAATCACTATGCTAACGGCACTGTAATATTCTGGGTCAAAATAATACAAAACGAGAAATCGGTAGCAGCAAATAAATAGATCGTTATTTTGTGGAAGAACAGTAAATGCTGCGGAGAGCTACAGCACTAACGCTACGCCAGCTACGAGCTACGTATTTACTACGAAGCTACGAGTACCTACAGTCCTACATACATCACGCGAGAAGCAATTCCAGCCAGCATCCCATGTAGAAGTAACTACTTGTGAGCCGAACCGTTGAATATGTGTATCATGTATACACATATTCAACGGTTTACATAAACCATTAAGAAATTTTTGCATTTTAATTGTATTTTAGCTATTTTATACGTCATTTCCATTGGAGGTTCACTTTAATTATTATGGTCTTACCACAATAAAAAATCTAACTTTAATGTTCATAATGCCAACGATGGTAGGGTTGCCATCTCTAAAATTTGGTAACCAGGACAAACGCGTGAAAACCCCGGATTTTAGAACCCAGAACTCGGACATGTCAACAGGTTTTTTTAAACATAGTCAGTGTAATAAAAACAGTTGAAAATGTCATAAATCACCTTTTATTTATTTTCAGACCTTAAAATTAAATTTAGTAATCTTTTATCATCATTTTTAATGTACTTAACAAAACAGAATCTTATTACAATTTGTTATAAATTGTTTTAATAATCAGTTTTAAATTTTTAAATCCGGACTACAAATGAAGCCCCGCCCGGACGCTCCCCGGACGCCCTCTAAACTAGGACAAATCCGGGGAAACCCGGACGGATGGCAACCCTAAACGAGGGGTTTATTTGCTAGTATAAAACAAATTAAAAGTGCTAAACAATCGTTTTTAATTTTTTTTTTTCATTAACTCCACACAGGTGGCCCTGAGGAAAATAATTTCTCTCAGGGCCTACGTCATTTTTGAAGATGCTGTGTGGAGGATGTTTTTGAGGAGAGGAAGGAGTGAACATGGGTCTTGAAGAGACCAATGTTGAAGGAGGGAGGAAACACAGAGACCGGCAAATCGTTCCACAGCCGAGCTGTTGAACTCAAGAACGAGTCGTAGAAACGACCCGTTCTTATGTTACTAATGTCAACCGTGTACAAATGTTGGGCGCGTGTTTGAATTAAACTAATTCAAAAAGTATGTTAAAAATTAGCATTATAAACTCGATGTTTCTCTACAATTTTGTCGAATTATAGCAATTTCGTGAATTTCATGGCTCTAGACCGCAAATAATTATTAAAGCATCTCATTTTTTCGGTTAGGTACTCAAAACTGAAAAGCAGAGCCGAGTCGATATTCCCCGTAATAAAGGTTCGACGTATATGGGAGCACCGGTGATTTTCTGTGATTTCCCCCGGGGCGAGGAAAGCACCGATCGGGTTGTCAAATCAGTTCGAGTGAGGGGATGTTCCCAGTTCCTACGTGTATGGATGACGCCACCCGCGAACGAGGGCCACCGCGCCGCTATTTCGGCGGAAAGCAGACCACCGTGGCATAATTTAAGTTAATGCCTACGATTGTGCGGACGTCGCTAATGGGTTTATAATTCAATCATTGTGTATTAGGACTATTTCATCATAATAAATACATTATTTAGTTAAGCATTAATGGTTTATTTCATCAATTTATCGCCTTTTTAAAATTTTATATTAAGATTTAGTTTTTTTTTAAATAGGCACATTTATTTAAGGAGATCGGTTGAGTACTATTTTTCTCAAATTGGGAGGCTGGTATGGGTGCCGCCGCCCCGGGAACCATTTATTGGATAACCAACACCTCTGCCGTAGGTCACCCCAAGTGGTTCACTACGTTTGGTGACTTAGCAGTGATGCCAGGGTGCATGGTGATGTTTGCCCAGGTCTTGGCGGCGGATGCGCCTACCCACCAGCTGTATGGCAGGCCGGATCGGGAGAGAGTGGTTGAGGGAGTTCCTTTGACTTCTCCTTGCAACGCAGAGGGAGGGATGGATTCATACGTCCGTGACTGCTGGGCACACTAACCCCCAGATTTCTAACCACTCCTCATAACCTTTTTTTTTCCCAAAACTTCCTTTCCTTCATTTCCTAAAAAGACCCTCCACACAGCATCCCCAAAGATGACATAGGCCCTGAGGTGAATTAAATCTATAAAAAAACTCATAAAATTATGGTGGTTTAAAATCTTATTACAATATTTTTTATCAAAATGCTTTCAAAAACTTCACTTTTTAAATGAAGGACCCAATATGAGTAGTTGCTTTAAAAATAATTATTGTATAACATATTATTACATACCTAAAGGAAAATTTTCTCGTTGTTCCAATGAGAGACATTCAGAAAAGAAAGGTTCTTGTGATAGCTTTGTCTAAGTTTGTGATAAGATCTTAATAGCCAGGTAGTCTGCACTTTCCTCTTCTCTCTCCTGTTCCTCAAGTTAAGCTCAGCCTCATTTTTTAAAATTTGAAATGCAGGAGTCCACAGCCTTTGGATAAATTACTGTTAAAAGGAAGACACGTCGAACGAAAGACAAGATCATTTAAATTAAGAACACGATTTTTCCAGGCTTTGGTTAAGAAAAACATATTAAATATTTATCTCGTTTAAAATTCACAGATACTCGTACATCAAAAAGCTTACAACAAAGGGAAGCATTAGTGATGTAGGGCGAAAGTTTTTGCTCCATTGCTTTATATAATACGTATTCTTCAAGAGGCATTCAGCACCTTGTGCTTTTCAAATATTATTTTGTGCGACCTATCAACGTGGAATGCAGTAATGAGAATCTCATTTTTCTGGAGCTGACAAAACAAGAAACAAATCAAAGGCAAAATATTTTATCAATCAGCCTTAAGTTCCGACACGTTCCGCTTGGATGATTATTTCATCTTTGTAAATAAAGCCAAAGACCCTCAGGCCTATGGACCACGGATAAAAGAAAAGTACAGTAGTTCTAAAATAAAACTACCGATGTAGGTAAACCTTCTATTATACTTTCAGTTTATATATACAGTTGGGTGTATTTGGACAATATTGATTTAGCATTTTCCTTAATCGGCAGCGTCCTAAAGGAGTATATACTCTATACGAGCTCATATTCTTTTTTTGGTTGTAATACATAATTGTATTCTATAACTAAATACTAGTTGTTATCATACATACTTTGTTTAATGCACATTCTTATTTTGTTATCAGTATATTAAAACGTGAAGCAAAAACTGTACCCCCTTTTGTACGTTGCTGTACCCCTTTTTACGAAAATTGCGCGGACGGAGGGGTATGAAATTTCGCACACTTATAGTTCATATAGAGAAAGAGTGCAGAATGCTAATATTTTTTTTACATTTTGCATAAAAAATACATTAAATTTAAATTAATTGTGGTCGAGTTTCTTAAATTTATTGTGACCACTAGTTATTATAATTACCTGTGTATCACTGTGTAATCTAATGTATCACTTGATTGTAAAAGCCATTTTATGGCGTTCAAATAAATAAATAAATAAAATGAAGACATATTATGAATGGTGACCGGACAACTCGGAATGAAATCAACTCAGAACCATCTCGGATAAATTATTTAGATAAAAAAAGGTTAAATAAGTTACGTTACGTTAGAGTTATCGGCTTATTTGAAATTTTTATTTTTATAGCTTTTAAGGACTTGTCAAGGGAGGTGTTGAGTTGACTTTATTCACAGTTGGCATGGAATCATTACGAATACATCTATTTATAGGACCGAACATCTGAATATGTTGATCAAATCTAAGATTTTGGTTTTCATAAAAAAATCAATTAAAATTACTTATTTTGGATAAAGCAATGGTTTCAATACGCTACCAAAATAATATTTATCTGCAAAAAATTACTGTCTTAAATAACACAGTAAAATGTTAACAAAGCGAAGTCAAGTTCTAAAAATTACACTAAGCTTTAAAAATTAGCATTAATTGGTTTAGTTCTAGCTCACGCATCTAAACTATTTCTTCACGGCACAACTAGGAATCACTGCAGTGACATATTTTCTGAGACTCCAATTTCCAATTTGCGGTGTGGAATTAAATTGTTAGTGACCGACCAAAACTAGATTCTTAGCTGAAACCGAAACCGAAATCGAATTTCGGCTTGTGTTCTAGTTTCGAATGACAATGAATTCGAAATTTATTTAAATAAGTAAAAAAAAAACTCTACCTGTAAGCCGAAATTAGCCATTTTTATGTTAAAGTTGTTAGAATTCATTCAAGATAATGATAAATAAAATGCGTAATTAATAAAATACCTTTTAGACGGTTTTCGTGGTGGCTGGGTAAGACTCTCGACTCGCAATGCGAAGGTCGTTGATTCGAACCCGGCGTGCGCCAATAAATTTTATTTCATTAATGTGTGTTATTTCACAATGAATTAATTAAAAATAACATATACTAGATACTCCCAGTATCTCCCTGGCGTAAGACCACCATTCAGAATTGAAACGCTGCTTGAAATGGCTTTAGCCGTGTTTGGTGTCCCATTTCTGTCCTCACTACCTTCAGTCTCACAACATACCCCATATGGGGATGCCATAGTCTCATAAGCTCCAGACGGGAGCAGTTGGGACTCTTCTTTGGTATTCATATAAATAAAAAAATTTATGAGTAATTTTTTTTATTATTTATGGTTTTTTGATTCGTTGTTTAACAATTCTTCAATATATACACGGTACTTTATTTTAAAGGAATAATAAATATACAAAGATCTTAGAACTACTAACCGAAGTAAGCAAATCAATCTTGTCTTCAGTCTTCATGTAGCTTTTTATACGATAAACTTTGACAAAAATAAAAAATATTTTAAAATACAAGCTCACTCAACTTTGAATTTAAAGGCAACTTCTATAAAAGTTTATTTTAAATTCAAGGCGTACACAATATGCGCACCCGAGTAAATCCGAACGTGATCGGGTACAAACATCACGGACGCAGGTTTCCGCTGTGCCGAAATTCCGCTAATTTTTGGTCGAAATCGATGTTGAAACTCGTTCATTGGCTGAAACTGTATATTTTCTTTGTGAAATTAATGTCGTTCCTAATATATGGGACCTAATATAAATATCTTCTAGAAATTGAAATGCTAACACTTCAGAATTTCTGTATTGGGCCTAAGAACCTGCACCACATAGAATTTCTAAGATAAAAAACAAATAATAAAATGATTTTACTTATAAGTTGGTTTTATGATTATAAAACACCTAACGTTATTTAAACTTGAAATATTGATTTTTGATAGATTGATAATGCAATATCTCAAACGCAAACGCAACAAAAATAGGAATGCATTTAATTTTTAAAAACTCTTGAATGTTATATCCATCAATATAATATATCACTAAAGAAGAAGATAAAAATAATAAATCTTAATAATGCATGAAACAAAACAATACTCAGAAAAATAAGAGGCGTCGCAACTTACCGGGACAAAAAAATGATTATTCATTTAGAATTTTAGAATAAGTCAACAGGTGTTGCGTATAAATAAAATCGGATATATTTATCCGAGACACTACCAAGGTTACGAATAAATTCGTTAAAGCACTTTGTAATCATTAAAAAAAAGCAAAAATGATAGCTGCCAAAAATATGGGGAAATTTTGTTGAAGACCATTTTGTTCATTCCGAATTTGAAATACGAAATCGACAAAAATGACAGAAAAAAATATAGGTCCCAATGACCGAGTTAGTTCAGGTGCAGTTTCCCGGTAAGACAAGAAATTCTGGGTTCGAGAACCAGTTGCGACCGAAACCTTTTTATTTTTTCGATTTTTTTCTATTTCGTGTTTCGTTTAGATTTATTAGTATTATCTTCTTCTTCAGAAATATTAATATAATTATTAAAAAATCCTCCTACTTCAAATACTGTAAAATCTAGTAAAAATCTAGTAAAATATGAAAGCAATTTTTTTTTTTGTATTCTACTGATTTGAATGAATTGTCAGTAAGAAGTCGGAAATCCAACAAATCAAACAATGTGCAATCAATTTTATTTAGTACAATAATTCACCTCGGTAAAAGCATGATGGCTGATATAATTGTATATCAGATTACATAAAAAAATGAGGAGGTTAAAAATAAGCCTTCAAAGATTATTCCTGCGAAGTTTTTCAAACAGCTTACACCGCTGAAAGTGCAGGAATTCCCTGCAGAAAATGCTTATTTTAAAAGTCAGAGCAGACCAGTCTAGGATTTTTCAGTAACGCGTCTAGCCGTGATGAGAACCGACGCGACGCGACAGTATGGACGTGGTACGTATCTTATATTTCAATTTAAAGAAAGTTAAAAAATATATATCTCCGGGCTGGCGGCATCGCGTCCCTTCCCGGGGGAAATCTGCTGCCCCATACGGCGTCGTGTGACGTCACATCCGGCCACTTCACTCTATGGGGCACTTCCTCTACAAAGTCATTGTACACAGGATGTAGAGATCCCTTGAATTCTTTGAAACCTTCTCTGGGAGAAGGATCTTCGGACAAGAACCTTGTAATCACGAATCTTTGAAGGTTTCTTCGTACTATTCACTTCACTATCTACAAGTGAACCTGTACTTATAAGTACAAAGATGTAGGGGGTTGAACAGGTTTTTCATACCATGACTTGGATGGGGAAAAGACGGGAATTGATACAGACCTACAAGTCTAATAAAAGATTTATGAAAATCCTTTCCCATACAATTTGGCAATACAATTACTTTTAACCGCATCGTTGATACTTTTAATGAAAAATAAATTTTTATGATAGTTAAAAATATGAAATAAACCTTACTGTAGAATGCAGAATTTAAAAATTGAATTTAAAAATATGAAATAAACCGTAATGCAGAATGAAGAATTGCTTAAACAGTGTAGACAGTTTCCCTAATAAAGTTTTTGATTATAGTAGTTTGAGCAAAATTTTAAAAACAACAAATTTCAGTCATAAAAAATACTCTTTTCGGAGTGGAAAGTAAGCCCGCAGAGTAAATAATATTATTAGATTTTGAATCCCAATGAAAATGGGATGGAATTGGTCAGTGATCCATGTTTTCTAATGGAACTGGAGCTGAGATAATATTCATTTTGCGGAACGCGGACACGGGCTAGTGAGAGGATTATAAACGGCTTACAGTGCAGTATCACTAAGGTTTGAGTTTTTTACATGTAAAAAATATGTTTAATTAACTGGATTAAAAATATCGACCGGGAATACTTGGGTACTAATTGTGTATTTCATTTAGCCAGGTTTGATTAATTTTAACGTGAAATAATAACGCTAGTTCATACTACATACTTTTTGGGGGTTTTAAAAAGTACTTAAAAGTAAATTAAGACGATTATTTTGAAATGTTTGAATTTTGTTTCATTTTTAAAATGTACATACATAAAATGTTAAATTAGATGATTTCATTATCTTTTTTAGTGGACACGTTAAATCCTAAAGTCGGAAGGGTTTTATTTTTTTCACTCAAATTCGAGTGTGAGAATTTTTATAATATTACTAGCGAGTTCCCGGCATGCGTTGCTATGCATATATGCATTTGCGTTGCTATATATATTAATAAATAAATTGTTTCTCCCTGCGTGTCCTTTCCCATTCGTCCAGTACCTATTCCGCTTCCCTTTCCCCTCACGCATTCCCCCTCCCCCTTCCCGCCTTCCCTCTACCCTCTCCAGTTTCCCCGTCCCACGAATCCCCCTCCCGAGTTCTTTTCCCCCCCTCTCGAATTTCCCTTCCCCTCCCGCATTCCATACATTCAATTCTAGTAAAGTCAGTTTTCAAACAACTCGTGTGCCACCTATAGCAATTTTTTTAATATAAATTTCATAATGCCAGAGCTCATGAGAATTCGCTATATATATACATCGCTAGAGAATTCAACCCGAGGTATTTGAATCTGTCCACCTGTTTCAACAACACCCGAATTCTCTAATTATTGTTTTATGTAGTCTTGTTAATTACTGACGATATCTTCTGTTCTCTTAAATAAAATAAATAAAAATTACATACCATGATCCTCAGTTCAAAAATAGTTACAATCCAGCGTTCTGAAGATACTCAAGCCGAACAAAACTTTGCAGTACAATCCAAACATTTTTTGAAGCAATTGAATTTCACCACAATTTAACAGTTTCCGCATTTGAAAAAAAGAATTTTACATATTACGCAATAAATGTCATCAAGGCTCAAACATTAATTATAAAATGTAATACATATGTTCTGCAATAATTAACGTTTGAGTTGTTAATTAACAGGCCTATTGGAATGAAAATGACCTCTTTTAGTCAGTGATTGGCCAATTAGTAGCCTAGATAAATTGTTGATAGTTGAAACGAAATATCGCGTAAATCTGTAAACTGTAATATTATTGTAAATTGATTAAGTTTATACTATTTATATAAAGTGAAAATATTTACTGTACCAACTGTCCAAATAATCATTATAAAGATAGAAATCTATTTCACGGATTTGTTTACCTATGCCTACCCTATTAATATAATTTCACAAATCACAAATCACAAATTTCATTCCCATTCATCATTTGCAGAGCTTGTTCGAAAATGTTTACAAAGCAAATGATTTCGATTTAATATTTATTATATCAATATTATGTATGCATCGAAAATGTGTGATTTAGGCTATTTTCGTCAAGTGTGTAGTTGAGTAAATAAAAAACAATAACAAAGATTATAATTTTTTCTATTTTACTCCTTTATCTTTTCAAAAATATTCTTTATATGTGTTAATTATAATTGCCACACTTAATTATGATTAGGACATAACATTATTGTATAATTGACCAACATATCTCAAATGAATTAATATACACTATTATTCGATCGCTATTCGCATTGAACGTAAAAAACCTAAGTCAAGCCAAAGTCTGGTCTGTTTGTAAATACATTTTATGACACCTCAGACAACTTATCAGCTCGTAAAATATACCTATTGTCAAAAACATATTTTTTAAATGGAAATTCGACAGCCGTCGCTTCGAAGGCATATTTGCATCCGGGAAAGGGGTGCATTCTGTTTGCCGGAGACGTCACTAGAGGGCAGCAGAGTGTCACGCCTCGCAATTTATATTCATATAAAGCCGGGAAACAAAGGCAAACAAGTGCAGAGCTAGGTGCTGGTACTGGTACCTAGTACTGCTGCCTTTCCTTACTCTTGCGGGCGCCTGCTGCCAACACGGAGGCCAACGAGCGAAACTTTGATAAAGAGTAGCAAACCGGCATACGCTGTGTGCCGATGCATGTTTCAATCAGAGCAAAAACGAGTTTTCAGTTTTGTCAAACGACTTTGAATCATTTATAAAATAAAATCTTGCGACAACATAAAAGGTTCAGACGGGACGGATTCGCTGACGCGTTTAGTTTCTCTCGGGCATTGGCATCTGTTCAAAGGGATTGAGATTCGTGCGGATTCAACGGAGCGATCTACGCACAACATCGGCAGGAAATGGTGGTGGAAGCAACAGATTATATAAACGGATTGAAGTAATTATTGAAAAATGGACATCGTAGCGTCAGTTGAGATATTAGGTATCAGTATTTATTGGAAGATGGAGGTTGTCGGACCAGTGCACATGTGGAAGTTGCATTTGAATCGATGCCACTACAGGTTATAGCTTCAGTAAAAACATAAGGTAAAAGATAACTTTTGTTTGTGGTTGCTCTACAAACGTTCGATCAATTCGCGCGGAATCGAGTTTTGGGCGAACGATTGGTAGCGGAAAGCGCGCTGATGAAACGCGGTCATGGGTTAATGAATGTAGAAGATCGATACTATTTGACATCGAATGCATTCCGTGCGGACGATCGCCTCGAATGATTCAACATAAATTGGTCAATAGGAAACCAGCAGATCGAAAGTCTGCCTCTACATTATTTGATCCTAAAATGGGCTAAATACATGTTTGATCTGCATGGGTAAATGGCGAATATTATTATTAAGACATTAATAGAAAAAAAACCTTCTTGGTGTCTTTATATGATGCGAAAAACGGTATCTGGAAGAAATCACACAGCCGTGAATTGCACTTACCAACATTATTACCCTGCCATACACCTACTGTAATTACACTCTTCAGAAAAATAGTTTTTTAATCATTTTAAATTGAAGTGCGTTTAAATGTGTGCAAAAAATTCATTTAAAAAAAAAAACAAAAGTTAAGTTAGGTTAAGTCAGATTTCACTCCTTGTGTAATTTTGTCCGTGTAATTCTAACTATGTCATAGGTAGATATGTGAAATTCACGCCATTCAGATGAAATAAGGGAAGACTTAGTGACGCAGTTCTTCGTGGCTTCAAAATATACAGTTGCACGCAGCCAACAAGATTGCCCTCCTGATTATCATCCTCCAGTAGACAAAGAAGATGGTTAAGTGTCGAAATTATAAACGAATATCAATTCAAGATTGTAAAAAACTCCACCATGGAAGACTATTATAGGCATGTTGAAAAAGATAGCGGTGGGATAAGTCTCTCAGATAATGAAAATTTGCTTCATAGTCAGTCCTCAACATGTTTATTTTTACATTATCTTAACATGGGAGGCCCTGGGGTAAATAATTTCCATCAGGGCCTGTTTCATTTTAGGGGATGCTGTGTGTTGGATCATTTTAAGGAAAGGAAGGAGAGGAGGTTCTGGTAAGGAAAACGGTACGAAGGAAATCTGGAGGTCAGTGTGACCATTCCTTCAACTACGATGGGTCGAGGGAGTCCGGATGGAGAGGTCAAAAGACGTAACTCAACTAATTTCCTTCGAACCGGCCCGCCACGCAGCAGGTGGGCAGACGCAGGGCACCGCCAAAATTCCGAACACATCCCACCCCATGATCCCGAGTACCCATGCTAAGTCACCAATGTAGCGAACCAATTAAGGTGACCTATGTCAAAAGTAATAGTTATCTAATAAATGGTACTCAGGACGGAGGTGCCCAAAGATTTTGAAATATAAGAGATGTGCTTTCAGCAGTTTTTACTGTGTTTCCCAGTATCGCCGATATTGTTAACAAATACAACTGTACACCTTCAAAAAATCAACTAAATGAAGGAATTCTTTCCGTATTCAAACTATATTGTTAACCAATACTACTGCACACCTTAAAAAAAAATTCCGTATTCAACTTTCCGTATTCAAACTATTCCCACTCGAAAGTAATCCCGCCGACAGTCGGACGGACACCATAGCTCTTGTACTTGAATATCTTTGGCGGTGCCCATACCCGCCCCCCAAATTGTGGGTTAAACATACGTAGCTTAAAATCATACATTTGGTTTTAAAAAGGTAAATTCAATTTGAAATCTTATTAGTTAGTTATCAATTTGCTTGAAATTATTTTCGAATATTAGCCGAAAAAATTAAAAAAGGTTTTTTTTTCACAATTTTCATCGCTTGTTTCGTACCAGCCTGTGTGCGAGAAAAAGCAATTAGTGTAGCCCGGGGCTGTCTTTGTGGTAGAATGAATTTTAAATAACGTATACACTGACGCTCTTCCCCCGTGACGTCACACATACATCCCGATCTTTTACATATTACCTACATAACCATACAATTACGAAGCAACTTGTTTGATGCACTCATTTCGATTACACACAAGTTCACTTAGGATGTTTCAAACTAAGTTTCACGTGAGAAGTTATTTTACCTACAACCCGGCTTCACCAGCCATCCGCCATTTGTTAATTAAAAAATCGCTTGAATTTAACTTTAAAACAAGGAAAAATAACGCAAAGAAGTCTTCAATACATTTTTTTAAAACAAAAAAAGGATTGATTATTTAAAACCTCAATAATTCAAAATTCATTGTGCACATGATTTAGAAATATGATAATGGAGATATGGGAAATTTTTAAACTTCGATTGATAAAAATTGAATTTTAATGCACATTTTCCCGGTTATACCGACTGAAACCGATGTTTCTTTTGGTAATTACGTTTAAAAGTAGTTTGCTTTTCAAAATCTACGCCTATTAAAAGTATAGCGGCGTGTGGCGGCTTATTGATTATTTACCCCGAAATCAAATGCAACATGGAAAATTTTTCTTCTCTACGAACAGTATATAACAGCGTGTAAGTATAAAAAAAATCAACATTCTAATTCGTTTGATATTCATACCAACTTATTATTAAGGTATTTTGGTAATCGATTTTAGTTTTAAAATTGGTAAATAATTCACATTAAATTATAATTCCGGGGCCAACTGTCGGGGGAACAACTGTCCAGTCACCATTATCAAGTGCATTTGAAAGCCAGAAATATTGTGAAAATAATTTATTAGAGTAGATATTAGTGAACATAATTTATTAGATTAGATAAAAAGGAAAAATCAAAATCACCCTAATATTATACTTTCAAATCTAACACTGTGATAAAAGTGGGTCCATGAATGTTGATCCGCCGACAATTGGTCCCGCGGCGTACTTACTACATACAATCTGCAGTCGCTTTAGGAAAAATACGTTATACCTAATTATATAAAATATAACTAAGTGACCCCGTAAGGATGTGCAGAAAGGGTGTACCGCCGAATAACAAAAGAAAAAAACATATTTTCATTAAAATGCACCAAGGAAAAATCTGCTTCTCTATTTACTGTATGTACCAGCATAAGTACAAAAAAATCGACAATGTGGATAAATTCCTTTGATATTCATACCAACGCATTATTAAAGGTATTTTTGAAGTCGAACTGAATATCTTTTACGTTTGAAATTGGTGAATAATGCACATTAAATTATAATTTTCGGGTGATCAATTGTCGGGTCACCAATAAAAGTATGATGTAGAACTAGATAGGGTACATTGTGTTAGTATTAAAAATAAATAACTTTACTTTTACAAGCGCCCTGTTTTAGCGTACGCTGCCAGCGCAAACACCCTTATACCTTTATGTGCTCTTGAAAAACGGCAAAGGATGTTTATAGGTAGCGCAGACAGTAGACACTGTACACTGAACACTGAACACTATATGGCGTACGTTGTCAACGAATAATGGTCGTGCTCGAATGTGCCACACCGTGTCCTCGCGTATTTCATCTGAGAGACGTGTGACGGGTGGCATTTCAAAATTACAAGGATTTTCGGCTGACATTTGAAAGAAGGACTCCGCAACAAAGAACAAATTTGCTGAA
This sequence comes from Glyphotaelius pellucidus, assembly GCA_936435175.1. NCBI lineage: Eukaryota > Metazoa > Arthropoda > Insecta > Trichoptera > Limnephilidae > Glyphotaelius > Glyphotaelius pellucidus. The sequence goes on from OW386537.1 coordinate 24,339,189, forward strand.
ACATACGTCATTGTGATCTTGTTTAAATGTAATTATTTTTCAGAAATATTTAATTTCATGAGTGAGAAACTATTATTTACTATAAGTATGAAATACACATTACACACGTCTCTCACAAGTGAGAATGTTATCATTCATATTTTTTCCTTGGAAATATTTTATTTTATTTTATTTTATTTTATTATGCTTTACTAGCTGGTAGGTACACAGCATGCGTTGCAATGCCATATTCAAAGAAATAAATGGTTTCTGCCTGCATGTCCTTTCTCGTGATCCCATGCTCCTCTCTATCCCCTTCCCCTCCCGCTTTCCCCTTCCACCTCCCCCGCCTTCTCTCTCCCTCCCACCTTCTTCGTTATCTTGCCCCTCCCGCCTTCCCTCTCTGCCGCTTAAATATATGAAATACTCTTCTACTAAAATTCAATATTCTGTAAAAATTTTGAGTCAATCCATCGATTACTTTTCGAGACAAACATACGGAACCTAAATTTTTACATTTATAGATATCATATGATCGGTAGATACGTTATACATATTTTATATTCTCACTGCCAAAAGTATCATAGTGATTTATATTAGGGGTATTATGTTGTGTTGCGCTACCTCCTTGTTCAGTCAACGTTTCGGTCGGCATCAGGGCAGTTTCGGTCCATTATCAGGGCAGATGTGTTATGATGGACACTGTAACGCTGTCCGAAACTTTGGCTAAAGAAGGAGGTAGCGACATAATATCGCAAAAATAAATCATTAAAAGATAATATGTTATTTATGTCCGGCATTCCAGCTAAGCAATGAACAAACTAGAGAATTTTTATCAGGTAGTTAGTGAATGTTGGGTATTTCCTTATACTCTTTAGATCTTTAGAACACTTTAGATCTGTGGGGGACTTCTCAAATTATCTTAGGTTCACGATAAACAATCTGGTTTATTAGAGATTACGTATTTACAATAATAAGTCAGCAGACCTGCCTAGACAAGAGGTAAAAGGGATCTGGCGGCTCGCTTTTTGGAGCTTGTCCCGGTAGCCCCCGTCCACACGGGTACCCCTATCGGCCGTCGGGAGAAGTACTTCTCTGCTGCTTTCAAGGGACATCTAACCATATCACTTGAAAGTACAATAATTGGAAGGAAACTTTTTAAATACGTTACAGGTAGGTGTATTTCCTCTAAAAATCCCTTTGGCTTCACTTCTCACGTTTAACTGCAGTTAAATTACTGTTTTTGTGTTATTTATATAATTCCTATTACACAAATTTAAAAACTCTTAATATCAGTTATTTTCCACGTTTGTGAATATCGCGCATAATTTTTATTTGAATACTGCACAAGAGTCCTCCCGACTCCCAACTGCTCCCAACGGGGAAAAGAAGGAGATGGGGGAGAGGAAGGCGAAGGGAGTCTATCAGGACGATAATGATAGTATCTTCAACCCTCGAATGGGCCGCAAATATGTACACTTGATTTTAAATAAACTAATTAAATAAAATTTACTTCCGCACCCCGGGATTTGCACGTGAGACCTCCGTATCTTAGTTTACAGGACATGATCACGGAGCCCGTCTTTAGAATATTAAAATAAAGTAAAGAAACACTTACTTTTATTCGTCCTTATTGAGCGTATTTTATTCGCCCTTAAGAAAATTCAGGTATATTCATACAAAAACGCCCTGCTCTATAAAAACAGAAACACCATCATAAATCACAACGGGTAAGCAATATTGTGTCAGATTATATCAAAAAAATATTAATTATGTTATTTTTCAAAATTACTTTCTTATGAATACTAATGATGACACTCAGTTACTTGGACTGGTACACAAGAGAAACAACATCTGAATGGAACTACCTTGCTTCTCGCGTGCCGGAGAAGAACCATGAATTCCAAATGACCCGAGGGAAATCTTAGGACGCTGTTCATCCATCAGAGCTAATATCTAATATGCTGTCGTTGAAAGCAACAATTTAATGGTGTATTACTCATACAGCAAAAACAGGTGTCTTGAAAATTTTCCATAAAAAGTTTATCACCTAAAAGATACAAAGTATGATTTGATTACAATTATCTGATTATCCCAGTAAAATTTCTTGTAATAGATACTTTTCATAAAGTGATCATTATTACACTCGTGGAAAATATATTGGCAAAAAGCTGCCTTTTTAATTTTAATTTTTCTTTTTACTATAAAACACTCCATTATCAAGTTAAAGCATTATATGCCTATTTTATGTATCATTTCTATATCTTTATTATTTGATAGATACGTACCAGAAATCCATAAGTGCCATTAAATTTATTTAATTTTTTTTTGTATAGTAGTTTATTTGTAAAAGAGTCGTTAATTTTTCGAAGTGCTTTATTGCGTGCGTATTAAAATAGACAACAAAGTTGACCACAAAAAAAGTAAGCTTTTAGGAGTTTAAGAAATAAAAAAGGTTTCAATGAAAAGGTTTCTCACTACAATGAAGTTTTATTGCCACATACATAATTTGAAGTACCTACCTAAATATTTTAATTACGGCTGAATACCATCGTTTCACAAAATTAGTAGCTTTTCATAAAAGATTTTAAAAAACAATCACATTATTCATCCTACAATATGTGTGACCTTTGCTCGATCAAAAACCGAAGGCTTAACCTGTTATGATGTATCTACTTCTTTGTTAAATGCTTTGTTTGATATTAATTAGTTGAAAAATCACAGCCAACGAAAACCAAAACAAGAGGCAGGTACCCGAATTATTTATCATAACCAAATATCTACACCTTATGTACTTTCGCAAAGACCATAAGATGAAGTAGGTATGGGTTCATTAGTAGTAACTATGAACTAAGCCTCCTTTGTGGTTAGTTTTCGCGATCGTTAGCAATAACTTCTAATAATAACGTCTATGATTAATGTTCCTTTCGGCCTACTACAGACAACATACCAGAAATTGGTAATCGAGGACAGGCTTGGACAATAAATTTGTCATTCTGATAAATGTCTTCTGACAACCAATTATTATCTCCCAGTAATATAGGCACCACTAATAAAAAATCACTTATTTTCAGTTTATATTACGAAATGAATAAATTTATTTCTGATTTTGGTTACGACTATAGAAATTGTGTACCGTGTTCAACAAAAGGTCAGGACGAATTAATTATTTGACGAGTAAAAGTTTTGTTTCGAAAAACGTTTCATGAGCCCTTGATTAAATCCAGTTCTGTTAAGCTGAGACTATGGCGCGTCAAAGCTTCTTATTTCCGATGCTACCGAGTTACCGAGGGAAGGAAGCTTTCTTGTGTTATTTTCAAACTTCGCCTGAAAACCTCAAGCTTCGTTCGCGGCACTTATTTTCAGGAAATTCGTTTTATGAAAGACTTGCTCGCTATAACTGATTTTACTACTTATTTTGGAATTATACTGCCTATTTCTTATATTGTTAGCCCCCGCAATAAAAGTTCAACAGTTTTCAGAATTGTACAAAACAAGTTCTTAGGTTTTATACGGTTTTCCTTGAACCAATTCAATTGTTGCAATTTTTTAATTATTTCATTGACACCAAATTCATTTAATCTGATTTTGACACCTTAAGTGTTATTCTAAAGTAATCTACCCGGCAGAAATAATTTAGATTAACTCGATGAGCAACATTTTAATTGCAATAGTGCAATATTGTGTAAATGTTTTTTAAAAGTATATACTATTTTATGCAAATTTCATTTTTAGGTCGATGTGGGCGCCATATGGATAGAAGCAGTGGCGCGGTTGCCCCACCCTTGTCCTTGTCCCCAATCTGACCTACACTCTGCAACCACACTCTCTACATACCCAAATACTGAGAAAAATTTTCGAATAGAGCAAACGCCTGTATTCATCTGTATTTCTTCACTTGCTCTTTTTTTCATATCATGCGAAAATTTTTAAAGAATGCATTAAAAAACTACAACTTTCATAAAACAATCAGAGTTAAAGTTGAGTTTAAACTCGATCTTAGTTCACGCTGTAACTAACCTGGCTAAGCGTATTTTTAAAGTGCACTTATTTACCAGCCTTCTATTGCACGAACTTATTTCCGGTAAGCTTTGGTGGTTTTAAAATCTTAATATTTTTTTGCGTAGGTACGTGCAATACATTTTTTACAAACCTTTTGTTTTCTGCTTCACTTATTACGTTATTCAGGTTTTTGATATCGAATAAAAACTAACTCAAAACATGTTTTTGGTAAAAAGAATAGTAATCTTTCGCAAGTTTCCCGTCAAGGTTACCTATTTTTTTTACTTAACTCTGCATTCGTTCAGCGTTGATAAGTGAATACGATCATTGGAGCGTGTTTTCAATTTGATTAAATTGCAAACTAGGAACAAATGATGCTTATAAATTCTGAAAAAAAATTGTAAAGGTCATTATGAGAAACTTCACAAATCTTCACAAAGAGTGATATTATTCCATAAATTCGGATCGACTTAAGCCCTTTGTGTCTGTTTCGGCCAAACCATAAATCACCGAATTATAAATGGTCCATTGACTCTGTTTGCTGACCGCAGGCCTTTTAGCACATCCATTTCATTAGAGCCGCCAATTGCTTGGATTAATCCTCTCCTAATAAACGTCTCCCGCAATGAATGCATTAAATACTAAAGATGAACCTACAGGACATAGTTGTGAATGGTGGAATTAGGTGAATGGATTCAAATATTCATATATCTGTATAATATTTCAGCTGTCGGTTTTGTTCTACATTGCCTCACGTGAAACACGAAAAATTCACGCAATATTATATCACAATAATAAAAATACACTTTTAGGCAAATCCGTTTTATTAGATTTCCATTGAAAAAATATCATATAAAAAGTTAAATGGGTATATGAAACCTATATAGGTCTTTTTGGAAACAATTTTTCTTCGTGAATTTAGTTGCGTTGACCTGGGAAATTCGGATAGAAAAAGCTAAATGTCATGAAAACAGAGATAACCGTCCTAGAGGTTTTGTTTTTTCAGAAAAAAAAAAGTTTTCTTGTTGTTGTTTTAAACTTTCCTAATATGCTACATTTGATATTATAAAAAAAAAAAAAATATTCCACATTCCTAAAATAATTTCGTCAAAAAATCAAATCATAATTTTCTAAAAATTCGTTCAATTTATTGTTCACTTACTTAACAAAGCGCACGTAGATATCCTCGAAAAAATAACTACAAAATAATTATATTTTCACCTTCAGGCAAACAATATTAGTTTCATAAGTAATTTTTCCTTTAAGTTGTCCATTCACTCGCAAAAAGATTTGAAAGAAACTTGAGCAATTATTTCCGTTCATCCCATCGTTGAAAAATATTAAATATCGGCGCGTCTCCGATCCGAACAAACAACATATCACACCTTAAATATTTCCTATCCGTAGCGATAATCTGTAGCGGCGGACCTACGGCGTAGCATTAAGCCCCCCCTCCAAGAGCGTCGGCAGGGTGGCCTTATGTCCTTGAAGAATCACTTCCTACAAATCTCATATAATTGATGTCACAGGGGTTGCGAAAGGCTATGTCTTTATTCTTAATTCCCAACAAACGCGATCTTGTCGTCTTAATTATTCGAGTTTCGATAAACAACAGTTAAATTGTAGTTTAATGTAACGAGTTTAGTTTATAACAATGTCTTTGATATTCACCGTTTGGATTGGAGAGATAGTTTTAATTAAACTTTAACACGTAAACAATTTAAAGGTATATTTTATCACGGTCTAGCTGAAAACTTGTTAATTTTTTTAAGATAAGCCTTCCATATTTTAGAGTATTTTCTTGTTAAAAATAAGGAACAAATGATTTGGGATATTATACTATAAATGAATACCTGACATAAATGAAATAACTCTGTATGTAATAACATGTATTTGTTGGGTTTTATAATATAACGTGTATTTGTTGGGTTAGCTAGAAGAAATAGGATTCTGACAGATTCGGTCTTGAGTAAAAACCAGACTTGTGTTTAGAATGCACGAATAAAATTCCAGAACCGTTTAACCTATTACTTTTGAAGAAAGCCGTTTTCGTGTTCCAAGTGCAGTTATTAATTAGAAACTAAAAGACTACTTGCAGCAAAATTTGTGGGAAATTCGCTTTCTTGTTGGGTGTAGAATTAATTAAATCTGGGCACTTGTACACAAATTCATTCTTAAATTAAAACCAGTTTGTGTTCCCCAAATGTGGTGATAAAATTAAGGTTGCGAATTCATCTGCCGATGTATTTCTGAGAAAACCGTTCTTAATGTTACGAGTGTAGTATGAAAATCGAGTTGACACCTTATGCTACAAAATTTGAAGGAAAACCATTTGCCTGTTCCACGGATAATTTAAGTTATATAAGCTTGTGATCTCTCGAATAAATTAAAACCAGTCTCATGTTCAAAACAAGCAAGTTTGTCTGTAAACGTAATTTATTCAAAGGAAACCATTCCCGCTTTGCAAGTGCAGTTAAAAGTTCTAGTTGCAGACTCATTTGTGAACATGTTTTGTCACACATTTTTCCTTGTTTTATTCGAAAAACCTGTCAAGTTTGATACTTTTTTTAAATTTGATACATGATCAAATGAGAAAATAATAATATTCCCCATTTAAACATTTTAGTTTTGAATGATGAGAAATTCAAAAATAGACCTTTGTCAATGATTTTTCAAAAGTTCTATACCACGACTGAATTCACGAAACAAAATATTTTCTCAATAATATTAATAATATTCCTCCTTGATTTGTTTAAATTTCTTTCAAATAAAAATGTAACTTAAAAAAACAAACGTTTCTCACGTTCTGAATGCAATTTTTTTCGGTGATTTCACCAGACCACGGTCCGCACTAAAAGATCTCGCGGGCCACAGTTACCTAGTTACAACACTGAGGATTCTTTTTTAATAAATTAAATAATATTTGGTACCAAACACAACACCTTGTAAATATTTATTTCCTGCTGTGATATTAAACCGTTGGTTCGTTACGTTCTGTATTTATAGGAAAAGGAATTATTACTTTTAATAAATTTGAATAATTTAATTGTACTAAGAACGATATTAATATGAAATTTTATCTCAAGATTGACGTTTAGCGCGAGATGAAAAAAAAATTAAAAAAACCAAATCAATAATATTCATAAGTATCTACGGTTAATGGAGAGGTGAAGAGATAGCACATGTATTTGTGTATTTTTATGACAATATTTGTTTGGAACTTGTGGTGTGGAATATACTCAATTATTTTTTTCAGTAGCTCCACCCAGGAGGCCCGGTTCCGTGACTTTTTATCCCACGACAAAATATCTTACGGACAAAAAAACAGACATATTATAATGACATTAAATTATTGTTTAAAAATAGTAAAATGGGACAAAAAATAATACAGACACCTGTAAAGCCAATAAAATATTGTACAAAAATAGTGTAATACGGTTAGGTTAGGTTTTAGTAGATATTTTTTTGGAGGATGTTTTGTCAGTAGGATATTTTGTCGGGATATTTTGTCGCGGGATGAAAACGCGCATCACCGGAGGTCCTGAGGAAAATTATTTCTCTCAGGGCCTCATGTCATCTTTGGGGATGCTGTGTATGGGATCTTCTTAAGGAAAGAAAGGAAAGGAAGTTCTGGGAAGGAAAAATGTATGAGAAGTGGGTAGACTGGGGTTCAGTGTGTCCAGGCCATCCGCCGCCAGACCTAGATAAACCTCAACCCCGTGAACCCGGGCACCCCTGCTAAATCACCAAACGTAGCGAACCACTCGGGGTGACGCATGGTAGAGATGTTGGCTATCCAATAAATGGTTCCCATGGAGGCGCTACCCACACCCTCCCAAATACTTCGGGCAGGTTTTGCAAAAAAAGTAATATCAACTTAATTTTCAAAGTGTTCGTGTATCTTTTTCAACGCTGAACTACGTACGTAAGTAGATATCTACAAAGTTAAAAAAAATATAAAAAAGTGCTTCAAACTTTCAAAAGAGTATATAAAAGGTCAAATTAATATTTGTTAATCAGGAAAGTGTATTCGGCCCAAGAAGTATTTCTGGAAAGTTTATCCACAGAAATTTTAGGGAACTTCTACCTGCCGGAGTGGTTTCAATAATTCGTTAGCGTGTTCGGCAGGTGATTTGGTTAGGTTTGGTCCCAGGAATTTCGACAGCGAAGATTCAAATATTTTACCAAACGACGAGGGAAAATCTAATTACAGCATCCATCAGATAGTTTTCTAAGTATCCCCAATTTTATGTATGTAAAGGGCACATTGGAATAACAGGGTTTTTCAAAACTTTTGCGAAAGAGGGCTATGAAAGATACCTTTTGGACATGACGCGCACCAACACAAATATGAGAGAAAATACAGATAAAATAAAAATAAAAGCAAGAAATATAGGCAAGTCCTCAGCATTCTTGTTAAATAACGGGAAACATTTAAAACTGACTTCTTTCATTTTGTTTGAAGCAAAACAGTATTGAAATGAGTTTTTTGATATGTATGTCAATCTTCGATTTCAATCATGTACGTTTAATAGAGTGCATATATTATTACTACTGAATTACGAAATGTATTAAATTTTACTATTTTACTATTTAAATTATTTTCAGCACTGCCTATGCATACCTTCGGGAAAAAGTTTTAATTTTTATTACTTACACACGCTATTAAAAGTATCGTTCAGCGTTAAGTTTATTTTTACATTATTTCTTATTTATTACAATATTTTTTACAACTCTATTTCATCTGCATAACTCAAACAAACTAATTTTGATTGAAAAAGAATATAACACTTATAATCTAAATGAAAATATGAAAGAGAACAAGACACAGAAAAACAGAAAAAGACAATGGTCAATTCTTACAATGATTGTTCCAATAAAAAGAGTAGTTGCCCATAATATGGAAAAAAGAACTAGTTGAAGATAATATTGTTGATTCTAAAAATATTTGAAATATGAGATTGGCAAATATGACGGTTTGACAGAAGGTGGCAATAGCAAAATTGGTTAACGCGCACGTCCCGGTTAGACGAGAGGTCTGGATTCGAGTCCCAGTTGCGACCATTGTCTTTTTCTATTTTTCTGTGTCTTGTTCTCTTTCATATTTTTATTTAGATTATAAGTGTTATCTTCTTCTTCAATGATATATTATGTTGATGGGAATAACCTTCAAAAGTTATAAAAAGAGAGTTTTTCTTATGAAAAAAAAAACTAATTTTGCATTGAAAATTTGCGGTAGTATTAATGAACGAATCAATCAATCAATCGTTTAATTTTCTCAATACAGATTGTTCTAGAATGGACTCCAAGGCATCCGATATTTTTAGCGGGGTTTTCCTGTTGATTTTAATCATTTCTGATCTACCATAACTCTCAGACCCGAAGATATGAAGCTCTTTCATTCCGTTTTGTAGGCGTTACAAACCTCCGTTTTTTTTCACCAAAATCCATTCTCCGTAATCGCAACCCATTCCTCTGGGCGTGATTGACGTAAATGTCAAAATAAAATAAATCCGCGAAAATCAAGGTTATTGAAATCGACGTTTATTTTAGTACCTCCCTTAAACTGTGGAGCTTGATTTGTTGACGAACGGAGATAAAAAATGTACAAAAAAGCAAAAATGTATTACGTCTGGTTCGTTGATTTATAAAGATACTTAAGGGAAGGATGGGCGAATTCAAAAAATGCGATTCGCTTATCGTTAGGGCGAATTTTTTATTTGGTTTGGGTATCTTTATATTTTTGCATTTGATATATTTGGGAATTATTTATCAAATTATTAGGAGTAAATAAAACATTATTTTCATTACTTAGTACTTGGGTCGTTCGTCTTTTTAACCTACACAAAGTTGTCTCCACCAGTTAGTGGAGAAAAATTCAACAGAATTACCATATTATTATTTTATAACTACTTTAAAATCTACTGTACTAAATTAAAAATTACATTACAGAGTTGTAACTCCTCGCGATAGAAGTGTATTTCATTCAAATTACAATTGTCTTCTGCCACCTCGACTTGCGTATATTCTATAATGTTACAAAAAAAATGAAAAGACGACACAAAATATAAAACTATTTCTAAACTCCAAAAAGTATAACCTATCAAGTAACAGCGATTATTATTTTTAATGATGTTTAATAAAATATTTTTAAAAATCTCAAAAACTTGTCTCCTACAACTTTTATTTCGTACGCTAATTCGGTCACGTGGGTTGTCATTTGAAATAGGTATACATGCAGCTCGTGTTTGTCACCCCGAATAGGCTTTTTAGGCCTCCTTTCCCCCTTGCCACAATTTCCCCCCTGAGATCCAGAGAGAATTCATTTATAGTAAAAACAAAATGTGACAGTGGTGGAAATGTGACAGAGTGGTGGAAATGTGACAGAGTGGTAAAAGTTATGAAAGTTAAAAAGAAAAACAACCAACTTGGTAAAAATATTCAAAATCTAAAAATTGATTTTTTACCCATGCTTTATTAATATGTGATTATAATTAACAAGAACACTTATCTACTCTAAGTCTATGTATTTCTTGAAATAGGTTGTGAACACATTCGTATTACAAGAATGAGTTTACCCACTTGAACGGAAACAAAATATTACCAGGGATATTTCTACTTTCATTTGCTAAAGGTTAAATTAGTTAGTATCTACTAAATGTTATACGGCATTGAAATCAAATTAACAATTATTATTTGCCTTACATTAAAAGGGCGACACTTTGATGCATCATAGATAGGTAAAACTGATGCTATTTTTACCATAAAGTCTTTTTTTATAAAGACATGATCGAATGTGGTCCATTGCATGTAAAATGATATATAAAATTTGTTACTTAAATTGAACTGAATTGTAGACCTTATTATAATTTTTAATAACTATTATTATCAAATTGAATTGCTTAATTTAATAACTGTAAACAATATGTAAACTTCACCCGCCATAACACAGGGACCTTAGCATGGCAATAACACCAATCTGTAAACTTCACCCGCCATAACACAGGGACATCTCTAGCATGAAATAACACCGCATTTTTTCAATGTATAAAGTTCTTTAAAAAAAAATTACAATATTTGGTCACTCCATTAAAAATTATCTCTGTGAATTATTAAATTTATTTTACTTTCTAGAAAAACGGTATTCCTTTGTTAACTAGTAAGGGTAGTTAGTATATACTATTATATGCGATACTGAATAAAACGGAAGGGCTCCTTTGGAGTCTGTAGCCACGGCAGAGAGAACAAGTACAATAACTTGTCTAACTTGTTTTATCAATAATCCGACTAGTGAATATTTGGCGAAGTTTGCTAATGAACCACTGACATTATTTGTAACAATGAAAGCAATGACAGGCCAGTAATTAAACTGAGCCACGCGACTTGTTAAACAAATATCCGCGAAAAGTTATGCGACGGTTGTTTGTAGGGAGAACGACCAATATTGAAACAGAGCTCTTGCAAATCAGGGTCTCATGGAGTATAAAGTTTACGGTGAAATCAGGCGCATGTGAGTGGCGAAGTTAAGGGATTTATGTTATCATTGTGAATGTTTTGGTGAATAGACCAAATACATAAAATAGCGAATGGTAGAATTGTGATATTTCAAGCTGAACTAGGTTGAAGTTAAACATTTTAAATGTGCTGTAGTTGTTAAAAATTAAGAAAGTTTCGTTTAATCTAAAATGACGAAGTTTAAATTACAATTTTTTAATCAAGTTCTCAAAGGAGCGACGAAGGTAAAAAATATTACTAATATAATAAAGCGAATTTATACATACCAAGATGTGAATAACGAGAATTTACTATTTATTTATTTTTTATTTATTTAATATTTGTATGTTTTTTATAAGTAAACTTTTTTTTTACATAGTTGTAAAATGAATTTAATAATAGCCTTTCCTCACCATAAAGAGACAATGTTCTCGTGTTTGGTGAGGGAATTAATGCTTAAGTTTAGGTAATCATTTGAGTAAGCAAATAATAAGACACGCAGTGACTGGCGCAGTGGCCCGGAAAGCTGAAGGTCCTGGGTTCGAGTCCCAGAGGTGCCTGATTTTTTCTGATTTTTTGGTTTCCAGATTTTTGATTGAGTTTCGCTTTTGTCTTAATTTAATTAAATATTACTTATTTTAAATGTGATTTTTGCTGTCTCAAAATATATTTAAAAAATTCATAGAAATCTACATATAACTACAGCTTTAATTTTTTTTTAATTTGATTTGGTGTTTTTCAATACAACACGATAGTAAATTAAATGCCTTTACTGTACAATTTTATTATTTGGAACGACGCGGCGCTCAATTAAGGTTGAAGGTACGACTTTCGTTTGATTTATTTTGTCACTCAATAAAAATACACTCCTTTCACTTAATGTATTTTTCTTTTGTATAATATTTTGAAAGAGTTCTCAGATCTTTTGTTCTGGCAATAAATAAATGCCTGCTTACACAGTGATATTTTTAATAAATTTATTTTTGTCGGAAAGAAATCCTATTATCCAAAAATATTTTAGCCTTGCGTTCCTCGAGGAAGTTGACTGTTGAATGCTCAGGCGTAGCTGAGAAGTCGTAATTACATATTTATCAATAATAAGTCTTAAAATGCTTATCACAAAAATTTGCTGTGATCTATATAGAAAGTGATACAAATAAAACAGGTTCTTCTGGTGAGCAATTCGCGAAACACCAATATCTATCTATATCTATAAATAAATATGAATATAAAAATGAAAGGATGTTTGCTTGTTTCTTGGCGGTCCCTAAACAATTAATCCGATTGCGATGAAACCTTGATTAGTTGTTGTGCGCACGCCAGCGATAATTTCTATACATTGTGGTGAGCCCTGGAGTTATAAAATTTGTATATAAAAATTGCAATGGGTGGCATGCGAGCTGTTTGAAAATTGAATGTACCGGGACTGAATGTACGGAACGCGGGAAAGGGGAGGAGAACGCGGGCGGGGGATTCGTGAGATGGGGAAGCGGTAGAGGGGAGAGGGAAGGCGGGGAAGTTGGAGGGGGAGGAGAGGAGAAAGGGTGGGAAGGGGGGGGGGGGCGGAAGAGGAACGGGACGAATGGGAAAAGACATACAGGAAGAAACAATTTATTTATTAAGTGGCATTGCAATACATGTCGTGAGATAGTATTTTATAAATTATTTACTTAAATGATGTGCAGGTCGTCATCGATCTGTATTTTTTTTTATCTTACTTACAATATTTTTAAATATACTTTAACCTAATAATCAAGTCCCAGTAAAGTTTTTCCGGGCGAGGTGTTCACGATATGCTATAATCAATTGCGCATAGCGAACTCTCGTTTTAACACGGACTGGTCGAGCGCTTTGCAATTCATCTCTCTGTATTTTTTGTTATTGCTATATTCCAGTTCCAAGTCATATCTGAACACTCTGTATACGGTACGTACCGACCGGCTTGAAGAAAGTTTGAAAACCGAATTGTGATTGAGATTGTGACATTTCTTTGAACAAATTGTATTATTTTTTAATTGAGACTAAAAATTTGAAGTTAAATATTTATGGTTTATAATAAGTAGGCAAGTATTTGAGTGCCTACTAGGAGGTACAAATATATATTTACTCAATACAGCATTTTTATTTTACACTATAAACACACACGCAATCAATGAGATAAATATCGTCACTTCATTTGGATAGAGTTCTAACTTCACTTCACCTTGTTCTGAGATATGAGGTGTCAAAGTTTGCAAAGACGATTTCTCATAATCTATTTACCAATTACTGACTTTGAAAATGTTTAAATAAAACGTAAACTTAACAGTTTATGACATAACAAAATTGCAAATAGAACCATGCTCATTACTGTGTGGCAGGCCAGATTGGGAGAGATTAGTCGAAGGAGACTTTTTGGGCTCTCCAGCATGACTCTTTTGGAACATAGTCTTGCACCTCAGCGGGAGGGATTGATTCATACGTCCGTTACCTCGGACACTCTAACCCCCAGATTCCTACCCACCCTTCCTCCTTCCTTTCATAAAAAGAGCCTTCATACAGCATCCCAGTGATGATATAGGCCCTGACGGGAATTATTTTCCTCTGGTCTCTTGTGTGGAGCTAATATTAAAAAACTGAAATATAAGGTAACTACCACTTCCTCCAGTAATTAAAAGTAAATATATAATGTAATTAATTACAACACTTAAATACTTGTCACACATAAACATAAATAAACACGTAAACACCTCAGCACACGTTCTCCTAGTGAGGTGTTCACGAAACATACAACAATACTTATCCACAGTTTCACCTTCACAAACCTACCTTAGACCCAACATAATAAAATTGCAAAATATATTATGTAAAAATGTTTTCAAAATTGATATATTATGTAAAAATGTTAATTAATAGGTAAATACTGTAATACATAGAAATAAATAAATAAATAAAGAAAATTAAAATTCAAAACTCGTTAAAAAAATTATTACCTAACACTGAGCGAGTTATTCTATGGATGTTTACTAGAAAACCAAGATAAAGCCCTTCCACACAGCATCCCCAAAGATGACATAGGCCCTGAGGGAAATTACTTTCCTCAGGGCCTCCTGTGTGGAGCTCATGTAAAAAAAAAAAGGAAAAGGGACGTCAAGACCGGCAACCGACCACCTGGATATTATAAAATATTAACAATATTATAAAATATTGCACTCTTATCACTATTCGTCCCTAGAATTTTCAGAATTTTTTTAAAGTTCTTCTTTTTAACGTGTTTTTGACCCCTTCATTATTAAACCCTTAGAGTGTTATGGGCCAAATTAAAAAAAAAAAAAAAAAAAAACTCCGCTAAGTATCTACTAACAAAACCAGCAATACAACCCAATGACAAATTTAAAGTAATCCGTGGTCATTTCCCCTCTCCAATTCACGATGGTCGTTAGGGTCCCTTTTGGACTATTTGGGCAAATAGCATAATGAAAGTTATATCTCTGGAGGCTCAGAAGAACCTCTCGAATGAACTGAAAGCCATAACTATCGATTTAGTCTTCAACCTTAGCGTATTTGACTTTAGGTTAGGTAAGTTTATATCTTATTTTTGAGAGCTTCGTACTCGAAACTTCGGAACCATACCAAAATACTCGAAATGATTAATTGTGCATTTCCAGCACTCGTGGGAGAAGAAACTTCAGAACTCTGGTATGCTTGTCTTAAAAGGCAGAACTAAAATAAGATGTATTTAACATAAGAGAGAATTTTAAGGTTGGGAAATGCTTGGCTATCAAGATCTGCCAACTAAATATACGTAGGTCAATCCATTTTAAACTGAGTTTGGATTCTGAAAGTTGGTTTCTTTGAAAGGGTGATATTTATTGAGATCTTTCCCTCTGCAACGTGGTGCAAATTTTTTAAGGTATAAGGTCTTATAATACTCGTCGGGGCACTGTTTATCCCAATATTTCTTTATGGTGTTGATACATGGAGGCTTGGAAGCTTAAAGGATACGAATAGTCTATCTCGTTGCTTTGGGCTGATCAAGTATAATAGGTGGCATGTTTGATTTACAACGACTTGTCTGGGGCCCAAAGGTCATTGTTGCCCTGTAACAAAACTACGAACACAACCTCTGTATCAATGTCGATATCCATGACTTTCCGTGCAGCGCAGGGTCCGTGCAGAATGTTGAACTTCGCTCATGAGAGCAATTGGAGAGGGTTCCACGATCAGCAATGAGGTAACGACTCAAGCTAGTCTCACACGCAAGCTATAATACTTTCATGTTTGTCGACTTGGCCTATTTTACCATACCGTATATATGGCGAGCGATATGGTGAAATAGCTAAGCCCACATACATAATTTATTTATTCAATTTAATTGTATTTTTGTACAACATTACAGATTTAGGATCTAATTCGTTATAACAGTACCGTTTAAATAAACAATGTATTTGCAGTGATAAAAACATTGTAAGTACGTTAAAGGACATGAAAACATATCGATTTTTTGATTAGCTGTATTTAAGAAGTCTTCTTCTTTCTTCTTCCTTGCACTGTCCCAACTCATTGCCTAGGTAGGCTGTTAGGAGTAGGGGTGGCTCTTTTCGTTCTCGGGCTATATCTTGGTTCTGAATGTCGTTTTCATCCAGGCCGTTTATCTGTAATATTTTGGAGCATTGAGTCATCCAGGAGTTCTTCGGTTTTCCTCTGGATGACTGTCGATGAAGCTCCATAGATATTGCCTGCTTCACTATGTGGTCTGGTGGTCTCAGTCTAATACTGCCCGTACCATCTCAGCTGTCGTTCTCCCAGTTTACTGTGTATGTCCGTGACATCCAAGCTATAACGAATGCATGAACTTTTAATCCTATCTTTGGATGTGATACTTCTGTCGACCATTCGCATTTCTGCTGTTTCGAGTTGCCTAGAGTAGGAGTTGTACTTAGTCCAGCATTCGGAGCCACACATTATCGCGGGACTAGCAATAGTCTGGTATATCTTTCTTTTAAGTTTTAAAAGTATTTTCAGGTTACACAAGATTCCTGTTACGGATCTAAATTTCATCCATCCATCACTCTTCCCCACAGAAGAAGTTCATGAAAAAATTGGTGCGGCTGGTTCTATAGTAAAGCAGGCTACGGTGACATCATCGAGAGTGAAACCCTGGTACAAAGAAATTGATACAAGACGATGGTGTGGTAAAGTGATGATGTAATGATGTGGACTTACCCGGCCTTCCTGACGGCGCCAGTGCAATTGAAGGAGGCGGCCGCAGTGCCGGTCTGCTTGCCCTTGTATGGCGAGTTCATTACGCTCTCGGCTCCATCATCGTCATCCGACACGGCGGTCGTCAGGGACATGCGGTCATCGTCGCTTATCTGCAACAAAGGATACATCGTGTTTAGTAAAGCTTTATTACTACGGGGCTTGTAGAGGGCGCTGAAATCGGATGAAGATTTTCAAAGAACAGAATATGATTTGTCTTCAACAAAAACATGTAGGCAATGTACCATACAATATTTTAAGATACCATGCAATATTGGAAAGCATAATATATTTTTTTAATTATGTGTATAAAATGTAAATATTTATGATCAAAATTAAAAACAATGCTGCTATTGAGTACGGGCGCGCTGGAATGTTGATTGATTGTTTTGTTGATAGAATACAGGTGTAGATAAATACTGTTGAATTTAAGTATATATTGCTATTCGTTCTACTTCAACGAGTAAGTGGAATCAACCAAAAATATTTTTGGACTTACTAAAAACAATACGAAATAGACAACCGTTAAAAAAATAATAATCATTGTTTGTGTACGCGACTACATAAAAAAAATATAAAAAAACGGTTGTTCGTTCCTCTCGGGTACAAAAACAAATATCATTAAATAAAAAATATTTTTATAAGTATGTATGTTATTCGTTATATGGTGTGTATCAATCAGGTTAATTGGTTCATTGATTTTTTTCTTATTTTTCAAACATTTTTCTAACGAAAAAGTAGCATTTTGTGTTTTGATACTAATTTGGACATGAATACCAAAACTGCAAAAATCCCCCTCTTATCACAGAATTATCTTTTCGAAATGAAAACAGTAAGCTTGTCACAAATATTTTCTTGACAAAAAAAATATTGTGATGTTTTTGCTTGTTAATTTTTAATTGAAAAATTAATGAATTTTTTTATGAGAAAAACTCTCTTTTAATAACTTTTGAAGGTTATTCCCATCAACGTAATATATCATTGAAGAAGAAGATAACACTTATAATCTAAATGAAAATATGAAAGAAAACAAGACACAGAAAAACAGAAAAAAAACAATGGTCGCAACTGGGACTCGAACCCAGACCTCTCGTCTTACCGGGACGGCGCGTTTTCCAATTTCGCTATTGCCACCTTCTGTCAAACCGTCATATTTGTCAATCTCATATTTCAAATATTTAGAATCATTAATATTATCTTCAACTAGTTCTTTTTCCATATTATAGGCAACTACTATTTACTACTTATTTATCCGAGACGCTATTCAGGTTACAAACCAATTCTTTGAATGATTGTTTCCAATAAAAAGAGTAGTTGCCTATAATATGGAAAAAGAACTAGTTGAAGATAATATTAATGATTCTAAATATTTGAAATATGAGATTAACAAATATGACGGTTTGACAGAAGGTGGCAATAGCGAAATTGGAAAACGCGCCGTCCCGGTAAGACGAGAGGTCTGGGTTCGAGTCCCAGTTGCGACCATTGTTTTTTTTCTGTTTTTCTGTGTCTTGTTTTCTTTCATATTTTCATTTAGATTATAAGTGTTATCTTCTTCTTCAATGAAAAATTAATGAATTATTTCAAGGATTAGCCCAAAATTACCAGGCTTAATATTTTTTCGGTCCTGATTATCCTTAAAGACTGCTTAAAGTTCAGTCTATAGTCTGAAGAAACGGATCTATTTATTCTTCATTATTTTTACCTCAGTGAAAATTACAAGTCTCGTATAAAAGGCAATGGAGCAAAAAAGCCTATTTAACGAATGGTTCAGTGAGGTGCGTAACTTTACGATCGAGGCAACAGATATTTAAACAAGAATCTGTATAAATAAGGAAAGTCGTAAAGGCGATCGATCCGATTCATTAATATTCTGTAGCTCGCCTCGCCGATTATGAAAAGAGAAAGCGAAACGACAGCCATGTTTAAATTATATTACGACAATACGATTATGCCCGTCACGTGTTTAGGGAAGATAGTGCCCCAAATAAGCTGGAATACCAGAATAAAGTAATACGCAAGGGCGGAACACGACTCATAAATAATTAGCCGGAGTTTTGGAATAATTGTATAAAAATATGAAATTTCCTTAATGAGCGTTGGTTCAGTGTGTAAAATTATTTAATTAATGTAAATAGTAAGGCCGGATATATCTGCAAACACAAACATGATCCAAGAACATCATACAATTTAATACCGTTGGAAAATCTGTAGACCAAACATTGATAATAATATACACGATCTTACGCAAATCCTCTTTGCATACTAACACACAATAAGCTCTGAGATCTAATATAATACCAACGTAAAACATTTTAGCAGACAATTCAGTTTGAACTTCAATGAACAAGTTAGTAATAATTAAGAAAAACATCAGAATTGTATGAAATAATCAGAAAAACAACTCAAGTGTCTAATTTACTAAATTTTCATCGTTTTACATTCAAAACGACAACTGTTTTGTTTCATCCCCGCGGCACTTCAGTTATGAAACTCCGTACCATCTGTACCCTCCTTACCCTCTCATGTTGTTCTGTTCCCCTCATACTAATTTACACTTATTTGTCCTCTGAGAATATTCTTGCTCTGTGGGTATACCAGGCAAAACGATTTGACAGTACTTTCACCAGCGGAGCTAAATAATCGCCCAAACAAAATATATTTTTAAATTGAAGCAATCATTTGAAGCACCTCCGAGATTTTCGGAATACCTACTTCGAACAGTGGTTTTTGCACGATGGCAATGTTCGAACGGTTCGTGATAAAATTGGGAATCGGAGTTTATGCTTTTCATTTAGGGTAGAAAAAACATGATAAAGATTATCTTTTCTACGGCAGTTAGCACAATTTTAACACCAAATATTCCCTTCAGTCGAAGTGCATGACGTGATCACCTATCTCGAAAAATGATTTCTTCTAGTTATTAAACGTTAAAATATATCTTTTTGCCAATTATAATGCTATTAGCACGTTACAAAAGAAAATATTAATATTAATCAATATTTTGTTAAAAAGTTACCCCGAAAATAAAAAAATGTAGTCACTCCGTGTTTAAACAATAGAGAGAGAAATGTCAAATATTTAGAAAAACGATATATAAAATAATCTTTAGCTTTTAATCTAATGGCACGATTAATTCTCACTCCAATCATTAAAACCATTATGTTTCTTATTAATAGTAGTACCCGAGGATGGTCCATTTTTCAAACGCAATAAAATCTCTAACGAAAAGTGGAATAATTGAATTTCAGTTATTACAGTGAAAAAGATTAAAACATTTGTTTGCCCGAACCACACGAGGCTATCATTTTAAGTAAAGAAGATTCTAGCTTACTCTCCTGGATTGGAACAAGCTAGAGCGTTTTACACGATGCTAGAAAATTTTAAATCAGTATCATTGCAGTGACTAAAATAACAGCACGTTAGTAGGGGTAACACACTACATTACCCGATCATGCACTTGCTTTGCCAGCAACACGAAGTTATATATAATGCCAAGACATTAACTTTGGTGGTAAGGGATGCGACAAATAATAATAGAACCCTATCCTATTAAACTCCCCTGGCTTGAGATGCTTACCTTCTGGATTCCTCACTAGTTCATTAGGTTAAAAACCAGCTACATGGAGTTAGAGTTACTAGCTTGCTAGATTACAATCAGTAGCTTGCTATCCCGGCTTGAAATACTAGGCTCGGCACCGTTTGTCCACAAATATACTGGACAAACGGGAACATCATGATATATTACTACAATGAGACAAAGTCAAAATATAAGTAAGGGAGCAGTGATCATCATGTCGCTGTTACACTTTCTCATCTACTTTAGGGTTACGTAATTATACCCATTCATTTGATAAAGTGATCAAAATTTGAAACGACAATAATAAAATTGGTGATTGCGCTTTTAAATTGTAAATGTGAACATATTTTTGTTTTCCCTTCATTCTTAAATAGAAACCAATCAGTACCGCCTCGAGGCCAAAATAGAACGAAAAGTTGCCTGAAATGACATGAGCTATCAGTGTTATCTGAACAGTCGTATACATTTCCAACTTTCTTGCCCTTTTCTGACCTCGACCATTTACATCACAATATTCACCGGTGGGTGTACCAATGTCACTTGCCCCGAGCAGACTCTCGTAATTTCCCCTAAAAATCTTGAGAGTTTAACCTTTAGGTGCCATGTAGGTTCTTTAACGAATGTAAACGATGCCCAGCGTAATAAAATAAAAAAGCTACCTGCGACCTTTTAACATGTGTGTATAGGTAAGTAACCTTCATATTATACATTATAAGGGTTCAAGATAAACTTCGGTTTCAGGATGTTCTGACGTCCTTGTCCCGTGCCAAATAAAAGGTTTCTCGCCCTTCCACGGATTACGAGGATTTCGCCAAAGAGGACCACTTCTCATATTTCAGATACAGGATGTTGTTCTTTTACGGCAGTGAACAAAGAATCTTACCGACTCTAAATTACCATTCTTACCCCTTTTGAAAGATTTGAACGTAATATTCACATTAATTTGAATAACATTTCATATTTATGGGCCTCATTTGTAACTTGAATAGTGATTAAGTATAGTTTTCCAAATTTAAAAATGTTTTAGCATTGTCAAAGTACTTAAATCAAAATAATAATGGACGAACTAAAAATGAGGGTCGTATTTTAAACGCAAAAAGGTACCCGAGCTTTTTAATGACGGTTTACATATTTATTTTTAAATTGATTAATTGAACATAAAAGAAAAATATCACTCCCCCGCCGGAGTGGGGGAGGGGGTGACGTGTCGGACGTAATTGGGCTAAATGGGATATCTGAAGGTCCAAGGGTTTTTTTAATCCACAGCGCCGGAAACCAATACTCGACTTGCTCCCTTCGCAGCAGGCTTTAGAAATCAACGTCTCTCATTCCTTTCATCAAATTTTAATTAGCATTTAAAATATACATTGACATTATCCTTTTCATTAATATTGAAATATCTTTAGCTTGCGTTAATGATTTGCTTCTTTAGAACTTTGGTAACATTTCTCGACATCAACCTACGTTATTCAAAATAAGAAAATTACTCGGTGAAATAATATAGTATTTGAATTGTAATGACTTGGTGAAAGATTGACAAATTCTTAGAACGAACGGATTTCACAAAAGTTAGTCGAATGTTGCCGTTTTATGACTATTGGAAATGGAGGTATAAAAATAGTAAAATGAAATTGAATTATGGGATTTATGAGTCCCTCGGTTGTTCAGTAAAAGTTACCTCATTCACGGCAGTGTGGTAAAACTTATACGTTTGGTAACTTTATTGAACAATTCGACCGAAGTTCTCACCAAGTTGGAGAGGATAAATCAAAGTAATGTCTTAGTAAGAGTGAAAAATCACATATACTCACGTGTTTCATAATCCTTTGGTACTTTTATAGATTTCTCAAGTCTCGTCGAGTTTATTTGATATCAACAATGAAATATTACGCAAAAATAGCCAACTCAAGCAATCGGCTAACTATTTTATTTGCAGCGAGAAATGATAATCTTCGAACAATATAAAATATGTTATTGTTGAAGCTCGGATTTCTTAAGAATGTTTTCAGAATTGAGATTATCTGCAAGCGCTGCTTCTATCCCATTTTGTCTTATAAAAACGACGGTAGAAACACTGTCCAACAAATTTCGCACAACGGTCCTTCATTTTCCTAGAATACGTTCCTCTCGTATTTATTTCTTTCTAAATACTTTTTCTTTGGAAATATTTATCAAAGCTGACATATATCTATAACAAAAGTATTAATTCAGAGCCAGGAAAGGATACCTACCCGGAAAAATGAAAAGAATGCAGCTAGTCAGGACACTCTCGAACAGCGAATAATCTCACACCTGAAGACAATGCCAGTGTTCTGGAGATATGACAAAAATAAAATCCGCTTCCATTGTTCCGCCAGAAAAAGAAAATCCCCTTTCCCGACAAGCGTCTACCTGTGTTATACACAAATCCATGGATTCAACCTGTGTATAGTATGTAGTAGTTTCCTAGATCATCTGATGTCTGCGTTTGTTGCAACACAATTTGTCAGTCCAACCCGATTTATTTTTCCTTGTTGGAATATTTAAAATTAACAATAAGATTGATAAAAAGCTTTTGTTTTGTCGTAAAACATTATTTACCTTTACTTAGGTAGATGTGGCAATTTTTTTCGCGTTAAAATAATGATCCAATAGAAACGAAGACACCTATACTCGCAAATATAATGAGATCTGGAATAGAAAACATACAACTATCAAATAAAGCCAAATAGAAAACAAGGGAAACATTACATAATATGTATAACAATAAATGTAATTATTCTAGCAACTTCACATTATTCAAATAATTCAATTTCAATATGTACATTAAATCCTCACCACAGTCTCTCAGTGAGGATTGAGGATATCAATATCTCAACCGTTATTAAAAAAAAAGACACCCACCTAACAATATTACTACAAAAATTTTGAAGTAAGGTGCATCAAGTGTCCCTAGAAGCATAACTTTTTTTAAATTTGAATACCGCACATGAATTCCAACTACTGCTCCCAGCCGTCCGAAGGCGGAGTGAGACTATCGCATCCCCGTTTGGGATATGATGCGAGACAAGATGGTGGAACAGAGAAATGAGCTAGGGAAAAGGAGGTGGGGAAGATCTGGTCACCAAACACGGTTAAAGCCATTTCAAGCAATGTTTCGTTTCAGAATGGTATACTGAGAGTAAGATAAGTATACCTACTAATAGTAGACACTCGGGGATACTGAGAGTACCATTTACCACTCTGGTTCGTGCAGCAAATACACAGATATAGAGATGATAATATTTTATTATATAATAAATTTATAAATGATCCCACTTTTCAACATTATCCCGGATAAAAGGCAGTCAGTGTTATCACAATGGTAGAAAAATAACGCCCAGCATTGAGTAATATGATATAAAATCCACATTTTTTCGATGTCGTAGACAAAACGCCTCTGGAGAGAAAGGAATAATAAAACAGTAAATGTGCCGAACTTATGGAGTGGACTGGGACACGACTTATTTCTGGGCCCTGACAGGTTAGATAAATGAAGTGATGTATGGGCTAGAAATTGGGAGACGGTGAATGCTGCGGGGTTTTACCACACCACATTCAATTGATCATTATTATTTTTTGTACCTATCCTAACGAGCACGTCTGTTGTAAACTTTTGTCACCGTGAACAATACCACTTACGTATATTACCATCATTACCTCTCATTTATTTTGATGGGCTGATCAAAAAATGATTTTCGTTTAAGTATTTATCATCGATTTGAAATTGAATAAACATTTTCTTCTCAAATTTATTTACATTTTTCAAAATAATAAAACGTATCCCAAATTAAGGGTTGAAATTGTTTTGGTGATAAACGTTATTTTGTAAGCATAGCATCGTTAAATAATGGAGCCTCGACTTTCGAATAAGTTATTTCGTGAGCAAAATATTTTCGTCGCGTTAATAATATAAAAGATATCTTTTGAGAATTGCGTAAGCAACCGCATCGGAAACAATAGATATCTTATTGCAACGTAAATAAAATTATTCTCGATTGTTCGTATTCCACGGCGGATGTGACCAGCAATACATTTTCCAGATTTTCTAAATCCGGACAAATGGCGCCAGTACTCCGGCTATAAATTCCCTTTGTCTCTGGAACGAATCGTCCAAATTTAGATTTTACTCGCGATCTTTCAAATTTTCCTAACACACATTCCTGGGAGACCGGAAATGTTTTGTTGCTCTACATTCCCCTAATTCTATGTGTTCCAACCATAAAATCATTATTTTTGTTGGATTAGATGAACATCTACAGCAGTTGGTTTCCTAAATAGGGTTAAACTGTGGTTAGATTAGCTGTGGGGAGATAGAGGTTTTGTGATTTAGAAATCTTGCTTTATTCAATCACTATTATTTGGAGATGTGTTTTCTCCCCTCGTATTTGCCTTCCATTTAGAGATAATACAAGCACATAATTCGTGAATGTATTCTTTCACTGTATTCCTTTGTTTTATTCAGTATATTAAAGTACTCGTTTATGTTGATATCGTATATATATTTTGCTGAAATATATACACCTAGTTTACCTAGTGTACCTATGTAGGTATGGAGCATATGACCCGCAAACAGATTGCTTGTTACATAGCAACTGGTATAGAACACTCAAAGGCGCTCTAAATACATTCTCCACAAGCAGTTAGTCAGAAAGGCTTCCACTAATTCTCGCGGGCCTCAGATCAGAACCAGAGTCGCTAGAAAGATTATGTTGAAAGACATCAAAACCATACGAGCTACAGACCATAACCATGACAAACCTTTTGCAAACGGGTTTATGGAAACATGTTTTCAGACGGATCCAGTTAAAGCTCCTTTGCATACACCATATGAATCAGCCTTGATAGTGTCATCAGAAGCACATAAGCATTGATAGGCTAAAACATGTTCTTCTCCCCTTTGATAAAACAGAAATTCTCACTAGGAAACCGACACCACCAATAGAAGTAACTGAAAGCTCCGGAGCGACTCGATCAGGGACATGTTCGATTCCCCGAAAGATGGGCATATGAAATAAGCTTATACAGTACTCAGTCATGCCATTCCATGTACAATCCGTCATGCCATTCCATCGTTGGTTTCTCTATTATGATTATTCTTGATGGAATACCATTATAATAGTGCCAATATAAATTCATTCCATATATTTTATATTTTATTATGAATCTGTTCTTAATTTTATTGTGATTGATTTTTGGGTATTATGCCCAAAAGCGCTATTATGCGCTACCTCCTTTAGCCAGCGTTTCGGATACTGTAACGCTATCCCAAACGTAGCCTATAGAAGGAGGTTGCCCAACACGGCATAATACCCCAAAAATAAATCATGATAATACTTTTGGCCGTGAAAATTTACAATTATAACCACTCTGTTCATAGTTGACGGCCTCCGTAGTTGATAAGTCTCTCGATTAGCAATCCGGGGGTTCCGTGTTCAAATCCCGGTTTGGGTAAGTTAATTTTATTTGTATAATTATTATCGTACTGCAAATAAAAATAGTATATTTGCGGCACGTTCCAGAGTGAAATCTAAAAGTTTTCGGTATAATAACCCTGGTATAAAACCACCATTCGGAATTAAAATGTGGCTTGAAATGGCATAAGTCATATACAGGGTGTTAAGGGACGTACTTGACTTACTTTAACCAGTGATTCCTGACATTATTTGGAGTAAAAAATGTTAATGAAATTTTGGTCGCCGTTGACTTTTTTTGGTGATTTTTTTTTTTTCAAAATTTTTTTCTTCAAAATCAAACAAAATTTTTTTTCTTCCACATGTCGTCGCTGGTCACTCCGCCGAGTAACCGACGCACACCTTACTCCACCTCCAACTGTCCAACACCTACCATTTTTTTATGTTTTTGTAGAAAGAAAAAAAAGTCAAAAATGTCACCGGAGACCAAAATATTATTTACATATTTTACTTCAAATAATCTCAGGAATCACTGGTTGAAGTAAGTCAAGTACGTCCCTTAACACCCTGTATAGTGATCAGATCTGAAAAACCAGGTACTTCCCCACTTTCCTCTTTCCCGTCTCCTTCCCTTTCCCAGTCGCTTAAGCCTCACATCCTTCCCCGATTGGGGATGCCATAATCTCACTGGCTCCAGACGGATGGGAGCAGTTGGGGCGCTTGTACGGTATTCACATTAAAAAGTTATAATTTTTTGAAAAAACAATTGTGGGCAATCTTATTGCGTATTGCTTTTAAACGATATCTACATAAGAGTGGGTAATATACTAATAAATATGTACATAAATTGGAGAAAGTGGATGATTTTTTTATACTGGGAAGTATTTTTGCGATGCGTAAAAGCTGATAAGGATATTGAATGAAGGGTAAATCAGGAAACTCCATTAACGAAGGACTGGTTTTGGTTGGCACTAATAAAAAAAAACCAAAGAAGTAAAGTTAGCAGTCTACAACGGACCAACCCTGATTTATGTCACTGATGCTGCGAACTGGCAGAGGAAGGATGAAAGTAATCTGAAAGCTGTGGAAATGAGATCCCTGAAGTGTGTTTAACTATTTACAATCGTGTTAAAAATATGGAGCCCCAAAAATGCAAGGCTGAAGTAAATGTAATGGATAAGGTTAAGAAAGAGACGTTTAGTCGGTATGCAGAGTGGATGAACGAAGAAATGGGTGTAAGGAGCTCATATGTTATGCAAGTGAATAATAGAAGAAGTTGGGGACACCCGAGGGGGAAGTGTCACTATCAAGTGAATCAAATGCTTTACTCGGGTCATATCAGAAGTCAGAATACCAGAAGAGTATATATGTGTGTAAATTAAGCAAGGAATGTGTGGCAAGACAGAATTATGAGGCAGTCTATTCCCTCTTCTTACCCCTGCGGGTAAACGGGGTGATGATGGGGTCAGTTAGTTAGTTTAAGATAAGCTTAATCGTTTGTGGTTTTTCTATGAACTAAAGAGCCACGATGAAGCCTGATTCGTGGATTTTTTTAAATTAAAAAAGCAAGGGGCACTAAGGAAAATAATTTCGCTAAAGGCATATGTCATCTTTGGAGATGCTGAGTGGTGGGTATTTTTAAGGATGGAAAGTTCTGGGAAGGAAAAAGTACAATGGGTTAGTAGGAATCTAGCGGTCAGGGCATCCAGAAGTGACAGACGCATGAATCCATCCCTTCCACTACGGTACTGATTGGTCGAAAGATTCCGGCTGGAGAGTTAATAACGCCTTCCTCAACCAGTCTCTCTCGATCTGGCCTGCCACACAGCAGGTGGGCAGACGCATCCGCCACCAAGATCCGGACAAGCCTCACCAGTGAAACCGGGCACCCCTGCTTAGTCACCAAACGAACTACTTGGGGAGACCTGTGACAGGGGTGTTCGTAATCCAATAAATGAATTTGCACGGTTCGTAGAAATACAAGAAGTACCCGGTTTGTTGAAATACAAACAATTTCTACAAACCACGGTTTGTAGAAATACAAGAAGTACCTTTCACTTCGTGAAAAACTATTTCGTATCAACTTTGCCTCTAACTCGTCCATGCAGTGACATTGTAGCCTTGGTAATAAAAAAATATTGTTCTGTGGACATTTTTAAATTTTGATTACGAAAATTCAAAGTTGGAATTTGAACTCTTTGTATAAACCTTTGACTTAACTAATGAATGACTACTCACTTTTAAAAAAAAATGTATTTCCTTCTGATGATACTCTCACTGAAGGTATATATTTTCAATTTTCACACAAAACGCCTCAGCTTTATTTGCACCTGTGTTTATTTACCTGTTTTGTAACTATTGTTAAAATGAAATCGACCTACATTGTAATTATTATATATTTACGAAAAACGAAAATTCTCTTACGTACGCTCTTATATTCCCCCAAGATCCCCAACAGACCTTTTCCACTTCAGCCACAATCACCTGCGCTACGTTATGCAATAAGTTTTTTTTATACAAAAATAAATTTTGTTCTTATCAAAAAAGGTATTTTCACTTTAATCTAGTCACAGAGGAGTGACATAACCTTATAATATATGTGGGCTTGACCTATATCGCTCGCCAAGAATGTATGCCGAGCATTATGCTAAAGTTTGCTGTCTACAAATATTATGACGTTATATCTCTCGTCTGTGTCTACAATTACAATTGCTTTACAATTACACTTAGTTTACTAGAATTCTTTGCTAGAAAGCTAATCAAGAGGTGTGACACAACCTTATAATATATGTAGGTTTGACCTATATCGCTCGCCATGAATGTATGACGAGCATTATGCTAAAGTATGCTGTCTACAAATATTATGACGTTATATCTCTCGTCTGTGTCTACAATTACAATTGCTTTATAATTACACTCAGTTTACTAGAAAGCTAATCACAGAAGTGTGACACAACCTTATAATATATGTGGGTTTGACCTATATCGCTTGCCATGAATGTATGACGAGCATTATGCTAAAGTATGCTGTCTACAAATATTATGACGTTATATCTCTCGTCTGTGTCTACAATTACAATTGCTTTATAATTACACTCAGTTTACTAGAAAGCTAATCACAGAAGTGTGACACAACCTTATAATATATGTGGGTTTGACCTATATCGCTCGCCATGAATGTATGACGAGCATTATGCTAAAGTATGCTGTCTACAAATATTATGACGTTATATCTCTCGTCTGTGTCTAAAATTACAATTGGTTTACAATTACACTAAGTTTACTAGAATTCATACAATTAGTTTATTTTAATATAAGAATAAAGTAATTTCAAATCATCTACATAGGATAATAATAGATGGTATATTATTATGGAAGTGGGTTCTGTATTTACAAGAGATACTAAATGCCAGAAAATTTACGCAAGAACCATCCATTGAGAGAAGTGCAAATTTAAATATATCCGGTCTTTACAATGACTAGGATAAATACTGAGATAATGTTCGTTATATTATGCGGCTTTACTTTACCCGACATGGATATTCATATTTCACCACTGATATTCTCAGAGCTCGGAGCGGCACTCAAGAGGATGTGAGTGCGTGTGTATTCAGTGTCGAGCTAAATAGGTTCTGTTTTACGAATAGAATACTTTTAAGATTGTTTAGGAAATTTATGGAATTAGGTATGCACAGGTTTGTGGCAACGAGTGGTTTACCCCAAGGGTCTTATTTGAAACATTTATTCATTTAGCTCACAAATTGAACAATGAACATTTATCAGTGATGTTAATGTTAAAAAAATTGATGGAAAATTTTAAATAAGTCGAAATATTAGTTAGACCTGTATTTGAATCTCAAAATGTGTTAATTTGAACGAAAGGAATTCTCCTGAAACTGAACGACAGGACTATCTGATATGTCAGAACCAAAAGTATTCATATCAATTTAATCCGTATTTCAAATAAATTGACACTTTTCTCCAATGTACTGTAACAGTTTGCTTTTAAATTTAACTGAAAAGAAAGCGTACGCAACAAAACTGGATTCGCTTTGATGTAATACAATTTAAATACAAATTACATTACAAGTTCAGAACTAAAAGCTGACAAAATATCAATTTAAATCGTATTTCAAAGAGAATTGACACTTCCCAACGATGTAATGTATCAGCTTTTTTTCAAATATGCCAACAATTGAGGCGTTTGACACAAAGCTGGGCTTTGATTTGCACGCTTAATTGAAATTAACACGATTTTGATTGTAAATTGCGATTTGATACATTGTCCAATGAGCGGAAATTGGCATAATTTTGTGGCACTTATACAATAATTGCAATTTACTTATGTGATAAATTTTTTTCGAAATTTTAAAAATTACTTTGTTTAGCAAAATTAACCCAGAAATCTTTGTAGAGCATCATAATATTGAAAAAGATTTTTTTTTCTTATTATTTACTTTACGGATTTCTGTCATGCGTACAAAAATATTGCTTGCAGAACTTCTAAAAAGCATAGATGATTAATTTTTAGATTGATTCATAGGAAAGTTTCTGAGATATTTATATCTTAGAGATATTATCCTTCGTTAGATCTATCAGCCTTTCAGTTCGGCATGCTAGGTATTAATAGCCTCGCCGATAGAAGGAAAACTGCTTTGCTGAAAATAGCGTATAATTTTCTAAACGGTAATATCTTTATTCCCAATATTATATAGAAATTTAAGCTTTATGTTCTCGACAACTTCACACAGAACTTTTGTTTTTCCGAGATGTAGAACTAATACAACTTTAAACGTGCTTTCAAAATAAAATAAATAGATGAACGATTTATTTATTTAAAATTATATTGAAAATTTAGTTTTCATCTGAATTTGTGATACTCGTGATTCAATAAACTCATAATGAAAGTAAAATTATTTTTAACTTTATTTAACCACGTTTGATATCTACATCCAATAAAAATGTTTAGTAACAACAAAAATGATTGCGTAGGAATACAAATAAGTATTCAGATTTTTAAAAAAATCTAGTAGTAGTTGTTAGTTCAAATGTTTTTAAATAAATCTGGTAGTTATTGGAAACTAGAAGCAAGACTTTAAGTTTTTTTGTGACAAATGAGAGTAGGCATTTGTCTATTGACAAGAATATATAAAGAAAAGCTGCAATCGTAGCAACAATAGCTCTAGGTAAGCCGGATTGACAAAGAAATTTAGAGAGGGCATTAATCTAGCTAAGAGAGAAACGCCGTCCCAGGGGAAGCGACTTGTCACGCAGAGCGGCAAATGAAAGCAATTTTGTGGCGCGGATGTCGTTTCAACTTTGTCGAACTGAACCGTCGCGACGTGCTCGGTCTGAATGCAATATTGCTAGCGATTGTTACAGCGCGTGGGCCGGGGGGGGGGAGGGGATACACGAGATACATGGAATTGCCACTGGATATGTAGATATTTTACTGGTAGATAGGTAGTGAAAGAGTGCCATGATATATTATGATGTCCCCACAGTTATAATTAGGGTAAAATTGTATAAGCCCACCTCACGGATATACATACGGAACATTCGTGTTGTTGAAGTTCGATACACGAATAATACGGAATATTCAGTTTTGACTGTTACTTTTGTCGGAAGTACCAATCTTATAACATCAATTCTCGTCAAAATAAAAACATAATAGTACCTACTTCGATCTATTCCTGGGTTGAGATTCAAGCTGCAAAAGCTGGATGTCATCATAATTTAGATATACATCCCAGGTTTTGAATGGTTTGTTTGGCAAAGCAGGGTTTGTCTAACGGGTATGTGTAATTATTCTAATTCCTTTTTTCCGTGTTCTTCTGTTAAAAATACGGGTTCAAACTTGTCAATAACGCATTCACTTCATAACTCGAATAAAGTATTGTTTTATTTGGCAATTATAATTTTTCTATTAAGTCTATGAAATGTAAGCCGAAAAATAAATAAAATAGAAATGGAGTATATATACCGCGCGAGTGAAATAATTTTAACAAAATTTAAATGTAACATTAATAATTTATGGATATTTTTTTGTCTCCCCCGACGTAAACACTCACGATTCGTGATAATAAAGCTAAATCCAACTGTTTGAATAAGAAATATTGCGTATTAACCAGTAAGCGGAGTACGACAAAAATAATAAAAAAAGAAGTTTCGTCTTACTTAATTTCATTAGTTGGATATCAATAACTTCCCCTACCTACAAATAATATAAGTTATTATAATATTTTTTGATAATCTAGATCAATCTCCCTAGGTCCCGTGATTCTGTGAACATTGTAAAGTCAGTTACTAGTTTAACACTAAGGGTTTTTCTCTAAATTCGGATACCTGTTTTCTTTGATTTGCCTATGTTTTCGTTTATTTTGTTCCAACGGTTATAATGAAGATAAATGTCTGAAATAATTCTTTAAATTTTCCGACAAAGCTTTAAACGCAATGCTTTACAATTAACGTTTATTTAACTGACTTAATCATTTTCACAAAATTGTTGGTTTGGTATTTAATTTAAAAGTGGTTATTCTGTTTCTGGTAACAATAAGAATTTTATTAAAATTATTCTTGAAAATTCATAATTTTCTTCTTATCCTTAAAAACGGTCGAGTACGGTTCTAGTAAATTCACCATTCGCTTAATTTTGAAGTAATTCGAATGTTTAGTTAAGGTTTTAACCCTATACTGCAAACTTCTCTTAGATTTCTCAAACTCCATGTTTCCGTGTGATCTGCGTAGTGATGCAGAGAGGAATTTACTTACAATTTTCTCAGAAATTAATTGCTGCTTTAGCGAAAAACAGTAATGCGCGTGTTTCTCATTTACATATTATCTAGACTCTTTCCAAAAGTTTTGCTGAAAACGTTTAAAAATGTCGGATCAGGTAAGAACGGTTCATTTGTCTGCATCCATGGAATATCAGAAAATTGTTGTTCTCTGTATGCCTAATAGCTATCTGCAAAAATACACGAAAAGCGCCTTTCAGTTAATTAATAAATTAATTAATCAAATCGGTAAATTAATATTTTTTATCTATCTTTGTACCCATTTTTTACGACTCGATTACTAAAATCAACAAATGGACTTATTATGAATAAGTTTTACCAATTACACTAAAGACTCGATGGCTACTAAAATCAACAAATCGACTTATTTTGAATAAGTTCTGCGAATTATATTAGAGACTTGTTGGCTACTAAAATCAACAAATAGACTTATTTTGAATAAGTTCTACGAGTTATACTAGAGACTTGATGGCTACCAAAATCAACAAATGGACTTATTTTGAATAAGTTCTACGAATCATATTAGAGACTTGAACGCTACTAAAATCAACAAATGGACTTATTTTGAATAAGTTCTACGAATTATACTAGATACTAAGTCGAAAATCACATTAGGAAATACCTACAAGTAGACTCGCGAGTAGGTCGATAATCACATTAGACAATACCTACAAGTAGACTCGCGAGTTAAACAATAACCGAGAGAAATTAAATAATTTCATAAATGCTGGTTTTAATAATATATTATGTATTTAAACAATACATTTCGAGATTGTTCGTAATGTTAATAGTACTAATTAAATACAAAAAACCACAAATACATTTTCATCTATTTGTTCTTCCTTTCAATTCACGTTTTCCCTTCCATTAAAACAAATATTCGTTTTTGGAGTAAAACTTTCCATACAGTTCAAAAATCGATGTTTCCACTATCGTTTGAGCAATCTATGTTTCCTGCCGAGAAGGGTTAACCTTCCTGGAAAACAGAAAGCCACTCGGGAATCTCTAGCAGAGATGCCAGGTGAGATTTCATCTAACACTATTTCAACTGATAATTATTTTAACCTTAACAAAAATTCTAAAAGCTATCTAAAGAAATTCCAAAGAAATTTTTAAAACACCATCCTAATATCAACGTTCGTTCATTTGAGTATTTTATTTAAATTTTCCACATGAATTTTTTTTCAGTTAAAAGTTGACTTAATCCAAATCCATTTGTGATATATTTTCATAAAACCTTTACCCTTTGTGTGATAAGTGTGTTACATTTCAAGTTTTGTCGAGGATTTTGTGACTTATTTGTGAAATACTGTTATGATACGATAAACATATAAAGATTATTTTGCGGATTGCGAACGCAAAGCGGTTTAGCGTTCTTAGAACGTTTGGCAGGGGTCCAAGAGATTATAATGCTCATTCTCAGATTATTCCGTTAAATCACATTACGAAGGATAAATTTCACGCAATTAGATCCTCTGAAAAATTCGAACCTTTATCGGAAAACTGAAAACGTTTAAAGTTTTTTTAATGCTAACCACCTACCATGAAATAAATAATTAAAAATTGCTTTTACTACTACCGAATAGACGATACACTAGAAATGCCTTCCACGTAGATACATGTCGCCACTGACTTGGTACCTCTTGGTTCTTTAGTATTTAGCGAGCGCTCTGTTTCTCTTACTCTTGTCTTAGTTTCTATATTGTCATCCCATGTGATCGTAATGATGATTCTATAATGATAATAAAACACAGTTCTGAATTCGAAATTTACATCTGATGGGGTTGGCTTTGGATCAGAAACACGCCCACATTGTATTTATTCTGAATACGACCAAGAAAATGTACTTACATTACGAATATATTAAACAACCTTATTTACGATCATACTTTTATGAGCAGTAAACATAACTCGGCGATATGCTCGTGGGTAGGTACCCATGCGCGTTATGCGACCCTGTCAATTAATTCCACAATTTACAACAGTCATAAAGGATTCAGTTAAAATATGAACAAAAGCGTGTATTTTACGAGTGAATTTAATCGGTGCTTTTATCAAGTCTGCGTTGACCAAAGTGTGGATATATTTGCATCAGCATTTTAATATTTCAACTTTGTTAATTTTGTCAGTTTATTTAATTATGTTATCAATATCAATTGATTGCGACATCTGTTCCCAAATTGGCTGGGTTCAAAATATCAATCAAAATCACAAATCTCGGAATTAGCTTAATATAGCATATGTAACCATATTATTATTAATTAGTTTTAAATATCTACAATAAAATACTGTACATTGTACACTTCCCTTCCAACCACAAGCTAACGCTTTCATAGAAGAGTAGTTTTAAAATATTTGAAAATAAATAAAAAAAAACATTATAATTCATGTATATTATGACTTACCTTATTTTTATTAATAAAAAAAAAAGTTAAATTAATAGACGCCTGCATTTTTATTAAACGTGTGGCAGTTTCTATGAGATGGAAAGCTAATTCCAAGAAGTCATTAATATTTAAATATCTTATTCTTAAAATGATTTTTTGATTACATAAAACATGGAACAATCCCAGCATTGCCGAGAGTAAATTTTAGTAATTACTTGAGTGGCCTAAACTGTCCTTTTTATCCTTTCCGTCCAATAAAAATTTACACGTACTTTTCGTTCGTGTCAAACGCTGGTTTGATATCTGATGGGAAATTTTTTTATGCTTTTTTGAGGAAAAATATTGATGTACAAGATTCTACGCCATTTGAAATGTTAATTATTATAAGTTGTTACATTATTATTATTATGAGAAGGGTTGTTGGATACAAATTTACTGATCAATATATTTTTTTCAAGAGAGAACTTGTTTAGCCCCGTTGTGATTTGAAACTCGATGAAACGAAAAATCGACAATAAAAAGAGAGTTTATTTTTAAACAAGTTCATTTTCAAGCAAAACAGCTGTCACGTGTAATAATAATTACCTAGCAGAACTTGTTTAAAAATAAACTGTTTTTATAAATTGAATAATAATATTATTAAATATATAAAAGAAATAAAAAATTAAAATGGAGTTCTACAAATTAAACTTGATAACAAATAATAAAAAAAGACAAACACACATATCTGTAGGATTTAACCGCGAAAGAATAAGATATAATTATCGGTCTCTTCTTTGTGCGGTGTTTCGTAGCCTATCGGTCTCCTGTTTGACGTGCTTTGTAATCTTCCCACTTTTATTTACTTTAGTTTTCTAAAGGTTTCACTTCTACTGCATGTGAACTGGACACAATTTTTAAAAATTTAGGATGTTATTGGCCGTATTGGCATGATAACCGTTATTTATTGCGATTAATTTTTGATCATAGATAATTTTAGTCTGAAATTGGTATTTGATAAAGGAACTGTAACTAGCCTATGGATCATGGAATGGAAAGCGGAATGTGTGTGAAAGATGAAATACGATTTAAGGTTACCGTTTAAAAACAGGTTCTCGGACTCTCTTGAAAATGAAAATAAATTTCAGATAAATATTTTTGTGAAGCGGTGTGATTGAAATCCACATAACAACATCCCAATAATAGGTGCAGAATTGTACCACGGAGACTGCAACACTATTTTATATGGGTAGTTAATTGAAGTAAACACCCATCTTCCAAATTGCTTAGAAATTATCGCATTCTAAGAAGAAATCAACAATAAAATCGATGTGTAACATTCCATCGAATTGCGATTCTTGGCACACCGAGGAATAATTGAATCTTGCAATAGGCATCTGACGTCACCCAAAACGTTCGAAGAAATCTTATTAATCCATGGGGGTCAAAAATAACCATAATATGCCCAACTAACTCTCCCTTTCACTCCCGGCTTCTGTTACTCGGAACCGGCCTTCGCAACCAAAATGTGGTTAAATGGTGGACTTTACATAAAAATAGCTAAATGCATAAATAATTATTACTCCGATTGCAAGGCCATCGCTATTAGTGTTTCAGGTAATCAGAATTTAATAGTGTGTGAAACGCGAAAAAATACAATTAAAAATGTTTGCCTCATTCTCAAAAAAAAAATATTGTAAAAAAACATTCAGTTTTTTATTTTTTTAAACTTCTACAAGATATTGTATGTTTATGAGTAATTAATTATCTGTCTTAAAAATATTCAAGTATACCCACGAACTGGCGATGCCTATGTGGGATTTTTTTGGTTATTCTGCTAATCTATTCATTACTTTTATAAAACTGTTTGTATAAAAGGTTTGTATTACAAAATTTTACTAACTGTACCAAAAAAAATGTTAATAAATAAAAAAAATAAAAAAGTTCTAAAATTGTATGAAATTATGGTCAGCGAGAATGAAAAATTATTTCAAGGAGAAGTAAACATTTAGTTATTTGAAAGTCATACAAATACATAATAATAATTGATTCGTGGCTCAGGCTCCTTGGAGAGAGCAGCTGACCTTAATAGTAGGTTAGGTGCAATGCAACTTCCTTTAAATGCTGTCCAGTTTATTAGAAGAATACAAAACCCCAAGGTAACTCCTTAGCACGACTCGTGCAGTAAGAGAATCCAGTGGAGAACGGTCTCCATTGGTACGACAAACCTTTTTTTAACGTTCTTGGAAAGTTAGAGACACGTTTCTTTTTGCCTGCGGTATAGAATTAAATATATGTAATCATGAAAATTTATTACCAGAAGTTAAAAATAAGTCTCTTTTCAATTGGAAATTTAAAAAAAAATCGCCAAATTGTGCGTTACTACTGACTCCTTGTACTCGTATCCAGTGATTAGGCCAATTGAGGGAAATGATCGTTTTTTTCATTTCGAGGGAAATTTAACCGATCGTTAAATTTCGTCAAATAGGCATTTTAAAAATAAACCTGTTTATTTCATCAATGAAAAACTGTTCTGTCATAAATCAACCTAGGTCGATTATTAATCATTCTGATCATACAAACCGTAGTTTAAATAATGTCGAAATCCGTATTTTTCAAATTATGTCAATAAACTGAACCGCAGAGTGATACATTAATTAAAACGCGTCAATCCAAACGAGGCAAAATTTTACAGATCAACAATTAAATTTAAAAGTAGCAAATTAAAAAAAAACGGTCTCTGCAACGTTTATTGGTGTTATTTAAATAAAAATTTATTGTATGATGTAGGAAAATAATATACATTCCAGAGTGGAATATATCCTCAGTATCACCCTGGTGTAAGACCACCATTCAGAATTGAAACGTTGCTCGATATGGCTTTTGCAGTGTTTGGTGACTAGCAGGATAACTGAATATGTAGGTACTTCCCTACATTCCTCCACCGCATTTCCTTCCCCTTACCACTACCTAACATATTCCGATCGGGGATGCCATAGCCACACTGGCTTCAGGTGGCTGGCAACAGTTGGGAGGGTATTCACATAAAACAAATTACCAATTCTCAGATATTTTAAGATTTCTAGATTGCATGAAAATAAATATTATTACATCTGAGTGTAATAATACGGGTTTTAGTATTAATAGAATAATAAATTCTTTAACTAATTATGTAATTTGTTCAAATTTTCAATAAAAAGAGTTATATCTTACCTTGAGCAGAAAGATTTCGTTACACGCCTGCGCCGTACCTTTCCAATGATTGTGCCTGTATCGCACGTTTCCTAAGAGTTTGGAGCCACGCAAAATGGACACATCGTACACGATACGTCTTATATTTAGAATGTTCGTTCTCAACTTGTATTTCTTTATTTTCCTCCGATTAATATCTCTTTCGTCCGGCTCCGAATACTCTCCCGTACTCGTGAGTCCCTCCTCCGCGGCCCAGGCGCTCAGCACGCCCTCTATAAAGCTAAATAGTTGCTGTACATTAGGTTCTAGCTTGCTCGGAAAACAAAGGTACGGATTAACGGGAGCCTTTTTCACAACCTGAGTACTCTTGACAGGCACCAGGGCCTTGGAAGACGACGGGTGAAGGGGGCAAGCGTGGATGCGGTGCTTGGGCTCCACCGCGTGGGCGGCCTTGGAGTGCGTCACCGCCTTGGTCGTCGTCTTCCCCTTGTCCGGTTTCTCCAGCGAGTTAGTCCCGCTGGAGTGCGACGTGGAGTGCGAGTTGCTGCGCGAGGGGCGCGGGTGGTGGTGGCGGCTCCGCAGCGAGGGGGGCGGCACCGTGGCCTGGTGGGTGAGCACGGGCAGCGAGGACTGCGCCAGGCAGCAGTGGTGGGCCAGACAGCAGTAGCGCGCGCCCGGGGAGCGGCCCCCGCGGGGCTCGTGGCAGAAGCTCACGTCGGGCAGGCGAGCGGGGCCGAGCGCAGACAGGTGGGACCTGTTGGCGCAGACCTGCATCAGCAGGTTCTCCCCGAAGTGCACGGTCTTGTGCCTGCGGCGCCGGCCGTGCAGGGAGGAGCCGCCCACGGACTGCGTGGAGCCCGCCCCGCCGACAGCTGCCCCGACGCTCTGGGTCTGCGCCTTGGTCATGAGGCTACGGTGGTGCGCAGAGGCCGATGCGCGCGAACATTTCGGCAGAGAGGAGTGGTTCGACTCCACCATTATTTGATCATCACCTTGGCATATTGATTTTCTCCCGCTGATACTAGGTCATCGTTGACATGATATTTAAGCGTAGTGTACAATTTCATAAGAAATACGTCGAATGTTTTTTTGCATAGTGTCCTCGATTACATTGAGTGCATGTTGAAGGAAGATATTCAAGTATGTCTTGACGTCAACATACGATATAATGTGTATTCCCTTAGTCCTTTAGATAAATCTAACGATGGCGCGATAACGAGTGTCGTAATCAGTGACTTAGATTGTAGATAACAATACGTAAATATAAATATCGTTTAATATCACAAATGGGCTTACGTTGCAATACTTAGTTTCTCGTACGACAACTTATTTGTTTCTTAAGCTCGAATGGCCGCATTTTCAATGAACACATTTTTTGATTTATTTTTATTTCTACAAGTAACACTACCGCTTCCTTCAGTCCTTCAAAGGGAAAAAAATATGTAGAAAAACATTTAATTCATATTTAACCATTGAGCATTACGAGACTTTGAAAATTTCTGATATATTTCGTAAAATGATATTTTTTAATACGAAGTTTTGTGAAATACACATCTCACCACAATACGCACGGCGTAAACAATTAAACGATCCTTCATAAAATTCCTGGAATATCTGCAAAAACAGGTCAGTATCCAGCGCTGGAAACCACGGATTAACCGCATGGTCGGCGGCTGCTTTAGTTCATTCCAAATGCCGGAGTGTTTGTAAAATAGATAAGTGGGGCTATGGTAATGGGAAATGTGGAATGCTTTTACCGCAAAAACAAACTTAACGTTGGTTTGCAAAATCCCTGCTTCTGAAGCCGTTGACGTAATCCGGATAGATACTTACTTCCAATGCATCATTTTAAACAGCACGATCACAGAATATTACCCGCGCAATTTAATAACCTATTCCGACTAATGCAAAAATTTAGGGGGCGAAAATGGGTTCCGCCGCCCCAGTAACCCGGTTTATTGGAAGACCTACACATCTGCCGGGCATCAGGTCATAGGCATAGGGCAGCCCAAGTGGTTCCTTCCGTTTGGTAACATAACAGGGGTGCCCGAGTTCATGGGACGTTTGTCTGTAAAATAGATATGGTGATGGACGTATGAATCCATCCCACCCACTGAGGTGCAAGGCGAGGGGTTGAGAAAGTCCAGCTGGAGAGGTCTAGGTTAGGCCTCCCTCAACCAGTATCTCCCGAGCCGGCCCGCCATGCAGTAGGTGGGCAAACGCATTCGCCGCCAAGACCTAGTCAAACCTCACCCAATGTACCTCGGCACCCCTGCTAAGTCACCAAACCTATTGAACCACTTGTGGTGATCTATAGCAGGGGTGTTGGTTATCCAATAAATGGTTCGCATACCGCCTCCCAAAGTTATTTATTTATTAATTTCAACGCCCTGATGGCCTTTTACATGAATAGTGTATAATACAGAAACATAAAAAAGATAAAATTGAAGAAACAAACATCATATGAATGGTAGGTATAAAGATAAATTTAAGTAAAAATAATGTATTACAAGAAAAGAGAAAGTTTTTAATTGTTCAATAAGCAAAAGTTTTCAATAAAAGAGTGTTGTAATTCTGTAGAAACTCTGTAATTCGACAAATAATGCTTTCACCCCAAACAGAAATTAACCTCCTTTTGTAATACCCCCATTTCTGAATTTGTTAACCCAATCGAGATGTAGATATTCCAAGTATGTATAATTTTTGAACTTATACGACTCGGCGCTGAGATCGGCTGCTGTAATAATAATTAATGGAGGATAAGTGCCAAAGTCAGCGACGGGAAATAACAAGGTTTCGGCAAGAACGTGTGGCTTATTCCACAGATATTATACATTTGTCATATTTCAAACAAAGCGGAGAGGGAACACTTAATTTAATCTATTTCTATCCAATGTAGAGTGATAGCGAAAATAAATTAACACTTAATTTAATTAAGACGAAATTTCTATTACATCAAAAGGCGGAAGACTTGGTTATTCATATATACTTGAGTATATATGGTGAATATAAGTGTTACCTCGTCTAAGACGAGAAGAATTTATCTATTCTAATATTGGTTTCAAAAATAATTTAGTATTTATTTATAAATACAGTACAACGGGTCAGGTTTGTCTAGGTCTTTGGATCGAGAGAGAGTGGATGACGGAGACCTTTTTATTGACTCACAGATTCTTAGCCTTCCCTGAAACCTCTTTGATGCCCAGAACTTTCTCTCAAAAAGACCCTCCACACAGCACCCGCAAAGATGACATGGGGGGATTGGGGTGACCTGGAGGAATTTATAATTTTCCTTAATTATTTTCCTTATCTCCTTCTGTGTGGAGCTTATGTAAAAAAAGATTAAAAAAAAACATATCTCCAAAGAAAACCTATTTTGAGTGCGTGGGATATCGAACAGTGTTAAAAGGGTAACGTCTGCGAGGTTGAATTTCAGAACCCGGCGTCGAGTGCATATCTGCCGACGCGCCGCGCCACATAAAAAATTGTGCACTTTGTGAAATTTCAATGAAAGCTATTGTAATTCGGTTTCGAATTCAAAGATGTCGCCACTTTCTTCAGCAAGTCGGATGGGGACGTGTCCCCCCTAGGTATAACTGCTACGAATTTGTGAATATGTAGTATCTCTCCGGATATGGAAAGATTGACCGTAATATTTAATAGTTGTATTAAGCGGCTATATATTACATATGACGTCATTGCCTGTCTCGGTTACTTTGTATCGGTGACTATCACTCGATGATAGTGCATCCGAGGAACAAGCTATTTTTTAAACCAGTTTCTATTGGATTTATAAAATAGTCACCAACACTAATTGGGCGAAGCCGAACCAAAAGACGCCCTCAGGGCCTAGCAGCAAAAACCTGCGGAGCGGGTTTTTAATTAATGATTATAAGTACAACCAATAAATCGTTCCTAAAAATTATATAAAGAAATTGTATAAACCCTCAGCGTTTGACCGGACACTCTTCGATATCATAGCAACCTAAGCAACCCACACGACTACTTATATCAGTTATTATAACATCAGTTATTATAAATGTTATTATAACTACTTATATCAGTTATCATAACTACTTATGGATAATTGTATGCAAGAATTGAAAGAGATGGGATTGGGCGCGAAATTGAGTGATCTGGAAGTATGTTGCCTGTTGTATGCTGATGATGCGGTGCTGATTTCTAACAGTATGGAAGATCTACAGTCGCTTGTGTCTAGGATGAACGAAGTATGTATGAAAAATGAATTAATGATGAAT
Organism: Glyphotaelius pellucidus; assembly: GCA_936435175.1. Lineage (NCBI taxonomy): Eukaryota > Metazoa > Arthropoda > Insecta > Trichoptera > Limnephilidae > Glyphotaelius > Glyphotaelius pellucidus. Next base: position 24,381,528 of record OW386537.1, read on the forward strand.
GTAAGTAAGTCTAAAGTGATGGTATTTGAAAGAGAGAGTACCAAAACAATTTGCAACATAGTTGTGAATGACGAATACTTGGAGCAGGTGGATGAGTTTGTATATTTGGGAAGTATGTTTACGAGAGATGGAAAGACTGATAGAGATATCGAAAGACGGGTAAATACTGGTAACTCCATTAATGGAGGACTGAACGCCGTTGGCGCCAACAAAAATCTGTCAAAAGAAGCGAAGCTAGCCGTCCATAATGGAGTGCTGGTACCTACCCTGATGTATGGCAGTGAGGCATGGAACTGGCAGAGAAAGGATGAAAGTAGACTGAATGCTGTAGAAATGAGATCCCTGAGACGTATGTGTGGTAAAACCATGTATGATCGTGTGAGAAATGTGGAGATCCGCAAAGAATGCAAGGCTGATGTAAGCGTTATGAGTAAGATTAAGAAAGGGACGCTCAGATGGTTTGGGCATGTAGAGCGAATGAATGAGGAAAGGAGTGTAAGGAGAATATATGACGCAAATGTGAATGGTAGACGAAGTCGGGGACGCCCGAGGAAGACATGGCACGACCAAGTGAATCAGATACTTGAGTCGGGCGATGTCAAGAGTCAGAATAATAGAAGAGCATGTATGAGACGATGTATGAATGTGAACGAAGCAAGGAGTGTGTGCCAAGATCGAGTTGTTTGGCGGTCTGTCCTCTCTGCCTACCCCTGCGGGGAAACGGCGTGATGGTTAGTTAGTTAGTTAGTTTATATCAGTTATTATAACATCAATTATTTTTAATGATTTTGATGCAAATGACTCCATCGAGCCGCAGCATTATGATTTTTTAAATTCCAACTGTGAAAACATTTTGAATGCATGATGAATACTGATAAGTAATTCAGGTTTCCCTCCTTTCAATAACTTTTAAAAAGAAAATTTTCAAACGAAACTCACGAAATTATTGATTCCGAAAAATTTTCAGCGGTATTCTAAAAAGGCGAAAAGTCATAAACCGTTTTCTTCAGAGGAAGAAATAATGATTCATAAATAATAATATTTTTTATAATTTATGCGCGCACATCCAAGCATTTGAGCGGGCCAGGATTCTTCCTTTATGTGAGGGGTAGATACGTTTAAAAGTAAATACCGAGTTTGAAAGGACGAGATTTACGAGCGGCAATTGCAAAATGTTACCAGGGTAATTTATTGCTTTATTTGCCTGTATATTTCTTCTTTCGGTGAATATTGCGACTGTCATCAAAATGTTAAGCTGGCTGCATGCTGCATAATGTGAATATGGAAAATTTTAATATTTTCTTCTCATTTAAATCACTTTGTAGTAAAACTAAAAGTAGTTATAAGTATATTTATTATATTTTACTAAATAATACATCGTGGGTAGAACGGTCTATAAGCAGTCGTCGTATCGTTTCACATTTAGAGGAACGACTGCACGACCTTATCACAAAAAACATAATTTTGTATTGGAAGTCAAAATACTGAACCAAATTTATACCAATATCAAATTCAAAACATGGACGGGAGCTATTTTATTTATTTGTATTTTAAATGATAAAATACAGGCCATTACATAATTTGATTTTCATGATTTTAGTGGCAACTTTGGTGAATTATTTGTGACTAAGCCCGCTCATATGGCAACTGAAAAAAAACAGTTGGCAACTCAATTGCTATCCACAAAGCAACTTGCGAATTTCATTGGCGGTCCGCGCGTAGGCAACTTCTCAAAGACCAGTTGTCAAGAGCGACGCAACTCGCAGTGCTAGCCGCCGCGTTTTAGTTGCCAGGTTGACAGGTTGCTGTTGTTGCGCCTCACGTCCTGTCAAGTTTTCGAGTAATTTGCGATATGTCAGAGCAGGAAAATGTCGATTTTGTTCAGGAGGTTTATAAATTATCATTATATATTAAGGTTGCTAATTTATTGATAAATTATATTTTTGTTAAACAAGCTGATAATTACTGAAATCGTAATGTTGAGTTGCGCCGTGAAATGAGTTGCCAACCAGTTTTAGTTTGGTTTCGGTTTCTCCATAAGTGAAGGGCTTTAATGACAATTAATTTAAAATTTATTTTTTGCCCTAGCTACCATGAAAATGTGATGAAATTTTGAATTAAAAAATTATATTGAAAAAATTATTTTGACGAAATTAAATTTATATTACGAACGACTGATCGAAGGTACGCATATTTGTCGTACATGTAAAACCCAAAAAAACAACTTATTACTTCATGTTTCATGTTATCATAATAGATTGAGCAATATTATTTTTTTTATAATTGTTATTTATTCATTAAAAAATTTCGAAGTTACCTCAAAAATCATGAAAAATCAAATTCTTTGATGGCCCATATTATATATTTCAAAATGTAATTAAATAAAATGCTCATTCCTGTACTAGATATTTGTTATACATTTCTATTACAAAATAGGTTACTCAGTTTAGTTGAGTATTTTGGCCTAAAATCCAAAATTAAGCCTTGCAAAAAATACGATTTTAAAAAAAGTGTCGAAAATTGGATAAATTGTTCACTAGTTTAGTGTTCATTCGACACAATCGGGATATTCTCGCATGAGACCGGACATTTTTACATCTCGGACAGTTTACAACTCAACTCTTTGATTGCATAATAGATTTGCGATGGTATTTAGGCCATTATTGTATCATTTATTTGTTACAACATTATTTTATTTGATATGTCGTGTGTTAAATGCATTGGGTTCTTCTTACCCAGGTGTCATGGGTTAAAATCCTTTGGCCGCTAAGTCCCCTAGCATTTTCCGCTTATTTCGAGAGAACATTTTAAAGTTTTTTCCAATATTTTCGGGTTATTCGTAACTCAGGAATGTTTCCGATACTATCAATATATATATATATATATATATATATATATTTTTTTAAATATGTTTATTCAGTTTTAATTTTACAATATTTTATTTTACAAATCTTACGAAACTAATCAATCAGTTTTATTGTATATTTACATACTACTTCGCAAAAAATTAAATAAACTATTCATTGTTATGTAAGTCATCACAAAATATGTGAAAATGATTTTCCACTAAAAGTTTTTGAAAGAAAAAAATGTTCGTTCTTCTTTGCCAGATCCGACGGCCCCAAGTATTATTTTTTTGTGGAATATGCCATAAACTTCACCAAAGGTAGTTTGGTTTGGAAAAAATGTCGAATAGAGCAGCGCTGACCTAAAAAGCCTTTAATAAAACATCCAGAGACTCTGCTTCCAACAAACGACCGTATCTGTGTATCTGACAACGCAAAGAAGTTTTTCCGATAAGGAAAGAATTTACCAGAGATATGTTATTATTGTGGATATACGAAGCCAGATACTGCTATGTATTTCGTATTTATTACGTAAGAGAGTAGGTTCCTACATAATATTTGTTTTTGAGAGTTTAATTCTCAGCGTAAACGTCTAACAAAGTTTTCTTCTAAATTAATTAACAGCCAATCTTCAAGTATTTGAAAGTAAAGATATTGATTAAATTCTGAAGGTATATAGGTACCATCCGTGCAGTAAATCGAATAAGCGGTGGCGTAATTATATTCCACTTATTCAAACATATTAAGATCTTCAAGAAAACATGTTAGTTATGATTAATAAAACTCAACGAAACCATTTTGAAAACACTTCGAACTTGGAAACTTTTAGCTTTAATTTTGGTTTAAAATTGTGTCATTTCCATTAGATCTTAAATATAAAGCGGTATTTAATTATTTTTTTGTCTTTTTTGTCTCAACAAAACCCTTCGAACAGCTCTGGCCAGCATGAAATTCGCTGTCTGTCTGAAATATCAATTTTAAGATTATAGAGGGTCATACTAAAAGAAACTTATGAAACTTATATGAAACTTATATATTGCACAAATCCATTTAAAGGTCTAAAAACGAGACGAGAAACCATTTTGATTCCAATATTTTTTGATTAATGAAGTGTCATGATTTTTTTTTTAAGATGGTGTTCGGAACGTAATGCTCATTGTACGAGATTTGAAGTTAAAAAAATTATTATAAAATACAGTAGTGAATTTTTTAAAAACTCTTGCAAAGTCATTGATCGATGGTGGCAGATGCATTCTTTATTAGTTCGACCGATGATCACAGATGTCAGATGTGTTTGTGATTTGATGTATCCACTGGAAATAATATGGCGACCGATTGAAACAGGTCACGTCCGGTATTACACTGACCTCGGCAACTTGTTATTGGATGACGTAACGTACCTAACAATTATTACGAGCTGATGGCTTTTGGCGAATTGCGAATTTATATATTATATTCACGGTAAATTGGAAACAATACCTATTATTTAAACTCTGAAATGGGGAGTTAAACTACTGGAGTTAAAATATATTATACACTAGCATCAATTTTTTTCAGTTCAGTTGTTTAGGTTTCTGTTATTCTGTCTTTTTAAATTTAGAACGTGTATTGCAGATTCTTAAACTTAATTTAAAAAAATATCAATTCTGTAAACAGTCGATAATAGCCCAAAACCATGTTATCGCCATGGAACAAACAAGTTTTCATCTGACATATCACTTTCTTGGAATAATGATCTCTCATTTTCATGTAGCTTCCCACGTAGCTCATTATTTCTTGACAGATGTGTGAATCAGATGAAATCTTGAAATACAAAATTACGAAATTTCTACGAACGTACAAAGTACCAACAATCAGAAATTATTTAATAATATAATGTTGTATTTCATGCACGTGCCATAAATCTACAAGTTTAAACTAATCCGAAAGGTCCATTCTGTTACCTTTCCCTTACGTTCATGAATAACTCATGCATCAGTAAAATGTTTACAGCAGTTTTCTCAGGGGCAGGAGATATCCCATCAGAACAAATATGTTTAATCATAAATAATCTTCTTTGTCAGATCAAATCCGAAACATTCATGAATAACCAATACACAATTATAATTTACATATTTGGAACGAGAAATATCTGTATAGTGTTCTTTCTGAGTTCTTGTACTCAAGGTATATTATTTTGTACATACGTCATACAAGCCTGGGTTTCTTCCGGAAAGCATGTTTCCCGTTTCATATTATATTCAATGTCTTCATATTGACCTATTTTTCTAAGGAACCCGTAGCCCATCACGTTTCCCATATAATCGTGAAAATTTATTCAATGGAAATTTTTCCATCAGTTCTTACCGCCTCGGAGATAAAACTGATAACGAAAGGTAAGGGTTTTAGTAGGTTCATTAAATCTTAGTGATATTCGTAATTTGATAATTCCTATGTAATACACTGAATAAATAAGTTTTAAGACAAATTTACTACATTTATCTCATTAAGAGAGCACATTTTAAAATAACCAAATAAACAAGATAACGTATCGTTAGAAAAACGGTTTTGCATAATCTCGGTTAAGTAAAAAAATAATAAAATGATAATTTTATTTAACAGATAAATAATAATAATGAAAGTTAATTAAATTTATTATTAAAATAATTTTATCTCCTCATCTTATCTCATCTTCTTCCCCTTATCCTATTTGGGTCGGGGACACATTGCATCGACAAGGCTCCTCCATACGTCCATGTTTTGTGCTGATTGCTCGGCCTCCATCTATGGCAGTACCATGCTCTCCTCATAAAGTAAAATAACATCAAAAGTTAAAAATTACCATTGTAACTTACCAAAAACAAATGAATTTTTAAAACCGCAAGAATTTAACGATGAAAACCCAATAGATGGGTACCTACATACTTCCTTTACCAACCCATTAGTTTACACTTTTCCACGTTTTTTTGCCAAATAAAACTTTACAATTTTAGGGATGTCATAATCCTACTGGTTTGAAGCAGTGGGCTGCTTATACGGTGATCCATAAAACAATTTGTCTCGCTATTTTTATGTTGGTGAAAATGGAAGAAAACCCATTTCTTCCACACCATTTACCTACTTTCGTTTCCTAATCGTGCATAACTTTACGCGATTAGCAGTGGAATATATTAGTAACATAATAACGATAAGGTACTAGCGTGTTCCTTTGGTTGCAAGCAGAGATGCAGGGTGTGAGTCCCATAATAAAAATTCTCTGACCTACACTTACAAAGCTCGCTGACGAATAGAAACAGTTTAAGGTAAAAAGTTTCGCAATAAAAAATAAATTTGCCAAAGAACTAAGTGCTCCGGGCTCCGAGGGTTGAGGGGTTGAGGTGGTATAAAGGGTGGAATAAGGGAGGGGGTAGGCATTCTAAATGTAATGAACATTTCAGAATCAACTTCACCGCAGAAGGTGTTGCCTTAAGCCCCCGATGTAAAAACCAAATTTACAGGAAATTGAGCAAAAAAGTTGTATTAAATTTAGCGGAGCCATCTCAGAAATCCTGAAGTTTAAATACTTCGGAAACCATATTTTTATATTTCTGTCTTCAATCATATGTAAAATTTCGCACATTGAATAGATCAGCTTATGTCTACAAGTAGCACTTTTGTAAATTTGCCTATTCGGAAGTGTTTTTGTTAAAATAAAAGCGTTTTAAATTGTGCCTACGAGTCTCTAGAAATATATAAGATTTATAAAATTTCAGTATTTTTCACATCCTTAAATTGCATTGAATTTTATCAAATTTTTATTTTGGTAATATGTGGTTGAAGGGAAAAATTTAATCGATATTATGCCCTTTTTTCCAATCTCCATAGCTCGTGATCATAATAACGTTACAACCTTAAAAATAAACGAATTTATCTAGAAATTTAAGAAAGCGAAAGACCTATAAAGAAAGACTTATGTCGCTAGAGCTTGTCGTTGGAGCGTTTGTACGCTTAAAACAATTACGAAAACGAAAAAAAAAAATGATTCCGAGAAAAATCAGGAATATTACAAATAACGACAAAACTCGGAACCGTGTTCGTGCGGCGCCCACAGAAGATGCAGATAGGCTATTAAATATCGTCATAGAATAAGTGAAATTATTACGAATTATTTACATTCCCACAGTTTCCCTTGCAGGTAGTTGTTAATACGATCTTAATAGGGCCGGGCGCCGCGCCCCAGGGGACAATCACGGCGGGAATTTAATATCCGCCGAGTCGTTCAAGCTTTCTTAATAATGATATTAAAACAACCGTAAGGTTGTTTTAAAACAACCGTAAGGTTGTTTTAATGTGCCCACCTAAACAAGATAGAAACCAAGCGTGCAAGTTATCTTGAAGCACTCAATACGGAAAATATTCAGAAGAAAAAAATATTTGTAAAACATAACTTCACATTTTGATCAAAATCTCAAAATAAATTTTCGTTGACTGAAGTAGAAAAAAATTGTTGGATGGTCAGATCTTGCATTTGAATTGCTTTTGTCTAGAATTTCTAGCTTATCGCTAAACGTCAGGCTATAAAAACTTAATTAATAACCTTAAATCGTGAAAGTTTAAAGTATCCATTTTTATATTTTTAAATTAAGACTAGACGTAAAGTCATCGTATTCAAAATGTTGACATTCTTAGAATTTAAGTAAATTGTAAGTCGGGCCGTAACTGTCATTTAGCTTTGCCTGTCTTTTGATAGTAGAGGATTTGATTGGGACTGCGAGAACTTGATTATCTGCCACCATTGGAATAGATAAGCTACAATATGACGTCAAGATAATAATATTCATTATTTATTATTACGATATTGTGGGAAATTTAATCATGTTTGCGCTAGAACTTTGTGTAAAAAGGATTAGAAACTAAATCATTCTCCAAAAATTTGTTGCAACGAAATACGAAAATACTCCGTTTACAATGGGCTTGCTGAAAGTTGAAATAAAATTATGAATTTGCAAATTGTAGAGACTCCGTTGCTAAAATTTCTCACGTTCCTCGGACGCAAACTAAATGTTGCATTGCAGTTCCGAATACCGAATGCCGAATGCCGAATACATGAATATATTAGTACATTACTAGCGTACTGGCCGCCATCCAAGTATTCCACTGCAACTGGCCGCGATAGCTCATCCCGCCTCTCGCTCAAAGGAAGCCTCATGGCGAGAGGCGAGTACAGCTCTCACCCCGATACCACTCTACTGTTACTGTTACACCCTTTTCTACTTTCTCCTACATCCGTAACACTTAACACTTTATGTTTTTACATTTTTTGCCTATCGCGGTGTGATTCTAATGTCTTCCTCCCACGTCTCGAGGATTACGAAATTATTCATATTTACTAAGGATAAACAGGCGGAAAGTTTGAAAGCGATTCGAAAATTTCATGAATATTTTAGGAGGAATTTCTACTTTTTCCACTGGCGCAGCCTGCAGCCCGCAGCCCCCGCCGCTGAACATGAACACGCTACGTGACGTGATTTTATTTCTCGAGACGTGGCCTATACAAGAGAACACCTCACCGGCGAATCGAACTTACGAATTTCCCTTAACACATATTCTACAAATCTGAATGCTTAAAATACGAAACCTTTATCTCCCAAACACTGGTTTTATAGGCGTTTACGATTCTGAGCATTCAGCTAAAACATTTGTTAGCCGTTTTATAGCTTTTCCGTAAGCATTTTTCAGGCGCTGAAAAAACAAGAAATATACCACTTTTTCACGCCATCACGAAGTCGTTGTTCACTGATCTTAATTCCGGATTACGCTCGGTTAGCGACAAAATTGGCGCCAATAAGCACAACGTAACCGTTTTACATAGAATTTAAAAACGGTTACTCTACATAAGTAATGAACAAAAATATAATAATGGATTCGGAGAACAGAGAAACAAACCATTTCATTTATCAAATATTGTATACAAATCAAGGTAATGACACTTTCTTCATAATATTATTTGCTATAGTTCAAATAAACCTTACTTTAAACATAACATTTCCGTGATGAACATCCATTTATGCAATTGAATCCAATCCGCATCCAATTTGAATCTCGTAAAGGAAAAAATGTTATCATAATAAAATGAAGAAATACATTAATGTAATAATATCGTCATATTGCAATTAAAAATAATTTCTGCCATGAAATATTTCTTAATCGCCGTTAAAACCGAAGAAGTAGATTAAATTATTTATGAGCAATCAAGGATTATTTATTGTTATCAAGTTTAATTTGTACAACTCCATTTGAGTTTTTATTTCTTGTATATATTCAAAAACATTGTAATTTAACTTTAATTTTATTTTATAAAAATAGGTTATTTATAAACAAGTTCTGCTGTATAATTACTATCTCGACAGTTAATTCGCCCTCTGAAGGCAAACTGTAGTATACCAATCACTTACTATACTTTATTATTTCTAGATAGGTTCTTCTGGTGAAAAATTTTAGAGCTTATTAATTTCACAGTAAAATGAAGGAAATTATTCATGGAATAATATTATTGAATATATAAAAGAAAGAAAAATAAAAAAAATATATAAAAAGTTATTATCGACTATTATCGCTGTTCAAGAGCCATTACCTTAAAGTTACCGACCACCAGAGTAATTACAAGAAATAAAATGTACATTTAAAGCGCATTATATATTTAATTAAGAAAATTTGTTAAGTCAATTAAAAAAAACTGAATTGCTTACTGACTTAATGATTGATCATCAAAAGGGGAGTAGCGGGTACCGCTCTATTTTTCATAATTTATTTTAATTAAAATTGTGTTCATATAGTTAACTCTCAGTCCTTTTCTACCTATTTACTCACCGACCAACCACGTGCTGCTACAGAAAACTAAAACTACACTAAAGTTCACAGACAAGGCCTCTGTAACAATGTTTGTGAGGATCTGACACAGAAACCCGCTCCACTGTACCGAGGAAGGCTGACAGGGTAGCTCTTTTGTAAACTCTTTTCCGTTATTTATTAACATCTCTATAACGATTTCTCGTTACAGCAGAAGCCTGAAGCCTGTTGTTAACACCGGGAGGGGTAGGTATGGAGGCGCCGAGAGGAGACGCCTCGCGTGACCGGCGACGCCGACGCTCGCGAGCTCCGAGGCGTCCGAGAAGGCTTCTCTCGATACGTTACGGAAACTCCGAATGGGATGTTCGTGCCAGTAATTTATGGGCTTCAGCTAACTTCTCCCCGATCAAACAGCCCGTTATATAGTTTATTTCAGATTACTTCTGGGCGAAATTATTTATTCACGGCATCAGTATGCCGAGAACTAAAATGTTGATACGAGATGGTAATGAGTCATTACTTATTTCTCCAACGAAGAGATTAACAGCAAGCCAATCAGGAGCTACCGAAATGAAGAAACGGGATGAAGAGTTCGAGTGTGACCAAGAAGGCAGAATTCGGGAGGAGCAAATCAGTTATCCTGGAGCTTCAAAGTCCTACAGTTACCACCGGTTTATTCTTTTCATTAAGTCCACACAGGAGGTCCTTTTGTAAATATTTTTTCTCAAAGCATATGTCATATGTTTAAGAAAAAGATAGAGAGGTAGTTTTGGAAATGAAAAAGAAAGAGGGGCTGGTAGGAATCCAGGCGTGTCCAGGAGTGACGGACGTATGAACCACCGCGGTGCAAGGCGATGTGAGGAGAGAGTCTGGCTTTGAGAGGTCAAAGCAGATCTCCTTTAACCAGCCTCTCCCCAACCGGCCTGCCACACAGTCGATGGGTAGATATATCCGCCGCCAAGATATAAATAAACCTTGCCCCATAAACCCTGACATTTGCTAAGTCATCACAGACTTGGGGTGCCCTATGGCAGAAGTGTTGGTAATCCAATGAATGATTCTGGGCGGCGGTAACCATATCCGTCAAACTTACAAGGACTGTCTGAACGTGGTAGCCCTACTTGTACGGTCAGGACCTTGACTGACCTCTGGTAAGGAAGGCTTCCCATGCGCAATTGCTCAGACGAATTTTCGTGTCCGCGTAGAATTGACAAATTGAAGTAGAAGTGTGTTTAAATTGACGGAAGTAAATTCAGTGCCCTTGTACAGAAACAATTGAATCAATTTGTGCAGCCGTCTCTGTACAATTTAACGAGACTCGAATCAGTGCAGTGCAGAGACGTGTATAATATGTGTGCAAAATTAACCAAACTAAAATTCATACCATTGTATACACAATTTATTTCACCAATACAACCGCGCGCAAATGAATGGCCGAAAAATGCCGTAAAGTGATATAGACATTAGATTTCAATGGTATATTGTATGAACAAAAATGTGTAAATAAGAATACAATAACTAAGCCAATTGTTTTTTTTAAGCCCTATCGATGGATTCCTCCTATTAATATGTCTACAGGTATAAAGCAGAAATCCGAATGAATCGGTAAATTCTCTGAAACAGTGATCATTGGCGTTATTAAATTTTTCCAGTTTTTCTTTGTAAAATATAATGGTTGAAATACAGGAGAAACCACGAATTCTTGGTTTTTGACAAAATAGAACTCACGTTATTATAAAAAATGGATTACAATTAAAAATGTACAATTTTGTTTCTAAGATCGTAACTTATGCACACAAGAAAATGAAAATTTAAAACATCTACTCTTCTAAATTTATGATTACCAAATATAATGTTATTAAAGTAGTTATAAGAAAAGGATTTCTGCTTTCCCCGTCAGTTTATTGATTACTTATGTACCTATAAACTTGCAGATGAAAAGGTTTGGTATTTTAGCCCCTCAGGCCGTGATCGTATTTTATGAGAGGGTAAAAATATTTTCGTTTTGCAATAAAATCCCAATAAATGGAACATTTTTTAATGTATCCGAAAACTTAAAACTGTTTTACAAAGGTCATGAAATACGCTTTCAAATTTTATAATTAGAAATAAACATGTTTTAAATACAAAAAATTTTGCACGCAAACTAAAAAGTTTTAAATACGGCTCACCGTACGATTTTTTTTATACTAAAAACGAAAAAAAAACTCTGAAAACATTTTTTAGACGAATGTATTACAAACGTTATGGTGACCTCACTTTTTGTCGTTTCATGTAAAAATGATAAAATATTCCCAAAGTTTCATAATTTCTTTTCAAATTGCTATTCGAAACTTTGGTTTCATAAAAGTCTACATTTTACTTCTTTTGTGGTTAATTATTATATTTGAATATAAAGCGTGGTTTTCTCTTACTAACACCCGAACACCGTTTAAATCATATTTCACTGTGATAGTAAGGGGGATAACGGTTTCTATAAAACAATATTTTTCACAGTAAGTGTGAAAATATTTGCTTTATGTGTTATAAAATTTCAGTAATCCACTTTGTTCGACCGAACGTTTTCTTTGTTGTCAGTCCTCTGAATAAAAATAAATTAAAGCCACATACAAAGCTGTCGGATGATGTTAACAATATTGAAAGCTTCTCCCGCCACTGGTGCTTTATTTCACTTTGAATTTCTTGTTTACTGGCGCTTTGTTCTCGAAAGTATGGAAATGCAAAGGCGGCACTCCTACCCAGCGATTAATCAAAGCCAGGTATACACCAGGTAGGCGAGTGCGAGTAGCTCGCTACGTCTGTCTGTAGGTGTCCCGTGTGCTGTGGTAATGCTGCAAAGGAGACACTTCATATATCTACTACACATACAATGGGCGTCAAATTCACAGCAGCATTTCAGTCGTAATGTAAAGGTGCTAGTTTGTACAATGTGCAATCTCTTAATGCAGTGTTTTCGTAGCCATTGCTTGGTAACCTGACAGACTCCAATTAAATACGAAATCTTAATTAAATATTTGATTACACTATTATATACAATGTTTATAATTATTTTTAATCCTTAACACAAAATCTCAATACCTGGAGAAGGCACATGTATCACACCCATTGGATACATGTGCACGGCGCGGGTGTTAGTGGAACAGAATGTAATCGTATGTGTACTCGATTTCAAGTATTTGTAAAATTTATTTTTATTTATTTACAAGCGCAAACCCGTTAAAACCGCGACTTATTATAATTGTAGGATTTGCAAATCTGAAAGTATTATTAAATATGGTAAATTTTCGATTGAGCTGGCCACGCTCAAAACTAATATTTTTTAGAAAAAAAAAACCCTTAGATTCGCCTTAATGACTATAAAAGGCAGCTTTTGCCTTAAACATAAATCATGCACTTAAAATTTCAATTGCGTAAAGTGAAAATTTACTTTGCGTATCGAATTGGCGGTCATTTGTGATACCTGTCACCCATCTGATACCCATTTATCATAGTGATAAATATGGTTTGGAAAGAGAAAATATCAAGCTGTATATTCAAATCTAAAAATTAACCACAAAATAATTTATACGTACAGCTTTATGAAACCAAAGTTTCCGACCGCAATTGGAAATAAAAAGAAATTTTGTGAATTTTTTAAGAATTATTTTTACATGAAGCGACAAGAAGTGAGATTACAGTAATTTTTATTATGCTTATTATCTAATAAAAGATGTGTCTGTTTTTTTTTGTTATCAGTAATTTTTGTTAGAAAAGACGTGAGGTGCCTTTTTATCTTTGCATTAAAAAAAATTATTAAAAAAAAATTACATGATAACTTCTAATAATAAGATTTAAAAGCGTATTTCATCACCTTTCAAAAACAGTTCTTAGTTTTTGGAAACGTTCACAAATATTCCATTTATTTGGATTTTATTGCAATGCGGAAATATTTTTACCTACTAACAAAATACGCCCAAATTTTGAATTGTTAAATGCTTCAAAATTTCGTGCATCCGTCAATAGAATTAATAATTTGCCAGTTTTGGGGTCAATTTGTATTGAAGTGATTTAGGGTAATTCTGGTTAGTTACTTATGTAAATTTAATGGAAATGTAAAGGACATGGGGTGAGCTCCATAAACTTCTTGTATGTACACACGAGTCCCCTGGCATATTAGATTTGCTTATAACAATCTCGTTTTCGTCAACTGAGGTGATGTTGTAGGCAGTTACCCAACCCACCGGGGAATTGTAACCAGCTAATCGCTGAAAATTCACTTAATTGGATCCATTTGCAAAGCCATGTAATATATTAAATTGTTTTGGAATTATTAGAGTCGCGATATTTATTTACACAGAAGAAAATAAGAACATGCATTTAGTACTTTTTTTTTTTGAAAAATAATATTTTTTCACTATCTTTTTTATTCAACCCTTTGTACTTTGACTTCGCATCGACCGGATAGATGCAAAAATCGATTATTTTTTTAACTGCATCAAATGAAAATAATGACGTTTTGACTTCAAAGTTCGACAGTGCATGTAAAGAATGTCATAAAATATTATTGCAAGCTGTAAATAGTTTCATTTACCAAGTGTTTCAGAAAAAAATGTTCATATTAATTTCACGACTCAGCGTTTGAGCATTAGAAGATTAATAAGGAACTCCACTCCAATTTTTAAAAAAATTTTTAAATGAATAATGACCTTCATACTTAAATAAATGCATATTTATTTTTATTGTTAGTTTTAATAGTTAAAATAAATGTAAAAGTTTTAATTTTTCAAGATCCCCGAAAACCACCGAATGTAGTGTGACGTCATCATGACCAACCGAAGTATGAATTTTGTAGGCAACTGGATTCAGCTGATCATCGCCGGCCATTTTGAATTTCAGCATTGGAGCGTTTTATGGACGCGGTGACGTCACGCCTCACAAATTCAATAATACCAACTTGACAGGGTGTTTTAATAAACTGTTTTAAAATGGACTTTTTAATATTTTTTTTAAAACTCTACGTTAAATATTATTTAACACAACTTATATATTCAGAATCAGCGTTTATTGGTCTATATGTACATATTTTTTAAAGCGATAATATTTTTTACTGGAGTTCCTTATAAGAAATAACTGTTTTATAGTTAAGATTATACTAAATTAGTAACAGTTTTCTTCATTTTTTGAGTAGGGATTTTCCCGCAATGTGAGAGCCAGTCAACTAGAACGGATTTGTGATGCATGCCACACGAGGGGAGTTAGCCATTATAAGTGTATACATGTCTTAGCCAAGCCATCTGGTGCTAGTCCGTTAGGCAGATTAAGACAACGCTTCGTGAACAACAAAGAAGAGGCTGGGAGAAGAGATTTCTGGAAGGGAAATGCAATGAATCTTCGGAATAAAGAATTCCAGTTTATCTTTTTCAAATACTAGACGTTGTCTTATATTTCTGAATCCATGCCAGATTTGAAGTTGTGATGCACCTCATGATTTTAAACCACATACGTAGTTGTCGATCTTTCCACAATATTCTGAAATCTTGCTAATATCGATTAACCATATAATAAAATCACGTTCAGTATAAAAGTGGGTGAATACAAATCATTTTAAAGATTACACGTTTGAGTGTATTTGTGCACACAGATAATACCGAAAGTTTGAAAAATGTTTTTCGAACTAGTTTGGAACATCCGCACGAAGTCCTTCATACCCGAAAATACCCAAACTCCCGTGCACTAACTCCTTAAAATTTAGATTATCGATTCAATTCGATAATATCTCTTTTATGTTTGTTTTATTTCATTCTTCAACTTCCTAAAATTATAAAGAATGTTAAGGGATTTAATCAGTGGCTTCTAATATTATTTGGAGTAAAAAATGTATTAAAATAAAATTTTGGTCTCCGGTGAATTTTTTGACGCCTTTTTTCTTCAAAATCAAACAAAAAAAAATACTTTCACTTGTCGTCATTCAGCCGAGTGACCGATAAAACCCCTCGGCCCGCCCCCGACTGTCCGACACCTACTATTTTTTTTGTATGTTTTTGTAAAAAAATAAAAACATAAAAATGTCACCGGAGACCAACATTTCATTTACACGTTTTACTCTAAATAATGTCTGAAATCACTGGTTAAAGTAAGTCGAGTACGACCCTTAACACCGTGTATAAATAATATATATTACGTTTTACCCAGTATACCATTACACAAGGGACTCTTTAAATTGTTCTTCTGAATATCGGAGTTTTTTTTGTATTAATACCACACAAGAGTCCCAACGGCTCCCGTCTGGAGCCAGTGAGACTATGGCATCCCCAATTGGGGTATGTTGTGAGGTTGAAGGTAGTAGGGAGGGAAAGGAGATAGGGAAGAGGAAGGTGGGAAAGTACCTGGCTATTCAGATCTGGTCACTAAACACGGCTAAAGCCATTTCAAGCAACGTTTCAATTCTGAATGGTGTTCTTACACCAGGGCGATACTAATAGTATCTTCCACTCTGGAACGTGCCGCAAATATACTATATATTATTTTAAATGAATAAATTGTGAAATGTCACAAATTAATCAAATAAAATTTATTTGTCACGCAGGGATTCAATCCTGCGACCTTCGGATTGCTGGTCAGGAGCCTTACCGCTAGACTACGCCGGCCGGCAGTTGTTCTGAATATCTGAATATGTATTCTTAAAGCCATTAATTTTTCCACTGTACCATCTTATCGCAACGGTATTCTTAATTAGTAAGTGAAGAAGGTTTACTGAATGGTCATATTATATTATAAAAATAATTTGCTTTAACAATAATTTTGTAAATACCCGAAGAAGACAGAAGAAAAAACTCAATAAAAGGTGACGGATTATGAAGTGTTCTCAGTTTTCTTGAACGGGTATACCCTAGTACAGAAATGTCACTGCTCGTTCTCAACTGGTCTTCGCTTCGCAGAACCGATGGGAGTTGGTGTTTAATCATTTCCACAGGGCTCTCAATCACAGCGAGATGATTAGATTCCTGAAGCGTCTTATACAAGTACATAAATGGAATAGTCGTGTTTCTTTGGAGAATTTCGAATTGAACATTGGTGCATCGATAATATATATACCGCTTTCACGAGTTAGAGCATCGTGTTGCGTATTCTGTGGGAATTAAATTGATTGCTATATCTGTATTAATGCTTATTTAGAAGGATAACGTACTTTTTGAGTAATTTTGGAAGGCATTATTATAGAGTAATACTTTTTTTAACAGAATATTTTGACGATGTTGTAAATAATGTATATTCGACCGGTATTACTAATATTATAGCTTAATAATGATTACAATTCAATGATGATCAGCAATTAGAGATGTTGAAGCAAACTACATCAGATGATGGAATGACACAACAAGTTGAGCAGAATAGATAGTAGTTCCGTGTTAATGTTAATTAATTATTTATTAATTTCTATTATTTTATACACAGTTTACATAATAAGTAAAACTTATACAAAAAGTCACTCCATAGGTCAAAAATGTTAATAATCAATAGGGTTAGTAGTGGTGTTTGTGAACATGCAATGTTAATAATCAGTAAGGGTTAGTAGTAGTGTTTTGGGAAGACCTCACTAGGGGAATCTGTGCTGGGTGAGAAATCAAAGCAAAGTGATACTATAACATTGGCAAAGGTCCATATTATGTTCGTAGAGTGTGAACATGAAATGTTAATAATCAGTAAGGGTTAGCAGTAGTTTTTTGTAAACACCTCACTAGGGGAATCTCTGCTGGGTGAAAAATCAAAACAAAGTGGTACTATAACATTGGCAGAGGTCCATATATTCATATTGTGTGAATATGAAATGTTAATAAGCAGTAAATATTAGTAGTAGTGTTTTGTGAATACCTCACTAGGGGAGTCTGTGCTGGATAAGAAATCCAAGCAAAGTTGTACTATAACATTGGCAAAGGTCCATATGTTCCCATTTGAACTTTTATTGCAAATAATTAATTTACTGATGAGTAAAATATGGTACAAGTCTTAAATGCATGCAAGCTTATTGGTCTACGAGTAGATAATAAGAATGTGCCAAGGATGTTTAAAAAATCTGACCTAAGATTTGGGTTACACCAATTATGCATCAATGGCTACTTGAAGAATTTAGTAAATATATTTAGCCAACAAAGTTTTGAACAAAAATATCTCTGGTTAGAAAGTTTATTTTACGTGAATTCGTTTACTCGAGTCCAGTTTCATTTCCATCGGGAACCCATCTAGAAAGATAGTTGGTAATCTGATATTTTTCTGGTTTGCTTTCTGTAGAATCAAACATGCTCTCCAATTTTAAGTGTACATAAATTGGGGTGTATCTTTGTTGGCAGTTCCTGCGCATACGTATATTTTTCTGTATGGAAACTAGAATTCATCCTTTAATACGCTAGTTTGGCGATTTTTTAGGAATCGGAAGGCATTAAAAAAATTCTACATCTGCCCGTGGCCCATTTTCATATATTTTTAAACGACAGCATAAATTCGAGATGTTGTTTTCTACCATCAACGCTCGGTTTGCCCTGGTTTAAGTGCTCGTAGGAGGGTGGAGAGGTGAATGGGGTGGAGATATTGTCACGCTACGCTACTCGCTGTTGATCTTACCCATTTACAGAATTTTAGGTAAATCTAATGCATTTACCTACCTAGTGAGGATGCCTAGATGTTTTATCCGACTTTGCCGAAATAAAGCCTTTCTGTCAAAAAGATTTGTTATTCAAAACGAAAATGGAGCCCGGGTAGAAGAGTTTCAGCTGTGATTGTGGATTAGGAGGTTATGTCATCATATAAAAAAAATTCTAATCAATACGTAGGTTATGTTTAGACTTCGATTTATGATGTTGATCATAAAATTTGATCAACAGTTCATAATTAAAATACACAGTTGTGGAAAAAAATATATTTATATTCTAGATAAACAAAATTACTTCGTGGCTGCCTTGATATATCATTTTATTGTAAAAACATTACTTATAATTCATAACAAGAAAAATAACGTTTTCGTTGTAAAGATCCGTAGTAAGCGTTCGAAAAGAAGAAGTTTTGAAAGAGAGATATTTAAATACGAATGTTAGAAGGAGCACGCTAATATTAAAAAACGATTATAATTAAGTGGAAATTGTGAAAATATTTAATAAAATACAACTCATTAAAATAGAGCAAAAATTTCTCGGCAAATGTCTAAAATAACATTTAAAGATAAACTGAGATTTTTTTTCGTACCCATAACATTTTAAATAACAGAATAAAATGTGTTGTTCATAATGTTCGGAGCATGCTTTGAGATTTTTTTCTCTCGAGGGAATTTCATTCCCTTAATATCTTATCGTTACGGCCCAGCAAATGTGTAGATATTACCTCAAAAAATAACATGTACTTGAAGAACAAAAAAACATAAAGTGCTCAAGGAAAATATTTTATTAATTGGAAAAAATATGGAATGTCAGTCTTATTCTCTAACTCAACTTCTTACTTCTGAAGGAAGTAGATTAATTAGGTAATTTTTTTATATAATTAAGTTTTTTAAAGTCAAACCTAGTTTAATTAGGTCACGCTGAATTACGCAATATGGATTAACAGCCTGAGTGAGCGGGGATGACCATATTTTCCAATAATCGCACAGACTCCTAATATTTGATTACTTCTGTGCCATAATCAAAGGGTTTTGTAACTCGTCATCTTCAACCTTGCAAATAGCTCTAAACACGATATCGTTAATAATATTAACAACATGAATAAACGTGTTACATGGTTGTATTTCAGCTTTCATTTGAACACGTCGTGTAGGTAAATAATGTATGTAAGTGCCATTCTGAGCACGCGTTGGAAAACACGGAGTATTCCGGTAGCAAAAAAGTTAAGCTGTCCGATATCCAATTATGATTCCTTTCAGAGATACGGCAGTTTTGAAATATCTACTCTTATTTCCATGCAGGCATTTGAAATTTGATCACAAGCATACCGCGAAAATTAAATCAATTACGATGAATCCTTACAATTTAAACTTTTGCTCACAAAGTTCAGAGAAGCATTTTCACTCGCCATGTTCATATATTTAAATAAAATATATATTATAAAACTGTTTAAGGCCCCGTAACCGCTCTCGAAAAGAAGAAGATGGAGAGATATGTAATTACGAATGTTGGAGAGAGCGCGATAATATTTAAATCGATAAAATTGAAGCGAAAATTACGAAAAAGCTTAATAAAACATGACTTGTTTAAAACAGAGCAAAAATCTCGTGGAACGTATCTTAAGTATCATTTAAAGAAACATTGTGAATTTTTTCACAAATGTAACTTGTAAAATAATAGAAATAGACTTGTTTTAAATAATTTTCGGAGCATACTTTGCGATTTTTTTCTATCGATGGAATTTCATATAATTTGCGTTTCGGCGTGGAACGTATCTAGATATTATCTTCAAAAATAACATATATTTTTTTAAGAGCTTAAAAACTTCGTCGAAATTCGAATAGCGGCGGCTTAAATAGTTAAAAAGTTGAAAAAAGTTTTGAGACAGAGGTTTTAACGTACTGAGGCTACCCTCTTGGAATGACCTTCCGTTTAGTTTGACATCAGACATCAAAAGGTAATTCACAAAAAAGTAAAACTATTAAAATAAATTTAAAGGAGATGTGTACCGTTTAGATGAGGCTACCAACTTTAGAGATTTAGTTTGAGATGATGTTATCACTAAGCGGCGTTATACAAAGTTGACCATTTTATTGCATAATTTTTAATTATTATTGGTTAATAATTTACTCATATTCAGTTGAATGACACGTTCGTAAAATGTAAAAAAAAAGATTGTTCGTAAACGCGATAAAGGGAATATTTTTATAGATAACACATAATAAAGTAAGTTTTGCATTGTCATTCCGAGCGCTCTCGGATACCTTAAGGAGAACGGTTGCACGGCCCTTTTCATACAGAACTTAATTTTGGATTTGAAGACAACGTACCCAACAAAACTGGAAAATTATTTTTTTATAAAAGATATAGCTAATATCTAGTACGGATATGTGATATTTTTTATTTGTATTTTAAATTATAAAATATATGCCATTAAAGAAATCAATTTTTAAAGAATTTAGGCAATTCTACAATTATTTGTGAGTTAGTGATAATTATTGAAAGAAAAATAATTGGTCTCTATACTATTTAAATTTAATGAAATATAAAATAAAAATATTTGAAAAGCGTTTTGATGGTAAATTCAAAGTAAGACCGATTTATGTTGGAACAAAAATTTGTGGTATGTTAATTAAAATTTTTATTCAGAAAATTCCTTTTTAATAATGCCTATTTTTAATTCAATTTTTCAATATATTATCACAGTAAGTAGTGCAAGATAATTACAATAAACCAACAAAAAATGTCAAACTTGCCTCTAAATTCATGCAAAATTGAATTTTTTAAGTCTTTATTTTATAATTTAATAATAATATTAAAATAGAATAACAAAAATAAATAAAATAGCTTTTATCCGTATTAAATGGTTGCTGTACCCTTTTATAAAAAAAAAATACTTTCCATTTTGGTTGGGTTCGTTGTCCTTAAAACCAAAATTAAGTTTGAAAATGGCCGCGCATCCGTTCCCCTTAAAACCACATACTCTGTCAGTAGGTCAGAATATTTTTGCATTGCATTAAAATCCAAAAAATGGAAAATTTGAGAACGTAAAACAATTTTTTAAATGTGATAAAGAACGCTGAACTGAAAATGAAAATAAAAATAAAAACACACACATATTTTATTAGGCAATACATATTTTTATTGTTTCATGTAAAAAATAATATTAAAATTTTTTTTTTTCAAATTGCGGTGGGAAACTTTGGTTTCGTAAAGGTGTGCATTTTAATTCTGTTGGGGTTTACTAATGGATTTGAATACATGGTGTGGTTATAAATACATTTTCTCTTCCCAATACCGTTTAGATTATATTTCTATCTATGCTAGTAAGAGAGATACAACGATTACTTTGAGACCTATATGAGTTGTTCCGAAAAGCAAAAAAAAATAGCCTGCAGGTTAAAAAAATAGTTTTGGTTTGGCGCATACTTCAAGAGCCCTAGTATTAATTCAAATACTTTATTTCAAGTAGATACGCGACCCGTATCACTAAAAATCCAATATACGAGAAGTGCTGTTAGATTTGATTCTATTTTGTATTCATTAAGAATCAGAGAAATTGTAATAAAGCACACCAATAAATATCAGAAAACATACAGGTGATGAAAATGTAGTCAGAAAATTTGAACTCTTTAGAAAATCATATTATTTATCAGACAAGTCACGAAATTGTTCCGTGATTGCTCTAAGATGCCTACATTGAACGCAGATCTAGACTTAAAATCAATCCTTACTATGAATTTATCAATTACTTTACTAAGGTCGATGGTAAACAAAAATTCTTACGATTACGGCGCAAAAAAGCGGCCCACCGAAGAATTAATTAAACTCTCAAAACTTTTCTTCACCACTCCCAAAATTGTTTTAAGGTTGTCCTAATATATAAATTTAAAGTGTTAATTTAGCAAGCAATTTGGGCCCTGAACCGAGATAGCCACAATTTAAATCAGGAAACTTTTCATATTTTCGCATAAAAAGTAACAAATTATTTGACGCCTAGCTTCCCCGCTAAGTTCAGCCGCCGCGCCGAGAAATTGACGTTTGCCAAGTGCGTTATTTATATGGCCGGAGATAGCGAACCCAAATTTTCGTAGATACTAAAAAAGTCGTAAGCTCGTCCATGTGCTTTTTAGTTAAGCCTGCCCATTCAGCGCCATAAATCTTTTTCCTTGAAAATGATTCACGCGGCTGAATATTTCAACAATTGAAACAAAAATATACTTCAACATTTCGGAATATTTAAATACTAGGGTAGATAGTTAATACCCGGCCTTGCGCTTGTTTAAAAAACCTATCTTGGAAACCTTTTTGCTTAATTAACAATTGAAAAATGTGTAACCGACGACAAAGTTTTTTCTAATATTTAAAGTTAATTGAATGTTTCAAAGTTGCATCGCCAAACTTTTTATTTTTATTTATTTATATTATAAGCCAACACAGGCTCTTACTAACATTTGATTTACTTAATAACTTCGTGGAACGGTAATCGTGAGGTTAATTGTGCCATTTATATAAATATTAAGAAGGTATGTTTATGCCCTAAAGTTTAAGTTTAGACTTACGGAATTCAATACTTCAGGTATATTTATTGATCTCAGAAAAGACTTTGATAGCATATCCCATGAGATTATACTGAAAAAATTGAACAATATAGGTATAAAAGACAACGCGATTAATTGGATTTCGAGCTACCTAAAAAATCGACCGCAAGTGGTAAAAATAAATCAAATTAATAGCGATAAAGAAATATCAGATTTTGGGATCCCACAAGGTACAGTACTCGGACTAATTCTTTTCAACATATATGTTAATGACATTTTTTTTCAACTACTATATTGTCAAATTACTTCATACGCCGACGATACAATACTAATAATTAGCGAAAAAACTTGGGAAAACGTAACATTTAAAGCCACCGAAGACATAAATACAAAAAAATATATATTCCGTGCAGTTGAACACATCCACTACTTCCGAGAAAGTATTGCCAACTTCATGCAATCTACGAACAAGCGAGTATCTAAATAACTCAGTTCTGATATTGTTGTTGCAATTAAAAATAATTTTAGATGGAGTAATTCTTGTTGGTATATGAAAGGTAGTTTGGCTTAATAAATCAGGGCTGTCTATAATATCATTAAAAATTAAAAAAAATAAATTTTTATTCTTTCATCAAGTGGTTGTAATTTATTGTTTCAATAGGTAGGCCTATTTTATGGTTAATGTACCTTAATAATTTATTTTTTCATTGGAATCAAAGTGAACTTTAAAGTGAGGGGCCAAAGGGAAGAATTATATTCGACTTCGAACTAATGAAGAATATGAGATTTTTAAAGTTGAAATATTTTTTAAGTCTCTGCCATTATTACTCAAAATGTTATATTTGATGATATTAATTGTAACTCTAGCCATTCAGCCGTAAACCAGCATGAACCTTTCAATCGTTAGTAAGTTTTTCTCAAAAAAAATTACCGATAAAATTCTGCTAAAAGCTTTTCATTTTTAAATCTGACCTAAACTTTAATTAGAATGTAAAAAAGCTGTCGATCTTTAAAACACTAAAAAGGAAAGCTCTGCTTTTACTTGCGAAATCAATTTAATTGACTCTGCAATGATCGTTATCATAGGAAATAAAACACTCCAATTTAGCTAGAATGTGCTGAATGAATCGTGTTAACATATTTAGAAAATAAACAAATATTGTGACACTCTGACTATTTCATATTATAGTCCATACTTTAGTTTCTAATATTCAGGAATCCCTCCTTATTTAAAAGCCATAAAGTTCGCGCAATTAAATTAGACCCAAATAAAGCAATCTTTGAATTATAGGTGAATTTAATATTGTTTATCGCGGGAAAGGGATAACAGGGCAAACATTTTTCAGTTCCAATAAAATTTTTCTTTTTGAAGACGAAATTAGTTTGAAACATGCTGTAGGCAAGCAATGCATGTATGTGAATACTGTGTTCGGGTGAACTGTGGTCGCGATATCTTTGGATAAACTTACTGAATGCATCATTACAAAATGGGCTACAAATTGTTACCAAATATTTCATCACTGCTTACCTTGGGATATGCAAAATTAATATAGAATTATACAAAAACAAATTAAATTTTTTTAAGATTGTTTAGATTTTATTCAAAATATTTATGGTAAAAGTGCTTTCCGTGTTTCTCTATTTGATTGTTGTATTGGCTAGCTTTGATGTACGGAACGACGGACAATTATTTATCGTCGAATAAAACATTCCACTCGAGTTGCTTTCCTTGCAATAAGATCGTTTGTCGAGAAGAGATGTAAAGCATGATACACATCGAAGTTTCCCATCAAGTAGTCGAAATTACGTGGCACGACGTAAAACAGTTTATTTCAAATGCCCAGTAAAATAGATAACATCGAAATAAAGTGAAAATTGTCTGCAAGTGAGATAAAAATGACAATGAAATCAGTCAGCTATGAAAATCGTTAACACGATCGTGGGGTGAGTGAGCTTAATCAGAATTTTATTAAATCTTTCTGATGCTATTTTTTCTTTACAAGAACAAGCCATTTGAACATATTTAAAACCCAAGAAAACAATAAAGTGAACCTGCTTGTAGTATTGATACAATTAAAATGTTTTATCAATTTAATGATTTTGAATACACAAATACAATAATTATTTTAATTTTTATGTTTTCTACATTAAGGCTTTACTTTTTTATAATTTAAAGGTATCTGGTGTTGGAGGAAGTTGACCTTTAAGTTAATATCAAGTACAATAATAATTGAAAAGGGATTCTGAAAATCCGTTAAACACAATAAAGATTTTATTAAATTTGTTCCGTGAATGAGATAGATCGTCTAGCGAAAGGAGTTCCATAGTTTGTATCCTACGTATTTGATTATTTGACATCTTCAGAGAATCAGCGCACAGATTCTACCTGGGTCATTCATGACTTCTTTTAGTTTTAGTTCGCCCATCGGGCAGAAGATCGAATATTACTAGACATAGAACCTAAGTATTCACACCAATTTCACCCCTGTCCGTGGTGGAAACTTCGGGATCCTTATATGTCATTAACTCATCGCCCTCTTTGTCGTCTTCGTTCGTGGATTCATTTTCTTTTCACATCCTCCTGCGGTGTGTCTGAAGCTGTCAAGTCCAGATGCTCATTTTAAATCATACACGATTTGTAAGATCTCTAAGGCATATTCTGTGATTTAGATTGGAACGGTTCGCCAATTCCTATTTCGTTATTATTTAAATTTCAATTTCAATTTAAACATTTTTGCAAAAATCTTTGCTTTATTTGTAGCAATTTTAGCCAGTTGTTTCACGGGATTTGAACAATTAATCAAATTTAAAACCTAATTTAACGTTATGTTATGATTGTATTCAAGTTCTGTTATAACATTTCTATAATATCATCATTAATAATTTGTTTCACCTAACTGAAATAATAATAGAATCTGCAAATAATCTTTGAAATTTGATTAATTTTAACCGGTCCTTACCGACCAGTTAGTAATCCGAGGATAGACATTTTTAACCGATATTTTATTTACCTCCTTGTAAGTGCTTTCCCAGTGATATAATCATCTTGAATATATAATAAATATTGAAGAATAATAGGAATTCATCGAACTCCCTCGCTGTCATATCTCGACTCTGTCTGTCGCTTCATCGTTGTCTTATAATATGCAGAATATTTAATATTCTAATCAGTTGACGAAGGGTATGGTATTGCTTTAAGTATTTCAACAGATAAAAGCATTTCAATGGTCCGGGAAGCATATCATTGGTATCACAAATTCTGTGTACTTTTAGATATTAAGTTGTCTGATTTTCAGAAACTGTCCCCATGTCACTTTGCCTTCCCTGAATCCAGTTTGTTCCCGGGAAAGGTTCCTGTTTGAATAATAATATCATATATCCTGTATTATAAACTCAACAAATATTATGGTTTAAGTTGTGTAGAACGAGCGCCGTGTCTGCATTTGAGAAATTCAGTACGTTGGTTTATTTATTTCTCGGTAACAATTTGGAAAAAGAGAAACGAAGGATTATCCCATGGACAATGATGCTCCCAAAGCGTTAAAAAAATAGAGACAACGACTGTGGAAATATTTACGAAATTTGACATTGTTAGGATTGTAAAAATTTATGAAGGATGGTGGAACACAGGTTGAACAAACAACAACTTTAATATATTACACTGACACGAGAAATTCGATGTTGTTAGATTGCGGTACCAACCGCACCTTACCCTACCCTACCCTAACATTATCAAATCTACTTAACCTAACCCAAGATAAGTAATAACAATTACCTACCATAAACCAATTGAAAGCATAAGCTTGAGTTTGTTAACCTGAATATTGTACTCTAATAAATAAAAACTAATTCAGAACAGTAAAAATGTTTCAAAATTTAGTTACTTATTTATATTAGAGGTAATTTAGTGATTGCACTGGTGGGTGGTGAAAGGGTGAAATGGAAACAAAGAAGTAGGTTAACAAACATGCCTCCTAAATTGATCTAAATAACGAGATATCGATATTATTATCATGGTTTTAGACTGTTTCACGGCGCATGACTTATTGCCTAGGTAATAATTAATAATTACTGCAATCAAGTTATGCGATAGTACGTTCGTATTATCGCGTTTTAAATAAGTTTTTCTTTAGGTAGATTCAAATGGTTGGTATCCAAACTTGTTTTGGCAAAGGAGAAAACTGAAATACGAGTTTGAATTAAACCATTTTATCGTATTGGTCCTGAGAGAGCAGTAGAGGCAAAGGGCTGTAAAGTTGGAGCAAGCTGAAGGATTGAAATGTTTTTCTTCCATTCGATAGTGATTTTTTCCTGATTAAGTCTGTTTGTTCGAAAACTTAGACACGTTTGAGTTCTTTATTCAGCCATGGATCAGGCCGATAGAAAAGGGTTGAAAATACACGATTTAATCATAATTTATTACAGATATAACAAGCTTTAAAAAATCTCTTTTACACGAACTTACTAAATTTATTGTTTTAAGAAAATTTTTCATACATAAACACATTAAAAAATTAGTAATTTCAGAGCATTGGGTTAAAAGTTCAAATGGAAAATGAGCACGCGTACATGCATATAAGTTAGGTGCAGATAAGCAAGAATAACTTTGAAAGAGGTCATAATTTATCAAAGCTTTTTGACTTTAGTTTTATGAGAGCAACAAACCAGTGTGATGCCCCCAAGCCCCAAGATATAATAATATTCACAATACACCGGCCGTAAGTAAGCCATCGACGTTTCGTCAGGGGTAATCTATCATTTTCTTGTCAACAAAATCCTTATGAAAGGCAAACATTTTTTACTTCTGATCTAATCGATCAGCCGAGACCTTCCAGAGCGAGACGTTACAAGGAAATACCTTTATGATGGATTGTACGAAATACTAACATTTAAGGAATATATATATTTAGGTTAAATGCTAGTTTCTACGTGTTCATATGATTACAGTGATTTTTATTTTTAACTTGGCGTGGGGAGAACAAAAAAGGCTTTCGCGTCAATATTAAATGTTTGTGTTTCACAATAGTATAATTATTTAAACTTAGGTTGTGGCTGAAGCATGAATAAAGGCCCAAGGTTAAAATATCTCAATATTTCCCCATGGGCACATGTTTATAAAAAGAAAATATGTTTCTAAAATCAGGGTTTACACGAGGCGTGTTGAGTAAGTAGCATAGGTTCGCGTGTTTATGCGTAATTCATATCAGGGGTTTTTAAGCTTGAATACTGCTCTGATAATCACAGTACACGGTCTTAACATAATTGGACATGGAATACTTTTATCAGAATTATTTATTAACGGTGAAAATGAACAGGAATAAGTAGTTCATTCGTATATGGAGTTTTTGTACAGAAGCAATATTCAGAATTTTTCAAAGTTGCTTTGCGTAGTTAAATTATATATGCTCAGTGTTGTGGAGATTGTTTCTCGTTTGGTAAATAGAAAACGTTTCAAATGCTGTAAGGTGGTGTATGACTTACTAATGAAGCACTTTAAACAATTATTTTATTATGTAAGCACGAATTTCACTTAAATTTACGTATATTTATAAATATGATTGAAATGTTCCATTATCGACTCAGTAAGGCCTCCTTAAAGTTCAATTAACGTAATTTACAAAACACATCAGTTAGCTCCTCTGCTGGTATACGGTATACATAACGGCGCTTATCAATTTGTCTAGCTTTGACGTCACAATACACTTTATGATCACAACTCGTCCTATTTCGTCAAATTACACTTCACACGGCACGCTTTATAGTTATCTTCCCAATAAAAGGCACTGTCGTTCATATAATATTGTTCTCACGGAATGAAAGCAACAAAACGAGAATAAACGTGAACATTATCAAACAAGATCGAAGGTACTGTCGGACTGAAGTCGGTCTCGGACACACACGGTGAGATGGCTGGGTGGGACGTAAAACAACCGCACAGTAATGTTATTCAAACACAATATCTGATGTACATAAGGCCGTTATGTAATACCATCGGGCACGGCAACTGCCTTCAATCCGCGAGGCCTGGCTACAACTGGAACGCAGCAGGCCGCTACGTCAGGCCAGCGTAGAGGCTGCGCGCTTCGGCTCATTCCGCCGCCGCTCGGCACCGCTCGGCAAAGCTCGCCTCTTCCTGTCGTAGCATTAGTATAAACGGGACGGGTATAAGGTTTTGTCTGGGGAGCGCGCGTTACACTTTTTCTTAAACTCGGATTACGATGATGTTTTCGCTATGAGGGATTCTGATATGAAAGAGTCAGCAATTTAATTGTGAAAAGATTTGTCTTTTAAACGTACTGTGTATATAGCCGTAAGATTAAAAATATCCAAGATGATTATCGCATTTCTGTGTTCTTACAAATGGGGCCTAAGGAATATTTTCCGACATTCAATTGTTTTCTAACATTTTTAAACGAGTCTTTGGCATTACTTTTTTAAGGCTCCGACAGATCTTTGAGATATAATTATTTCATTACAAGGCTTTTATTTCATTCGCTTAACTATATATTTTTTCGTTTTGTATTTTACATTCGGCATAAAGGAAGAACAAAATACGATTCAACGTTTGTGCTCAAAATAAAACTAATTAAAAAAAACGTGTATTTAACCTTTTGTTGATATTTATTTCATTTTTATCTTCTGTTATGTATGTCGTAAACATTTTTTTAAATGTTTTTATGAAATTAATGCATTTCAGACAAACAACCCAAAATGTCATACGAGCAATCGAAAAACAGCATAATATTTTTTGTTGATAACACGAACAAACACCTAAAAGCCGGTAATTTTGCATGTTAGCCACGCCCCAAGAGAGGTTTTAGCAGTCCAAAGGCCGCAAAGGGGAAACCCTATACCTCGTGGCTCACACCAGGAGGCTATATTATGTGGTTAGGTGTTGTCACACTATCTGGCTTGGAAGGCTTGCGGTAATTCGTCGGTACTCCGAGATTACTTACATTTAATATCGCTGACTTTTTCAAGTAAGGATACTTATCTCAAAAAGATAAGAAAATACTATTTTTATTTATTTATTTTTTTTGGAAAACCAATAACAATAATTTATAATGTACGAAAAAATAAGTGCAAATTATTTAATCAATGATGGAGTTTCACCGACATATACTAATTATTTAGTGAATACAAAGAAAAAGAGTTACATTAGCCAATGCGGATGGAAAGGTGGGAGGGAGGGGAAAGGGATGGATCTATTCTGTAATTAGTAGTATGTATGTGTAAAGGTTATTTATTGATTTTAAATGAAAAAAATAATTTAAAAATACGTATTTTTATTTGCGCGATAATAAAAATATCAGAGGCAGAAATTTTTTGGAATTTTAGAGAAATGAGCTCTGGCGTCGTGCAAGTTCCACACATTTTTTGCCAGAAGATTTTAGGCCATTGCAACTTTTTTAGTTCATCAAATGAACATTCATGGAGCTTTGCAATGTCGTTAAACTCCAAGCATTTTCTCTCTGAAGACAAAAATCACGATCAGACGCCATAATACGTACGTAATCAAACATAATATTAATGAATCTCCATTGTATTATTAGTAAATATGACAATTATTGCGTTAGTTCATTAGTGTACAGTAATTAACTACGCGTAAATTAATTACAACATACTCGTACGCAGGCACGGACATTAATATTCCATTTGCAGATCTGGTAACACGTTATTAATAATATCTGCTTTGTAAGTACTCACCTACCTGAAGATTTCATGGTACATAAATCATATCAGATGCGGGAAATAAAGGCACAGGTGTTCTGCAAACTAGTTTAAATAAAGTTGTGCTGTCTGGTAGAGAGATACAAGTTATACCCTTCTAGATGAAACTGAGCACTTATAACGTAAGTTCTCAGCTTTCAAGCATTGCAGACGAATGCGTGAAGAAATATTATTGCATGCTAAAAGTTAAATTACAAGAAGTTTTGTGGAACTTGGTGTCAGTTTGTATCTTCGAAATAATTTCTGTTTAGATTATTAAATAAAACAACAATTTAAACAAAAACGGGAACATAATTTTGAAAATTATTTTTTTATGTGAAAAAGTTGTGTAAAAGAAAACTTTGTATTTGCTCGTATCCGCTTTCTCCGTAAGTTTATTTTAACTTTCATGATGAATGTAGAGACAAACGAACATATTATTGCAAATATGTACCATATTGTATAAGTTGTAAATTGGATGGAGGTTATCTTCTCCTCGATAGGAAGGTTGGTGTAATCACGTAACAATATACACATTGAGGGGGGAATATCGGAAGCTGTATTATCATTTCTGCCGACCATCCGGGAGCTTTATTAAACCACATTACGTTAGCCTTGACTTTTGGTTTCACTTGACTTGCCATAAATTTTATAACATTATTTTAAGTGTTTCAAAATTCGTGGATGGAAGGAAAATATTTGTAAGTGAATTAAAATAATTGTTTCTCCATCAATCGAATGACATTTGAGGAACGTCGAAAACTTAAGGCAGAATGTCGAACTTTTAACGAAGTTTATTGTCAAGACGTTCATAGATAATTCCGATAAGCCATGGCTGTCTTGATTACGATGAGCCATTTAAAATATTAATGAAGTCTCCGTGGTCGAGGAGTAAGGCTCTTGATTTGCAATTCTATGGTAGCGGGATTGAATCCCGGTGTGGGCAAACAAATTTTATTTGATTAAATTGTGTTATTTTACAATTCGTCAATTCGATATAACATATAGCATATTTGCGGCACGTTCCAGGGTGGAAGATACTCTCAGTATCGCCCAGGTGTAAGACCACCATTTAGAACTGAAACATTGTTTGAAATGGCTTTAGCCGTGTTTGGTGACCAGATCTGAATAGCCAGGTACCCACATTGATTTCACCATTTTTTTTTCGAGAGGCCCCGAGGAAAATAATTTCCCTCAGTGCCTATGTCATCTTAGGGGATGCTATGCGGAGGGTCATTTTGAGAAAGGGAAGGAAAGGAAGTTCTGGGAAGGAAAATGGTATGAGGAACGTATGAATCCATCCCTCCAATTGCGGTGCAAGGCGATGGGTCGAGAGAGTCTGGCTGAAAAAGTCAGAAGGCTTCCTTCAACCAGTGTCTTTCGATGCGGCCCGCCACGCAGCAGGTGGGCAGAAGCATCCGCCGCCAAGACTTGGATAAACCTCACCCCATGAACCCGGGTACTTCTGCTAAGTCATCAAACGTAGCGAAACACTTGGGTGACCTATGGCAGAGGTGTTGGTTATCCAATAAATGCTGCGAATACATATCAAATCTTTTCTACTCCGGCCTTCAGCCTCACAACATCCCAATTGGGGATTCTATACTCACTAACTCCAGAGGGGAGCAGCTGGGACTATTGCGAGGTATTCAAATAAAAAAATAAAAATACACTTATTGTACGAGTTAAGCAGGTTTGATCGAACGCCACATCAGTTTTTTTACATTCACATTCTTCACATTCATACCAATTATTGCTTTACGTTCACTCTGAGTGAACGTAAACAGACTCGACATCTGTTTCATTCACTTGATCGTTTATCATCGATCATTCACTTGATCGTGCTAATTCTCTCCCAAAATTCGTCCAAATAAAGCAATATTCTCTTTCTTAATCTTGTTAATCTCGCTTACATCGGCTTCATATTCTTTTCGAACCTTATATTTGTAATATGGTCATATCTGATTTTACTACACATTTATCTAAGTGCGAATTTTAATTCAAAATTATAATAATACACTTTAGGTTGCAAACGGAATGTTTACTGCATAAGAAATTAAACTTTAAGACAAAATCTTTTAATCTCTGCACAACTTCGTTCAACAACAACCGAGAATGTTCGTAATATGCATTTCAACTTTTAGTTAGAATTCGCTGCAAGTTTGGTTGTTTTCATTTCCAAGAGAAACCAAATGTAACTTGTTTTTAGAAATGTTGGGTGTTGTTTTAAATTGCACAAGGCATTACACCCAGCCAGGACTGGGCCGGGTTTGCAAAATATACAATATGCATTCAGAAGTATATCTGGAGCTTACGGGTATAGTGTTGGCGGTTGGGGAAAACTACATCGGGCCGAACAACCGTCCATCGCTCTTGTTAACGTCTAGTTATTTTTGGTGCCATATCAATCCCTTACTAGTTTCTCAACTCAGGAAAGTACTTGATTACTTTAACATGTGCTTGCTTGAAAATCATTTTAACTTGAAGGATTTGTATATTATTCTGACGATGCGATTTTATCGTACGAAGTTTTTGGACAACTTTGACATGTCTGTCATTCTACATGGACTAGAAATGGAAGTCGTGAATCATAAATGATGGAGGAAAACTTTATTTTATCTTTTGAAGGACGTATCGGTCACAATCTTTACCCGATCAGAATAATATGATGTAGATCCGTTTACTCTGCAATATCACAGAGGATTTCTGAAGGCGTCACATAAAATGAGTTACTTTCATAACATTACTTTAACAGTGAGGATATTGTTTTGCATTTGTTTACTAGGAGAAATTTATTTATTTATAGTATTAACGCCTTTTGGCTTTTACATAATATAACATAGTATCAGGTATAACTACAACATGAAAGAGACAGCTCTAGTGAGCTTGTAAAGCCGCAAAAAATAGAAAATAGAAGTTGACAACGACAAATGTAGTTATGCAAATAACAAATCACACATTAAATACTTCACTATTTAAATATTACAATACTGCAACAATGAAAATATATGTAAATAACTTAAAGAAGTATTTTCGTTATTTGTTTTTGGGGTGTTATGCCGTGTTCCGCTACCTCCTTATTTAGCCAATGTTTCGGACAGCGTTACTGTGTCCATCGTCAGGGCTGATGCGTAATTGTGTAATAATGGACACTGTAACGCTGTCCGAAACGTTTGCTAAAGTAGGAGGTAGCGCAACACGGCATAACACTCCAAAAACAAATAACGAAAATACTTTTGGCGGCGAAAATCTAAAAGCGTATCTTAAAGAGGTATGTTGAAAATGTTTAATGGTAGGTAAATAAAAAGTTAAATATGTTTCAAGTTGAGAAGATGTTTACATATTACAGGAAATAAACCTTATTTCCAATAAAAAAGGTAGTGATGTTTAGTAAATTTGTCGATGTCGTTTATTAGATTTACTTAAGAACTTCCTCAGTGATTACTTGAATTATGGATAAATGATTTATTTATTTTATGTTTATATTGTGTTTATATCAGTGTCATGTTCCATACATCCATGTGCATCAAATACATATAAATCTAGCTTTTTTCGAATCATGAAGAATGATTTTATTTTAAACCGAGAGATAATCTTGATGGATTTATCAATGATGTTCATCAATGAGCTAAAATAATAAGGTATTTGATTAAAAATGTGCCTACCATAGACACTAAGCTAGTTATTTCACTTTTTATTAGTTTTAAACGATAATAGCTAATATTCAGTTTTCAGTCCACTTACAAAATGGCGTTGTTATATGTTAATTTGAAATTTCTACGACGATATTCCAAAGATAGGACTTCAAAAGAGCGGAACGTTGGAAGATATTTTCTTTGTAATATCTTCGGGCGAAAGACGGTTCATATTAACTTCGCTCAAACATTTTTCAATGATGCAAATTTAAATGAAATTTTCAGAATCGATAAATATGATTACATGTTCATCCTTAACACAACTTTGCAAGTAAAAATAATACCTCACATGAAATGTTCTGAAAATAGAAAATTATAACAGAAAATGTAATTTCCGGCACGTCTAGAAATTTCGCATTGTTCTGATTATATTTTTCATTCTTTTGAATCTTCCTAATAGGAAAAGCATTACTTGGTTGGCTAAAACGCCAGCCAGCGCTTTGTTGTAATTGGATACAATCATTTGCTATAAGGAATTATAATAAAAAAATAGTCACGAAATACATAATTATTTGATAATTGCAATATTATCTTTCGCAAAACTTAAAAAAAATAATAAGTACTGCGCCAAGCATAATAACGACCTTTTCGATAAAATGGTTCTACTCACAATTATACATAAATCAGTTGAAACACCAAACTTTTTTTTCCAAAATAACCTCAACACACGATCAAAAAATTCAACAGGGAGGAAGCAAGACATTTTCTTTAATAAAGCCGTCACACAAATATGAGATATTTCTCCCCTGTACCGTGAACATTAAGAAATTATAACACTGTACGTGTACACTGCTCTAATAATGAAATAGACATCTGTAATGACCCATTTAAACATTTTAAAAACAATGTTTTACCATTTATCATATCAAACTGAAATCGTGATAAAGAATATAAATGCTACATATTCATTTGAGTACAATAATAATAGGTGGTTGGAGGTGTGAGTATATATTTGAAAGAGAGTTACATATACTGAATCTCTGATACTGAACTCGTATCATATACTGAAGGAAGAAATGATGTACAGAAAATAGTAAATAGTAAATCCTGTCAAATCTATTTAAGGAATTAAATTTGACGTGATTCTATTTTTTTATTTTTTATTTTTTATTTTATATGGTTTAGGACGTGTGCAAATTTTTTTCTGTCTATGAATGATTTATTTTACAGATATTTGCAGTAGTATGGCGTCCAATACTTACAACCCATTTCTTAACATCTTGTTTGAATTTTGTCAAGGATTCAGTTTGTTTGATCGTAGCTGGTAGAGTATTGTATAGTTTGCAAGCTATGTATTTGAAGTGTCTTTGTCCAAAGGTAGTTTTGGAAAAAGGAGTTTGGAGAAGTTCTTTATTTTTGGCTCGGGTATTGTGCATTGTTTTGCTTTGTATGATGTTTTGTTGTTTTTGTGTAAATTAACTAATATGGATCTTGCGTAGAGTTGTTTAATGTCCATAACGTTGAAAGTATTGAAGATTGTATCAGTGCTGGTAGTAAGAGGTAGTTTAAGAATTATTTTTATTTAAAGACAAGCAATATCGTACCTACCTAATCAGTGTCCCATCAGCAGAGGTGCCAATAATAAATTATTTTTGAACCTATTTGTATTCTGTCCTTTACCAATACTTTTTGTCATTTACTTTTGCATAATTAGCTAATTATTTTTGTTACTACATTTGTTATTACAATGTATGTAAACATCTAATTATTAAATTTTTTGGGCATTGTGCCTGTCTTATGTAGTGAAATAAAATAAAATTAACAAACACCCTATTATCTGCTTCCGATTCGGCATCTCGACCAATCATGTACCGGGATAGCAAACTAGCACTAGCGCATTGGTATACAGACAATAGATCCGTAGTAGTGTTAGTAAGGATATCATAAACAGGAACGCACTCTACGTTAGAACAGACCGTACGGTGAAAACGTGATAGCCACGTAACAAACACACGGAACACCCTGCATCAATATACGTCACTTCTTTAAGTGGGCTGCTGGGGATAAAGTGGGATCCATTTATTTTCTGCTGTCAGACGTTTTTTTCAGGCACCAACTTCTTTGGTGAGGCAGTCCTTCACCGATTATACATCACTATTATTGCTAATATTTTTACTATTGTGAGTCTATTTTTTATTCAAACTGAGCTGCTGGAAAATCACAAATATTTGTTTGGAAACGTATCTCTCTTTTATTGATTTACTTCGTACTACATAACGATATATAAAACAATATTATAATCGAACTACAAACCCAAATATGCGCCACGGGTAAAGAAAACAACATTAAAAAAATTATTGATAACATTGAAGTAAAAGTCAAAAGTTTTCTCTTAATAATATTGATTGATTGTATTATTTAGTGTAAGCTATTTTCGGAAAATTTCATTTTATTAAACGATGTTATGGAAACTTGGAACAATCAAAAACTTTTTACCCTCCCGCAAAGTTTTCTAGTTCATATTTAAAAAAAAATGTTATTATTACTTTTTCAATAATTGCAAAATTACTCTGTGGTGTACTTTTAAATTAAATTAAAATAACCAACTCTATTTACACAACCATTTTTAATAAAAATAATTATCTACATGTTTCAAAATCAAACGCTTCTTCATCTTCATCAGGATACAAAAATACTGAAAATTAATATGAGAATAGATAAATAAGTACCTACATACAAAAATGTTGAAATAAATTTTGAATAATAAAATAATACGATTGTAAAAATAATATTATTGTAAAATAATATTATTGTAAAAATTATTGTATAAAATAAATAATTTAATGTAAAATAGTTATTAAATTTATTAAAAAAAATAAATATATATTAACGTGTATAAATATAAAAGAACATCTTCAAAAAAATTGTTTTTCAATACTATTTAACTGACTATTAACATTTTTCCT
Source organism: Glyphotaelius pellucidus (assembly GCA_936435175.1). Classification (NCBI taxonomy): domain Eukaryota; kingdom Metazoa; phylum Arthropoda; class Insecta; order Trichoptera; family Limnephilidae; genus Glyphotaelius; species Glyphotaelius pellucidus. The sequence goes on from OW386537.1 coordinate 24,418,660, forward strand.
AATTTCTGAAATTCCGATTTAACCTAATTGTAATCCCATCGTATTTTATGTAAAAATTTTAACCCTTTATTTATAAAAAAAAAAAAAATTGTTTTCGAAATATGGTTGGCAAATTCAAATAACTTATTACCAAAACACCTTGTATTAACTCTAGTTTTAACATTTCTAAAAGTTTTATTGATACTGTATCAATAATTGACATAATGAACAGAGCTTGGAGAGTTAAAAACTAAAATGTTAAACCTGATTAGATGACAAAAAAGTCTTCCAATTACTTGTAAATAAGTCTAAGTTACAATTATATTATTCTAGATATCCTTCCTCAAAGCACAATGAGCTTTCAAAGTTGGATATTTTTGCCATATGGATTTAAAAATCCCCATTAAATGTAGCAGGTCCCAACTTCCAGGTGATTTGTCAGTTTATGAGTTGCCTGAAGGCTCTCCCTATGTCTGAATGGTGTTATTAAGCTGCTGCTCGGCCTGACGGATCCGCACCCTAAACGAGCTTAAGGCGTTTTGTTTTGTGTGACATTTTGTCTTTTATACGGAAACTTTGCGCCAGCTTTTTCACAAACCGTTCGAATTTAGAACAAGCCTATTTTTTAAACTTTGTTTCTTTGGCACATTAAACTTCACTTTATTACAAAAATCTTGTATTATTTTTGAGGTCACCAATCATAATCCCAATACATACTAATATGACTTAATAGCTTTGTGACATGACTTTGCTGTTTTCGATTGTCTTGTTTTCTTAACAGTTCAAAAACATAATACACGAAAAATGACTCTTGTTTAATTTTTTTAAATAAATAGGATCGTACTAAGCTCTATAGCTCTGATAGAAATGACTTTACGAGCTGAATAGTGACGATGATCTAGAATTTCTAAACTAAAAAGCTTTGCAAATTTCAGGATGCTCAGGGCTCACTGTTCAAAAGGGTTTTGCTGTTTCAGAACAAAAAAAAATTTCTCCGTAGTGACGCTTTTTATTAAAAATAAAAACAATTAAGATTTTAAAAACTATTTATTCCGTTGGATGAAAAAAAAATGTTTCCATTCGTAATAAATCCGGACGCTTTCTTTATTTGCAATGGAGAAGAACCTTCCAAAGCTTCTTGTATCAAAAGAATAGCTTGATATTAAGAGTTGATGGGATGGATTCAGGATTGGTGTTTTCCAGCCAAGTCATGATAATTCCCCTCCTTTATCTCCGCTGATGTTCTTTATCCGCCTGCACCCCTTGTAATATTTGCCCACCTGTTCCCACCGGGAAGCTTGGCTTAAGGGTAGACACAGCGGAACTGTTGAACTGACTTCACAAATATAGCGTTTTATACGTTACCCATTTTTGATAAGTTTTATTGCCACCCGTTTCAAATCACATTTGTGTTTTATTTACCTAAAAAAATGTGCACTTTAAAACTTTTGTTTTTCACGTTGGAAGACAAACAAATTACGTAATAAAGAAAGATGAAAATAAAATAAGATTTTACATTAATAAGGAAACAAAATGAATCGTGACACAGAGAAGATAATAATAATAACAAAGTTATTAATTTATTTGAAAAAGCAAAAAACATCTAAGCATTTGTTTATAGCTGATAGCTTAGCTTTTCATATTTATTGATTTTTTTTATTTCGTGGAGGGGTGTGTGATTCGGTACCATGCCAACTCATAATCAAGTCAACTCAACATCTCTTCGAAAAGTCATTAAAAGCTATGAAAAAAAAAAAACAAAAAAAGCCCATAACCTAACCTAACGTAACCTATTTAACCATTTTTTTCATCACTTTTATTGACTTTTTAAGGGAGGTGTTGTGTTGATTCTATTCAGAGTTGTCCGGTCATCGGATGATTCATACCGGCAAATAATATTGTGTGTTCGTTACGATCTATGACGTTCAATTTTGGGGAATGTTGTGAGATAGATACAAAGGGAAGAGAGAAAGTGGAATATTACTGCAAATAGATTACTGTGATTTTCCAGTTAAACCTTTCACGAGGGTTTATTGTAGGTGCTATATTAATGGTAGTAGTAATCAGTGTTTTAAACAAATATTCCACAGTCGTCATTATGAGGAAACCATCGATTTGGTTATATGTCTGAAGCATTAAACTTGTTTGATGGTGGCAATTTTACCTACTGTAGCTTTGTTATCGGGTAGCGAAATTAATGTATGAATGTTGGGACGCTATAAGTCTTGAAACATAATTTTCTAATACCTGAATTTCTACACTCATGAATGTACCTACACTATTTTTGAAATCGCTATACCATTTTCAGGGACCTTTTTTAGATAAGAATGACCCCCTTGTGGTCTCATCACAAATTTACGTATAGCGCAGTTTTGTGTCATTTCACTTCAAGTGCGCTTAATTTAATAAATTTAAAAAAATAATAATAATAATCTTACAGTGTTCCTTATGAGTCCATTGCAAAATACTGATAAAATAATATGAAATAAAGAATATACAGTATTTACTAAACAATGACAAGAGAACAAAATTTGACAAAAACAGTGTTCTCATAGCACTCACAGGACAATAATAATGAACAATAGCGGTGCTATTGTAGCACAGGATAAAACAAGAACTTGTATAACTAAAATATAATATACTAACAGAAGACAGTTTGCGTTTAGAAATGAGAAATATTCTGACATTCAATGAGGACATAAAACATAAAAATACAATTAGGAGGAAACCGAAACCAAACAATTACTGGAAACTTGAGAACATGGCCTAGGTACGTGTATTGAAAGTATGTTAGGATTCATGAATGGTATGATTTTTTAAATAATTTTGTTTTTAAAGCCCGTTTAAATTCAACCAAATTCTAGATGTTAGTAAGAGCTGAAGAAAGTTTATTCCAAATGAGAGGGCCAGTTACAGAAAAAGAGCGATCATGGTAAACCGCTCGATTTGACCTAGAAAGTTCGATTAAATGATTAGTAATATCTAGATCTGCTGGCCTTAGAATAATAAGATCAATTATGAATAAGAATAATTATTACACTATTCATAAATTTAATCAGTAAATTTGTCGATTGTTAGGCTAATTAACAGCAAGTTGACATCCAATAATAAGCAACTCAGGAAATACGATTTGATGAATAATCATTGTATTAAGGGATGTTAGATAATAATGCGACTCCCTCTTGATACTAGTAGGTACTCCACTTTCCCCTCCTATATTAATATTCTAGTACACTTCGTGATACTTGAGATAATTTCGAGCACCGGTAAGATGTTTGTGCTTTTAAGATTTCAGGTTTTTACAATCCCAGTCATGTACACATCTACGTTTCAAGTCATACATTTTACAGTAAAATGTGTGCGAAATCCGCGCTCTTTTTTATACAAGTAGCTGACTAATTTCTTAACCAAATCCCTGTTACGCGACTCAAGTAGACATTCTTGACAGGTTTGGAATTTATGTTCATACCAAATGAGTTTTACCCGAGCATTTGAATATAATTTACATTAGTTCACAATTACTCTTGTGCTGATGCATGTTATTTGTCGGGTAAACGGTCTGACCAAATACGAGGGCAATTTGAAACATGTTTTGTAGAATGAAGTTATGCAAAAATATGAAGAAAAAATGGTCTTTTGTACCCTTCGCATTAAAAAAAATATCAAAATTCTACCTAAAACAGACAAGAATTCCGTCCTTCAAAAATACTAAAACGAAATATATTGTTTAGAAGAGTTAGTTTTTTTTACATTTTCTTCATATAGGAGCTTTTCCTTGAGGAAAATAATTTCCCTCAGGGCCTATGTCATCTTGGGAGATGCTGAGTGGATGGTTTTTTAAGGAAAGGAAGAATAGGAAGTTCTGGGAAGGAAATCGGTATGAGAGGTGTGTGGGAATCTGGGGGTCAGTATGTCGGATGTATGTATCCATCTCTTCAACTGCGGTGCAAGGCGAATTCTGGCTGGAGAGGTCAAAGACCTCCTCAACCAGTCTCTTTCGATCAGGCCCATTACGCGGCAGGTGGGCAGACGCGCCAAAACCTTGACAAATCTCACCCCATGAACCCGTGCACCCCTTCTAAGTCACCAAACGAACCACTTGAGATGACCTATAGCAGAAGTGTTGGTTATCCGATAAATGGTTTTCGGAGCGGTGGTACCCATACCCGCCTCCCAAAATGAAAGTTAGTAGTCGGAAGGAATCATCTCTTTCTCTTCTTATTTTTTTGTTGCTTTTAAAAAACTCATACTTCATCTGTTTTAAAGATTTTTATTTTATTTTTAAAGCAGAGATGGCATTTCAGAAAAAAGGATGGATTAAAAAACATTAAGTATTGTTTTTTAATCTTGTTCTGAGGTAACTAAAGTAGCCCAGGTATGCAATGGAAAATAACCTACCTACCTTTAAACTTAGTTTATCTTAACATAAATGAGAAAATATGTTTTTGCTATCATAAAACGTACGTTTTCGTCTTTTTTTTTGTATTTTTGAGGCATGATTCTTAATTTACTTTCCTCCATTATGGCGTAATTTCAAGCAATTATTCTCTCTATGAAGAGTGATTTCTTGGGACATTTATTTAGAAAAAAACTAGAAATAATAAGATACGATTTTTCTGTCCTGAAAAATGTTTATGAGATTGCTATATTGTTAAGATAATTTCGTGAACGAATTTCTCTGGGCCCGGGTACACTTAATCAACCTCATAGACTAGCCACAATGGAAAGCTATTTGTTCAAGATTAATAATTCATCGCTACCAGAAGAGCGCCCATTTCTTTCGCAAAACAATAAATACAGGAAGATAATGAATCTTGCTCATAGAATGGAGCAGCAAGCTTCTCTTACACAGTAATGCACCGAAGATAAACTCAATTATCACCCGTTATAATATTGGCAGCATGGTAACGAGACATTTTGCCGTCATTATTTTGAAAAGTTACTCGAATTCGGAAAAAGTTTTTTAGAAAGCATATTTCCTGCAGCCGCCCTTTCGAACATGATTCACAACGTGCACGAATAAGCGATCGAATTATGATGCAACTCCCTCGACTCCCTCGACATTGCCACAGCTTCCGATAATTGGATAGTTTTGAAAATATGGTTAGTCAAGACCAGTTACACCTCTTGGCTAAGTGGTGGGACTCGGAAAATTGTGCATGAACCGGAAACCTCGACGATTTCAACGGTTATTGTGATTTTATTACATTATTTAAACGACGTCGAACGAAATAAAACTCGACAGTTACGAGTGTGTACGCCTAATCCACTTAGATGAGATTTCATTTTGTACTGAAAATAAAAATTAATTTCCTCAATTTTTAAGATAGAAAAATCATCGGTATGCCATGCCACGCTGAATCATGATAGTGAAAATATGTATCCTGTGTTTACTTGAATTAAGTGTTTCTCGTCTGTGTAATATCTATCTAAGTTTCGAAGCTAACATATTTGTCGTTTCCTTCAACAGAAACAATTTCCAGAAACATAGAAAATAATTTCTACCGCTTACTTTGAATGTTACTAAGAACTTATCAAAATTGTTGTTTAAGCGATCGCAAAATCCAGCTCTAAGAACATTATCTAAACTTTGTGCAAACTTTCTAATTAGCCGGGGCGTGCATGTGAACCCTCGTAATACTTCCAGGTTTTAAAGGTAAGCGATGGCACGTCCCAACCAATCATTCGTAACTAGTATAATAATAAATATCAAGGAAATAGATAATCTTCGGTCTAAATAAGTTTAAAAATAAATTTAATACCATGATTGAAATACTAACTGGGTCGATATTTATAAGTGTCATGGATATTTCGTTTTTTAAAGGCATCAAGAAAAAAGATAATCTTGGGTCTAAATAAATTTTAAAATTAATTACATACGAAGTTTGGAGTACTAACTGCTGAGTCGGTATTAATAAGTGTCGAAGAATATTTTGTATTTTAAAGGAATCAAGAAAATAGTTAATCTTCGGTCTAATAATTTTAATAATTTTAAAGGTATCAAGAAAATAGATAATCGTCTAATAATTTTAAAGGCATCCAGGAAATAAATAATCTTTCTTCTAAATAAATTTAAAAATAAATTAAATACGACGTTTGAAGGGTATATATATATTTACTATCTGCTGGGTCGGTTTTTATTAGTCTCCGTGGATATTTCGTGTTTTAAAGGCCTTTCAAATTGACAATCAAAATAAAGAAACCTACTTCACTCTTGTATTTGACATAAGATCAAGAAAGACACAAATTTGAAAACTGTTTAGTGTACACATACGAGATTTTGAAATTTAGGGTGCCAAGGTTTTTTGGTATCTGCATGACTGACCAGCTAAAAATTCCTATTTTTTTCTGGGTATAAAGGTTGTTCCAAAATAACGCAAGATTTGAATTTGCCGCCATTTTTGCAGTAAAATATTGGCAACCCTGAAAAAAAATTTTTGACAGCTAAGTGTTTAGGGTTAGTAAAAATGTAGCGTTACACAATACATACAGCCCGTGAAACAATTCAATTACTGCATAAGACATTTAATGGATAACCATCACCTCTGCCATAGATCACCCCGAATAGTTCGCTGCGTTTGGTGACTTAGCAGGGGTGCCCGAGTTCAAGGGGTGAGGTTTGTCTGGGTCTTAGCGGTAGATGCATCTGCCCACCAGCTGCATTGCAGGCCGGATCGGGAGAGAACGGTTTAGAGAGTCCCTTTGACTTCTCAAACAGTAGTCTCTCGGAACATCGCCTTGCACCGCAAAAGGAGAGGGATGGATTCATACGTAGGATGAAATCAACTCAGAACCTCCTTTGAAAAGCCATTAAAAGTGATGTAAAAAATATATAAAAGATTGGTTAAATAGCTTACGTTACGAGGTAGGTTAGGTTATGGGCTATTTTTTAATATTTTTTTTAAAGTTTTCTTTATTCATTAAAATGTTTGTTACATGAATTTTATGATTTTTCGACCACCATGCTAGGCACATGCCCGTGTTGTGCACATTACATTTATTACATTTCTTCATAGCCTGTAATGACTTTTCAAAGAGGTGTTGAGTTGAGTTGATGCTGAGTTGGCAAGGAACCATAAAAACATATGTTCCGTTTAGTTGAGAGGTCACGTAAAGCGAATTCTTCATTGTTCGGAAACAGCTAGAATATTATCAAGAGAAAGTTTCCGCCGTTTATCATTACGTTGACAGTCGTATCTTCTGTCCAATATAATTTATAGACACTCCTGGATTTATCGATTTATTAATTCACCGCAACGCTGAAACACCCGATTCAGAGGTCAATCACATCCTCACCCGAATTTATTAAAAATGCTAATTTCGGCTGTGAACTCTGTAACTCCGGTGCAATGAACTCTAGAACTTTTTCTTTAAATAAAAAATAAGTTTCTTTCTCAAATGTGGAAATGTTTGTTTGGATAATTCAGGAGAGCGATAAAGAACCTAATAATAGTTTTGGTAGAAAAATATTTTTAAATCGGTTGTAAAAATTGGAACTGATTTTTCGAGAATTTAAAATATCCCAATTGAATTGAACTTTATTTAGATGAGACACGAAGAGAAAAAATTGCTTCTCATTGAAAATTTTTTTTATCTACAATTAATCCAACGTGACCAACGCTCCCAATGCGCTAACGCCGAATGACCGGAAACTGCCGAATCTGGTCGCCACGCACTTTTTGCGCCTCCTCGATTAACCAGTGATTTTTTGCGGGTCTCCGCTAGCCCATTTATAAAATCTATTTATTATAATTTGCTAACAATATAAAATAGTAATGGGCAGAGGAAGTAAAATATTATAAGACAGGCAGCTGTTACGTAACCTAAGCGAATAAGTACTAAATGAAATGGTAAAAGGCATTTTTTTAAAGTTACATCTAATCTAATCCAGATAAATCTACCCCTGTCGCTGCATAAGAAGTGTTGGTGCGAGGGTAGTGGAACACATTTTTTTTTTAAAATTCAATGACATATTTCTACTGAGTTTGCTGATATTCTTTGGATGGTAATGGGCATTTACAGTATTTCTCAGAAGCGTACATCCTGCAGACTAATCTAATTTTTTTACGTTTTTTTTTTTCTTCTTCAGTTCGCACTTTCCACAAAAACCAATTCTATTTTAATTCAAAGTTTGTATATATTCTTATTTTGTCTTTACCCTATGCTATTATTTGTGAAAGCATTTAGTTTTAATATAACTCCCCTGTGCTTGCCACAGAAATAAAAACTATAATTTTAATTAATTATTTGGAAAAATCCATTTTATTTGTTATAATCTGTCCTCTTCATGTGTTTCATATGCAATGTGTACTACTAATGCTTAAGACATAAATAATGGCACAGAACTTTATCCTGTATCAAATTTCGGTACGATTAATCATGTCCTTTGGGTCTTCTCCGTATGACAAACTAACAAATTTTGATATATTCGCCACCAGTGATAAGAGAAGCTCGGTACGGATCCCAACACCAATTTATTACTTATTTGTCAAATAATATTGTCTGACTTCATTTCAAATTCTATCAATGGTAAGCCAGCTAATATCACTGCGGTAAATTGGTCAGTATGCAATGTTATCTGCTCTTTGAACATAAATCTCCAAAGCTGGTTTTCCATTCATTAGGTACACCCACCATTTCGTAAATAGGTTTTCTATCCTTGCATCATAAAACTTTGACTTCCTTAAAATGTTGTTTTTAATTTCTTCCCGAATATTAAAAATTACGTTTTTAAAAGATCCAAAATTATGTAAATAGTTCACCATTTTCTCTGTAAAAAAATAAGTTTTATATTTTAAATTATCTTAAAACTCCTACTGTGCCATATTTTGATTTATTTATCAATATTCAACAGATTTCCAAGTATCGAACAAACCAAAACTGATCAAACAAAATCAGATACGCTTACCTATGCTTTTGCTGAAAAGGTGATTTGAAAACCCTTTTATTTACCAATAATTTGATGTTAGTTATAAAAAGTTAATGAAATATTATCATGTAGAGTCTAGTTTGCATATTTACCAGACTTCATTAGGCATTTTTTTCTGTAGCTCAAACACCTTTATAAATATGTTTACGTAACTGGCCCTCCAGTACCCAAGTGTTATCACCGCATTTTTGACGTTTGTTATTTTTTCAAAGTGGTTTTACTGTCACATTTGAGTGTAGATTAAACGCTGTGTCGGAACACGTTTACTCTTGGAGATGATAACGTTTTATGATTATTGCGTGAGTTTCGGGACTCCACTAATTTTGGTTAAAATGTTTGAGTGCTCAGAAATAAACATTAAAGTATGAAGTGGGTACTAAATGTCTTCAGTAATGTGCACACAACATCAAAACCCTTTATATTCTGAAGTACCTACCCTCCCACTATTTACAGAAGCTGATGATATCCAACTCGTTATACAATATATTTCCATCCCATCCCCTCAATAACTCGGTCAAGTAATCATTACACACCATTAGCGTTTTGCTGACGTAGTTAACTTAATTACGTAACGAATGTCTTATATTTATGGGTAGGTTTCTACCTGGATTATATTCAATTGGCTTAATGAAAAATAGAAAATCAATGAGCTGAAGCTGAACATTATAAGGTCTCATGAAATCTGCGCTTTGCAAATTTGCAATAATCTTTCAGATTTTTTTTAAACAAAATTGTCAAAAGATTAAAAGAAGACCTCTATTTTAACGATTTTGTAAAAGAAACACAAATATTTCCGGGTTGCAAATATACAACATAAGAAAATCTTCTACTACCGTCATATGCAGGAGATGTTTGTGGAATGATGACTTAGCCAGCCGAGGAATTGAATTCACGATGTCGATTCAACTCAGCCACTGACCCGTCTCAACACTTTTCAATAATTGTTAATTGTTCAAAAAATTATTTACGTTAGCCCCACATACGATACCCCGAGGAAAATAATTTCCTTTAGGGCCTAAGTCATCTCAGAGGATGCTGTGTGGATAGTTTTTTTAAGGAAATGAAGGAGAGGAAGTTCTGAGAATGAAAATTAGTATGAGAAGTGGGTAGGAATCAGGGGGTCAGTGTGTCCGGGAGTGACGGATGTATGCATCCATACCTCCCACCGCGGTGCAAGGCGATATTCCGAGAGAGTACAGCTGGAGAAGTCAAAGGGTCTTCTTGAACCATTCTCTCTCGATCCGGCCGGCCATGCACATCCGGCACCAAGACCCGGACAAACCTCACCCCACGAATCAGGGCACCCTGCTAAGTCACCAAACTTAGCAAACCAAGGGTGACCTATGGCAGAGTGTTGGTTCTCCAATAAATGGATTCCTGGGAGGGGTACCCATACCCGCCTCTCAAATTTTAAAAATTGTAAAAATATTTGGAAAAACGATTGTGTAAGTCAGGAAAACTGATTAGTAAAATCCTCGTAGTAGGACGAAAGATAAAACCAGCGATTATTAGATTAGATTTTTTTGAATTCCCATTAAAATTGATTGATACATCCACCATTAAAAAAATTACTAACTAGTTTTGTAATTTTTTTATCGTCGTACTCAGTTCGTTACATTCTACCAAATTAGTTTTACCACGCTACAACGGTTTAGATGGTTGACCGAAACTTTTTCGCATTTCATAAATCAAATATTTTGTCGAATAAATCTTAATCTACAATCCATAAACGTTAGACATTCACTCGAATTGAATTTGAGATTGTCATCAACCAATTCCACATCAAATTTTCTACTCATGGAACATTCAATTTAAAACCCTCTCCCTCTTCTGCGGTCCTGCGAACCGAATTATGCAAGAAGACGGCGCAAAAATACCCGAATTGCCTAAATTATATATCATAACTTTTATTACATTGCAAAGTTATATTAAGATTAAGTATTTTTACATTAGATTAAGTATTTTTAGATTAAGTATATTTATTTATATATTCGATCGAAAAATAAAATTACGTATATATTTTGTGTGTTCTTTGTCTCCTTCTGTCTCTTATGTCAATTTGGTTTGGTAATTTCGTCGGTCGTGTTCCACTAGAGTGGAACCGCTCGGTTGAGACTTTCGTAAAAACTCGTGCATTGTTTGTATTAGGTCCGTAAATCATAGGAAATAGTAGATAACACAGGGTTTGCTTTCATAAATTTTTTTATTGGTTTATGAATTATTATTTTATCTCTCTGGAAATTTAAAATTTTCAAAATATGTATCAATCAAATTTTTTCTTGGGAAACAATAAATAATTAATTATTTTTTCGTTATAACATATAATTAATTAGAAGGTATGTTATGTATGTAATAGTAAAAAAAACACATTAAGTGGTTTGAAATTATTATTTAAAATAAAGATGGATAAACCAACTTCGCAAATTGTCGTATAATTACATCAGGACGATATCAATTCAATCATGTTATCAATATGGACCTACTGATTTGGTTAAGGTGTTGACTAATCCGGAAGGAAGATGGTATAAATGCAAGTTTATCAGTGTGGTTGTCTCTTTTACTGTAAATACCTCTGAATTCAATTGTTTGTAGTTCGAGCATTATTTAGCTGTTTTGTTAAATGTGCACAGTATCAGTAACAATAAATCTATTTTTTATTTAATTAAATGAATACATTATGAGCGAAACTCAATCGAAAATCTGGAAACAGAAAAATCAGAAAAAGATATTGGCACCTCTGGGACTCGAACCCAGGACCTCCCTAATTTCCGGGTTGGGAGGGAGGTAGGGAGGTCCTGGGTTCGAGTCCCAGAGGTGCCAATATCTTTTTCTGATTTTTCTGTTTCCAGATTTTCGATTGAGTTTCGCTCATAATGTATTCATTTAATTAAATATTACAGTTTGAGGTTTTACTCATAAAGTTAAAATAATAAATAATAATAAATCTTTTGTTTAAACGGATAAAATTGAGAAATCGAAAGATTTCTGTATTCAACATAAATTGAAGGACGGGCAAAGAGTACGGTGTTGAGCCGACAGTTGGCCCCCGAAGTAATAATAATTATTATAAAACTAGCTGGGCTTCGCTCAGGGAGTTGATATGACGTTGAACTGTCGAAACCACGACGGATCTTGCTTTATATACCCATTCAAAAAGACTTCGAATGGTCCATAATGCTCCAGATCATTCCATAACATTTGAGAGTGTTCTGGAATGTTCCATAATGATTTAGATGTTTCGGGAAGTTTCTGAACGTCGAACGTCTTCACGAACATTAAAAACATTTCAGAATGTTCCCGGATGTTCTGAATGTTGTAGAATGCTTTCGAAAGTTCTGGTCTGTTCTAGAAATTTCTAGAGGGAAAAAAATTCAGCCCTTATATCTTCAAAAGCATGCCCTTCATGTAAAAAAGGAAACCTTCTTCATGGATGAGGGATAGAGGGCTACCGTACCATATAATTCCCTTGATCGTACCGTCATGAGTTTTAGCGGCGCACTGTAGTACACTTTATTTTATGATATATATTGATTATACTTTTTGTGCATTATTTTCCAAATTCAAACTTAAAATTGACTATAAAAATAATTTTACTAATAAGTTGGTATGGATATCAAACAAATATATTTACAGTGCCACGTTTTAATATTTATACGCTGTTATACATATACAGCATATGGACAAGTATTTTTTTAAATTTTCTTTATAGTTTTATTATTGAAACCACCTCTTTTTTATCCTATAAATCCGTCAAAAAAGATCATAAAAGAGTTTTAGAAATAAAAATAGAGTGTGCGCATATCCAACGAAATTTCCTAACCTTAAAATAACGTAACTGTTAATTTTGACAACCTCCTCTGTCAATATGAGATAGATATTCCCAGTTCTTTTCGCTCGGCCAAAAAACAAATAATTAATAATTAAATCATAATAATTTTCAGTGACTTTTATTGTACTTTAGTACAAACCAGTGATTGCGTACGAAAATATCGTAGACGATAATTGTATTACCATTATTTTTTTATGTGAAAATCCCTGTTCTTTGCCTGTATCCTTTAATTTATCATAACAGGAATTCGCCAATTATTTATTTTGGTCCTTTTCACTTGTTTTTTACACTTGTCATTAATATTATATTAACTTCTAACTATCATTTGAGGAGTCTATAACACGGCAGTATTTTGAGACGACACAAAGGTAACATAACCAAAGTAGAGTAATCCTAGAAGGTGAGGTGAGGTAGGTATCTCGTAACAGGTAAACTTCAGGATGGGAATCTTTGTAAGCGGCTTCCAAAAGCGTGTCAGTGTGAACTCATCTATTGCGCTTACGGAACTTTCCTCCGAGATTTATTTTTCATTCAACCGATATAAAAGATACTCTGCGGTAAAAATATACCCCACAATTCCATTCGACGAAATGTTTCTTTGGGTATGTTTAAATTCTGGCAAAAATCGATTTGACAGATTCTGAAATTTTTTGGAAGAGGAACCAAGCGATAGTATAAAATTCATTAAATTTTTGAGAATAACGTAAAAAATATATTGAAAAACGACAGCTGTTTTTTAGTTGACATCTGCAACAAAAATATTATGTTCGGTTATCCAATAAATCGTTAAATATACTTGATCAAATAAGTTAGAAAGTTTTGCATAAATAAATAAATAATTTATGTTTCAGCCCAGCTTTAAGTTTACAGAATCGTAATGTTGGGAGCAATGGAAGCGAGATATAGCTTACATTCTCGAGTGGAAAAGATTTTCTCTCTTATTTTTCAACTTATTAGATTGGAAAAAGTCCTCACCCCGCCCCGAGGGTAAGACGAACTTTATTTAGATTTTCTCTATCGTATAAATATTCACAGGGAACCCTTACCTTGGCTACCCCTCCGGTGACGTCATAGAATGAGTAGATACGTGTAGATACGTAATACTCTTAACTGGGGCATGGACTTGTTATGGGGTCGGTAGTTGCCAGCTTTCTATGTCACATTCATAATACTCCGCGATGGGGTGTTTAGCCACAAGCCGACTTGGGAATGTTACAGCCAAACGGGATCTACTGCAGATGACCTATCTGAATAAGGGAATAAGCGAGCAGCTGTTCGAGACTAACTGCCAGTCACGCGGGGTGGGGAAAGAAGCGGGGGGAGGCGGGAAGAAAAGTTTTGTCATTCAATTTTTTATATTTCAGTGCTAGCTCAAAGTTTGCGTCCGAAATAAAAATTCTCCGGCGTCTTACGCACTTTTACAGTATTGGGATTTAATAAAGAATTATTGATTGCCATAATTCCCAATGTTGACACCCGGAAACCGCTTTTCGGATATTTTGGAATGACATGTCAATTATTGGACGAAAAAAAACCTTGGAACTTATTCATTGCTAACAATCAATGAAAGATATTCGAATTTTCTGGATAAATAGAATTGTAGTTAATTATGCAAATTGAATTCTTAATTGATAGCCATGCAAATTGGCGCAAAATAACTCACTGTTTTAACGACGGGAAAATGTCATCGTTGCTGGTAGAATCTCACAAAAATGTGTAGGTAAATCAGTATGTACTAAAACTTGTCAGTTTATCAAGTTAATCAGACATTTAAGAAAGAATACATGAAAGTTATTGTAATTGAGTACTTCTGAAGAATATTTTATTTAGCTTGCGTTTGGACTGGTAATAAAGTTGTTGGGAGAAAGTTTAATAATTAATTCTTTCCCAATTTCTGTTTTAACCTTCTTGCCTTTTGTTCATATGATTTTTGAGCTTGATAAAACGTATATAAATGTAGATAAAAGTCGGAGTCGTAAAAGAAGGAATTCTGTTTGCGACTCTGTGTATCAAAACATGAATATTCTCCCAACTTATGAAGCACGAATAGTTGTATTTTTATTTGTTGTTGAGGTTAAAAAATCCACCGCCAGGTTGCGCCGCTCGGGCGATCGATGCTGGGGGCTGACAATTCTGCCCGTCCCGTTCCAATCAAAGGGGGGAGGTTAAATGGAGAATCGCTTCGTCTCGCTCATTCTAATTTCCCCTCTCGGTGAATTCACATCACTTTTCCTCTCGTGCTGATTGTGCTCTCATCGATACTATTTGTCTCTTTCTTCCCCGCAGAATAAGAGGGAAAATCGAGAATGAGAGTGTCACGCTGTCTTTTCCTTACTAATTTTCCTAATATCTCTCGGCGCACGATATACGGTGGTCTCTCTTCTGTGCCAGCTAGAATCCAACGGAATGTATGGAGGAGTGATCTTTTATCCCGCTTTGACGAGAGGAAGGACAAATCAATGGTTACTGCGTCAGTAACTAATAAAATATAATAAAAAGGGTGTTATGATTTCGTTTTTATTTACATGTAGGCTTTTTAAAGCGACAACGAAACTTCAGCCAGGGTCAATTATTAACGATGTCTTTTTTTAAAGAGATAAGCGTAATATTATTTTTGAATGAAATTGTTGAAGAAAATGATAAATGCGTGGTTTTAATTAGAAGTATTTTATTATTTGTCTTATTTAACCCTTCATGGGGATGACATGTAAAAAAATATATATTTAGACGTTATACGAATACATTAATTATGAATTCACTTCCATAAACATCAAAAGTAATACAGCCCTAGAAGGTTATATTTTCAGGAGGCTTCGGCATTTTCTTCGCAATTTTTAATATTTTTGAGGGGAGATTGTAATACTTAACGCAGGATACGTAAAACGCTCGTGAAAAGGGATGTTAAATAAAACGAGTAAAAGTGGTATACGTCAGCATTACAAAATAAATAAAAAAAATTAACATCATTGCACGACAGACTCGTTAACTCATTTTACACCCTTCACGCATGAGATTGTCTGCAACAAAAAATCTCGACCTCCAGTTTGTCTCCATACTTTCCACAACCCTGGATTTTGTTACCACAATATTGTTTAACATATTCTCCAATGATTGTGAAAAATGATCCGTAGGTCGTGTTTATTTAATATATTTTTATATGTTTTGCCTTGTTGTAAAGAGGCGCAAACGCTTTTATAGTATGTAGATAAGCACCTACCTAGTAAACCCGGTTGGGAAGGAGAAAGGAGGTTGCCTGGCGACCGGGAATACGAGAGGCGATGTACGGGTGGGGACGAGTGGGGGAGGGTTTCGGGGGAGAGGCGGGGAGGAGAGAGGAGGTTGGTGAAGGTGGGTGGTAAAGGTGGTAGCGGGAGGTCCGAGGGGTTAGCTTCAAACATAGGTATAGAAGTGAAAACTTTAAGTTTCCTGTGTAGGGATGAATTGCAACATTTGGTGGTAATTGCGATTCTATGCTGGCGAGTATAATATGTTCATCTATTATAGGTAGGCACTATCCATCCATTATTCCACTCGTATGAGGGATGATTGATATCTTGTTCACAATCAATCATTCCATTTTGGCTGTGATATACATAAACTACCTCCAAAATATTGTACACGAAACTTATCAAATTGATGGCAGTTAATTATTCTAAGATAACAGAAATATAATACTAATTGCCTTGATATTAAATTTTCAATTCTACAAAATACTTAATTAAGTTGATGATTTATGAAACGATTCAAAGCATATAATATTTTATTGTTAGTCTATTTGATAAAGTCATAATGATTATAAATTTCGTTTCAGTTGTCTTCACGAGCCCTGTTTTAGTGTTGAAATTGGTTGGCGAAAGACTTAGGTAGATTTATTGCTCCCATTTAACATTTCTTCCGCAAATGAAGTCATTACAAGTCCTTTAAGGAGTCACTAAATGTAAACGAGCCCATCTCAGCTATATGAATCGTGGTCACACAAGAAAAAGGTTCTTATTCCACCTCAGCGTCGGCTTATTTCACGTAATAAAAATATCCGCCAATCAACTATGAGGCAAGGCGATCTGCTATCTCTCTCGTTACGTGGCATATGAGAAAGTTGTGAGAACGGTGCAACAACTGCCGCGCAACTTTTTGTTGTACCAAACTTTTTTTAATTAAATGACTTATTGGAACTTTTCAGCAACTCTCAGTGTAAACAACAAATGAACTTACTTCAAACAATTTTTTAACATCATAGTTACGTGTGATTATTGTGATTATGGTAGAGGATTGTTTCCGGGAAAAAAATACAATTATTCAAAAGTTAGGTATAATAAAAGGATCGTTGACGATAGCTTTAAACAGGGCCTAATTTTTATTTCACCGGAATGCCAAGGAATCCATAAAATAGTCATGGAGATTGTAGATTCAGTCCAAAAACTGCGTTCAGCCTTCTCAAACTATTATTTTGATATCCTAACACAACACGTCTTCGGGAAAATAATATCATTGTCAAATCAGAGTGTGCCAGAGACAAAAGTGTTGAAAGTATGAAATATACGATTCTATTTTAATCGATAAGATTTTAACTATTTATCCTATAAATCTGCGTTAGGTAGATTGTAGATTCTTATTTCTTATTCCTAGACTCTTATTTCAAATTTTCATTCGCAAAATATCTTGTAATTAACATCTCTATTTTCTTTTACCACAAAGAATTAAGCGTTATTTGAAATTGGCACGTGGAAGTCAGCCAATAGATACACAAAATTATATCAGGACATTAGAGATGCATTCGATTTAAACTTACAAATCTTCGATTAAATTATAGATTTCGCATTACTTCTAGAGTCACGTGGGGTAACCGTATGCGGGGAGTAAGTCTACGTGTTTCGTCTCAATGTTTGTGACACATACGTTTATGGTTCACCTACTCTTATTCCTCAATTCTCTAGAGTTTTGGATCGAATTGAAGAAGGCGGTGTGTACTCCAGGTAAAAAA
This sequence comes from Glyphotaelius pellucidus, assembly GCA_936435175.1. Classification (NCBI taxonomy): domain Eukaryota; kingdom Metazoa; phylum Arthropoda; class Insecta; order Trichoptera; family Limnephilidae; genus Glyphotaelius; species Glyphotaelius pellucidus. Next base: position 24,436,378 of record OW386537.1, read on the forward strand.
TCAAAACTGACAGGTAAATTACGGTTTTTCTCGTTTGTTTGTTTAATTAGTTTCACCTCTATTACGGATGGTTTTTAATATGTAAATCGCTTTATGAAATAGAGATTCATAAAGCGTTTTTTTACTACTAATATTCAGATTAACATTAATTTAGGTTTTTTAAATTTTAATTTATGTTTGTGTGTTGGAATAGGTATGCGTCGGTATGTTGGTGCGTACGTTGACCCCTTAACATAAAAACGATTTTTAAGCGCATGCACATTTCATCTACTGTTTTAATTCTTACAATGTAATATTCTCCCACTTATTTTTACTTAAAAAAAGGACTTTTAAAAAATATGTAAATACATTTTATATACAATTAATTCATTAAAAAAATTTGAGTAAATATATTTTTGGTATTATTGCCATGCTAGGAACGCCGTGTTATGGCGATTGAAGTTGATAAATTTATAATAATTATTATTACACTATAAAATTCAGTTTTTTTTAATGTGGAGAAAACACAGATAGAAACATAAATTAACAAGACTATATAAATTATAAAACAAAAACTGGAGAATTCGCTTGTATTCAAACTCTTTCTTACGGATTGACACCGTTAGATTTTGTCACATCACTATGTTGTATCGCACATCACTAGTGAGCTACCTTAATATAATTGTCGTCAGTCAGTCTTAAAGTAATGTCAATGGAGTAAACACCCAGTCAATAAAGTCTATCTTGTAAAGTCTTAAAGTGTTTAATATATTAACATCCTCAGTTCAACAATCAACGAAATAGATTTATAAATATTATATATTTAAATTAAATTGGGAATGTGAGCCACGTACAAAGGAAGTTCAAGTAGTTAGAGTGTAGAATGTAAGGGCATTGTGATTGAAATGTGTTATAGATGTAAAGATCCATAGCGTTACTTGTGTTTTGAAAGTACAGAGCTAAATTTATTGAGACACAATTTATTACGACTTCATTTAAACAGCTGTGTTAACTTCTTGCTAAAGTTATATTATTACGTAGCTTTCCAAGATCTTTTATTTATTTAGTTTATATCCGCCCTGACAGAGGCAAAGTTATGTTCAAATCGTTTGGCGTATTTGTATTTAAAGTTACACGCACAATGACGCAATATTCGATCTGAAGCAGTAAAAATTCAGTAAATATTTCTGGTGTCATGAATTTTCAGCCATACGGATTTACCAGATCAGCGCAATTACTACTACTTTCAGCACGCAATATTATTATTTCCATTTTGATGCTTTCTAGATAGAAATATTTCAGATTGGAAAATCTATACAAATTTTATGATGATCTTACAGCTTTATACTCGTACTAGTCACAAATTTACTAATTTACAAAATTAAAACAAAATCATTTAAAATGTCTTGAGTGAGAAGTAATTGGCCGGGACAAAGGCAAATTAGGGGACCAGATTCGTAATTTCAACCCACCTCCTTGGAGAGCGGCTGTCCGGTGCCGGTCTCGGTGGGGCAAATTGCACTGGGAGCAGCGTGTGGTAACTGGATATGATGTGATCCCTGTGGTCAAACTCTGTGGGCAAACCCTCTTCCTCTAACCCTCTCCCTTTATACCCAACTAAGATAATTTAATAAATGTATTGCCTGGTTCCGGTAACATCGTAATTTGTAAACAAAAAACAAAAAGCACTTCAAACCTATTTCAAGTTACTTGCTCATCAAATTTTACCTTTTTCACGATTAACATACTATTAATTAACCTACTGTCGTTGAAGAGTGGTACGTAATAAGCAGTTGTCAAATGAAGGAGTTCTAATTCCAATCTTAACGAATAACTGTGAGGAAATGAATTGGCAAAGCAAAATTAGATAACAATCAGTAGAAATGTTATAACCATTTTTGTCCTAACAGCGCGTGTGTAAGTGGATATTTAAACAATGCAAGGTTGAGAAAAACAATGCAATGATGAGAGTAGAATGTATAATAATACAAAGAAAAAGATTCCGACATAGATCGTGTGGACGGAGAAAGGTTTTGAAAGTAGCTGCAAGATGAAGTCATAAATACCGCAAGATGGCATGGCGAGGACAAGTAATCAAATATTTTAATTAGGTCATGCTTTTTTATTATTCAATCAAAATTGTTGTGCAACAGATTAGTTTATAAATTTCTTAATTTAACAATCTTAAGATTTAGTAAGATATAGGAAGGTACAAAAAAGGTTTAAGGTCTTGGTATTGCACGTTTTCATCGCCCCACAAAATATAAACTACAAAATATCCTCCGACAAAATATATCTCGACATAATATCTCAATGACAAAATATCCCACGTACAAAACATCCCCCGACAAAATATCTTCCGACAAATTATCCCTCGATATAAGAGACGATGCAACAGTTTCGATGTAAATTTTAAATTTGGTGCCGAAAGGTTTTGTTAGGTTAGGTTTGGTTAGGTTAGATTAGATTAGGATATTTTGTCGGGGATATTTTGTCGAGGATGTTTTGTTCGTAGGATACTTTGTCGGGGATATTTTGTCGTGGAATGTTTTGTCGTGGGATGAAAACCCGCGGAATCAAGGTCTTTTGTTATTTAATTATGTCTTGTGTTTTCGAAATTTCATTCAATAGCACCATTCATCCATCCTGTGCTATATTATTCTTCTGTCGTGCAGGTATTGCCTATTCGTTGCCTCAAATTGGTTCATATGGTGTATTAATCTTGCACAAGTTAAGAAGTAACAAATGGCTGCATGACATTTTTGGATTTGGGGCCAAAATACCCAACCGAAACTGATTTTTTTAAAATCAAAAGGTATGGCAAATATCTAGTATGAATATATTTTATGCTATATATTTTATGAATATATTTTATGAAGCTATTTTATGTGTTTGAAGGTGTCGGAGACACCCAAAGAAGACGTAGAACGCTCAAGTGTACCAATGCTTGAGTCAGGCCATGTCGGGCCATAACAATGTCATAAGAAGTACGCTGGAGTATGCTCATGGTGTGCGGTCTTCGCACCAAACTAGATATGTTAATATGCTGGAACAAATCGAGAAGAAATTCTTCAGGTATGTCCATATGCGGATGCAAAGAATTTATTCGAGGTTTATGTACCGTATAGACTTACTTGAGGCAAAAAATAGAAACTAGACATTGTACAAATCTTGCAATTCTTAGTTTTAACATAATTCATAACTTTATTGATAGCCCGTTCCTCTTGGAATGTCATGGCTTATATTATGTGCCTGAAAACTTCAGCAGTAGTTGTCGACATGAATTGTTCACAATACCATACGGCAGTTCAGATGTTCTAGCACAGCATAGCATGACAAGAGGAATGGTGCTGTTGAACGAAATTTCGGAAACACAAGCTTATATAACTCTTCTTTAGATAGCCTTAAGATTTTTTTGGATGGATTCAAAATCACAAAATTATTCTGTAATTGAATGATTAATCTGTTGTATAATAATTAAAAACAAACAAAAAATAAAAATAAAAAATATCTGGAAGTCAGAATAACAAAAGATTATGTATGAAACGATGTATAGTTATGAATGAGGCAAAGAGTGTGTGCCAAGATAACATACAACAGTCACAAAGATATTAAAGTGGATGAAGTTTGTAGAGTCGTTGTGAATTCATATTCTTTCAAATACCTTTAAATAAATAAATCAAAGTTGTTTACTTGAAAGTCTACATCGCGCACTTTACTTAAATCGATGTCCTTTATTAAATAGAGATATATTACGCATCGATTCTTCTTGAAAGTTTTCCTGCAGTGAGAATGTGTTAAAAAGAATCTACGGATAAACTAGCCTGTGAAGGAACTTTCGGCAGAGCACTCAACTGATTTCTATTAGAAGTACCCGCGCCGGTCCGAGCGGCTTAACAACTTTTCTGGTTGAAGAAACAAGTTTTTTTTTTCCATCGGATCGCTAACAAAAGTTTTCCACCAGGAGAAAAGAAACAATTCAAGTAAGGCGAAACAGAAAGTGATATCCGTTTATGTGAGATTTTAAAGAAAAATAATTGGATAGCACAAAATTAATTTCCTCGGGGACTTTTCCCGTTTTCCAATTAGGTAAATTTGATTTTTGATGTCTTGCGTCTCAGTTATATTCGGAATGATCGCTTAATAAATTAAGCTGAGATTTGAATATTGATTTTGTCTGGAGATAACACGCCCAATTAGTTATGTAATTGGATTTCCGTCTCGATCGTCAATCTATAAAGCCAACCCAGTATTATGTTATAATAATACTCGTTTTCTGTTGGGTTTTTTTTACTGTTAGCCAAATAATGATATTATTAAAGCTTGATTTAAAAAAAAAAACTATCAATGTATAAGGTTAAAGTAGGTTTCTCCACGTCTATTATATTGTCATTAATAACATATTTTTACAATAATTATAATCCTCACCCCAATCATTACACGGATTGAATAATTGGGTCAGAAACGTCGCAATACGGAATTTATTCAAACAATTATGTTGTAACCTTCATAAAATTATGTACGGGGTTATAAATTGTATACATATTATAAGTGTTCATATAAATTTATGGGGCTACATTAATTCTTAACGACCTTTCTTATTTTAGCGTCATTTAACAACCATTAACAAGGATGAATCTTCAACACAAACGAACCATTATGTAATGGCCTTATTGGCTATTTTTAGGAGAGATAAAGATATAGTGAAATACAATTATCTATTAGTTATTTCCATAACTTTGAATGTAAGTACTAATATTGTAGGAAATGCACGTATAATCCTAAAGGTTGTTAGTTTGTAAAAATAGCATTTGGAAAAGCGCCGCCTATTTGCAGTTTTCCAAACTAGGATGAAAACTGTTGGAAAAGTAAGCGATTTTCAGCAAAGGCGCAAACCAAAATTTTCCCACTGTATTTTCTTTACCGAGCAGTTTATTGGTTTGGATCATCGATAAAGTATAACGTTTAATGGAATTTTATTGTGAAAAATATTGTTGAATTGTCCTAAAACAGCTTATTTATTTCCTATTAAAACTTTAATAATTGCTAGAAGTCTTATCCGCATTTGAAAAGTAAATTGTGAATATCATTTACATTATTGAAATTTCTTAGACGTTGATTTCAATACTTTTAATTGGTTTTAACTTTACGGCAGCTTTTAGCTATTATTGTGATCAACGAAAACCGTACTCAAATAATATTATTAATTCAATTGAAAATCTAATATAAGTTTTTAGCATAATTTTCCCCGAATACTTTGAAAACTTGCCGACAGATGGACAACTTTCACGGGGGAAGGGGACGATAACGGGAAAGTACCTACTTTTACTCTTGCCCTGCTGCTGAATATATTTAAAAAAAAAATTATGTACGAAATAATTTATGTTTTTAGAACGGGTCCGGAAAATAGCTCAAATAAATAAAAGATCATATTTTTATAATGCTAGGCAGAAAGGGAGAATTTTATTCAAATTGTTTAATTATACGTCGTGAACATTGCGGCAAGAAAATTTGCGTGACGAAAATAATTTTTTCATGTGGTTTACCGCAAGAACCCTGTAATGTCCTAAAAGTTGAATAATACATCAACAATTGTTTATTGAAATAAATTACCTACACGCTTCACGGCAGACATTCTAAAGAAATTTTATTTTACGTTTTTAAAACAAAACGCCATACTTTATTTTTAAATGCTTGGTTTTTAAAATAAATGATTTTTTTTCAATGTGTGATCGGCACAACAGTTTCATATGCCGATTAAAATAGAACAACTAAATATATACATGATCTCAATTTGGGGAACACTTAATGCTAAAATAAGTTGGGAAGAGGATTAAGGAGGTTAAGGGGAAGAACTCATTAACCATTGTCTATGATCTGGTCCCAAATAGCACCTAAAGCCATTTCAAGCAATGTTTGGATTCAGTCTCGTTACCTTTTTAATTTTAAGATTCAAGGGAAATATTTTAAGAATCGTTTTAATTTTTATTGGAATAACTCTTGTTATGTTAGTCTTGGAAGGTTATACCCATCAATGTTATTGGAATAACTCTTGTTATATTATTAAGAATGCAAATTATATGAAATTTCCTCGATAGGAAAAAATCGCAAAGTATGCTCCGAAAATTATTATAAGCACGTTTTTTTCACTTATTTTAGAAGTTATATATATGAAAAAATTCACAGCATTTCTTTAAATGCTATTTTAGATGACCCCCCGAGATTTTTGCTCTATTTTAAACGAGTCTAATTTTATTATACTTTTTCACAATTTTCACTTCAATTTTATCGGTTTTAATATTAGCGCGCTCTCTCTAACATTCGACATACATACATATCTCTCCATCTTCTTATTTTTGAGCGGGTAAACGGCGCTTTAAGGCGTTTGTCCTGGTAAGACAAGAGACATGTAGGTTTGAATCTCAATTGCGACCGTTACCTTTTTATTTTTCTGAGTATTATTTTTTTTCATATTTTCGTTTAATTTATTAGTATAATCATCTGCTTCAACGTTTAAGACTGCTTTTATTGAATACCCTGGCTCTGGAGCTGAAGTAACAATTTTCTTTTGAAAAGTTACAAAGAGAAAATCGTCTCTGAAATCTGATTTAGAGATAAAATGTAAAAGCGTAATTATGGTTAGGATTATTTTCTTGTAGAAATTTAGCAGATTGTTAAAACTCCCTACTAGGAACTTGTAAGGCTATCAAGTGTCATAAAATGCCCACAAAAACGGCTCAATTTAGCCTCGTTCCTCACAGCGAGACCCGGGAAAGTTTCTTGTCAGCAGTAATTACTACCGCAAGGAAGCCGATCCCTTATCCGATTGGCATATTATATTAGTTTTATTACAACATTAAGGGATCGAAAATTGGTATTTATGTTTTTGCGTGTGTACGTGTTAACGACGAGAAGAGTTGAAATGGAATGATTGTGAATTTATGGGCATTACGAGTACTATGGGTTAATTTTATGCCTTTTTCTCGTAAATAACATGAATGAATGGTCCCACGACAACTCAACAATGTGGTATTTTAACACCCTTTTGAAAAGCCATTAAAAGTTATGATTTTTTTTAAATAGACCATAATGTAACCTAACATGAGAAGGTTTTAGGTTGTGATTTGAAACTAGATGAAACGGAAACGAGCAATACTAAAAAGAAACAAACATATACATCTCTAGGATTTAACCCTCAAGCGAATGAGATAGAATGAAAACTTAGCTACATACGGCAGCTACGAAGGTTCACGCTTTGTCAAGCTGTCTTTTATACAGATAAAACAACGTTTTAAATTCGCCGGAAGACAAAACATAATTGTCGTATAAAGCAACGAAAGCTTTACACGTGGTAGTGTTCTCCGATGGTTTTTAACATTTTGGCAGTCTTTTTTAATATTGCAAGCTATTAATTTCGCTGTTTCCCTAACCGAGGTGTTGTGTACAACGATCAAGTGCGCTTTAGATTTCTGGGGGTTTCACTTCTACCGCGTGTGAACTGCACACTTATATTTTTTTTAATTGACTTTTCAAAGGAGGTGATGACGTACGCTGTCCGGTAACCGAAAGAACGTAGTGAGGACCACCAAATCAAAGTCTTCTACTCAAGTTCCTGAATGGGTATTAAATTTAAAAAATTCTATTATGAATCATTTTCAGTTATCTGTTGTTTGCATTATATCAACTAGTTTTGATGGAATTTTAGAAATTACGACACAAATAATAGTTGGTCATATTAACGATATGCAACGAGAAATAAGCTCGTACAAAAGCCGAAACGGATTATTTTATAACTGTAAAAGAATACAATATTTTTTTAATGGTACTACTACCAAGAGGCAATAAATAATAAACAGTCCAGTTACTTAAGCTAAAAAAGGGTCAACCTCGAAATGAAACGAAATAAGCTGAAAATTTGTAAAAACCTTTATTTTGGCATTCTAAATGTTGTCTAAAAAGTCTCATACGGTCACGTGTGAGTGTCTTTAGTAATTCAAGGTCAAAGGTCACCAAAATTAGTTTTTTTGAAAATATCTCGCTTCCTTTGCATCGAATCATATTTGCATTCATTGTAAAAGTATAAAATTTTCTACAAATTATGTCTGAAATATTTTTTTTATACCCTGAACCGTTTTTAAGATAGAGCGTGAAGAATGCGGAGCGCTCAGCCATACACCGCGCAAGGTCAGTAACAGTACTCTAAGGACGCTCAAACGTGACCTTATGAGACTTTTGAGACAACATTTAGAATGCCAAAATGAAGGTTTATACAAAATTTCAGTTTATTCCGTTTCACTCCAAGGTGAAACCTTAAATTGACTGGACTATAAATAATTAATAGGGCAATATTTTAACCAATTTTATGTTAAAAACACGCTAACAATATCGACGGATGAGTTTTTCAGAATGAAGCGTGATTTTTTTCTAATTTAAAATTTTTTTACACTGGAAGATCTCGATGAATATAAAGTCTGTCGCGATAGCTCAGTGATTTAGTTGCCCAGTTAAAGGTTCCGGCGATTTAAAGCATAACTTGATATCGGTAGCGATAGCTCAGTGGTTGAGTTCAGTTGCCCAGTTAAAGGTTTCGGCGATTTAAAGCATAACTTCATATCGGTCGCGATAGTTCAGTTGCCCAGTTAAAGGTTCCGGCGATTTAAAGCATAACTGGATATCGGTCGTGATAGTTCAGTGGTGTAATTCAATTGCCCAGATAAAGGTTCCAGCGATTTAAATCATAACTTGATATGGATCGGGATAGCTCAGAAGTTGAGATCAGATGCCCAGTTAAAGATTCCGGCGTAACGGTCCGCGTCTTTGTATGACATTTTGAAATATTCTATTAGTAATCCAGAAAATATCAACATTTTGTTTGGTGTTTGTGAGTAATCTGGGTATTGTACCAGACAAAAGGTATACTTTACGGTTCCATGTCAACTCAGAATTCACTCATATCAAATCAAATCAACGTCAAAAACTCAGAAATCAACTCAACACCTCTCTGGAAAGTCATTAAATGCTATGAAAAAAAATATTTGAAAATAAGCCCATAACCTAACCTAACGTAACCTATTTAATCATTTTTATATATTTTTTTCATTACTTTTAATGCCTTTTCAAAGGAAGTGTTGAGTTAATTTAATTCTAAGCTGTCCGGTCATTATTTTACGTACAACTTCATACTAAAACTTAGATTTTTCTGAGATGTCTGACTGATTAACTGAACGATCGATATCAATAAAAGTCTAATAAAATCATTTTATTATATCTTGGAAATGATTTTCGAATAAAATAAAATTATTGGCTGATAAAGAATACACAAAATGATTATTTTAACGTAATTCTCGTATATGTATTCCTATAATATCGTGCCAATATTGACTTCGTTGGTTTAATTGAATTTTTAACTTTGTTTAATGATTTTGCTGACGTCAGTGACTCAGATTACCCACATAAATGCTATGAAACAAATCATTGCTTTACTTGATTCAGTGAAATTTAAACGACCCCGGATCCACCTGTTTCCATAAATTAACTAACCATTACAACGGGGGAAACTCCGGTAATTGTTTTTCTAATCAGGAAGGGTGTGACAAAGTATAAAAACTAATGGATCGTGACTGAGTTAATGAAAACTTTAGCCCCTCCAGCACCTTATATTATTTACAATTAGAACAAAGTAAAATAAAAATAATTTTTTGGCGATTGAAAGTGTTTTTGTTTTGAATACGGTACGGTTCCGAACTAATTGGACTATGACATCCTCAACTGGGATGTGTTGTGAGGCTGAAGGTGAAAGATGAGAGGTACCTGGCCATTCAGTTCTGGTCATCAAGAAGGATGACCGGCCAACTCAGAATGAAACCAACTCAGAACCACCTCAGAAAGGTCATAACGAGTGATGATTAAAAAATATAAAAAAAATTGGTTAAATAGGTTAAGTTAGGTAAGGGTTAACGGCTATTTTAAAATAATTTTTTTATTGCTTTTAATGACTTTTCAAATAGTTGTTGACTTTATTTTGAGTTGGCACGGAACCATCAAGAGGGGCTAAAGCCATTTCAAGCAATTTCGGAGGCAGGTGTGGGTTTTTATTGAATTACCATAATCTTTATCCCAAGTGGTTTGCTACGTTTTGTGACTTTTGAGCATGGGTGTCCTGGTTCTTGGGATGACGTTTGTCTAGGTCTTGGTAGTAAATACGTCTGCCCATTTACTGCGAGGCGAGCCGGAACGGGGGAGGCTGGTTGAAGGAGATAATTTGGCCTCTCCAGCAGGACTCTCTTGACCCATCGCCTTGTACCGTAGTGGGAAGGATGGATTTATACGTTCGTTATTGTTGGACCCAATGACCCCCTGATTCCTATCTAATTCTCCTTCCCTTCCTTTAGAAGACCCTCCACACAGCATTCCCAAAGAGGGAAATAATTTTCCGTGAGCCTCCCTAAAAACAAGCAACGTTTCGATTCTGAATGGTGGTCTTTTAACGGGACGATGCTGAGAGAGTCCATTAACTTTATTTTAGTAAACTACTTGCATAGTTTATGGAAATTATATCATTTTCTGTTCTGAGGGGATGTTGTATGATAGGTAGTGTGGGTAATTCAGATCTGGTCTGAAAACTTAATGTATATAATTATTGAATTTTTTCTGATTTTGCATCCGCGTCTTTCAAACATAGCCAAAATCATTACCACTCTTTCACCATGCTCTATACTCTATAAACTGATTGGTATATTTAGAGTTTATGCTCAACTGGTCGCGAGAACACTAGTTCAATTAACAGAGTCGACTGCCAAATTTAATTTAAACGTATATTCTCACAATTCAGCGCAGTGTCAATTTAATATCCTGCAACAGAGGGGTAGAAAGGTCCCTTTTATATCAGATTGCAGATACTCGTGTTAAATATCGATCGTCCAGTTCATTAGTCAAACAAATTCAAAATACCAAATATAAGTTAAAAATGCAATTCTGTGTAAAAGTAAATCATTTATCTTGTTCAGTGGTCGTACATGCCTCCAAAAAATTTAACCGGCAATTTTTTAAAGAAGTAATCAAAAATTGTTGTCGTCTGGTACACTAGTAGTGTACCTAATTTTTCGCCTTCTGGTATTATTTTATGGTTCAAAATGACAAATAAACATAGGCATTTGTTACTTAAATTTAATTTATTATGACAATTAGATTATTACTTAAAATAAATTTCAAATTTTTTATTTGGTATTTAGTATCTGAAGATCTAGTATTTGGAGATCTCTTACAAAGTGAGTGGTTTGGTTTACTTGTGCTTACGAGTGAACTACACAATCAAGTGTATTAATGGAACCACTACATTATAAGTGTATGTTTAATTCAACGATATTTCCAAATAATAATTTTTGTCTATTCCAAATATTACACATAAATACGGAAAACGATCATCGGCTAATTTAATAAGATGGTAATGCGTATAAAAAGCAAATCAAATTGCACCACTGAACTCAAAAAAATGCTTACAACCGGTTAAGCACATTATGTGTAAAATATATTTATATAATCTTAAGTATAAAATATTCCACAGAGTGTGTTTGAGTAAGTTGCATGTCTTCGATTATTAGTAGGCCTATGAGTATATTGCCTGCGTTATCTATCCTTCTGCGTATTTATGCCATTGTATTGTACTCACTTCTAATTTTATTCATCTATATATATATTACATATTGTAGTTTCTCGTTATATGTATGATTTAGTGTTATAATTAATTTTGGAAAAAAGGTGGCAGTTTATCGGTTGCTTACAATGAAGAATGAAAAATAAAAATGCACTGCTTAATAAACATATTTTATGGCCTATTTTATAATTCACTGCTTACTTATCTAAATTATTAAGACGTATATCTCCCCGGCTTTAAACTCATGAGTCATGAGTTCAAATCCCTGAGTGGGAAAATATTTGAATAAATTTACATACGTTCTCTAATATGGAGAATGCTTACAGGTATATTACGTAATTATTGTGTTTTTGTACCTTACTCGGGAGTGGAAGAAAAGTTTTGAACTATGCTGGCGAGAGACGAAAATTTAATGTCAATACGATGCTTAAAAATTGCATTAGTCATGATAAGTGCCGAAATACCAATAGACAAACCAAACCCTACTCTGAACTATCTTCAGAATTACAACATTCCTTTTATCGGAGATGTCATAGCCACATCGGCTCCAAATAGTTGGAACGCATGTGCGGTATCACGAAAAAAGTTTTATCGTAGAACTTCTATTCAGACAAAGTTTGAGGCTTTCAGCATACTTTGGTATAATTGCACACGTGCAGAAGTCACGTTTAAATTTAGTAAATGGAAGCAGGGTTATGTTTATCATTTAATTTAATCTTTGCCATGTCGTTCACACAAGATAGAGCGCTTTTCAGTTTAAACTAGCCCCGAATAGTATATATCTCGTCCATTGTTATCCAGTGCCTCGCCCAGTGAGATTGGACCGGATAACCATGTAATTTTGATCACGGAACATCTCGTGGCCACGGCACAACAACATATTGAATGCTTAGAAATTTAAAGGTAAAATTGCGCGTGAATAAGTTTTAAAATTACTTTTTAACGTGTTGTCCATGATCTTATGACCATATTAAAAACTTAAAGATGATCAGATTTGACTCAGACTATTTTAGTCTCACCATAATCTAACCTCCTCTTCAGCTAAACCTAACATTACCTAATCTTACCGACACTCACTTCTCTGCCCAAATTGATAATGTGGATAAGTGTCATTCGCGTGTTTAGAGGTGTATTTGAAACTTAATTTTTTTCGAGATTTTGTATTTCGGGATATTGCCAACAATTTATTGTTTTATAAATATCTCAAACCCGCGATGGGAAAAAAAATATTTTACCAATTGGTCGTTTTTTGTCCTTGAATAAAAAATAGCTTCAGACCGTCAACAGCGTCCCGTTAAATTATTTATGGTATAAAGTGTGCTGTGGTTTTCTCACACCAGCATATTATGACAAAGTTATTAATAGTTTTACTGTGAAATTGTATTTTATAAATTGCCAGGTGGATCAGAATACCAAGAAAATCTAAATTTAGGGCAAATCACAGCTCAAATCCAAATTTATTTCCAGAAACTGGAGAGCACAGATTATCACTTTGGAGATATTTTTAGCAATTTTTCCGCCCTTCAGGAATAACCTGATATAAATTTGCTAAAAATTTTCTAAAATCAAAAATTAATAGCACAGTACGTAAATGGCACTAAAATCGTCATTGGAAATCACAGATGACACATTAATCTTTGTTACAGGAGATATAAAATATGAAAGTGGAAATTTATTTCAAATTTAATTCTTTTCATTTTACTGATTTACTTTTAATCAAAAATTATGTTTTTTTAATTAAAAACTGTGAACGTTTTGATTAAGGATTTTCTGGGAAAATATGTTTATCGCTTGACATTCTAATCCAGTCCTCCGTATCCATGAAGTATCAAAAAATTTTGTTTTAATTTTGTTCGACAATAGGCAGACACCATCAAAATACAAAACTTGTGGATTTCCGTGATTATTACGTGAACAAAACATTATACGTTTTTAGGCATTTATTTCAAACCGGACAGTATCCTGCAATGTAATTGGCGTCTTCATACCGGTTTAATTAAGGCAATATTCTAGTCTAGAAAAAAAAAACTTTTTTTTTTCTTCATATTTCCAAAGTTTAAATATTCAAAAATATCTCCTTAAAAGGATTTTTCGAAATTCGCATTATTTAAAAAGTTATAACCATTTTAATTTGCGGTTTGGATGGAATCTAACCAGAATCTGAAAAGAACAAAATTTTAAACTCATTTTTCTCTAAACTGCTTTTTTCGAGACGGTTGACATGATATCTCAAGTTCTATTGAACCGATTTGCTTGAAATTTGGTGAGTTTTTCCCTACACATTTTTCTATCGCCCCTACCAAAATTATAACAAAATTTTTATTTTTACTAATTTTTTTAAATTCTGAAAAGTCAAAAAAACTGTTAAAAAAATGTTTTTTTTTCAGACAGCCTCCATGTTGCGAATTTTTTTTTTTTTAAACTTTTTTATTTGTACGGGCCATAGCAGCATTTGTCTGGATTAAGAATTAATTTGTTTTTTTTTCTGATCACTAAGAGGGTTGCAATCGTGTCAACCAGGGCGCGCCATTTTTTGAGAGCCCCCACTTCAACACCCTGTTCTTTTTGAATTTTGAATTTTTTCGTTTGATTTTTTTTAATGTATTCTTTAATGTTTAATAAATATTTGATAAAGTTATGGCTACTAGAAATATTAATGGTTTTTGTTTATCGCACTTCAAAAAAAAAACCCACAATTCATGCTTCTAGACTAGAATACCCACTTAAGGAGTTTTCAGGAATTATGAAAATACCCATGACATTGCAGGATTATAGGTCTGGTTCTAAATAAATACCTTAAACGTTTAAAGTTTTGTTCACGTAATAATCACGGAAATCTATAAGTTTCGATTTGGTGGTGTCTGTCTATTGTAGAACAAAAATTAAAACTAAATATTTTAATATTTCATGGATCACTTGTACCGAGGACTAGATTAGCATACCAAGTGGTAAACATATTTTCCCGGAAAATCCTTAATTAAAACGTACACACCGATGAAAAGTCTGCATAATATTTAATCATTTGTTTTTATGAAATTCATAATGAAAATTATGAAATCCAAAAAATTGTTGAATTTCCTCACAATCGACATAAAATTGAAATAAAAGTACGGCAACAAAATATGAACTAATTAAAAAAAACTCTGCTTCATGGTTAAATAACATTTACTGAAAATTTAATAATGAGTTTTTCGATTCAGCTTTTTTTTTACATGAGCTCCATACAGGAGGCATGTCATCTTTGGGGATGCTGTGTGGAAGGTTTTTTTTTAAGGAAAGGAAGGGGAGGAGAGTTCTGGGAAGGAAAGGGGTTAAGGGATGGGTAGGAATCTGGGGTTCAGTGTGTCCTGTCATCCACCTCCAAGACCTAGACAAACCTCACCCCATGAACCCGGGCACCCCTGCTAAATCACCAAACGTAGCAAACCACTTGGGGTGACCTATGGCAAAGGTGTTGGTTATCCATTAAAGGTTCCCGGGGCGGCAGTACCCATTCCCGCCTCCCAAAT
Source organism: Glyphotaelius pellucidus (assembly GCA_936435175.1). Lineage (NCBI taxonomy): Eukaryota > Metazoa > Arthropoda > Insecta > Trichoptera > Limnephilidae > Glyphotaelius > Glyphotaelius pellucidus. The sequence continues at coordinate 24,451,519 of OW386537.1, forward strand.
TGATGCTGCTTGTAAAAGTGTGAGAATAGTATAAACATTTTATCAAAATTATTAATGGTGCTTTTCCTTAAATGCCTTAATAAATATTGTTTTTTGTATCCCTACGGCGATCTATTATTTTCGTTTTATTGCTCTACTTCCATGTGATAGCGGGCGGTCAAAGGTGCCGAGAAAAGTACTAAAAACTGAAGTACGAAAGTGGTGTTTGTATGAATGTCTACGTGTGTTTTGTGGTTTGACGGGAACCGCCAATAACCTTTCGCGCGTATCTTATTTGCCAAAAAATATCGTCTAGGGAAATATAAAACCGCCCTTGACACGAATATGAATGAAAAAACTTTATCTGAGAAATAACATCGTAGGGGAAGAGTCATCGGTAATATTTTTTATCGATTGGGACCTCCGTTTAATACATAAATCTTTTTAATGTGTATTTATTGGAAATGAAGTTTATAGATATTGGTAGGTACGTAAGTGTTTTCAACTCCCAGAGGACTTTTACGTGTTATATTCCTATTACCAACAATCTTTTAAAGATATTACGAACATAATTAATAACAAAAATGCACGAAATTTAAAAAAAAATACACGAAATAGAAGCATCCACCAAATCAACTTATTGAAGTATTTCTATTTATTCATTTTATGCATTTTATTCTCATTAATAATTTGAAAATAAAAATTTGAAGTTTGCCATGTTCAAATTATTGTCAAATACAACCGTACTCTATCCATTTTTTTTGCCAAGGCTGAGTAAACGTTATTCTGGGGAGTGCAAACCATGGTTCGAACAAGATATAATACATATTATGTAAGGGCGACCACACTAAGGAATTATGTTCTATCAGGCTTCTAACTTAGGAAAGGTATGTAGTATGTACAACAGTTTTACGATCAGTGAGGATTCAAAGTTTTTAATTGTTACAATACCAATAAATACATTTTATTTATTTATATCCTTTACTCTATCGGTTTCAGAAGTGCCCTTCCTTCATCAGGGGAATTTTAAAATAAATTTGAATAATATAAAAAATCATTAATATTCTAAGAAACTCGCAGAACAACGTGTTGAAATGAAGTGGTTTGAGTATATTATAATTATTGTGAGCACCAAAGATAAGCTTTTTTCGAATAACTTTTTAATTGTCCTTGAGATAAATCCTCACATTTTCATATTCATAATCACAATTTTTTGTTGAATGTGGGCCATGAAATTTTGTTTTTCTTTCATTTTTATGCCAAGATGTCTTCGATGAATAAAGGTAAAAAGTTATTTACTTAAAATAAAATTTCAACGTAAAGAATTCCCGGTTTTCAACGATATTACATTTTTAGTTCAATTACCGGACAAAGGTTTCCTCGACCATGAAATACAGCAACAAATTACCATTTTTTTTTTCTTCTTCAACCCGTACTTTCTCTTATCGGAAGTTAACCATCATTAGGTGAATCATCACCCTACAGACTGGGATAACTCTGGAGTCACATGATTTTATAAGAATAAGTCGCAGTTTCAAATCATACATTTCGTCAGGTTGCATTTGTCACTTTTAAACGTTTGTCAAAATATCGACCTCTTTTTCCTTTTCTGAAACTTTCACAATTTTTATTTATTAAAAACATATCGAAGAAAAATGTTTGATCTTTACAGTCTCTACACCAGTGAAAAACAACCTGCGGCTCGCGGGCGACGGGCCAATCTTGTGCGGCCCGCGAGACTTATCGTACCGCCTACTGTAAATATTCAAGAAGAGTTGAGCGGAAAAAATCAGTAATTCTTCAATGATTTTAATCAGCAAATTGCAAAATAAAAAAAGATTTTTCTTGTTTATTCTGAAAATGCGTTGCGACTTTTACGACTCGACTTTGTGGTGAAAACAAATCACCTTGGCTGCGCTGTGCTTTTCATGTTGCATTTCAATAGTTTCCGTTATATAAAATACCAAGGTTTTCTAGATAAAATTTTGCATATTTTTCTGGAAAAAAAAATCAAAACTGCAGGAGATAGTTTTTAAACGTTCTTTATAAAAATATGGATATTTCAGAATAACAAAAATCAACGGTATTTAATAGTTGGTCTTGGAGATATAAAATTTTCACCTGTAGCGCTTTATTTATTTATTTGTGCTTTATTAAAAAACTACTATTTTAGAAAAGATAAACAGGTTTACGACACCACATATATCAAATGTAACATTTTCAACCTGTATATCTACCCCCTACGGTCCGCAGACTTTTTGAGAATGGTTAAATTGGCAGCTGTAAAAGGCAGCCCACCAATTTAAGGTATTTTAAAGACGGGCTTATAGATTCACATTTTGACATAGCGCCGGAAGATCTAATAAATGATACCGTGTCCAAAATCTTTTTTTACCAGAATGATTTATATAAAAAATGTTCAGCAATTTTTTTCTAATATGTACTATTTATTATTTTACATTTCATTGGAGACATTTCTAACCTTGTAATTATTCCGTTTCGTAGCGATTCTCATAAATTCAACAAAGCATTAATCTTTTTCAATCAATCTAACCGGCAAATATTGAAAGTAATACAGGCGAAACCGGTGAAGCACTGGTACTTTATGACGGTTCGATTAAAATGTAACTCCCGTCGTTACCGACTTACAGCGTAACATATTTTCCGTCGGGTTGATTAGTATACGACGTATACGTTATATTCATTGGTTTACGTCAGGCGCCTGTCACCGGGTAGGGTGGACACTATGGACCAGGGTGGAATGCTGGAAGGTGGGGCGGTTGATTTATCTTTACTGTTGATAATTGAACCATTTCTATTTGTAGAGTGGCATGAGATGATTGGTAACTGCATTTTTCCATTCACACTACAGATGAGTCAAATGATTTATTTCATTGGTATAGTTTTTCAAATCTCGATATAAGGTGATGATTATTTTACAGTGCTATATTTTTATATATAATATAATATTATAGAAAATTGTTGTATTTATTATTACATAATATTATGGCAAAAACAAAATAGTGAAATACACATTTTAAAGAATTTCTACGCCAAAGAGCTAGATCTTGAGTTATTTCATAATGATGTACTAGAGTGTACAATTAATATAATCTTAAGTGTTAAGATGTTGTTAAAATTTTAAAATGGCATGAAATGAAGTTATAGCATTGTGATTGGTGATGTCGTGGTTTTTAATTTTTTTTAAAGATTAACTTGACCTTTTTCTTGAATGATACGAAATCTGATATATTTTTTACTTCTTCGGGAAAAGTCTTAAAATATTTTATGCCTTTATAAATATAATTATTGCGCATTTGTTGTGTTGAAAATAGAGGAATTTGGATGTTATAATGTCTTAAGGGCAAATCATCTCACATCATTGATATATTCTTACGAAATTTAATTTTAGATACCAATAGACACTTTAACAATATACGATTTATTGGAAAACAAACACCTTTTCCATAGATCACCCAAGTGGTTCGCTACGTTTGGGAACGTTAGGGGTTCCTGGGTTCATGGGGTGAGGTTTGTTTAGGTCTGACCTGGACACACTGTACTCCAGACTCCTACCTACCTCTTATACCTTTTTCCTTCCCAGAACTTCCTCTCCTTCCTTCCTTACTTAAAAAGACTTACCACACAACATCCCCATACATAAAGTAGGCCCTCAGGGAAATTATTTTTTTTGTGTGCAACTAATGTAAAAAAAAAGCATTACTGAAAGCTTCCGTATTTTTTGCGCTTATAATGTGGCATGGCACACTATAGTGTGGCATTATAAGCGCAATAGTGTTTGCGTATAGGGTTTCTTGAATTATGGCGTATAGTGTTTCTTGAATTTGAAATAATATAAAATCAAAAAGTTATATTTTTAAAGAATTAATGTACATGTTCAGTATGAAATATGATGATAAATATACAGCAATGCGATAAACTACAAGTTCGACTATCGCTTTTGCATATTCCATACACTCCTTTCATAGAGTAACATGACACACTTAATTAATCACTACTGAACATAATGTATATTAGAATTTCTATTACCAATCCACTGGATTAGATAATATGTCTCTTTCTGTTACCCCCCATGGGTATATTGCTAGATACATTACTTTGATACTAATAAATCGAGTTTCATTTTGTGTTTCATTTGAAACACAGCATTTATATGGATCTGTATTTACCACAAACAGTTGCTCAGTAGCGGAATGCAATTTGACCGTAGAAATCAAGGACTCAGAACATACACAATTTCTATCAAATTCTATGGGTAGGCGGTCGGACGCACGGTGTTCAATTTGTTTACAAATCTACCGTTTTATTGCGACATTGATGCAAAATTGGAGCAATTTGATGAAATTTTGCACACTTGACCTTTGTAAAATTAAGTCGGTTTTCGATCATCAACTGCTTCAAAATGACCTAGACACACTCCATGTATGATGTATTGTCAATGATATGCATTTAAATGTTGAAAAATGTTATATTTTAAACTTCACTAGAAATAGATTTATAAAGATACTTTCTTATGTTATCTATCAATAATATTGTTCTCAAAAAGGTGTCTTCAAAAAGGTATCTAGCAATCACTCTCGATTCTAAATTCATATGATTTGATGTACATATTAAAGACATTAAGTGCAAATCATTAAAATTGATGGGATTTATTCACAGAATATTTAAACCTTTCAAAGATCGTCAATCAATTCTAACTCTTTGTAATGCCTTAATTAGAAGTAAACTTGAATATGAAAGCACTATTTGGAATCCACATTACTTCAAATATGAAAACATTATAGAATCAGTTAAAAAACATACTAAGAATGTAATCCTTCAAATGTGGACTACATGACTATCTTAGATTATACGACGTACGTCGTGATTACTTCAAGATTGATACACTTAGAACTAGAAGGCAATTGACTGATCTAATATGTTTACATAAAATTATTCCCATTGTTTAAGACGTCATAACATGTTTCACATGAATACATTTAAAAATAATATCGCCTACTTTAGCCATCTTACCCAGATGTGTCGACTATATAACAAGATAGAGTGTGCTGAAGTAGATATTTTCGTATATAATTTGAACTGATTCGAAAAAAAAGTTCTGGCGCTTTAAAAAATACTAATGAATTATATTGTGTCAATTGACTCTCTATGCATGCATGGCGTATTTTTTATGTCTCTTGCCACTCATTGTAATGTGTTACTTGAGTGAGCTTGTATATAATTCTGTATTTTTATTTGTGATGTTTTTGTTTTTCTAATTGTATGTAATTGTAGATGTTTGTAATTGTGTAATAACTGAGTTTTTATAACTTGATTGTTCTCACGTAAGTGCGAAAATCTGTAAAACCCAGTATGAATAAATAATAAAAGAAGGGCACTGTTTACAAATTCTGCTTAAAGCCCAGGCAACGCCGGTGACTTTTGTTAGTAGAAGTATACTATTGTGGAAAGAGAATGGAAAAGAAATTTGTGAGACAAAAATATACGCTTTTTACTTTGAAACTATTTTGAGACTCTTTGACACATAAAAATGATATATTTACAAAGTTTCAAAAATAAATTTGTGCCATGATGGGTTCCTATATCGACCGTCCATTTGATTATTCGGATATTTCCAAAAAAATGAAATTTGAGTTTTGTATGCAGTCCTATGTAAAAGGGTTAACCTTTTTCTGGTAGAGATTACTCACAAATATCGCCAAATCATCGCCAATTATAATGCAGAAAAACTTATAGGGAATTAATCAAAATTTTAATATTTTCTGGGTCACAAGTAGGGTATTTCAAAATGTCATGTTAGTGTACCGAACTGTCAAGCCTCCCCGTTTTATTTTATAGCTTGTGTAATATGTACAACACAGACAGACACATGTAAATAATACTCGATGTATGGTGAGCATTCGAATAATGTTTTCCTCATTATCTCAAAACTTTGTATTTGGAGATGTTCCACTAGTCAACTGGGCGATCGATGCATATATTTTAACTGACATTTTTACTTACTTTTACATTACTTATGTCTTATGTTTATATATTAGCATATTATAAAACTGCGTAAAAAAATAAAACATGAAAAAATAATGGAATAAAATAAAGAAAAAATAAATAAATACAAATAATAATCGAAAATTCAGGGTGTTATGAATATACTTGATTTACTTTAATCAGTGATTCCTGACGGTATTTTGGAGTAAAAACTTTAAAAAAAGAAATAAACTAAATTTTGGTTTGTGGTAAGTTTTCTTGATGTTTTATTTAAATCTTTACCCTGACTGTTTTAAGTTAAAAAAAAACATGAAAAATGTCACCGAAGACCAAAATTTCATCTACACATTTGCTCCAAATGATATCAGGGTTAAAGTAAGTCAAGTAACACTCTTTATAATATAGTATATAAGATACGAGATCACGGGCGACGTCGGGTTGTAAAATTTGTAAATTATGAGTAAAGTTAAAATCAAATTACAAGTTGTGTTTACCTTGATTGGTTTACGTAATAATCGGTCAATTCTGATTTTAAAACATTTCAGAACACGATTATAGCAAATCCCATTTGTGGGAAAACGTTTTAATAATAATTCTGGTAACATTGGTTGAGGTTGGTTCAAAACCCACTCTTAACCTCTAAATATTTCAATGTTTCAGACAAGACGATTATTTATTCATGTCCTCTCGTTCAGTAAGGCCTCGTGCTGATGTACATACTAAGCCTAATTACAAAATCAATATATTAATCAATATGGAACTTATGAACAGCCCGTATACAAAGTGTTCGATACATTTGATAATGTATGAGTGTGGAAAAGGTGGCAAGAAATACACATAAAGCAAATCTCCACGTGATATTTTAGTGAGAGCTTATCAATTAATCAAACGATGTGCGTCATTGAAGAAATAAACGGATTAAATCGTGTTAGGGGCATATGCCCGTAATACAATTTAATTCTTCTGAAACACAATTTTATTCTTCAATTTTCTTATTTTTGGTAAAATTCAAAAACTGACGGCCTCCGTGGTCGAGCGGTACGGCTCTAGACTAGCAATCTGGGGGTCGCAGGATCAAATCAAGGCGTACAAATATATTTTATTTCAATAAGTTGTGATATTTACAATTTATTCCACATTTGTAAAATTTCAGAAATTGCATCTAATTTCCAAATACCACACTTTTAATAAGGATAGAGGGGTTAAAATTCTTCACCGTAACAATAAAAGCAAAAAATTTGATAATTTAGAAGTACTTGAAATTAGAAAATCCTTAAATAATAATTCTAGTATTTTGAATAATCAAATTAATTTATCTTTTAGTCCCATTTTAAACATATTTCCAGTGAACCGCTCTGTTCTCCCCGGAAATCCCGCAATTACCCCTACCCCATTGCTTACCTCCCACTCACGTTTAAAATTTGTATGTCTGACAATATTGTATGTCGTAGATTAGTTACAATATTCTTCTGACAAAGGAAGGGTGCTTCCGAAACCGGTAGAGTGTTAATAAAATAAAAGTGGTCTTAACAAATTAATGTGTTTTTTTAATTGTATACAATTTGTTCATTTAAAATAATTAAGTTTATTTGCGGCATATGAGTGGAAGATACTCCCAGTATCGTCCTGGTGTAAGAATACCACCCAGAAATGAAATATTGTTTGAAATGATGAAAATCAAAAGATCACTATTCTTGGGATTAGGTAACTGTCCAGTCCGATGCGTAATGTGACACTTTGATCGTCCCGAAGAACAATGTCGGATCTGATAAAAATTGAAAATCGTCTTGTTGGCTTGTTTTAACTACCTTTCAATGATTTAAAAGTCCATATTTTCGGAATTTTAAATGAAATATAATGAATCCATATATATTTTATAAAGCTGTATTTCTTGATCTCAAAAACTGTATAAGCTTTAAGCAGCTCTATTGCAATACTACAAAATCGTACATCCGATATTGTTCTTCGGGACCATCGACTTGGATTAAAAACCGTAGACAGTGTAGACGGAGATAAAACCAACATTTCTTATTAATGAGATTATATATATTTGATGATCAGAGAATATGTCTAATTCATATACCAAAAACTGTCAAGGTTTCATTGTGTTACCCTTTTTGTTTTTAAAACAACAAAAATGTTATGCTGCTTTTATGATTTTTTTAGTAAAGGAAAGGTTCTGAGAACTAATAAAACGTGATATATTTCACCATTGCCTACTTTCGTAACAAATTATGAAAGAAACTTATGATATTGAATAAAGTCTCGAGTTGCCGGCCAAAGTGTGCACGTATTTGGGTGTATCTATAGCTTTGTCACCAACATCGTACGGGAAGGTTAGGTTAGGTTAGAATACATTAGGTTAGGAAGTAGCACTGCCTGGTAAGTTTGTTTTCTGTATATGTACAAACACATAATTAGATGAGCTTAGGAAGTTATATTTGTACAGTGCCCTTGAGGTGATTTTTTACAAAAACGGCGCTATACAAATTTTACAATTCTTATTATTATTACGTGAAAAGCGAAGTTATATGACCGGCCAGTGGCTAAGTTTGCATCGCGGCTAATTCCCACCAAGACGTCGGGAGTTCAAGTCCTCTATCACGACACAGGTAACATTTTCCGCTTACTGTGATAAGATTAGGAGATTTTGATTTTTTTTATTATTCGTGTGTTTGTTAGAGTGTTTTCTTTCTTTAAAAAATCAGGCGACCCCAGGAGAGACCAATAATATATTTTCCTCCAAGCACGGCCTCCGTGGTCCCGAGGTAAGACTCTCGATTCACAATCCGAAGGTCGCGGGCTCGAACCCGGCGTGCGCAAATAAATTTTATTTGATTAATTTGTGTTATTTCACAATTTATTAATTTAAAATAATATAAATTATATTTGCGGCACGTTCCAGAGTGGAAGATACTATCGGGATCACCACTGGATCTGGTGTAAGACCACCATTCAGAATTGAAACGTTGCTTGAAATGGCTTTAGCCGGGTTTAGTGACCAGATCGGAATAGCCAGGTACTTCCCCACCTTCCTCTTCCCTATCTCCTTCCCCTCTCCACTACCTTCAGCCTCACAACATACCCCGATTGGGGATGCCATAGTCTCACTAGCTCCAGACAGGAGCAGTTGGGACTCTTGTGCGGTATTTCATATTAAAAAAAAAATTTAAAAAAATATAAAAGTTTTTAAAGAGTTTTTTTCAGAAACGTTTTATTTTGTGATGTACATTTGTTACTGTTATTTTAATATTACGACTTCGGCACATCCGTATCATTTTTTTAAACCAACCTAAAATTGTAAAAGTCCAGAAATAAATAGAAATAGTTAGGTTAGACTAGGTTAGTGGCAGTGGAGAATTGGAGAGGGGGAGGATGAGTCAAAACAAGGAAACATGGTGAAAAATTGTAATTTACTGATGATTAATGGTGACGTCATGGCCCAAAACCGCTTAAATTAATTGAATGTGATTGTTTCTTTGAGATGGCGGTATTATTAAACAGTGGACGCATTCGTATGGTGTGGAAACGATTTTATTATCACAAATCTGTCAGATATAGCTAAATTAGTGTGCAACATCGCTAATCGATATTTTTCACCGCTAATATCCTTCGCGAAGAAGACAGTGGGTAACATAAAACAGTAAATAAAACAATAACAACCATAATACAAAAGTGTGTGTTCATCGTTGTGAAGTGCGAACGAATTACTACAAATCTATGCTTTTGGTGCTTTACTTCGTTAACACTTTACCTACGGAGGGATTCATTTTCAAAAGTAAAATTGTGCGTTTCTTATGATATTGGCTAACTCAGACACTACAGCCATGGACTAGTGGAGTTCTTAATTTATTCAGACTGCAAAAAAGACTATATTAGACAAACGACGAAAGATTAATAGGAGAAAAACAAGTCGAAAGAGCCAATGGTTAGAAATCAAATTGTGCAGGAGTAAGCCATACAAATATAATCACTGTATCAATTTCTGTCACCTGACACAGACGGAAATAAATTTGATGCCATTGAATCCGGATATTGCATGTTTGATGTCGTCTCCGTGGGGTAGAGAGACTGGGGACTCGGTGTGGCATTCACATTATTTTATGAAAGAGAGGCTCAAGTGGTTTACTGCTCGAAACATACGTCACCTATTTTTCTGTTGTCGCCGAAAGAACGTTTTGCAATATTTATTTCCAAAAATAAGAAATAAACTTTCATTTCATGGCCACAAAGTATCTTCTAAAATTTGAGATTTTTTTTTTCTGAAATGTGAATCAGTAACAGTAAGCAGTGCATGATGCAGCAAAGACAATTGAATGGTGAGTTGTGACGTCATAAAATATCCACAATTTTTTTTCTTTTCAATTCAATTTTTTGCCAAAGTTTGAGGTAAACGCAACTGTTTTCGGAGTACAATGTTTTTCCTCCATTATTTTAATTTTTTAATAGACTTACAAATTATAAGATAAGACGCAATTTTATTTGATCTTTTTTTTTGGAAAAAAACTTTTTTTTAAATTTAAGTATTCGATAAAAAAAGATTAGAAAAAATAATGTTGAAATGGGACAAAGACTCAAACGCATCAACTTGTTAATATTTCTATTTTTGAAACTGATAATTCATGGTGGAATTCCATTATAATATATTATAATAAAAACAAATATAAAACTTTTTTCCACTTTAAGTTTAATGACCGTAACCGGTTTCAGCTCGCTAGAGCCATCTTCAGACTGGTACAAAATATTCTTAATCTACGGTTTATATACATAACATTTGAGGGAGGGGAAGCGGGGTGGTCTTAAGGGTTTTAATCAATTATACTAATTACATTTGTTACTAAGTAGTTTTAGACTGTTGAATTTCTAAATATTTTGGTTATTCCAGTGAGTTAATTACCTTGGGTTTGTAGCTCACTTCAATATTGTTTAGGAAAAACCTTACGAGTGGTATGAATTATTAAAGACCTAATTTTATTGTCAAATCGTTATTACATTTATGATGCATGGGATTTTTTAATAGCTTTTTGAAGGGATACATGTTTACATTGGAGTAGGAATGGTCATTTTATTAGCTAAATACATATTTTAATTTCGAAATTATTATGAAAATTACAATGGATACAAAAGTGGAGACTTAGCAAATGACTCTAATTGTTTATTCATTACAAATTTATGGTCTATTTTTTTAGTTAAGCGGGAAATTTCTAAAGATTCTAGTCTATCTAGCTTATGGCCTTTATTACAAGTGTGGAGGACTTTAATATCTCTGTCTTTATCAAACGAGTGATTGTTTTCTAGTAAATGTAATGCTACATTTGATAATTCGCCTTTGTCATTTACCCAGTTTGTAAAGTGTTCTTTGATTCTGGTTTTGAATGACCTTCCAGTTTGGCCTATGTAATATGACGGGCAGTTGGCGCAGTTCACTTGGTAAACTCCCGAGTTTTCAAGTTTTTCTCTCTTGTCTTTATTGTTGATTAAAATTCTTCCCAGAGAATTCACATTATAAAAAGCTGTTTTGAATTTATCATTATTAGTTAATCTGGATATTTTTGTCGATATTTCGCCAATATAAGGGATTTTAATCCATTGTTTAGAGATATCATTTTCATTTTTATTTTCAAGCCTGAACTGCGCCAACTGCCCGTCATATTACATAGGCCAAACTGGAAGGTCATTCAAAACCAGAATCAATCTTAAAATTTGCCAAAATAAGTTTGTATGAGGACGTAGTTTAATATAATGTGTAAATAATGTCTTGTTTTCGGAAGCAAGTATTTCCCAAGGCAATATTTATTTTTTCAGAATTACTCCCCTAAGAGGGTTTTCTACATTCTACACGACACGAATTCCGAAAAGGACCCGGCGTTAGTTCGGCTCGAGTAGTTTGGGGCGAACGGAAAACAAAATATGTCAGATTTCTGGAGAAAATATATATCTAGGAAAAGGAAAATAAACGCCGGCGAAAACATTGGGCAGATAAATGACAGGTGTCAGTCGGTCGCCCCTCCCCCGCCCCCATTCCCCGTCCTACCCCATGCGCTTTTTTAAAATTAACTTTGCCGTACGAATCTTACACGTCCATTTTCCTGGCGCTTGTAATAAAATTACCTGCCAACCTTCCTTTATTCCAGTCTGTTATATATGACCCGCTCATAATATAAATTGTGATGTTACGTTAGACAGTTATTGTAATTGAAGTTTTCATATGGTAGGTTTATCACATGAGACCTGCAAAAGATTTATATAAAATATATCCAATTATTTTCAGGAAATTTTGTCGATAAATCAAGTCAAAAAGGTTATCTTTTAAAAATAAATAAAGCTAGCTAAAATTAAATGCCTCCCAGGTACAAATGCGGATTTGATTTATGTTCTTCTGGATGTTTCCTTAGTTTACATAATAATTTTTATTGCCGTTGTTTACAATGAAACAATATATGTTGCTCAGAAATAACTTTATAAAACGCAATTTCAAAGATGAAAAAACAATAATAGGGGTTTAGTTTTTCGTCAAAAGGCATTTTTGTACAGGCACATAAGCATACTGCTAATGCTCAAGAAATAGCTAACCTCTTTGCTGATTATTTCTCAAGTACGTGTGGACAAAACATTGTAAGTGTGGCTTTAAATATACCAATATGACTGATATATCAACATTTCAAATTGCTATCAATGATAGATTTAAAAAATAGCTCGTTAGATTGTAACAAGGTATCAAGTTCTGACAAAATGTTTTCGTTCAAATTCATTAATAAAGGAATGTGTTCAGTATGTAGCAATATAAAATTTGCATTTTTGTAGCCCAAATAGTTTATTGTCTACCATCCCGAATGTATTTGAAAGCATTTTCTTAAGGTTGTTATTAAGGTTCTTAAGGTTGTTGTTAAATTTAGGCTTATTATAACTCTATGCATGGTCTTGTAACTGCGGCAACCAATCTTCTATTGTATGAAAACTATTTTTTTGCAGCTTTCGTTTCTCGTACACAAGTAGAATCAATATACACTTATTTCTCAAGAGCATTTGAGAAAGAAAATATTGATATCCTGGCGAATCTACAAGCCCTTGGATCATTTCTAAAATGGCTGAAGAGTGACTTCTTTCAGCTAGCTTGCTGGCTGGTGTAAAGTAAATAAATATTTAATAAATGCGAAAATCTGTATTTTTGTCGTATTCAATAAATAGAAATTGACTATTATGATTAACAAATGATTTTTTATATATGATCAATTTATATCATAAACTATATACATGATGTAAAGGGACTTACTTTAACCAATAATTCCTGACATTTTTTGGAGTAAAAAATATAAGTGAAATATTGGTCTCCGGTGACATTTTTGACGTTTTTTTTTCAACTTAAAACAAACGTAATCAGTAGGTATTGGACAGTTAGGGACAGGGTAACTTGGCTGAGTGACCAATGACGACATGTAGAAAAAAAAAGTTTGGTTTGATATGCACAAAATAAATCTAAAAAGTCACTGGAGACCAAAATTTCATTTTTATTTTTTTACTCCAAATAATTCCAGAAATCACTGGATAAAGTAAGTGATGTACGTCCCGTATGTAATTTTAATCTTAATATATATATTTCTTTTGTCCGTGTGTATGTCACTGAATACCTCCTAAACGGCTGGACCGATTTTGATGAAATTTTTTGGGTGAGTAGAAGGGGATTCGAGAATGGTTTAGATTTACAATTTGGTCCACTGGAAAAGTTCTTTTAATTTTTTTTTTCCTAAGGAGTTGTTGATTTTGGAATGTTTTACATTGGATCCGGCAGACTGCGCTACCATCGCAGTATCGAATATTCAATATTATTCTATTTTAATTTTAGTTTGTCCCGACAGTTGTGTACAGGACAACGTCTGTCGGGTCCGTTTTAAATAAATAAAATAAGTTGTGGAACCTTCCATAACACTCTCGATTGTTGTCCTGAGCGAAGCCGGGTAACCCAGCTAGTTAAAATATAGATTTCTCAAAAACAGAGTACGAAAACTGACCTTTATCTTTAGCTGTTTGAGACATAATCTAAATAAAGAACAACAAAGAACGACCTTCTTTGCTTTCTGTCAATCCATAATTCAAAAGGTATAATATAATGGGGTGGTACTTATAAAACTCACTCACAATTTCTTTAAATTGCTCAAAAACTAGTAATTAAAATTATCTTAAAGAAATCACTTTTATGAATTTCAATGTTAACATTTAAATATTTCTTATTATGTGTGAAAACATATGACGAGCATAAGGCGAACCCGGTCCATTCACAGATAAAAGTGGAAGATATTTATAAAAGAGTTTAAAAAATTATTCTTTTAAAAACTCTTTTTTTTAAATTTAATTTACAATGAAAGAAAGAAAAACATTCCCGGGTTATGAATAACCTGAAAATATTTGCAAATCTCCAATTACCACCACATTAAGCGGAAAATGTTGCTTGTGTCGTGCAGGAGGACTAAGCCAAGGAATTGAACTTGCGACGCTTGAGTGGGACACAAACGCGATGCCAACTCAGCCACTGACCGGTCAAGAGGTAAAGTGTTATTCCAAAATTATTTGTGGTGTGAAAATATGTTTTGCTATTGGAAAGGTTAAAATAAAATATTTTTGTAAAGATATTTTTTAATGTGAGCTAATTACGTGCAAAGATATAAAAAAATGCTTGTAGGATTGTGAATACCGCACATTAGTCTTGGTTCCTTAATAATGCCGGAGCCTGTGGAGCCATGGTATCACCAACTAGACGAGGGCGAAGGGAGTGGAAAAATTATTATAACTTTTCTCAGAGACACGGGAAAGAGACGCAGGCGAATTTTTTTACATGGCATTCCCAGGAGAAGGGAGTGGAATATGAATTATTACATTCACAAAGACAAGGAAAAAACACAACAGACGAAAATTTTTCTAAGTTGAAGAGCAAACCAATAAAATGCTTTCGATTTTTGATCGCCCAAAAGTCTGCATCTCAACAATATTTAGATGGAAATCTTTTAGTATTATTTAACACGAAAGCCTTTAAAAGACATCATCTCAACCGGCTAGGAGCCGAGTGGACATATCGGTCGGATTCCCACCCAGGCATCGCGAGTTCAATCAGCAGCATAATCCACTTAAATAAAAATATTAAATACTTTTCTGTGTTTTCAATGTAGGTATATTTTAATATCGGCCCCCTCCCGAGTTTGGGGCTCTATGGAAAACTTGATATATTTTTTAATTTTCGAATCCTGTGTCTTCAATGTGTACCATTTTCATAGCATCCCCAAAGCTTATTATATATTATATATTAAGTGTTAAGGGGGTATTCTAGTCTAGAAGCATGAATTGTAGGTGTTTTTTCAGGTGCAATAAAAAAATATATATTTTTACCAACTATTATCAAATATTTATTAAACATTAAAGAATCCATTAAAAAAAGAGTCGAACGAAAAAATTAAAAATTCAAAAAGTTACAGGGTGTTGAAGTGGGGGTCTCAAAAAAATGATGCGCCCTGGTTGACACGATTGGAACCCTCCAAGTAATCTAAAAAAAAAAATTAATCCTTAATCCAAACAAATGCGGCTATAGCCCAAACTAAGGAAAAGTAAAAAAAAATTTTTCGCAAAATGGCGGCTGTCTGAAATAAAAAAGACGTTTTTCTAACAGTTTTTTTGACTTTCCAAATTTTTTAAAAATAATTAAAATTGAAATTTTGTTATAGTTTTAGTTCCCACCATAGAGGAATGTATAGAGAAGGCTCACACCAAATTCCAAGTAAATTGGTCTAGTAAAACTTGAGATATCGTGTCAACCGTCTCGAAAAAAGTGGTTTGGAGAAAAGTGCGTTTAAAATTTTGTTCTATTTAGATTTTGGTTAGATTCCGTCTAAACCGTGACATTAAAATGGTTATAACTTTTAAAATAATGCGAATTTCGAAAAATCCTTGCAAGGAGATAGTTTTGAATATTTAAACTTTGGAAATATGAAGAAAAAAAAAGTTTTTTTTTTCTAAACTAGAATACTGCCTTAAGGAACTTATTTCTTTACGGGAATTCCTGTAAGGAGCCCTGTCTGTGGGCATGAATTCCGGGGCGTCCTCAGGATGGGCTCGTGCCCCGCGTACCCATAGGGTAAAGACGGTATTGCACGGGGGGCACAGGGGGGAGGGCAGTTAGCATTTGCTGAAATGCTGACCGTTGGATCCGCCCCTGATTGATATAAGCTGTAAATAATATCTGCTACAAATCATCAATACTACTGCTACTTTTTACCCAAATAATGAATAATGATATTCTTATACTTTTTAAATGATTTTTCACAAAATTGGCACTGTACAAATTATAAATTTTTTAATATTATTTTTAGAAATGTTTAGTTTTTAAATAATACCTAATAGCATTTTTGAATTACTGAAGTTCGGACGATTTATTTATTATGTACATAAAACAAGCACCTTTTTATTTGTCGCACAAGCAAAGATTCATTGTGTGTTCCGGAGTGAGAATCATTGATTACAGCGGCTGGCTGTATAGTAAAGTAGGTCATTTCAGGACTCGGTGTCCTTTATCCGTGCCAAGGTTGCGCAATATTCAAACCAGGAGCAAGGAGCGAACTCGGAGCGCTCCCGCTACTTGCTAACCTTTGGGTGATGAAATAAATTCAATTTTCTACATAATTGTATGATTGTCCCGTTAAGTACGTACATGAGAAGAAGTAAAGCGAGCCAGACATCACCTTTGAAGTTAAAATAGAATCTGTCAATTTTTTTTAGATAATTTTAAAGCGACACATACATCGTGAAACTCTGAAGTTAAAACACAAAGAAATCATTTTACTAAACATGTTTATTACCTGTTATAAAATATTGGATATTAATTTCATTTAGTTTTAGTTGCCGGCAACTCGGGCATTTATTCACATACAATATTTTATTAACGCTAATAAGTTGCCCGCCTCTCTAGACGAAATCTATTCCGAAACGGGTAATAATACAAAAATATAAAAATATTTCAAATAAAGAAAAGAAGTAAATACATAAAAGTTACACAAAATAAACAAGAAAATACAAAAATATGTGAATCAAGTGTAAAAAAAATAGATGAAAGTATTTAAATATCTCCATACAGGATATATATGTATTAAAATATACATAAAAAAAGAATTATCAAAAATCGTTAAAAGGTTTAAGAAGTGCTTAAAATCATGGTAAATACATAATTACATAAAATCAAAAATTTTGATAAGCATTTTAAAAATACATTAGTTACGCAAAGAATTGCTAGCATCTCAATCAGTATTTTAAAATACTAACCAAATAATCTAATACCTACTTATTTAAATTACGTAAAAATATATACAGTAATAAAAAGAAAGAATAAATCTCCATACATGTAAGAAAACAAAATATACATATTGAACTGCACCATAAGAGTTCACTTGTATTGTGTAGGATATTTTTCAACGGTAAATTGATTCAGTTCAATGGAAGACTTTAAAATATTTAATAACATATAATAAAAAAATAAATAAATAAAGTATAATAAATAAAAGCAGTGCAATTTCAACATGATAAAATTTTGATAGTTTTTCATCTTTAAATTTTATGTACGAGCACACGAGAAAAAATAAAGTGACCCAGACATGCAAACCCGTTTGAAATATGACGATTTAATTTTTGTACATAATTTTATGATTGTTTCGTTAAGTATAAACTTGCAAACATGAGATGAAATGAAGTGATCTAGAAAACACAAACCTTTGAAAATTCAATCGTTTTTAATATTCTGGATAATTTAACGATAGTTTTGTAATATGAGATTTATATATCACTAACATTCGATTTAAAACATTTTCAATTCTTTATTATATTATTTTATGTAGGTATTGTAGGTACTGTCCTATTATGTAGGTATTTGAGATAATTTATTCGCGCGTCGCAAACCTTTTAGAGTTAAAACATAATGTATTCAATCTTCTAGACAATTTCACCATTGTAACTTCACGTATGCGCTGAAGCAAGGGAGCAAGTATGGTGGCGTGATTTACTTTTCTCAAACCTTTAGGGCGTAAAAATATATTCATTTTGCACACGTTATGATTGTCATCGCTTCACGCATATCAGATTTCTGGAAACATGCTTTTCAAAAGGGTGGCTGCCAAACGAGCTCCGTATCATGGCAATAAATCTGTTAAATGGCATCTTACGTCCGTTTTATTTAACTTAAGAAGCTTCCACGAGTTGAATATTTATGTTTTAAAAAGTTTAATATTTTTAACTGATTGAAAATAACGGTTCTATCGTTAAAAAATAAACTCTTTAAAATGGTTGGAGGTATCTTTTTTTATGTGTTTACAGAACAAGAATTCTAACTGCTCCCATCCGTCTGGAGCCAGTGAGATTATAGCATCCCTAGTTGGGGTATGTTGCGAGGCTAAAGCTGGTGGGTAGGAAGTACTTGGCTTTTCCAATCTGGTCACCAAATACAGCTTAAGCCATTTCAAGCAATATTTCTGAATGTTTCTATTTCTATTTTCCAAAACACCACGGCGATACTGAAAGTGTCTATCTTTCTGCACTAAATATTTCTATTCAACATGAAATTCCAACTTATGTATTATTGTAGAACGATGTAAATTCAATCACAGCTGTATTAACTCCAGAATGAAAGTGTCTATCTCGAAATTTGAGCATCATGCTTTATAGTGCACGACTGCTAACCCTGTACAAATTGTCAGTGCACCTCATGGTTGAATTTGGCAGCCACCTCTGGTCTGGAGCCCCAAAATACCTGAAAAAAACCCCTCGACTCTGTGTTAAAACGGTGTTAGAGAAATCCTTAGAAAATAGACGTCGGGTGGAAATGCTGTTTTTATTCTATTAGTATTTCAATGGAAGACGCTCCAAAGAACTAGCATCTTTTATCCCCTCGGCACCAGTGCATAGTCAGGAAACAAGCCAAACACGCGCTCAACATATGTACACGGTTGACATTTGTCACATGAGAACGACTCGAGATCAACAACTCAGCTGTGGAATCATTTGCCGGCCTCTTTGTTTCCTCCCTCCTACAACATGGATCTCTTCAAGACCCATGTTCATTTCTTCCTTTTCTCTAAAAGACCCTCCATACAGCATTTACAAAGATGATTTAGGCCTTGAGGGAAATTATTTTCCTTAAGGCCTCCTGAGTGGAGCTAATGTAAAAAAAAATACAAATCGTATTTTATCGTAGGCGAATGTTTAACAATTTTATGTCTTCATTAAATATTAAAATATATTACACAAGCTACGGCTAATTGCATGCACTGATATTTTACATATTTTTAGTTAATCTCAATTATTTTGAAGAACACTTGTAGATTATGTTAATATTTGGTTTATTTATTCTTTAAAAACTGTTGATCTTTAGATCTGAAATAATAAATAGTTTTTTTTATATATACGTGGGTTTAAAATAAAAACATGGTGTCATGCAAGTAATTTTTGATTATCCCGAAATACGAAAATCATTCAAGAATTAGACCAAATAATATATTTTTTCGGTAATTTCAAACACATTTACTTCAAGAGTACATCAAAAATTGTAAAAGGTCAAAGAATTGAATTAAAAATAATAACCGGAAAACGTATTCAAAAGGTTAACAAACAAAATTTTCAACTCAGTTTCTCTTTCAATTATTTTACTCTAGGCATTTCTCGGATTCATCCTACAGATTAAATTTGCTACCCACGGATAATTATTGTTAAACAAACTAAAATTCATGAATTGAAAGTATTTTTGCTGAGTTGGATCGATATATTATAAGTAGATATTTTCTTACATGTATTATCTTCTATTAAAAGGCACATAGAACAAATATCACGAATATATACCTACCTAAGTATCTCCGCACTAGACATTCATTGTTTTGCTTTATTTTGTCTTAACCATTGTTGTTTATTACTGTGTTTTTCAAAATTATCAATTTCAATGTTATAACCACAAACGTCGACAGTTATTTTTGTCATTCAAGAATCAGCATAATAAACACATATTTTTTAAATTATTTGCCGTGGAATCAGATGTTTTGACCCGAGCATTCGATAATTGTGTCACTAAACGCACTAAACTCATGTTTATTTCACTTTAAACTCACGTTAAAACCATAAAATAACACATTAAACAGTTCATAACTAAAGATTGTCGTAGATACAACGTTCGTTATATAAAAGTTCAAACATAATCTCCCAAAAGTGAGCGAAATGAACAATAATAAAGCTTTACGTGCCAAAATACACTTGAAACGAACCGCTCACAGCGAAAGAACGAAAGAAACAAAATCCCACCAACCACGATCGTAGCACTAACGGGTCTACGGTATATAGGTGTACCTACAGCTAAGTAGCTACGGCGCATGGAGAGCTTGTACTACGAAGCTCGTAGCGAGCGCTCGCGCTCGCCGAACGCTCACCGTACAATAATGAAAGTTTCGTCTGGCATTTTGTGAAATGTAACTTAATATTTTTACACCATTGTATCGCTTTAAATATTATAATGATGACTTGGAGCCTGCGACCTAACGCACCGGTGTACCATCTAAGTATTTTTGTTTTAATAAGTAAGATAAATAATTTACAATGTAAATTTATATTTTTTAGAGAGATGTGTTCGCCATTCCGACAATTCACTATTCACTAACATCATCCAAAATAAAACTGGATTTTACCAATAATTACTAAACGGTGGTATAACGGAAAAAATTTATACCAACTATGTTAGTTTATTTTTTTTCTTCTTCTAGTGGGGAGGGAAGAAGATGGTGTAGAGTGTAGAGGAAGGTGAGGAAGCTACGAGACCATTCAAAACTGGTCACCAAAAACGACTAAAGCCATTTCAAGCAATGTTTCAATATTGAATGGTGATCTTACGCCAGGGTGGTACTGAGAGTATCTTCCACTCCGGAACGTGCCCCAAATATACTATACATTATTTTTAAGTAATTGTGAAATAACAAAAATTAATCAAATAAAATTTACTTGCGCACGCCGAGATTTGAACCCACGACTTTCGGATTGCTAGTCGAGAACCTTATCCCCTTTCCTTTATATTTGCATTGTTGCTGAATTGTTAGTGAATGTCTACACACATCAAAAATGCTGTGTTAGATTGCTTGGAAGCACAATGTACAGTCCAACAAATATTTCAAATGGTCAGTTGAAAGGCTGTGTAAGAACTATTCTTTCCATAGAGTAGAATTCAAATATTGGCCACGCTGGTGTGATGTTTATGTGTGTGTGTTTGAGGGGGGGGTGTTTGTGTGTGTGTTGGGCGTGTTCACACGAGCCTCTACGAGATCACTCCGCCTGAGTGGAGGAACACATAGCGCCGCTTATTAGTTTACGTATGGCAATATTGTTCTTGATCTTTCCGTGGAGTGTTTCACTAATTAATATTTTAACTCGATTAAAACTTGCAATGTTTTAAAAAAATAGGTAACTTTTTTAATAAACGGAACAGTCAGTAAAATTACAACCTTTCTCGGTGATCGTAAAATATTTTTTTCTAAATGAAAAGAATGGAAATTCTTTCCACTGAATTTTATGCCGACATCATTATGACCACAAATTTTCAGTGCACGTTGGTCCACAATACATTATTGTTTTTCTGGGCCTTCATACTACGGTACACCTCATAAACATGCGCTTATAGAATATACATCACAGCTGACCTCCGTGGTTAAAGGGTAAGGCTCTCGACTAGTAATCCGAAGGTCATGGGTTTAAATCTATTATATTAAATTTTATTTGATTAATTCACAATTTAATCATTCAAAATAACATAGGGTATATTTGCGGCACATTCCAAGTGGAAGATTCCTTCAGTATCACCCTGGTGAAAGACCACCATTCAGAATTGAAAAACATTGCTTGAAATGACTTTAGCCGTGTTTGGTGACTAGATCTGAATAGCCACCACCTTCACCTTCTTATTCCCCGTATCCATCACCTCCCAACTTATCCTCAGCTTCACAAGACACCCCATTTGAGTTTATAGTCACTGATTCCAGATGGTTGGGAGCAGTTGGGACCCTTGTGGTACTCACGTAAAAAAGGTGCATGTTTTGGTATTCTTTTATCTATTATAATCCAATCAGATAATCACAATTTAGTGTATTTTGCTATTGACATTCAAACAGTAGGATAAGCATAAGAAATGTGGTTTTTTTTCATGAAACCCTCTTTGGGTCTAGATTCCAAACCATCGCCTAAAATCAATCGTTCTCATTATCGGTCTCGGGCCATTGCCACTGCTAACCTTCCTCCCCTTCCCGGATGATTTCAGAAGTGATATATTATTCTGCTTCAATGCATCGGGATGGATATTTACATTTAATGATAAGTCTTCTGCATGCAGGCACAGTGAGGCGTGAACAAGGAAATGTGTCGAGAGAACAGATTACCAAGAATGACTTAGGCATTATCGTAAATGACGAAAGTTAGATGGAGAATGTCTCCACCACAAGCTCATCTCATTCTACTGATAAACTTTCGTTTACTTTGGATATTTAGTTATAAATTCATTTACCAAGGCTAAGCAGAGAGGCAAGGCTGAGAAGAACAAAATTATTAACGACCGTCAATACGGATTCCGGCGGAACCGCTCGTGCGGTGATCTTCTCGCGTATGTGACGCATGTTTGGGGGCGGTGCCTGGAACGTTTTGGTGAAACCCAAACAGTTTCACTGGATATTTCCAAGGCCTTTGACCGGGTTTGGCACCGAGGGCTTGTCAACAAACTGCCTTCTTACGGACTTCCCGCATCCTTGTGTATGTGGATTGCCGACTTTTTGAGGGAGAGGTCGATTCAGGCGGTTGCTGATGGTTTCACCTCTTCCTCGTATTCGATAAATGCTGGCGTCCCACAGGGATCGGTTCTGTCTCCGACTTTGTTTTTGTTGCACATCAATGACCTCTTGACGTGTGCACCGATTCATTGCTACGCGGACGACAGTACAGTCCATGATAGCTTTTTGTTTGACAAACCTCCAAAGGGCTCACAAACCCCAATGGCTCGGAGGGCTTTGAAACAAAGAATGGACGGTTACCTCGAGAGTGTTTCCTCTTGGGGTAAGAATAACCTCGTCGAATTTAATGTTTCAAAGACCCAATCATGTCTGATCACGTCTAAAAGGGATCGAAATGATAATCTAGTCTCCTTCAACGGAAGCATTCTCCCGAACAGGCCTTCCATTGATATGCTTGGTGTAACTCTAAGTGACCAGCTCAGGTACGGGGGCTCCATCGAGGCCAGAGTTAAGTTAGCCTCTCAGAAACTGGGCATACTGTACAGGGCACGCAGATACTTTAATAGTACACAACTGCTAGCCCTGTACAAATCGCAAGTGCGCCCCACGGTTGAATTTGGCAGCCACCTCTGGTCTGGAGCCCCAAAATACCTGAAAAAACCCTTGACTCTGTGCAGAAACGGGCGGTCCGTTTGATAGATTCTCCTAATTTAACTAACGGATTGCAATCTTTAGAGCACAGGCGCCAGGTGGGAATGCTGTCCTTGTTCTACCGGTATTACAATGGAAGATGCTCCGAGGAACTAGCGTCATTGATCCCCTCGGCACCGGTGCATAGTCGGGAAACACGCCAAACGCGCGCTCAACATTTGTACACGGTTGACATTAGTCACATGAGAACGGGTCGTTTCTACGACTCGTTCTTGAGTTCAACAGCTCGGCTGTGGAACGATTTGCCGGCCTCTGTGTTTCCTCCCTCCTACAATATGGGTCTCTTCAAGACCCATGTTCACTCCTTCCTCTCCTCAAAAACACCCTCCACACAGCATCCTCAAAGATGACATAGGCCCTGAGGGAAATTATTTTTTCCTCAGGGCCTCCTGTGTGGAGTTAATGTAAAAAAAAAAAAAAAAAGCAATTATTTTTAAATTTATTTTGTGTAAACAGTTAGGACCAATTAATAAAAATGATAAACATTTAATGGCTACGAAGGTTGCACGCAGGTACGGTTGTTAACACGGGATATTTCGTGCTTAAACTTGTTGAAGGATATGTGAAAGATTCACATTTCCCTCGAGGAAGTTAATTAATCTACTCAGTATAACATTTGTGTTTTGTCGATTTAAAGGTTCAATAAAAAAAATTCTGATAATTCCTATAATATTCAAAGAAAACTGGTATGACGGTTACAAATGGAAAAGGTACGCGCAAACAGGCCTTTTATACCATACGTTCGCGTTAATCATTATTTCATAGTTTCCGACCTACGTTCATTACACCAAGTTTTCTCATGAGAATCTGCATTGCTCTCGCAAAATAATGCACAGATATCAAAAAGATAAAAATAATTTGAAAAATTAAAGCACACTCCATCAAAAAGTATCCCCAAAGATGAGAAAAGTTTTAAGGGGAGAAATAGGTGTAGGAAGGCGTATTTTTAGTGATTTTCATGATTTTTTTAACACGTAAGGAAAATACATATTTTATTTTTACTTTGAGGTCATTTTGCACATATATTTAAGAGTATATTCTAAAATTTTCAAATATTTTCCTCAAAAACTAACGGAGATATCAGCTGCCGCGCAATGTAAGTCGCCATCCGGCTGGGCAATTTGTGTAACTGTTGAAGGTCACAATTTACATTCGCAATCAATTTTCCAAAAAAAAACCACTTTTTTTTATAAGTGCTTCTTCTATTTGAACCTCACTCTTTATTTAAAAATCGAAAATAGTGTTGAGTAATGTGAAAATTATTTATGATTTTTTACCATTATTTTGTACGTTTTATTGCAAAAATATAGAGTTTAAATAAAGATACTGTTTAGGATTGAGGTTCAAATAGAGCGCATTTATATAAAGAAACTACGTGCTGAGTTTGGTAATGATTGTTCAAAAACTGTAGGAGCTAGAGGTTACACAAATTTGAAAAAGGTAGTTTTGAGAAAAACGCGTTTGAAAATAAGAGTGGAGGTAAAGTAGTAGTATTGCGACACTCAAACTCATAACTTTTAAACGGCGTGGAATTTTGGTTCGAAATTTTCAGAATATATTTTTGAAAAGTACCTACTATCAATTTATGAAAGAAAAAAAATTTGAATTTTTTGAAGCCTCTACATCTATTTCCACCCTTAATGAAACCATAAGCTGTTTTCAAATAAATTAAAATAACCCCCGTTAAACTGCATCTGACTACCTACTTGACAGTATTTTTTTCAATTTTTACAAATAATCTTATATAAGATTTAATGGAAAGTGTCACAATACATTGACGAACTGAAAATCCAACATACTTTTTGCTAAAACGGGAGTAAAAATATCAAACCAGTTCGTCTTCCCCAAATCATCAATTAGGGGTCCTTCAATTATTTTTATTGTGACTTATAATTTGTTGATTCTTATGCTAGAAAAAGCAAGTCCAATTATATCTTATTTTTAAAGACAGGACAAATTTAGCCCTTAAGTTTGATAAAATTTCACACCTTTCCTCATTTTTTTCCACGGAACGTGATTAAGATGAGACAAGTTTGCCTCACGAAATTCCCCCACATTATCTTCTACCCATCCAATGATACTTATCTTAAGTTGTTCCTTCGCTTCTCGAGATATTCTTTTGCAAAAAACTTGGAACGTAAATGAGCTGTGCGCTGAGCTTTCCGAAGTATCTACTACTCTTTTTAATAATTGTCAGTATCTAAGTGTAAGAAGGTATTAATTTTATCAAAGAAAACACTCACTTTGTGGTTTGACATATTTAATAAAATAAAATTTTATTAATTTATGAACCGACCGGTTTCGCTTTAATCAAGCATCATCAGTAAAAAAAGTATTTTATTTTATTAGGTATTTATTTATAAAAAAATATTATATAAAACGGCGTAAAGAAGCTATTAATTTATTAAAAAAAAATAATATATAAAACGGCATAATGATATTTAAGACAGAGAAAATCTAGAGGTATTAAATACGTGGTGACGAGATTGAGATTGATTAGTATGTAGGTACTATCCCTTATTCGTAAAACACTTGTGTTTGAAATGACGAAGCGTTCAGCCTATAAAAGCCTTATTAAGGGAAGTACCCGAAACAGTTGTTAACAAGGGATTCCTGACCTAACAAGTAGTAATAAATAGTCTCCGGAGACATTTAAAAAAACAAATTGAATCACAAATAAAAAAAAAATGGCACATACACATGTCGTCAAACAGCAGCCAGACCTTAAACTTTTAAAACTGTTTTTAGGTGAATAATAAAAAATATCTTTATTTAAAAGTCACCTGAGTCCAAAAATCAAAACACATTTTTTACTCCTAATAAGCTCGGGAATCACTGGTTGGTAAGCCAGGCAAGTATCTTAATACCCTGTTTTCCGATACATAGTACATCCCTGTTATTATTACTATTCTGATTTCGTAATGTAAAGAGAGAAGCTGTCGCAATGATAAAAATGATTTCTGCCTATATGGCTGCTAAAAACTCACGATTCTGTGATTAAACACAAAATGAGTGTGAAGTCATCTTCAGCTTAAACGCTTGTCCATCGTACAATTTTATCTTTCATGAGTGTTATTTTTAGATATTAAATTTGAATTTGAAACAATTTCAACCATATTGATGTTTATTGGAAATACTTCTAAATAATATAAACGTTGTGTATTGTGTTGTACTCCTATATAAGCGTCTATTCTGTAGTAGTGGCAATTGACTTTGAGTCGGGATGTTGCGTGTTTAATTCACCACGAAGACGTGTTAACATATTTTAAAAAACAGCTCCAAATTTTTAGTAAGGTTCACTGAACAGGGTTCAGAAACAAAAAATGGCCGAGCATCAACTATCACGCCATAAAAAACTCGTCGCCGAACATTTTACACCCCTCTACTACGAGTCAAAAAGAAAAGAATGACATCTCCGAGGCATCTTTTTTAAGATAATGTCGTCGCGTACTCATAAAACATCGCGCCGATGTCTTCCAAAGCGTTCCGAAAGCGAATTGCTGAACGTGTGTGAATTACGCTTTTTTGCAAACTTTGTACATAACTAAACACATTGAAACAATTGTAAAGTATTATAGCACAATATTCTCTTCTATTAGACACTGGCTCTCACTTGCAAACATTAAAGTATTATCGCGAGAGTTTTTGAATATTTTTTACCGAGATTTGAAAAGGTTTTCAATTTTTGAAATCTTGTAAACGCCTGTTTCACCGAAGCGAGATTTTCAAGGCGCCCTGTTAGAATCATCGATTTCCCGCTAATAAGGCCATTTTTAAACGCATAGAAATTTCGAAATTTAAATAACGATGACTGAAAATATACTTTGCGCGACTCCCTTCCCAGGGACACCACGATCTCATTTATCCAGTCCATAAAGCGATGGCCGTCCCCTGTCACAATGGATTCCTATAAATTTCCAGCAAACAATACTAGCGGAAATTTGTTTTTGGAGTTAATGGGAGTGCAGTCACACGGCAGAAGTTACATTGAATCACTTGTTCAACATTTTTTAGGAAGATGTAATATCTGGTAGTTTTTTTTAACGACCGTTTGAATTTAATTAAAATACCGGTTACACATTTTTTAGCTACCGAGTTCTGAAACCATTGGTGAAAAAATCGTTTTTCAAAAAATTATGTTATTTTAAATCATGTGACCGTGAGGATTAGGATTAATATCATCATCAGTATCAGTATGTTAATACGTGATCATCATCATCAATATATTAATACGTGAAGCAAAAACTTTGTACCCCTTTTTACGAAAATTGCGCGGACGGAGGAGTATGAAATTCATAGAGTGCAGAATGCTTTAATTTTTTTTAAATTATGCATAAAAAAATACATTAAATCAATTAAAAAAAACATTACACATTAAATTAATTATGGTCGAATTTCGACCATTGGGCGACCACTAGTACAACATAATTATCTATCAAGTGGTTTCCAATAAAATCGCAATATTCCGAAATTTCTCACATCACTCAATTTGATGCTTTTTCTTACCAAAATAGTCATTCAGATAAGTCGTAAAATATTGACATAAACTTAATCCCTATAACTACATCCCTAAATGCAACCATGACAGTGATATCTACTGGCGTTCTTTTCCAGGAATTTACTTGGCCTAAATTTATATAATTACCTTGCATACATTTTAATAGCAAACATTGTCCGTCGCGAGTCGTCTAAAAGCAGCCAAGCCGCTTAAGAAGTCATGATTTAATGTGGTATAAATGAGTTTGACCTGGACTGGCGGCTGTTTCAATTGTGTTGTATCTATACTCTTGATAATGTATCCTCCAGGCGTTAGCTCGGCTGCCTCCGAACTGGGTTAAACACCAGGAGACAGACTTATACTATACTCCCGAGTGTGGTGAATATTTGATCCATTCTTCGAGAGTTGGCTAATTGAAACAACGTCTCCCCATTGACTTTTGAATAATTTGCATCGCTTTGTTGCACAAATTTATGTTTAATTTTTTTCCTCGATTTGTAACACTTTCACGGCCGACGACTTTTGTAAATACCACCTTTTGATTTATTTATATATTGTGAGTGGCTGTAGATAATTCAACAAAATTCAAAGGATCCGTAATCTTGAGGAGATATTTATACACTTTATCCCGACAAGGAGAACTTCGAGCCTGAAGGATGTAGATTTATCAATAAATTGTGATGATAAATATAATTTAATAAAAATGGCGAAAATTAAAATAAGAAATTTTGCTGAGTCATGTTGAAGAAAAAGTAATATTCCTATTCGTTTGAACGTTAGAACCTCTCTTACCTCTCCTGTCGTAGACCTATTTCTTTTTCACGAGTAAGAATCACAAAACAACATAAAATGTAAGGAACACATTGAGCAAGATAAATTGTTATAAAGAATCTTTCATTAAGCGCTTCCTATCTTTAAATTTAAATAAAACGAATTGTGTGTGAGATATCATCGACATTTTTTATTCGTTTATTGATGCGATTATCTATGGAATATAATATCGTTCAAATGTCCACCGCGGCTTCTCTGGGTGGCGCGCATCCGAAATGTTAAATTTTCTATGACTCTGGCGCATAAATCAGGCTGAATTTGACCGATGGCATGGTTTATGTTGGCTTTGAGGGCCGCTGTGGTTTGTGGCTTATTTGCATAGACCTGTGACATAAGAAAGCTCCACAAAAAAAGTCTAACGGGGTCGAATCACACGATTTCGGTGGCCAGTTCACATTACCTCCACGTGAAATTTTATCTATACTAATATTATAAAGAGGAAGGATTTGATTGTTTGTTTGTTTGTTTGTTTGTTTGTTTGTTTGCATCGAATAGGCTCCGAAACTACTGAACCGATTTAAAAAATTCTTTCACTGTTGGGAAGCTACACTATTTCCGGGTAACATAGGCTATATTCTATTTTTTAAAAAATTAGGAATCTTTACTAAAACTACAATAATGTAACCCAAGGTGTAAAAAAATTACCGAAAATATTCTTTAAATCACGTGCGCTGCAAAAACTATTGATGATAGAATAAAATAATGTACTACAACTTTGTAGAACACATCATTATCTACAAAAAATGTCGCAACAGCATATGTCTAACTATTATAGTTATGCCACAATAAGTGTTCTTTTATTTAAAAAATTTAATTGAAATGCCGCCGCTAGAAAAGACTCTTTATTTGTATCTTGATATTAATTCTTATCAATATAAATTATTTTATATTCGAGACTGCTTCAATGCCTTTATATAACTTTTTGAATTATTCAATTCGGACATCCCATTCAAAAGATATCACGAGTTTAAAAATGTAAGTATTATACAATGTTAGCGTCACTGGGGTACGGGCCGTACGGAAGGACACCAACAAACAATCAAATCTTTCCTATCTTATGTATAAAAATCAAAAATTGTTTGTTCGTATTTTATACGCTGTCATACCGTTCATCCGATTGCGATGAAACTTTGGTGATTTGTTGTGCGCACGCCCGCAAAGGATATAGGCTATTTATAATGGTAAGTTCTGGCGTTATTGAATTTGTATTAATGAAAATGTGCGTATTTCATATATTTTAGTGGCAAGGAGGAAAGGCAGAGGAAAGGAGAACGGGGGAGGTGGGGTACGTGGGTGGGAAGACGAGGGATGGGAAGGCGGGGAAGGTAGAAGGGAAACGCGAAAGGGGAAGGGGACTCGGGAGGTGAACGGGGACGCACGGGAAAGGACATTCAAGGAGAATCAATTGATTTCTTTGCATTGCAACGCAAGCCGTGCTTTGTGCTTTGAGTTTTCGCTTTAAGCTTTGAAATTTAAGCTTTGAGCTTTGATTCTTGAGCTTTAAGCTTTGAACTTTATGCATTCAACGTTAAGCTTTACGTGTTGAGCTTTAAGCCTTGAACTTTAAGATTTGATATTGAATTTTGAGTATTGAGCTTTGTGCTTTGAGATTTGTGTTTTGAGCTTTAACTTTGAGCTTTGAGCTTTAAGCTTTGTGCTTTGAGATTTGTGTTTTGAGCTTTAACTTTGAGCTTTATTTTTAAGCTTTGTGCTTTGAGTTTTAAGCTTTAAGCTTTGAACTCAAGTTTAGAGCTTTGATATTAAGCTTAAACTTTGGCCTTTAAACTTTGAATTTTTGCTTTAAGCTTGAGCTTTAAGATTGAGCTTTAAGCTTTGAGTTTAATATTTGAGCTTTATGCATTCGGCTTTACGCTTTGAGCTTTGCGCAAAGCATAAAGCTTAGCGCTAAAAGTTTAAAGCTTAAAACTTAAGGCTTAAATCTCAAAGCTCAAAGCTTGAAATTCAATGCTTTAAGCTCAAGGCTTTAATCCCAAAGCTTAAAGCTCAAAACTTGAAGCTCAAAGCTTGAAGCTCAAGGATTTAATCTCAAAAATTAAAGCTCTAAACTTAAATTCAAAGCTTAAAGCTGAAAGCTTGAAGCTCAAAGCTTTAAGCTCAAGGCTTTAATCACAAAACTTAAAGCCCAAAGCTTTAAACTCAAAGCTTAAAGCTCAAAACTTAAAGCTTAAAGCTCAAGACTTTAATCTCAAAGCTTAAAGCTCTAAACTTACATTCAAAGCTTAAAACTGAAAGCTTGAAGCTCAAAGCCTAAAGCTCAAGGCTTAAATCTCAAAGCTTAAAGCTCAAAACTTCAAGCTCAAAGCTTAAAGCTCAAAGCTTGAATATTAAAGTTTAAAGCTCAAAGCTTAAGGTTAAAGCTCAAAGTTTAACCCTTCAAAAATTTTAAAGCTCAAAGCTTGAAGCTCAAAGCTTAAAGCTCAAAGCTTAACCCTTCAAAAATTTGGCGTATTTTGTCAAAAGGTAAAAATGTTTCGATATATATCGATTTCGCAATAAAAATTCAAATAAATGGAATATTTGTAAACGTATCGAAAAACTAAATAGGTACTGGTTTTGAAAGGTGAAATACGCTTAAATAAATGGTATTATTAGAAATTACAAAAACATTTTTTAAATACAAATTTTTTTAATGTAATAACTTTAAAAAAATTTAAAAATACTCAACTGACATTTTTGATATTAAAATTGCTGATCTATAGAAAATGTGTTTGTTTCTGTCTATGTTTGTGAGATG
Organism: Glyphotaelius pellucidus; assembly: GCA_936435175.1. Classification (NCBI taxonomy): domain Eukaryota; kingdom Metazoa; phylum Arthropoda; class Insecta; order Trichoptera; family Limnephilidae; genus Glyphotaelius; species Glyphotaelius pellucidus. The sequence goes on from OW386537.1 coordinate 24,483,074, forward strand.
TTTTGCGTTGCTAAACCGTTCATCCGATTGCAATGAAACTTTGGGGATTTGATGTGCGCATTCCCGCGATGGTTTATATACGTGTAAAGTGAGTTCTGGCATCATCTGGGACGAATGGGAAAGGGTAAGTAGAGCGATTTTTTTTCTTTATTAAGTGGCATAGCATATGCCGGGAACTCGCTATTGTATTTAAATGCCTGTGTCAGAATTTGGTAAATTGAATTATGTAATAGAAAGTACCTACCCTAAAATTCTAAATCTATACTAATATTATGAATGCGAAACTGCGTGTGTTTGTTTGTTACGCTTTCACGCATAAACTAATAAACCGATCTTAGAATTTTTTTCACCAATAGAAAGCTACATTATACGCGAGTAATATAGGCTATATATAATGGTAAGTTCTGGCGTTACGAAATTATAAATATTAAAATATTATATTTATTTTACGTTTTCTGTCGAAAAAGGCGGGTTATTTTATTTTTTTTTTTTACAATACCGCACAAGAGTCCCAACTGCTCCCGTGTGGAGCCAGTGAGACTATGGCATCCCCAATCGGGGTATGTTGTGAGGCTGAAGGTAGTGGGGAGGGGAAGGAGATAGGGAAGAGGAAGGTGGGGAAGTACCTGGCTATTCAGATCTGGTCACTAAACACGGCTAAGGCCATTTCAAGCAACGTTTCAATTCTGAATGGTGGTCTTACACCAGGGCGATACTGATAGTATCTTCCACTCTGGAACGTGCCGCAAATATACTATTTATTTTAAATGAATAAATTGTGAAATAACACAAATGAATCAAATAAAATTTATTTGCGCACGCCGGGTTCGAACCCGCGACCTTCGGATTGTGAGTCGAGAGTCTTGCCTCGGGACCACGGAGGCCGGCAGTTATTGCTAACGTCAGAAGAAAAGCAAAACAAATCGTTGCCGTAAAACCATGTTGATATATATTTTTTAAATCAGTCATCGTAGTTAATATTTATCTCTAAAAAATGAATCGCCGAAATGTATTTACGCGCATGACTGACTTCCGAACAACGGCACCAAATTGGATTTTACTACTGGTGAGCTCTGGCATTATGAAATATGCAAAAGGTGGCATGCGAGCTGTTTGAAAACTGAATGTACCGGGAAAGAATGTATGAAATGCGGGAGGGGGACTCGGGTAGGGGGTTCGCAGGAGGGGGAGGAGGGAAACCCGGGAGGGGGAGGGGAATCTGGGAGGGGGGAGGGGAGCTTGGGAGGGGGGTTCGCGGGATGGGGAAAGGGGTATTGGAGTGGGGGGAGGAAAGGTGGAGGAGGCGGAGTAAGAACGCGAGACGGGAAGAGGACGCGGGAGAGGAAGGGGAGGTGGAAGGGGAACGGGACGAATGGGAAAGGACACGCAGGAGAAAATAATTTATTTATTAAATGGCATGGCAACGCATGCCGGGTACCAGCTAGTTATATATAAGATAGGAAAGATTTGATTGTTTGTTGGTGTCCTCTCGTACGGTCCGTACCCCAGTGACGCTTACATCGTATAATACTTACAATTTTAAACTCGTGATATCTTTCAGATGGGATGTCCGAATTGAATAATTCAAAAAGTAAAATAAAGGCATTGAAGCAGTCTCGAATATAAAATAATTTATTTTGATAAAAATTAATACGAAGATACAAATAAAGAGTCTTTTCTAGCTGCGGCATTTCAATTAAATTTTTAAAATAAAAGAACACTTATTGTGGCGTAACTATAATAGTTAGACATATGCTGTCGCGACATTTTTTGTAGATAATGATGTGTTCTGCAAAGTCGTAGTAAATTATTTTATTCTATCATCAATGGTTTTCGCAGCGCACGCGATGTAAAGAATATTTTAGGTAATTTTTTTACACCTTGGGTTACATTATTGGAGTTTTAGTAAGGATCGCAAATTTTTTTAAAATTATAATATAGCCTATGTTACCCGGGAATAGTGTAGCTTCCCAACAGTGAAAGAATTTTTCAAATCGGTTCAGTAGTTTCGGAGCCTATTCGATGCAAACAAACAAACAAACAAACAAACAAACAAACAATCAAATCCTTCCTCTTTATAATATTAGTATAGATAATTTATAAACTTATAAAAATATAACTAAAATAAAATAAGAAAGTTGAAAAAATCGTCTCTTCATAAAGTTGTGAGTAAAATGAATTGTGTTATTTGATACTACTTAAGTTAACTTTTTTGACTGGACTGCACAATTTTTCAAAATGTTCACCTTTATTATTTGTTTCATGGTAAGAATCATATAACTATTAGACAACTAATGGACTGCGAACAAAAGCCATACACAGGCAGAATTCACACAATATAAATAATCGACCAACATAAAATTATGCTTTGTCTGAATAGAAAGTTATGAAAGACATTACTATTGTTTGGTTCTTTTTATACGGTGTCTATCTGAATATTAAGGTGAAAAATTTTTTTTGAAAGCCACATCAAATGCGGATGGATTATTATTAAATAAAATTTCGTTGTAATGGGCGAGATGGAAACGGTGTCTTTGATTCAGAGAATATTTTTAATGCGTTCGGATAAGTAAAAAGTTATCAATCGTATTGACTACTAAGATGAGTTCCGATTGTTTAATAACGCGGTGGTTGATTAGCCAAAAAACCTCTTAATGTTTAATCTAATCAGTTACCGTTAATATGATTAACCCGCAGGATTCGGGCATATTCTATTAGGAAGTTAAAATATTTCCGCTTTGCAATAAACTCCAAATAAATTAAACATTTTTGAACGTATCCGAAAACTAAAAATGTTTTTGATATGAGGTTAATAACGCTTTAAAGTAAAACTAAGCTTTAAAACAAAAATAAGAACATTTTTAAAAAGGCAATTAAATTGTTCAATTTTTATTTTGGTTTTATACGTGACAGGGCTTTTTGCAAATTAATGTTGGCCGCTATGATAATTAATGCTTTCTAGTCAAAATTGACCGAAATTTACTTTCTATTTGATTAAGAACAAACTTTTCTGAAATGCATTTGTGCAATTGCATTTTGGTCTCGAACTTGTGCATTAAAATATTAATACAAGTTCATAACAAAAGCATAACTTCTGTGAGCACAGGTGAACGGAAAAAAACTAATCTAGACATAAACGAATTTTTTACTTAACACAATAATATTTGAGTTAACTATTTTTTATCATTAACTAGCTTTTGCAGCAAGTGTAGGTAATTTTTCATTTTTCGTCTTACAATTAATGCAATCCAAGTATCACAACATAAAAAAGCTACGCATTTCCGTAAAGATAGGAATCAGAGTTGTTCCACAAAATTCGAACAAGTCATCAAATTTCAAAGTTAATTTTTAGGTTCTGTAAAGGTTCTATTCATGTTCTGTTATTACAACTCTTTTTATTACAACTCTTTTTTTATTAAAAGCTTTTGACACAATAAACTCTTTAAAAATGCTAAAAACTAGAAAAAATTGGAATAAGAGGAAATTTGTTAAATTTATTTAAAGATTATCTTACAGAAAATATGTACCAAAATAAATAATACATTTAGTAAAACAAAAAATATATCTGCAGGAGTTCCACAAGGTTCCATATTGGGACCTACACTATATATAATCTATGTAACTATAATGAAAAAAATTTTCTCTTTTGTTAAATATTTTGTATTCGCAGATGATACGGCATTGGTCATATCACACAAAGATCTAAAAATTGCAATTGAACTCTTACAAATTGACTTTAATCAACTCTGTAAATGGTCACATGATGCAGAGCTATTAATAAATGCTAAAAAACTAAAGTAATGCATATAAGATCACCTAATGCCAAATTTCAATTTAATCCTAATATTATTTCTCATAACTTTAATTGCATCCACAAAAATATTCAAATTAACTGTAATTGTGAAAGCTTAGAATTAGTTACGGAATATGTGTATCTTGGTGTTACAGTAGATTGTTTTTTTTAAATGGGACAAACATATTTAAAAAACCTGTAAAAGACTCAGATCAATTGCTAGCAGAATGTACACTTTAAATTTTTAAAGTGTACATTCTAAAGTAAAAGATTCAGATCAATTGCTAGCAGAATGTACACTTTAAATTTTTTTCGTATCAATTGATACACTTAAAATAATTTATATGTCACTAGCAGAATCAATAATAAGATATGGGTTAACAATATGGGGAAATACTACTGTAACCAACCTGAAACAAGTCCAAGTTGTACAAAACGCAATTGTAAAATTATTAGTTGTCCCTAACATTTTCAAACAAAGACACAATACTCCGTTGATGTTTCAGAGTGCAAAAATTTTACCTGTGAAGGCAATACTATGGTATAAAATTATAATTCAGCATATATTTACCCCGCAGCATAAAGAGAAACTAGATCATAAATATAGCACTAGATTCACGCGTAACGACGGGTTAATAGTTCCGAAATTTAATAATAAGTACGGACAGAGAACGTTTGAATACAACATACCTAAGATATTAAATTTATTACCTGACAATATAAAGCAACATAATTCTATGAATAAGGTTAAATATATGGTGAAAAATTGGTTATTGGTAAAAGAATATTTATTTTGATGCTTATGGTAAAATTTATGAAAAAATGTTTAAACTGTAGATAAAAGATGTAAATTATAACTTTAAATATATTTGTAAGTAATTATAAGCACCTGCTGTCAAGCCAATTGCAATTGGCTTAGCGGGACTTGTTTTTTTGATTTATAAAATAAATAAATAAATTAAAAAAAAAAAAAAAAACATATATCATAATTATCCGTATGATTCACATAAATTAAATAATAACAGAGCTTTAACAAAACTTTAATATTTAAATTGAAATTTGTTCTATGAGGAACTCAAGTCCCTTTTTTATTTTCTTTTATCAATAATGATTTTCTTACTTAAATCCCAGTGTAATTTTTTATTGTTATAATTAGTTTTCAGGGTAAGAATAATTTTCAAAATTTTGACTTTTTGGGTCTTTCGAAATCGTGCCAAATCTATGGATGCTGCGTGACATCATAACTTTAAAAAATCCTACTTTATTTCTCAATAGGCGCTGTATTTTGTATGGGAGTCGAGACGTTTTTTATTCTTGAAAAGCCGAATTTAATTTTAAAGAACCCTAGATAAAATATTAGCTTCTTGTCGCCAATCTTCTTGTTTTCTATCAAAGTGCATTTATACATCCGTGAATGCGTCTGATAAATAATTTTCCAATGTTGTAAAAATCTGCATTCCTTGGAAAAAGTCAAATTTAACTGAAGTTCTTTCTAGTTCAAACTCTGTGAAAACCCGTCTTAAAAGATTTTTCGCTTTATATATATTTGTTAATATTGATGATGACGCTGATTCCAAATTTAAAATCGTAGCAGCGACGTAAACATGGTGATTTTGGAATTTCTATGGACATGTTTAAATTATTCTAAAAAGTAAAGTTTTTCTTTTTTTTAAACCATCGGACAGGCGTATCTCTTCTTGTAGGAGAATATACATACATTATAAATGATGATACGTATTCATGCTCTGCTAATCTCAGTGATGGACCCAATACAAAGCCCAACTTCTTTTCAAGGGACACTAACAAAAGGTTTCACATTTTGGCTACTATTATTCATTGAAATTTTTTAGATTCCGAACAAAGAATTTAAAAAAACCTTTTTATTTAGACAGGCACACTTCTCTCGGTTTTATTACTTGAAACTTTAATATCAAAGGGTAATTAATATAAAAAAACGTGCATAATTTTTCTCATCTTTGAAAATATTGTTAACGATTTATTTCTAGAGTTTCTCTTTTAATAAATTTATCAATGTTATATTTTTTTGATTTTGGAAGAATAATAAATATTAACTATCATAACGTGTTAATTGGCAGCGACCATATTTACGATACAATCATAACGAGGCTTTAGTTCTCAATTGTCCAAACGATCATTTTAGGTTTTGTTCAATCTCCACTTTAAAATTAAAAATAAAGTATAAAAAATTATAGTTAATCACTTAACTAAGAATAACTGAAGCTAATGAAACCATTACCTTTAAAAAAAATAGCTTTATCTTAAACACTTATCATAATGTTTCGTTGAAATAATGAAAGAAAACTTTCTCCTCGTGTAAAATTTTCTAATGATCGTTTGGACAATTAAAAACTAAGACAACGATAAGATAATAATTTCACTCATAGATTGTATGTCTTACAAATCGATGTCATGAGCGAGCTTTCAGTGAGATTATTAAAATAAAATAAATTGCATGTGAAGTTGATTTTGCGCATATTAATGCAGTTTTAACACACGCGATATTAACCTAACTTAGAAAATTATTATTCATAAAAATTTAATTTATTTCATGCATGTGCTTAATTTAAATTTTGCGAACATGCTAAATCCTTTGTGGTATATATTAATTATATAGGTGCTCGTAATTATTTTACTCAGATATTTTATAAAAAAATATATTTAAATATCCTTGAGGTGGTTTAATTACTTAACGTAGTCAAAAATATTTGCAACGGTAATCGGATCTGAAACCTCTAACTGAAGATCAAACCACCTGACTGAAGGTCAAACGAATCTATCGTTGAATGTATCGTTGAAACGAATATATCATTGTAATTGGATAATTTAATGGATAATTTATAATGGATAATTTCATACATAAATTATATCTAATATTGTAAATTTTAATATAGTTTCTCCTATAAGTGTACTATGTATTAAGAGTTCAAACTTCTAAACACATAACCTAACATAATTTCTTATCTATATTTTGTAAATCTTATTGTAATTCCTCCATCTTGTTATCAGGTACATGTTACACCTCTCAATGCTACTAACATACCTACTTATCTCATACTCTGTAAATCTTAATATATTACATGTTACCAGGTTAATTCGGTAAATCCGATTATAATATATGCTACCAGATTACCTTTTCTACTTTGTCACAAAAAAATGTATGTGTACTTAGTTTCAGAGAAAAATGAAACTTTTTTGTTGTTTTCGTTTTTGTTATGTAATTATGTACATTTCAGGAATAATATGAACTTAACTTGTCAATTTGTCTGTCCTGGAACGGGAAACTTTCCTAGTTGGACAGGCAAAACTCCTAATATGTAATTTGTACTTTCATTTGTATCTATCTATAAATAAATAAATAAATAAAATTAATATATAGTCGTAATGAATATATCGTTGTAATGAAAATATCGTTGCAGAAGCAAACGGTTTTCTCGATAAATTCAACTTAATATTTAAATTATTAAAAAAACGTTCTTAGTATATTATACCATGCTAATTTGGAAACTTCTCGACTATGAGCAGAAGAAATTATTGTTTTCTAAGGTTATTTTATTGGTACCACCTGTCTCAAAGCGGATTCTATTCAACTTGCATAAAGTTCTACACGTGCTTGAACTAAACATCAACAAATATGTAATCATGATACATACGACAATATTCGTAACTCTTAACTATTTGACTTTTAAAAAAACAAGACACGTTTTTAATTCATTAGATATTTTTCCTCAACCCAGGCAAGAAATCTTGTTTTTATCACATTGTACACCTACAAGGCAACTGAAATATAATAATGTATCCAAGAGCATATTTGATATTACTATTAATAATACTTTTCAAAAATATAGTTTTTACGTTTAAAAAAAACATTACGCCTGCGCGTGATGTCTTTGAGTTAACTTTCCTATTGACTGCATTATTATCAAACAATAAACTGAACGCAAGAACTTAAAGTGCAAATTTTGTGTTAGCAAGAATAACTTTCCGATTGCAATATTAGAAAGCAAAAATTTTGTCAATACTTAATAAAAATTTAAAAAAAGTTATTCCATTTTTGCGTTTTTTTATGTATTTAATTGGTTTTAATTTGTAAATAGGTAAATAAAATTTATCTCTTACCTTTAAACGACATCCATGTTTAGATCTGATGACCCCCATAAAGATTCATTTTAAATATTTATTTACGGTAAAGGCGTCATCGTTTTATCACAAAGGATTGTCACAATGTAAATTTAAAATTTATGTATTAACTGCTGCTTGTTGGCATTGATAAAATAAATTTATTTGATAGTTAAAAATTAACCACTTAGATTATAACATTTGTAAATTATTATCGTTGCACCTTTTGAAATTTGTTGCATTTATTAATTAGGTAAAATAGCATGAAAGTTATTTGTTGTGTAGGTAAATATATTTCTTCTAAATTATAAATAAACACATTTACTAAGTTATTATAAATAACATTTTAAAGCCACTTTTATTGAACAAAATTAATTCTACTGTAAGTCTACAAAAATATAGTATCTAATGTTTATATTTATACTAGTAGATATGTATCTAATTGATTATTTTTAAAAATTTTAATATAATATCTATTAAGTATATTTTTTAGGCTTACATTTTTTACTATTTATCACAGATTTTGTGAGAGCAGGCCCGGAGAGAAGAATTACGTTATGAAGATTTCACTCCTTTATTATAAAAATGTATATAGGATTCAGGATTGTTCCACCGTCAACACAAACGTATAATGCCGGAAGAGTTCAAGATCACCGAATCCATAAACGTCACACAGTACTAGTTTCACTAACAAATTCAGTCAAAATAAAAACAGTTAACTGACGTTTTATACATTTTTCAACACACAATATCACCGGAACACGTCAAAAAAACAAACGTGTTGAATATAGTATTTCCCGGAAATTAACACACACGCCTAGTCGATTATCGGTGAAATAAACGAAACCTTTTATTATCACGCGAGAATTTTAAGGGAGAAAAATTTGGTGTGTCGAAGGGAAAACATAACCCCCAAATGTTCCGTATAACCGTAGACGCTCTACGCCGGGCGTAGATTATGTTCGGTGGAGACCATTCTTGTATCAACGTGGGAAGCGCAGATGGAAGCCTTGCCTGTGGTCGTAGCATCTAAGGTTATGTTTGTTTATACGTTTTACCTTTGGATACGAGCGCTGAAACATGTACCCAGGCTGTGTGTGTATACACGCGAGGCAGTGTGGGTGGAGGGGGAGAGGGACATTTTATTGAAATCTGCCGCTGTATGTGTGAGTGGGTGAGGGTGCGGGTGTGCGGGTGTGCGAGTGTGCGACCCCTTAAGCTTACATTATGGAATGTGACATTGGACGTGCGTTCTTTCGACGTGTTTTTAGTTCCAAAAAAAGGGTTTTAAAAAACATTTAAATTTAACAGATTTGTATTTTATGGAGTTCGACGTGGAAATAGAGTAAAAAACACACATTATTTTAATTACTCATGTTCTAAATCGTGAAATTTTTTTTTCGAATTTGAATAAATTTAAAATAAACTAATTTTAGACCCTATCGAAGATTGCTTTATCGCGTAACCCGTCGAATTTTATCAAAAGAGTCGCATAAAACAACATTGTTATTTTTTTTTTTTTAATTTTATAAAATTACTTTTATCTTGTAAGGAAAAAACCATCAGCGTAAACAAAAGCATCACCACAAACTTCAGGTTTATTTCGTTTTTTACAACAAACCTTTTTTAAACATTGTAATATTTAAGAAATAAAAGCGAACTCACTTACAAAAGCTTATTGAACTGAATTTCGGGGGTACCACGTGACGTCACCGATCGATAAACGGAAACTTTCAGATATTTCGGCAGCGCACATCTGCTAACAATATGCATCCCTTTCCTACTGACGTGCTAATATACTCGATCTTATAATATATCCCTCTCCTCGTTTTCAGTGCGCGGAGCAAAGAACGAAGTTACCACACAAAGTGTTATTCATCCCGCTCTTTCCACAATGAAACCGCAATTTAAATACAGTCGTCTCATTTTCTATTATATCTACTTCGGGTGATTAAACGGACCGAAGCATAATTTCATTCTTATTTATCGCATTTGGAAAATCTTTTGTTTCATCTTTTTTGATACAAAAAAAGGGAAAGATCATTTATTCCAACAATTTCCAAGATCAGAAACGCGAAAAAAGCTGTTACCTCACTAATATCCTTAGTGAGAATTCAAGGTCTTTTGCAAGCTTAAACCTAGCGGAAAATGTCCACATTTTTTTTAAATGAAATAAATATATTCTTCTTTTGTTACCATTGAGGAGATGTTACCGGTGTACTCGTATAATACTTTTTGGAACTTTTACTTTATAAACTGTTGAATTGTCATAAATACATTTAAAAAATAGCTAATATGAAAAAAATATTACAAATTCAACTAATTTAAGCAACACATTTACTTTTTAGATTATGAAATAATGTATTTCAGCAACGCAACCGTTAGCGATGCTTTGTAATGTTATTACTGCAATGCGCACTTTAAAGTTAGCACTGCCTAAGTTAGTTTGGTTTCATATGTATGATTTTATTAAACAAAATGCACTGCATTTTTTTAATAGTAACGCATTAATATTCTCGTGGGTAATTAATGCGGTTTATATGAATTTTCGCAGTTTAATCTTCGATATAATTTAAACCATTTTAATGACATTTTAATCAAATTATTGTCCGTATATCTAATTAAACTAACTTAAGAGGGACGGTTGCGTGATCTTTTTTATAATAAAACTTAATTTTGAATTGGTGGCACCCAAACAAATTGAAAAATATTTTGTTTTAATCGAAAATTATGTTACACATCTAGTACAGATGCGTGCTATTTTATTTATTTTGTTTTAAATGATGAAATTCAGGTAATTAAAAAATTCAATTTTACTTGATTTTGGAGTCAAGCTTAGAATTTAGGTGAGTTTATAATAATTAAATGAAAACAAATTACTTTGTAAAAACACCACTAAATACGAACCAAATTCGTTTTTAGAAAATGAATTTTATAAAATATATTATGATAAAACTTTACTGGCAGACAGAACGATTCGTCATAATAGACCCGATATAGTTTTACATGACAAAATTAAAAAAATAACTTTTTTTATTTTTTTTTATTTTTTTTTTTTTTAAATAAAGACAAACATTCCCGGGTTACGAATAACCCAACAATGTTTGAAAATCTCCTACTACCACCACAGAAAGCCGAAAATGTTGCTTGTGTTGTGATGGAGGGCTTAGCCAGTCGAGGAATCGAACATGGGACGCCCGGGTGGGACCCAAACGCGATGCCCACTCAACCACTGACTGATTTACTTATATCATTGATGTCGCTATTCCAAATTCCTGTAATATTCAAAAATTTGTTTCTGAAAAAATTAGAAAATATACAGATTTAGGAAATGAGATTAAAAGAATTTGGCATTCTCGGACTATAAAAATATTACCATTTGTTATTTCGGCTACTGACATTATACCTAGCTCTCTAATTAAAAATTTAGGCTTATTAGAATTATCAAAGAATCTTTATATAAAGATGCAAAAATTTGTCATATTAAACACATGTAGGATTACGAAAGATTTTTTAAATATTTATATTGAGGGATCAGTAGGATTTATCGGTTCAGTTAGGAGTTCTATTGAGCCGAACCCTCTGATATGAAAATATCTGGAGTCGGTGAAGTATTTTTCCATATGGTCTCTGGTAGGTTGACGTGTTGTTCTGGTATATTTTTGAATTTATTATACTTATACAATTCAATTACATCGCGTGGATTGACTAGATGATCATTTGTGGAAAAGTGTGTGGAAGGGTTAAATTTTTCCCGTGGGGAAGATTTAACCCGGACATAAAGTCTAGAGAACAAAAAAAATCAATATTATCATCATATTTCGAAAACTAAGTTTTCTTCATCAGGTTAGCGTACAAAGTTATTTGATTTCATTTAATTAAAAATGACACCACAAAGTGAATTTGCAAAGTTTGAAGAAATAATTATAATAATTTTTAAAATGTCTTGCCTTTTCCACTGTGTTAATAATATAATGAATAATCAAATAATATATGAAACAACTTAAAAAGTGTGTTTTTTTGTATTAATGTTAATTTATATGCAACAAATTTTTATTCTGACTTAAACAGATAATTTTTAATTTAAATTTATGCCAACCAAAATGTTATTTTTTATTTTTATATGTCATCATATTTTTATAATAAATAGAGTGAAATTTTTTTTTTAAATATTAATCATATACTCACGTAGTCCAAATTCCCACTAAAATCATAAAAATTAAAACCTTTAATGGCCAATATTTTAAATTATAAAACACAAATAAATAAAGAAGCACATGTATGTACTACATATATGATATATCTTTTGATTACAAAAATAATTTCTCAGTTTGGTTGAGTATTTTGGCCTCAAATCAAAAATTTTAATTTGAATGAAATGGCTGCGCAGCCAATAATTATCGATGCACGAGTATATGTCATTATTTCGGGTGAATTATATTCGATTCTAGGGAAAATCACAACCAACGAATTCATGATCAAATTCACAAGTTTCCGTTACTGACAGTTTTATTTTCTTGTTTTTGATGAAATTATTAGAATTTGGTTTAAAAAAAAATCATTTATACGTAGACAAAAAATTAACGCCTTCTGTTTCCGTTGATCCGTTTTGATTACTCCCACACGTTTAAAAAAAATAATAACGTTTATTACTTCCAATATTAATTGCGTGGTTATTAAAGATTTTAGACTGTTTAAATATAATAGTCGGACAAAAAACTTGTTATCATCGTTCATATAATTAATTACCTACAATAGGAACACTATTGCATTAGGTTCACGTTACTTACGTACCACTAACCTGAATTCCTTGATCCTCCGGGATGCTGGATGCTGACGTGCCCGTCAGTAATTCTGTCTTCGTGTATTGTGTGCATATATATTCTCTCAGTAAAGAATTATGTTCCCAACAATGAGTTTTGAATATGCCCAATTTTGAAGCTTATTAAAATATTGTAAGTCTTTCCTCTGATCAAAATAAATTTACTTATTTATTTATTGTTTCTTTACATGATCGGTATTATTGTAAACATTTTAGTTTTCAACGTCACTAGGACAAGCCTGTGTTGAGGTTAATAATTTTATGAAGTAATAAAAATAACACCAAATAATACAGGTCTTGAAAGAAAAATGTTGTATCGTTAATATTTCACATAGATAAAGGGCACCTACTATGCTGAAGGAAGCTGATACTTTTTAATATTGAAATTGTGACCATGTGTTGAAATTTAATTTGAAATAATATATTACAAAATCAATTCAGTGAGCAGTTTTAACTCTCGATTACTTAATTGCTTAAACAATTTGTTGAAAACACATTTGAAAGCTTTGAGCAAAAATAAAAAACTGTATAGGTATGTGTCGTTTGTACTGTTCATAGTATAGAGAAAACAATGACAATAAGACAAAATATTAAAATTTAAAATCTTCTAGAGAGATTTTCACACCCCATTTTGTAGAATATTAACTTTGCAGTTTTTTTAAGCAGCCAATAAAGTTATATTATATTTTAAATTAGAAAAAAACATATTTGAAAGCTATGAGGAAAGCCCTCAAACCATGCTGGTCATGGGATGATTAATGTATTTTTTTAAATTTTATATCCCAATAATGATAACTCCAAAAGAAGCATTATTCCATATTTATACTGTCTTTACAAATTTTATCTGCATACATTGTACAAATCGTGCCCTTAGGATAACAAGGTTGTATTTGGCATTTTGGCCAAAAGTTTTGCACCCAGTTTCTTAAAAAAATTTCTCTTTAAAACCCTATCTAAAATATATCTGCCTTCTATGTACAATGATCTATTTTTAACACAAGTAATTTTATTTTTTTTTTATTTGTAGAACAACAAGATTCCGTTTGCTAATTTTACGGGCCACTTGGTTCTATCTACGATGGATAAAATATTTTCACAAGATTCCATCTGCCAACTGCGTGAAACTGAGAAAAAATAACGTTTATGGCAAAGTGAGAATGCAGAACGTATATTGAATTGTCTTGAAAATTAAGTAATTCTATGTAAGCCAAAAAATTATATTAAGCCGAAAATAACTAAAAAAAAAATATGCAGATAGAACCCTGATGGTCTCAGTTTAGCTGATTTTCAAAGCAGTCGGTTTGTAATTGTTTATTTACTTAACTGTTTGGCTATATACCACCTGTGTTTTTTTACATAGTATATCTATTCTTAATAGGAAGGCACAAACAAAAAATGTATGTATACGAAAATAGGTAATATGTACAAAAATCGCTTAGGTCTAGAGGTCACGATTTGCAAAAGTGGTTTTTATTTATTTTGTGAATAATTTTTTAAGAAAAAAATAAATCATTGGAAACTAAATTTCATTTTTAAAATTTGTTTCCTAATTGCGTGCACACATTTGTTATGCAAAAAATATTTTTTTAGTGGTTCACACTTATTTCTCGAGTTCTTGAGTTCAACAGCTCGGCTGTGGAACGATTTGCCGGCCTCTGTGTTTCCTCCCTCCTACAACATGGGTCTCTTCAAGACCCATGTTCACTCCTTCCTCTCCTCAAAAACACCCTCCACACAGCATCCTCAAAGATGACATAGGCCCTGATGAAAATTATTTTCCTCCGGGCCTCCTGTGTGGAGTCAATGTAAAAAAGAAAAAAAAATAAAAAAAATAAAAATTACAAATTTATTTTAATTCTTTTCAAAGAAAACGGTAGGAAAAGCTTCAATTGATTCAAAGCATAGTTTTTTGTATATATATAATGTAAACCGATTCATAGTAAGATTAATCTAAAAAAGTGATTTAGTGTTAAACTTTGGCTCAATTACATCATGTTATAGAAGTATTAGCATTTTATTCGAGTTTTAAATTTTGAACCTCAATTTCCCAGTTGCACACAAATGGCAGATAGAAGTTTGTTATTTCAGGGGTACAACACGTAGCAGCACCTATCGTATTAGATCGGTTTTTGTTCTGGATTATTCCCAATGTATACAAAACTTGAAATATTTGAAACGTCAGACACCTACCTCGCTAGAAGTCAAATAGCAGAGACGAGAGTCAGTGCTCTCGATGGACGCCTGCTGGACCATCCCGTAGCGCTGGGACTCGCGGTCGCTCAGGTAGTCCGAGCGGAGACTGTCCTGACGGTCGAACATCCCTCTGTAACAAATCGGAAGTGTTATTTGTCAAACATAATATTTATTTATTTATATTAATATAAAATTAATCTAATACTGACATTTACAAAACCTATCGTATGCATAATAATTTTATCGAACATGAAATATATTATGCTGATTAAATTATATAGAACCCATGCAAAAGAACAGTAGGTATTGTGCTTACATTGATATGTAATTATATTCCGTGCAGTTGAACACATCTACTACTTTAGAAAAAGCATTTTCAACTGCATGCAATCTAGTTACAAGCGGGTGTATAAATAATTCAGTCTTGATATTGCTTTTGCAATATGAAGGAATTTTATATTTTGTTGGTGTATGAAAGGTAATTAAGCTTAATAAATCAGGGCTGTCTACGATACCATTAAAAATTTAAAAAATAAAAATCGAGTGGGAAATAAGTCTTCTATTTGAGATAACATGCATGTTCTTTTACGATAGGTTTATTTGAGACATTGCCGGGTATAGCAACCATTCTGGACATTACAAACAGGGACTCCCAAATTAAACTTTTGCGTCTTTTGAGATCGTTGTTTCAAATCTTCTTTTGTCTTCCTGGTGGCCGATTTTCTTATTGTCTCTTGAACTAACATTAAATGGTAGCTAATTTCTATCTCTGTTTTTCCACTCTTGTATTGATGTCCTAGACGAGGAAATCGTCTCTAATTCATGTATTTGTGCACAAATATATTCAAGTGTGTCCTCTTTAAAATGTTATGCATGTAGCTGTCAAGATCAGTTTGTCGCCTGCCCTAACACAAGACGAAAATGGCCCAAAAATTTCCGCCAATCTTAAAATAAATTTAACCAAAAATGCATTAAAGAATTTAGTTAGTAGTAAGGGAAGACAGTGGCGGTTAGAGGTTATTCTCGATGGGGGCTCGATCATAGTTCGCAGTTCAAAATTATATTTTTGTAGAAAGCACTCTCTTTGTGGTTTGACATATTTAATCGACCACCACAACACGGGCATGTGCCTAGCATGGTGGTCGAAAAATCATACAATTCATGTAACAAACATTTTAATGAATAAATAAAACTTAAAAAAAAAAATTAAATAAAGCAATTACTTTGTTTGTAACAACATAAAAAATAAATAAATTTTTATCTCCGGGCACAAAATTTAGGCAATATTTTCAAATGCGTAAAATATTTTTAAAAAATGTGAGAAAAGTGATAAAAAGTCCAACAATATATTTTTATTAAACAAAAATAAAGAAAACAAAAGTTTTGTTTATCCATTTAATATCTTATTTTTATTGCATTTATCCGAGCCGCATACAAATATGATAGTATTCGAAAGTGATATCTTGCGAATTTTATAAAAGCTCTGTTGTCACGTAAATGTTGTGGAAGGTGCACCGCAATAAAGTACGAATATTTTGACCATGGAGATATACAGAGGTCCGTACCTCTCACACTACGCCTATCTCAACACAGGTATATCCTTGTGAGACAAGTATTGAACAAGCACCTGTACTAAATTTTAAATAAATAAATATATAAAAATAAGCAATTAAAAAACTCTACCTGGCAGAAAATTGTTCGTACGACGTATTCCAAAGGAATTTTTTCTACACAGGTTTATTGTGGATTCTGTTTCTTTGAAAGGATTTTCACCGGGAGTACGGGAGGATTTATGGGAAAACAGTTAAATGTAGTCATATTACTTTTTCGTTTTTGTTACTGGAGTTCATTGCACATACGCTAATTAGATAAAATCGCCACTGGGTTCAGATAAAAATAAAAGTACCTCTGTTCCAGCGAGTCAGCCCTGTTGCTCTTGTAACCAGAATCGTTCAGGCTGCCCTCGTGGCGCAGGCTGGGTAGCGAGTCCCAGGGCGAGCGGCGTGGCGGCGCGGGTGGTAGGGAACCGCGCGCCCCCTGCGAGGGCGGGATACCCCCTGGACCGCCCTGGCTGGAGCCCAGGGTGGAGGAGCCGGAGCGCCAGCCATCGGAGTGGCGGAACCATTGAGCGCGAGCGGACTCTCCGATGCAGGAGGCGCAGCGAGAGTTGGACACGAAGCTGGAACCATTCATTGTAAAGTTAAAGTGTACTGATATTCCAAGATTTTCCATAATACAATGTTTTATTAATACCTATGTAACTATTAAAAAAGTCGTGAACCTCTCAGCACAGGTCTCTTTTTGTCAGGTGTTCGCAAAACACTGTAATATTTTATAAATCATTTACTCTACCTACACTTCATCATTTCTATGATGCTTTTTAACAGGTGGGTACCACCGCGACCGAACCACGAATTATGGGAAAGGAACGAAGTAAACACAAGCGGCATTTCGCGTCGTTTGCGGTTTCTTCGTTCCTTTCCCATAATTCGTGGCTAAGTTCACGTCGCAAATGTCTGTACAGCCCAACACATCAAAAATTGTATTTTTTTCCTTCACATAAAATTTTATTACATTCTTTAAGGTAGATAATATACAGGTGTCCAGGGGTAAAGTGCACAATCTTTGATAGGTGATTCTACATGACTGCAGAAGTAAAAAAGGTAAGGAACTTTTTTTGAAATTTTCCCGTATAAAAATATTATCCCATATTATTTTTTTCCATATAAAAAATTCGATTTTCTTACCCGAAAATTACCTTAAAGCATTGGAAAAAAGTTTTTCTTGTATTATCATATAGAATCGAGTTACGAAGTTTCTGCACTTTACCTTCGGACACCTTGTATTTTTTATGTGAATACCTCACAAGAGTCCCAACTGCTCTTGTCTAGAGCCAGTGAGATTATGACTTCTCTAATTAGGGTATGTTGTGAGGCTGAAGGTAGTGGGGAGGTGAAGACGATGGCGAAGAGGAAGGTTGGGAAGTACCCGATCTGGTCACCAAACATGGCTAAGCACATGTCTAAAGCCATTTCAAGCAAAGTTTCAATTCTGAATGGTGGTTTTATACCAGGGCGATACTGAGAGTATCTTCCACTCCGGAACGTGAAACAAATATACTAAGTATTATTTTAGATGAATTAATTGTGATATAAAACAAATTAATCAAATAAAATTTATTTGCGCACACCGGGATTCAATTACACGATCATCGGATTACGAGTCAACAGCTTTACCTCCCTACCACGGAGGACTAATGTAATTAATTCATAAAAATAATATATGAAAAATTCGTGACTACATTGAAAAGCTCATCAAAGGTTTTCCAGTGGAAGATGTCTCTGTTTACAATCATTATTTTTCTTTCTCAAATATTACGTCTGGAGATCCAAAAGCGAATCAACGGCAATGCCCGTTGCCAAAAATATAAGAAGGTAATGCAATATTTACTGTTTACGCGTTTAACAAATTGCTCATTAAACCTTTCTTTAATATGTGACACCTGCTCTACACTCTCGAGGGAAGATTTTAATGAGCTTAACTCCTCAATATTTATGTCAGTCTATCTGCTCTCTGAGCTTTGCCGATTTTGTGACCGAATTTAAGAACGTATAACTAAATCAAAGTTTGAGGATGGCAAAGGGTGAATCCAGCAAATGCACATACCAATGTTATTCCAGACAATAATATACATGGTATAACACTATGGATTAAACACCATGCTCATCGTAATAAGGTATAAAAAAAAGCAAACGTCCTGTAAACGTTCAAATTCGTTTGTCAAATATTATCACCATAGTTTGTTTAACAAACATGTCAAACAAAACAGCAGACAACCAAATAATTTGATAAGCACGTAAAACTTGTCTAACTATTTGATCTTGTCTAACAGCGTGCTTCAGAAAACATCTACCGCGTTTTGAATCTGATAAAATGATAGATTACTTGTATTAATTTCGTGTATTGCTTTATACATTACCTTGAGTTATGGTCACTCATGTATCCTTGGTCGCGGTCGCGAATACGCTCCCTGAAAAAATATTCAGTTTTAATATTCAAATACAAAAAATTTATACTTTGAACTCAAACAATATATTTGCCGTTTTCGTTTTAAAAATTATACCTGGTGTTGTGATCGCTTAGATATCCTCTCTCCCGTTCTCTCTCCCTTTCTCGCTCCCTTTCCCTGTCCCTCATCAGTTCATTACGGTCACTGAAATAAAAACGATTTTAGCAATTACACGATTATATAGAAAGGATATTAAAGAGAAAGCTACAGGCTATTAATCTGAAACAGACTTCCTAAAGTACTTGATGCAAAACTGATCGAATTGTTATTGAGAGCAAAAATTCAGGGTCAAATTAGCCGTACATTCCTAAGTGGAAATGTTTTTTTGTGAAAGCTTGTTTCACTGATTTTAATTCATCGTCCGTATTTAAACTTCCTGTCTAAGAGAGATTACTTAGACAGTTGAAATAAAATATAAAGACAGTTTAAGCTTTGTTCTTGCACAAATGATTCAGCAATTTCCACTGAATTCTGAATTCGTTTCTGAATCAGAAAATTCTTTGTTATAATTTTGAAAGTGTGAGTTTTCCTGACCTAAATCGTCAAATTAACTGATATTCAGAAAAAAATCTCGTAAAGAAACCTACGTGAGGCTTTACTCAGCTAAGTATAGCTGATACCCGAGAGAAGTCTTATTTTGGATACCGTCTTGGTGGTCTGAGGGACCTCTCATGCAATGGTGATTCGATTACAGAAACGATTGTTTTAACTTGTATACTAAAAACTTTAATAACTTTTAATTCCCATGTAATTTATTTGTGAAGTTTTATTTATTTGCTGATACTTATTGATGAAAACTGTTTAGAATTCTGGTCAATTCCATAGTAACAGTATTTTTTATTAATATATCTGTACTTTCCCCTAAATAGAATCATGTATTTGTTTCCATTTACCTGTAGTAACCATCCCTTTCAGATCGTTCACGACCGGCACTGGGTGGCCGCTCAACACTGATGCGGTGGGGCAGGGGAAGAGTAGAGGATTTCGGGCCACCCTGTTGTTGCATTTGCATCTGCATGGGGCCTATACAACAACAAAAAATTGATCGGATTTCCTCAAGGAGATGTTCTGTTCATGTAAATGAAATCGAGGAAAAAAACAATATGTGTAATTATTGATGAGCGACGTCGCCGTAAAGTGAAGAGTTGCTTGCTAACAAATTGACAGGTTGAGATAATGGGTATTTTCTTGCAATTTCAATGCCTATTTAACGGTGATAATATATATTTTTTTAAATAATAATGTTTTCATCAGTTAACAGGTCAAATAAAATAATTCAACTACCAAAATATGGGCATGGTCCAGTGTGGTAGCCGAAAAGCAAAAAAACAATTTTATGAATTAAGAAAAAAAAGGAATAATCGCCCGATCAGAATCTTTATATCTCTAATGTAGGTTTGCTTATTTAAAAAAAATATTTTTTTTTTGTGATTTTTTGCAAAATTGTTTTCTTTGGATTTAAAGTATTGGGATTTTTATTTACTTTTAGTGAGTTTTCAGGTTTGGTGTTTCCGAGCGAAAGTATTTCGTAGTTATTTTTACCATCTCGTTGAGAGGCGCCCTCATCAAAATGCGAGAGTACCTACGTGTTTGAAATTTACGTTTTATGTAGAAATTCTTGCAAGAGAACGCCATGCAAAACCTTGATTATAACATGCATAGAATAATAAATGGTGTAAAATAGATTAATCGTTCTCTGACATTGAGTGCGTAAAGCCACTAAGTGATTCTAGATTTATTGTTTTTTAGGAAGGAGATGACTTGTGAAATTAGCCAGGGCATACAATAACTAAAAGAGATCAGTCTCTCCTATATTTAATTAAGTTTCTTGGCAATAAATATAGCACGCGAAAACTTTTATAATTAAATCAAATGACACAAAATTTGAATTTGAACTCGATAGATTTTATGCGATAAATGTGTAAGGTTTGATGATTTTCGGAAAATAAATTAATCTGATTCTGTGCTATTAGTGATTTATACCCTTGTAACAAATCGATTAAGAAATTTTCACATAGATATCGACTTTATCCATAAATGGGCGGTGTAAAATGAAGACGAATCTAACTCATTTAACAAAAATGTTAGTTAATGAATTTTCACCAAGGTGACGATAAATGCATTATAGGATTGTAACTTACGTCTGCGTGGTGGATACGGACTTCGTTGATTAGATCCTGGGAGACTTTCTGCGAATTCTGTAACGACCAAAGATTGCCTGATTAGTAAATGTTTTATAAATTATAAAATATTATTTGAAAAGATTCAGAATGCAATGAGAGTATTAATATTGCTATCATGAAGCATGAAACAACAGAAAAAATCTAAAATACTTCCAGAAGACGATATGTAATAGAATTTGATTTGGTTAAATTAGAAAGAACAAAACTTTTTTGATGTACATGATGTATTGCAATAGTTGAAGATACTGCGTTTTCAAGCAAAAAGAAAAATAAAGGTGAAGGATGGAGCAAAATCAAAAACCCTAAGAAGCGGTGGGCAACCTTAAAAAATAAAGCTGGTTTGTAAGCAACAAATAAGAAGGCAAACAGAGAATTAAAGAAGTATTTCCATAACAAATAACGTTATGAGCACGATAAAATAGATGTGGCTCGTCCGGAAAAATCAACGTTCCCCACAGTATAAAAAAAAAACTTCATCTTCGGTGATCTTTCTCAAATACTGAACAATGTAGAAACATGAAAACTCAGAGCCGGCTAAACGAATAGAATAGATTTCAGGAAGATTATTTCGTATCAGTACTCTGTCTGTTTTGGAAATACTAAAAGTCAAACTTTATAGTCCCTGACAAAAACGAAACAAAATCACAGAAGGAACTGACTGATTATCTGGATCTGGAATATAGATTTTCAAAGCTCTCCAAAAAAAATTTCCGGTGATCCAAAATATTATCTTACCTAGATTTTCCATGCTCTGCGACAGAAGAGCCTCAAATGTGTGAAGGCTATAGCTCTCAGCATCCATTCCCTTAGCCAGAGTGTTCCTGAGATGCATCTCGTACTCAAGCAGGAGCCGGGACGTAGGAGAGCCCGGTGTGGGGGTTGCGCCTGTCTGCTGCATTTGTTGCTGAAAAATATGAAATATTCAAACACCGACCTCTTTTGTTGATCAGTTACCAAAGCTGGCATACGTTGATCCTGATCTGACATAAGTTGATCCTTTTGGATCAACTTTGAAGCTACGCCTATTTTTTCATCGCGAATACATTTTACACTATTCGAAACGACTAAAAGAAGAATGACTCATAATATATTATAATTACTCTCATACTGATTCGAATACGTTAATTAATTTGGTTTCTTGTCTCATTAACGCGGTTTCCCGTGTGAAGGCTCTTTTTTTCGCATTTTTGGGATTTTTTTTGGCGAACTAAATGAACATAAAACTGCAAACTTTTTACCCCATAAATATTCGTATTTTAGGACAAACAGATGGTTAAATTCCCGTGTACTTCAACAATGAGTGACGATTACGGGCTGAATAAATTGTAATATGTGCTCAAAATATGAATAAATTTGTTGTGAAAAGGTCGCAGTTGTATATTTATGTAGTTCACAAAAAAATTCCCAAAAAGGATGACCCCCGTAAGATTACATAAACCGAACCCCCCTTAGATAATGTGTGGCTTCTGAATCTTCGAATAAACTCACCTGATGGTGATGAGGCCGTCTCCCCTGGAAGTGATGCGGCTGATCCTGGTCAGAGTTACCGTTGGAAGAGCTGGGCGTGGTGGCATAGCACTGGTTGTCGAACATCACGTTGTCCGAGGGCGGGGAGAGGTCGCGCTCCAGCTCCAGGTACAGGCCCCGCCCTGGGTAGCCGCCCCCGCCACCACCACCTCCACCCCCGCCCCCGCCCCCACCGCCCTGGCTGCTCACCGACTGCTGACGACCAATTTCGTGAGAAGATCTGAAAAACAATACACAAAAAATAAAATTTTATTTTTGAACTCATTTTGTTTGAAAACAGAGAGTAAATAATATTATGTACAGTTTGTCAAACAAGAGTAGAAAACACTGTAAGGCGCCACTGTTGTTAAAATGGCAATACTTAAAATATAATCATGGTGGTAATCTAAAGCTGTGAAACCCACATTTTTATTAAAAATTAAAAAGGCATTAAGGTGAAAAAAAAATTTTTCCATTGCTGATCCCACTGCTTCACCCACTGTTCTCAAAATTAGAATTGCATATAGATATATTATTATTATACCTTTGCAATTTTGTGTTCACATAATGAAAAATAACGATATTGGAATAAAATATAAAGCACACTTTATAAATTGCTCAAATTTATTTAATATTAGCTTAAGAACCTTGCGTCGCCCGGGCTTTAGATCATGTCTCTTATTTTAGATCTGAATATATTTAACTTATTTAAAAGTAGTGTAGCTAAACTCACCATTAATGATTCTTCCTTTCTACCTATTGTTGAATTCAAATTTATGTCATAAGTAGGTACTTTAACAAAAGTGACTTTATTTTTTTTTAAGAACAAAAAAATGTTTTTTTTTTATGTGAATACTGTGTTCTGTATTTTCAGTGTCATTGCACTTTAAAATAATATTTGACATGTAAATTGGTGTCTATCAGCCTACAAATTTTTTAGCTCCATTTTTTATATTTTCTACTCTTATTTGACAGACAATAGATACTTCCATTTGTTAAAATAAATATTCATATTTACCAGCATTTTGATTTTGTATTATTAGTTTAAATGTGTGATATAATAAAGCGGGATTGTACACAATGCTGCACATTGTGGCGGTCCAAGTAAAAATGGAACCACAAAGCACTTTTAAAATAAGTTATTGAAGAAAATATAATTATTTTATCCGGCTTCAGCACTGAAATTAACATTTTTGCCTTGTTATTCTACGAATAGGTGTCCCATTTTTAATGTTTTGGGTTCATGTTTGTGAAAAAATCTTTATTTTTATGCTTTAAATTTTTGATGAAATTTTTTAAGCTTTCAATAGGCCGCTTAAATGCATTTCGCAATGACTTGAAAAAAAATATGTTTCTAAGTTTCTGCTAAGATTACGATGAATTTTAGTAAGACGAATATCTTTTTAATTTTTTAAATTTTTTTTATTGTAATAATTTTTTTTATTTTTTTTTATTATAATAAAAAAAAAATAACTCGTGACATCACTACATTAAAATGTCTGGTTGATATTCTTTGTAAAATTCACACTGATTTTTATTTCAGCAAAGTTTAGGCTTCCCGACATTATATTTTATCTTTGGTGTGACTTGAATTTTGAAGAAGGAGATATGTCCACAAAATTTCAAGTTTATTTTTCTTATTCTGATCATAATTTTTTTTTTTTTACATTTACTCCAAACAGGAGGCCCTGAGGAAAATAATTTCCCTCAGGGCCTGTGTCATCTTTGAGGATGCTGTGTGGAGGATGTTTTTGAGGAGAGGAAGGAGTGAACATGTACTTAATGTACATGTACGTAAAATTGTAATTGTAACGCTACTTGCTGACGCCAAAATAAAAAAATAAAAATATTAATCATCGCTATTTTTTCTTATCTTTTCCGAGAATTAAAAAAAAAAAAAAATAGTGACAGCATCCATTGCAGGCGTTGAATGTACGCTGCGATGAATGTTCCGCGGTAAATTTTTGCGAATTTTCCTAGAACTGTTACAGACATCATCAAACTAGTAAAACTTAATAAGATAGAATAGAAGTCAATTGGTCAAAAATGTGTTATTTCTTATTATGTTAATATTCATACATACAAAAATTATGAAAAACAGTTTTCTAAATATATAAATAAAAATTTATGAAAAGTAATATAATAGTAACCTTGATCCCTGGAAGCGTCCCGACTGTGCACTCTGCCTGCCGGGGTTGTTATTGGTCGGCTGATGATGGTAAGCACCTCCGTACCGCCTGCGACCAGCCTCCGGTGACGTCACTGGGCTCTCCGTCGAAGGCATCGGTTTCAACATCCGCTTCAAGGTTCCGGAGTCTAAAGATATGCCATTTTGATTACCTACAAATACAGTTTATCACATTTGACCAGTGGCGAAGCTGCTTCATTATATTTGCAATAATAATTGATGATGAGAGGGATGGTTCGGAAATGTGAGGTAAATATTTCTTGTGTGTATGCTAAGACGGTGTTTCACAACCTGTGAGTAAAATGTTGAGTACTCGTCATGTAATTTTGAGATGGCGGAAACATCATATCTTTACTTGAAAGTTGTCGAGTTTCGATACTCGTTGTGAAATTGATAATATTACATGCGCCAGCGATGAGTAGCGCTAATGGGGAGTTTATCTATAGGTAGTGAAATAATAAACAGTAATTTACGCTTTTAGCTGAAAAAGTTGGGGTGGCTTTGAAATTTCAGACATAAAACGGTATACAAATTACCTGACGGCATATCTCACCGTTGGAGAGTTTTTGTGATTCAAAACACAGTTTTCTGGTTAATGGCTAAAATAAACGAAAAGTTGTGTCATGTGATCTAAATATTGATGTTTATTGGTAATCTTCTAACATGACATGTCGTCGCCTCAGTTCTTATGCGTCCAACAGACCATTTTAGTTTTTGTTCAATCTCCACTTTTAACTTAAAAATAGAGTATAAAGAAGTACAGTTGTTCACTTAACTAAGAATTATTTGAACTAATGAGACCTTTATCTTAACGGATAGAGCTTTATCTCAAACACTTTTCATAATTTTTCATTGAAATAATGAAAGAAAACTTTCTCCTCGTGTAAAATTTTCAAATGGTCTGTTGGACAAATACGAACTAAGGCGACGATGTCATGGAGAATAGTTATATCTGAACTCGAATGTGAATTGATGTTATTTACTCTATTTATTATCTTTGAATATCATTTTTTAATCTTTATGTTTTATTTTTCTTATTCCTCCTTATATTTTTATTCATAACTCGTACTCTGTGCACATTTCTATGTGGATTATTAAGGTTTAGTACGCTCTTTAAAATGTTAATCTCATAAGTTCCCATGTTAATACTCTTAATTGTTCCAAAATAAACAAAATATGCTTCCTATAGATAATGTTTTATATCTTACGTTAACGAAGATAGTTTTATTATCGAATCGAATGGTATTAATAGACTTGCGTCTGCGTGGTTGAATTTCAGAACCCGGTTTCGAGTGCATGTCTGACGCCACGCTAAACGCGCCGCGCCACAAATAACATCTGTGTACGTGGAATTTCAAACAAAGCTAAATTCGGGATTAAATTCGTCTCAAGATGTCGCCACTTCTGTCAGCACGTTTGATGGGGACGTGCCCCCTAGGTATAACTGCTATAAATTGGTGAATATGTATTATCTCTCCGGATATGGAAAAAAATTACGGCAATACATAGTTTTATCAAACGGCTATATATTACATTGCCTGTCTCGTTTACTTTGTCCCGGTGACTAACTACACTGGATGACAGTGGATCCGAGGAATGGGCTATTTTTGGAACCAGTTCCTATTGAATTTATAAATGGTCACCAACACTAACTGGGCGAAGCGAAACCGAAAGCCACCCACTGCTAGTCATAGATTATTACTGAATAATAAATTTTCAGGACCAACCCCTCAGTTCATTTGATTTCTGAAAGCTTTAAATCAGTTTAAACTCATTAAAGAATTTGGTAAAACGGACAGTGGTATCTAAATATAATAAATATCATACCCATGTTCATGTCTTC
Organism: Glyphotaelius pellucidus; assembly: GCA_936435175.1. Lineage (NCBI taxonomy): Eukaryota > Metazoa > Arthropoda > Insecta > Trichoptera > Limnephilidae > Glyphotaelius > Glyphotaelius pellucidus. The sequence goes on from OW386537.1 coordinate 24,509,808, forward strand.
GGTACTCTTCGACTTGTTCCTCCTTGCAGTGCTTGTATTATTGTTCATCACGTTGTGGTGATGAGCCCTCATTTCGGCTTCACGAACCTGCTTCAAATCACAATATGTGTTAGTATCTTACTCAAATTCCAGGGTTAGGTACATGGCGACATTACATGGACGTAAATTTCACATGCCAATATTACACAGCACCTTGTACCATTGTACTGACAGAATCATTACAAAAATGCATATGGAGAAATTTACAGCTCGTTAAATTATACCTACTGGAATTAAACGCTTTAAAAATAACCTACCTAACCTAAATTATAAATTTTTTTCAATACGCAATTTGTGCTAAAACATAAACCTTTTAAAAACATGATAACATTATTGCCATGTGTTATTCCAGTTGGTGTAATTCTCTCCATTTGAAATTTCATCCGTGTGTAATACACGTACACACTGCGTATGTGTAATCCTGGCAGTGTCATTGATACGTGAAATTCGCGGCTGCATAATTTTGTCCTGACACTGATTTCCAGATATGCGTTTTTGGGAAGTAATTACCCTAGAAAGTATGCACGGTTTACAATGATCAAATATAATTTTTAATCATTGGTGACAATATTAGCGCCTCTTAAACGAAAATTTGAAACACAAAAATCAAAAAAGATACGGTCGCATCTAGGGATTGAACCCAGGACCTTAGCCTTGCCGGGGCTCTGCTCAAGCAATGCGCTATTTCGACCCTGTCTCCTTCGGTCACATTTGACCGTATCATACTTTACCTAAGAGCTACCAACATTATCATCAATATTTATAATTGCATGTTTTTATTGTCTGCTACTTTAAATAAAAATGGATGTATTTACCCAAGACCCTATCTAAATTGCATTTAGTTCGGTTAGAATCCTGCAATCATACATTAAGATAGATCTTGTCATCACTCACATCATTGGATCGACATGGATCGCTACGATACTCGTCAAGAGCCAGGAATAGTTGGGTGAAACCAATTATTTTTATGTATTTTCAAACAAAATTATTTTAGGAAACGAAGTGAGGACTTTTTAGCTTACTTGCGAGTATCAAATAATTTAGTCTATGCTTATGAATATCATCAGCCATTAAACTGCACCTAATGGCAGATTTTTTTTGGAAACTGGCTGCGTCTTGCAAAAATAAAAGAATTTTCTTCTATTCTAATGTTTTTCAATCGTATTAGGCATGTCTAAAAAACGTGCGTAAAGCGATTGAGGTATCGAGATTTTTCGTTGAAATCCCAAAAAAGTTGATTCATATAATGTTTGTGGCAATATGTCAATTGGGACTCTATTATCTATATTTTCTAAATTGGCTTCTTCACCATACGTTAGAAACTCTAATTTAAATTTAATTTTTGAATTTAAAAATTAAAAATTATTATTGTGCATTGCACATTTCCATATTTTTAATTCGAGACCTCCCAAGACGAAATCCTGGATGCGCCATTGGTAGTTTATTAATGACTTTCTGTGATCGGGCTATTTCGATGTAATTATTTCATGCTTGTTTTATTACCATATCAATATCTCCATAGTCGATGCTCTTAGCTTGCGTCAGGACGTGGTGCATGTGTTCCTTGCCGGGCCTGGTGTTGGTGCTGGAGGTCTTACTGCCGGTGATAAGGGTCCCTCCTGCCTGGACCCCTTCGGACTTGTGTTCTTGGCCCCCTCCTTGACCTCCTTGAGGGCCTATCTGAACTGTTTGAGCTTCTTCGCCTGTTCCAATCTGGAAAATCAAAATAAAGTGAATGAAAAATAACAAAATATCTTTAACTTTTCTACAAATATTCTCATTTAATTGAATAGAGGTTTTGGCTCTGATTTACGACAGGAAAGTCCAGACCACGCGCAGCTCGATTTAAAAAATTGCTTTATGGAACGCAATTGTTTAAATTTACTTGCTATTATGTGAAAAGTGTCTAAATATTAGAATAAGTAGACCCGTGAAAAATTACGCTACAGTAGGAATTCTTGACAAATCAGCCGAATTTTGAATTAAAATTGAAAAAAAAATTGTTTAAAATAATGTGTTTTGAGTAGGTTCCTAGGGAGCTACATATCTATACTTGTCTGAGTTTTTTTATAAAATTAGTTTCTAAGTAAGACTAGAGAATATGTGTTTGTGTCCCAGTTACGAACGTTACGAACGAGGAAGTTCTGAGAAGGAAAAAGATATGATGGATGGGTAGGTATATGGGGGTCAGTAAAATAAAACGCAGACCAACCTCACCTAGTGAACCCGGGCACCTCTGCTAAGTCACCAAACGTAGCAAACCACTTGGGGTGACCTATGGCAGAGGCTTTGATTATCCAGTAAATGGTTCCCGGGGCGGCGGTACCCATATCCACCTCCCAAATTGTATCTAACTTAATATGTAAAAATGAACGTTTCTTTGCTCGTTCCTTATGCGGTCGCTAAACTATTCATTCAATTGCTTTGAAACTTTGATGAGTTGCGGTGCGCACTATATAAATATAGTGCGCGTTTCTATGTATAGTGGTGAGCTCTAGCGTTATGAAATCATTTCCTATACTATTCATCCGATTGCGATGAATCTTTGGTGAATCTTTATTGTGCGCACGCCCGCGAAGGTTTCTATATATACCGGTGAGCTCTGGCATTATGAAATTTGAATTAAAAAAATTGCAATAGGTGGCACGCGACCGGTTTGAAAACTGAATTTGAATGCATGGAACGCAGGATGGGGGTTTGCGGGACGGGGGAAGTTGGAGGGAAGGTGGGTGAAGACCGCGTGAGGGGATGGCGGACGCGTGAGAGGAAGGGTAAGGGAAGGCGGCAGGGGAACGGAACGAATGAGAAAGGTCACGCAGGGAGAAACAATTTCTTTATTAAGCGGCATTGCATCGCATGCCGAGAACTCACTAGTATATTTATATAACATACATCAGATATCTAGGTAGTTTCAGTTATTCTTTCCGTGTTACAAAAAAAATATAGTAGGTTATGTATTGTAGGCATACGGAAATAATCTTGAGTTTAATTTTATTTTACAGCTAAATATGCATTTTACAGCTAAATACCTACGAGACTTTCCTGTAAATGAATACAGTGCCATGACATTTGAAAAGCTTGATTATGACATTTGACGCGAAGTTTTGCGACTCGCTTTTTCCCAGATCTTATAATTACAAGTGACTCGCTGGAATAATATTTAGATGCATTATTTCCTTGCCAAGCGAATAAAATATATTTTAGTATTCCAGGAGCATTTTCTAAAGCTTAAATTGCGAATAAAAGCTTTTATAAAAACCATGGTGGATTCGCCGGCCCACGAAGGGTGTGTAGGTGCAAGCAAACCCACGGTGAATTTCTTGGCATACCAGAGTAAAAGGTAAATTGTTACGTTTGTGTGAATTCCTAATTCCTAAGCAGAGTAGTTTCAAACATATTTAGAACTTACATTATTTTGTGTTCCAACAGAAGCGGTGACCGTTTTTGCCACCGTAGGAGTACTGGCAGTCATGGTGGAAGTATCCTGGGACTTGCTGATCCTGCTGCCAGTGCTTGTCTGTCCGCCTGCATCGGTTGAGCGAGTGATGCCTTCATGAAACAAACATTACAACACCAGTTATTCGGTATATTTATAAAGTTGTGGATTTATCATAAAAATGTTGAATTTGGGAGCTATATTAAGGCTGGAGCCCCACAATACTTTATATACCTACTTGATTCTGTACAAAGCAGGGTAGTCCGTTTGATTATCAATATTTTGTTAACAGACCGATCTCTACAGCACAGACGCAGTGTTTGCATGCTGAGACAGTTCTACGGATATTTTAAAAGAGACTGCTCTAAGGAGCCAGCAGCATTGATCCCTGGCGCACCTTTGCAAGTGCGGAGGCAAATTCACAGTTGATGTTGGCTTCATTTTGTGTAGTCGGTTTGTATGTGGAACGACCCTTAACCCGCGACATAGTTTCTCTTTCATTACACTGTGCATTTCATTACACTGTATAGGCAGGGGCGCTTTTGTGGGGTACCGGGTGGCGTATTTCCAAACCCTTTACCGGTTCAGTCGCGGTAGCGACGATTTACATTTTAAATATCAAAATTTAAATATTTAGTAACAAAATTATCAATTTCTCATATACACATTGGAAAGATTAAGTTATCTAGATTGTAGAGCAATTTTTGTTTTTGATAAGTGATAAAAAATAACCAATATAGAGGTTTATTTAAAATGTAAATTGCCGCCACCGCGACTGAAACGGTATAGGTTTTGAAAATACCTATACCGCTACCGGGTGTGCGAATTTTATAAAGTATATTCGGGCGTTAAAGCGGTAAAAAAAGCGGTTAAAACAAATCTATATTTTATAATATTTTATACAATATTTTATAGAATCCCAACGAGGCTTGATTTTAATTTTTTCATCACTGTCACCGGAGACTTTTCTTCCCAAGTTTCTTTTAAATTAGGTTGACTAAGTTTGCATCGTAAACTTCTGTAGGATTTGCAATATTTTTTCAAATATGTTTATTTTGCATAAAACTGTGGCAATAAAAAAATTGTGGTATTACAAAAATTTTGCAAAATCGAAACACTTTTTACATTGAAAAACTCTGACGTTATTTGATTCCGTGCGTTTTCTTTTCCATAGATAAATTAACATTTCCTTGTACATTGCAACAGGTTGTTCCAATAAGTTTTTCCGATTAAAATGAAGTTTCAAGAACGGTGATTAAAGGCAAAAGTCCGTTGGTTAATCCTAAAATTTACTCGTAAATCTTTAGATTAACCGTGTTACGGGCTTTACAGTAACATATATGTTAAGTCAACTAAAATCAAGTCAAATAAAGTTATGAAAGTTACGTTGTCCATATCCACAACTAGTATTGTCAATAAAAAATATTATTATTTCTCTATTACTGTGATTTTAGTAGGTTCATTGTTTTTTAAAATTCATATGACCTGTATCTGTTTGTGTATACGAGCTTTGCTTAAAAGATAAGTTTAATATTAGTAATCAATTTAAAAATATATATAATATCACAATAAAATATTCTGTACCAACAAATTTGGTTAAATTAGAGGCGTATTTTTCAATGCAAATTTTGGAAGACAAAGCAAAATGAACTGAAAATAAATTCATACTAAAGAAATAACAGGGGAAAAGATTGTCGTAAGTTTAAAATCTCCAGCTTCCGCATTTTTCACAGTATTCTTCGACTTAGCCGAATCTTGTGGTGCCTTCCTTGCGATAATCGCTTCGGTTGCGCACAAAGTGGCGGGTGGAACCGGTCTAAGAACATTAGTAGGAATTACAAAGCAATAATACCTTTAGGCGGAAGAGTGTGCGCAGCATGAGCAGTGGCGGGTGCCGGTGGGGCCGCCCCGCTCACATTGTCGTACAGCGAGGTGCTGGAAGTGGCTGCGGCCACCTTGTCTCCCAGCGCAGCCCCGGGGGCGGCTGTCGCTGCAGTGCCGGTGGCCCTCGCCCCCTCTGTCTCGGTGGCGCGTGTGGTCGCGCGCGGCAGGGTCGAGGAACCTGCAAAATATACATGGCTGTAGTATATCTTCATTCAATGAGTGTTTATGATTTCGCATTGAGAATTCATGAGTGGGTTATAATTAAACGGTGCAGGACGTGAAATGGTGACACTACACAAAGAAGTAGGTAAGATGGACTGTATGATATGATCAGCAAATAGATAAAGCGAGAAGCTAATAAGCACTGTGTGAAATAAAATATTTGGAGGAGGGCAGAGTCAAAAAGTCAGATAGAAGTCAGAGTTGTGACAGAAACAGAATAAAAAACTTCATCAGAAAAAATTAGAAATACAGTCGAAGGAAATTGGTGGAAGATTTACAATGCTAATTCAACAGCAGACATCAAAAATATTTTTTCAATTTAATGTTTTTTGCCTTTTTTTACTAGAATAATGCTCATTACGTGCAATACACTCGCATCATACATAAGTGTTTTTTAAAGAATAGTGATTAATCTTACATAATTAAACGACAAATAACTTACGATATCGAGGATCTTGCGCTCTGAGACGATTGTATTGCTCTGCAGTCATACAAGTGCATTGTGGCTCCCTGGAAAATAAACAATCACATTATTTACAAAACAAATTTAAAAGGGTGTGGGAAATCGGAAACTCCCTTTGAATAACACGATAAACTGTATAATTTTTCTTTGCGGAACATTTACTTAAATGTGTTCATAATAATGTAACTATTTTTATTCAAGACAATTATTATAGAAATAAATACTAAACATTTTTTTGTGATAATTTCGTCCCGTTTTAAATTTACTACAATGAGCGTATATTCATATTTTTACTATTCAAAACATAATTTATAAAAGGGATTTTTATCGTCCAAACCGGCGTGAAAAAATTTCTATCGTGACAAGAAATTCGATAAATATTTTCAAGAAGATGAAGTGACAAGGCTGGTGTTAAACATGCTTATTAAACGTTCTGTTCGGGGTGAAGTACACTAACATAGGGAGATGATTCTATATGATGGTAGAAGTAAAAAGACTATGTTTTAAAGAGAATATATTTTTTTCTAAACAATTCAATATTTTAAACTAAAAACTACTACGGACTTTAGAAAAAGTTATTAATCTTATTTACTTGTATGTACTGTACTATCAAGGACAATAATCTTCGAAAGTTAGTTCATTAAACTCCCCGACATCTTGCGTATTTATAGATTTCTTTAAATAAAGTGTGAAATTCTGATAAGTTCCTTAAAGAATCACAACCTAAATCAATAACATTCAAAACGAAATCGGTGGTAACGTCAATACAAAGTAGAGATTTACAGTACCATAATTATTCACGTTTAAATAGCAGTGTTGGCCACTTTCAAGTAGCTTCCCACACACTTTTTTAATCTTGTATTTTTAATAGGCCTTAGACAATTTACCTTTAGATTGTTATTATTTGCTAAACATTATGTGTCTAATTTCTAAAGAAACTCATATTTTACCTCTTAACCAATTGATTAGCTAATATGTATTAGCGCTTGCAAACGAAATTAACACAACTATTAATAAAATCAATTCGAATCATAACTTCGAAGGACACGCCTTTGTCCTTTAAAATTAATACATCATCCACCATTCTCATGAATATTTCAGGCGGCGTATGAAACCCAGGTGCGGCTTATAATACACCTTAGGAACCTTCGTATAATAACACTATGCATACTAGGGAGGAAGTTAATTGGCTTTCTACGCCATTATTTAGTAGCCACTTGCGGGGATGATTAAACTCCCCCTCGTATTGGAAAGATGCAGAGCGAAAAATGAACGAAAGTTTAAAAAACACAAATATAACTCCATTTTTGTAACGCTGGTTACATACAGATAAATGTGTGTCGCACCAACCACCGAAGTAAAGGCATCAATACTCCATCTTCTCTTCAAAAAAAGGGCAAAGGGAGGCGGGTATGGGTACCGCCGTTATTAATTGGATAGTCAACACACTGTCTTAGGACACCCAAGTGGTTCACTATATTTGGTGACTTAGCAGGGTTGCCCGGGTTCGTGGGGTGAGGTTTGTCTAGGTCTTGGTGGCGAATGCGTTTGCGCACCTACAGCGTGGCGGGCCGGATTTGGAGAGACTAGACCTCTCCAGCCGAACTCTCTCGACGAGTGGGAGGGATGGATTCGTATATCCGTCATTCAATGGACACATTGATCCCCAGATTCCTACCCATCCCTCATACCTTTCTACTTCTCAGAATTTTCTCTTTTTCATTTTCATAAAAAGACCCTCACAAAATCCAGAAAGACCCTCAAAAGACCCTCGCAAAGATGAAATAGGCCCTAAGGGTTTTTTTTTCCTCGGGGCCTCCTGTGTGGAGCTAATAAATAAACACGACATTAAAACTACTACTGTGTTCGGGCGTTCGTGCTCTAAAAAAATGTAAATTTTTTAAATTACGTCAAGATTTATTGTCGGTATAATCAACCGTCAATTTTACTCGAATCTTATATTATTATAAGTTCAAAATCATACAATTTGGATAAAAGAATTGTTTTAGTGAAAAAATTATGTTGAAGGCCCTGTTGTAAACGCATATCACTAACTTACTAATCATCACGCCTTTTCCCCGCAAGGCTCTATTAATATTTTTAAATACATTTTACAATTTGTGTTAAACACACTGTGAATGACTGTCTCGTGCGGGGGACAGATTTAAAGATACCACGCTAGCGAAAGATTACGTTAATTTGTTCCAAAGAATACTGCCTACACTGTTTTTTATACCAAGTATGTGTTAAAGGATTAAGGTAACAATACGTAGTGACATGATTATCAAAAGATCAAAAGTAAGCGACCCATAGGAGACCCGCCTAATTTACATTAAAGTGAATATTTTCACGGAAATTAGTAGAATAGCTTTGAGCTGGATATACGCGGCTTATAAAATGTTTGCCCTAAAACGTTTTGTTTTGTATGTATGTATGTACACTATATTGCGTGTGAATAAATCATTTACTTTATTGGCTTGCCGAATGTTATCGTTTTAAAGCGCATGTTGTGTTTTATCTAAAAAAGTGTTATTCTGAGCCGACAATTTACATAAAAAAATTCAAAACCATTGAATACGGATTTAATTTTTGGGCATATCGTCGTGAGTGCTGCAATTATGGTATAAAAAAAGGGATGTTTTCAAGTGACAGTTTATTTATTTGTGGGAAGATTCATCCTAACAATTTTCGTTATTTCATTGTTTTTACCAAATTACCCGACATTATTTGGTAAACAAAAAATTGAAAAATTGAGAACTTTCATAGTGAATGTGCTCGATCTTTTTGGAAAAACCAGTTTTTTAATCATAATAATAAGTGTATAAACGGACAACTCAGGACAGTGACAAATCAACACACTTTAGAAAATTGATGAAAAAGGCTTGGTGAAAAAGTGTAAATAGGCTATTTTAGGTTAGGTATTTTTTTATCGCTTTCAATGACTTTAATATCACTTTTCAAAAAGTGTGTTTTTTTACATTACCTCCACACTGAGGAAAACAATTCCTCTCAGGGCCTTTGTCATCTTTGAGGATGCTATGTGGAGGGTCTTTTTAGGAAAGAAAGGCGAGGAAGTTTTGGGAAGGAAAAGGGTAGTAAGGATGGGTAGGAATCTGGGGGTCAATGTGTCCAGGAGTGACGGACTTATGAATCCATCCCTCCCACTGCGGTGTAAGGCAATGGTCTAAGAGAGTACGACTGGAGAAGTCAAAAGGACTCCCCCAACCATTCACTCCCGATCTGGCCTGCCATGCAGCTGGTGGGCAGACGCAACTGTTGCCAAGACCCGGACAAACCTCACCCCATGAACCCGGGCAACCCCTGCTAAGTCACCAAACGTAGCGAACCACTTGGGAACCAGCTGGTGGGCATACGCAACCGCTGCCAAGACCCGGACTAACCTCACCCCATGAACCCGGGCAACCCCTGCTAAGTCACCAACCGCAGCGAACCACTTGAGATGACCTATGGCGGTACCCATACCCGCCACCCAAATTTATAAAGTGTTTATTTGTCTCTGTCCTGAGTTGTCATTTATTTAATAATTTGACCAATTGGTGACAGACCATAATATGGCACAAACCACGCTACTTTTATATAGGTTATATACGTATCACTTTTACATATTAAAGCATTTTAATTTTAAGAATCTGATATCACACTTCTAAGAAGGGAAACTGAAGCCAACACGGATTTTTTTTGTTGTTATTTTTCCACAAATATAAGATCACATTCAGCTCTAGATAAGGCTGTATTTTGGGATATTTTTTTTTAAATTTATTTGTTTACACTTATTAGAATCATGTAATCAGAAAAAGTTGCAGCAAAAGGATAGCAACCAAAAAATGCGTTAAGAAAATGAAGTTAGTGTTGGTAGTTCTTAGTTGAAGTATATATAAAACGGTTAAAATGACAGAAGTCGATATGGTCGAATTAGCTCAACGAACTCAGTCGTCAGAGCAATGCTCCGCAAGGCACAGGTCCTGGATTCAATTCCCAGATGCGACCGAACCTTTATCTGCCTTTTTCTATTTCACATTTTTCGTTTGGGAACGAATAATATTATCCTTAATGATTATATTATTCGTATTAATTAATTATATTTAAATTTTAAAAACTGTTGACTGTATTCACATTCAAATAAATTTAAAATGAACTTCAAGGTTGGTGCAAACTTAACAAACTTTATCGAAATATTAATATATGCCACATAATAAATTTTCACAGAACAAAACAACCTTTCAACTATCAATATAGAAACTAGCAGTTAAAAACCCGTTTCGCAGGTTTTTGCTGCTAGGCCCTGCGGGTGGTTTTTGGTTCGGCTTTTCCCAGTTTACGTGTTGTTGACCATTTTATAAATAGGAACTGGTTCCGAAAACAGCCGGTTCCTTGGATCAACTAGGATCCAGTGAAAGCTAGTCACCGGGAAAAAAGAACCGACAGTCAATTACATCATAGGTAATATATAGCTGCATGGTATTATTATTCACAACTGCCAGTAACAATAATAATCATATTAATCGTTAATCTCTATATAGACGGAGAGATACACAAAATTACAAATCCGTAGTACTTACGCCTGAAATGAGATGCTAATCACGCAAGCTATTTTTTGGCATTGCTTTAATTCGGTTCTATTACAAAAGTGCATTTGTATACAAACTCCACATACGAAAACGGTTTTGGGTAAGGCGCGGCATCAGAGTTGCAATCTTAGCGAATTCTTAAATTTTAATCGTAGAGTATCAAATCTATTAATATTGTTTGATGATGATAACAATGTTTCCCTCAGATATTACAATAAAATTAATGATCTTAACATTATTTTCGATTCCAAATTTTATTTTCTTTCCTAGAAAGATGACTTGTTTCCGACTTGACTTTTTTTATTAAAATTTTAATTGTATTATGGACAGCCCTGATTTACTAAGGCTAATTACCTTCCGTATACCAACAAGAACAACTCGATGTAAAATTATTATTACTTCCAATAACAGGTGATTTAGCGGGGGTGACAGGGTTCATGAGATGAGATTTGTCTAGGTCTTGGCGGCCAATGAGTTTGCCCACCTATGGTCGGATCGGGAGAGATTGGTTGAGGGAGACCTAACCTAGACCTCACTAGCTGGTCTCTCTCAAGCCATCGCCTTGAGTGGGAGGGATGGATTCATGCATCCATCACTTCTAGACACTATTACCCCCAGATCCTACCCACCCCTTTTTCCAGAATTTCTTCTCCTTATTTTCCCTAAGCCGACCCTCCAAACAGCATCCCCAAATATTTCATAGGCCCTGAGGGATTTTTTCTTCAGATACTACAGAAACAGTAGATATGTTCAACTGCATGGAATATAGTAACAAGAAGGCTCTAATGATATACCTCTATAATAAAAATCAATGTTAGAACAATACTATTCTTCTGCATGGGTTCTGTATAATTTATACAGCATATTTTACTTCTTAATACTATGCCACAAAATTATTATGCGTATCACATGTAATATACTACTAACCGAATGAAGGTATGATATCACATGTAATATACTAGTAACTGAATGAAGGTATGATATCACATGTAATATACTAGTAACTGAATGAAGGTATGGTATCACATGTAATATGCTAGTAACTGAATGAAGGTATGATATCACATGTAATATACTAGTAACTGAATGAAGGTATGGTATCACATGTAATATACTAGTAACTGAATGAAGGTATGATATCACATGTAATATACTAGTAACTGAATGAAGGTATCGTATCACATGTAATATACTAGTAACTGAATGAAGGTATGATATCACATGTAATATACTAGCAACTGAATGAAGGTATGGTATCACATGTAATATACTAGTAACTGAATGAAGGTAACTGAAAGTATGTCTCACCTGGCGCGGTTGGGGCTGGCCGGCGTCGACACCGGCTTCCTCTTGGCCTTGGGCTTCTGCTTGCCGTTAGGCGCGTCCTTGAGGCTGTAACTGGAGCTGGCCTTGCGCGCGAACTTAAACTGCGGAGACTGCAATTCGTCACGCTGACGTTTGAATGCAACACCAATCTCTTTACATACAACAACGGCAAGGGGTGCGCTGGGCGGGGCAGTGGCAAAGGGGCGAAATAGCTTTTTTACTAGGCGACGATTATTGTGATCACCGTGAAATAAAATCGCACTATGAAAATCTTTTTTATTTGCTCTTGAATATTACCTTTTCATGAATATTTAGTTTTATGCAGGTAATACAAACTAGTATTTGATAGCTAGAAAGCTATCAAATTTAATTCATGTATAAATTTGATAGCTAGTAGATACAATATTTTACAAAATATTTCATATACCTGGATAGAGGAGTTCATGAGCTTGATAAAACATTTTATTTATTCCTTTTGTGTCAGGTAGTAAGCAGAGAAAAATGACTTTCACTTTCAATTGCCAAAAAACGTCCTGTTTTTCTTAATTACAGATTGGAAGACACTTTAAGCAGTTCACAGTTAAAATTGTAACGTAGCCTTAAATTACTTCAATTATATTTGGTGACTGAGGGGTCAAAGTACGGATTTGATTTAATACACGGGTCGTTCTTCTTTTTAACCTACATAAAGTTGTCTCCACCAGTTAGTGGAAAAAAATTCAACAGAATTACCAATATTATTATTTTATAATTACTTTAAATCTACTGTACTAAAGAAGTAACGTAACGACTGTGTGCGTTTTAAAAAAATATGTGTTTTTATTTTGTAGTAAAAATTATGGACAAGAGTTGTAACTCCTCATGATAGAAGTGTATTTCATACAAATCACAGTTGTTTCATACAAGTCACTCGTTTCGACTTGCGTATATTCTATAACGTTACAAAAAAATGATATGACGACATTAAATATGAAACTATTTTTAAACTCCAAAAGGAACCTATCAAGTAACAGCGATTATTATTTTTAATGATGTTTAATAAAATAATTTAAAAAATCTCAAAAACTTGTCTCCTACAATTTTTATGTCGCATATCAATTCTGTCACGTGGGTTGTCATTCGAAATAGGTATACACGCAGCTCGTGTTTGTCACCCCCAATAGGCATTTCAGGCCTCCTTCCCCCCTTGCTACAATTTCCCCTCTGAGATCCAGATAGATTTATTTATAGTAAAAACAAAATGTTACAGAGTGGTGGAAATGTGACAGAGTGGTAAACGTTATGTAGGTTTAAAAGAAGAACAACCCACCTCTAATATAGAGTATCATTAGATCAATATTATTCCTTCCCTTTCCTGATATTCTAGAAAATAAAAATTCTACTTGCCTCAAACACTTTTTTAAAAAGCATCAATTAACATCCCTTGAATTGGATTGGATTGGACTGGATTCGTGAAATGTTAAAGAATGACGAAGAATATCAATTATTGAATCTTTAATCCATGAAAATATTTTGCAAAGACTTTTTACTGGAAAAATCAAAATTTCGAATAAAATAACTAAAAAAATGTATGCTCACAAAACACTAGGATTTAGATTGATATAATCACAATAAACGTCACCTATATGATGCTTACAGCATCCATTTCGATATAGAAAAAAGTTACTTGTTTTAAAATATATTTATTTAACGAAACAAGGGCGGTTAAAGGACCATGGATGAAATTATAAAATAATATTATAGGTAATTTATTTAATTCAAGTGACTCAGTTAAAAGCATATTTATATTAGGAGAGGACATGAAATATAGCCCTTTTAGAGTAATCACGATTTGCGATGGCTTGTTAAAAACGATTTTAAAATTGAAAATTTAGATTTTAATAAATAGATTTAATATTTTAGTAAAATATGAATGTTTGAAAGTGATTTGATATAATGCTGTTTTGTTTGAAGGAATCTAAAATGAGACTATTCAACTTACGCAACACTCTCGGAATTGTTTGGCGTCAATGGGGGATGTGAAATTTAGTCCCCATGTGTCGTTAGTCATGGGATCTTTCCAGTACACGAAGCATTCTGAGGCCTGGCCAATTCGGGTTCCTGGAATAAATAAATAAGTCACGTTAAATTTATGAATTACGTTACAAGTTAAATTTTGGTAGGGAAACATCTTAAAAATATCAAAATCAATGCACATATTTCGTACCCCGTACCCTAGAAAATGTACTAAAATCAAATGATCTTTATTTTGATTCTACGGAACACCTGTAGGAAATTGCTATTGAAAACAGGAGAACGAATATTTTTTGTTTATTCTGCGCCATTTACAAATTCTTTCTGCACCCTTTCCTGCTCACGTCTCGGGTAGGTAACCGTAGATAATATAATCAAAAGAAGATATGGCATGGAAGAGTGCCGACCGTCGTAGATTTATGGCCAAACTATATCAAAACAGCGGAGCCGATGAAAGTTATGCGTTTGGTGTTTAGGTAGAAAAAAGGCAGAGCACTGCTGTGCGTTAGGTGTGTTATGTAGAAATATAGGTGAACGATGTTGACGACACTTTTGTGAGCGCAATAATGGTTCATAGTTCATGACCCATATCCCCGGTTTCTAGTATCTACAATCACCACAAACAAAAAATCGTATGAATACATGATATATTCATACCTTTATACGCTCCATCAAATTAAAACCATAATATAAGACTTAAAAACGCATATTCTAACAGTTACGTCAAGAATAGTGCACTAGCGATGTGATGGTTTAGCTGGAGTGAGCTATTGAACTCGTGTTCAAACACGGAACTCGGAGCCGGACTCGGAGCCCCTGCTTCCACCCGTGTTCGCGGTCCGAGCCACTCGCGAGTCGGGAGCAAGTCCCGGGTTCGAGTTCTTTTGCGGGTTCCGGCTCCGAGGTTCGGCCGAACCCGTGCATCCCGGTAGCCGCAACAGCACCCAGTACCCAGTCCGCACCCAAAAACTCGGACCAGAGTCCTGCTCCTAGAACTCGAGTACTTTTAAAAGGCACGTCTCGGAGGCCTCCGACAAAATTCAGAACTTACCCATCTCTACAATGCACGCGATTTTCTCATTTAGATATTGAATGGATAATTATTGTACAGAAGGAATCACCGATCCGCCTGACTTTTCCCGCCCCCTACTACACACTATACTGCTAATATAATGTATAGTTTTGCCAGCAAAAAACTACGTAATTAAGCAGACACTAAAAATCTAACTTACCAACCATCACGCTATTTCTCCGGAGTGTTGACAGAAAGGAGAGACCAGCTCACAGCTTCCTTTCGTCATGCCTCTTGCTTCATTATCATTCAAACATCACACATAATCTATTTGATTTATTAATCACGGTCATGTTTTCCGAAGGCGTCCCTGTTTATCTCTCCATTGACGTTAATGTTAAATGTTTTCCGGCCTTCAGCGTCCTTACAACAAATTCCAACCATCTAAGCGTCCCTGTATTATATTATCATGTTAATACACTTAACTTAGCCTTCCATCCTTTTCGGATCTCCACATTCGTAAACCTATCGCACCTGGTGTTACCACACATATACCTCAAGGGTCTCTTTTCTAACGTATTCAATTCCCTTTCATCTTCCACGTACAATATCTTTATTTTTTTGCTGTTTGTGAATGTTCTGTGACAACGTTAAACTATGTATGTCAATAAAAAAAATTGCCAATTACATTTCATGTGCGATTATAAAAATTTGTGAAATTCACGGAAATCCGAAAAAATTGTTTAATAAAAACTAGTTCATTCGATGTTTGATGAAAGCACTTTGTGGAACGCAAAGTAATCAAAAAATTTATTCAGAAAACACGTCAAAACAAATGATTGAAAAATTATATTTTTTGACTGCCCTCAGAAATATTTATACTTACTCATAATGCTCAATGTTGGAGAGATTCCCGCTTAGAGAATCAATTACAAAAGAAATAAATAATCTCCTACACTATTTACCATTCCGAATTAACAAAGTTTAGAATACCTTAATATTTATAGTAAAGAAGATCTTTTTATCATTTTTTTAATTTTTCAATCCATCATGAGCTACGGATCTATAACATATCCATATTTCTTACACAAAATATGTCAACATGCCATTTGAGTTTTAACATTACGTTAAAACTGAAGCGAAGTCGAGGAGAAACGATTATTTCAATACTTATTATTTCACTTTTTAATTTAATGGAATTCACATTAGTAATTATTTATTATTTGAAACGTTTACAGAGTGTCAAAATTATTATATTAATGAAATTGCCATTGGGATGTGCAATGTGAATAGATATTAACACCCCGATGAAAAATGTTCACAGCACGCGTAAATCAAGGTTTAGTTGTCACTACCAATGAAATAACAGTAATAATGATAAGCAAAATAAAATATATAACTTAGTGTTGTGTGAATAAATATTTTCAAAATATTATCATTAACATTTTGATCATTTTCAATGTACACACGGAAGAGTTATCAAATCGCCTGGACACCAGAGCGGTATGTTGTATTAATAATTTATGCCTAAATCACATAAGCTACGCGGATGACACGATTCTCTTATTCTGTCGATCAAGGGGTTGATAATATTATTAAAAATCTGAGGAGAATACGCAAATGACCACAACATTATATACAATCCCAAGAAGATGGAGCTAATCGCATTCCACCTCAGAAAAAATCCCAAGAAGATGCTCCCAATACAACTAAACGAAGCAAAAATAAATAAGTCAAAGAAAGTAAAATATTTGGGGTACATCATTACCGAAAACCTCTCAAACAATGGTAATATTAAGCGACAAAAGAGAAGTATCAGAAGTATCAGTCTAATAAAAGGTGGCGCAAAATTAATCACCCTATCGGAAGATATTATATATGCAAATCGCGTTGTACGTCAATCATATTT
Organism: Glyphotaelius pellucidus; assembly: GCA_936435175.1. Lineage (NCBI taxonomy): Eukaryota > Metazoa > Arthropoda > Insecta > Trichoptera > Limnephilidae > Glyphotaelius > Glyphotaelius pellucidus. The sequence goes on from OW386537.1 coordinate 24,526,701, forward strand.
GACATTTGTGAACTAGACAGCTGCAGTATACAAACAGACAAACGACGGAGGGCTATACTCCGCAAGAGCGTGAAATAATTGTGGATTGATTGCCATCCTCAATCTCAACAACGAAGAGGACGATTTTGTGTCGAAAGTAGGCGAAATTTAGGCGAGCGCTACAGGGCCATAATAAACGACTTCTTACTGCCGGATTGGATGAGCAGGGATTGGTGAACATGTGGTTTCAACATGACGGTGCAACCGCACACACAGCACGAGCCACAATGGATATTGTGAAGGAAGCGTTTCTTGGTCGCAAAATCTCCCGTTTGGCAATTTGGCATGGCCAGCAAGATCGCCCGATCGAACCAACCCAGACTTGTTTCTTTGGGGCTAGTTGAAGGCGGGTTTATGCCAACGCGCCTCAGAAAAAAATCTTGCGAAAAGTCATGGAAAATGCGAAACGGGCACAAATGTCTATCAACACTGGCGGCAGCCACTTGACGGATATCATCTTTTTCACTAAACATAAAAAAATGTAAAGATTTCACTCAAATTTTTTTCTTTTATTTAGTTAAAAAGTTATTCAAAAACAAAATTGGATGATTAATTTTGCGCCACCCTGTATAAACGTTAAGTCTCCGACGATAAAGACAAGCTTTGGACAAAGACGCCATAAATACCAAACAATAAAGGAATTCAACAATCTTTCACTTGACGCAAAAAATTAAGAAAACAAAACAAAATTCAGATACAAAATTAAAAGATGGATTAAAGAACAAAAAATACAATTTTACAAAAAATTTTTAACATAAAAGATTGAAAATATACAATATACACGTAACACCATTATAAAACACACGCATTATTTCATAATTGTATCTCACAATATAGGCCGATTTTTTATTTATTTTTTCATTACCGCCTTCGTGTATTTTATTTAAATTTATTACTTTGTATTTATAATTTTTCTTGTTAAATATGAGTTATTGAACTAAAATAAAAAAAAAAATTAAAAAAAATTATTGCCCGAAGATTCTTCAAATGCAGCAATAATGTTTTAAAAACATTGTTCAATGCATTTTGTACCACCCTATCGATATTTATTTTAATGAATATTTTTTTAAACTTGTTTTTCTAAAAAAAATATCGTATTCACATATATACTAGGGACGTGTGGGATTGCATTATCCTCCGCACACCCTGGAATGCATATGATGATGATGATTATTATTATTAGAGTAGGTACCTGCCTACATTGTCCTACTAATATGCAAAACATTAATAATGCTATATGAGGTTTGTAAAAGCAAAGGCAGCCATCTCCAAAATATCGGAAAAAAGTTGTAAATGCAGTTTCATAGTGATTCGAATTGAGAACCTAAATTCAATTTGCAAATCTGGTTAGTTACAAACTCGGCTTTCTCCCATCAAAATCAGAGTTTGAAAATTATCAAAAGCAAAGATATCAATGTGTTTTTAGCCTTTTTTTCAAAAAAACGAAAGTGGAGATTGCTGCCTTTGCTTCTACACACCTCATATTATGTATTCAGTTGTTCTAAATTAAAATAACTGCAATAGCAATAACATTTTTAATTTAAATTACATGACGGTTTACAAATTAATATTTTCTTGCGATTGAAATGGAATCGCATCTCTGCTAGGTTGTATTCTATCCTAGACGACGAAATACCTCTTGCATAAGTAAAACTCTGCTGACAGAGGACAGGATTTACTGCTTTTCGCTTTGGGTTGATGCCTGACGGTTATAATATAAAATTCTCCTCTTGGGGACTTTATGAGACGTTTGTTGCGGAATTTTTTTTGTTCGTGTTTGGGAATTTCGAATCTAATCAGAATTCTAGAAGTTTGTTTTGCATTTGGAAATTATCATTCGACCCATAAAGCTATGTAAATATTCTTTGCCTTTACAAGGCGCAACAGCAATTAACCGAAATACCAGCGATTCCTGAGAATATTTTGTGTAAATTGGTAGATATCATTGTGCAGTCCGATGACAAGTTTTTTCAATTATAAACAAAAACAAAAAAAATCTACGTCACGGTCACGTGATACGCGGTCTGTCTCATCTGTACGGTGCTGCTACGCACGTGATACGCTAGGTTGTACCCAGTAGCGATGTGTGTTGTTGTTATTCGTTGAAAAAAAGTCATGTTTTAACTACAAATGTGCCCCAAATCGCTGGTTAATTTGTCCTTAATGGTCCTTTCAGTATAGTAGTGAATAGTTGTTACCTACGGTTGTGAGATATGTTTCCTTTATTTGTTAATTGTTTATTATGAAATACACTGTCATTATGATGCAAGTCATATGTTAAATTAAATTATTACATTATGATACAAGTCATAAGATATATTAAATTAAATTATTACATGGTTATAGTTCCTATTAAGTCCATGGTATATCATCAGTAGGTAATTTAACCCTGAAATGAGAACACTTTCTAAAACTTAACTAATGGTTGTAAAAGTAATAGTAATAAAAAGAAAGAAAGTTTGTGGAAAGATAAAAAGAAATATCGAAAATAAAAGTTTAATGAAAAATTAAGTCTAAAATGATTTATAAAACGCTAACAAATTTAATAAGTTTATTTTGTATGCTACCAAAGTATCATGAAGTCGTGTAATATTTTTCGTTGTGAATATAAGTTGTAATTACGCGATTAATTGCTGAGTTATTTGCGCCATTAATGCTTCTATGTGAAAAACTGAAGTGTTCCTGGTATGTTTCATTGGAATATTTAAATGACTGACAGCAATTCGGGCCGATCTATTATACTATTTAGAACGTTATGTAGAAATATCTTTCCTTACCTTACCTAAAATAAAGAAACAAAGTTAGCACGAAATGTCGAAAAATTTTTGGATCCACGTCCAAAATGAATCACACGGATATAAAATGAACCATGAACTCTTTAATCTAATTAAGCATGGGAATAACGTAGATTTTGTAGGTCCTAAAAATGAGATGGGCTGGACATGTTTAAAAAATGTAGAAAAGGATACCAAAAAAAATGTGATCAGTATTTACCTTTATTTACCTTTATAATTTTATTATGTTGGGTGTAAGGTAGGTTTGTGAAGGTGAAACTGTGGGTAGGTATTGTTGTATGTTTCGTGAACACCTCACTAGGAGAACCTGTGCTGAGGTGTTTACGTGTTTATTTATGTTTATGTGTGACAAGTATTTATGTGTTGTAATATAAAGTTTTATATGTATTTTTTTTCAAATTTTAACAGTTATTGTACATTGGTTATATAGAAGAGAAAAAAAAAGTATTTAAATATATTAGAGGAATATAAAAAAAAAATTAAATATATATATATATATAAACATACACATACATACACATCCATATAAATACATGTACCTGCACACATGCATATGAATATATATATACATACGTATACATCCGCATACACATTCACATACACATATATATATGTACACACATATATAAATTGTAAGTGTATGTATAGTTATTGGATACTTGAAAAACTACTTAATTTTTAGGTTTATTTAATTTTATACTTTTTATAGTTTTGTTATGTTTGGTTGGGAATAATAATGTTTTGTATAAAGTTAATATCTTGATTTTTAATCCAGTCAGTGATATGTTTTTTATGAATGTTTGTAGATGTATTTGCAGATAGTATTTGTTTCAAAGTAATGGGCATGCAATTAAAAAGTTTGGTTGCATAATACTGAAAGTGTCTTTGTCCATGTGTGGTGTGGGTTATCGGTATGTTCAGTGTTTTATTTGTTGAGGACCTGGTTTTTGTTATGGTTTTTGGTTGAATTGGAATGTGTTGTTTGTTTTGGACAAGGTATATTATAGCAGATTTGGCATAAAGTTGTCTTATTGACATGACTTCTAATGCTTTGTAGATTTCGCTAGAATCTGTGTGAAATGGTACTTGCAGGATGAGTTTAATTATTGCTTTTTGTATTTTTTGAATTGGGTCAATTGCTATGTTTGTAGCACTTCCCCAAGCTAGTATTCCATATGTGGCAATGGATTGACAAAGTGCAAAATAGATCGATCTTAGTATTATTAGTGGGAAGATGTTTTTAACGTACTTTATTAGGTGCATTACTCGTTTCAGTTTATTTGTGATGAAATTAATGTGGTCAGTCCAGCGTAAGTGTGAATCAATAATAACCCCCAGGTATTTTGTATGTTTTACCCTTTCTATATGTTCGCACTGGCAGTTGGATAAAGTACAGTCATGTAGAATCAAGCCTATGTTTGATGGAGGTTGACCTCTTTGTGTAATACTATGAGTTATATATTTTGTTTTGATTGTATTAACTGTAAGAGTATTACTGTTTAGCTATTTTTTGACGATTGATAAACTTTTTTCGGCTATTATAAATACATCTTTCCATGTGGCTGCTTGACAGAGAAGAACTGTATCGTCAGCGAAGGTCACGATTTTACCTTCAATTTTAATGTCGCACAGTTCATTTATATAAATGAGGAATAATAAAGGGCCAAGTACACTCCCCTGTGGGACTCCGTACGTAATTGAAAGTGGTTCACTTGTCTTGTTGTCAATTTTAACTTGTTGCGTTCTGTCAGACATGAAGCTTTTAATTAAATTGAATTCTACTCCATTAATGCCAATGTTTTTTAACTTCTTGAAAAGTTTTTTATGTGAAATTGTGTCGAAAGCTTTACATAGATCTAAATAAATAGAGATAACTTTTTTTTTAGCGTCTAAATTATGTGTAATGAAGTCCGTTACGGTAGCTATTGCATGTTCTGTGCTCCTGTTTTTCCTGAAGCCATGTTGGTTTACCGACAGTATTTGTTTTGCTTCTAAATAGTGTTGGAGCTGTTTTTTAATAGTTTTTTCCAGGATTTTCGAAATGGTATTTAGTAGCGTAATGGGTCTGTAGTTGTTAACATTATTTTTTTGTCCTGATTTGAAAATTGGAATAATAAGGCCTTTTTTTAGTAAGCTAGGAAAAATTCCTTCTTTTAGACTACGATTAATTAAATATGTGAGTGGTATAAGTAGTTGTTGGCTTAATGTTAAGATAGTTTTAGAGTCTATACCATCAGGACCCGCAGTATTGTTAATCTTTAGTGAATGAATTATTTTATTGGTATCTTCTTCTGTAATATTTTGTAATTTGAAGTGTCTGTTAAAATTTTCATTGCTTATGTTAGATGTATTGTTTTGAGGTTCCTGAATATCTTGGGGAGGCTGGGTAATTTTGATATTTTCAGCTAGGCTAGCTCCAATATTTGTGTAGTGTTTGTTGATGTAATTAAGGATACGTGTAGGGTTGTCATGAAAGTGGAGTTCTTTATCATCAATGAGTAGATTTTTTATGGTATCGTCTTTTTTCTTCTGTGAATGCGAACTTTCCCTCAGTATTGACCATACGCTTTTAGGGTCATAGTTTGATGTTATCAGTTTGTTTCTATAGTATAATTCTTTGGCTTTACGTATTGTTAAAGAACAGATGTTTCTGTACCTTTCGTAGAAGAAATATAGCGAGGTATTATATGGGTTCAGTTTGACTTGTTTGTGTAATTTGTCCCTTTTTTTAATGCTATTTATGATGCTTTGGGTAATCCATTTTTTAAGTCTTACTTTACGGTGTGGAATAGGTATGTATACCGTTTTGGTATTTTGGGTAATGAGAGTTTGTAGGTAAGTTAAAAAGAAATTCCAGGCCTCTTCTGCCGAGTTATAATATCTAAGATGTTCCCACGTTTTTATTTCTAAACATTGTTTTAGGTTAACGTAATCAATTAATTTTTTTGTGGTATTGTTTTGGAGAGTTGAGTTTCTAGTTAGCAAAGTTAGGCCTATCATAATTGTGTAGTGATCTGTGATTGTGGATTCGTATACTGCACTACATATTGGACTTTTTGATTTTACCATAAAGTGATCTATACATGATTCTGAGTCTTTGCTTACTCTGGTAGGAGTGTTAATGATGCTAATAATGCCGTGTTCCAGAAGCATCAGTTGGTAATCGATATTTTGAGGGTGGCCATTAGGAAGTATATTTATGTTTAGATCACCAGCTATAATGATGTTTTTGTATGAAGTGAGTTTTTTTAGGTGAGTATCTAAAGCTATTATAAATGGTGTAACGTTATGTGTGGATGGTGATCTGTATAGGGCGAGAACACACGTATCTGAGTCGATGATTATTTGTAGACAATTAGTATTTATCAAGTCGATTTCTGAAACAGAGGCGTTAAGACTATCATGTATGTATACAACAATCCCATCATTTTGATTTTTGTTTTTTAGTGTGTGATACTCAGTATAATTTAATTTATGTTTTTTTGTAAAAGCGGTTGATATCCAACATTCCGTTAGGATTATAATTTTGAATTTTGTATTAAAGTTGTGTAAGAGTATGTCAAGTTCGTCATAGTTACGATTAAGTGATCTTATATTTTGGTTAATCAGTGTCAGAGAATCTGGATTGTTAAAAATATCATCGAATGAGTGCTTTCGTGGAAGGGAGTCAGAGGCAGATCTAGAAAGAGGTGGATGTCGTGTGTGGAAGAGAATTGATGTAGGACGGAAGGACTAAGGACTGGACACTAGTGGTGAGGGACCGCAGCCAGTGAAGAGCATTTGTGGAGGAGATGAAATAAAGGTACACAACTTGCATTTATCATAATTTGCCCTACATTCACAAACACTGAAAAGCCTTCCTAAAAATCTTCCACCCTTTATGAAAGATTTCTGGATTTTATGTTTATTTGCAAGGAGCGTGTAATTTTTTTAAACGTGAAAAATATTAACGCCGCGTCCGACATCCACTAGTCAGTATAGAACTCAACAACCGCAACTTGCGACACTCGTCGCCGGCCCTACGCCAAGACCAGCTTCCGAAACCGACTTACGTTTCAGGCCTTGCGTGGCGCTAGAAGGTTTCGAGTATCAGCCTGGAGGAATATTGAGATCTGAAGATTCGAGATCTTCACCTCTGGAAAACCACATACGAGTGAGTTAGATTTCGGCGTGACTCCTTTTCTTTTCGAGCAACACACTTTGAGTATGAACTCAGTGCCTTACTTATTACCATACATCAATTGTTCGGTAACTTTATTTAGCGTGAAATAAATACTAAATCGATTTAATGAATAACTTTTGAAATTAAAACTTCTTTAGCACTGTTGTGATTTGAAACTCGGTGAAAAGAAAACAAAAAAGAGATAATCCGTACATCCATAGGAATTAGCCTGCGAGAGAATGAGATAGACTAATCGGTGTCCTCTTTGTACGGTGCTTCGTAGTCTATCGGCCTCCACTTTGTGCGGTGCTCCGTAGAATACAATGTTAAATAACTCTTAAACTTGGTAACAATATTTAAAAAAATAAGCCCTAAAATTATCCTACTCCTGATACTCTGCATTCGTCTCAATCTCTAGTTTAGTTTTCTGAAGGTTTTACTTCTACCGCGTGTAAACTGCACACATGATTTTTATTTATCTCTACCATGATAGCCTACCGACAGGTATTTAAACAGTGATAAATGCACTGTGAGAACTGTATAAATTTCACAAGTTCATGATTTTTCCTATAATTTATTTTTTAACTTATTCACGCCTTGTAAGCTTTTACATGTATACATTTTTATAGATACATATGTTGTCAAGGGGTAATATAACCTATTTAACTGAACATCAAGGATGTAAAAACAGGTAGGTATGTTAGGTAGGTAGAATATATATATAATAATAATTTAATGGATGTAAAGTAAAAAAAAAACATGGCCCGGTATACTTGCGGATCTTTAAAATTATAATTAATGGAATATATAGTTCAAATTAATCAATTTCACAATTGTCAATATTCGCGCTCAATTGTAAATAAGCATCTCTTGTCCATTTGGGAAATGAATTGGAAAATCCTCTCATGTTGTCCCATTCCACCCCGCAAGACTCACGCTACTCTGGGGATATTCTTTCCTCTGTGGAAATAACTGTGAAATAACACATTTTGCCGAGTCAATTGCAATGGTAAAGCTTGACATAGTTTACTTTTCAGGTTGCCAAAAGAGGAAATAAAGTGTTGTTATTTGTTAAATCACTATTTTAAATAATACATGTTATGTGAATGAATAGGATAAATGATGGGCATAAAAACATAATTGAGTTGTTTTTCTTTTTAACCTACATAACTTTTACTACTCTGCCACATTTCCATTACTCCGTCACATTTCATTTTTACAATAAATGAATTCTCTCTGGATCTCAGAGGGAAAATTGTAGCAAGGGGGGGAAGGAGGCCTAAAATACCTATTGGAGCTGACAAACGCGAGCTGCGTGTATACCTATTTCGAATGACAACCCACGCCACGTGACAGAATTAACGTACTACATAAAAGTTGTAGGACACAAGTTTTTGAGATTTTTTAAAATACTTTATTAAACATCATAAAAAATAATAATCGCTGTTACTTGATAGGTTATACCTTTTTTTAAAAATAGTTTTAAATTTTATGTCGTCATTTCATTTTTTGTAACATTATAGAATATACACAAGTCGAGGTGGCAGAAAACAACCGTGATTTGTATGAAATACACTTCTATCACGAGGAGTTACAACTCTGTAACGTAATTTTTACTATAAAAATATAAACACATATTTTTTTAAACGCACAGTCGTTACGTGTTTAGTACAGTAGATTTTAAAGTAATTATAAAATAATAATATTGGTAATTCTGTTGAATTTTTCTCCGCAAACTGGTGCAGATAACTTCATGTAGGTTAAAAAGAAAAACGACCCAATTATCTCTTGAAATCAGCATACACATGTAATATACATTAAACATTAAATGATCGCAACATGCTTACCGCTAATTTGTGAATAAGTATCTTAGTACTATCGACCTATCAGTATAATTCGAATAGAGTAACCAATTTAGTGATTAAGCCGTCAATCATTGGATAGTGCAAGTTCAAACGATCTCGATGAGTACTTTCCTATTTGCATTATGTGCGTAATTTTATACCTGTTTATATTCAATAGGCAAGTGGAAAATAATTCAAGAATAATATTATATGATTTTTTTCCGTAATTGGGTTTTTTCGTGAATAAATCAGAGTTTAATAAAATAAAACTTACAGCATATGGTAAAATCTAAGGCAATATAAATTAAAGCAAAAAAAAAACAATTTTCTCAAATGTAAAAACGGTTCGACATCTGAAACTTCAGTTGAATATTTTGAATTACGGATTGATACCAAAAGCCATCACGTGCAAAGTGCGGATCACGAGCATAATAAATTACCAATCTCCGCCACTGTTTGTAATAGTAAATAAACCTGAAGAAAAAATCCAATTCCATTTTGGTTTTAAGGTTTTTTAATAAAATTCTATGCACTAAGTCCTGATCGAATTAAACTGCTGATGGCCAGGTCGTCCCCTTAGAACTCAAGAGAGCTATGGATGAAAGTTCACCAAGGTTCAATTTCAGGAAACTCATTAATTAAAAATTCATTCCTACATGCTGTTTTGTATTTTTAAATGATTAGTGTGGATTTATTTATATTATTTCGTTCCGTCTTTATTACCACGTAAACCACTACGGCCGAAGAATAGGCAAATTATGTGGAGCCGAGTAGTTACTAGTGCATTATGATAACACTCATAAAATACGATTTGAGAGTTACTAAAACGTTTTGACGATGTTTGCAGAAGGCCGCACTCATAATTCAGCCTCTTCAACAAACGAAGCAATGCGTCGCGCTGGCCTCAAGGAAAGACTATCAAGCAAGAACAACGATTCATACTTTGGAGAATCTAGCATTAAATCTTCCATTCGATGAAAAGCAAAGTTTTTTTATTCGCTTGTTTTGCTCCTTTTGCTCCTTTCTGCATCCATCCACCCAACACACCCAAATAATAAAAAATGTACATAATATGCGCCGTGCGTTGTGAATCCATTGCATTCCTTCAACACTGTCTCACATAATCTATCTTGGACGCATCTTCATCATGAATACGAGCCTTTATAGAACCTTGTCAGGTTTGTGAAAGTGTTCGAACAAAAAAATATGAAGAAGACCTAAATAAATCATTCGACAGTAACTCCTTAACCAATCAAACACTTTTTTCATTGGCGAATTCCACCACTTGCAATGAAAATATTATAAAAAAGAAAAGGACGTTTTGACCTAAACTTTTGCATGCCAAATATTGCAGGAATATTAATTTTATAAAATTATATTAATTTTCGCATATTAAATCTTATCATTAAAATTATAATAATTTTGATGTTAATGCTTACCAGGCTGCAGCAATCGCACATCCAGAATCTTGTCCACCTGCGAGTTGTAGGCCGTGATGTGGAAGACGCACTCGGGCGAGTCCTGGATGCAGGTAATGTTGACCGGCACCAAGTCCTCGGAAACCTGCTGCCACTTGACGGTGCCGGCTCCGCTGGCCGACACGTGGAACACCTCGGCCCATAGTCTGGAACGGGAATTTCTATTTATTTATTTGTAAGAAGTGGTAATTTGAATGTGCGGGTGCAGCCAAATTATAAAAAAATAAAACAAACAGATGGAAATATGGATAATCTAATCAACGTTTGATAAAAAAAGGTGCATGATTTTCAGATAAACTAATGCAAAAGAGCTTTTATGACACTCCTCCAAAATAGTTCTGAAAGAGCTCTAAATGATCTAGGAAGAAAAGTCTTTTTTTATTTATATTTTTTTTATTTATTAATTTATTTATGCATATTTCAAAAGAAATCAATACAAAATGATGTTTTGTCTATCCAACTGGGAAGGATTCCCGTTTCAGGACAGGCAAATTGCATATTTAGTTCATAATATTCTTAACAGATGAAAGGTTCCATTAAAGATAACACAAGAATGAGATTCTGTCGAGAACATTAATAAATTGCATTCTGAGCCTAGAATAGATTCGTTATGTCCTTGAAAGAATCGCAAAGATGTGATTTTTCGAAGTTTGATTTGGAGAACATTAATAATTGCATTCAGAAAAATTAATGGTTTCTTATGAGAAATCGCAAGGTTGAGACTCTTATGAGAAATCGCAAGGTTGAGACTCTTTCGAGGTCATTTCGGAGAACATTTACCATTTTATAATTAAAAATAAAGTATTTAACTATAATGTTGAAACATTTACTAAGTATTAGAAATTACAAATTTATAAAATTATATATGACAGTGAATTCCCAACGTATTTATGACTATTAATTGATATAAAACACTATAATTTTTATTTTATTTTTTTCTAATATTTCCTAATTAATGTAATTTACATATTTAAAAACCAGAATTTATGACATATGTATTACCAATGTATTTCTCACAATTTAATTAATATAGAGAATATCCCAGTTTAAATAAATTTGTTTTATAGGCAACATTGAAAACTTAAATTTTGAAATAGATAGTCATTATTATACAAGAATCAAAAAAGAGAGCCAAAGGTTCGTAAGTTTAAATTTAAATATTAACCAAAACGGATATCAAGGTATATATTGTGAATTTTGTATTAAATGTAGGGTGAAAAACTGAAAACACTGTTAACTCTCTATTTTTTACGGATATTCGGAAAATTGATTTTAAATGGAAGAAATATCAAATAAAAAGCACATATTATGATGACTTATGTCAATATATTTATCATGTACAACGTTGATAAGTAACTAATTCGTGTGTGGTCGAACCAGGATAGTGATAAAAAAGGGGCGTGCCACAAGGGGGAACGCCGGTCCGCTGTTAAATCTTATCTTCCAATCGTCTGTTATGGATTGTACCTACACAATTTTTTGCCGATGTATATTATAAGTATAAACTTTTATGTATTTATTTATTTTTTGATGTTGATTCAAAAAATAAAATTATATAATTTACCAAAAATATATTAAAATGTACGTTATAATAATTTCACAATATTGTTATGTATGAGATGTGAATTTTGTATAACTTGTACTTTTAATACATAGATGATATCGAGAAGACATGCTTTTTTATATTGGGATTGAAATCAGATTGAAAGTAGTGGGGAGGGAAAGGGCATAGGAAGTGGAAGGTGTGCGAAGTTCCTGGCTAGTCCTGGATCTAGTCACCAAATACGGCTACAGTCAATTCAAGCAACGTGTCAATTCTGAATGGATGGCCTTACACCAGGGCCTTACTGAGAGTATCATCCACTCTGGAAAGTGCCGCAAATACACCTAGTATTATTTTTAAATGATTAAAATGTGAAATAACACAAATGATATATTAGATTCACTTAGATTTGAACCGCCACAAGTCTGCGACCTTCGGCTTGCTAGTCGAGAGCCTTACCCCTCGACAATGAAGGTCGTCAATTCATAGCAAACTGAATTACTAAACTGAATGATTTCTTTCGACTGATCTTCTAAAAAATGTTTTACTGTAGGGAAATACTAATACAAATTTGAATTGCACAGAATAATGACCGATAATTAGTGAAAGTTGATTAAAATTCTTTGGTTCCACTTACGTTTGGGCTCGCTGACTAATTAGAGTGGTATATAGGAAGGTATTATTCAAAATTAAAATATGAGATAATATTCTATGGAAAATCGGATCCTGTACGCGAAAGTATTCTTTATTCATAGAGATGTACAAAATACGAAGAATTCATCTTTCTTGAACCATGAGGTCATCTTAATAATGCCGTACTGTAATATGGACTGAATTAATGCATAATAGACAATTTTGATAGTTTTCTTGTTTAAAATGTTTCGTATGTTATAGAAAACATAGATAAGTTTTCTTATTCTTTCCACAGTGAGATTGGTATGATCTTTCCATTTAACATTTTTGTCTTTTAAGATTCCAAGATATTTTAAATAAGATTTTTGGTTTATTAGTTTTATTTTAGTAAATTGTACATTTAAGTTTACAATTTCCTAATTAATTATATCGTATCATATTTCAAACTATATTTTTTTTCTTGTTTTATGTATCTCCTACAATACATTTTGAACTTTCCAATTTGTGCGGCCTTTAAAGTTTCTGGTAGAGTGTTGTATAACTTCATCCCTTTGTATAATAAACTGTTCTGCGTATTCGTTTTGTCCTTTTTTTGTAGTTTGATTTCCTTGCAAGTCCTTGTGTTGTGTCTGTGAATGTCCTTGTTGTATATAATTTTGTTTGAAAAGTATTTTGGTAACATGTTGTTCACTATTTTATGGATAAATATCATCGTGTGCAGGGTCAACATTTGTTTCACGGTTAGCCTATTTAGTTCCTTTAAGATTTTATTTACTTTTGAGAATCTATTTCGCTGAAGTATTATTCTCATTGCCCTGTTTTGGAGAATTTGAAACATATTTTGTTCTCGTTCGTTACACAGGAAAAGGATAGTTGGGCAGTAGTTAAAGTGTGGAGCAATAATTGAATTATAAATAGTGACTGCAGTTTTTCTAGAAATTTTTTGCCGAATTCTTCCCAAAAAAGATACTTTTTTTCCAATTTTCTTTTGGGTATATTCAACATGTTTGTTGAAGGTAGTTTGGAATCTAATATAACTCCTAGGTATTTCATTTCAGTAACACTTTCAATAATTTCACCGTCAATTTTAATTTTGCTTTCACTGGATGTCTTCCTATACCCAAACACCATACATTTTGTTTTTTTTTTTGTATTTAATTTAAGCTTATTTATTTTTAGCCATCTTGATACATTATTTTATTGATTTAGCTTAGCGCAGTCCGTATTACATGTAGCGTAATTGGCACAATTTTTGGAATGAATGTTATGTTAATTAAATTATTTGGCACATCTTCTTGTAGCGTGAATGGAATATAATTTTAATGGAATATAATTTTAAATAACAATTTATTATCACTCAACAGGGTGATAATAAATATTAGTATATAGACATTTTATTATTGATTGGCTGCATTGGTAATATCGTTCCACGTCTTTTTTTCGATGATTATTGCAGTGTCGTTAGCAAAAAATATAAGTTTACCATTAAGTGATAATTTAAACATTTGGTTAACGTAAATTTTATATAACATTGGTCCAATAACAGCCCCTTGGGGAATTCCAAGTGCTAAAGTTTCATCCACACTTAGTGAGTTATTTAATTTTACTTTTTGACTTTTTTGAGTTAGATAGCTTTGTAGCCAATACTTAACCTTATCAATTACACCGATTTCATTAAATTTATTAATTAGTTTTGGACGGGAGATACTATCAAAAGCCTTGCGAAAATCAATGAAAATTCCTAAGCATTTGTTTTTTTTTTATCCAATGCATTGTATATAGTTGAGGTTAGTTCAGCAATGGCATTGTGAGTGCCTAGTTCTCTCTAAATCCAAATTGGCTAGTACTAAGTATTTAATTATTTTCAATATAGTACATAAGTTGCTTTTTTGCGATCTTTTTAAAAAAAATTGCAATGTTTGAGACAAGAGATATAGGTCGATAATTTGATATTTCTTCGGAGATGCCTGATTTTAAAACGGGTGTTACGATAGATTTTTTATAAATGGAAGGGAATATTCCACTATTCAAACTAATATTTATAATGTGTGTAATTGGAAAGCTTAATAAATTGTTTTATTTTTTCAATAATTGAACTGTGACCTTACCAAATCCTGGTGCAGATCCACCTTTTAATTCATTTAAGTATAATATTTTTTACGTCATTTGTTGTTACCGGTTGGAAAACTGACAGATTATTTTGTTTAAGATATTCCTTCTTGTAATTATCTATTTTATACTTTTCATTGATCCGTGTAGCTAGATTTTGACCGACGTTAGCGAAATATTTATTAAAGGCATTAGCACATTTTATCGGTTTCCTTATGGTGTCGACAGTTTTTTCCGATGTAATTTTTTTAATTAGAGTTTTTTTAGTTTTTTCTACTATTTATTTCATTTATTGTTTTCTAAATATGTTCAACATTGTTTGGCCAGGTCAATTTTATTTTTTTAATAGTTTTATTTTAGTTATTTTTAATAAAGAGGTTAATTTGTTCCTATATTTTTTGTAATATGTAAATATTTTTTTTATCTCTTTTTAAAATTTCTTTGTCAGGCGATATAATTCTTATTATATTACGATCTAGTAATATAAATAGATTGCCTGAAAGATGCTTTACCACAGTTTTTACCAGACACACTTAGTTCAAAAGTAAAATTACTAATTAAACTAAATCCATTTTTTAAATTAGTGTATTCTTTTTTAATAAACAATTTGTCAAATAAGAGTAAAAAAAAATAGGAGGGCGCCACTGTTGTGCAAACGGCAATACAAAAAAAAATAACTCATGGTGCAAATGTAAAGGTGTTGAACCTAGAGTTTTATAAAAAGTTAAGAAGCATAAAATTTAAAAAAATATTTTTTCATTGCAATATAGATACCCACTGATCTCAAAATTAGAATTGCGTATAGGTAAATGAAGAATAACGATATTGTAATAAAATATAAAGCACAGTTTAGAAATTGCTCACATTTATTTAATACTAGCTTAAGTACCTTGCTTTGCTCGGGCTTTAAATCATGTCTCTAATTTTAGATCTGAATATATTTAACTCATTTTCAAAAATAGTAAAACTAAAGAGATACTATCAGTATCGCCCTGGTGTAAGACCACCATTCAGAATTGAAACGTTGCTTGAAATGGCTTTCGCCGTGTTTAGTAACCAGATCTGAATAGCCAGGTACTTCCCCACCTTTCTCTTCCCTATCTCCTTCCCCTCCCCACTACCTTCAGCCTCACAACATACCCCGATTGGGGATGCCATAGTCTCACTGGCTCCAGACGGGAGCAGTTGGGACTCTTGTGCGGTATTAACTATAAAAAAAAAAAAAAAACTCATCATTTGTGATTTTTCCTTTTTACCTGCTGTTAAATTCAAATTTATAAATTAAATGAAAGCAAATCACTTTGTAAGACACCATTTAATCAAATTTCTGTCATTAAGTTGAGTGCTTCAACGATTTTTTTTTTCTTTAAGAACAATTTTTTTTTAAATGTAATTAACAGTGTTCTATATTTTCAGTGTCATTGCACTTTTAAAGAATATTTGACAGCTAAATTGGTTTTGCCAGCCTACAAATTTTGTAGTTCAATTTTTAATATTTTCCACTCTTAATTGACAGACTATAGATACTAGTACGAGAACAGCCCGATTTTTTTCAAGTTATGAAAGAAATAGCAAATGATTTGTGGAGTGAGCCTGAACTCGTTGCACACAGTTTTAAAAATAAAAATATATTTACAATAAAGAGATTTTTGTTTAGTAGTAATGGTATTGAAATCTTAACATGTTTTAGATTATAGGTAAAAAAAATATCTATTAAATTCAAAAAATATTGCTTTTAACATGGGTGTTTTTTTTACCAAAAAAATTTCAAAATAAAACTTCTCAATGAATTTAAAATAAATAGTGATGTAAATAATATATGTTGTATCCCGACCTCAGCAGATGTCCATCCCTTCGTCGGGAGCCCTGGAAGGGGCCATCCTCGTAGCGGTAGGCCTTGCGGATCAACGGCGCACACGAGCACGACAGCTTGTTACCCATCACGCCGCGCTGACCACACTCTCCGCAGGTCACTATACCACCTGCAACAGGGTTGACACATGCTTAATATCACTTCACACTTCAATCAATACCTACACATCAAGCAATCATTTTGAAGTCAATATCTTGTTTGACTTTGACCACTATACCGCGTGGATTACACCACCAAGTCGCCATACCACCTACTACAGAAAACATGCATAAGGCCCGTTAGTATCCGCTCAAAAAGAAGAAGGAGAGATATGTAAATACAAATGTTAGAGGGAGCGCGCTAATATTAAAAACGACAATATTTTAGCGAAAATTGTAAAAAATTTTAAACACGACTCGTTTAAAACAGAGCAAAACTCTGTGATTTTTTTCATACATATAACTTGTATAATATCTGAAAAAAACATGTATGTAATCATTTTCGGAGCATACTTTGCGATTTTTTTCTATCATGGGAATTTCTTATAATTGCCATTTCGGTGTGGGAATAGATAATATCTTCAAGAATAGCTTACATTTTTTAAGAGCTTTAAAGCTTGTAGTGTTCAAGGTAATGTAATGAAATGGTAGAAATGCGGGAAGCCGGGCCTTATATCACTTCACACATATCAATCAATACCTGCACAGCAAGCACTTGAATATCAAGGAATCATTTTAAAATTAATATCTTGTTTGACTTTGACCACTAAACGGTGTGGACTAAACTTTTCGCAAGTCGCTATACCACCTGCAAAAGTATTAAAACATGCTTTATCAATATGCCGTATCACTTCACATATAAATCAATATGCGAAGTGATATTATTTCTATTGAAGAAAAATTTTACACATGTAAATTTTAAACTTAATACAAATATTTAAAATATTATATAAGAATGTCTAATGAAAAACTAAAATTAATATCTTCAGAAGATTTTTATCCGATTCAATTTTTATTTATTTATAAAGCTATTATTTCCCCTGTTGATAACCCTGCATTATTGCAATTGTTTTCGTTTCATATTCCTAATGAATTCCAAACGAAAAATATATTTCACTGCAAAAATTATATCAATACCAATTCGTTTATGAACTCCCTTACACTGCGTTTATGAACTTCCTTACCACGCATACACAACTTAGATAACCAATATTGTATTATATATTATATAACCTTAGATAGCAGATATTTTCAATATCTCCAAAAGAACTTCAAAAAACAAAAAAAACATTAAGAATATCACAGGAGACCAAAATTTCATTTATATTTTTACTCCAAATAATGTCAGAAATCACCGGCTAAAGTCAGTCAATTACGTCCCTTAACACCTGTATAAGTAAGATTTTTTTACATGTAATCTAATTGAGAATAATAATTTAAAGAAAGGTGAAAATAAAAATTACGCAATATTTGTGGGAGAGTACAATAATCGGTTATCGGCGGGTTACCTTGATCTTTCAGTGTTATCATGTACGTAGGAAAAATAAATAATAAGGAATTATTAACTACTAAACCAGAAGACGCTCTTCTGGCAAATTTAATTGCACCTGTAAAAGTCAACTTACTTAAACTAATCCCTTTATATTTCCCTGAAGATTCTCAGAAAAATATTTAAGATTGCAAATTTGGTCCAAGATTTTACTAATTTGATCGGGATATATTTTTTTCTATAAGTTCGGACATCTTATATTATTAGCTTAATTTTATAAATACGATTTTAATTTTAAATACGGTTGCATTTTCAATTGAAAACTAATTTAGGTGAACACCAAAATCAAAATATTCACATTATCACAAAATTAGCTGCCTATATTATTTCAAAAATTTAATAAGTCGTGATTTGAAGTATAGAAATAGGGCGAAACTGATAATTTCTGTCTTCAAGCTTTGAAAATAACATTTTAATGAACAGATCGCTTCCCCGTTATATACAAGTCTAAAACAATGCCATGTTAAAAAAAAAACTATTTTCAGAACACCGTTGCAAAAAACCTCTGTTCAAACCCATGTTTTTGAAAAAAAAATTGACACTTAAAAATGCATTAATACAATATTTACGAGTACATTGAAAAATACAATGAGACTCTATTTAAAAACATTTATTTTTTTAATTAATCAAAAATTGACATACTTAAATAGGCAACAAATGTTTTTCTCTACAAATTTAGATAAAGTCGTTTATACGAAAACTACGCTTTTGTCTAAAACTGGGGATGCGAAATATGAAAAAATTTATACTGAAAATGCGCAAAGGTGTTCAGTTCATAAATCAACTAAAAATATTATTTCAAAGAATTGACCACACATGTAAGTCTCAAAGTATCTCAAGACTTTTACGAATTTCAAAATTAGATCACCATTTAACATGTATTTCAATAATGGTTCAACCAAATTCACCTTTTTTAATCAATTCAACCGTCTCAGAACAGACATTATATAATTATTTTGAGTAACTTTCTAATAATAATTTGCAGTTCTGTGGACAGTATCTACAAAAACAAAATTTCATCTGAAACCTTAAGTTCTAAGTAAGCACTTAAATATCTACTTACTTCTTTATAAATACGACGCGACGATTCGACGATCGATCACATTTGAAAAAATAATGTTTACAGAATTCAGGTTCCGACGCTAATTTTTCGCCATGCGTCAGCTGATTATATTTTCGTTAAAACTTACTATTAATGCAAAATAATTTTTTGTCAATTGTAACATCGTATTAGATAATTTCTTAATATTTTTTTTTATAAAAGTAAGTAGTGAATAATCTACCATCATTATTTTCTCCGGGATAGCTTCATACATGCAGAGAAATGATATTTTTTATTGTCCCCATCGGTTACTGCGCCGCACGACTAGTTAAAACGGCCACCATCTTTAACCGGATCCGGAATGTAACAAACAAATTTACGAAAAGACAAAATGCAAAAAGACAAAGTAAATAATCTTATAACTTGTATACGCCGTATTTACGGCGTTTTGGTGAAAAATCACCTAAAGGGAGCTCTTCTTTACAAAAAAATTACGTATATATTTACGTATGGGCTCTTATCCATTTATGTACAAAGAGATACAGAAAACATAAATTGCCTGGCAAGTTCACTTCAGATAAACACTGTTTAAGTTTGTGAAAGACATGATTTTTACGCACATGATAAATGACACTATAAGGTTAAGCATTGATCTAGTGGCCGGCAATAAAATTTAAAATGGTTTTAGCAGCATATGTATGTGGTGAATACACAAAAGAGGTGTGTGGTATTTACTTGAGGTCCCGTGGTGTCACCACATCCCCTCGGCCCTGGAGAGCGAGTGGCCCCGGTTGAGGCTCTGCGAGCGCTGTGCGCCGTGCCTGTGGTGGTGGTGATGCTTAGAGCCTCCGTGCTGCAACAAAGCGAACCAGACTATATAATAATATGCAATATACATAAAGACTAACCGCGCGTTGCTAGCTCAATTTTTGTTGTTGCTTTTTTTATAAATCTAATAAACTACTTTTGTGGTTTCTCAGAAGGTAAAGTAGTGTGTCAGTAGGTAACTTGAAAATTCTCCAAAACGATGCGAGCTTGTAATAGGAAATGATATTACAACAGAGCTCTCAACGGCATGTTCATATCAGCTTCTACGCACAATTCAGTATCAGAAATAAATAAACTGATTAACTACAACTAATAGAATAATGTAAGTACGTATTATTTAATGTTAAACTCTTTAGTTTGCTGGTAAGTACTCAGCGATATTCGTTTCTTTTACAGAACGTGAAAATTAACTTCAAATATTTGATGAATTCTTCAAATTTTTTTAAATAACTCATCCTGAATGTGTTCTGTCACTGTTTACAAAAATATTCATCATTGATTATTTCTTTTTAGCAAGCAGTAAGGTGAAAAAACAACGCCTTATTTCCAATGTCCCAATATCCAGGCTTCAGAGGGAGGTGTGTTAATGTTTAGTATGCAGCTCATATTTTGTTGAGTTTGTGTAATTGTGTAGTGTATAATAAATGTTTATGAGTGATATTTTACAATTTTCACGGCGTATTTTTTTGTGTAACCCCAAGGATTCTTTCGAATTCAGGATATCACTTAGATATTAGGTTGATGCACATAAAATTTTCTTACTTGGATGCAGTGAAAACGCAGTAATATTTGGTATTGTTTGCAAGTTATTTATGTAAAGTACTTTGTATGCAAGTCTGTTTATTTACAGGTACATTGGGGTGAGATCTGCAACTGCAACTGCCCACCACTGCAGTAGTATGTTGCGCTTGCCCACGTACTGCGTGACAAGCCGGATCGTGAGAGACTCATTGAGGGAGACCTTTTGACTCTCTCGGAACATCGTCTTACACCGCAGTGGGAGGGAAATATTCGTACGTCCGTCACTCCTGGAATGAACTCCTGTCTGAAGCTTATGTAAAAAGTTCGTATTTAAATAGATACCCAAAATTCAGAAAATAAAATCAATTGGAAATACGCAAATCTAAGATTAATATATAATTTGTATGGAATATTATGGCAGTGAAGAAAAATTATTTAAGGTTTGCATTCGAAAAAATACTTTAAAAATTACTTTACGACAAGAACAACGTCGAATGAAATACAAGTAAAAGGTTGAATGCTGATATTTACTAATTTGCTAAATTAATTAATTTTATACGCAATGTCAATAAAAACATGCATTATAATAATTTGTAGCCAATGTAAAAGCCTTATGGACGTATTAAAGAGTAATAAATAAAATAAATTAGACCTACTCGTATTTAACCAATTTCCAGTTAATGTTTGCAAAACACGTTATAGATTTTAGAAGCAAGTGCCGAGTGTTTGAAACAGGAGCTTTAAGCTCCACGCCCAAACAAAGAACTCGTGTTAGCACGGAATCAACACAAACCTACCCGTGGCTATTTTAATGAGAATCGGTAGAAAATCATCGACGTGAACTAATCTGATGTACAATGTTCAAAATTGTCACGAATATAACATTTTTAGTCGGTATGATTTACATTTTAGTACTAAGGGGTATTTACTATAGATGCCACGAATATTCGACTACTATTCGGTATTCGCCTACTTTTTTGTATATTTGGTATTTGGCCGAATACCGAATACCAAATCATGAAAAAAACACATAATAAATAAAATATTTATTACAAACAAAAATTTTTATTTTAACAAAAAATCAGCATATTTTATAGTTAAAATCTGTAAGTTGTAAGTTATGATGAATGAAAACAATTTTTTCAGTATTTGTTGATAGCAAACGATTGCGCTTTTCCTCATAAATTATACCTGCTTCCGAAAATGGTCGCTCACTATATATACTGCTACCAGGAGATGATAAATAAATCTTACGAAATTTTGTTAGGCTTACTGCTTACTTTTGTTAGATACTGCTTTGTATTTGCAGACCACCACTTGTAAGGGTCTGCTGTCCGATCTAGACGAACAGTTTTCATGTAAAAATTAATTTCATTTGCGAAATGTAATTGATTTATGCATGAAAACTGCGAAATTTAGTGAAGTGAAAACTGTTTGCGAAATGTAGTGAAGTGTCGCCCAATCCAATAAATGCGAAACTGCTCGAGTTCGTTTATGACGCTTTTACGCATTAACCAACAAAAAGACTTTAAAAATTCATTCACCAATAGAAAGCTAAATTATATGCGAAGACCATAGTTTATATATGATGGCAAGCCCTGGCGTTATGAAATTATAAATATTAATATATTATATTTGTTATACGTTTTCTGTCGCTAACAAAAGCGAGTTTTTGCTAACGTCAGAAAAAAATCGTTTCCATGGAAACGATGTTGATATATTTGTGGGCTCTAAGCTGGTAGGTACTCAGCCCCCTGGTCAGCTACTGCTCCAGAAAATTCAAATATTAGAATATGTTTTGTTTTTTTGGACAAGCTTCTGTTTTGGAATAAATGTCAGATAAGAGTTCCTACATAAATATAATTGGTAACGATTATAAAGACTGAATAATAAATAGTGTAATTTTTTATTATATTAACAAACTTCCAAACAGTTAATTAAAAATTAACATCCGAAATGTTTGTAAGTGCATAAATTCCGAACCAATGAACGAAATTGGATAATTCTCTTTTTCTTTGAGCTATAGTTTTATGAAATTTAGGTGGCAGGCGAGATGTTTGAAAACTGAATGTAAAGGAGTGAATGTATGGAATTCGGGAGGGGGTGGGGGTGGGGAGGAGGGGGATAATTGATAAGTTCAACCGCTACAGTAATTTCCCGTAATACCATGCGAACGAAGCCGCGGGGAAAAGCTAGTATTCGATATTCGGCAAAATCACTATTCGTGGCGTCTCTAGTATTTGCTATTTATTTTCAACTCAGTAGCCAGCAGATATACAAATTTAAATTCTAAGAAGTCTTATCGTATCAGAAAATGCAAGTTTTTATATTAGTTCTAGTAGCTATTGTTCATATTGTTTATATTAGTTCTAGTAGCTATTGTTCATATTGTTTATATTAGTTCTAGTAGCTATTGTTCATATTGTTTACGTCCTAATCAAATAGATCAAAATTTCATTTACATTTTTTACTCAAAATAATGTTCACTGGTTTAAAGTCAATAAAGTAGGTCCTTTACACCCTGTATAGAAGATGAAGAAGCATATACTGTTTTACCTCCTGGCCTACAGGACTAAGTGTTCAATGGTCATTCCAATGGTGCGGACAGCTATCCTGTCTATCATATTGTCTTGAAAACTAATTAAAATTCTATTTTTTTTATTTATTTATTGAATTTAAGTCGTCACAAAATTTGAAAAACTTTGAAAAACAGTTTTATTGAATTCATATTTTCAATTGGTCACTATA
Source organism: Glyphotaelius pellucidus (assembly GCA_936435175.1). NCBI lineage: Eukaryota > Metazoa > Arthropoda > Insecta > Trichoptera > Limnephilidae > Glyphotaelius > Glyphotaelius pellucidus. Next base: position 24,550,063 of record OW386537.1, read on the forward strand.
AAAACAGAGAAGTCGGGGAACAACTACTAGCCTATTTACTGGTAAATTTCACGAAATCTCCAATCTTTTTAAAGAGACCCTTGTTTGAATGCACCAAAAAATATTTTGATTAATGATAATTTTGTTTCAGCTGAAGAATGAAAAAAGTAAATTGTTTAATTGAATCGCGAGTCTAAATTTAAATGTTTTCTACGCAGCCAGCATCTATTGACATTTTCGGTGTAAGAGGCGACTGTGGGTGGGTGAAACTAGTTCGAAAAACTTTTTCCAAACTTTCAGTACGGTAGAGGGCACAAATGTTTTCAAACGTACTCTTTAAAATGATTTGCTTGTAACTTGCCCTGATAAAAACTGTCAAATTTTGTTTCTACAGTGTCAAAGTAGGCCATGTGCATTTTGTGGACTCACATTTTAATCACATAGTAATTTTTTAATCGCATTTTTTTACATTAGCTCACACAAGAGGCCCTGAAGAAAATAATTCCCCTAAGGGCCTATGTCATCTTGGGGACGGTGTGTGGAGGGTATTTTTAGGAAAGGAATGAGAGGAATTTCTGGAAAGGAAAAGGTATGAGGAGTGGGTAGGAATTTGGGGCTCAGTGTTTCCAGGAGTATCAGACGTATGAATCTGATCCTCTGCAGTGCAATGCAATATTCCGAAAGAGTTCTGCAGGAGAGAATAAAAGTCAAACCTAAGTCAAAAGTCTCTCCCGATCCGGCCTGACACTCAATTGGTGGCCAGACGCATCCGCCGTCAAGACCCAGACAAATCTGACCTCATGAACTCGGGCACCTCTGTTAAATCAACAAACAAAGTGAACCACTTGGGGTGACCTGTAGCAAAGATGTTGGTTATTCAATAAAGGGTTCCTGGGTGGCGGTACCCAACCCGCCTCCCAAATTGAGCTTGTCTGGATTAGTTTACCAGGTAAGTTTCTCTTTTAATTAGACAATTTTCTCCACAGTTACCACGTTAAAAAGTTCAACGTAAGAAACTTTTTTTTTTGTTGTTTTGGTGTTAAAAATGTGCTATAATTAAAAATTATTATATTATGAGGTTCTTAAATAAGTCCAAAGAAAATCGCGAATTGTGAACTGTGCGAATGATATAGTGTGTAGTGGCCAGGGCCGGAAGTGGGTCGCAGTTAGTTTCCTATTCAAGCGTTGACCGTCTTATCCAGTGGCGTCGGTGAGAAGTGTCCGAGAATAAACCAGATTATGTAACCGGAAAGTAATTAGTTCTCGGACTTGTATAAGATCGGCCGGACTTTTGCCGGTTAGCGGAATGCCCGTATTATGCGGTCAGACGGCAAGAAACCTCAGCAGTTTTGCCGTAATGCATGAAAGTGCCTGACTAGTACCTAATTGACTTTTAACGATGCGTTCTGAATAGGAGAATGGGTTGTATTCTTTTTTTACTGGGGTCGATATAATTATGATGGTTTACTTTGAGCTTTAGATTGCAACAGGTAATGTTAGTTTTGCATTTTTGTCAGGTTCAAAATAATTCGGTAAAAGGCACAATACAATGGATTAATACACAGCAAATTTTTGTAGCTTTTTTGCAAAAGGTACATAAATTTGTTGTGCAATATTTAACAAAATTGTTTATACATATTTTATGTTTAATATATTGTTTGGTACAACATATAAAGGTGTCCCAAAATTAACGCAAGATTTGAATTCAATAGAAAACACAGTTTTAAGTTTTAGTCTTTCGATTGTTATTCTTTATTGATTAATAAAGTACATAGGAAAGGGTTATTTATGGAATTACACATAGGACAAATGACCTCCACGGCTCTACTGGCACAGATGCATTCTTTTGTCGAAATTTTCCATGACCATTCGGCATAAATGTGGTTTTAGGCAATTCACCCTGAAAAGAGTGCTTTGTGAGGCATAAATGTGGCTGAATTTCTTTGATGCAGCGTTTAATTTCCTCCTACAATGCGCGGGTGGTTGTGGGCTTGTTGCAGTAGACCTTTGACTCCAAATAACCTCTTAAAAATAAATCTTATGGTGGGGGCCAATTTTGATCACCGAAACGAGAGAGTATCCGACCAGAAATTGTCAGTAACTAGTAATTGAATTGTTTCGCGGGCTGTGTGTATCGTGTAACGCTCAATTTTTACTAACCCTAAACTCTCAGCTGTCAAATTTGTTTTTTTCAAGTTTGCCAACAATTTACTGCACAAATGGCAGTAAATTCAAATCTTGCGTTAATTTTGGGACACCTTTATAATATTTGCAAGGAGAGGCTGGGCCTAAATTGAACGTAGGCTGCTGATAGCGCAAGAAAGGATACCTGGAGGCGCTTTGTCGATGCCTTGGGTAAGCTTGTATATTCTACAAGTATGTAAGCTTGTATATTCTACAAGTAAAATGTTTTGACTGAATGCAAAACTGTGCAAACAAATAATATATCATTGTGATCATCCAAAATCCATTTTAATCAAAATATCACGTAGTGACTTTATTACGAACTTCTAATAATAAAAGTTATTAAATCACCAACACGAAATGGCAATACGTCATTTTAAACTAAAAGCTCTATCTGGAGGTACTTTATTTGCCTACCTGTATGTATACCCATAACTTTTTACATGTTGTTAGAGAGAAACATTATAATGGTTAGATTTTAATATTAAAAATGACTTAATTTATCAACAGAAGAATTTAAGAGGCATTTAAGTGTCACACATTACCCGCTTTTATATGTATGAATCACATGTTACTATTTACCTTTTCTATTATTTATCCGTAAATGTGTAGTTTGTGTCACATATGTATTGTGAATGGATGTCTGTATGTAATACACAATTTTAAAAAAAGATAAAAAAAAAAAAATTAAATAACCATTTATAGAGTGCAAAGGATGATGACCGTAGAAAATAATATAAAGTAGCATTACCAATGTCAATTATTTATTTCAGGATAGTGAGTGAGTGAGACCCACGTTATCAAATAATGCGAAAAAAGGTTATCTTAAATGAAAAATATTAAATAAAAAAAAAACAGCGATATGTGTCATCATACTCCTCGTACAAAAATTCTCACGTGATATTCTTCTAAAACTTCCTTCTCTTCTTCAAACCGTTTTCTCGGGAAACATAAGATGAAAGTGCATAACATTCGTTTTAGTTTTTACCAAGATGTTGATATATAGGAAGATGGAAAATTAATTAACTTTGAATATCAAGGTTTTGAGAAATTTGCTAAGAACAAGGCCACTATTGACCTAATGTTCTGCTAATGGAAACTTCTATTTTTTGGGAAACGTCATATCGCACAGAATTTTTTAAATTAACAATCGCCGGTGAGTGAAAATGCGCAACAACCGGCTTGAATAAAAAAATTGTTCAATTGGATTGATGTATTTGGCTTTTGTGCAAAATAAAATCTCGAATTTCTATATTGTGATACCTCGAAAGCTTTTCACCAAATCACAGGCGGTATTAAATTTTGTTGTAAATGAAAACTGTGGTGGGAATAGCCAGGCCGTAGATTTAAAATACTTTATGTAAAAATGCTTGTTTCCAAATCCCACCCGGGACAGAAATGCTTGATTTATTTATCATAACAATAAATAATGCAAATGGAAGTGTTATGAATCACATCCAGTTACCTAACTTCTTGTTATAGTAAATTAATTGTTAATAACATCTAAATAATAATAAAATATTTCCATAAAATATACAATACAACATATGCGGAAAATTTGACTAGCCAACTAGGAATGGATCCTGTTTTAGGCCAATCAAATTCACAATTTTAGTTCATATCATAATTTTGTATTACATTGTTTAATTAAATAACATATTATTTATGGAAGGAAAAAAGTGTTGCGATTGGATTCCTCATAGAAGCTTTAGTTAAATATATAATTTGTACTTATAAGAATAAGGATAAGCGAAGAAAAAAAATAAAATCATAAAATAAAAATTTAGTATTGAATGCTTATGTTTGACAATAGATAAAAGTTTGATTATTTAAATCGCTTGCAAATCCTGTGTCAAGATAGACTTGTTTAAATATTTTTATTTTAACGATGGTTTAATATTTTGTTTTAATGATGATTTTTAACAAAATTTATTTCGATAAGTTCGATAGGTAGGTAAATGTTTATGATATGTTGGATAAAAAATATTGATTATAACAATGGGGATAGAAAACTAATTAAATTAGTGATCGGCTAACAAATTAGTCTTCGTTTTTTCAAATCATTGGAATCAAATAAAATTTTGATTGTAAAAAGCGAGAACCACGTAAATATACTAATATAAATATAGACATTTTCCGTTTTTAATTGTGGGAGTGGGAGTTTTTAGAAAATTGCTAGAATAATTCTAAACCGGGAATGTTAGTCTTTCTTTTCAAAAAATAAAATAAATTCGGTTACAGGAAAATTGGTGCTTTCGACGGACTTATTGATTTGACTATGAACTTATTATGCACCCAATAAAATTACCAACCATTAAAAAACACGTTACGTAATAATTAAGAAATTAATGTAAGCCCAAATTTCTCGGCGAACTATTTCCTTCCCTCGTTCTTAAGACTCCGTTATCTCTTCCGCAGCAGTTGATTATTCCAATAACTACCTCCGTGGTCGAAGGGTTAGGCTCTCGTCTAGCAATTCGGAGGTCGCGGATTCAAATTTTATGTGATGAATTATTACAATTTGTTCATTGAAAATAATATATATTATATTTGTATCAAGTTCCATAGTGGAAGATACTCTCAGTATAGCTTTGATGTCAGACCGATTTAGAATTGAAACGTTACTTGAAGCCGTGTTTAAACTAAACAGTCAGGTAGTTTCCCACTTCCTCTGCCCCATCTCCTTCTCCTCCTCAATATATTCTGTCTCACAGCTCACTCCGAACCCCAATTGGGAATGGAAGGGTTCCAGACGGTTGGGAGCAATCGGGACTCTTGTATAGTATTCACATAAAAAAATATTTTATTAAATTTTTTAAATTAATTATAGATTAAATTAAAATGAAGATAATATTTGACGAAACATTAATAAAGTTAAAATTTTCGATAATCTCAGCACATTTTTTTAATATGCAGAAAGGTTGGTACATAAAAATATACTAAATTATGTCTTTCTTCGTTTTGCAGCAAATAGGAATCATTCGGCCTGAATATCATACATAATGAAAACGCCTCACCTATCGACAATACCTGTGCCCTATAATTAGACAGAACATGATGTCTGCCGTTACAATGTCAAGGTGAATGATCGTGTCGGAAGGCAGTTTCTCTGATTGTTGAGTTTATTTGATGTTATGAGTGTTGTGACTCAGTGCCCAGGCAGATAATATTCTGCATATTCATATATTCCACCGGTCACGCCTACATCACACACGCTATTCTATAATAGCAGAAAATAAATATGATACGCCATATTATGATATCACTGTCTGCACGGTTACAAACTTGTTCAGGTAACAGTGGTAATATACTAATCAGGTATTATGAATCAGATGTTAGGACGACTAATCGTCGAAAAAAAATCTCTTTGATATGCATTGATTTTGATGCATTTAGAATACTTTATAACTACGACACTTATTGCATTAAGAGAGTTAATCAGACACAACTGGAAATATGTCATTTTTAAATTAAATTCTAGACGTATCGACTCCTTCTTCATAAAATTATAAATTGATTTCGAAAGATTGTTATTTCATCTAGTAAAGATATGTTTTAAATTTTGAAAACAAAGTTTATTATTATTATTATTATAAGATTATATATACAGTTGGTCGTTTGCAGATTTTTAAAAAAATTTGTGATTAATTTATGTTTTTTGACACATAATTAATTAAAAATTATATATTATATATTTGCGCCACGTTCCAGAGTGGAAGATACTCTCAGTATTGCCTTGGTGTAAGTCCACAATTCAGAATTTAAGCGTTGCTTGAAATGTGTTTGGTGACCGTGTTTGGCGACCAGATCTAAATATGTAGATATTTCTCCACCTACATCTTCCCGTCACCTTCCCATCCTCGCTACCTTCAGCCTGACAACATACCCCAATTGGGGTCTCCATAATCTCACTTGCTTCAGTCGGGAGCAGCTGGGGCTCTTGTGAGGTATTCATATAAAAAAAATTATATTTAAAAAAAAAAAAAACTTTAAAAAATTTTAAACATAAAAAAATATCAGAAAATGGAATAACAATATTGTTTTAATAGGATGGGTGGTATTGTTTTTATATGAAAGTACATATAATTTGGAAATCCAAAGAACAATTTTTTTTTGTTAATTGTGAACAACAAAAATATGTTTTGACTTTAGACAGTCAAGATGTTAAGTCATAAATATGAAACGAAAAAACCAATATCAATGTGATTATTGTATTTTTATTATTTTAGTCTTGCAGTGCGAATCGAAACCGCAACGTCCCGACTCATGCATAAATCATTACGCCACGGAGGCCGTGCTGGATGGATTCCATTCACGGAGGCTTCTATTGCGCCGGTATGTCCATACGTGGATCCCATCTTCGTTATTTAATTTTCTTATCATTGATCATACTAAACATAAGTCAACACTATTCAGATACCTAAGTAATTCGTCTCTTCAGAAAAGCATATTCTTAACAACAAAAATTAAGTTGAGAACCGAATCTCAAAGCTAGTAGGCACTTAAAATCCATGATATTTTCATATATATTTGCAATAGTGTGCAAATACTTTCCGTAACTATGTTTTATTGATTCTTACAGTAGATATTAAAAAAAACTGTACATTTTCAGTGGATTCAGTGGTTGAGTGGGCATCGCGTTTGAGTCCCACCCGGGCGTCACGTATTCGATTCCTCGGCTGGCTTAGTCCTCCATTACGGCTCAAGCAACATTTTCGGCTCACTGTGGTGGTAGTAGGAGATTTTTAAACATTGTTGGGTTATTCGTAACCCGGAGATATTTGACTTTCTTTAAAAAAAAATATAAAATAAATAAATCATTTGTTAAATTCTATATAAATACTTTTTTATTAATAAGTGTTTTAAGATGACGGATATATGAAAGATAGAGGTTAAGAATGATGTGATCTGATTACCAAACACGACTGAAGCCATTTCAAACGACGTTAATTCTGAATGCTGGTCAGAGCAATACTGAGTGTATCTTTCAATCTGGAATGTGATGCAAATGTTCGTTCAGTGGATGAGTTGGTATCGCGTTTGGGTCCCACCCAGGCGTGTTCGGTTCCTCGACTGGCTAAGTCCTCCGTCAAGACACAAGTAACATTTTCTGCTTGCTGTGGTGGTGTTGGGAGATTTTCAAATATTGTCAGGTTTATTCGTAACCTGAGAATGTTTGTATATCTTTAAAAAAAAGTTATATATCTATATATGTAAATACTATATTTTACTTTAATTGAATAAATTTGAAATTAGTTGTGTAAATTGTGTAATGAACAGTAAAAAAAATATGGAATTTAAAAACCTGGAATGATGATTGATATTTAACATTGATATTACAAATACCAGAGACTAATACTAAATCTTAGGTTTCACATTTTTATTAAGTAGTACTTAGTATTTCAGATTTGTCGCAAAAACAAAAATTGCAATTCCTTCACTCTTGTTGGACAAGCTGATTGGAAGAAAACAGTCTTCCGAGGATTTTGTCTCAAGGATTTTGCTTTCATCAAATTGTTAAGCACCGGTTCGAAATTTTCAAAACACATTTTTTTGCAGAACGCTTCGTTTAACAATCGTAGTAAAATGATAGCCTTATAAAATAAAATAGGATATAATACAAATGAATAATTTGTTTACAATGAAAATCTCGCTTCAAAGAAAATACAATTACAAAGTTAATTAAAAATAATTTTTATTAATTACTGCTTTATCGATTTTACAGTGTCATATTGTTTAACAATCCATATTATGAACGAGAAAGATACATAAACTTTATTAAGAATGACAATAATAAATAATAAAAACCATACATAGTTTTTATAAAACGCCTTGTAAAGCTTGCAATGTACAATGTACAAGCGTCCTTAGGAAAACTGTACTTCAGAAAAAATATTTTTACTAAACACTCTTTCATAATTGAAATGATGAAAATTTTGTTCCTTTGGTGGAACAACGGTGTTCCTTTTAGTCTACGATAGGTAGTAGATAAACCAAAGCTTCATTATCATGATAAAAATATCGTTGCCGGATACATAAAAACAAATTATAAAAAATATTGGTAAAAATTTTTTTTTAACTTAACGAAAAAATCATCAATTGTGTTTTTTTAAACTTGTAGAATTCCACTTATTTATTTGTTTTAAATTTAAATTTAATTTAATAATGTTATTATTAATTTTTGCAAGTACTTTAGGTTTTATTTTTGTTATAGCTGTTTCGGCTTACAGTTTGAAAATTGTCTTATAAGTCGAAAGAGCTGTAAAAAAATTAAAATTAAAATACTTGCAGAACGTAATAATAACCTAATTAAATTTTAAATTATATTATAATTTTGTCTGAAAGCTGAAGAAGTTATCTATGATCTATGTTTGAAGACTCTCTAATCTCCAATCTCTGGTCAGCAGGAATTGGATAGAAAATCATCTATATATGGATGTATAAAGTATACTTAATATCTAAAAAACTAGAAGCATCGAACCACTTTCACACCGGAGACGTGGGCGTGCCGGCTATGTTTACAAACTATTAAAAATATTACATACCTACCCACTACCCATCATCATTATAAAATAGCTTGAATGTTTGAGACGTACGCACAAAAACGGAACTTTCACTCACTTTTCCACACTTGAAAAACATCAATCACTTAACTTCTGTAATAAAAACGTACAGCCGCTCAAAGCCGGCAACTGGGCTCATTGGAAGCATCAAGATCTCATCAAGTTACTTCGCCATCCATACATTATTATTTTAACTACCAATAGAGAAACCAAATCGTTTATACTCGTCGAACGTTTTTCTTTTTCCGCGGCACCCGAAACAAAACAAACATTCACAATATTTTGACGGACGGAAATAATCTCGCGTCGGGACGTCCACGTGTGAGCGTCGCCGGTGACGTCAGATGTCCGCGGCCACGTGACGGACTGGTGCGGGTGGTGAGATGCCGTTCCGGGCCGACACTGAGCGGGGACTTGGCTGACTAGGCTTACTAGCCAGGCGAGTCTGGTGACTCTACTTCTATGGTCATGGTGGTGACCATGCGTCAGTGATGAGTTCGTGTATTACAGGTTTACTCAAACTGATTTAATGTGCCCGAACAACTTTAATTAGTAGAAAATATCTATAATGGAGGAGAAAAACTAGAGTTTAAGTGGAGATGCTAACTCTTATTCATAAACAGATATCATCTAAGATGTCTACAATTTGCCGCCCCGGGAACCATTTATTGGATAACCGACACCTCTGCCATAGATCACCACAAATAGTTCGCTGCGTTTGGTAATTTAGCAGGGGTGCGCGGATTGAGGTTGGTCCAGGTCTTGACGGCCGATGCGTCTGCCCACCTGCCATGTGATGGGCAGGATCGAGATAGACTGATTGAGGGAGGTCTTTTATCCTCTCCAGACGGAATCTTGGACTACGGTTGGAGGGATGGATTCACAATTCATGACACTCACTCCTTCACTCCATGACACACTTACCTCAAGATTCCTAGTCCTTCACTCCATGACACACTTACCTCAAGATTCCTAGCCACCCCCCCATACATATTTCCTACCCAGAACTTCCTCTCCTTCCTTTCCTTAAAAAATGACATAGGCCCTGAGGGAATTTATTTTCCTCAGGGCCTACTGTGTGGAGCTAATGTAAAAAATAAAATGTCATGAGGATACGTCATTTAATCTATTTCAGAATACAATTTATTGTTATTTTGCTTTGTTTTCCGTTTCTGTCTCATTTTTTGTTTTATTTTTATTTCTGTCTCAATTTTTGTTTAATTGTAATATAATACATTTACGTTTTATTGTAAACAACATTTTATTTAAAACAAGAAAATTGTTTTCTCTGTTGAGATGGGTAGTATTGTTTAAAAACAAATAGTTTACTAATAGTCAACCAGCCAACCAATGTAAAATTTGAGTATTTATAGCCAGGCAAATCTGTTAATTTTAAGCTCGGCTTGAAACATAATCCGTATATTGGTCGTAAGCCTAGTTATCAAATATGCACAACTTTTTTTATAAAATTTCACAGAAAAAAAAAACACTTTTAAGAAAAGAAATATTTTTCATATTTCTAGACTCAAGCTGGATGTTACTATTTTTATATTTCTACGAGACCTTTATGAGGTGTTCCCAAAAGTGAAAAAAATTGCCTAAGGGGTTAACCGTAAATATTTTTTTTATTTTTTAAAAGATTGCATGGTCACAACATATGACCGACATAAACTTATTTATACTCTTTCCTATGCAGTAACATATATCTCGGAAAACGTGTTGATTTCCTCCGATTGATTCACAGCTGTTTACCTTTGGTATAATCACTGGTGCAGAATTGACAATGAGAAATGTTGCGTATTACTCGAGTTTACTCTTGGACTGATGTAAGTTCCTGAATTAATTTTTTTTTTTAGAATAACAAGTTATGTTTTCAAATATTAATCACACTTTAAAATTGACTTATTTAGATTAAACTTCTAAATTGAAAGTTTTACCTCAGTCTCTCGAAATATTTTTGCTTTTTTTTTGAGGTTTTATCTTTTTTTGCGTTAGCTCCACACGGGTGGCCCTGAGGAAAATAATTCCCTCAGGACTCTGTCACCTTTGAGGAGGCTGTGTGGAGGGTCTTATTAGAAAAGGAACCTTTGTCTCCTTTGAGGAGGCTGTGTGGAGGGTCTTATTAGAAAAGGAAGAAGAGGAAGTTTTGGAAAGGAAAAAAATGTGACGAAAATAGTCTCTAGGAGTAACCAACGTATGCATTCAACCCTGCCACTGTGGTGCAAAGTGATGTTCCGAGAGAGTCCTGCTGGAGCGATCAGAAGGTTCCCCTTAACCATTCTCTTCCGATCCGGCCTGCCAAGCAGCTAGTGGGCAGACGCATCCGCCGCCAAGATCCGGACAAACCTCAACACACAAACCCGGACACCTCTGCTAAGTCACCAAACGTAGCGAACCACATAGGGTGACCTGTGGTGCTGGTTATACAATAAATGGTTCCCGGGACGGTGGTGCCCATACCCGCCTCCCAATTTTAATTTTTGCGCCTTTTTTAGCTTTACTATGTTCTTTCTCGGTGTCATAACTCTACTTTGCTCTATTTCTTCTTGCTTCTATATATTTCTTTTCTCTACGCAGAAGCATAATATTATTATTTTTATTAATGTTATTATTATCGATATTATGGACAGCCCTGATTTCTGAAACTTAATTACCTATACCAACATCCATGTACCAACAAGAAATACTCAATCCAAAATTATTTTTAATTGCAAAACAATATCAGGACTGAGTCATTTAGCTACCCGCTCTCCCTAGATTGCATGCAGTTGGCAATAATTTCTCAGAAATAGTAAATATGTTAGAACTGCACAGAATATAGTTACAAACAGGCCATTATAACATCTCATTAGTAATAATCAATGTTAGCATAATACCTACTATTTTTTTGCATGGGTTCTTTATAATTTGATTAGCAAATTTTACTTCATGATTATGTACTACATTCTGTTCCACAAAATTACTAAACATATCCCATGATTGTAAAAGCTCGTATAGGCATAAATTTGTATAAATTTTTAATCCAAAATTATTATTAAATTTCTAACTGACATCGCTGAAAAAACAGAGCTAATTTGCGATACCTGCCCAGTCCATACCTGCAATACCGCGTAAGATCGAAAATTGATACAAGAAGTATCTCCTATCCTTATCCTATTTTCCTACTCCTCCTCTCCTTCTCACCTAAAATTAATTTTAAGTTGTAATAAAACTTCATCTCCAAGTAATTCTAACATAGGAGACCTTTTTGGCTTCACTTTATCTAATTTATAATAAATTATGTATCTCTACATTTGTATGTACTTACAAGCTGTTTGTCTCTTACAAATAAATAAATAAATACCATTCCAAACAAGGTAAATTTTTAAGCTAACAATAAATTCTTGAATTCAATGATTTGCAAATAAAATGTTGCAAATGTTGAATACATACGAGTATACTTGACTTTGCTCGATTCTCCGATTCTACTTGCCAACAAGTCACCTTTATTTATATATTTTTATTCCGCTCAAATATAATGCCACTGGGGTTATTTTTCACTAAAACGGCGCTCTACAAATTATCCAATTTTATTATTATTACTAGCTGGTACCCGGCATGCGTTGCAATGCCATTCAAAGAAATAAATTGATTCTCTCTGCATGTCCTTTCCCGTGCGTCCCCGTTGTTTTCCACCTTCCCCGCCTTCCTCCACCCTCGTCTCTCCGCGAACCCCACCTTCCCCCTGCCTTTCCTCCCTGCCGCTAAAATATATGAACTACACAAATTTTCATTGATACCGATTTCATAACGCCAGAGCTTACCATTATTTACAGCCTATGTTACTCGCTTATAATGTTGCTTTCTATTGGTGAAAGAATTTTTAAAATCGGTTTAGTGATTTAGACGTGAAAGCGTAACAAACAAACATACTCACTTTCGCATTTATAATATTAGTATAGATAACATTCTATATCTATAGAGAAAATTGATACAATTTTTTTTTTGGTTGTAACATATAATTAATAACGCTTTTATAATACATATGTACATCATTATTTGTTTTAGGTCAGGTCTTATGTAAATCTAGTGTATTATTTATCTACATTATTTAGCTATTTTATTGTGTATCACAGTATACTTATGTTCTCATGTATTACTTGAATGTTAAAACCATTTTATGGCGTTTGAATACATAAATAAATAATTAAACAAATAAGTCATATTGCATGCTCACTTAAACCTTCGCGAAGCATTGACCCGTCAATTATACTGCCGCCGTAGAATAAAGAAGAACATGAGAAATGCGATGTGGGCGTGTTTTGTGATCCAAAAGTGAGGTTACCTTCGATTTATATTTCAAATACAGAACTGTTTCAAAATCATAACCTAATTTTCATTTCGATCAAATGGAATAGAGCTATACGATATCAAGCAAGTGCAAGAGAGACTATTTGAGTGAAGTTATGTATAGTGTTATTTTTATTTATGACGGCTGCATTTTCTTTTTTATGGGTGAGCTGCACTGACAGCGGAGCCAAAAGCATCGTTTGTGTACAAATGTCTAGAAAAAATGTGTAGAAAATTAATTTTCCGTATTCTAAGAAACAAAATAGCTTCTCATTTTGAGTACAATGGGAATTATTAATTCCTGTTAAATGCATCATAAAAAAAAATCATGACTATATTTTAATGTCTTTTTAAGGTGATTACAGCACAAGAGTCCCAACTAATCCTGTTGGAGCCAGTGAGACTTTGGCATCCCCAATTGGGATATATATATTTTTTTATATTAACTCCAAACACGAGTCCCTGAGGAAAATAATTTCCCTCAGGGCCTGTGTCATTTTTGAAGATGCTGTGTGGAGGGTCTTGTTGAGGAGAGGAAGGAGTAAACATGGGTCTTGAAGAGACCCATGTTGTAGGAGGGAGGAAACACAGAGGCTGGCAAATCGTTCCACAGCCGAGCTGTTGAACTCAAGAACGAGTCGTAGAAACGGCCCGTTCTCATGGGACTGGTGTCAACCGTGTACAAATGTTGGGCGCGTGCTTGGCGTGTTTCCCGTTTAAGCACCGGTGCCGAGGGGATCAATGACGCTAGTTCCTCGGAGCATCTTCCATTTTAATAGACAGCATTTCCACCTATGCTCTAAAGATTGCAATCCGTTTTTTTAAGTTGGGAGAATCTATCAAACGGACCGCCCGTTTCTGCACAGAGTCTAAGGTTTTTTTTAGATATTTTGGAGCTCCAGACCAAAGGTGGCTGCCAAATTCAACCATGGGGCGCACTTGTGATTTGTACAGGGTTAGCAGTTGTGTACGATTAAATTATCTGCGGTGGCTACGGCCACGTAAATTAAAGTTAAAGTACGGCTATGTAGTGAGACTAAATGTAGTGGGAGGCAGGAGAAGGGGAAGGAAAAGGTGGGGAAATACCTGGCTATTCAGATCTTATCACTAAACACGGCTAAAGCCATTTCTGAATGTTGGTCTTACATCAGGTCAATATTGCGAGTATCTTCCATTCTGGATATTGGCAACGAGCCATCGCTCAGTCATAAAATGTTCGTGAAATGTAACTGGCTAATGGAATTGAGTAATACATTGAGTGAGTCTTCCGCTAAAGGTATTTTTTACTTAGCGTTTGCTAAGTTTTGTGACGAGCGGTCGTTAACGTCTTAAATTAAGGTGAACTACGTATCCGATACAATTTTTTGAAGGGATGTTATTTATGATCGTCTTTCATCGTCATCAGGGTTCTACCAGATAAGAAGAGACATCAATATAAAGAACGAGGGGCACCGCCATTAGAAGTTTATTCGTATGTTTACCATTAGGAAGCTTTGGGTTGGCAGGGCAGTAAGGCACAAGTCCGCGCTAATCTCAGCTATATATCGTGAGCAGTCAGGCCTACATTCCTACATCCCATATGCTGCGTAGACCAGCGGCAGATATATCACTGGACACAACCGAGGGAGATAAGGCGGGCCAGATCCTGCGTATTTTTCATTGAAGCAATCAGCGCGTGTAACCATATTATACGTGTAGCAAACGAAACATAATATATTTTACAACGTGAACCGTATTTTTTGATGCAAACTATGAATTTGAGCATATTATGCCACGGCCAATTTTTAGTTTGCAAGAGTTATGGAGCTTTGAAATGTCCGAAAAAAAAAAATCCGAAATCATAAAATAAGATTTGATAAAGTTGTTTATCGAAATTCTCGGGCGAAGCTGGATCAAAAAGAGACTATTTTATTTTTATTTCATCGATACATTAGTTAAGCCCCCTCCTTCCTCCGTTCCCCCTCCCCCCTCCCGGACTTCCCTCCCCCTCCTGCCTTCCCTCACTGTCACTACTCGCGTGCCACCTATTGTAAAAATTTTATGCAAATTTCATAACACCAGAATTCACAATTTTATCTGTATTCAAAAAAATTTCGCGGGCGAAGTTTTGTGTGCACAAAACTGTGCGCACAACAAATCACCAAGGTTTCATCGCAATCGGATGAACAGTATAGGAAATAACTTCAAAACGTCAGAGCCCACTATTATATATAGAAACCATCGCGGGCATGCGCACATCAAATTCCCAAGGTTTCATCGCAATCGGATGAATGGTTTAGGAAAGCATAAGGGACAAACAGAGAAACATTCTTTTTAATATATTAAGATTATTTGGTAATGTGAGCTTCGCTGGGTGCTTATCCATGATGGGGCCCCCATTTTACAATTTTCTAGCTTACATTTTATATATTGTTCCGTGCCATCTCTGAATCAACTCAACTCAACACCTCCTTGAAAAGTCATTAAAAGCTATGAAATTTTTTTTATATAAAAGTAGCCCATAAACTAATCTAACGTAGGTAACCTATTTAACCATTTTTTTAAATATATTTATATATCACTTTTAATGACTTTTCAAAGGAAGCTCTGAGTTGATTTCATTTGGAGTTGTCCGGTCACCAAATACGTACATTGGGTAACCTAACGTTCATTAAACAATTCTAGTTATCTTTTACAAATCATAAAAATCTCAGTAAGAGGAATTTACCACACCATTTCCCAGAGGGTGATCGGACAACTCAACCAAGTGATTCTGCATCACTCCTTTTGAATAGTCATGAAAAAAATACTAGGTTACACATAGCGAGGCTATAGGCTATTTTTTCATGACTTTTATTGGCTTTTCAAAGGGCTGACGAAATTCCATTTTGTTGAGTTGTTCCCATTAGATTAGACACCGTACAGCTCCAGTCTGACTCATTCCTTGCTTCATTTACATTCATCCATCGAGTCATCATCATCACCAAACAATACTAACAGCCTAACGATTGAATTTTAAATTTAAGAATCCGGCTAAGAATAAAACTCTGACGCCGCGTCTTACGCAAAACCATTTTCGTATATGGAGTTTGTATACTAATCTACTTTTGTAATATAACCGAATTAAAGCAATGCCGCTAGCGTTACAGCTAGCGTGAGTAGGCGTAAGTACTATTGGATTTGTAATTTCGTGAATCTCTCTGGATATGGCAAGATTGACGATATTATGATTGTTATGTAACTGGCAGTTGTGAATAATAATACCACACGTCTATATATTAAACATGTCATTGCGTGTCGTGGTTACTTTATCCCGGTGACTAGCTATCATTGGATCCCAGTTGATCCGATGATTCCGCTATTTTTGGAACCAGCTCCTTTCGGGTTTATAAAATGGTCAAAACCGCCTGCAGGGCCTAGCAGCAAAAACCTGCGGAGCGGGTTTTTAAATGCTAGTACAAACTATTCTGTTATTTCGACCCGACAATAATGTGATTCATCGAAGTTAAGACGTCTTCGTCAGGCGTCCCCAACTTCTTCTACCGTTCACTTTCACCTCGAAAAATCTCCTTATAATCCTTCCTTTATCAATTCATAACATGTGTCATAATACAAAACCTAGAGCTTTTATTCCCACATTGACTCACCCCTGATACATTTTCTTGAACATTAGAAACACACAGTATTTCATTACATTAAAGTTACCTACATTATTTCGTGGCTTGTGTTATGAAAGCTTCCTGAACTGTGTGGGCGAAAAGGCATTTCGATTTCATTAGGAAACATAACGTCATGTATATAATGCGATAATGAGAAAATAGTACTTCCGTTACAAATTGAAGCTAACCCCCCTTAACTATCAATTTCAATTAGGAGGCTCCCTATTGGTGTACTGCGCCATAAGTCATGAGGCGAATATTGGATACTTGACACACCCTGTATGCACTCGTTCCAGCGTACAGGGTGATCCAAGAAATATATCTTTTAGGAGATTATTCACAGTTTAACAGTTTGGAAAAGTAATTTTTTACTCCGTTCGACCAAATTTTAATATTATGTTTTCTAAACCCCCTGGTAGAATCTGTTATTTTTGCGAAACCGATTTCTTTATTGAAGTGTGCAAAGTATGAATAAGAAAGCACCATGTTTAATTTTTACAGACATGCTTACTTCAATAGATCCATAGATCTTGATTGACGTGACGTTTCCAGCAGAAAATAATTGCGTTAATCTTGATATGAAGCCAGATGCAGTTTTATAAAGAATCACACCAGAGCTCGAAATAACCGTTCGAAAATATAATCCACAATAAAAGCATATAAATTTGTTACAGACCACTTTAATTTTATTTTATTCACCACCGGTTTCGGAAAAATTAGAATATTATTTAGAACTAGCAGTTAAAAACCTGCTCCTTAGGTTTTTGCTACTAGGCCCTGCGGGCGGCTTTTGGTTTGATTTTGGCCCAGTTTAAGTGTTCGTGACCATTATATAAATCCGATTGTAACTGGTTCCAAAAATAACTGGTTCCTCGGATCCAGTGACAGCTAGTCACCGGGATAAAGTAACCGCAACAGGCAATGACATCATATATAATATATGGTATTAACTGCTAGTTTAATCATCCCATCCACCCCTCCATAACCGAGTGGTACCGTGAAAGTACTAATTAAATAGTACTTATGCCTGCCAGCCAACGCTCCTCACGCTAGCTGTTAACGTAAGTGGTGCCATTTTGACATTGATTTTATTCTATTTACTTTTATGAAAGTCGATTTTAACAAACTCCACGTACGAAAAAAATTTGCGAAAGGCGCGGCGTCAGAGATGAACTCGAAGCCGGGTTCTTAAATTTCAACTTATTAATACTTTCAGATATTGGTTCTAATATTCTCCTGACGAAGGAAGGGCTTTTCCGAAACCAGTAGAGTTTAAATAAAATAAAATAAAATTAAAGTGGTCTGTAAGAAATTATATATTTTTTTTAAATTATGCCAGCCACAAAGTTAATGCTTTTTACAAATGTAAAAAAACACAAACATTTGAGATCGGTTTATAATTCATTTATTCGCATTTTTTTAATGTGAATTTTGTATAAGTATCCCAACTGTCTGAAGCCAGTGAGGCTATGGCGGTGGGTGAGCGTAAGAAACTAGAGGAAGGAGGGTGTAAACATTGTTGAGCTTATTACCAACAAGGTGGCAATTTTATACAATCAACCAATGTCAAATAATTATTCAATGAGCAGGTTCCTATCGTGAATCTAAAACTCATTTTATTTAGTATAACATTCCGTCGATGGTAGAATATACCCACGTTGAGCCACGAATCTATAAATAATGCCGAATCTAAAAATAATACCTTTATTATATTGGGATTAGGAAATATGGAGATAATAAATTTAAACGGAATATGGACTATAAAAGTTTAGAATGTGAATAGGTCGGGGCGACATATGCATATATAATGCAGTATATTTATGTTCATCTTCTCACAGAAATAGACAAAGTAAACAATTTGTTTGAGGCGATCGATGTGCCATGAATAAATGCATACCAGATGACTAGATGATTAGATATCAATACGAGTAGGAGGGCATCGTCGAAACATTTCAATATTCACTATGAAATATTATTCGAGTCCCAATCAATGAAAAATGTTTTTGAATCAAACATTTTTTTGAAAAAGTTAACAACTTGAAACCTCCCTGAACTTTATTATCAATATACGTTTACCAGATCTGAATAGTCAGTTACTTTCCTCTTCCTCTTTCCCATCTTCTTCCCCTCAACACTACATTCAGTCTCACAACATACCCCACTTGCGGAAGCCATGGTCTCACTAGGGAGCAGTTGTGGCTCTCTTGTGCGGTTTTCACATTGAAAAAAATCTGTATTAGTTGGAAAGAGATTAACTCTCTCGAACCCGAACTACCAGTACCTAATCATTTAAAAGTAACATCATTATTTCAACATCGTAAATAATTTTTAAATAATAAAAAAAAAAAATTAAAACAATTCAGTTCTAAACCTTGACGGGCCCTGAAGTAATAAACATCGTTTATCGTGGATTTGCATCTGCGGATGAGAATGAGCTGCTTGCATTTTTTTTAATTATTATTATTTTTTGTTTTTGGAAGGATTTATATTATGATTGCGATAAATGTCGATCGTATTTTTTTTTAATAATATGATTTTTTTCAATAAAACGTTTTCTTTTAAATGGTTTGAACAACATTTGGGTTCCTACCTACCTATATTATGAATTACAGTTTGTCAAACAAGAGTAGAAAACATAGGAGGGCGCCGCTGTTGTTCAAATGAATACTAAAAATATAACTAACGGTGGAAATGGAAAGCTGTGTAACCTACATTTTTTTTAAATTAAAAAGGCATAAAAGCGAACAAAAATTTTTTTCATTGCAATATAGATACCCACTGATCTCAAAATTAGAATTGCATATAGGTTTATTATTATTATACCTTTGCAATTTTGTGTTAACATAATGAATAATAACGATATTATAATAAAATATAAAGCACAGTTTAGAAATTGCTCAAATTTATTTAATACTAGCTTAAGTACCTAGCGTTGCCCGGGCTTTAGATCATGTCTCTAATTTTAGATCTGTATATATTTAATTCATTCATAAAAGTAGTGTAACTAAACTCACCATTAGTGATTCTCCCTTTCTCCTTTTTTACTGTTAAATTCAATTTTTTGTTAAATTTAATGAAAGCAAATCAATTTTGTAAATCACCATTTAATCAAATTTATGTCATTGTAGGCATCAACAGCAGTGATTCTTTGATTTTTTTTAAGAACAAAAAATGTTTTTTAAAATGTGGTTTGCAGTGGTCTATACATTCAGTGTCATTGCGTTTTAAAAGAATATTTGACACTTAAATTGGTGTTGCCAGCCCTCAAATTTTGTAGTTCCGTTTTTAATATTTTCTACTCTTAATTGACTACCTATACGTTAAAGCAACGCGTAAGTAAGTACTAGCTTAAATCGTCATATTCATTATCATTTTTAAAACCCAAACCTTAGAGGAATGAATTTCATAACGTTGAATTACGATCTAAAAATGAAATTATTTTTTTTTTAGAGTTTCACATTCCCATGCAAGAAGCGCATTGTCCCAAAAAGGAAGGCTGTGCTTGTTATTTTCCCACTGCCCACCACATAACCTCTCCTAGAATGGTCAAATAGCACACTGGTTTTGCAACTCTTCTCTAATGCTATAAACTAAAAACGAATGCCTCATTTCAATAGCGTAAAATGCATTTACTAAAAAACATTCATATAATACTGCCACGATTCAATACACAAAATGGTTTTCTGTAAGGTATCTTATGTATAGTATCAATATGGTAAAATGCTGTTTTATCAGCGGGCTCGTAAAAATACCATAAAAATATTGTGCGTTTTATGGTTCGTATTTGTAAATTGCAGAAATTTAAATACCAGTATCGTATACAGTAAACGAATTGAAAAGAGGCACTTTTTACCCACTCAGTCTACAAGGAAAGACTGTAAATACGCGATTATTTCGCGGTTTTTACGATGTTTTCAAAATCGAATAACGCTGTGAAAATTTGAATAATTTGCTCCGGTTACCAAAACGTTAATGCATATCCTCGTGTAAAATTCGGGAACAGGCCGCTAACAATAACAGTCCTTATACAGATGGCGATAAGGCTTCAATTCCCTGTTTTCGCCTGTTTTGATTTATTCACGAAAAAACATCGCCAAAAACGTATTTAATTTTAATTTGAGAAGAAATACTTTAATTTTTGAGATAATTTTCAGAATTTAATTTTCCACATTATACAATAAAACCATAACCAAAAACTAGTTTGTAAGTAGGAGATGTTGAACTCATAGACCTGGTACTTTATTTTTTTTTCTTGGATTTTAAAAAGAATGAACAAAACATCAGTAGTATTCAATTAATGCACCTAAAATATTATATTATTTTTTAATGTATCCATAATCAATATAATCAACAATAGCGGCGCCCGCGAGTGCATATCTAAGTATGCCGATCTGTACCGGACCTAAACCCAACCTAAAACCCAGAGGTTTGTCCATAATAAATGTAATCAACAACGGCGACTCACCGACTACGTAGATTGATATTTCGATCTGTACAGTACATAAAAAAATCTTGCAAATCTGTTTTCATTTGCTTTATCGTTTTCATAATAACATTAAGTCAAGTCTCAAAATACATACAGCCCCCCTTATTTGGTAACTTAAACATCTAATGACATATTCCTTTACCCGCTGGAGATTCATTATTAAGGAATTATCATTAATCAGTGTCGTTAACTAATGAAGGCGTCGCGGCATCATGTTGCTTGGATTTGTCCGGGACAGGAATAATAGCGAGTCTTTCAGGGGAAGCCGAAAAAATATAACGTGGATTAGTAGTGCTTTCAAATTTTGTTCAAATTTATCACCTTACTTTTAAGAAGCCATAAAAGCTTTACAAAATAGCTCAGCAATTGATGACTTGTGTTGGGAAGTGGTTATGTTACACATAGCTTAAGGGGGGAGTCTGGTCCAGCCGATTTTTTTCAATTTTTTTTTTACTAAATTTATGTTAATTGAAAGGGTACATATGAACAAGAAAAAATACTATTGAAAGTTTAATTTTAATATGTACTTATATATATATATATATATATAGCGGCCGCAAGCGGAGGGTCCGACAAAATCGACTGGAATCCTGGAGTCCTTGGAAATCATTTGAAAAATAAAATTTACAAAAAATCGTTATTCTATTATTGTAGAATGCGCATGAACCACACTTTGCAAAAAAAAGTTGTTGATTGCAAAAATGGCAGACATAAAATAAAATGTATGGAAAAAACGATCGTAATTTGTAATTACTTTGTTCTATAATAATAATGTTTTCGTAATTCGAGGTTCATCCGCATACAAATTTAATTTTATTTAATTTAAAATTTTAATGATGTGCATTCCAGCCAACTTGAAAACTGTCGTTTTGAGAAAAACGCTTGTAACCGGTCAGCTTCGTTTTTCAGTCTACCTGCTTGGCGCGTACCGCTCCCAACTCTATTGAAACATCGAATTTGATGCTATAACTTTGGGAATGTATTCTTCACATGTACTGGAAGATTTTAAGGCAATAAAAAAAGACGATTTTTTGGATCGACTGGACCAGACTCGCCTCTTAAGATAAGGTGCTGATCCAAACGAAGTTAAGGCAATGCAACTGAACGGTTTAATACTAAATTTGTTTTATTTTGATCCCAACTAACCACATTTGTCTACTACATAACAAAACCAATTTATTAAATGCCATTTTTGGCATCCTAGACAACTCATATACATATTAGGCCTATTTTAGTTACAAAATTGTTGAAATGCTCATTCTTTAAAAAAGAACTACTTTACCAAAATTAGAAAAATGAAAATAATATTTTTAAAGAGACCCTTTTATATCAATGCTTTTTGCCTCCATATCTGTGAGAAATAGAGGCAAAAACCCTCTAATACATCATGAGAAGGGAGAAGAAGATAAAAATGATCGTAAGGGAGTTTGATACTAATTAGTGATTAATTAAACACGCGCAAACGATCCAAGCCCAGTAAACATAGAAAATTTCATTCATAAATGATGATCGTTACTGTATCTACCTACAGTTTAAATGTCAAACTGTTAAGGGCGGTTGGCAGCTAGTTACGCCCCCTTCTGCCCACACCTTGTTCCTATTACCTTCCTACTCAGTACTTTTCGCATTCAAAATAGAGTTCATTTCTGTCTACTTTTTACTACCTCCTGGTATTCAAAATTGCTTTATCTATTTAACGTAATAATAGCTGTTACCGTACATTATTACTTACTTATAAATCACAGCATTTCAATTTATATAATAATTCTATCAGCGCATATTTTCAGTCAAGTTAGGATGAGAAGTAAATTAGAATTTGACTGTTTTGTTGTCCTGACGCCCATCCTTTGATGCCCGGGCGGCTACCCAGAGTATCCAACCTTAGATCCGCAAACTCGTTTATGTGTTTTAAAGTCATATAATCGCATAAATCACCTATGTAATACTAATCTTCTCATTATCATTTAATTAAACGAAGACAATATTAGCGAAACTCAATCGAAAATCTGAAACAGAAAAATCAGAAAAAGATAGGTCACATCTGGGACTCGAACCCAGGATCTTCGGCTTTCCGGGCCGCAGCTCGGACCACTGAGCGAATGTTTCCCTATCCGATCCTGTCATTTTTAACTGTATTGTGCTTCGACTAAGAACTACCAACACTCTTCAATTCCTATTATTTATTAGTTTCAGAGAAAAAAATGTTTATAAATTTTGTGTAATTTTGTAAAATGTTGTATATTTTTTTTTGTATGTTCAGAATGTTTAAGTGTGACGAGCCTGTTGAGAACATTGGATAACTTACCTTGCTTTTTGAAACATAATACTATAACATTTTTATGAAAATTTATTACAGATTAAACAATCTTACAAGCAATATCAAAGCAAACAAAATTACTTTTACCATGCAGTGAAACATTGTGGAAATATCAAGGAATAAAGTGGTGAAGTAGTGAATATTAAGCGTGTAAAATTTAATTCATGAAATACTTTTTGTTATTTTAACAAACCTTTAAGATTGATAATTTTTAATATAAGTAAATATCTACATGTACGAAGAAGTTTAATATTGAAGATAAAGCAGCCATAAATAGTCAATTGATGACTTAAAGCATATACAGGTAGATGGCAGTCATTTATAACCATTATTTATTATTATTAGACAACTTTACAAAATCGCAGATTTACGTGTTCGTTTAAAAAAACAAGCTTATTTATACACTTATACAATACACAGAGAAAAATTAACTAATTTAGTTGTTTTATATTCAAGGGTGAATACGATTTGAAGATGTGCATGAAAATATTGAAGACGTGTTATATTATGCAGACATGGTGAGGGGGAGCTGAATTAGTAAATGTGAAGGATCAGGTTAAAACGGACATAATTCACAAAACACGAACTCGTACGACGTGGAAGGAGTTACAACAGAGTGAGTTAAGACAATATGATATACGAACCTCCAAATTATTCCAATTTTGCGCAGATATTTTGGCAGCTTCAACGCTTCCCTTTGCTCCCATTGTGAGACGGTTATTTTAAATTCGCCTTCGTGGTGGAATAATCAACTGAATTTTTCAGACGACGAATTAATGTCACGATGATCGCGAAAGCTTTAAGCAATTTGGTTTTAATATAATACAAAACACTACTCGGCGAATAATTATTTATTTATTTTTCTGCTTATAAAACTACGATATAAGCTGGTCTACCGTATCCTTTTTAGGTCAACATTGAAAAGGATCATTTCAGCGAGAAAATGATAATAGAGAAAGATATAAACATTCTATAGAATACGGTGAAGTATGATTTATGATAGGTACCGCGACATGAATATTATTGAAAATCAAATTATTACAACCTTCTCTCAGGATATACAAAAATAGTTTTCAATTAAAGACTTTTCCAGGATACGTACCTAATGTAATCAAAGGTGTGCCGGAACGTGGAATGGAAAATCCAATCCTGTCCGTGTGCAATGCTTATTTAAAATATCAATCAATCAATCATTAAAAAATCACCACAAGTATTTATATGAATAGTTATTTTTGGACTGAAACGGGGAGGATAAGAATTTGTTTAGAATAAATTTGTTTGTATTACCGATATCCCAAATGTAAAAACGTTATTTATATTTATGAATCAATGTCCTAGTCATGTAGGACGTCATTTTTGTTGTGAATCTTCATCTTACTTTCAGGATCCTGGGCTAACGTTTTAAATGAGAACTATAATCAATTATTATTGGTGAACAACTCGACATTTTAAAGAAGCATCTCGAGCAAAACTCGTGGGCTTAAAATCGTTTTGTCTACAACTAGAAAAAGCTTTTAGCGTTAGGACATTTGGGTGTACAGAGTACAGTGTACGGTGTAGAGAGCAGAGTACAGCGTGCGATGCAAGGTACTGGAACCAGGCCGCAGTTAGCTCGCACCGGCCTCACAGATGCCCAGACAACTACCCCAGCCTCCCTTGGACCGAATCCGCAATTTACACTCGGCTGATCGCCAAATCACAACACGTTATACTCATTGGGATACACACATTAGGCTCTTGTTGACTGAATGTTAACTGGGCGTTGTTGAACGTCCTAACTCGAGGAAGTATTTAGACTATTTTTCACATTAATTATTAATATTTTTCTATTTATTCGCGGATCACCGGATCGACTGCCTTATCAGAACCCTGTTTTTCCGACGAATTTTCATTTGCATGTTCGACAAGGCCCGGTATTAGTAAAATAATTCGTGTTGACACGGAGCAATGAATAAATAATGCGTGGGTACGATATTTTTTATCTCGGCACCAGATAGCGATCTTTCGTTGCGAAATTATGACGAGAACGCGGCTGAAACACTGAATTCCTTTTGAGCACTCACAGATATTTTAAAAGGGCACGCGTAAACGATTTTATTATAAAACTGGTAAAAGCCTCTGTGAAGCGAACACCAGTGTAGGTTGGTTTGTAATCACTAGGTTCGGTAACGTCGCACCCCTGCAGAGAAGGGAGGGTGCTCATCCATCCCTCTCTACCGTCGGCCCAAGGGAGAAGACAGTGCCGTCACTGCCGCCTGGTGGCTCTTCCTCAAACTAACTGCCTGTCAAACATGGCCGGCGGAACTCAAATCTCTTAAGGAAAAACGATTTTGCAATCACATTGCCACCGCCTTCACATTTCACGACACATGGAACATTATAACTAAGAAACCGTTTATTTCGATGAGTCGTTCACGTTTCAGACCTTTTAATAAACTAATATGTGGGCCGGTAGCTGATGGAGATCACACTGCGCATGTGCGACTGTCCGTGGATTCGATTTTGGTCCAGCGTGTTGGAATCTGTGTGTCGCGACGCTCCAGATAGGTTTTACGTTCTACAAAAAGTACTCAAACTTTTTGATAAACACGCTTCGAGTTTGGAGGGTCTACACACTAATCACCTTACTTTGCACTTACGATCCGGCCCTGATTTTAAAGGATTGTAATTTTTAAAAAAAATTAAAAAACATCAACAACTTGAGTAGTTATTATAATTACATAAAAAAAATCTGATTTGTGGTGAATCCATTCTAAACAACATATTCAAAATGTTTGCAGAATTCAGAATCAGTGCAACATAGAAATATGAATTCAAATTCAATATACGATTTACTCTCTGTAATGGACGTGATTACTACCTAATTATTATGCAATACATACGCTCGGCTACGTAAAGCTCATTGGTAAACCTTGTTAGGTTTCTCACTGAAGTCGAAAAATTATCATTGACACTCGACGAAAATACCAAAGAGAAAATAAATAAGCAAGTTATTGAAAAACCAGCATTCGTAAAGTGACGATTAGTTATTATTTAAATTAAGAAGTTATTTCATTGAATTAAAGATAAATTAATTACAAAATATTTCTAGCCCTGCCTCGTTTAAAAACAGTACGAATGCACCACAATGTTTTATCGTTACAAGTCTATTAATTTTGAGCTGAGCATCAAACACGACCCTTTTACATCAAATCGTTTTACTAGACTACAAGTGGTTTGAACAGAGGCTTATTTTCTCTCAGGGAATTCAAATTTCAAAGCAAATTTTGCCGGAAAACCGTAAATCTCAAACACACCGACACCAAAAATTCGTTCAGATAAAAGACAATCGCTAAAAAGGACAGTACCTATCAAAGTCTTATTAAATTATTTTGATTGCCTTTATTTGCATAGAGTATTTTTTATTCGGCGTTCTTATTTAGCCTGGCTGTATTCAATATTTATTTTCAGCGGTCAGGCTGTAACTGAAATAGGTACAGATCTGCGCAGCATCATGTATCCTTCTCTGTACTAAGGCCCGTTTGAACACGGTAGGTAAGTACTCCCACACAATTCAGGGAATTAAGAGAGAAAATGAAAGAATATTCTCGAATGCACGAAGCCCTGGGCGATTTGTAAAAAATAATGTTTGCAAAATGTTATATTTTAAAAATTATTTGTCTTGGAGATTTAGATCTAAATGTTTTATATGAACATTAAATCACGAAAAAAAAAGGTGAGCACTATTTTTGTGGCATTTGTTAAAAAATGGTTGAAACAATATACAGGGTGTTAAGCGACGTACTTGAATTACTTTAACCAATGATGCCTGACATTATTAAATTTGGAGTAAATAATTAAAATGAAATTTTGGTCTCCGCTGACATTTTTTTTCAACAAAAAACATAAAAAATCACTTGTTATTGGACAGTTGGGGTCGGGGTGAGGGGATGGTTGGTAAATCGGCTGAGCGACCAGTGTCGAAATGTGGAAAAAATTTTTTGTTATTTTGAAGAATTTGAAAATTAAAGACTTCGAAAAAGTCACCGATGTCAGGAATCACTAGTCACATTTATAGGATTTGAAAGGTATGCTTTTGATTCGCAAGAAATTTTTGAGACAGAGAATTTTGTTCTTACGAGCATATTTTTCTGGAAAATGTCGAACCTAGTTTTTTCTCGCGAAACAAACGCTAGCATATTTCTTCACTATTTTTGTAATCGTCAATGATCAATCTTGATTTATTTAATTTTGCAATAATTATTGAATGAATTTTTGGATCAGTAAGTTTGTAAGACCTGTTCCCGCTGCAACGTGAGAACATTTTGTTTTTCCATAAATGGGCGATGCCAACCTGGGTGTTGCGGTAAGTGAACCTTAACAAAATGACTAAACAACGACCCTCGGAATAATAAAAAACCTAAATATATCATAAATTGAAGGTTCGTTCGACATTGCCACATTTATTAAACAGAAATATCATCGAAATGATAATATAATGTACCTATCTATTATTTAATCCTTTTTCCATTTTTATTTTGTTTGAAAATACTGTCTGTCAAATAAGAGTAGAAAATATTAAAAATTGAATTACAAAATTTGTAGACTGGCAACACCAATTTAACTGTCAAATATTATTTTAAAATCCAATGACACTGATTGTACAGAACACAGTGAACCACATTAAAAAAAAATTGTTCGTAAAGAAAAAAAATTAAAATAGAAGAAGCACTGGTGTTAAGGTACCTACTTAATGACATAAATTTGATTAAATAGTGTTTTACAAAGTGATTTACTTTAATTTAATTTAACATAAATTTGAATTTAACAGTAGATAGAAAGAAAGAATCACTAATGGTGAGTTGGTTACACTGTTTTTAGATCAGAATGAGTTAAATATATTCAGATCTAAAAACAGCACAGCTCGGCTGTGGAACGATTTGCCGGCCTCTGTGTTTCCTCCCTCCTACAACATGGGTCTCTTCAAGACCCATGTTCACTACTTCCTCCCCTCAAAAAGACCCTCCACACAGCATCTTCAAAGATGACATAGGCCTTGAGAGAAATTATTTTTCTCATGGCCTCCTGCGTGGAGTTAATGTAAAAAAATATATATTAAAAAATCTAAAATTAGAGACATGATCTAAAGCCCGGGTAACGCTGGTTACTTAAGCTACTATTAAATTAATGTGAGCAATTTCTAAGCTTTATATTTTACTATAATATCGTTATTTTTAAATATGTTAACACAAAATTGCAAAGGTAGATATAATAATAATATACCTATATGCAATTCTAATTTTGAGATCAGTGGGTATCTACATTGCAATGAAAAAAAAATTCGCTTAATATGCCTTTCTAATTTTTTATAAAAATTTAGGTTACACAGCAATAACAGTGGCGCCCTCTTGTATTTTCTACTCTTATTTGAGAAACAGTACGTAATTTTATTTCATAATATATTATATTATGAAATAAAATTTGGGAGGCGGGAATGGGTACCGCCGCCCCGGGAACCTTTATTGGATAACCAACACCTCTGCCATAGGTCACCCCAAGTGGTTCGCTATGTTTGGTGATTTAGCAGGGGTGCCCGGGTTCATGGGGTGAAGTTTGTCTAATTCTTGGAGGCGGATGACCAGGACACACTGAACCCCAGATTCCTACCCACCCCTTAAACCTTTTTCCTTCCCAGAACTTTCCTTCCCTTCCTATCCTTAAAAAACCCTCCTTAGGAAATTATTTTCCTCGGGGCCTCCTGTGTGGAGCTCAAGTAAAAAAAAATATATATATATAATAGGTACATAAACATAAAATATAAAGCAAATTAAGTAATGGGAACCCACTAAGGCGCTTCCTGTGCGTGGGAAAATTATAAGCGAAAATAAGAACCTATATAAAAGGATCGTAAAAAAAATTGAATACATAATATGTAGAACGATTCGTGAATTAGAGAAATATTGATAGTAAAAATACATCGTTGAATTTTCTAATCACAGAAACATAAATATATCATTCCAGAGGTAGTAAACAATTTAGGGTTACAACTAAACTTAAAGTGTAATCATCCAAGTTTTTCCATTTAGAATTGTCTAACGCCATTGTTCGGGTGATTTGTCAAACAAACCAAATACAGCTAAATCTTTGATTACAAAAGATTCAAATTATTGTACAATTTTCGGTGTAACATAAGATCTTCGAGGATTAAAAAAGAAGGAACAGAATACTACGTTTTTTAATCGTGATCAGTGTTGTATTTTTGAAAGTGTTTTTCGGTTCTACCAAGTGTCGTGATAGGATCATGCCCCTTTAACCCCCTATATTTCTGAAACTTACTGAAAATTGGTTACTACGTTTTTAAATTTTCATGTCCAAAAGTATTTTCGTTATTTGTTTTTGGGGTATTATGCCGTGTTGCGATACCCCCTTCTTTAGCCAACGTTTCGGATAGCGTTACAGGGTCCATCATCAGGGCACAATTGCACATCTGCCCTGATGATGGACACTGTAACGCTGTCCGAAACGTTGACTAATGAAGGAGGTAGCGCATCACGCCATAAAACCCTAAAAAGAAATAACGAAAATTACTGAATAATTGATTTTTTCGGTAGTTTATTGGGCCAAAACTAATTTTTCTTTGGTGAAACAACAAATAGAAAAGTTGAGTTTGTCTTGTAAGCATAAAAAAAAAACAAAAATTTCATGCAGTGTTGTACTTTTTCTTTCAGAGAGCATTGACATGAAACGTTGCAACCATTTAAGCTTTACCTTCAACTCGTTTACACGTTTTAGGCGGAAACATATTCCCCGAATACGATGTTCCACTTTGAGGACAAATGCGTTTTTATTCAATTTACTGCTCAAGAAGACAGCAAGAAAAAAGCACTTTTTTTAAATTCTAAGTATGTATGTCATTTGCAAATATAATAAGATCGAAGTAATGTTTCGTTGTGATGAAGGTTCAAAGGAATGTATGTTGTGTGGTTCCAGTGCAGCATGCTGTTAGCAAGTGACATTTGCCCGTAGTAGGGCGTGGCACATAACAAAAGGTGTGCAACATAAACTCCGCTCCTGATACGTGTCGACGGCCAGGCTGATCGCGGAGGAAACTTTCGGCGCAACCACCCGCACCCCCACGGGGTAAGGGCGGGGAAAGCGCGGGAAGAAACATCCGAGGGAAATATTTGAAAATTGGTTCCAACAGTCCCACAGCTTCCCGCTAGAGGCGCTACAATAGAATCCCAACCGCTCAAGTAATCCGACAGTATACATTGTTATTTTATCCGCGAAACGTAAAAGCGGCGATAATTTATTATATTCTTCACGGTTTTGCTTATATTAAACCTTTTTACCAAGGTGTTTATTTTGTTTACAGTATTCGTGCTACCTCTGTCGCGAATTTCCTTTCAATTTTTTTTGTAGCTCGTTGTACTTGCGCGTAGAAATCGCCTTTCATTCTATTGGATTCCAGAAAATACGCAATTTGTGATTTGCGCCTTTTTATTACGTTGCCACTTTTAGCTGACAATTAATTGATTTTCCAGCCGTAGCGACGGTGGTGCCACGGGTAAAAAAGGAAACTGGAGTTTCCCGGGAACGAGAAGCTTAGATCGGATCAGGGGAAGAGAGATGTATGAAATGAGGAGAAGGGAGGGGGCGGGGGAGGAGGTGGGGGTTGGTGCATCGCGCGAAGGGGCGTTGCAGCTATTCGATATTTGAATTCTTTTTGGCGTGCTGGAATTAGGGCAGCCGGGAAATGCATTCGCTGAATTCCTTGCCGAATCTTAAATCTAGACATATCATGATTAGACCTTCCCGGCCGGCAAATCACAAACATTCGCATTGATAAAACTAATGTAATATTACCTTTGAGTAAATGTTATCTTTTAATAGAAATTCTATCTGGGAGGTGGATATGAGTACCGCCGCTCCGGAAACCATTTATCGGATAGTCAACACCTCTGCTTTAGGTCACTCCAAGTGTTTCGATACGTTTGGTGACTTAGTTCTTGGGGGTGAGGTTTGTCCAGTTCTTGGCGGATATCCCTGCCCACCCACTGCGTAGTGGATCAGATTGAGAGAAACTCGTTGAGGGAGACATTTTGACCTCTCCGGCCGGACTTTCTCGACACATCGTCTTGCACCGCAGTTGGAGGCATGGACAAACTGACCCCTCCCCCCTCCTCTTTCCTTCCTAGAACTAACTCCTTTCTTTCCTTTAAAATATCCCTTACACGACATTCCCTTAGATGACATGGCTCTGAGGGAAACTATTTTCCACAGGGCCTCCTTTGTGGAACTAATGTAAAAAAAGGAATGAGATTTGTAAAATAAATTTAACAAATATCATTTATTTTGTAGATACATAGTTAAAATTGATTTTCATGGTTTTCATTAAAAATATGGTTTTCATTCAAAATAAACTCTTTTAATTTTGCTTCAAGTTTCAGCTCATACTTTGTATTATACCAAAGGCTTAAATATAACACAATACTTTCTGTGTTTGAAACATGTCAAATTCTATATCGAAAAAATCTCGTTTTATTAAACGAGATTTTTTAATTTTTGTTTTTAATTTGAATTCTACCTGAAATTTTTATTTTTAATAAAAAATTACTATATTTTTTTAATTTAATTTTAACATTTCCAGGTACAAGCTAGAATGAGCTTATCTAATGTACTTTTAAAATATCATTTTTCCTAATGGACCTCCAACCTTACTTCTGTAATACGTAATTCTTTATCCTTTAAATACGTAGACCATAACGCTACGCCCACTTCATAAAACGATCGTGGAAGCCAAATCAGAATTACACAATAATAATAATATCATTTAATGCTTTTTAGTAAGTATCACATTAATATAAAGAAAACAAATTGTAGGTTGTTGGACTACGATAACCCAAAAAAGCTTTAAATAATTTTTGGATTTATTTTTGGCCGAGTGCAACGTTTTATTTTATTTTATTTTATAACAAACTGAAAGATTCCAATGATTCATTATTTTATCGCATAAAACCCCTCTTATCGCCCTTCATCCTGGTGGGCTTTCCGTTAAAGCTTCATTAAATCATTTATGTTCATCTCCATCGCTTGACACACTCTCACCTCGAGGAATGAAATTGCAACTCCCTGGTAAAGTAAGGTTGGTTCAGTCAAATCACTCTCGCCTCCCTTTCATTTATCTCCCTAAACGATATTTTTCACCATCAAAGGAAGAACCGCACGTAACGGGCTGAATATTGGCATAATATTAGTCATCTAATAGGACGGCTTTCCTCTCTCATTTATATTAAAATTCGATAGTGTCCCATTCTTCCCACCTTTTAAAAATTATTTACTTCTTCTTATTCTCCTTAGTTTCTTTGGTCAAGATTTGGAACTCTAGATAAATTACTTTGTTTTCGTCTTACTCTAATCAATTTCAATCTAATCAATTCATTTTTAACCAAGGTTTATCTAAAAGTATTTCCCCCTTCATCATTCCAACATCATCGTTTCCTTCTAAAAAAATCAACAATCAAAATCTGCTTACTTTCTTTCAATAGGTAGCCACCGGTTAGACTCGAGACTTAGACCAAACAGACTTAGTTCAGACCGACTTTGCCAAAGCATTTGGCGGTGTTAACTGTGATATCCTTATGAATAAAATATTCAAATTAGGCTTCCACAAAAAAATCCACAAGGCAATTTCTTCCGATAAATGGACAAAATTTAAAAAAATTCCCAGTGCAATCTAGAATTCTCCAAGGGTCAAATCTCGAACCTCCGTTGTTTCTAATACTAATAGATGACATCCAAAAATGTGTTATAATAGCAAATGGCCACTACTTGCAGATGATCTTAAAATTCTGATATAAATAAGCCCCTAACTAGATTGTCTTAAAATTCAAGCTGATCTGATGCCGTTGACGAACAGATAGATTTCAACACAAAAAATATGTAACTATGTCCTTCACTCGTTCTAAATACTATAGTTTACGATTTTAAGAAATTTTACGATTATAAGATAAGTTAAAGGATGAAACGTTATCACGTATAAAATCCGTGAAGGATTTCGGTGTCATCTTTGATCCCGAACTGAACACATATCGCAGCTCACTTAGTCATGCTACAAACTTCTTGGGTTCATCGTCAGGTCATGCAAGCAGTTTAACAGGCAAAAAGCTGTGCTAGCATTGTTCGATAGCGTACTGAGAAGCAAGCTGGAGTACGCGAGCGATGTTTGGACACCGTACCACCGGAAGTACATTGATATGTTGGAGCAAATCCAGAAGGAATTCCTGAGGTGGGTCTATTTGCAGACGTATGGAACCTATCCAAAGTTTATGAAACATATTGACTTATTTGAGGAAACTAATTTTGTGAGTCTGGAAACTAAGCGGAAAGCAAGTCTAGCTATATGTCTTTCAAAATTTGGAACAATGGTATCGATAGACCATTACCCTTGCGATGCTTTGATGACTATGATGTACCAGACTACTACTGCTGAAGTCGATATGATCTGTTCAGAGTACCGCACGGCACAACCGGCATCTTGGCAAAGCATAGAATTACCACGAGAGTGGTGCTGTTAAAATTACTAACTATTTGGATGTGGGTAACTTTTCTCTAAATGCCTTGAAATTATTTTTGAAGAGTCACCCACCTAAATGCTGATGTGAAGAAATTGTCAATTATATGTAATTGTGTCTAAAGTGTACCATAATTGGAATAATATCCTGTACAATAATCAAAAATAAAATGATCACTTAAACAACTAGCAAATATCCCATTTTTTCCATTTCATTCCACTCTGCATGTATGACCTCTTCAAAATGTGTAAAATAAAGGGGCAAACAGAATCAATGAAACACAAAGTGGCACGAATTCAAACATGTAACGTTATATTCTACTAATCCTAAACACTCGCTTACGCCCTTAACCTTTCACCCTCACAAAACCACAGCAAACGTAGCCCTTTAAGTTCAGGACATACCAGATATCCCGCTACGAGTATTTGGACTTCATTTGGAGCCGAGAATGAAACAAACTTCGTAAGAATAAGAAGGTTTTTAAAAGTTAACGGTTAACGCTCCAATAAATCTATGTTTGAAGAGAATAGCCGGGGATACTGGAAACCACGCCTTCGGAACTAATTGAAATTGTGTACGCCATTAAATTGAAGCCAGGTTCAATTACCTGGCCTTATAAAGAAAGGACTTTTGGCCAACGGTTAACGAGACCTTGTGTGCATTGTGCATCTTACAATATTTTCAAAAATAAAATTCTGTGATCGTTAATTAAACATTTCGTTTTTCGACAAATTGAAATAAACCGCAACGCTTGAAAAATGCAAATGGCTAGTCAGTGCATTTTTGGATTAGCCAAATGACTCATTTGTCTTTTTTCACTTGCGTTGCGTGGACCAACGCGTTGTTTATATTGTTTATTCGGAGCTAAACATTCTACCAAAAGCTTGGGTTTCCACAAATTTATTACGCCAATTGTGACAAGAGCAAAATTAATTTACGATATTGGTAAACTTATCATTTCCACTTCCACTCACTTATTGCTAACAGACGAACAAAAATAACGAATTATTTAATTATTACACCAAAAATATATAATGCTCTCTATAAGGCTACAGAAATTGATTGCAAAAATATATCCTCCTACAGCAAGTATAAAAATGTATTAAAGTCTTGGATAAAAGCCATTGATACAAACATTTACTTGCTGTAACATCTGACCTGTTGTAACATAGCAATTTTTTATTAATCTTTATGAACATGTCCTTTGAATTGTATTTCAGTAAACACTTAATTTATTTTTTATGTATTTAATTTTATTTTTTAATCTTCTGTAAAGAAAACGTATTCTATAAAGTAAAATTTTAACTGTCTTAAAAAACTGGTGATGCCTACGTGGGATTTTTTGGGTTAATCTGCAAATTGTATTTTTCTCTACTTTTTAACTGTTTTTATGAAAAGTTTGTATTTTAAAATGATACATATTGTACCAAAAAAATTGTTAAAAAAAAGACATTTTAAACGAGATTTTTCTTTTCATACAATACAAACTATCCACTTTGTGAACCATTTTTTATCGATTGAAAATATCATAATATGTTTTGAGCAGATATTATCTGCGCACAACAACTTCCAAAAAAATAATTTTTAGGCTGGGCATTCAGTTCAGTTTCGAATTATTATTATTTCGATTTAGTATAATATTGACTACAGTTCGAGTACGAGAAACATCATCGTCTTATTTTCACTTATTGGTCCTATATGAACTGTTTCGTATTTTTGATGCTTTCTATGTTAATATTTAACAATCCACTATTTCATAACAGTGCCTAATTTCTTGAAAACACTCATAAATAAATTCTTAAGCTACGAAATATCAAATTTAAAAAGTTTGCTTAATTAATGAGTTCCTTTCCCAGGGAGATATCAATATCTCCTAAAAATATAAAGTTTGGAGGCAGGACGCTATGATTTTATTCAAATTGAATGGGTTTCTTTTAGATTCCGACTTTCTAGATCACATTAGAGAAGCTCTCAAAAAAAACTTCCGTTCTGTTATGAACTCAAGAAAAGCATTTTTTATAGTCAGTTATAGAATTATAAAATAAATTTTGTAGAGTTAATAGATTAGTCGATTTTTATAAAGACTATAAATACATTAAATTAATATCTAGATCATAAATATTGTAGGTATATATACCATCGGTATTTATAATAGTCGAAATATTTGGTTTTGAAATTATTTATTAAACTAAAATGTCCGATGTTATGATGGCGAAAGTTGTAACTAAGTGAGTGCATAGTGGAAATGACCCAAATAGGCAGACGTGGTCGAGGGGTAAGGCTCTTGACCAGCAACCCAAATGTCGTGGGTTCAAATCCCTGCGTGCGCAAATAAATTTTATTTGACTGATTTGTGTTATTTCACAATTTAATCATTTAAATTAAAATATTGGGTATATTTGCGGCACGTTCCAGAGAGGAAGACACTCCCAGTATCACCCTGGTGAAAGATCACCATTCAGAATAGAAACGTTGCTTGCGATGTCTTTAGCCGTGTTTGGTGACCATATCTGAATTTTCAAGAACTTCCCCATAATCCTCTTCTCCATCTCCTTCCCCTCACCTCTACCTTCGGCCTCACAACAAACCCCAATTGGGGATGTCATAGTCTCACTGGTTCCAGGCGGCTGGGGATATTTGGGACTCGTGTGTGGTATTAACATGAAAAACCGCAGCCAGTGAATAACATTTGTGGATGAGGCCTAATCCTACTCTGAGTTGTAACGCCCGTGATGATGATAAAGTATTAATTCATGAACTGTTTAATAGAGGAAAAGGTGTTTTTTTCTGCAAAGTCTTAAATTTTACAGGTAGGATGCAAAAAAGTTGGAAACCCCTGGATTTGGTAATCAATTTTGGCGAATTGTTACGCTAATTAATTACAAAATTTTATTAGACCACTTCTTCGAAATGTCTTGTATTTATTATAGAATGTAAACCATGCTGAAATAAATGTTACGATATTTCTACACAAGGAAAGCCAATTTCGACTGTTAGTTAATAACAGATATCTAGTGTTAATTTCTATAATTTCTATCTTAAAGCAAACCCAACGTATAGCAGCGAGAAAGTTATACTCGGTCACGTTCGTGATTTCGTGATTATCTTTTCCGTATACACCACAGACTTAACATAATGCACTGTAAAAATTACGCTGTTCACGATTTTCACTCAAATCATTTTAAAGAGCGCATATATGAATATATTTGTGCATGCCGACAGTGGTTCAAATTGGTTTGAAATAGTTTGGAACACCTGCCCGCAGTACCGTCTTAACCCGTAGTAGTCCTTCAATACAGTACACCACTACATACAAGAAGGAAAATCTTTAAGGTGATCCAATAGTCCAGGAAAAAATCGGAATCGGAATTCACGCCCCTTTTTGGGAGGAGTTTAAAAATACTTGAGTAAAAGCTTTTGGAAAGGTTGGAAAAGGTATTTGAGAATTTTTGTTTACAGGTTGATTTCGTAAAGGCGTGTAAAAAAACATACCTTTTTTACGCATTGGCGTTGTAATAACAAGGAAATTGTAATTTAATTTTGATTTCACGAAACCAAGCGAGGCGGAGCCTATACGCCTATTCTCCGCTCCGGCTGAGACCGAACTGATGCAAAATGGGTGTGGCAAGTCAGTAATTCTTGGGTGGACGGCATAAGGTTCACTTGAAAATCCAAATGCATCGATTGCCGGCCGTATTGTGAAATAACAACGCGAAAGTGCATATTTTATTTTATTTTGTGAAGTTCGGACGTAAATATAATTTTTTTTTGAGATTATCATAAAAGAAACTGAATTTGCTACAATTAAACCATATCTGAAAAGGAGTTTATAAGTAGGAGAGTTTGCACTTGAAAGTGTTTTTTTATAGACCTAATACTTTATATTTTTCTAAGCTTATTAAAAAACTTACCAATATTTCAAAGGGCCAAGATGTGTTCTACACGCAGTATTTAACTGAAGCATCTATAATAACTTCCAAGCGATCAAATTTTCAAAACAAAAATACATGATTTTGTATGATTTTGCATTATTTCGCATGGCTTCATCTTAATAATTCTTTTCATAATATTTATAAAGCATTATCGCTTACGTCGGGAGACCAACCATTTTTATTAGGTGCAAAAAACTTCAATAACAAACCCTGCATGTTTTTCTGAAGTAAAACTCTACACTAGTACACTAGTGATTAAATTGGCAATTTTCAAGCGTCGAGAAACTACGGGCAGACACTGCACTGGTTAACCTCTGAACTCCGCAGGAACTTTTATTATACCAGTAAGGTGATCATGTAAGGCAATAAATGTTCATCTCTAGAGAGGCAGTATACATTTTTACCGGGACACGAAATAAGCTCACGGGGCCGGAGGCGGGGATAGCAGGTCGGGGGGTGGCGCAGGGAAGGTTGATAAGCGGAAGGCTGATAAGGTGGCGAGGGGGGTGAGCAGGGTGGGAGGAAATTAAACGTTGATGGGATGAGAAATGAGCAGCCCCGTATGACGAATTAAGTCACTAACGGGCCGATAACTAGGCGGCCGCTAATGTTATATTATGCAGAGCTAGTAAAAGGATCATGACCACACGTTACATGAAAACTTTATAAAGGCGAATGATTGGATTTTTAATTAATAGTTAAAAAACATTTAAATTCATTTTTAGCTACATTTAAGAAGACCCAACTCGAAAACTTATTTATTTGACCGTACCTGGGTGGTTCTTCTTTTTAACTTACAAAAAGTTGTCTCCACCATTTGGTGGAGAAAAATTCAACAGAATCGAATATTATTATTTTATAATTACTTTTACGTTTGTTGTTGTTATAATTACTTTTGCGTTTTTGTTGACTGTGTGCGTTTGAAAAAAAAATGTGTTTATATTTTTGTAGTAAAAATTACGTTACAGAGTTGTAAATCCTCGTGATAGAAGTGTGTTTCATACAAATC
Source organism: Glyphotaelius pellucidus (assembly GCA_936435175.1). Taxonomy (NCBI): domain Eukaryota; kingdom Metazoa; phylum Arthropoda; class Insecta; order Trichoptera; family Limnephilidae; genus Glyphotaelius; species Glyphotaelius pellucidus. Next base: position 24,589,053 of record OW386537.1, read on the forward strand.
ACAGTTGTCTCCCGCCATCTCGACTTGCGTATATTCTATGTTACAAAAAAATGATATGACAGCATAAATTTTTTTTATTTTTTTATTTTATTTTATTAATCTATACACATTGGGTTTTACATTGGGTTTAATTGATGCCTGTCTCACTAGGATATACCTGTGTTGAAACAGGCCAAAGATATAAAACTATTTTTAAACTCCAAACGGTTACCTATCAATTAACAGCAATTAATATTTTTTATGATGTTTAATAAAATATTTTTTTAAATCTCAAAAACTTGTCTTTTACAACTGATTTTTTAGTACGTTAATTTTGTCACGTGGGTTGTCATTCGAAATAGGTATACAAGCAGCTCGTGTTTGTCACCCCCGACAGGCGTTATAGGCCTCCTTTCCCCCTTGCTACAATTTCCCTTCTGAGATCCAGAGAGAATGCATTTTAGTAAAAAAAAAATCCTCACTTTAGGTAGAAATATGACAGAGTGGTATAAGTTATGTAGATGAAAAAGAAGAACAACCCACCTACCTTTTTTTTTTCTTTGTGGTGCCCTGACAGCTGGCCCCAGAAATTATATTTATTATAAAATTATAATTTTTTATACATTATTTACCAATTTCAAACCAAAAGTCGACATTAAAAATATCTTTCATAATAAGTTGGTATGAATTTAAAACGAAAATATTTTTTATAATTTTATTATTCGGCGGTATATCCTCTCTTCGCACCCCTTTGGGGACACATAGTTATATTTTGTGTAAGTAGGCTTACTATATTTTTCCTAAACCGACTGCGTATTGTTTAAAAGTATGCCGGGGGGCCAACTATCCGGGATCAACTCTCATGGTATCAAATATTCTTCTGTCTATCCATCTACGTATCTAAGCATCCCTTTCTTAACATACATAGCTCATAACTATTACGTCGGCATTAGAATTCACAAGATAAAGGTTGGGGTTAAGAGCACCTATAATAATAACGTGTTATATTTACAGAGTTATAAGAATTGAAATGTGTAAGAGGTAGATTTATAAAAAAATTAGCCAAAGGTCGGAGCACTGAAAATCGTTGGAAAATTAATTTTACAGCGAAAAACGTGAGTTTATGCTCAAACTAAAATTTTATGATGCTCTATTCGAGTGCAGAAAACTAAGTACATAAACTACGTGTTTTAAAAACGTGAAAATATATCTCCCATTCGAAATATTTCTGTTTTGGTAATATTCTTAGTCGGTTCGTCGTAGGGAGATACCATTATGTTACTTGTGCAAGTCACTTCCCATAATTATGTTCACGTTAAGGTGTTGAATGAGCTTAAATAGGGCGAACAATTTTAGAAAATCGAACTGTTTAGGTAACAAACGGGCTCAAGGGTTGATTTGAGAAAGTTATACTAACGTAAACAGAATAAGCGTAAAAAAATGTGTTTTTATGATATAAAATTTTTATCAATGATATTCAAAAACTATACACTGGTGACGTTTTAATATTCACTACTGATGGTGCTGTTTTCAACATTTCATTTTTGGCTACATTTATTTACTTATTATTATTGAATATTAAAAAAAACTTTTTTTTAAATATTTCTTTTTATTTGTTTTTTTTTTTTATATTTGAGTATAAATCAAAAAATGAAGTGTTGCATAAATAGAATATCCCTAAAATAGCTTGAAACCAAGTGGAAAGTTTCTTCTAAAAACGTTTGTAAATGTAGTGTTTTCAAGCTTCTTTTTTTCATATTATTATTTTTAAGTTATAAAAAATATGAAACAGAACAGGCAAAAAAAAATTAGTCACATCATTCGTTTGAAAGAGTAGTTAATATCTCAATTTGGGAGGCGGGTATGGGTACCGCCGCCCCGGGAACCATTTATTGGATAACCAACACCTCTGCCATATGTCACCTCAAGTTATGTCGCTACGTTTGATGACTTAGCAGGGGTGCCCGGGTTCATGGGGTGACGTTTGACTGGGTTTTTGCGGCAGGTGCGTCTGCCCACCGCTGCTTGGGGAGCCGGATCGAGATTGACTAGTTGGAGGAGGCCTTTTGACCTTTCCAGCCGGACTCTCTAAACCCGTCGCCTTGCACCGCAGTTGGAGGGTTGGATTCATACGTCCGTCACTCCTATACACTCTAACCCCCAGATTCCTACCCACCCCTCATACCCTTTTCCTTCCTATAACTTCTTATCCTTCCCTCCCTTAAAAATACCCTCCACACAGCATCCCCTTAGATGATATAGGCCCTGAGGGAAATTATTTTCCTGTGTGGAGCTAATGTAAAAAAAATTAAAAAATATGGTTGTCGACGATTAAATGTGATAATTCGATGTTTTACTCATAAAATTATTTCACTATGAAAAATAATTAAGTTACTTGCCCATCAAATGCTTTCCTAAATAATATCGTTGCAACTAAATAAAAAAAAATACGAAATATCAGTTTACGGTCGTGGGTAGTTTGCTGGTAGAGCTTAAAAAAAACTACATCTATGGCTATCTGTTTCTTCAATCTTCAAACAGGGTTTTAATTGCGCCTGGATTCGCCAAAAAAAAAATTAATGATTATACACTTTCTCAGCGTTGCAGATTTGAAATAAGTTGGAACTAGCGGAAAACATAATTTCCCCGAAAAAAAGAGTAGTAAGGGGCAAATTGGAACCAAAGGAGATGTGCCCGGAAAAAAGTGCTTTTCAAACAATTTATTATAATTCTTGTTTCAGTTTCGTTTTCTCGCATTTTATTTTATCTCTATCCTGTTCTCAAATAATATTTAATGGAAAAAAAAATTATTTTATAAATTACACCATTATGGATTTGTAAAAAAAATAAGGTCAACAATAATTTTGGTGTTCATCAAAAATAACATTTTTTGGTTAATGCTATTTGGGCACGCAATCAATTATGAACGTTTTGCTTTGATGGTAAATGTTAACGTTTTCGTTTAAATGGCCAATTTTTCTAATGTGGACGGTGCTATTCATATTATTATATTAGTATGTATTGGATATGAGGCATAATACTGCAAAAATTATAAGGGTTGTTCTTCTTTTTAACCTACATAACTTTTGTCACTCTGTCACATTTCCACCACTCCGTCACATTTTGTTTTTTACTATAAATAAATCTCTTTGGATCTCACAGGGGAAATTGTAGCAAGGGAGGAAGGAGGCCTAAATTTCCTATTGGGGGTGACAAACACGAGCTGCGTGTATACCTATTTCGAATGAAAACCCACGTGACAGAGGTGTCGTACGACATAAAAATTGTAGGAGACAAGTTTTTGAGATTTTTTAAAATATTTTATTAAACATCATTAAAAATTTAGATTATACCGTTTGGATTATATTTTTCTAATTTATGTCGCCTATCATTTTTTTTTGTAACATTATAGAATTCACACAAGTCGAGGTGGCAGAAGACAGCTGTGATTTGTATGAAATACACTTCTATCACGAGGAGTTACACCTCTGTCACGTTATTTTTACTACAAAAATATAAACACATATTATTTTTAAACGCACACAGTCGTTACGTCTTTAGTACAGTAGATTTTAAAGTAATTATATCGGTAATTCTGTTGAATTTTTCTCGACTAACTGGGGAGACAACTTTATGTAGGTTAAAAAGAAGAACAACCCATATACAACGCATTGATTTGAACCTTCACAAAAACTAAATACGTTTTTTTGAAGGTTCAAATTAAACTCCGTTCCGTTGAAGTAACTGGTTTTCTTTTACAAAAACCTTAAATCTGATACATTCTAAGAAAAGTAATCTAAAAGGTGAAGTCGTTCTCCAATCGCTGTGAATGCACTTATATAACTAACTCTGAATGCACTTTTTAATTTGTTCCTGTGCACTGTAGGTATTGGGTCAAATCATTTATCTTGAACAAGTAAAATAAAAAGACCTTCCGGCCACGGAAACGCTAGCTTCAGGGAGGTTTAGATTTTTACTCCAGAACCAGGATATCGTAATGAAAGAAATGTAAATAAAATAATATAACCGATATTTACATGTATATTTCTTTCTCGGACTCGGACAAGAATTCTAACTGCTCCCAAACATCGAGAGCCAGTGAGACTATGGCATTCCCAATTGGGCTATATTGTGAGGCCGAATGTAGTGGGGAAAAGGAGATAGGGGGGAGAAAGTCAGGACGTTCCTGAATATTCAGATTTAGTTATCGAACATGCTAAAGCCATTTCAAGCAAGGTTTCAATTACAGAATAATGGTTTTTCACCATGGCGATACTGAGAGAATCTTTCCCTCTTGAACATCCCGCAAATATAATGTAAAATGTTATTTTCAATGAATTCATTGTGAAACAACAAAAAATCTATATATTTTTATAAAAATGAAAATATGTTTGCTTCTGTCTATGTATGTATGTATGCTAAGCGTTGATAAACCAATCATCCGATTGCGTTGAAACTTTGGAGATTGATTCTTACTATATAAAATAGTGAGTTCTGGCATCATGAAATTATGCATTGCTAGCAGTTCATCCGATTGCGATGAAACTTTTGGGATTTGATGTGTGCCTGCCAGCGATGGTTTCTATATATACTGGTGAGCTCTGGCATTTTGGAATTTGTATAAAAAAAAATTGCAATAAGTGGCACTGTGGTGAGCTGTTTGAAAACTGAATGTACCGGGAATGAATGTATGGGATGCTGGAGGGGGAGGGGAACCCAGGCGGGGGGAGGGGAACTCGGGAGGGGGTTCTCGAGACAGGGGAAGAGGGCGAGGGGAATGGGGAGAGGGAAGACGGAGAAGTCGGATTGGTAACGCGAGAGGGGAAAGGGACGCGGGAGAGGAAGGGAGGCGAAAGGGGAACTGACGAATGGGAAAAGACACGCAGAGAGAAACAATTTATTTATTAAGTGGCATAGCAACGCATGCCGAGAACTCGCTAGTATTTAAATAAAATTTAAATGCGCACGCTGGAATTTGAACCCGCGAGGTCCGAGCTAGTGGAGAGCCTTACTTCTCGACCATAGAGGCAGAGGACAAAAAAAAATTACAAATCATTTTCTAAAATAAACTTTTGTGAAAATGTTGGTTAACGACGATTGTTTCCTTGAATTGTGTTCTCCCGCCACATAAACTGTCTAAAGAACTTCTATAAACATACAATATAATAATATATGTTCGGTTCTAACCCATCCCCATGCGGAATCGGGAGACTTCGGGAGAAATTACGGGTTTATTACTTCGCCGCGACACACAGAAATAAAGTGAAACACCTGCCGTAAGCAAAAACCTGCGAAACGGGGCGGTAAGGTACCTTCCAACAATCTTCGAGCGTTACCTGCTATACAAAACCCACACAAAAAAGCCTTTTTTGAAGGGAACAATATTGCCTCAACATTATGTGTAGGTACAAATCTGTACAATTTTTGTATCATACATCTAAATTACTACTAAACACGCGCTTTTTTATTGAAGAGAGAGAGAATTATTATTAAATAGCTGCACCATTATTTGCACTAGAGTCCCAACAGCCAGGAACCCGGGGAGGGGAAGATTAGGTTTCGTAGTAAATACCCTGCTATTCAGATCTGGTCACTAAATTCATTTAATGGATATTTTTTTGAGAACGGATGTTAGAAGGTTGTTACATTCTTTTGTTTCATAGAATACTTGTTAACCGAGGAAAATTGTAATTTTTTATCAAAAAATTGGGGAATGCATAAGGAATCCATTAAATGTATTGATAAATTTCACCGCCTCCGAAATAATAACTTCGTAGTTCGTTACAATATTGATAAGTAATTAGATTCATCCACGATCCAAAACAACTGCATGATTCCCCATGCAACCCCAACTGAGGAAAATAGATTCCAGCCACCAGCTGGCGAATTCCAGCAAAGGGTCTCCCTATCTGGCCCGCTAGGCAGCTAGTGAGCAGGTGCATCCGCCACCAAGACCTGAACACACCTCACCCGATGAACGCGGGCACCCTTGCTAAGTCACCATGGGATGATTATGGCAGAGGTGTTGGTTATCCAATAAATGATTCCCCATGCAACCCCAACTGAGGAAAATAGATTCCAGCCACCAGCTGGCGAATTCCAGCAAAGGGTCTCCCTATCTGGCCCGCTAGGCAGCTAGTGAGCAGGTGCATCCGCCACCAAGACCTGAACACACCTCACCCGATGAACGCGGGCACCCCTGCTAAGTCACCATGGGATGACTATGGCAGAGGTGTTGGTTATCCAATAAATAATTCCCGGGTAAATTCTTGTTTCCTATTTAATATAAATATACCTTACATTTTTCAAGAAATATTATTGAAATTCTATTCATTATTTTATTTTTAAAGAGCTAAATGTTCGAAACTTGAAAAAAATATACATTAAAAAAATTCTATTACATCAATTTTAAAATGTTCCTACGTTTGATTAAAATACAAGCACTACAAGAGTTCTAAGGCAATCACACATAAATCTTTTAGTATCCCGGTTTTTCCTATGGACAAATAAGTTTTAAAAACGACGCTAAAGCTATTCAATTTTCTACCTAGTGACATTGTATACGCAAAACAAAATTTTCTTAGCGACCACGCGAAATAAATAAATTTGCATCGATTGCTTTAGATTTCATTAAAAAAATCATAACGTCGAATTTTAACATTGAGACAAAAACTTATTATAGTGCTATATAACCAATGAATTAACCTGTATTTTACCGTTCATCTCATATTTATAGGATTTATAAAAAAAAGGTATAAAAAAGTCGTCAAGTTAATAACCACGCGAATCCTGCGTGTTTGTTACTTTGAAAATCCGTGAGAGGTACTTATTCGAGTCAACATAAAATATTATAGATTTCTGTATATTGTCTGTGGTATACTTGATAATGAAAGGTTCATATGTATGGAAAAGGGACTTAATTTTAACTGTAAACACCTGATCAGATAATCTGCGTAAAAAAATATTTAAAAAAAATATTTTTAACTTCGTTCTAAAATAGTCTACGAAATTTGGATTTGCGACATCTATGGTCATAATAGATAAAATATTTCAAAAGCTTTTTTTTAAATAAATGGCTGGCCATAAAAAGGTTTTAAATGATTACAATAAATGTTTTACGAAAGTTAGGAAAATGTGGTCGAATTTTGGACCGCTAGCAATCGCAGAAAAATAAAAGTGGTCCATTTTTCGACCATAATCGCTCCAGTGGTTAAAAGTAAATCATTTATCATTTTCAATAAACTTCAATGATGAGTATTTAACATTTTTTTTAAAAGAATTTTTAATTGACAAAGTTTTTTTGATTCATATACATACATAATAACAAAATATAAGAAACAAAAAAATCCCGCAAAGACGAAGCCTGTGTGTGGGAATTATGGTATGTGGATATTAAACAACGGTGGATAAAATAAAATTTTAAAGGTTATATATATAGTATCTTTAGAGATCAACATGATTGATTTTACAGGATTTTACAGTCAGTTTTTTACAATTAAAATTAACAATACCTACATATATATACACACATATACTATTTTTTTAATGTGCGCTCATATTTTATATGTGTAGTTACGCACAGAGTACTGCTTGTATATTATATTAGGTGTTTTCTTACTTTTACTTGCTAATATCATATATTTTTGTTTAATTTAGATTTAACTGGTTCGAAATTCTTTTCGACCTTTTTGAATGTTTTTTTTTAAATTGATTTAATTTTTAAAACATTGGTAAATTATAATCTGCTTGCCTTGCTCATACAAAAAACATAGCTGAACCACCACTTCACTTCTCGCGTAGCTGTCTACTTTTATTTAATTAAAACTGACTCCCCCCCCCTTCCTTATTTTTTTGCTTGCGTGGCTGTCGTACTGTCAGCAAAATCAGGTAAATGGGGCTTACCCCTTCCCCCCACAATAAGGTTTTTCTTCCATCTACATAGCTATCAAACTAAATTAAATCAAGTAAATGGGGCTGACTCCCCTTCCCCCATAATTATATTTATATTTTTTGATAATTTTAGAGAATCAGAAATATAATAAATCACCTCATAATTAATACTGTCAAAATTCCAGCAATCATATTTTTTACATAAATTTAATTGGGTTCGTTGTTTTGTGTAAATTTATTGTAATATTGGTTATTCGCATCCGCAGTTTGCGCTTTGGTGATCAGCTGATAAAAATGTCCAAATATGCTTGGAGGTTGGTTAATTTTAATGCTAGTGCTGCATACTTGTTATAAAAACAAAACAACATATAATGGTTTTTGATTTTATAAAAATAAGACTAGAATAGCTAAAATTACAATGTTATCAAACAATGAGAAAATTTACAAAAAGTGTAATGAGAATCTGGGTTACAAACTATAAGATCTGATTAGACGTGGTTACTGGATATAGTTTTGAGATTCACTACCTTCTCCCGTGGGAAAAGTCGTAAATTCGTGACGATCGCGCATGCGCAAAATTACCTCCTTTTATGGAAGATCGTAGAAATCAAAACGTCTTTTCTTTTAAGGAAAATATATCGATTCTGTTATTTGGTTTTATAATAAGAAGTTTATTCGGGACCTATCATAAATCTTAATGTATAATATTCACAGTAAGTATTTGCGTTAGAATATTTATTTCCATCAAAATACACTTATAAGTATCAGCATGCATTGCGACTTGTTAGCTAAATGTTTCTAGAAAATGATGATGGTGATGAAAATGGTTCTAACATGGTGTAATTAATATAGAATGATTGGCAAAAATGTTATTCTGAAAAGCCAATAATAAAAAGAGCCTTTGTCCACATCCCAGGGTTTTCCGATATATGCCTTTCCTAGATTCCATAAGACACATATTAGTTTACCATGTGGGGTCATCTTGTAGTTGTGGGAAAGTACATCTTTCTGAATTTAGCGTGAAAATTTGTCCCTTGCTATCATAAAGCGACAATGCCTCTTGTCTAAGCAAACGCATTGTTTGGTTGAAGCTTTTCAATGATCAAATAATGAACATACAATCTATACAACGAATGATCTACTGCTAAACACCATCTGCAAAATGTCACCTTAGACTTACCCTCTACATACAAGAACACTTCCAAATTATCTTCGTAAATATTAATCACATTTTGATATAAACCATTCTGTGTTTAGATTTCAGTACCTCTTTTACGAGGTTTAATATGTATCTGATTTACTCTAATGATTGTTTATCAATATAAGATTACTTTAAAATGAGGTAATTGAGTTTATTCCGTAGGTGAAAACATTTTTAAAAACTTTTATTTATGTTGGAGTTTAGGTAGGTACGTTTATTCTGGCACTTATTTACACCCTGTCAAAATAACAATGTTTCTTTAGTAAAGAATTATTGGTATTATTTAGTTTTTTTTTACTTTATTTAGCAGGTAATTATTTATGCAGCATGAAAAAAAATTATAACAAGCGTTTTATAGTGTCGTTTATGTTTATGGATTAATTTATCTTATTTTTATGTTGCCGTGGTTTAAGTTCTAAATATTTTATTTTTTTGCCTGATTTTCTAAAACCCAATTTTCGTGGGTACACTAAGATTTCCTGGTGGGATCTTTAGAAAAAACTCGTATCTATTTTTCTCAAGCTTGGAATTATAGAAGTGGAGGTAATTAGAACGGGTGAGATAAACCTTACAAATTAAATTCGGAGTTGTTATATAAATTAGAAAACAACAAAAATATTGAAGCGTTATCAAAATGGAATGTAAATAGGGAATTTTCCGCGCTTTTCCCCGAATCCTACACCACCCGGATTCTGACAAGCGGCACGGGCTCACGTGAGGGGTCGTTAGTCGCACACGGTCTCTAACACACCCCTCGGATATACCGAACTCAGATCTGCGTCAGACTTTCGTCATAGAAAGATGAGGAACCTCGATATGTGCAGGAAGATGTAAAGATTATTGAGAAAAGTAGCGATTCGGCGGTACGGAGCGATTGGCCTGCTACGCGGAACTGATCTCGACGAACTAGGGATAGTTACGTCAAAAGCTTGGGGTAGGGCGGGGGGTGTGGGGGGAGGTGAGGGTGTAGGGGAAGGAAGGGTACAGCCGGATCCTCAGGAACTCAGTGAGAAACGGGAGGCCGGAGGGGATGGCCGCGCCGCTCTTTTTCAGCGGTCGATTCTGACACCGCCCCAAAATATGCTACACCAGCTTACTGTTCTAGGCATATAAGATACCCTGAGATGTCACATTCATTGGCAACTTTATGGGGAGGCAGATATTGCGATGCGCAGTATCTCGTGCTCTGGGATATAAATAAATACTCAGATGGAATTGCTTTCAAACTCACGAATTTTTTATTACATCCGAACTTACAAAAAATAATTCAAACTGTTTTTATCATTGGTTTCAAGTAACTTTGAATAAAAATTTTAAAGAGCTTCTGAACAGATTGTATAAGAAACAGATTTTATATCGTATGATATCATGTCAAATTTTTTTTTTCAAAAGTAACTGCATTTTCCCATGGTCTAACGACTTTTAACAATGTGTTCTATTTAAGTATTTTATTATTATCTTGTTTTTTGTGTACCTTGCAACTTTATTTATTTAAGTGTACTGATGTTATTATTTTCACGATAAAATAACACCTTCACGAATAATGACTTTCTGGACACCGGGTGCCGGTAAGGTCGAATGGGTGTAACCGCCGCCGAAAAGAGAGGCTTATCTGAAACTACCCTGTGTCAGGGCGAAAGGGTGGCCACGACCGGTAAATGTTTTCTGTGTACAAAAAAGGCCACCAAACAAAAATAATAAACCTATCCTTTGAACACTATTACTAACTTAAAAATTAACACTCTTTGGAATCAAAATTTGAAAAGAAACATTAGACGGGAAGTTATTCACGGAAACAGGATAACAAGCAAAAGTGAGCCACTTTGTAAAAAAGGTTGAATTTAATGTTACTGCTTTGTTCACTTTTTGTCCTTGCTTGGCGATTTTGATTAGTTTGCTGGTGACATGAATATATATGTAGGTTAGATGCACAGAAACATCCCCTCCCGTAAGATATGGGCTTCACTAATCGATGGGGTTTTAGTACAACGACTTCGTACTAATTATAATCACCAACAATTTATTATATTTTATGCATTTACGATTTCAACAAATTTAATAATTACCTCAATTCAAGATTTTTGGGCCTAAATTACACCAAAAAATTGTTTTCCAAACAAAACATACCTACTGGCGAACAGTAATCTCTAGGGTTATGAAATTAGCTTTTTTAATTATTTGATACATCTAGGTCATCGTAACTTCTTTTTTTCGAAGTTTTTCAACCGTTAACTTTGAAAAACTGAAATTTAAATAATCTTATATATAATTTTTTTTTTTTGTTTGTTCGTATGTTATGCTCTGCCATACCGTTTATCCGATTGCGATGAACTTTTGTTGATTTGTTGTTCGCACGCCCGCGAAGGTTATAGACTATATATAATGGTAAGTTCTGGCATTATGAAATTTATATAAATAAAAATGAGTGTATTTTATATGTACTGAGTTTTTATAACTGGATTGTTCTCACTTAAGTGTGAACATCTGTAAAACTCAGTATAAATAAATATATTTTAGAGGCAGGGAAGGAAGGCATGAGGGGAAGGAGGTGGGATTAGCGGGAGGGATGACGAGGGATTAGAAGGCGTGGAGGTTGGAAGGGAAACGCTGGGGAAGGGGACGCAAGGGAAAGGAAATGCAGAGGAAAAAATTTATTTCTTTGCATTGCAACGCATGCCGGGTACCAGCTATTGTTTGATAAATCCACACATTTTCCAACGAATTTTCATTTTCAAAAAAAATATTCCGATAAAGGTGACCACAACTCGAACGAAGTCGCATAGTAAATACTTTTTGATTAATTTTTATGTTAAATGTTTTTCAGGTATACTGAAATAAACAAGAAAAAATATTTCCAGTATATTTTGTCTCAATGACTACTAAAAGATGCCCACACTTCGAGAAAGAAAATAATAAACCTTGAAGAATAGCAAAAACTCTCATGAACTATGAAACAGGCAAAAAAAATATCTATTTTCTATATATTTATTTGTTGACTACATATTTTATGAAAATTTCTTCGTTGGTTTAATATTACGATGAGGTTTATACGAGTAGCACAGATAAAATAAGGTTTGATAAATAGCTAAAATCAATCAAAATACATATATGAAACTTTGGTCGTACATTCATGCCTCGGCAGTATAAATGAAGATCTGAAGAGTCCGCCCAAAATAAAGTGATGGCACACCACTCTAGGATGTTGACTCCTGTTATTTTCATGTTTCTTCATTAGAAATCTGTCTTATCTTACCAAACATTGATAACATTATATCTATGTCTATCGATGTTCTATCGACGTCTATCGTTACCAATCGGTTTCTAAACTTAAAATCAGCATATTAACTTTTATGATAAAACTATAAATATCAAGCAATTGCACTTTTTATCGAAACAATGATAACTAACTAACTTATTATTGAAACTATGATCCGCAAAACATCTACTACATATATATGCATAATAAAGGTTTCTAATTACAAACAAAATTAACAACATTTTTTTCGTAATAACTAACTCACATTAATTCGTCTACATTCAACTACTTCATGAACTATTTCTATTTCTACTTAACTTACATTCTATGTTACCTTTGTTACCATCCTTTGTTACCTACTTTGTGTCAACTCTTATAATATACGTAACCTATTTTTTTTCTTTCTTATATTTTACGTAATTCCCTGTACTTTGTCAAAAACATGTACTAGACTATATGTAAAAGCCTTACTGGCGTTTAAATAAATAAATAGAAAATAGACTTGGCAGTGTTCTCATTCGATTCGGCGGTTTCTTTTGACCTCTCTAGCAGAACATTGCCCTACACTGCACTGGGAGGGATGTATTCATTCGTCCGTCACTACTGGACACACTGAGTACACTGCCCCCAGATTCTAATACACACCTCATACCCTTTTCCTTACTAGAACTTCTTGTCATTCCTTTTACAAAAAGATCCTCCACACAGCATCCCCAAAGACGAAATAGGCCCTGAGGGGAATTATTTTCCTTAATGTGTGTGTAGCTAATGTAAAAAAATAATTTGTGATTTTCAAAATTGGAACAGATTTTTGAAATATGCACCAATAAAAACATAATAAACTCACTCAACCCAGTTCGTCAAGACATATTTTTCAAAAAATCTCCCCCTCCCCATAGAGGGGTGTTCCACCAACCTATTTTATGTGGACTCTGCAGATTTCCATTTATACCGCCAAGATGAATGCATGCTCACGGTTTCATGGATGCATGAATTTTATAACTTACTAACTGGTTCCCGGCATGCGTTACAATGCAATTCAATGAAATTAATTGTTTCTCCCTGCGTTTCCACAGCGTCCCCGTTCCCAGCTGAACCCGGCATGCGTTGCATTGCCACTTAAATGAAGATATTGTTTCTCCCTGCGTGACCTTTCCAATTTGTCCCCGTTCCCCTTCCGCTTCCTCTTCCCCTCCCGCGTTCTCCCTCCACCTTCCTCGCTTTTCTCACTCCCCTTTTCCGCTTTCATCCATCCCGTAAGTCCCCCCCCCCCTGCTCTCGAACCTCCCTCGACCTCTCCTCCCACGAATCTTCCACCTTCATTCCTCTCCGCCCCTCCTGGATTCTCCTCCCCCTCCCCCTCCCTTTCGCTAAAATTCATGAAATACACTAATTTCTTCAAACAACATGCGCGCCACCTATTGAATTTTTTTATACAAATTTCATAAAGCCAGAGCTCACCAGTATACATACAAACACTCTTCTGCTAAAATACAACGTTCTGTAAAAATTTTGAGTCAATCCATCGATTATTTTCCGAGATTAGCGAACGCAAACATACGGAACCTAAATTCTTATATGTATAGATTTGGTTCCATGACAACCAAAATCTTGCAATTTCAACACACTTTTGAAAAGACATTAAAAGTAATGAAAAAAAAATATATAAAATTAGCCCATAACCTAAAGTCTTATTTAATCAATTTTAATAATTTTTTCCCCTTCACTTTTAATGACTTTTCAAAGTATTGAAGTTGCGTGATTCCGAGTTGTCGGTCACCATTTATTTCGTTAATTTTAGTCCTTTCTACGGGTTGTAATCTTCAATAAGTTAATACTAATAAATTGAAAAGATACATTTTTGTCCCTTCGTCAATTCTCATATTAACCAACTTACAAGGTGAACTCTGCATTGCAGTGCCACCCAAAATGTTAAATTAATCTTTGCACCTTGTCAAATGAACAAAAGTTTTTGTTTGGCCTAAAGCTAAACAAAGCACCACTGACGGCCGTATCTGATTTCAAACAACTGTGAGGATGAAACCACACAAATGTTTGAGAGTCCGCGGCATTTTACTGTTCTTTTCCTTCCTTCTCTTTGTCCGCACTTCATAACGAGTTACACAGGGACAAAACAGTCCCGAATAAAAGACAAAAAATGCCCCGACACCGTAGGTAGTTGTATAACAGAGAAAAACAAGCTCTGTTGTGCGTTTATTTTATGCAAGATGATATCATTTCTACCGATCGCACATAGTTCATGAACGCATTTAATGGTTTACAAGTTTACGCACATTCGCATTTACCCACGCAAACCAATATATTTTATAAATGAAAGTGTAAAAAATGTGCGTTCCACTCAAACTCAGAAACGCGTCCGGGTGTGACGATCAGGGGTGTGGTAGTCCTGTATCCCCCATCCATGAAGATGGTTCCCGTTTTTACCTGAAGGGCGAGGTTTTGAAGATATAAGGGCTAGAAGTTTCGCCCTCTAGAAATTTCTAGAACAGTCCAAAACATTTGAGAGTATTCGAGAGCATTCCACAACATTCCAGAACATCCAGAATATTCTGGAATGTTGTCTGGAACTTTCGGGAACTTCCCAGATCATTGTGGAACATGCCAGAAAACTCTCGAATATTGCGGAAAGTTCTGGATAATTGTGGACCATTCGAAGCCTTTTTGTATGGGTGGGGCTTTCCTAAAGATATTCAAATACAGGAGATATGCTATGGTGTCCGCCCGACTGTCGGCGGGATTACTTCCGAATGGGAATGGTTTGAATACGGAAAGTAGTTGATTTTTTGAAGTAGTATTAACAATATAGTTTGAATACGGAAAGAATTCGTCCATTTAGTTGATTTTTTGAAGGTATACAGTGGTACTGGTTAACAACCTGGTTGACACCAGGAAACACAGTCCCACCCAGTAAAAACTGCGGAGAGCACATCTCTTATATTTCAATGTCTTTGCATTTAGCCGACCAAGGATCGAATCCTACGAAATCCAAAAAAAATAATTATTGTTGTAAAATTAATAATCTTCAAACCTGGGACTGTGAATTTATCGTATTATATTGGAACCGAGTACCCGTGAATTAAATAAATATTTTATTGCTATCTCATTTTCTCGCAGGCTAAATCCTATAGATGTATGTGTTTGTCTATTTTTAGTTTAGCTCGTTTCCGTTTCATCGAGTTTCAAATCACAACGGTGCTAAAGAAGTTTTCAGTTCAAAAATGGTGGTTCAACAAGTTATATTTAATTTGAAGAATCTAAAAAAGTTGGTGGACGCCTGATTTACACAATCTGCGGGGCAACTTTTAGTATGCAGTTATTTTAAAAGCCCTTGTTAAGGGAATATGCGAGTAACGTTAACCCATGTACTGTGGATTCATTCGCAGGCTTTCTGTGCATAAAATGGGACCCCTTCAGTTGTTCGGATCTGATACATGTTGTTGTTTGGATCTCGAAAGTTATGTAATAACCATAACCACCACTGCTAATACGAATTCGTATCCCGATAAGGCATTTATATCCGACAGCCCATGTCGAGAGGTTATTGTAGGAAGCAAGAAGGCAGTGCGTTGGAATGATAATATTGCGTGTATTCATCCAAATTCATACGTTAGAGATTCACGATGGATTAAGTATTTGCTGTCAAAGTTCAAAAATACAACAATAAAATCGTTATCATGAATAAGAAAAGGCTTTTTTAGTAACGGAAAACAAAAAATAATCGTGTACACCAACACCACAAATCTGACATTTTCAAATGTCATGTAATTCGGCAAAACTCAGATTAGAAATAATTTTAATAATTTGGGAGGCGGGTACGGGTACCGCCGCCCCGGGAACCATTTATTGGATAACCAACACCCCTGCCTTAGGTCACTCCAAGTGGTTCGCTGCTTTTGGTGACTTAGCAGGGTGTCCAGATTCATGGGATGACGTTTGTTGAAAAAAGTGTGTTAAATTTACTCATTTTGCCGTTCTATCGTTAATTAATATAAATCACACAATTTCACCAAAATATATCAGCAATTACGGGTTCTGCTATTTAATCATAACCTACCAGTAATGCTATTAGCAACAATAAATGACCAAAATCTCTACGACAGCTGAGAGTGATGATTGCGATTTCCCCATGTTTTCCTTTATGACATTACTATTATTATTTACTGCTAATTATTTATTTATTATTATCTGCTAGATTTTCTTATTATTATCTTCTAATCTTTTCTTATTATTTCTTATTAACGAATTATTATTTAATTAATAATTATTCTTAACACCAAAATCCCAAAATTGAAGCTTAAGTGTAAGAGATAACTTATTATAACATTCCTTTAAATCCTAAATTATCGAAAATATTCATGAAATTCAGCTTAAATTGACATAGTATCAAATCAAACGCGTTATGCTAACTTGGTGAAACATGAGATTTGATAACACCTCACAGGTTCTCCTAGTGAGGTGTTCACGAAATATACAACAATACCTATCCACAGTTTCACCTTCACAAACCTACCTTACACCCAACATAATAAAATTGCAAAATATATTATGTAAAAATGTTTTCAAAATTGATCTATTATGTAAAAATGTTAATTAATAGGTAAATACTGTAATACATAGAAAGAAATAAATAAATAAAAATAAATAGATAGCACAACAATGTCACCATATTTACTTACGACAGTTAGTGTTATCAATTATTCGTTTTGGATTATTACGTTGTGGATAAATGTGAAATAAACTCGCGCAATGCAAACTAAGGCTTAACTCTTAGAGGAACCAAATTGGACTTTAACTTTTGGCAAAACTTTTCATTGTATGTATCTTTGTCGAAGACGAAATATTATGCGTCTGAACAGCACGTTATAGATAAATCAATTTCACAACACTTTGACATAAGGTCATAATACTAACTTAGGAATAAAGATTCCATGAAATTGAAATACTGCAGAGAATTGAGTAAATCGTTATAAAGTGATAATTAATCCAATTATCACAAGACATTGAGATGATCATGTGCAATATTACATATGTCCAAAAATAGTAAACGCTATTAAATACTCGAAACACTGTGCCGGCACCATAACTAGAATTCATCAAAAAGAGAGCGACCCTTCACTACAAGCACTCGTCGGAATAACACTTCCTACAAACGCTCTACCTCAGCCCCGGCCGCGGTGACCCACGGAGTGGAAGGCCGGAGAACAATCCTCCCTGCGACTCACGGAGAGACAGCACGATCAGCCTTCAGCGGTATGCAGCCAGCAGTTGGAATCGGTCGCCCGGTTTGTATAACGGAGCAACTAAACAATCGCCTCCCAGTGACGGGGTATCTTGCCACCCCGTAGAATCAGCCACGGCCTACCTACAATGGAGAGGCAAGCCGGTGTACTCATGATGTTGCATCCATAGATGCCGGTGCCGGATATGAAGCCAACCCATGACCACACAATGGCAAGCCAATCTTTTGAGTTTGCTGCGACCATCCCGGCCTTGGATGCCAATGTGTCGGATATGCAACTACCCATAACCACATGGTGTTCTACTCGCGAGTTTGTAGCGACCGTCCCGGCCTTGGATGCCGGTACCGGATATGTAGCAACTCGAGCCTACATAATTTCTGGAGCGCAGTCCGCCTTGAATTGAAGCGATCAGGCTAGCCGCGAATGCTGCCTTCTGGATATGTAACAACTCGAGATCAGACAACATCTGGAGCGCAGCCCGCCTCGAATGCTAGCCGCACTCCCGACTAAACTGGACCACTCGCGTTGCTAGTGAGATGAGCGGCTTAAGCTTTTGTTTGTATTGTACAATGTTTTGGATAAATAAAAATATGGTGTAATTAAGTAAATTAATGTTTGCACTTCGATAGAGTTGTAAATCTCCGTTTAATATTGACTGTTTGATTTCAGAATAATTGAAACCAGTGAACTTTCATCTAATTGCATGGAAGACAAACAAATGCTTTCACACGTTTTCCTTACAAAAAAAAAACATTTTAGAAATTTGAATATTTTCAAATCAAAATATAGCTCTATCTAGCTATTCGCGCGATGTCGCAGTTGATGATATTTTATTATTAATCACATTAATCCACATATTATGGGGCACTGCTTACAAGCAGTTTATTTACTTTTTATTACAGCTGTCATAACATGATAACAATTAAAAAATATATATATTTAAATTTATTTACGTTATAAAGTCTGAGTACCCAGTTTCAATTTGAGAGATGACTAGAGATACCACAGCGCCGCTCTGGGAACTATTTATCGGATAACTAACACCTCCGCCATAACTCACTCCCAATTATGGCGGTTCGCTACGTTTGGTGACATAGAAGGGATACCCTGATTCATGGTGTGAGGCTTCTCCGGGTCTTGGTAGCTAATGCGTCTGCCCACGAATTGCGTGCCGAATCGGAGGAGGCCGATTGAGGGAGACCCTTTGACCTCTCGACCCATCGGCATCAATTTGCCCAAATGGGAGGGATTAAATCATACGTCCATCACTCCTGGATATACTGACCCCCAGATTCCTACCCAGACCTCGTACCCTTTTCATTCTAAGAACATTCTCTCCTTCGTTTCCTTGAAAATACATAGATAACAGAAAACATTCCCAAAGATGGCATTTATTTTAGTTAGAGCCGTGTGGAATCAATGTAAAATAAAGTGCATTTTTTAAACAATTTTCACAGCGCAAAGTGAAAGTAACATCATGGAGCCACTGGAATAATGCCAAACCTACAATGGCATGCATTGTAGGTTTGCCATTATTCACACTAATCCTAATTTGACTGTTCTAAAACGGGAATCATCCTAGTTGGACAGCCAAAACATATCATAAATAATGTTTATAAATGTATTATACTATACTAAATAAATACTAAATAAATAAATAAATAAAAATTGTAAAGTTATTTATTTATTTGTATATTGAGGGATGAGGCTTCAGGAAGTGGAGAGGGAAGTAAAATGAGGCAAGTGAGATCTGATCACCAAACATTTCGATTTTGAATGGTGGTCACTCACTAAGGTGATTTTAAAAGTATCTACCACACTCCCACAGGATAACTACATGAACGACGATTTCAGAAATGTCATATTTTCAACAAATGATTCTGGAAACCCGCTGCCTCTACGCTATTAAAAAATCTATTGAAAACCCAATAGAAATGCAGATAATGCATTGCAATGCGGAGCGAATCCATTCGGTGCCTGCAGCCATAGGGTTGGTTACGAGGCTCATATTTGTTCATGAATGAGTAGAGCAAGGGGCGGACTGGGTTGCATTTTGCAGATGACATGGTGCTGGGTGCAGTGCACGGTGCAGCTCACTGCTCGTACTAGCCGCGGGAACCTTTGACTCCGATTGAACTGAGGGTGTGTTGACCCACTGCCAATATACTCGTATTATGTATTCACATGGAATCCGCAATGCAGCAGGGTTGCCAGAAGATATTGAAATACAAGAGATTTGCTATCGGTAGTTTTTACTGGGTGTGTTTCCTGGCGTCGCCGATATTGTTAACCAATACTACTGCACACCTTCAAAAAATCAACTAAATTAACGAATTCTTTCCGTATTCAAACTATATTGTCAACTAATACTACTGCACACCTTAAAAAAATCAACTAAAAGATCGAATTCTTTCCGTATTCAAATTACTACTATTACGTAGTAGTAAAACACCAATTTCAATCAAAATGAATTTATGCAAAGGACATGTAACTACTATAACAATGAATTTACAAATATAGACACACGTACTGACGTATTTACTGCTAGTTACTATGGCCACAGAACTTCATTGTATAACATTCTAGATGCGAATAACAATATTCATGACGATTAAATTAGTTGTTTCTAATATTTTTAAATTACTTGCGTGACAACTTTCCCTTAACTTTCCCTTATCCCTCTCCTCCCCTTACCCTTCCCAACCCAAATACCTATTTTGCAGTCCATTACAGTTATAATCACACTTATTTTATTGTTGTGTATTGGTTTATCATTTGTTGAATTTAGATTTGTACTATTATATTTTTTTTAAATTGCTGCCTAGTTCTGTTTTTTTTTTCATTTTTCTTAAATATTCTAGTTTACATTCGGTTAGTCTTGTTTCTAAATATATATCTGTGAACATTAATAATTGGTCTTTTTTTTATCATCCTCTTATGTATATTATATTACTAAGACTGTTTATGTTCCTTAAATAATTAAATAAATATCTCTTGTATTTCGATATTTTTGGATCCTTTAAAAGTTTTTAAAAAGGTTATTCCAATAAAATTGAATATTCTTATTCATTAGGTCGACCCTAGGACAGTTTCCCAGCAGCCACGATTACGACTGAACCATTTCGGAATTTTGGTGTATGTACTTATTGTTATGTACTGACCTTTATGAGATACTCAAACCGATGAACGAAATATATTTCCATTGTGTACGAAACATCGAAACATGACCTTCTCAAAATGTAAATACATGAAATGGACCCAAAATAATCTCAAACTCGCGTAGTACTACATATTACGCATACATATGTAGGTTTTCGGAGACCGGAGAATGAAATCAACTTTTTTATGTGAATATCTCACAAGAGCCCCGGCTTCTCCCGTCTGGAGCCAGTGAGACTATGACATCCCCATTGGGGTATGTTGTTAGGCTGACGGTAGTGTGGAGGGGAAGGAGACGGGGAAAAGGAAGGTGGAGAAGTACCTGTCTATTTAGATCTGGTCACCAAACACGGCTAAAGCCATTTCAACAACGTTTAAATTCTAATTGTGGTCCTACACCAGGGCGATACTAAGAGTATTTTCCACTCTGGAACGTGCCGCAAATATACTAAATATTATTTTAAATTAATTAATTGTGAAATAACACAAATTAATCAAATAAATTTTATTTGCCCACGCCGAGATTTAATCTTCGGATTGCGAGTCAAGAGCCTTACCCCTAGACCAAGCTGCTCGTTAACTCAGAACCTCCTTTGAAAAGTTATTAAAAGTGATGTAAAAAATATATTAAAAAATGGTTAAATAGGTTATGTTAGGTTAGGTTACGGACTATTTAAAAAAATATATTTCGATGCTTTTTATGACTTTTTAGAGAGATATTGAGTATAGTTGATTCTGAGCTGGCATGGAAGCAGATTTTCATGTGCTCGTATGTTTTTATGAAATTATGTTTTTATGTTGAAAATTTGGAGCACTCAAAAAATATTCGATAGAGGCTTTACAATTACATAACAATGTGTGTATAACATACGTAGCATATTTTATTGCGTGATATAATTGCTATATTTTAAATATTGTCAGTCAATCTTTTTCGGTCCCCTCCTACAAAGGCAATGAAACATAATATTTTTCGCATTCTACACAACAACCCACCTGCCGATCTCACTGATACTCTTTCTGTCGACGTCTGCCATCTCTAACTAATTGCCAATTCATCAATATTTATTAAATGGTGTTTTTATACAAGGTGTACATTTCAGCAGAAGGTGAATATATAATTTATGAGGCAGGCATCAAGTGCAGCAACAAGTTGAAAAAATCGTGACAACGAGATATAAAAAGCCAACATAAGTCTCTAACCAACTTCTTCCTACTAACATTTCTTGTACTTCCAATTAATACTTTCATTTACTTGGTAACGTATTTTCCGCATAATCTTTCAGTTTTCCAATTCAGTTTCACAAAGTATATAAAGCTAAATTATTGTGTCTTTTTATTCGTATCATTTGCCAGTTCAGTCACAATTTATATAAATAATTATATGAAGGTTTGTTATTAGGTACAATTAATATTAAAAGGCAACATATGTAGAGGGTCGCCAAGGACCTGGTAGGAGACAAATGTCTTGGCTGCGAAATGTACGAGAGTGGACCGTTATTAGAAGTGTGGAGGAGCTATTCCGGGCAGCGCAAGATAGAGATAAATTTTCCAGAGTGATCGGCAACGTTGGGGGGACCACACGAAAAAGAAGAAGATGAAGTTCTTCCGACGAAGCTTCCAATATTTTTGACTCCATATTTTGCAATGCCACGTGCTTCAACTAACATAATATGTTCATGATGAGTTATTGAGCTCTCTTCATTCCTCTTTGGTTATCCTACCCATTCGCAGTTTTCAGATACACACAACGTGTGCTTATTAAGATGATGCCTTGCGACATAATGCAAAATCATACAAAATCGTGTATTTTTGTTTTGAAAATTTAATCGCTTAAAAGTATTTTAGATGCTTCAATTAAACACTGCGTGTAGAACATATCTTTGCCCTTAAAAATATCGGTCATTTTTTTTATAAGTCTTTTAATAAGCCTAAAAAAAAATAAAGTATAAGGTCTATAAAAAAACACTTTCAAGTGCAAACTCTCCTACTTGTAAACCCCTCTTCGTATTTAATTTTATTGCATAATGTGGCAAATTTAGTTTCTTTTATGATAATCGCGAAAAAAGTCGATATTTATGCATGAACTTCCCGAAATAAAATAAAATGTGCATTTTCGCGTTGTTATTTTTGACATCAATCAAGACCGCCGGCATTCGACGAAAATGTTATTTCAAAGTGAACCTTATGCCGTGGACGTAAGAACCACACAATCGTCACCGCCTTTTTGTCGCATTCTCCACCCAACAGTTGTGGTGGACGGACGTCCTTGGCGTCCGTGACTCTCTGCGCCGTAAAATGTTATTCGAGTTTACGTACTATCGATTTTAAAATTTCCTAGTTATATACGTAGATGTTTGAATATACCGGTTAACCACTTTATAATTTACTTTATTTATATAATAATACTCGTATTTGAAAAAAAATATATAATTCTGTTGCCAAATGTCGTTTGAAGTAGGCAATAACTTTGCCAATGATTTGACATTTACAATTTTAAATCTGGCGCGCTTTTGAGTATTAAACAGTGACAACAGTACCGCACAGTGAGCAAATTTCAATATATCGTTAACAATTTAATATTTATAAATTCGTTTCATTTTCCGTATAAAGCGACTTCCTTGAAGTACTCGATTCACATTTTGAAAAAGTTATATTATTTTTATTTAAAAAAACACGATTTTTTAAATTCCGCCGTAACATTAACGAACTTAATTATTTTTACGTTGTTAACACTGGCATAAATCTAACTATGCACATGAAATCTCCGTAGAAGAGAAACGTATTAGCTTTAATTAATTAACTTTTATTGCCAAGTTCTTACTTTTGGGGAATGATTAAATATTTTTTTTTTGTTTATTAATACCTAAATTACAGTCCGAAGCTTTCCCTTTCAGTTGTTAACCGCCAAGCTGTTGGTGAATATTTTTGTTGAAAATTGTTATTTCCAATATTTTTATTTTTAAATAAATGCAAATTGTCCAAAAGAATTTTAAACAATCTAATTTATTAGCAGTTCAAATATAATTGTAGGCCTCCTGGTCAAATGTATTTGACGGCCTCCGTGTTTGAGGGGAAAGTCGATCCGATGGTCGCGGGTTCAAATAATTAAATATAATTTATTATGGTATATTTGTGGCATGTTCCGGAATGGAAGATACTCTCAGTATCGCCCTGGTGTAAGACCAAAATTAGAAATTTAAACGTTGCTTAGTGACCAGATCTGAATAGTCGGGTACTTCCCCACCTTCCTCTTCCCCATCTCTTTCGCTTCCTCTCTACCTTCAGCCTCACAACATACCCCAATTGGGGATGCCATAGTCTCACTGACTCCAAATAGCAGTAGTTGAGATTCTTGTGTGGTATTCACATAAAAAAAAATAAAAAAGGCACTAGAAAATAAGATAAATTTTCTTGATAGAAACAACGCCATAATTTTGTTAACTGTTAATTAAAGTTTAGTCGGTATTATATAAAACAGATTCCCAAGAATGAAGATTTTTTTTTTATCCACTTAAAATTTGGAGTTCACCACTCTCAGTCAATTACTTAACTGTAAACTAAATGTTTGCATTAATGTACCCTCCTCCACACAGAGCAAATGATTCCTTCATATATTCCGTCATCTTCAAAATTCGCGTTAATACATCCCTTCTTACAGATCCTCTTTAAGCCGCCCCACAACGCTGCCCAACTGGTTGCTTGAAAATAAAAACTTTTCAATAGAATTCTAAAGAAATGTGAACTGCAAGAGTGTATAGAAGAGTTAAATAAATCGTATGATAAAATAACTTTAAATTGCATATTAATAACTACCTATAAAGTTATATTATAAAAAATAATTTAAAAATTCAAAATTATTAAACATTTTTTATTAATAAACTATACAAATCTTAAGTTCAAATGTTTTATAAACAAATGTTTTATAAACGTTCAAATGTTTTATAAACCTAGTCTATTCCGTGCGAAGGAGAGCGGTTCATCTTGGTTCATGAGTTTAAAAAACAGTCTTTACTGCCTCCTGTAAAATTTGATAAATAAAAGTTACTTGTTCTACAAATTAGGCCCATAATATGTTAATTTTACCATGTATTTTGATAATCATAAATAAGTATTTAATATAATTATTATGTTCATATTTTTCACAATTTTTACCACAGTGTATTTGAGGGCGGAACTCGGGATTTATGAGCCTGACGCCTCTCGTCTATTATTGGTTGTCAAGTTTTCTCAAGTATTTTATAATCCCTCGCAAAACAGACGATTTCGAATTTTTCAAGGACTATGGGATCACCTTAACAAGCAAGCAAGGGGTGCATAGGGAAATTTACTAAAACCCTTATTGATTTCTCTCCCCCTTTATTCACTAAGTAAACCAACGGAACCGTAGAAACTTTATTAACGGCTTGCAGTATGTTCCCACTTCAATTCGGTTCCATCATTTTTTGGCTTTTATGGACAAACGGAATATTTATCGAGAAGAAGGAAAACAAAAACGAATAGTTATCCGATGTTTAGAGCCACAAATAACCCCATGAGACCATTTTTTAAAAAGCATAATTTTAAAAAGCATAATAAGGACACGGCGCCTATCGGCCTGTTTAAACGTGATTCTGTAATATGCTTTGCTTCAGAGTCGTGAAGATTGCACACACCAGGAGCTTTTTGTTGTTTCACCTATTAAAACTCTAGAGCTTGGTAGCAATTAATAATAATAATAATAATTGGATAATTTGTAGAGCGCCGTTTTTGTGAAAAATCACCTCAAGGGCGCTGTACAGCTTATTATAAATTCCTAGGTTCTATCTAATTTAACTATTTACAAACAGATACAGAAACATACTTACCTGGCAGGTCACTTCTGAGAAATTAGAAAGTATAGATATGTTAAGATAGTTGCAGAAGATACGGTCTTGCACGCGGAGGGCATTATATTTAAAACACTGGACATTGCATGAATTTACATTAAAAGATTAGTGGCAAAAGTAGAGTTGTATTTATTTTGAGAGACTGGAGAATTTAGGAGTCTTTAGGGAATCTTCATGAAATGACCCTTACATAAAGCTTACAACTGAGTTTTTTTTATTTTTTTTAAATTTTTTTTTTTATTGTTTATTTATTTATTTATTTTTTTTTTTTTGGTAGAATTGGTAGAATGTCCGTAGATAATAGTACCCTTTACACACAGAGTTCGGAGCGGGACGTGCCCCGCGCCACTCCAGGCCGCCGCGCAGAAAAGTAAAGACCGAAAGTAAGAGAACGGTTTACAGCGCGGTTAACTATGAGACTTTTCTGCGCGGCGGCCTGAAGTGGCGCGGAGCACGTCCCGCTCCGAACTCTGTGTGTAAAGGGTACTATTCACGTAATAAGGAGGTGTTTTGTTTCAGTCCAATTTTAATAATAAGCACGCACGCAAGGAGTCGAGATTTTGAGGAGCCAATGCTTGCAGCCAATAACAGCCACGAATGTCCAGATATTCGCACTGGCTGCCAGCAGCCACGACTACTGCAAGATCGCCATAATATATCGACTGGCTCCCGCAGCCGGCGATCTTTGACTTCCTACTGCCTATAATGCGTTAGCTTGAATATAGTTTTATATAAATTTGAAAATCGTGCAGCCTGGCTGCCTGCCTGGTGAGTTCCTGGGCTTATTATGTGCCCCTGGTATATTTTATATTTCTGCATCTACCAAAGTGGTACCAAACTTTTTTTTTAATATTTCCGACCTCTTCAAGCTCTTGTGCTCCTGGTAGATTTTGTAGTAAATATTCAGTTTGTAGTAAAAATTTAGTTTGTTTTTTTTTTTTTTAATTCTTGAACATTTTAATAATAATTTAAATAATAAATTGAGCTTACCACCACAGCATTATGTGCTCCTGGTATATTTTGTGGTCAATTACATCTAGCCAGTTGTTGGGGCACCGTTTTACCGCTGCAGATGGACCTCCGAACACTCTACCTTGGCCATCTATTCGCTTCATTCACGTTTGTGCATCATCTCACAAATATTTTTATGTTATTCTGACTCGTGACATGACCTGACTCAAGTGTTTACGTCACGTGACTTGACATTTCTTTTAAAAAGGATTTGCAAATGAATCAAGCATTGAGAATTATTGGTCTTTGAGGGCGCATTTTGAGCTTCCTGTGATGTATTTATACGAAATATATTGCATTGTGAGGACTGAGAACATTGTGAGGGTTGCAAAAATTGCCCAAAGATATATTTTCAAAATTGTTTCACGTCTAAAAAAAATCGAAGTGCATCTGGTAGATGATTCAAAATGATAATTTACAGAGCGATAATAATAATGTTGATTCGGTTTATTTCTCAGCATTATGTGCTCCTGGTATAATTTATACTAATTTCAGTGAATTTATTTAAAATGAGATCATTTAGAAAAAATAACCCTCAGCGATTTTGTGCTCCTTGTACGAAATACTGATTAAATATCTAAGTACTTTGATATTTTTTTGTATTTCTTATCTAGGGGCCTCCTCTTATGGAGAAACTGAAACGGAACCAGTTCTCAACGCAATTGCCATCATTCTCCTTAACAAAATCGATATTTTTCTGATCAAAACTTGACAGGACGTGAGCAGCAGCCGGCAACCTGTCAACAATGCAACTGAAAACAATGCAACTGAAAACAATGCAACTGAAAAACCTGTTGCCATGGTAGCAGCTCACGAACTGCCAAGTTTTGACATGTCAGATCAGAAAAATATTGATTGATTGCAATTGCGTTGAGAACTGGGTTTTTTCATTTTCTCCATGAGTCGAGGCCCTAACTAAGTAACAATTTCTAGACATTTTGTTTTGAAAAGTTTTATTTTCTATGAAAATTTGTTAATTTTTTGCTATCGGTTTCGATATTCCCATGTCATTCACTAACTTAAAAAGAATGACACGGATTTGTCGAAACCACGGTAACTTCACTAACTTAAAAAGAATGACACGGATGTGTCGAAACCGGTAGCAAAATATTTTTAAAAAATTAAGTAAGTAACAAATGTTCGTAGAAAATAAAACTTTTCAAAACAAAAAAACTACTTTGAAGCTTTTTAAAAATAATCTTTACTCTAAAATTAGACTAGCACTTAGTACTTAGGTAGGTATACGATAATAACGATAAGCCTTTTCTTAATCTACATCCTCTCTTAATTTTATTAATTATGCTTGTATTCTTTCCAGATCTCCAAATATATTGGAAGGCCTTATCACACACACCTTAGGCTTCTCATTTCTACAGCGTACTTTCAACATTCCTCTGGCAGTTCCATGCCTTACTCATCAGGATTGGTATCAGCACTTCATTGTGGACTGCAAGCCTCATTAATTTCGACAACTTTTTATTAGTTACTACAACATTCAGTTGTCAGTTAATAAACTAATACAATTTAGTTTTTTTGCTACGAGGAATCATTACCCACCTTTTCTTTTTGCTGACCAAATCAAATTGTCCATCATTTCATTTTCAGATATTGTATGCTCTTAGGGTAAAAACGATATTCTTGGTACCTGCAACTTTAAAACTTTTTCAATCAGGTAAGTGGTTCTGCAAGAATGATGACATGAAATGTTAATAAAACGTCATGGGGCCTAGTCTCTATCTTTCCGTTTCACAAACCAGGACGTTTGTGATTTAACCTTCACTAGCGGGTGCTGTCAACTAAGCGGACACAGTCTATAATTACTAAAATATCTCTGTTAATATACTAAACACAGAGTTCATATTTTAGGCATTCCTCCGCAATACATTTTTGTATTGGATTAAACAATTACAACATATAAATATTTACTGAGTGTACTGCACGGGAGCTTGAGGAAGTTTTTAGCACAATGGGAGGAGGGTTAACATGCGTTTGTGACGTAGTTAAACATTACGTACGGACGTTGTGAAAGATAGAGACTAGGCCCCCATGCACATAGTGTAACAAAACTTCAATGGCCTTGAATTTAAAAAAATACTCACACATTTCACAATACATATACAAAATTGAAAACATTTTTTCACAGAGAAACAACATTGTAAATTCCTCCTGGGCGGCGTTTTGTCCGTACAAACATATTCCCCAATTTCCTCTCTGGATTTTGACACTAATGCGAATACTTTTTTAATAAAATATAAGTAGATGTCGATCACTAGTGTGTCGGTACATATTACTTTTTTTGATAAGTTATTTCTTGTAGGAATTAATACCATTATAGTAAAATTGTTTAAATTGCCTGATTTGAACGCCATCAACAGCAGAATACAAATAGCGTAATTTTTTAAAATCAAAACATGTAAACATAGAGTATTTTATTTTAATACAGTGAATTAAAAAATCTTAAAAATTGCTCCTGTTTTGGAGAAGAAAAATTGGGAGTACAAAACCTCAATTTTGATGATTTTATTTAGGTATTATCAGCCTGAGGTGCAGTCTCTATCATTCGGTATTCGGGGGAGTAAGGGCGACAGTGACAGCAACAATTTGGTAAAATATCCATTGTTTAAATTTCTCGGAAACCGGATTACCTCTTAATATTTTCACTGCATGAATCTTTCACTACAATGTAAATATGGTAGCAGCTGGAAAAATTATGTGTGGCTAGAAAATGAAGGTGGATTAATAAATAAAAAATATTGCCCTTTTTTCACTAAACTATTTTATTTAATTAAATTTGGTACACTGAATTAAACATTGTATAAGTAAATTGTAAGAAAGTGGTTGTTGCTTTTTTTAGAAGAGAAAATAGCATTTCTACATGAATATAATTTTTTATGGCGGTTTAAACATTATTTTCAGCTTAACCACTCGAGTGATAGCTACCCAAATTTGGTTAGGTTATTATTATGTTTGATATTTTTTAACGTTTAAAAAAAAATTATAAAAGCTAAAAATATGGAATAAACCTTGAAATTTGTGTGGATTCATTGGCTTTAAACTGCAGTGAGCAGTTAATATGTTTCCTTATTAAAATTTGGAGGCATGATTTTTATAATGAGCACTGCCGAATCGAAATCTGAATGCCTTGAAATTTCCATCACTCGAATGGATAAATGAATTATTTGGGATTTTGTTCTGAGAAAGTGTCAGTTCAATATCAAACCTTAACAAAAAGCATAAAATTACCCTTATCAAATTAAAAATAATCAGTTGATTTAAAATATTAATCTCTAAAGAAACATTGGTTTAAATAGAAAAACTAGGTAAAATTGTATAAAGTAAATGTATAATTAATATTAAGACTTCTTCAAAATGAGGTAGTTTGTATAGTCTTTTCGTTATAACTTAAAATTATTCGCCTTAGCTGTAATATTATAAGATAACACCTACTTAGATGTAATAATATAAGAAAACATCTACTTAGATGTAATATTATAAGATAACACCTACTTAGATGTAATAATATAAGAAAACATCTACTTAGATGTAATATTATAAGATAACACCTACTTAGATGTAATAATATAAGAAAACATCTACTTAGATGTAATATTATAATAAAACGCCTACTTAGGTGAAATATTATAAGATAACACCTATTTAGATGTAATATTATAACACCTAGTTAGATGTAATATTATAAGATATCACCTACTTAGATGTAATATTACAAGATAACACCTACTTAGATGTAATATTAGCAGATAACACCTACTTACATTAGCAATAAAAATGTAATGTTCACCAATATAACCAATGCCTTGAGTTTACTTTTATTTTTAAATGTTTGGTTGTTACGATAATGAAATCAATTTTTTAAGTAACTTTTATGATTACTATCTAAAGAAAGTTCTGAAAAATTCTAGTCATATTCTGATTAAAACAAAATATTTTTAAAAGATACTGATAACTTTTATATAAAATGAAATGTATATTTTTGCTAAAGCTATTTCAGTATTTTGTGTTATTCTTGTTTTCTCTACTTTAATGTAATAAACTTTCCCAAGCTTCGGCATACTCGTGATACAAAACTTAATCTATTCTTAGGAGGAAAATATGTATTATGCTAGTGTAATTTTTGTACTCAAATGATTATTACCATACTAAAGTGTAAAATATCATACAATATCAAACATCTACAAATTAATCTTTACATTGCATAATACTTACTTGATATGCAATCCTTACAAATACATACATGCATACAAACAAATAATTATTTAACTCTTCTAAAATATAAAATATTTTCTAAAACTAATATTTTCGCGTAGTTGCCATTTTCATTCAACATTTATGTGTGTAATTAATTTTTGAACCGCCCAGAATGATATCGCTGTAAGCTTCACTAAAATAATGCTTGTTCAAAATCTCCAATAGTGTATTATTCTCTCTAATGTTGCTAACATTTAAAATGTTACAAAAACAGCAAGCTTCATCTACGGAAAAATTATATTCAAATAAATTTAATTTCAATAAAGATAAGACCAGAGTGATAAACTTTAAAGCGGACGCCAAAGTAATGTTGGAATAAGGAAAAATAAACATGTTTTAAAACTTTCTGTTATAATATACATACATTTATAATTTAAAGTAACACACTACGTACTTTATTTGAGACATTAGAATTTATCTGAAACATAATAAATAAATTTAAATAAAATATAAAGAAGATGTCGGATTGAGTACTCGCCAAGAAAACAAAATAAAGATAGGTTATGTGATGAGAACTTCTCATTTATTCTAATCCAAAAAGAAAACCCTCACACCACGCTTATTTAAGAATCATTAAAAAACTAATTTATTTTTATAAAACTTATGTAAACCTGTAATCATCTAATCGGGCCAACGGTTGTTTTAATATTTTTCAAAATGTGTGCATTTTATGGCAACTACGAACAAAATGGCAAAAATACTTACACACTAATTAGGAAATAAAATGATTTGGCAAAAATAACCTCTATTTAGTCTATAATAAATTCAGTCTCGCCAAAGAATAGGCAAAAACTAGAATAATACAATACATACATGTTGAATGCAAAGGAATTAAAGTAACTAGGTAATAGCGGCTTACTAATCATTATGTATTGATTAATAAATACAATCCTTGAACACAATATGGTATCATAGTTAACCCAAAAGCTTAAACGAATAGCTTATGAATTAAATTATAAATAAAAAGCTTAAAACAATAATGACTAATACGCTTGAATGAATATTAAACAACCCATACATATTACAGTATGTGGCTTCCAATACATAAGCATTTAATAGTCAAATTGTATGAATCAAACTGGGTTAAGTGTTAATAATAATTAAACTTTAAAAGAAATACAATTACGCGGTGTCGTTATTAGAAGAGAATAGGATTAAAATCAGGATAATAAAAGCGTCTTTAAGGTTTTAAATACAGAAATATGATGATTGCCTGATACAGTCCTTCATATTATAAACCTACAAGTATTTTTAGGTAACAAAATTGTACTGACATTTTTGGAGATAGCGTAGTTTGGCACTAAGTACAATATAATAGTAAAAGGTACATGTACATCCCTCAACTTCCACAAACCGGAAGTGTAATTCTGAGGGTGGTTTAACCTATGTACTCGAGTCTAATGCAATGCTGTCTGGAGACAGGTTTTAGAAAAAAAAGGAGTTGTGATTTGGTAAAGTTCATTGCAGGGACAAGATTCAATCTACACCAATACATTACACCCCCAAAAAACATGGTGAGCCTCCCTCTATGTAACTGTGAGGTTCACTTTTATGATTATTATTCTAATCAATCTCCAATCCCTAAAACTATCATTATTCAGCCACTACTCGTTTGTCAAAAACTCTTAAAACCTGAAATGTTAATAATGAGGTAACTCGGGGAATGCAGGTTTAGTCTTTGTTGAATACCTGACTATGGAAAATTATTTTTATTTATTTAATACTGGAACCAAGCTACCCACACTCAAAGAAACAAAATGTTCAAGGACATTGACATACTCTAAGGAGTCAGAAAATGCTGCGTACAGTCGCAGATGATGCCTTGGGAGAGCACACTGATGGTATTACTAAGAACGGCCAGTGATGAATAATATGCATCTGACAAAAAGCTATTGGCAGAATCGGAGAATATTTACAAGACTTGCTTACTTTAAATAAGCTAGCAATGATTTTGGGCTAAGTGAACATCGAAAAGATGAAATACTAAACATTATGTTAATTCATGAAAACAATGGTAATGAACCCTCTATTCAAAATAGAAAACGAATATATCAAAACAGATATTTTAAAAAATCTTTGCGAATTTGGCATCCTGATCAACAGGAACACGCCCAATGAATAAAAAAGTAGAAATAGCTAGAAGTGATTTAGCACAGATAATGAAGGTGCTCTGCAGATTATTTATATCTCCAACACTGTTTGCGAAACGTCAGATACTTCAAGTGTTGAAACGAGTCGTAAAGTTCCTATCTACGGTTCCTACCTATTCACTTGGGTGAAATGTTGGTAAACCATTTGCCTTTCTATTAAAACTTTTTCTAGAAAAATCTAGAAAATTATTTATTTAGTGCACTCAACACAGGTAGTCCAATAACACAGCGCACCAAATAAGTAATGTTCTAGGTAACTAACTCACTTAAAAGATATAATAGAAAAAAATGGTTTGCCAACATTTCACCAAAGTGGACTTATCGTAGATAGGAATTGTACGACTTAAATGAAGCCATGTAGAATGATTTTATTGGATGAAGAGAATTTGCTGGGTAGGCCGAGTAACTAATTCATGACAAACAGTGTCCGATAACAGGAATCTCCTGGCTCCAGAAAAGACAACTGGTTCATTACAAGCGGGAAATTACTAATTAACAGTATTTCTTCGAATTACATATTTTCATATTTACATCTTGCGAAAGGTTTTTTTGGCACTATGTTCTGTTCTATCCAGGCCATCTAGTGAAGACAAAAAATGCTTAGAAACATTTACCTTACCACTAGACTATAATACTGTGTCGTCCATTTCACAAAAAATAAAACTCGAGGACAAACTCACGGTATTTTACTAGGAGGTACAACTTTCCCCATCGTTCACACAGATATGATTGGTGATTTGTCAAAATAATTGTATGCATCAGGTACTAATTCTAAACATTCATTAAAAACTCAGCATTAAAATATTCTGATCAAGCATTCCTTTATATTATTATTGTATATAATATGTAATAAAATAGAAAATAATTTACTTTAATATAATATTCTTCCATCTTTGTTATCAATATAATGAAAACAAGATGGATAAAATATGAGGTAGATGTTGTGTATTATTTGTACTTTCGTTACATTCATTTCAATAACTAATTCATGTTATTTTTATTTTACAGCTTAACATTGTACAATGTTTAAACGTTATACACAGAAGCAAAACTATAGAATCATTATGTTAACTAGGTGAAAGAATTAGATACCAGTTTTAAAAGGTGAAATATTGGAACCAAATTAATTATGTAAGTACTTTGTTATTAACATTTGTGCCATAAATAAAGAGTCAGTGGTAAAATTTAGAAAATAAATCGTACACTTAACTTCATCATTATTACAAAGCCCTTGTTCAACAATAAATTAATATTTTTTCTTAATATTTTTTTGGAATCTTTTTAAAGCTGATAAAATATAAAATTTATTGTATTGAGGTACACTTACAATTCAGAAAACTAAAATGAAATTTTTTATTGTTATTATTACTAAAAATAATAGTAATTATTGTAAACCCTGGTTACTTTTTGCTGAAAATAGTCATTGTCATACCAATATCAAGACTGATATGATTTTATCCAAGAACACAACCCAATCTCTTGCCCACCGGTAAAATAGAAATCTTATTCTATTCTAACCGCTTGAACAGAATCTGTCACACTTTCCACTGATTGATCTCCGTTCTGCCCCGATGCTGACTGCGTTCCACTTTGCTCACTCGGAGCCTTCTTCCTTTCCACCTGAAAAGAAACAAATGAATATATATTTAAGTGTGTTCCTTCATCTCAAATTGATAACACCTAATTATTGAACACAGTTTTGGTGACAGCATTTTGTGACAACCAATGCCATCTATCGAAATTTATTCAAGGTTCGTATAAAGTTTAACAAAATCTCAGCATGATGTTGTTTATTATGTCAGGGAGACAATAGTTGTGGCTTTTTAACTCTGGTGGGTAAAGCTGCCACAATAAAACTGTAACAATTAAGAGATGTATACCTTTGATTAGCCAATAAAAAAAATTATAAATACTGAAGGATGATTGATAATTATTCCAATGATCAGGGGGAAAATCAGCATTTATATACTGTATTAAGGTTAAACGCAACGTACGTTATAATCTACGCATTCACAGATATTATTTCAGGTTTTAGACACTTTTCCAAGTTATGCTTTAAGATATTAATAATAATTAATTGTTTGCGCCCGTACATACGCAAAATGAATATGAATAAATAGTTTTGTCAATAAAAAAACTCAAATCTTTCAAGAGAGGCTGACAAATACAATATTGGATTGAATCACCGATGCAATTTTGTATTTGTCAGCCTCTCTTGAAAGATTTGAGTTTTTTTATTGACAAAACTATTTATTCATATTCATTTTGCGTATGTACGGGCGCGAACAATTAATTATTCTTAATATTTTAAAGCATAACTCGCAAAAGTGTTTAAAACCTAAAATAATTTTATTGGCGCCATCTGTGAATGCGTAGATCATAACGTACGTTGCGTTTAACCTTAACACAGAAAATTTAGCTAATGAAATCATTTTTAATTTACCTTGGTGGGACAGTCCGCTATTAAGTGGTCTTCACTCTTGCAGTTGTGGCAGCGTTTTGGCTGAGGACCCATCACGCACTTAGCGGCTATGTGATTCGCAAACTCCCCACAGTTGTAGCACCTAAAATTTAAAAAAATTGCTTACCAAATATACATAATTATGAAAAAATATGTTTGCTTACAAAAAATATATTGGATTTTCTATGGTATTATGAATATTCAACTCTTTATGGCCAGGGCCAAGTTGTCGCCCGGAGCGGACTGCTCGGATTATATCTGCACAGGGTCGGCCCCGGCTGATGACAAAGTATTAATCAAAAAATATTAATCAAAGTATTAATCAAAAAGTAAGGAAATCTTTGTAATACAAAAAATCTTTGTAAATGATGGTATGACACTGTTGTCTATAATTACGTGTGACTATGCCGAAAGGTGAAAATTAAGATGATACAACAATATTATTGTTTCGAGTTAAGTAAAAAATATTTGTGAATACATATCAGGGTTGTTACATCCGCGGATGCGGATTAATAGAGGTTTGCCCATTTGCGGATGCGAATGTGGATGAAGATGTCTGAATCAATGCGAATATTCCGCATTTGCGGATGCGAATATCCGTATCACCCCTGATACATACATGTGAATATACATGATGTGGAATAATCTTAAATGTTTCCATGCCAACGAGAATAAAATCAACTCAACACCTCTTTGAAAAGTCATTAAAAACCATGAAAAACATAATTTTAAAATAGCCCGTAACCCTAACCTAACGTAACCTATTTAACCAATTTTTTATATATCACTCTTAATGACTTTTCTGAGGTGGTTCTGAGTTGGTTTCATTCTGAGTTGTTGGGTCACCATCTTAAATATAGATGAAATTAGGTTCATATAGTTTCCCCGGTAGTTAGGAACAAGGGTACAAAATGTAAGGTTAGAATAATGATCAGTAGCGTAGCAAGGGAGGGGGGGGGGACACTCGACCTTCAGAAAAAAATTACGAATTACGGAACGCAGTAGAGCCAATACCTGCACCAACTATTCCATTTCGCCCCACCCCATCCTAGCCCGTTCCACCCCATATCCCATTTCGCACCCTCTGTTGTGGTAAATATTCCGTTAAAACCCGTGTGCTACCCTATACCATTACACCCCACCGTTGTGCTATCCGCCCCGGGTACGCAAAAATCAAAGAAAGAGATTGGCATACAATGAATTATAAGAAATCTTGAAATATGTACTTTACATACATTCCTCATAGTGAGCAGAGCCATTTCTACTATTAGGCCGCCAAATAATGGAGTAAAAGGAGAAAAAAATTAAATACACGAAAGTGAAGATCTTCATGGCAATATGAGCTTAAAAATATAGAGGAGTATTGGAAAAAAAGGAGAAATGGTTGGGAATTTAAGAGAGTTTTGGTTGATTGAAGATGAAAATTTCTAAAGAACTCATGAATTTGTGTATCGAATTGGTCACAGCTCTAACCCGGCATAGCCCTGGAAACACACTATATTTTCTAAAGAACATTCATTGATGCGGCAGCTCTCTGTTCTGAGGAATAAGTCATTGAATACAAAAAACGTTTAAAACTCTAATATGTGCCGAGCTATCTGTGCCCAATTAAGTTAGAATACGCTTTTCCTAATTTGTAGCTCTCTGTTGTAACTTTACCGATATCGGCAGAAAGGAGTTTCTCAAAACCAAACTGAGCAGTTCCACGAGCCAAAAGATACTTGTGGGACTACTCACAATTTAAATAGAAAAGACATTGCTTACCCGCTTAACTTAAGAGATCTTGTTAGACTTTGCTAAAATAAAAGCAAGAACCCTAAATAACATTGAAGTTAAAAGAAAGAAATTTAAAAATGAAGTAAAATATCATGAACTGCGCTTATTTAGTTATTTAATGCTTCAATTTTTAATATTGTATATAAGTTCGTTAATATCTAATGCATTAATTCTTCTAGCCTGGATGACAGTACGAGAGAGTGGTAGTAAAAGGGAGAGGGTAGAATTTTTCATTTTCAAATACCTAGAAACAGCCCGATAATGAATGAGTAAACACAAGCTATAAACTACAAAAAGACGGGTGAACAAGAAATATAATGAAAATATATCGTGGTAATGCCGATAATACCGGTTGAGTAACACTTTTTCGAAAACATTTTTTTTTGCAGAATAAATTGCAGAAAAAGTTGTGACATTGTTTAGCAATTTCGGTTATTTGATAAGAGACACACTTTTTGAATTGTCAGACAAAGAGTCACACAGTTGAAATTCGATACCTTTTATATGCTCGATAGCAATTAATACCTGTTATATGTAACTTATGTCATTTAACGATTACCCATCTAGTCGTCACAAGATGTTGGATCCACTCTTGTTATTAAACAGATATTAATTACTCTTTGAATCGTACCATTATACATAGTTCATTATTTGCGTTAGTTGGCTTTATAAATAATTATTTGTATACTTATCACTAATGTTTCAAAGAAGTTGACAGAATGAAAAAAGCTTTCCAATTTAATGGTTACTACAGAATTTCTTTTGGCTTGCCGACCCACGTTTTTCCGTTTATTATTGTTCTTATCAGAATAATACAATGTCAGTGTAGTTACCCTTCTTTTCACCTGTCAAAGGAGATACAAGTGTGAATTGCTGATTATTGTTTTTCAGAATTATTGTCAGAATCATATTAATTGAATAATTTGTATAGCGCCATTTTTGTGGAAAATCCCGTCAAGGGTTCTGACAGTATAATTACATGACTTCACAATAATTTGTTATTTTATTGTGTGATAAAACACTCGAGCAATGGATGTTCGGTTTTCAATTTGGCCATTCAATTTAATTAACACAATGTTTGCGGGGTTTTTTTTAATCAATCTACGCCGTAAAGCGGACAATTTTTATTAGGTTTGCGCGCAAAATTACATCTCATGTATAATATCTATAACTTCTGAACTATTGATCAAATTTAAATAAAATTTTCAGTATTTTATCTTTTTTGAAATCTTTTATTATGATATTGTAACAAATTTTTATATTTTTGCATAAACAATTGTAATAGTGTACAAGTACAAAAAACGCTTTTAAGCGTCTCCCGCTCTCTACCAATAGTATGCAGAAGACGTGTTTAAGCGTTTCCCGCAAACAATGTGTTAATATCGTACCTCCAAATATTAATATAGAAACATTTAAACTGCTTACTGCGGTTTAAAGCCAATGAATCCACCTATATTTCACCATTTATCCTAAATTTAAAAAAAAATTGAATTCGTTGAATTTATAAAAATCCACGTACCCAAATTTGGGTAGCCATCGCTCCAGTGATTATTAAGCTGTATTCTGGTATTTATTCATAAAAAGGTTTGAAACTGCTAACAATACCTTACACTTGTCTTTGTCAAGCAAAATACATTCATATTAGTATTTTATTTATATGAATTCAGATTTTCACGGCCAAAAACATTACGGTGATTTATTTTTGGGTTATTTGAGCCTTGTCGCGCTTCCTCCTTCTTTAGCCAACGTTTTAGGCAACGTGTCCATCATCAGGGCGGATGTCATATCACATCACATCAGATGGATCTCTTCAAGACCCATGTTTACTCATTCCTCTCTGCAAAAAGACCCTCAATACAGCATCTTCAAAGACGTATTTAGGCCCTGCGAGAAATTGTTTTCCTCGTGGCCTCCTTTGTGGAGTTAATGAAAAAAATATATATATACTGTAATGCTGTTCGAAACGGTAGCTAAAGAGGGAGGAAGCGCAACATGGCATAATAACCCAAAAATAAGTCAAGATATTATTTTATTAGCTTATTTGTTTTTTGTTAGGCGATTTTAGCGGTGAAGTAAAACCATCTTCAATTTTGGGTTCTAAAATAATAAATCTAACAAAAACCAGTTAACATTTTGAAAATGATTCCCCTCCCGGTGTTAGTAATAATTATTCAACTTGTAAAACAGATGGTATATCTGGTGACAACCCTGCTCGGGTACCAGATTATTCCGATGGCATTCCGATCATCACGTTACAAACATTAATACATTGCAAGACGATTACCCTGCTCAGAAATCCGGTATTATTTCTATGAAAAAGTGGGAAAACTGAGGATAATCGGTTAAAAGGAAAAGTTTATGTTCGGTTTAAAAGTTTGATATTCAGCTCAATGACTTGCTACACCATTGCAAACCTCCCCTATGTGCTTCAAAGTAAAGAAGTTAGCTCCATTATTCACAAACCTTTTTGGGTCACTTTAAAATCATGGGAAAATAGGAAGTAATTTTTAATAAGTATGACAGAAACGCAAACACCTAAGCGACTAAAAACGTCTTCAAGTTTGAGGAAGGAAAGAATTTCCAACAATCGTTTTATACAGAAAGATGGTGCATCTTGTGTCCAAGTATATTGTGATCTTTTCCTAGCAACTTTGATTATTGGAAGAGAAACATTCTAGAGACGGACTTCTGACAATATTGCTAATGAACAAATCAGTCTGACTGTGATAGTAATAACCTCACCCTCTTACCTCCAGTCAGACAGATGGTACTTGTATTGACTATTATCAAACTACAAGTCGTAAACGTACCAACCCAAACCCGGTGGATCTGTTCCCAACAAACTTCAACATGCAGATAAATGGAAAGAGCTGCCTCGTCATAGTTTCACGGGAACTAATCGACCAAATCCCTCGTACAAGGCTCCTTTACTCATTAATGAACTTTACAATCTGCAATAACTTAAAGCTGCCGTAGATAAAGAAAGTAATTCATTTTATGATTCCTTGTGTAATAAAAAAAAATAAAGTATAAAATGAACGATAAAAGCAGTGAATGGAGAATACATAATGCGGAAGTTAATGGTAAAAGAAATCAGTAATGCGCGAGGAAGACATGGCACGATCAAGTGAATCAAATAATTGAGTCCAATCATGTCAAGAGTCAGAACAATGTTCTAATCAGTATGTATGAGATGATATCGAGGGCTAAAATCCAGAATCACGTAACAAGAAAATTCAAACTTTACAGGAGAGGTGCTGTAGGAATACAAATGCACAGATTTATTAGTCATAGTTGCAGTAGGGATGTTCCTTGTTCCTACAATACCTACCATACAGTTGTTGTTATAAATATGCAAACCTGATTTTTCTGAACCTTTTCTTGGAGACAGGCCTCCGGTGCGAGCCATGGCAGTCGACGGCAGAAGGGCCGCTGACCCGTGTGGCCTCTAGCCCTTTCTCCGAAGCCTTACACTCGAACTCCACGGCCTCCTCGTCCCCCAAGGACCGGAACCCAGGCATCTGGATGACACTCTGAAAATAAAAATTATGATTGCATTAGGAAGACATAAAAATAAGCAAATACATTATTTAAATTTGGGAGGCGGGTATGGGTACCGCCGCAAATCATTGGATAACCAACATTTCAGTCATAGGTCACCCCATTCAGTACGTTTGGTGACTTAGTAGGGGTGCCCGGACAAACCTCACCCATAGGGTGAGGTTTGTCTAGGTCTTCACGGCGGATGCTTCTACCCGCCTACCTTTGGCGGGCCGGATCGAGAGACTGATTGCCTTGCAGTTGCAGATGGATTCATACATCCGTCACTCCTAGACACACCGCCCATTGTTTCCTACCCACCCCTCATACTTCTTTTCCTTCCCCAGAACTTTCTCTCCTTAAAAAGACCCTCTACACAGTATCCCCTAAGATGACACAGGTCCTGAGGGAAATTATTTTCCTTGTGGCCTCGTGTGTGAAGCTAATAAAAAAACGTTAATTTAAATATTAAAAATACATAGGTATACTACTATACATGCAAGGACGAAAGTTTAAGTTATAAAATTACCTACCAAAAATTGAAGAATTTGGTCAATTATACAAATTTAAAAAAAATATTATGTCAAATTTTATAAAAATGTCAGTAATTGCAATAATTGGACAAAAGTAAAAGAAAAGTTACATTGGTGCGATTTTAGTCTGCATGAATAGAATGGGACTTATTAGTTGTTTTTGTGTCTAATTCGTAGAACTCCATTTAATTTTTTTTATATTTAATTAAAATTAAATTTGATAGTTTTATTATCAAGTTCTGAAGTATTTTAGTACCTATTTTTGTTACAGCTGTTTCGGTTTACAAGACCATTTTCAAACTGTCAAGTTTCAGTTTGAAAATATTATTGTAAACCGAAACAGCTGTAACAAAAATACACACTAGAATGGGACTTCTCGTTGATTATGACTGTAATTTTCGGAACCTAGTAAGCATTCCAAGAAAAAGCCCATGATTCGTTTCCAGAGGAGGCTATCTGATTTTTTTTCGTTCTAAACTTGATAGGGCCACTATTTGGGCCTAGTTTCCAGACTGCCAGTTGTTTCACGAAATTTGAACAATTGATGCATTGATTTTAACGCAATTTTGCTGGCACAATTAAATTTAAAAAAAACACAGGGTAGTCTCGTCTTATAAAACTTTTTTTATTTTTTACCTCACAATCCACAAAACATAATTTAATCTTTCTTTTTTTAATGGGAACATTTACTTACAGATTAATAATCCTAAATAAACATATTTTAAAAAAAAATGTTAGAACCCAACATGTTCACATCACGCATAAATAACCCATCGGGCCTCGACCATATTTTGTCATTAGATCAGAATATTTTCGCTTTGCAATAAAATCCATATGAATGGAATATTTGTGAACGTATTCGAAAACTAAAAACTGTTTTTGAAAGGTTTGAAATAAGCTTTCAAATCTTATTCTTAAAGTAAACATATAATTTTTTAAAAATGAAAACTTTTAAAAGTTTTAAAAATGACTCACCTTGCGTTTTTTCTAACTAAAATTACTGGTAACGAAAAAAACACGTATTTTATTGGACACATGAATTACAAACGTTTTCATCAGCTCACTTATTTAAAAATAATTCATAAAAAATTCACAAACATTCATAGGTATTTTTTTTTCAAATTGCGGTCGAAAACTTTGGTTTCATAAAAGTGTAAATTTTAATTATTTTATGATTAATTGTTAAATTTGGATATATAGCGTATTGTTTTCTCTTTCCAATAACGTTAATGTCATTATTTCTCACTATGATAAAGATTTCACACATATTTCTGTTTTTAACGACATTTTAACGATTTTTTAACTACAAAGACTTCTATGTGACCTATATGAGTTATTACAAAAAGCGAACAAATTAGCCGAACGAACACATTTTGACGTTTTGCGTGTGACGTTAACACGTCCTTCCAGAACAGGAAGCCAAGCGAACTGTAGAATCGTTCATTCCGTGTTCAAACGTTTCATTATGCCTTCATTCCGCGCGCGAGTGAAAGATGCCTAATGCCAATATCCAACATTTTTGAATCGGTTCACTCGGCACTAATGTTTTTTGGCACATTTCTTTTTCAGACGTGTCACTCTGAATGAAAGAGGCGGGATGAAAGACAGAAATGAACGATTAGTGAAGCATCTGATTCAATCATTAGAAAACGCCACTGACTGGTAAGACGGCTGTCACTAACGTTGCCTGACGTGTTCATCAATTCACGAATAAAAAAGAACATGTCGTTTTGGCGTCAAATCGAAAATATCACAAATTGAATTGTTAACGAAAATGTATTCGTCAATATAAAAATACCTTCTTTGCCGTAAATTTTTTTCGAGAAAAAAACAGTAAAAATACCCCATTGATTAAATTGTGTCAAACAACTGGCCTTAGGAATTCGTTTTATGCTATTAAATTGATTAGCAGGATATTGCACATATAATATTATGTAATATATTATGAATAAAAATACTTTATTTTCTGACAAATGACAAATCCCATGTTCCCCTTCAAATCACACACAATATCTACAAAGTCATTGGGTGATTTTTAAAAATCTGACCTAACCTAGCCTGGGTAAAGGTCGAAGTGACACACACATCGTTATTGAAATCTAGTTTTGTTTATCGCTGACCATTCTGACAGCACGTCAAGGTCAGATAACATTTCAAATATCATATTTTGCGAGTTGATTAGCCTTGAAGACTTTCTCCTAATGCTGTGATCAAAACATCGAAGGGTACTCAAATACAACCTATTGATAACAACAACAAAAATATACACAAAAGTTGAAGAACCAGTAGACCAGTTAATGTTTTCTACGATACCCCGTCACATCCGGGGGGCATAGATAAAAGTTAACTTTGATAACTTGACTACGATTTGTGTGTTAACTAATACAAACAACGAAACAACACTCATACGTAGGCAACAAAATCTTCGAGTCTTAATTCGATTTAACTTTTCATCGTCGACTTCTTCCCGACTTTTTTCGATGCAATTCTTTCATTCAACTTCTGAATAAATATTTTTGTAATCAAAGGTGTAGAAAACAGCTTTTACGGATGTGTGCTACTTTATTTATTGTTATTTATTTGTTTGTTTTACAAATTATAAAATTCAGGTTGTCAAAGAAATCGACTTTTTAACGACTTTAGATTTAACTTTGGCAATTATTTGTGAATAACAATAATTATTTAAGAATATATATTTGCCCTACCTACTGTAAATATAATGAAATAAAGATTGAAAAATGTACATTATTAAAGAAGCATTTTGATAGATAAGTTTTTAGATTTTCACGGCCAAAAGTATTTTCGTTATTTGTTTTTGGGGTGTTATGCCGTGTTGTGCTACCTCCTTCTTTAGCCAACGTTTCGGACAGCGTTACAGTGTCCATCATCAGGGCAGATGTGTAATTGTATGCAGATGTGTAACACAATTACACATGTGCCCTGATGATGGACACTGTAACGCTGTCCGAAACGTTGGCTAAAGAAGGAGGTAGCACAACACGGCATAACACCCCAAAAACAAATAACGAAAAAAAGCATTTTGATGGCTTAAAATTAAATTACAAACACCGATTTGCCTTGGTTCATAAATTTGTCGTTTATAAATTTAAAATTTCGACCCAAAAAAACGCTTTCTTTGGAATGATTTTTTTATTTTATGTTTCATTATATATTTAATTAGAAAACTGGTCAAAATTGTTTTTTTTAATAATTACCATTAACATACAAAAATTGTCAAAGTTGCGTCTAAAA
Organism: Glyphotaelius pellucidus; assembly: GCA_936435175.1. Taxonomy (NCBI): domain Eukaryota; kingdom Metazoa; phylum Arthropoda; class Insecta; order Trichoptera; family Limnephilidae; genus Glyphotaelius; species Glyphotaelius pellucidus. The sequence goes on from OW386537.1 coordinate 24,633,656, forward strand.
TTATGAAAAATTTAATTCTTTATTGGCCCGTATCGTACAATTTGGAAAACAAATAAATAAAATAGCTCATATTTGTACTAGATATTTGCAAAAGTATTGATTAAAAAATATATTTTTCAGTTTGGTAAGATGGCCTCAAATCCAAATTTAACTATTATTCCTCTTGCTCCGTGGTAATCCACAAATTTCCTGATGGGTTTGGGTTTAAATGTGAATATCATACTAGATTCTCTCTCTCACTGCCGAAGCGTATCGTAAAAGCTGGATCTTATGAAGGCGGCTGAAATCCAGATATTTTTACTAAATAAAAAATAAAGCTTTTTATTTAGGTAGTATTTTTAGGACCATCAAATAGTGTAGTGTCGTTTTTTAGTGTAGAGAGTGAGGTTTCTGAAATGTCTGAAAAGTGTTGAAAAGGAGTGAAGTATCTGAAATGTTAGCCCTCACCATTATGTCTAACCACATGTTCTGAAAACATCTTCCAATAGGCAAATATGCTATTTTTATATACTTTTTTGCATTTCAATTCTGTTTTCTTGAATTTTTTTACACACAGGAGGCCCTGAGGAAAATAATTCCCCTCGGGGCCTGTGACGTCTTTGGGGATGCTGTGTCGAATGTCTTTTTAGGAAAGGGAGGAGAGACAGTTCTGGGAAGGAAAAGGTCATTGGGGGTGGGGAGGAATACGGGGGTCAGAGTATCGAGTGACGGACGTATAAATCCATCCCTCCCGCTGCGGTGCAAGGGGATGTTCCGAGAGGGTACAGTTGGAGAAGTCAAAGGGACTCCTTCAACCATTCCCTCCCGATTCGGCCTACCATGCAGTTGGTAAGCAGACGCATCCGCCGCCAAGACCCGGACAAACCTCATCCATTAACTCGGGCACCCCTGCTAAGTCACCACACGTAGAGAACCACTTGGGGTGACCTATGACAGAAGTGTTGGTTATCCAATAAATGGTTCCCGCGGCGGCGGTATTCATACCCGCCTCCCAAATTGAGTAAAAGCAAAGCATGTACCGGGAAATTAACCAACTTCCCGACATTCGATCGAGCTTAACTCGGTAGATAGACCCGTTGTTGATGACAATACACACTTCTCAAATTTTGTGGCACTCACGCACACTCACGCATTTCTCTGAAATTGGCTACTAGCCGGCCCAAAAGATGGCCAAAAATTGAAAACAGGTGTAGGTTAACAACTTTGTTTTTTTTTACCTACACCTATTTTCACTTTTGTTTTTTGATACTTTGTTTTTTTACAGATTAATGGTTTTACAGATAACGCGGAAAATCAAATTTCTAACCCGATATCACCACTGCTAAAAACAATTGCTAAATGCATATCTTTCAGTTGAGTTTTTGATTAAATTTGCTGCTAAAATTTGTTCACCTTCCACGCTTCTTTCTCATATTAGTTCTATGTACTCCCTCCACACGAATCGCTCCACAACCGTTTTATTGAATGAATGAACTCACCAAATTCTTAAATTCAAGTCATGCATTTCAAGAACACGATCGGTTTGTCATGTAGCGTAATGGAATAGAGTTTTTAAAATAATTGACAAATCTTCGCTCCTAAAGAGGCGCCAGCATTCGTGCTTACCAATTCAACGAACAGTTGCAATAAATTAGAGAAAAGCAGCTAACATTCAGTGTTTTAATCGGTTATACGCTATATACGAAAATTACATATTATTATTATGCAGATGACATGGAGAGAATTTTAATGGCCTAATTCGCACACTAACCAAAAATAGCATCCTGTAGATTTTACCTAATATCAAAATAGTGAAATCGTTCATAATTATTACCTACGCGAATCAATAATAAATATTAACGATTTTACTAGATCTTTCAACAATAATTCTTGCTTTTTTTTGGATAACAAATACCAGACACCTACCTGATGTACAAAGACGTCCTGGCCCCCGTCATCGGGAGTGATGAACCCCCAACCCTTAGCCACATTGAACCACTTGCACCTTCCGGTCCTAGCTCCTCCCGTGCTTCCTGCACCCCCTGGAGAACCTGGAAAAGAAGGCAAAAGAGGTTAAAATTATTTAATGAAAAAAATACATGTTTCCTTTGGAAGTCAGCCTTTTAATTTGTTGGGAGTACCTACAGTATGTTTTTAAATAATACATATTATGTGCTGCAATATTAATTCACATTGAATATGAGCAAATGGAATGTTCTCGCCTAAATCATTGAGACTTTGGAAAAATTATATTTTAGGTCAATCTTAACCCCAGGTCTGATTTTTGATAAAATAATCGATAGCACATGGCTCTTTAGATCTGGTATACGAAATCACGTTGCATTTGGATGCACTGAAGCGGTTAGCAGTATGTATTTTTTTATAACTTAATGAATAAAACCTTCAATTGTAATATTTAATCATTGAAGGCAATATTAGCGAAAATTTGAAACGGAAAAATCTTAAAAAGATTCGGTCGCATCTAAGAATGCAGTGGTAATCAATCTTTTGTACGAGAATCGCTAATATTGTCTTCAGTGATATAAGTATTATATTTTCAAACTTCGCAAATCCACTTTGTGGCATCATTATTAATTTAATGAAAAAAAAACTTTATGTACACCACTATATTAACATTTAACCTAATTAACATTATCTATTAATTAATTAGTCAATATTAACTTATTATCCTGACGAAGAGATCATAGTTTTTGAAACATGTCGATAATGTTAATTATATATCGGTGCACACAAAGTTATTTGTTTTCATTAAATTAAGTATTATATTATTATAATATTTATTATTTAATTTATTTGTGGTTTTATAAATAGATTCTAATTACCTATATCCTAGTACAATCCTTATATGTTCACATATATATTATTTAATACAAATTAATCATATATTTCCGTAATTAAGTATAAATTTGTGTATATTTTCATCTAATTTTAATTCCTTTGGAAATTTGCTAAACATATTGGTTGCTTCGTACATCTAAGATTGCCAACCCTCTTACACCCTGGTGTATTTTTCGATTTAAAAATGACAAATGTGAAATGAAATAGTCGATATCGATTAAATATCGTACGTAAGAGTATTAAAATGAGTTTCAGCAATGACCCTTGGGGAACTTCGGGAGGAATATCTTCAATAACAAACTGTGAAACTTGTACGGCTCAAAATAAATAATATATATATTATTTTGTGGATAATACAACGTGTTTTATTTATTTCAAAGAGGTCATTTTATATATATATCTACAAGTTCAACGATATCAACTTTATCAACAAATCTTTTCGATGTCAAATAAATCTATATCAAATTGCTCGCCATAATCGAAAGTTATCGATAAAAATCTGAAATATTAAACTATTACAATGTTATTCTGGTATCTTAAACCATGCTGTATGAAATAAAAGGGATATAAAAAATAAACACACCAGGAATTTGTTGGTGTAATAACAATATGTAGGTAAATAGTTTGTTGATAGATGCCTATTTTCATGGTTTGAAATATAAATTAAAATGTATTCATTCACAGGAAGAACAACAGTTGTTTTGACTCAGAAAGTTAGCACCCGGGTATTATATATACCCATTGGGTATTATCAAAAACTGTTGATATAATACAAGCAATCGTTAAAAATAAGTAACACCATACACTCAATCCTCGACTCGGTGCCCTTACCAAAAAATGTCTAACGTATTTACTATAAAAGCATGAAGCCATCATCCACTTTGCTTTAGTAATTTGACTTTTTTTAAACATTCCGAAAGCTAACATGGCTGAATGCAATAAATGCTTATCGTCATTCCTGTTAGGGCTTTGGCCTAAACCCCAAAACCGTTGTACGTGCCTCCTTCTGCGCGTAGACCCTCGCGTTTCCGTTCTTTGTCTAAAAATAATATGCACACTAAATTGTAACCAAATTACTTCCAATCTCATTAAAAATTTGAAGAATATAAATTTTAAGTGATTATACAGTTGGTTGGTCATTTTCATTGGCATTTCTCAGAATTTTGACAAATAGGGTGCAAAATAATTACACAGCTAAACAACGATTCATTCCGGCAGAAATTTCATAAATTATTCCTCGATTTTTTTACATCATCTTTGAAAATATAAGTTTTTCTTCCTATTGTATATATTCTGTGTACTATGTGGGTAGGCATGCACCTATCTTAAGTATTTTTTTATACACGAAATGCAATCTGATGATGTACCAGATACTCGGTTACTACATAAATTTTATCCATTCAAATGGTTTACGAATTAAAAAAATCTGTATTTTCATCAGTAGGTATCACCATAGTTTTTCATCTCACAGGCGTTTTAGTTGGGTGGGAGTAAAAGCCATTTTACGCGTTTCTAAAACATATTATTACATTATTATGGTTTTTTGAAAATAATTAGGCTACCAAAGTAGCTACAGTTAATACACATTTTAAAAGCGATAATATACGGTGGTTTAAAACCTGCGATTAAAATATTTCGATAATACATACCACTGCGTACCTACTTAAAAAATAGTGGATTCGTTTTCATTCAGCTCTCGAGAATTCACAAGCTGTTATAAAATAAATTAATTTCGATAGCTCCTTGGGTTAGCTTGGATCTTCCTAACATCGACGTATTATAGGTAATAGGTAGGTATGCAGGAGCCGAAAGTTTCGTCAGAGCGGAGATAATATAGTGTAATGGGTTTTAAATGGTTGTTGATTACTACATAAACGCGGAATTTTTTAACAGTTTTACGGACCGTTTAAATTTTCTGTGGCCATTGTAAATCGAAACGCGACGAATTGAATCGAAGACGCTTCCGAATTTCGAAAAAATTGAAAACGTATACTTTGAGAAATTTACAATTTCAATTATAATTTCATGTTGATTGAAAAAATATTCTAACCTACCTGAACATTGAGAGGTGTCTCGTATTGAAGTATTTGAACCGGTTTCCGCGAGTAAAAAGAGCACTGCACCTAAACGGGTAATGTCGTGGAGATTACTATCCGTCCTGCTATTGAGGTCCCATATATTCAATTTTCTTTCTGAATGGGAACGCGTATAATTCGATTCTTCGAGCCGACAACAATGGCCAAAGTTTCGGTCCTTGGGTGAATAAAAGTTTACGCTGTACACAACGCCCCATTGTCGCGCAAACTTGTAAAACATCACAGGTAGATTGGGTACTTTACAGTAAGGAGAAGGTACACGCAAAGTTAGAAGGTAACTACATGGGTAAAAGGATTACTATCTTTGCGGGTTTTGCCCGAAGACCCATTTGGGTTTCTCGATATGTCTAGATTCACATCGGAAAGCGGAGGGTCGAATTGACTAAAATATGTCTTCATGTTTTATTATTAATATATAAGTATTTTTTTTAAATTAAAGAATTTAATTGATAATAATGCTTCTGAAGAATTAAAATTACGAAAGAGTATCTTACTTCAAATACATGTGTGCATAAACGTTTCATATGACTGTATTTTGGTAGTTTAAGTAAATGTGCGCCTGTATGTTAAAGTTTTACTTGTAAGAAATTTACATTCCAGCGCATGCCACTAAAATGTGCGTTTATTTTTTCACACAGGCCCTGAGGAATATAATTCCCCTCAGGGCCCATGTCATCTTTGGGGATTTGTGTGTAGGGCCTTTTTAGGAAAGGAAGAAGAGGAAGTTCTGGGAAGGAAAAGGGTATTAGGGGTGGGTAAGAATCTGGGGGTCAGTGTATCCAGGAGTGACAGACGTATGTATCCATAGCTCTCACTGCGGTGCAAGGCGATGTTACGAGAGAGTGCGGCTGGAGAAGTCAAGGGGACTCCCTCAACCATTTTCTCCCGATCCGGCCCCGCAGTTGGTGAGCAGACGCATCTGCTGCCAAGACCAGGACAAACCTCACTCCATGAATCCCCCTTAACCCCTGTTTAGTCATCAACCACTTCTGGCGACATATGGTAGAGGTATTGGTTATCCAATAAATGGTTCCCGGTGCAGCGGTACTCATACCCGCCTCCCAAAATTAGGTAAGCTTTCAATATCATAATATTTAGTAAAATTTAAAAAAAATGAATGCGCGAAATTCAAGTAATTCATGATATTTCTTGTATGAAAGTAAAATGGTTACAGTTCGCGACAAAACGTGACGTATGATACATTATTATAATACAGCAGAGTCTATGAAACCATTCTGTATCCTCTTGGTAAGCCTTATACTTTTATTAATAGATAATTAATTAGTGAAATTACAAACATAAGTCAAAATCGTATTATCAAGGTAATGAGTAATGAGTATAATGACATCATAAGATTCCCATAGAATTAAGTAGGTTCCTCATCATCAGAACTGTAATACGATATCTTTCAATTATTTTTTTATTGTTTTGATGAAGCCTTATAATAGGTACTCCATGAGTAGGCTCAGTGAACACTATAAAATAGTTATAGTATATGTGTAGGTTGTTAGTACTCGATCGTCATTGAACTCTGAAATCTAACCATGGGATCTTTGATAAAATATTAGTATGAACTTCAGCATTCTCTATACACTGAAGATAGTATTATATATGATTTCTAAGAATCTTCTTGAATGTGAATGCACCGTGAGAGTAAAGTCTCTCGTGTAGGTTTTTAATTACGGAAGATGCCCATAAATAGATGATCTGAATGGATCGAAGGATGAACAATATTAATAATTCTCCATAATTAAACAGAGATGACGTTTCTCCGATGTTCATAAACATTTGGAAAATGCTGCAAACCTAATTAGTAAATAACAAGTTAGATATTTGGGTATCTACATAATAAAAGTTTTTAAAATTGCAGTCAGGTTTAAATTAATATATAACACTGTGTGTTCTTATCAAATCGAAATATAATCATAAAATCAATAATTTATATTGAAAAATCATTTATTTGCACAATAACTTCGGTATTTGTCCTTTCTTTATTTCTTGCCACATTTTGAGTGTAACGCGAGGACTCGAATTTGAGTTTGAATTTGAATAAGCCACAACAATTTAAAAATGAACCCCTTACAGTTATTTTTAATCGCATACCTGAATTTTATTCACTTCTACTGCCTAACAATAGATGGAGGAAATTAATACTTGGAAGAAGACAGGACTATCTAACACCCGTCAATAGTAATACCATTACAATCATAGGTACATTTTCATGGTACATTCATATTTTTATACTTACATTCATACTGATACTAGACAATATAACCTTTATCTTTAAAAAACAACATGCTAGTATTAACTTAAACAATCTAATACATGATTTTATTCATTCAAACGCTTTCATTTAAAAACATACTAACGATAAGTTGTGGAAAGTAGGAACAACGAAAAATAGCCATGCTGCAGGTCTTCGTAAATATAATGAAGGCTGTTACCGAGAAATTAAGTGTTTATGTACCGGTTGGTAGGGGAATGTAGATACCTGAAGACATTGAGAGTGCAGTCGGTGATCGAATACTGCATGCGTAGGTAAAGCTGTCACAGTGCGAATAACAAGAAAAGCAATTTAAAAAAAGTTAAAATTGTATAGGACAAACCAGTAGAATGGAGAAAAATATTATATAAAACCAAAACAACTCGTAAAATTGCAGTTGTTGAATTTATGAAAATGTATGGATATAATCTTCAGATTGTTTAGAACTCAGTTATGATACCGATGGTTCACAATTGCGATTGGGGTTGGTACCGTGCTGTAGATCCTGCCTCACCAAGAGCTCATTCCCTAAGGCTCGTGTTAGGGCACTGATAGTATTATCTATAGCTGATGAATAATAATAATAACTTAATATTTGTACAGCGCAGTTTTGTGTTATTTCACTTCAAGTTGTTAATGTTTAGAATTCAGTCGCTGATGAGTGCGATGGTAACGTGTTAAACATGAACAAAAAGCAGTAACTTCATTTCATATCATATTTTAATTTTGTAAATTCAATAATTTAAAGTTATACATCCTATACTTAAGATAATATGTTATTGTACATTATATAGTTTATAATATTATTTTTACCCTTACACCAAACTCAAGACCTAGTTAGTTACCAACTACTAATTATGTATTACATTATTTCTTCATAAAGCTTTGTATTGTGTGTTTTTTTTTTAATATTATAAATTATATATATGAAAATAAATATATTTTCTTTAAAGCCAATCACTATAGCTTGAATTGGATTAACTTAAGGAATATAATATAATATAGGTATGTTGGTACTTAAGCCAACGCACTATTCAAAGATGAGTGAAAATATTTGCAAACGGCCGGTGCTAACCTCAAGCAGACCAAATGTTATTCTTAAAAAGGAGAACATTATTAAATTGAATAAATAACAGGGGTCCTCGCACAGAACCCTGCGGCATTCCGGAAATGAGTTGCAAAATGGGAAAAAGGAAGAGTATTCGCCTTACTTACGAACAGATTGGGATTAGTAGAAAATACTGCAGCTTACGTAACATACAATTAATAAGCAGGGCTATTTTTACAAACAAAATAACATTATTATTTTAACGTTGCATTTTACTGTTCTTTTAGGTAATTATGTTGTTGTTTAGTACCTATAAGCATTTTTACTACACGAGGAGTAATTTTCTGCAAATTTGGAGACTATCATAAGTTTAAAAGACATTTGATTTCGTGGAGAACATTTTGGTTGCAGCATAGGTAGGCACCGACTTAAGATATAATATTTTTTACTATAGTTAACTATGACTAAGGATTTTGATTTTTTCAGTATATGAGGAAATATTATCTCATAAAATCTATTCACACTTTTGAAGGGTTAACAAGCATTATTCAACACGTAAATAACAAGGATGCAGTTGGTATTACATCCTAGGAAAGGATTTATAAGGAAGGGCATTTCTACGATTAAAAAAACCGAACCCTTGCATAATTTTATAAACGTTACGGCAATGGGGGGAAACGCTTCCCAAACCTTTATTCTGTATGCGTTAACAAATAATAATAATGCATTCTTCATTCTACTGAGGGGTGCATTCTTTAGTGCTCAAAATATCTACCTGCTCTCATACATCGGATTGTATAAATTTAACGTGAGAAAATAATATTTTCTCTTTGTAGTGTACAAACAACGTGTGGGTCATGTACATTCAAATTAATAAACGAGTCAATCAGGGAAAGGGAAACAAAATAAGTTGAGCGGGGCGCGGGAGGCGGCGTGACCATCCCCCTTTCCGTGATTTGTCAATAAATATATTTGACAGTAATAGAAATCTGTTTACGAATTACTAGTACTTTTTACAATGGCGTGCAAATTGTTGGTTGCGTAAAAAACTTAACTACAAATACTAAATCGGGTAGACAAAAATTCGGGCTTGTTTCCAAAATTTAATATATTAATACACTATTTCGTTAGACACTTTTATAAATGTGTTATAATTTACCCGTCACACTTTCACCGTTTAAAAGCGAACATTCAGATCCTGCGCAGAAAGTCCCACAATGGACCGCACTAAAGACCTCTGCCTTACTTTAGCGAACTTTACTTTTCTGCGCGGGGGCTGGTTATTTCAATGCGCGCTCTTCGGCGGTCAGTGTACGATTGATGACTTAGTTTGTTCAAAGCATTCTCGAACCCTCCTGGCGCCAGAAATATAGTCACGTGGTTATCCCGCAGCTCGACGAAATGATTCCCAGATTTCATTTTAGGAAAAGTCTATCAATTTGGGTGTCTATGTTGTGGGTACAATTTTAAGACAATGTTTCATTAGATGCAAATAAAATGAACACCACATAACATATTAAATTATTTACTAATTGAGTAAGGACTATTTACTAATTGAGTAAAGTGAAGATGGTAAAAGAAGCATAGGCCATGAAGGTATGGGTACACATTTACAATCTCCTTCCCGATAGCTTGAAAACAGAAAAGAGAATAAACTTAAGTTAATGCACCACGTCGTGTAAAAATCAGGATGAAGCCTCTAACAATTCGATAAATGTCGCATATTATAAATAAAAAAATTTATAAAACTTTATCTAGGACACTATCTAGATAGCATTAAGTTCAGGTTTGAATCTTGCAATCATACATAAAGATAGCAGCCAATAAAATATGAGTTAAGAAAATGAAGATATAGATGATAATGTTGGTAGATCTTAGTCGAATACAGTCAAAAATGACCGAACCTGATAGGGACACATTAGCTCAGTTGGTAGAGTTGCGGCCCGTAAAGCCGAAGGTCCTGGTTTCGAGTTCCAGATGTGCCCATATCTTTTTCTGATTTTTCTGTTTCCAAATTTTCGATAGAGTTTCGCTAATATTGTCTTCATTTAATTAAAAATAACAATCCTTATTTAGATGCCGATAAGGTTTAAATTCGCCAAAGAGCGTGTTTTATTTTATTTTGCGAAGCTCAGACGTGGTCTAGGGGTAAGGCTCTTGACTTGCAACCCGAATGTCGCAGGATCGAATCCCGGCGTTGCAAACAAATTATATTTGATTAAATTGTGTTTTTTTCCCAATTAATTAATTAAAAATAATATATAGTATATTTGCGGCACGTTCCAGGGTGAAATATACCCACAGTATCGCCCTGATGTAAGATCACCATTCAAAATTGAAACGTTGCTAGAAATGGCTTTAGCCGTGTTTGGTGACCAGATCTGAGTAGCCAGGCACTTCCCCCCCCCCTTCCTCTTCTCCATCTCTTTACCCTCCCCACTACATTCCAGCCTCACAAAATACCCCAATTGGGGATGCCATAGTCTCACTAGCTCCAGACGGGAGCAGCTGGGACTCTTGTGAGATATTCGAATAAAAATAAAAAACAAAAAAAAAGAATTAAGATCATTTTCTAACACATTTAACTTTGACATTATGCAATAAAACCAAAACTCAAAAAGGGTTGTAAGTAGGAGATTTTTAACTTTAAAGCAGTTTTTGTAGTCCTGATACTTTATTTTTTTCCTACAAAAAGACTAATCAAAAAAATACTCGACATTTGAAAGGCAAATATTTGATCTACTCACAGTATTTAATTAAAGCATCTAAAATATTTCTAAGCGATTTAATTTTCAAATCGAAATCACAAGATTAGCTAGTAGTGCACCACCTTAAGATAAAATGTTTAATATTAAAATTAGTGGTTAAATTATAATGTACTATATGTGGAATCATTTTTAAGTTAAGATATTATCTATTATTGTTATATTATTCAAAAATATTAATATATTATATGGCTAAAAATTACATGGATCGTTAGAAGGCGAAATCTTTATATTTTTTTAATTATATTAGAATTCGTTTTTTTTTTTTGGACAAGCTTGGAATAAATGTCAGATGAGAGTTCCTATATCAAAAATATAATTCGTAACGATTATAAAGACTGAATGATAAATAGAGTATTTTTTTATTTGAGTATAATAAAAAAATGACAAAGTAATGAACATAACATTCCTTGCATAAGCATAAGATGCAAGAGAAAAGCTTGCCTACAACACATAGTTTGTACCTATCATAATTCATAACGTTTTAAAGTCATAACTCAACTCAATAAGTAATGTCTACTAGGAAAATTAGTAAGTCTTCAGTAACATAATATTTTCTCAAAATGGTACAAAAGTTCTCCCGACATCGGGTGATGTTTTCTCTAAGTTTGAAATTGGAAAGTGGAACGTGAATTCCACGTGCGAACGTTCAAAATAACAAGATGGCGGCGGAACAGTAGGCAAAACAAATGCAGTACCTACGGAATGCGACGTTATGTCATGACGAAACAAACACAATAACCTAAATTCCTCACTTGAGCTTGTGTACCTACACTAAAAAACCAGACACAGGAATGCAAGGGCCAAGGGACCACGACCATCAAAATGAACATATCAAAAGCTTCGAAACTGATGATATGAAGCAAAAACTTTGACCCTTTTGAGAAGGTGGGTATAATTTCACTTCTTGCCACAACTACTTCACAACGGCCCTAGCATACAAGTTGAATGACAAATAATTAGTAATATAAACGTTGGAACTAAAAAGGTCACGTAAGAAGACACCGTCATATATTTAGGGATTTGTCGAAAAGCAAATCTTTTGCCGAGTGTTCAATGTATACAACCTTGTTGAAGAAAGTTGGAGTGTATATCAGGTATTGACAACCTTTAGAGAAGCCATGGCCAGTTGACGATCCACATTATTTATTTCCCGGGCTTGTAAGTGGTTAATGTGTCAAGTAGTTAGGAAAACCTCATTGATAAAAATCTACTAGACAAGAGGGGTTTAGAAACTTTACACTATAATTTCTCGCATTTAGAATAAGAAGCTTTCTGATAAAAGGGAGCTTTTCTCTTCACTTTTTTCAAGTCATTATGTACATAATTTAAATTTACAACCTATAATATTACTTAAATAGTACTTTTCATATATTTTATTATTTTGGCCCATCTTCGGTATTTTGCTGCAAAGCATATATTTCCTACTTATGGGAAACTCTTACCTGAGATATGTAGGTACCTAATGCAAAACCAAATCTGGATGCACTTTCAAAGAATGGATTTTGTTAAAGATCATGAAAATCATTTCATTTTACCTGTAGAATTAGTAAAGCTCTTTTAGAATCGGTCATCGGCCGAAATTATCATAGGTCTCTGCGGCGGATGCGTCTGTACACCAAATGCGTGGCGGGCCGGATAGGAAGAGCCCGGTTGAGGGACCTCTCCAGTCGGACTCCATCGACCCATCGCCTTGCACCAAAGTTGGAGGGAGGAAATACACACGTTCATCACTCCTAGACTCACTGACCCCCAGATTCCTACCTATCCCTCGAATCCTTTCCCTTCCCAGATTTTCCTCTCCTTTCCTTTAAGGGGGTATTCTAGTTTAGCAGCATGAATTGTAGGTATTTTTTCAGGTGTAATAAAAAAAACATAATATCTTTAGAAGCTATTATTTTACCAAATATTGATTTAACATTAAAAAATACATTTAAAAAAAAATACAAAATTCAAAAAGAATTGGGGCGTCTAAAAAAAATGGCACGACTTGGTTGACGCGATTGCAACCCTCCGAGAAAAATGCATTTAAAATTTTGTTCTATTCATATTTTGGTAAGATTCCGTCTAAACCGCGACATTAAAATTGTTATAACTTTTAAAATAATGCGATTTTCGAAAAATCCTTTGAAGGATATATTTTTGAACATTTAAACTTTGGAAATATGAAGAAAAAAAAAAGATTTTTTTTCTAGAGTACTGCCTTAAAATACCCTTCTGAATAGCATCCCCAGAGATGACACAGGCCCCGAGAGTAATTATTTTAGGGGCCTCCTGTGAAGAGTTATTGTAAAAAAGACTAAAATAAATCAATAAATAAATCGTTGAAGCGAAGATTAATTTGGAGTTCTAAGAAGTATTTTTGTCGAATATCAAACCAAGTATTGCAAATCGGTCGTAAAATCAGCAGAAACAATATAAAGGGCATACTTTGTTCATTTTGATGAGCTTAATCATAAAAATATGTATTTTCCGGGGGCTAAGTTAATTTCTTTATTCTAGCAGTTTGTAGGTTGGCCGTGTCTGGCTTAGATGAACCCTTTAACACGTGGACCTTGCTTCTTGCTTGAGAAAGTAAGGAATGCGCAGATCTTCTGTGATATTTACCATTGAGAAGAACGATGTGCTCAGCTGAATTAATAAAGTCAACGGACTGTTGCTATGAAAATGGTTCTTCTTTGGTAAACGTGCTTTATTTTTATTGTTGTAAATGTCAGTCAAAATGAAATAAATGACGTTCCTCGTAAAATAACTAAACATCAACTTCTCAGTTCAGGACCAGAAGAATATCGATATTAAATCATTAACATTCTGCCTAATTTCTGTCTTCCAAAAAAGCGGCAAAATGGTGTGTTTATGATGTTCTAACGGATTTTCAAGATTTTCCAAAGAAAAACGGTTGACTCATAGTTTAAAAGAAGAGGAAAAATATCAAAATGATTGTTTCGAAAAGCTTAATAATAATATGTAAATCCCTTACCGAGATGTAAATTTCGAACAGTTTTTTTGTTCGTTCAAAAGGGTGGAATTTTAAACAAAACTTTTCGTCTGTAGAAATACCAACTGGAAACAATTTCAACCTCGTTTACACATTAGGATAAGCTTGTCACTCGTCACTGAAAACTTTATTCTTGTAACGGATCTTCAGACGTCGGCTGTATTGTTGGAAACAGCTTTCTGCGCGAAAGATTAAAATTAAAATAATCGTTTTGAAAACATTTTTTTAAACGCAATTACTTTTATTAGTTTTTAAGGGGAATTTTTTTTCACTCGTCCTACCAGGCCAGGAGTAAACTTATACATAATTTCTAAATAGTTTTTCCAAACACACCCCACTGCACCGCTTCGTACAGTGGCTTCTTGCGCTGATGCTCATCTTTTTTTAAATTTAACCATAATGTAAGTTTAATTCTTCCAGATCACCTATTGCTTCCAGACTCTAGATGTGTGTCAAAAAATGATAAAGGGACAACAAAACTCTTTATCAAACTTTTCTGATGCAACAACTTTCATCCAATATGTCTTATTATTAGTCCTTGTATTTCAATCTAAATGGTACAGTATTGGTAATGCATGAAAAATTTAATGGAAAACATTACAATAAAGGCGTGTATTATACAGTATTACATGCAGAATTCGTATAGAAAATTAATATTCGATAATTTCTCATTAAAGATATTATACTAGATTCTAAACCACAGTTCCAATTCTACAAATGTGATAAAAGACATAATTTTAAAGAAATATCATGAAAGCATCAAGAAAAATAAAATAAGTTTTAAATACAAAAAGTTTGAAAAAAATATTCTTTTACAAATAAGTCAAGAAAAAAATTAAAAAGTAACTACTATATTTTAGAGAGATCCCTGGCGCATTTGTGTATCTGTTTGAAATGAATGCCTAGAAATTATAACACTTCCTTAAATAAATAAAAAGTAAGTAGGTACCTTAAAGTTTTCTTAAAGTACTAAGTACCTTAAAGTATTACAAATATATTTGTTTCATTCTTGAATTAGACTTTCTTGTAAAAGCTTTTGTGACTGCGTCAGAAGATAATCGCTTAACTGAAGTCATTAACAGACAGTAAATACAGAAAATGAGTCGCTCTGTTATTTGGCGCATTCTGATGGGCAGAAGTTTCGCATTCGGAGCAAAAAAATGCATGGGATCTCCCATTTGTTAGAAATACACTGCTTACAGGGTATTCTTGCATTTACGTCAATTGAATGAAAACTTTTGTAAATAACCCATGAAGGTCAATTGTTATTAATGTAGTAGACTACAGTTTTGCTTTGGATACCGTGTGTACGATTATGAACCAACTATAGATAAACATAAATTACATCTATAAATCTGTTACTAAATAATTTCCGAAAGAAGTTCCATAAATTTAAAATCAGTAATTTCTGAAAGCCTTTCATCCTAGCTGAATTTGCATTCATGAATATAAGAATATATTAGTAGCAATATTTAAGTAGAAAACTTTATAACAAAGTGATATAGATCGGTAACATAGATCGATTATCAAAATATTGAAGAAACTGGATGTCGCTTAGCCGAATGTTTCGAACAGACTCCTTTCAGAAGATAAACTCATTTAAAGGTTTAAAAAATTCAGTGACAATTTAAACCCGTCTCTTCAGGACATCAGCTAATTAAAAAAGATGCAAAAAGGATTTCGAAAAAAACTTAGATCTAATAATTAGAGCTTTAGAAAATATTTTCAGTAAAATTTTGATATCAAAAATTATGGATAAAAAATGATGTGATTACAAGTACCAAGATACGAAAGTCCTGGTTCATAAGGTTCAAAATATTCAACAAGTCGTTACTCCCACGATCTTTGGCAAAAAAGATCCCACTCCTAGTATGAACAAGGCATAATAATTCGGTCAATTAAGTTGATTTATACAAATTATTTCTGTTGTCCATATTAATAATAATATCACTTTATCTCCTTCATAATAATTACTTATTTTATTGGAAATGCTTAGTCCTGATGAATTTTGTAGTTTTTTATTCGTTCATTAAGAATTCGGAGGATGTATGTACTTAGGTAGTTACTTAAATAAAGGGGTTATTTATATTAACGAAACTATTTTTAAACGAGTCATTTTTTGCTAATGGTGTGCTTCCATTATATTACTTATCCTATAATCTGTTGCATTCAAATGAAAGCAATATAAGAGCCCTTAGGATTTTTAGATTTATGTAAGTATAACAATATTCATAAAATTTAAATAAACCACATCAGAATGGACCACGTCAGTTTTTCTGAACAAGAATATAATGAAGGAAGTAGATATTTTCAACAAATTAATTGTTTTGAACCCGCATCTTCGCACAAACTTTTAATTATTCTCACTAAGTGCTGCTGTATGTTTCGTCACCACGTTTTGCCTAGGAATGGATTTATTAAAAATTCACTTGAATTCACTTAAATGTATTTTTACCTAAATAAGTCAACAAAAGAATTATTATTTAAAAAAATCCTCTGTACTGAAATATGCATTATATTTTATCGAAAGCTTGGTTGGTTTTTTGTGTCAAGCAAAATACGAAATATTCATAAGATGTCAAAAATTGATACTTCAAACTAAATATGTCATTACGAACCAAAACATATCTTTTGATAAGATACATATGAGCGTGATTCAGAAACATTCAAATTACTTGTAAGAAATATTAATATTCACACCTAAAAAAATCAAAATTTTGGGTAGTTTCCGGCCTAAACCTTTTTGACGTGATAACGTCTTATAAATCGATGAACACCGGCTGCACTCACGAAAAAGCATGACTCATAGTCACGTTCCGTCTGAGCCTAGCCAAGCGTGCAAGCGAGAGCGCGGAACAAGCGTTCGGCCTAAGCGTTCGGCTTGAGATGCATCTATCTCTCTTCCACTTCATCGTTATTATATGACGTTATCACTTAAAATTATCGTCCGTAAACCGACTTTACAGACAACAATTTATTTATTTTAAAGTAAGTAAAATAAGCTGATTTTCGTTATTTTCTTTTTCTTTAGCCTTGGGATATTTTATTAGTTATACAAATTATATTACAAAGTATTTTTTTAAGATTTTCTATAACGATCCTGAAAAATATGGGTTTTCATTGACCAAAAGCTCAACATTGCATCCTGTTTTCGGTGTGTTCTGATGTTGGTAACATTAAAAGTTCATCAGTGGCGTTATGGGCACTTACTGTACAAAACATTGTCACATGACACTCGTAGTCAATCAACGGATAAAGTGCTCGTTTCACCCGCATCAATAAAAATTAATAGAAAAATCTAATAATTCCATCAACAGAGGGACTTCAATATGAATCGTGGGCTCCGGTTGCCTCGATTTTTGTCTCTCGGTCGATATTAAATCATTACTTAAATTACGTTAACATTTTGAAAAAACCAAGTGCAACCGGATTCGAAATGTATTTGAATAATTCACCGCGGTAAGATACTGTTTATTACATGTACCTAACCTATGCTTGTGTCTCGTGAAAATTGGTAAAAGCTCTGCTGTAACCACAGAAAAAGAATTATGTAATTTGCATCAGTGATCGACGAGCCGGTGGATGCAATCTGCCATTGTTGTAGGTTGTTTCAATGGTTTGTCTAGTCTTAAGGCGCCGTACCCGATCTCGAAAAGAAGAAGATGGAGAGATATGTAATTACGAATGTTGGAGAGAGCGCGCTAATATTTCAAGCGATAAAATTGAAGCGAAAATTGTGAAAATGTTAAATGAAACACGACTCGTTTAGAATAGAGCAAAAATCTCGTGGGGGTTGTCTAAAACAAATTCAAAGAATTAAATGTTGAGTGAATTTTTTCATACATAAACATGTTAAATAATAGAGACAGGCTTGAAAATAAAAATTTTCGAAGCATACTTTGCGATTTTTTTCTATCAAGGGAATTTCATATAATTTGCGTTTCGGCGTGGGGGTTGTATAGATATTATCTTAAAAAATAGGGAGATATGCGAGAAATCGGTAGAAATTCGGATAGTGGCGGCTTAAATTGGTGATAAAATGGAGCATTATGGAAGTATATTATAAAGTACAGCGCCTTTGGGGTGACTTTTCACAAAAGCGGCGCTACACAAATCATTCAAATATTATTATTAAATATTAACGTACGAAGAACTGTGCACGCATTATCTCTTAATAATAATAATAACATAGTATTTATATAGCGCAGTTTTGTGTTATTTCACTTCAAGTGCGCTTAGCTACAATAAACTTAAGAGTAATCCTATAGTGTTCCTATATATGTGAGTCCTTACAAAAATTGATCAAAAATATGAAACATAGAATATACAGTATATACAAAGCAATGCCAAGAGAAAAAAATTAACAACAACGGTGTTGTTTTGGTACAGGGCAATAGATAATGACAAACAATGTGATATCTTCAGTGATATCTCTTCAGTGATATATCTTCAGTGATATCTCTTCAGTGATATCTCTTCAGTGATATCTCTTCAGTGATATCTCTTCAGTGATATCACCCCTCTTTCTAATGCATGTGTCGTTTACGTTTTTATAAACACCGTAAAATTTGTGGATACCGTACAAGAGTCCCAAGTCCCCTGACTTTTCGGAAGCAGTAGGACTATGGCAGCCCCATTTGGGATATGTCGTGGCGATGAAGGGAGAAGAGGGACAGAAAGGGGAAACAGGAAGGCTGAGAAGTACCCTACTCTTCGTATATCGTCACTACGCGACGATAAACTTTCGGGATAACTGAACATGCTTAATACGAATATTTTTTTAGAAAACATTTTGATTCACCTTAAATACTATAAAAAGACAACCATTTGCATTCTGGGAGATGGGAAGTACTGCATTTAAAATTTCAATTTCAATAATTGATGTCGGAATTCTATGAAATTTATACTTAAATTTTAAATGCAGTGTTTTCCATCGCCCCGAATGCAAATAGTTGTCTTCTACAGTAATAAAAGTTACTCAAAAGGTTTTTGTAAAAAATATTCGTGTTATATAAATATAAATAGTCGTCACAAAAGTTTACCAACGCGACTAAAGCTATGTCAAGCAATGTACCAATTTTGATTTATCGATCGCGTGGTGGTCGTTCACCAGGGCTGTAATTATTCTCCTTTCAATCCGATGTATTGATGGTAAGTAATAAATTATTATTTAAACAATCTGAAACCAAGGCATTTTAAAAATTAAAATCTTCAAAATCTAGATTTCGGCAATGATTTGCTACTCAGCCTTAACATTAAGCAATGGAGAAGGAATTCAGCTAATAGACAAAGCAACTAAAAATATAATATATTGGTCCGCACTCCATTTCTTGAAAGATTGACAATATTTGCCATTTACACAAGTTTCAGTACTACCCATTGACCTAGTATCTTGGTCGAAGGTACTACCCCTTCCACGGTGACTGGACTCACGCAGCTTCAACACCCCCTTTGAAAAGTCATTAAAAGTGATAAAAAAAAATTTAAATAGGTTACATTAGGTTAGGTTAGGTTATGGGCTAATATTCTTTTTTGCGTAACTTTTCAAAAAAAAAATGAAATTACATGATTCTTAGTAGTTATGGAACCCCCTTCCACACTGGTAGGTGGGTAGGTACCTACCGTAGTATCTACGCGCACAATATAATAATACAAAAACATGTATTTTTTACGAATCTACGTGAGTGCCTATTTGAAATGATTAGGTTCCGTTGCAAGCGCATGGTGAGTATTGGTCATAGTGCACTTCTACGCGACAAAATGGTGATTTGATTAGTGTGAGTAGGTACCTATTACCCCCGGAGCCAGTGCGGTAACGACTACGGGCAGCAGCAGATGGGCGCGTTTTGTGACCGGAATTAACCTGCAGATCGAGCAAACGAGCTTTTCTCTCTTCAGTCAAATCTGTTAATTCTATGCATTTGCTAAAACGTGCTCATCTTCTTACTTTTTGAAGTAAAACTTCTATATTCAAGTGAAACTTCTATAGCACGGCTGTGATTTGGATTTCGGATGAAACGGAAATGATGATTACTGCACCTGCGTCGCATCAACTGCGCTCATTGGGCGCTTTGATAATGATGTCACTTTTAAAGGCTCTGCTATTGGTTGAGATATGAAACGGAAATTACGCGAGGTCTGCGTTCATTGGTCGCTTTGATTATGACCTCACTTTTCAAGTATTGATTGAGATTGTTTTGGTAAAGTTTCGCTTCTACCGCGTATAAACTGCACTCGATTTTTTTTTTATAATATTACCATATTTTTATTGCATACAAGTATTTTTATAATTTCTTACGATATTCGAAACTCTTTAAGTATAATTTTATACAAATAATAATTTTATTTTTCATTATTAAATTAAATTATTAAACAAAAATATGATTTTTTTACATGAATACCTCACGAAATGCTCCCGTTTGAAGCCAGTGAGACCATGGCATCCCCAATTGGGGTTGTTGTGGTTGAAGATAGTGGGGAGGGGAAGGAGATGAGAAAGAGGAAGGTGGGTAAGTACATGGCTATTCAGATCTGGTCACCAAACACGGCTAAAGCCATTTCTAGCAACGTTTCAATTCTTAATGGTCTTGCATTTTGGTTGGTCTTAGGACGATACTGTGAGTATCTTCCACTGGAACGTACCGCAAATATAGGTATTATATATTATTTTAAATGAATTAATTGTGAAATAACACAAATCAATTAAATAAAATTTATTTGCCCACGCCGGGATTCGATCCCGCGACCTTTAGATTGCGAGTCAAGAGCCTTACCCCTCGACTACGCCGGCCGTCATATTGATTGAGTATGTAAAAGAATTTTTTAAATTAAAACGGAGTTCTAAAAATTAAGCTCAATAAAAATAAATCATATTTCTGGGCAACGAAATACGTAGGTATATTAATATTTTGAAATATTATATTTATTGTTTATTATAGCGATCATACAAAATATTGTGCATACAAAATTCAATCAAATAGAATAGTGATCAAGTACAGATATTTTATTTCTTAATCCTCCTCACTAGGGGATCCTGTGCCGAGGCGGACTAGTTATTTAATCAGAGTTTATTTGTCTTCCATATCGGCAGTTGTTGGAATACATATTTGATTAAAAAAATACTAGGACGGTTGTATTAGGGTACCAAAGCACACCATTACGCGTACCTATTATTATCAATCAAAACAACAACAAAAGGTAAACAAATAATACACAACAATCATTTTTATCAGTTCGAGTGGGTTTAAAATTGAAAACTCGAGGGAGAGTTTTTAACTTACCCCCGAATGGGATACTTCTCGCTACGGCACTGCCACGAATTATTAATACACAGTAAACAGGAAGTATGTATTATGCAACTTATTTACAATTCGGGTACGCTATAGTTGGCATTCTAAATACTTTAACAAAAATGGTTGTTGATAGAAAACAATCATCTAAATAAAATGTTACGAAAAATATACTTATAATTAAAAATACAGTGTCGTAGTTACGCACCATAAAAATGTATTTTGATACTTACTTGCTGAGAGATTTCCATTTCCGCCTTGTTCGCTTTCCATTTTCGTTATTTTTGCTTTTAACAATACACTGCATAATCCAACATTAAATGAAGAAAGCAAAGAACATTTTAATGTCCTTTTACCATCAACTTATATTTAAAATCATAAACAACAGGAACAATGAACCGTATTTAAACTAGCTGAAACGCAATCGGCGTCAAAACCGTGTCCGTGTGACCACTGGTTGGTATAAATTGTTAATCACTAATATTATGACGCAGCAAACTACGCTGTAACAACACGTAAGAAATACTAGCGCCGTCCTTTGGCGGAAATTTTTGACATTCCAATACAGTGCCTGACCACGTGTGAAGATTTGGTCGTATATTCGAAGAAAAATACAAGCGTATAATGAATGAATCACGCAAGCTTCGGTTTCCTGCGTGTAGAGTATTATACTACAAACAAGTAGTACTACGTGGTATTTTTAAACCTCACGTGGCTTTGAATGAGTACGCCCTCGCATTCAAACAGTTGTATTTTTTAATGGAAAAGTGATATCTTTTTATTTAGGTTCTCTTCCCGAAAGGCGTTTCCCGCGATAGTGAATCTACGGACCCGAAATGTGCAACTGAATTTTGGAAGCTACGCGCTTCCCCGTATATTGAATGATAACTTTATCGGTTAACAACGGAACTGTTGAATGTATCGAGCGACAGAGAGACACGACCGAACCTTTGGACGATTCCTCTACTACTAAACAAACTAGCCGCCAAAAGTTTTATCTAGGAATGTGAGAATACTTTGTGGCCGTAGGCAATGGTTGCTCAACTTTAAGGGCCGAATATTTTCATTACTAGTTTGTTTATTCTTGAAATCAATTTTGATGATCCGGTAACGGGTAATATAAATTCTTGAAAACAAATCAATTCAATAAAAAAATTGTATTTATCCTACAATAATATATTTTCTAGTTTAGTGACTGAGTTGACATCGATTTAGTACCTAGAGCAAAGTTCAAGACCAAAAAAATGTTTTATATACGTGCAATGTGCTGCGCAATTTAATATTTTAACATATTTACAAAGAAGGTAGGTACTGGACAGAGAAACTCTGTAAAGTTAATATACGTAATATATTGCATGCACAATAGTACCTACAATTAACAGCGCCTTTGGATTTAATCGTCACTTAAAGCATTAAAAGCTCCAGTTCTGATCCATGTATTTAAGATATGTAATTTGATATTTCATTTAATTTCGGAAATTAAGAAAGATTTTTAAAACAAGTAAAAAAAATGTTTCGCGATGGAATTTATTCGCACAACTCTATTCAATAATGCATAACATAGGACGAGTTGTTTCACGGAATTTGAACAATTCATCAAATTTCAAAGTTCATTTTCAAGTTCTTTGAAAGTTTTATTCAAGTTTTGTTATTACGTCGTTATGTGTCAGTTTTACAGGACTGAAATAGAGCTTTCACAGAACTTGAAAATTAACTTCGAAATTTAATGAATTGTTCAAATTTCGTGAAACAACTAGCCCTTAAACATTAAAATAAATGTAAGAAGATATGATTTGAGGCTTTCACGGCCTAAAGTACTCATTATCGTGATTTATTTTTGGGGTATTATGCCGTGTTGCGCTACCTCCTTCTTTATTAGATACTACCATATAAGTCCCAGTGAGAGACCGTATGTCATGCCATCGTTCTAGTAGCTTCCATATTTTCTTTTTCAAAAGAGACATGAAAGAAGGGAGAACAAACATCGATGACATCCATACGAGCTATCGCTGGGACTAGATTAGTATGATATTATGGCATCATTATTTACTATAATTTTCTTTTTTAATTAGCGTTGTTAACATCCATCCCTCAGTAATGTAAAAATTTCGTAGGTACGTTAATAATTATGATATTAGCAACTCCATTTACTAAAACACCTTGATCTTTATATCTGAGGGATGGATTATAATAACTAACTATAGTTATAGACTTCAAGCCAATTAATCATATTTTTCACAGAACATAATATATGTACTGAAAGAAGGATGTATTGTTGTCAAGCAGTGATATGCGAAAGTATCACAATATTTGTACGATATATTAGTATACTTACTATTTTCCGCAAATATTATAATGATATTCAAAAGTCTTAAAATATTAGTGCACAGGACCTGTGTACACATTAGAGTGTTTCATAAGGGTATGAAAAATATTTCTTTTCGAATTTTCTATCGGGCACCATTCATATGTTTCCATATTATGTGTAAAACTTACAATATTATTTTTTAAAGATTTTAATGGGATTTTAGGGGTGCTATCAGCTGTGAAAATGTACGGTTTGACCAAAAAGTGTAAGAAATTGGTATTTAAACTGAGTTTTTATTTTAAGCAAATTTTTGCAGATGTAAATGAACACAAGATTAAAATCGTCAAACACCATCTTAAGTCGTGATTGTTAATTCAGTAAAAAAAGTACGTTGTTACCCAAAGACTTTGATTGCGATACTAACACGCTATTGAAATAAATAAATTAAATACGCTTAACAATACTGCGGGGGTCGAGAGAGGGGTGTGTTTAACCTATCTGTGGCTCATTTTATTCTGCATGTAGTGACTATTAAGTCTGAAGCGTTGCAATAATTGCTCGTGCAATAATTAAACGTCGCGAATTTTCAAAACTTTGTCAATGGTAGCGATTATTTAAATTAAAAATGTATTAATTTTTTTTTTGGCTATTGAAAGCACATGCAAGATTGCCCCGATAAAAAAGACAAACTTTTACTTTTTGAAGCAGCCTAGTACACATGTATATAGGACCTATATACGCTTTAATATAATTTAAAAAAATCACCGTAAATATTACAATACATAGTAAGTTTTTTACTTTTTGAGTAGTAAATTCATACAATAAAAACTTCTCCAAAAAAATCAATTTTTATTCTGATATTCATAATTGGCACTATCATATCTTTGTCAGAAATAATATAGATATCAATGGGATAACTTTACGGTAACAATGATTTAAAAAATGTTTTTTTTTTAATATATTTAATTAAAATTAAATTTGATAGTTTTATTATCAAGTTCCGGAAGTATTTATTACAGCTGTTACAAGACCATTTTCAAACTGTGGCTAAATCCACTGCTGGGCGACTTATTTATTTTGGATTTAGCCACAGTTTGAAAATGGTTTTGTAAACCGAAACAGCTGTAACAAAAATGCATACTAAAATACTTGCAGAACTAATAAAACTATCAAATTTAATTTTAATTAAATATATTTAAAAAAATAAATGGAGTTCTACGAATTAAACACAAAAACAATTAATGAAAAATGTCTCAAAAGTTCCAGAAAGTATTGGTTTCAAATGTACACAGCTAAAAATCCCCGCATATTGAGAAGTTATGGTCGTAGTTTTTAGATGCCGATGCGACCCAGGCCCTTCCTAAACAGTTATTCGGTTCCCGAGCCCCTTTCCTTCCCCCCAGCCCCGCGTGCACTATTTATACACCGCCTGCATTTAGGCAACTGACTAGGAACCCGCGGCCGGGCACCGGGCCCACGGCACCGGGGACCGGGCACCGGGCACCGGGCACCGGGCACCGGGCACCGGGCACCGGGCACACGGGGTGAAGGCCCTGCAGTCAACACGTTGTTTTACTTGGAACGCGGGTTTTTTTAACGGATGCTACCACAAAAAAACACTCCCATTTTTATAGATAAATATATTAATGCTAGATTATCGTATTATTTTATCGAAATTATTGCCGTTTATTTTCGTTGTATGCTTTAACTTTTCCTCAAAAACTTTTGGATAAATATAAAAAATTGACACAATAATAAACCATGAAAGATATATTCTTGGAATCTGCTTGAATTACGTGATAAAAAAATAAATAATCTCCATACTGATAAGTAACTATAATTAATAATCTCTCAATCGCGTGTTCGATTCCTTGGCTGGCTAAGTCCTCCATCACGACTCAAGCAACATTTTCGGCTTACTGTGGTGGTAGTAGGAGATTTCCAAACATTGTTGGGTTATTCGTAACCTGGGGACGTTTGTCTTCCTTTTAATAAAAGTAAAAAGTAAAAGTATTTTATTTTATTTTATTTGGAAAACCAACAGTTTAAATAATTTATAATGTGTGATAAAATATGTGTAAGTTATTTAACCAATAATAGGTTTTTACTGGAATATATTAACTATTTAGTGAATAAAGAAGAGTTACATAAAATAGTTACATTAGCAGTAACTGATTTGACTGATTTGTGCTATTTAACAATTTAAACGAATCAAAATCGAATCCAATTGCCCCACTGATCTCAAAAAAAAAATTAAAAAATGGCTAATGGGTCAAAACTTTTTGTACTGATATTGTTTGTAATCTTATGTATAAATACTATCTATAATTAATTTAATCTATCAGTAATTTACCTGTGTTATATCTGTCTGTCTGTATATTTTATGCTTTTGTATTGTAGGTACTTAAAAGTTATTCTTCTGGAACTATTTTGCTATTGTGTTTTCTTATAATATTTTATGTTTTAGTGTTTTATTAATATTGTCAAATTGACCTGCTGACAAACTGCCTTGGCAGTTTAGCGGGTGATTAAAATGAAGAATAAAAAAAAAAAAAAATAAATAAAAATAAAAAATCAATTAAAAATAATAAAAGTTATATTTGTGGCAAGTTCCAGAGTGGAAGATATTCTCAGTATCACCCTAGTCTAAGATCACCATTCAGAATTGAAACGTTCTTGAAATGGCTTTATCCGTGTTTGGTGACTAGATCTGAAAAGCCAGGTGCTTTCCCACCTCCCTCTGCCCCACTCCCTCTCCTCCCCACTACCTTCATCCTCACAATATACAACAACAACAAATTGGGGATGTCATAGTCTCACTGGCTCCAGGCGATTGGGAGTAGTTGGATATCATGTGCAGTTTTCACATAAAAAAATAAAAATAAAACTTATATATTCTTATGGAAGAAAAATGCTTTAAGATGACCGGAACGTCGTGTTTTGATAAGCTTTAAATTCGGTCCGCGGACCTACTCTACCGGAAAGCTCTGGAGTCACGAAATTTACGTAACTTGTGTATCAGATTTCAATTTCAATACTACTTTTTTATATGAATAACGCACAAGAGTCCCAACTGCTCCCGTCTGGAGCCAGTGAGACTATGGCATCCCCAATTGGGGTATGTTGTGAGGCTGAAGGTAGCGGGGAGGGGAAGGAGATGGCGAAGAGGAAGGTGGGAAGTACCTGGCTATTCAGATCTAGTCACCAAACATGGCTAAAGCCATTTCAAGCAACGTTTCAATTCTGAATGGTGGTCTTACACCAGGGCTATACTGAAAGTATCTTCCACTCTGGAACGTGCCGCAAATATACTACATATTATTTTAAATTAATAAATTGTGAAATAACACAAATTAATCAAATAAAATGTATTTGCCACGCCGGGATTCGATCCCGCGACCTTCGGAATGCTAGTCAAGAGCCTTACCGCTGGACTACGACTATTTTCAGCTTGCAGTAAAAGTTCAAATACAAGCTTTAAAGCTTTAAAGCTTGGAATTATCAAAAAACACGCCGTATTATTAATTTATCTTATATTTATTAATCAGATTTTATATAAAAATGGCATTAATTTCACACGTGAATTCGTAGTAAGGATATAAAATGATGTATTTCACTTTTTATTTACATACTTAAAATGTGTTTGTATAAATTATAATAGTTCGCAGAAGTTATGCAGGACTATTTAAATTCTACTCAGGCGAATATTGATATTCAATTACGAAAACAGGTTTATCTACTCGGATAGAAAATATTGTGAAGCCCTTCAACACTCAACCAAAATGTTTTTTCACGTCAAATGTATCTAAACGCTGTCAAATTAATGCGCCTGTTGTTTACGCCCGGTAAGAAATGTTTCCACGTAGGATATCCAACAGCTAGGTCAATTTTGTTTAGCTTCCCTAAGTAGGAGTTAACTACAAACCAGAGTAAACTATGAACCAAAGTTAATAAATGAACCAAATTATCCTTTAAAATCTGTTTGAATATCCCACGTAAACAAATTAATGCGCCTGTTGTTTACGCCCGGTAAGAAATGTTTCCACGTAGGATATCCAACAGCTAGGTCAATTTTGTTTAGCTTCCCTAAGTAGGAGTTAACTACAAACCAGAGTAAACTATGAACCAAAGTTAATAAATGAACCAAATTATCCTTTAAAATCTGTTTGAATATCCCACGTAAAACTATCGCACCTTGAGCTTTCGCTTAATGAAATTTACACATATTTTTCTGTTAAGGTTTTAGGTCACAAACTATTATTTAGAGCTCACAACGTCATTTTCATCATCAACAATCCTATGAAATAAAATCAAATACTGACTAACTAACTAACCATCATGCCGTTTCCCCGCAGGGGTAGGCAGAGAGGACGGACCGCCAAACAACTCGATCTTGGCACACACTCCTTGCTTCGTTCACATTCATACATCGTCCCATACATGCTCTTCTATTATTCTGACTCTTGACATCGCCCGACTCAAGTATCTGATTCACTTAGTCGTGCCATGTCTTCCTCGGGCGCCCCCGACTTCGTCTACCATTCACATTTGCGTCATATATTCTCCTTACACTCCTTTCCTCATTCATTCGCTCTACATGCCCAAACCATCTGAGCGTCCCTTTCTTAATCTTATTCATTACGCTTACATCAGCCTTGCATTCTTTGCGGATCTCCACATTTCTCACACGATCATACATGGTTTTAACACACATACGTCTCAGGGATCTCATTTCTACAGCATTCAGTCTACTTTCATCCTTTCTCTGCCAGTTCTAAATAAGATATTTTTTAAATATCTACTGAGTCTCGAAAGAACCCTGGATTAATTAACTGCATTGTTAATTGCGGTAGATTTAACATTTTAAATGTTTAAACGCCTTACAAGATTTTCTCTACCTACCAAAAATAACCCCGTAATGAAATGTTCATTATTTTGCTAACATCAAAAGTTTCCTGAGTTTAGGGTGAAGCATTGATATGATATTATGATGAAAAAAACGGTAATATTAACTCGGAAAATATTTTATAAATCTTTAAAAATATTGACAAATTCAAGAACAATTTTTCATAGTAAAAATACAAATAAACGAATCAGTAAATTCCCAGAATTGAGGAACCTTGTTTTGTACATCAATGGAAAATTGTTTTGTAATCTTGAAAAATAACTATAAAAACCGTTCAAGAATCACAATAGGAACTTCCAAAAATCGGATAAAAAAATGTCACGTGGATAATATGTGTTCAAACATCTTCCACGGCAGGTGAGCGATGGCTTTCATGTTTACGTCGATAGATATCGATTTACTACGAAAAAACAGTATTATCTGTTCATGAGCCACGAACTGTACATTGGTGTCATTCAATAGATATCATTCATCAATATTATTCTCATCCGTATTATGTTCATACAAATTTATAATTTATAGTATGCCTTATAACTTCCGGGCAAATTATTAGGCGGACCTAGTACCCAACAGTCAAGTATAAAGTTTATCTAATTCAAAAGTAATTACTATAAAATGATTGTTATACAGGTTAAGTGCATTGCCTAAAGCTATCGAAAATTTGAGGGGTTTTATTATAGAGAGAGAGTAATTTTTTTTAAATATGCAAGCGATCGAGTTATTGCGCTTTTCCTAAGTTTTTATGTTATACGTGCTGCAGTAGTGCTTTTTTATTATATTATGTGAGGAAATTCATAAATAGGGGCGTCTTTGTTTGAACTTATGAATACAATCATTCACATCGTATATGAAATTATTGTAATTTTATCAGTAATATCGTTCTCATATATAATCGTTATCATAATATCCCCTAA
This sequence comes from Glyphotaelius pellucidus, assembly GCA_936435175.1. Classification (NCBI taxonomy): domain Eukaryota; kingdom Metazoa; phylum Arthropoda; class Insecta; order Trichoptera; family Limnephilidae; genus Glyphotaelius; species Glyphotaelius pellucidus. The sequence continues at coordinate 24,663,081 of OW386537.1, forward strand.
CTAATAAATATATTTTATATTTTACAGAAAACTGGTAAACTATATAGTCCACATTAATGCGAAGATTAGTGATAATTTACTATTTCCATTAATCTTTACTACAAATCGATTTTTGTTTTTTAAATTTTTTTAGTTCATTTCCATTCAGTAGAATCAAAGCAAAATTGCTATTTAATTTTATTTTATTGATCAACTTTTTTTATTATAAAATTATTCACAAAATAAATAAACACCACTTTAGCGCTTTAAATCGTGATCTCTAGACTCATTTTGCCAAGCGATTTTTTTGTCTATTATCTATATCCGTGGCGTTATAAGGCACACAAAGAATATACACATTTGTGGCTTCCTCTTAATGGCTGTTTATAAGTTGTGTAAAATTTAACACCATTATTAATAAGGTCCATAGAATAAAGATCATGCATAGATCAAGTGTCTTACTCGTGTATAAAGGTTGGATTCGAATTTCTTCCCTTAAACAATATTTTTCTGTCTTAGGGGCCATCCATAAATTACGTCACACCTTAAGAGGGGAGGAGGGAAGTAGAGAAGCGTGACATTGTGTGACAAGGGGTTTGGAGGGGTCATCAGCTTTGTGACGTCACATATAAAAATGATTTTATGTTGATTTTATTAAAAAATATTTTTATTTAAAAAAAATTGAGCAACTGTTTTGATTATTTTTAGATGTGAAATTGCAAAATATCTGACGTCGCATTAGGGGGGAGGGGATCTCACAAATGTGACGATGTGTGACAGGGACAGGGACGGGGGGGGGGGAATTCGTGTGACGTAATTTATGGATGGCCCCTTATTAGTGACAACTATATTCAGTACCGCATTGACTTGACCCAAGGGTACCTGCAACAATCTACTGTTTAGTTAGTACCAATGTGTATCTCGTTTATATTAACATACACAAATCCTGAAAAAATATGCTTCGGAAATAGGGAAAAAGTAGAAACTATTGAAAGTTATGATTATTCTGATACTAATAAATAAATAGTGTGTGTATTTAATTATTTAATAATACCGGAAATATGTCATCGAAAATTTAATTGATCAATAAGGTCATCGCATGACGTGTTCATTTTTTCGAAGTAATCGAAATTGATTCACGAATGGAATTTCCAACTTGATCTGCGATTACTAACAATAACAAAAAAATGTGCTATAAATCTAATATGTATATATTTTATGAATCAGTGCAAGAAGAATATATTCAGCAACCATACTCCAAAATGTGTGCGTCACTACAGAAATCGGTGACTGATAAACGAGAATTATAATATAAACATATGTATAAATTTTACTTTGTGGTTACTAAATGGGAAGGAATGAAGTTAAGTAAGTAGGAAGGAATACAACCATAAAAATATTTTCAACAGATGCTTTTCTTAAATAGAAATTTCTGCTAAAAGCTTCCAACATATAAATTTCATTTCCAATGATAATTTTATGATTTTTCCAAAATGCTTCTTTTCTGCATACAAGATGCCATAAATCTGAGACATTTCTGGGAATACTTGCAGGGATGTTTATCACTAGAGGAAGGGTATATGTAACTCTTGGCATTAAAAACTCATGGAAATTACATTCTGGAAATTACCTACTTTTCTCTTAATCATCAATCGGATGATGAGGTGCAAATTTCAAATTGCAGGTTTCAAATTGTTGCCAAATATTGCCATATTTTCTGACTATGCAGCGATGCCGAAAGGATCAACTGTATTACTCGTTCAGTAGAAGACATTCTAATGAAATATGGTTATTTCGATAAAAGAATTTCTATCAGCTATCTGCATTCTGACAACTGCAGTCCATTCGTTAAGATATTTTTTAAAGATTTTCTACGGATTTATTTTTTATTTGAATGGTAGTCTAGCAGTGAGGCTATGGCATCCCCAATTGGAGTTGTTGTGAGGCTGAAGGTAGTGGGAAGGGGAAGGAGATGGGGAAGAGGAAGGTGGGAAGTACATGGATATTTAGATCTGGTAACCAAACACGGCTATGGTGGTCTTACACCAGGGTGATACTGAGAGTATCTTTCACTCTGGAACGTGCCGCAAATATACTATATATTATTTTAAATGAATGAATTGTGAAAAAACACAAATTAATCAAATAAAATTTATTTTCCCCGCCGGGATTCGTTCCCGCAACCTTCGGAATGCGAGTCAAGAGCCTTACCGCTGGACTACGACGGCCGTCATGGCAGGGTGATTCACGTATGTAGGTGCTATTCGCCATTAGCATGGAATCAACGGATGTTTACTATAACAGCATATAGGTAACTCTGTGCAACATGCATTACTTCAAAAATTTAAGGATTCGATAAATTTCTATCAATGAAATATTTTTTGTTCAGAATTGAGACGGTAGGAAACCAACGAATCACGAACATCTAAAGAACGCTTGAAAGTTGTTTCAGTTTTCTTGAAAAATAAATGCTGATTATTTCTTCTTCTTCGTGTGCCCTACCAGGTCCCCCCGACGTTGGCGATCACTTTGGAAAATGTCTTTCTATCTTGTGCTGCCCGGAATAGCTCCTCCGCACTTCTAATGCCGGTCCACTCTCGTATATTTCGCAATCAAGACATTTGTCTCCTACCAGGCCCTCGGCGACCTTCTATGATTAATTATTGTATTGCTGTTTAATTAATGGTATTCTATTCGCCCTACCCATTGTTGCGAGTAAACAGAAAAATAAAATACAAAGATGATATTATTTTTTACATAAAGTGAGCAGTTTCTGACCAAATTCAGAAAACCCTCGAAACAAAACAAAGCGTCTGCTATTTCTAGAGTTCCCTTTTAGCTTTAATTTAAAGTGCCTAGTTCCCCCGAAACCCCTCAAAAATAACAAACCATGACCGAATCCGGTTTACAGACCAGCTAAGGTGTCGGTTCCGGAAGCAAACCGTTTCTTCTCTGAATAGACGGAAGAAAGCGGAAATTCTCGTATAATTACTAATATTATACCAATTTCTTGATTCTACAATTACTTTTTTCAGTTTAATTGTTGAACCGAATTACGTTAATCATCAATGGAAATTTTTATCGGTGAAGTGATTTTTAAGGAATTTAATTTTATTTGTGTTATTTTTCACACAAGAGGATTAATTTTAAACTAGAATTTCGATAATGGGGTCACTTGGAAAAAATCAGATTATCATGTGAAAGCGTATTTTAATAAATTTCGTTGAATATCCACCTCACTTGTGCGTGTTAAAATTATTTAAATTTACTCATTTTAACCGTTTTATTTAACTTGGATGTACTTATGATATCACCTACCTGTTTAAAACGAATGAATTATCAATTATCTCTCTTCATATTCTGTTTTCAGTTTTTTTTTTTTTAAATCGTAACAGTTACCTAAACCTACTTAAGAGGAACATTCGCGAGACCCGTTTCAAACAAAACTTAATTTTGGATTTGAGGCCAAAATAACCAACCAAACAAAAAAAAAAATTCAAAAGTTATTTTAAATATATAAACTACGAATATGTGCAACTTTATTTATTTGTGATGATATAGGTAATTTAAAAAAATCTGTTTTGCTTAATTTTGGAAGCAATTTCGGAATTTTTTTGTGAGTTATTTGTAATTATTAAAAAATAAAACATAGTTAAGAATTGTTTTTAAGAACGACAATTTTTTTCAGAATTAAATAGATAATTTGTAATTTAAATTTGCATTCATCAAAATGATTTCTTTTATTAGTTTTTATTTTTTGTTTTAAAATTCATCATATTTTTGTAATAAATATAGCAAAATTATTTTTTTAAACGTTTTATACTCACAAATAATTGCCCAAGAAATCATGAAACATTAATATCTTTAATGGCTTATATTTTATCATTTCAAACAAAAATAAATAAAGTAGCCCTTATTCTTAGCAGATAGTTGATTACAAAAAAAAATTTCAGATCTGTTGGGTATTTTGATCTCAAAACCAAAATTAAGATTTGCACCAAACGGGTTGCGCAAACGTTCCTCTTAAGAACTTCAGAATTACCATCCGGGTACATTTGAAATGAATTTATCAATAAGTAGGTACTTATTTATTTTATTAGGAAGGTGGGTAGACACTTATTCATTTAATTCGAATCGGGACTCGAGTTGGGGTGAGTACCCCTCGCGTCTTACGACAATTCTTACCCTTACGTATTATTAGTTTGGGTAGCTTCGATAGGTTTTATGTTTCCTGGAACGCCGTAAGCCCAGAATAAATGGATTTATTCCAATAATCTTAATTTTTTAAACCCGTTACAAAGAAAAAAAATACCCTGTTAGTATTGTTTTATTTTATCTTTATTTCTTTGCAACCATTTAGTTGAAGAAACTACCCATCTAGTTGTAAAAGCTCTAGGCAATTAAGAATATTAAGCCTACATAATCCTTGTTGATAGCTTACTTTTAATATCTTCTTCAATGATCTATTTCACTCTTAGCTTTTGATAATTCATATTTTTCCTAACAAGTAGCTGATATTTGTCAATATTGGTACTTGCCTACTTACGGTATAAGTTTAGTAACTTTTGTTTATATTTTTTTTACATTAGCTCCACACAGAAGACCCGGACGAAAATTATTCCCCTCAGGGTCTATGTCATCTTCATGGGTGATGTGGGTAGGGTCTTGTTAGGAAACGAAGGAAAGGGAGATCTGTGAAGGAAAAGGGTATGAGGGGTGAATAGAAATCTGGGGGTCAATGTGTTCAGGAATGACTAACTCCCACCGCGGGGCAAAGCGATGGGTCGGGTTGGAAAGATCTAGGTTAGATCTCCTTCAACCAGTCTCTCCCTATCCGGCCTGTCACGCAGTTGGTGGGTAGGCGCATCCGCCACCAAGATCCGGACAAACCTCACCACATGAACCCGGGCATCCCTGCTAAGCCACAGCAAACCACTTGGGGTGACCTGACCGCAGAGGTGTTGGTAATACAATAAATGGTTCCTGGGGCGACGGTACCCATATTCTTTATTATAAAACTTAAAACACTACTACACCATTTTTGAACAAAACAAACATTAAAAAAAAAAAATTTCAACAAACACAAACTATCACTAACAAACTAGTTAGATAAGCGTACAAAGAAAACTAAAAACTCCGACGGTAAACACAAGCTTTGGAAAACACCATAAATACCATGCAATAAAAGCATTCAACAATCTTTCACTTAATACAAAAAGTGAGGAAACAAAAATAAATTCAGACGAAAATTTAAAAGTTGGATTAAAGAACCAAAAAACGATATTACAAAAATCTTATTTCATAAAAGAATAAACCGTACAAACGTACACATACACACACACACACACACACACACACACACACACACACACACACACACACACACACACACACACACACACACACACACACACACACACACACACACACACACACACACACACACACACACACACACACACACACACACACACACACATACACACACACACACACACACACACACACACACACACACACGCACACACGCATCTCACAATGACAATTTTATTTTTTTTCATCGCCTACTTTGTATACTTTATTAAAATTTATTCTTATGGAATTTTTGTTTTATAAAATGGGGGCCTCAGCCTACGTAAGCCACCATGTGGGGTCACATTATTAAATTATATTGTTATAAAATGTAAATTATTGTACCAAAATAAATAAACAAATTATTATTACACTGTTTTAAGGTGTATCTATTAAAGATTCCGGGCGGTGCGAAAATATCGCTCATATGAATTGGGCTTTAGGGATAGAATGTAGTTTGTACCTATGTTTGGTAGGATGCATAGTAGGTACCTATTTTAGATGGGCGCCTCCTAAATAAAACCTGGGTATTATATGGCCGCTACGCCCGGTACCGATACTCATCAACATAATAGATTGGTAGATCCTGTCTACCTAACTCACTTCACATTTATTCATCTACTCCCTTTTACACAAACACTAAACTGCTAATTATGATATTTTCATTTCCCTGTTATTTGATAACATTTTTACACAAAACTGTTTTCTATTTTTTTTTTTCAAAAAAAAAATTATGAAAAATTTTATTAAATTTGTATTTACGGAAAAAAAGGAAAGTAAAAAAGCACCAAGTTATATAGGTATCTTATTTAGTTAGAACTGTAGATATTTTTTGACTGTAAAGTTACGTACGGTAAAATCATTTAATCGGTAAAGCGCACGCTTGAAGGTATTTGTGCACACCGAAAGTGTTTCAAAATGGTTCTATATTGTTTGGAATATCAGCCTGCAGTCCCCTCTAACCCCGCAGTAGTGATAAAATGCAGTTACATACATTGCTATACGAGCAAGAATATCTTAAAAATAGTTCGCTTCCAGATATGTGCAAGGAAATCCAGCAAAATAAAAAAATTCGGAGATGCTTCAAAAGAATATTTTTTTAAGTACGATTAAAGGGATCCAATAGTCCAGGGAAAAATCGAAATCGGAATTCACGCCCTTTGTGGGAGGAGTTAAAAAATATTTGAGAAAAAGCTTTTGGAATGGTTGAAAAAGTTGTTTGAGAATTTTTTTACAGGTAGATTTCGTAAAGGCCTAAAAAAACATTAACTCTTTTTTTACACATTGTTTATTGTAATAACAAGGAAATTTAAAATTGATTTCACGGAACCGAGCGACGTGGAGTCACACGTCTGTTCCCTGCTCCGGCCAGGGCGGTTCTGAAAAAAAGTAGGGTGTGGCAAGCCCGTAGTCCTTCGGTGGGACTACGGACATAAGGGTCACTTTGAAAATCCTAATTCGTCGGCTGCCGGCCGTATTGAAAAATAACAACGCAAAAATTCATATTTTATTTTATTTTGTGAATATCGGGCGTAAATATCAATTTATTTTGCGATTATCATAAAAGAAACTAAATTTTCTACAATAAACAATAAAACCATATCCGAAAAGATGTTCATAAGTAGGAGAGTTTGCACTTGAAAATGTTTTTTTATAGACCTATTACTTTATTTTTTTTCTGGGCTTATGAAAATGAAAAAAAAAATGACCGATATTTTTAAGGGCCAAGATATGTTCTACACACAGTATTTAATTGAAGCATCTATAATATTTCTAAGCGATCAAATTTTCAAAACAAAAACACATGATTTTGTGTGATTTTGCATTATTTACTATGGCTTCATCTTAAGGATGAAAATATGTATTTTTCTTGTCATGTTCTCTTCTGTCTTGTTTCTTTTTCTTTCCTTTTCTTTTCCATGGATGTATTCATCTATATTTTTATAACCTTGTTTTTTTTATTTATTTGTTTTCTATGGTTGTTTGTTTCTACTTAACCTGTCTTTTATTTTTTTTGGCTATACTGTATGTGAAACTTATATTTTAATATCAAAATACCTATATAAAATTGTAACTATTTCCTTCTACCTATGAATTGTAAGTTCCTGTTGTCCTAAAATGAGTTCTGTAATTCATCGGATGAACCCTAGCAAGCCATTTTAAAAATAATAAATTAAAAAATGAATCTGAAGTAAGTATTCTTTTTATCACAGCGTAAATTTTTCATGTTTTTTTTATTATAAATATTTTTATTTTTTACATGTTACACCGTGTTTCGATTGAAAATAATAACAGCCTTTCCTTATCACAAAGAGACAAGGTTCTTGAGTTTGGTGGGGGAATTCTACCCCAAAATAATAAAAAATTATATAAGTAATAATAAAATAGGTATTGTGAATAAATAACAAGAAAAACTGGTACCTAGGTACGTTATGGTTACGTGTTTAAGCTGAATAATGTTTTGAATGTATACATAGTAGGCAGTGTAATTAAAAAAAAAAATCGTAAAACTAGGAGTTAGAATAAATTTAAAAAAATAATATTTGGTTGCAAGCTATAATATTATTTTTAGTGCACAATTTATTGTCGACGAGGGCGACAGCTACTGACGAAAGCTCACACGAAGTTAGAGCTACACTCCCCCTTTAAAAGTACACAAAGTTTCCAATAGATGTCAGTGGAGCAATGCTTGTGAAATGAAAACCAGTTCAGAAATTCATAGAAAAATGCCACTGGTATTTTTTATTGTTTTAATCAAATATATATTTAGAGTTATGTACGTTCAGTAGGTACCTAAATATTTCACAAATTCGCTCATTTCAATGCAAATTTTTGGTGAAATAAACGAGAAAATCATTTTTTCGCGTGAGTTTTACATTAAACTTTTTTTTTAATTAGTATTGCTAATATAAAAATATGGCAAATAATATAACTTGGCTGCCGACCTTTCATAATAATAAATTCAATTACATAATTATTAAGCAATGAAGATAAAATTAACAACTCTCAAACGAAACACCTGAAACAGGGGGTATTTCACCATCCTCCTCATAAATTATTCAAGCGGTAGCGTACATTTTAGATTAATTATACAGGATTTATTTATTTAAAAATTCCGAGTTTGCTATTCGGAACTTGAACCTATGAATAATGGCTACATATAGGATAAGTTAGCCGATTTCTTTACCAGTTGCAAGTATTTATTTGTTTATTTATTAATATTCGTTATGTGTGTGGATAAGCTAAGAGGAGGATGGTGAAATACCCCCACAGAAAAATTAGAAAAATATTCGAAAGCATTAAACATGTCTTTAGAAAAAGTGTAGAATAGTATTATTAGTAATAAATACCTACATCATTTTAGTTTTATTAGAAACTTTGTTTGGTAATTGTTTTGTTTATCTCTGTACAAGTTTATATAGGAAAAGAGTGCTTAAGAATAATTATTGTTACATAGGTAAGCACTAAAACAAGATTTTTTTATCCCATAATTCAGAAGAAAAACGAAATAAAATAATATTCTTGGCTACACGTTTTAAATGTCCACCCTGGGCTAAATTATCGCTGTAAACAAGTCAGTATCGATCATCTCTTTCCTCCCCCAACTACTTCCTCCCTTTAACTCCCCCTCCCCCCGTTCTTCAGATTCCCTTTATTCCCCATACTCCCCTCTCCTTCCCCGCCCTGTCATCCACTTTTTTCCTGTACCTATGATTTCGCACAGCGCAGAAGTATTCAATGTTTTTTAAATATTTTTAATGGCATAACCTATTTTTAGAACCTTTTCAAATAAATGATTTTGCTATCATTCGTATTAGTTCAATCAATATTAATTTATACGGTGTCTGTTATTAAACAGTTAGTAGCAATTCACAATACGTGAAATGTTTTTGTGTCTAATTGTAAAAATAAAAGATTATCCATACTTAATATTATAAATGCGAAACTGCTCGAGTTTGTTTATGACCTTTTCACGCATAAAACAATATAAAGACTTTAATAATTCTTTCACCAATATAAAGCTAAATTATATGCGCAGAATATAGATTGCATATGATGGTAAGCTCTGGCGTTATGAAATTATAAATATTAATATATTATATTTGTTATACGTTTTCTGTCGCTAACAAAAGCGAGTTTTTGCTAACGTCAGAAAAAAATCTTTTCCATGGAAACAATGTTGATATAATTTTGGGCTGTATGCTGGTAGGTACTCAGTCTACTGGTCAGCTACTATTGCAGAAAATTCAAATATTAGAATTCGTTTTTTTTTTGGACAAGCTTGGAATAAATGTCAGATGAGAGTTCCTATATTAAAAATATAATTCGTAACGATTATAAAGACTGAAAGATAAATAGAGTATTTTTTTATTATATTAACGAACTTCCAAATATTTAAATAAAAATAAACATCCGAAATGTTTGTAAGCGCATAAATTCCGAACGAATGAACAAAATTGGATAAGTAATTCTTTTTTTCTTTGAGCTATAGCATTAGGAAATTTAGGTGGTAGGCGAGATGTTTGATAACTGAATGTAAGGGAATGAATATATGGAATGCGGGAGGGGATGGGGGTGGGGTGGGGGGGGGGGAGATAATTGATAAGTGCAAGCGCTACAGTAATTTCCCGTAATACCATGCGAGCGAAGCCGCGGGGAAAAGCTAGTATTAAATAATTCAAGAAGTTTTCGTTCAAAAGGGTCAGACATTGATTTTGAAGTGAAAACTTCTTTAGCACCAGTGATTTGAAACTCGATTAAACGAAAAATAGCGACACTTAAAAGTGACAAAAGTACATCTTAAATCTATAGAATGAGAAAGTATAATCGGTCTCCTCTTTGTGCGGTGCTTCGCAGCCTCCCCACTCTTGTCTACTGTAATTTTCTGAAGGCTTCACTTCTACCGTGTGTGAATTGCACACTCTGATTTTTTTTATACTGGAGATATTCAATAAGAACGCCATTTTTACTTTACTGAGCACGGGTCGTTTTACAGAATTTGGACAATTCATCAAATTTCATTGTTAAAATTCAAGATGTGTAAAACTTTTTTTCTAGTTCTGTTTTTATTTCATAATGGGCCAGTTATTTCACAGTACTTGAACTTGAACAGGACTTTCAAGATCTTGAATAATAACTTTGAAGTTTTATGAATTGTTCAAATTCTGTGAAACAATCCGTCCTAAGTATTTCGCATTCATTTCGAGCCATGTGAACAGCCAAGAAACATTGTCCTAGAAAAATCTTTATGTTTTCAATTGTACGATTTTGGGAATCATTTGGTCAAAAAATAACATTTTCTAATAATTTGCGACTGCAAAAAAGTATCAAATAAATTGCAGGCAAGAAAACACCATATTCAAAAAACATTTAATGAATGGAATATCTACGTTTATGTAATTAAACTTTTTAAATTCAACTATTTTCAACCATCCAGTGTTTAAATTAATTGTCCAAAATAAGTCTTCACTTAAGTATTTACAAAAATAAAAATAAAATCTGCTGACTTATTAATCGAGTAATTGTTTTAATGGGATTGATTTGAATCTGGTGAAAGCGAGTGTGATGTCAATCTTGATTTTTTTAATTATATTATGTATGTACAGTCGAAATAACTTATTTTAGGGAGATTTTTTGGGCCTCGAATGTAAGTCCCTGAATTTCAATCTCCACGCTCCCTCCCACGCGTACATGTATTATATAGGACGTCCCCTTACCCGATAGGTGCGTTCTCCCCCAGCCCCCCCGTTTTCACTCGCGAATAAGTGTTTCGAATTCCAGCGGGTAGGCCGGGGCTGGGGGGAGAGGGGTGATTGGGTCGACTTTCCCAATGTTTGTCCGGGGAGGGTGGGGCTGCGCGAAACTTATTAAATTTCGGTATACCAATGTTTGTAAGGAGGTACCTATTTCCAATAACGTTATTAATATACAGGCAATAAGGGATGATTTGTGCGCGGACAACACATTTCATCGAGCTTCATCATATTATATTTTTGGATTTTTTCTTGGTTTTGTCGCATCATATTAAAAAATCAATACAAAATAGAATATTTAGATCCACAATCTTATTAAAATTTTACAGAAGACGATAAAAAAGAATATTTACAAGTTCGTAATCTAATTGAAAAACAAATTTCTATGAAAGTAATTATTTCATTTTCAAAATTTTGATGTAAAATATTCATTTTTTACTTTTGAAAGATATGAGGGTTGGGTAATTTCATCTATAGTTTTTTTTTAAATAACCTAAAAAAATTACTAATAAATTTGGTTTTTATTACCAAATATGGTTAAATCAGCAAATCACATTTTTCCATGTTGTACTTCTAAGACTATTTATTCTACGTAAAAATGTGGCTTGAAAGGTTTTACCTTATCTTAAGAAAATTAACTTTATCTTAAGAAAAGCACAACTAAAGACTTGAATAAAAAAATTACAATTTTTTTACATTTTAATCCTACATAGGTGAGATCCTGAGAAAAACAATTTTCCTAAGTCCATCTTTGGATATTCTATGTAAGGGGTCATTTTGAAGAAAGGAAAGGAAATTTATTAAAAGCCACATATATTTTTTTCCTTTAGAACTCACGTATAAGCAATTTAACGGAAATCTTTCACTTTTTGCCACGAATTAATCGGTAATGTAAATAAAATAAAATCAAATCAAATAACAATAAAATTGTCATCAAAACAAAATCAAATCAAATATCGTTGTAGTAAAACTAAGAGTAGATAGGGGAAAATGGGGTAAATTCCTCATTCTGAAACAAGCAACAGATAGATTTTTCGGCTTGTGTATTTTGCATATAATTTTAAATAGCTTAGAAGAGGTGTCTTGTTTCGATTAGTATTTAGTTTGTAAAATTTCCCCGGAAAGGGCAGTATTCACTTTGTAGATTGCTATCCGCAATTCTCAACGAAACTGCACTCTTGCAAAGAGTAAATATATTCACTCTGTATTTTGCTGTCCGCAACTCTCAATGGAACTGCACTTACAAATATTTACTCTGTGGATTGCTGTCCGATTCTTAAAATAGAACTGCACTTACGCAAGTATTCACTCTGTGGATTGCTGTCCGCAACATTAAATGGAACTGCACTTACGCAAATATTCACTCTGTGATTGCTGTCCGCAACATTGAATGGAACTGCACTTACGCAAATATTCACTCCGTGGATTGCTGTCCGCAACATTAAATGGAACTGCACTTACGCAAATATTACTGTCCGCAACACTCAATGGAACTACACAAGTATTCACTCTGTGGATTGATGTCCGCAACATTAAATGGAACTTTTTTTTTACATTAGCTCTGAGGAAAATAATAACCCTCAGGGCCTATGTCATCTTAGGGGATGCAGTGTGGAGGGTATTTTTATGAAAAGAAAGGAGAGGAAGTTCTGGGACGGAAAAAGTAAGAGGGGTTGGTAGGAATCTGGGGTTCAGTGTGTCCAGGAATGAAGGACCTCCTGGACACACTATAAATCCTTCAACTTCGAAGCAAGGCGGTGGGTCGAGGGAGTCCAGCTGACGAGGTCAAAAGGTTTCCCTCAACCAGCCTCTCTCAATCCGACCCGCAATGCAGCAGACGCATCCGCCGCCAAGACCCGGAAAAACCTCACCTCATTAACCCAGGCACCCCTGCTAAGTCATCAAACGTAGCGAACCACTTGGGGTGACTTACGGCAGAGGAGTTGGTTATCCGATAAATGCTTCCCGGAGCGGCGGTACCCGCCTCTCAAATTGAAAATTGCTTGACTTCTGCAAATATTCACTCCGAAGGTTGCTGTCCACAACACTTGTTCCCTTGATTTCAGTTCAAAAAGAACCTCTACTTAGGTCCATCTGATTTTTTATTTTTTTACATTAACTTAACACAGGAGGCTCTGAAGAAAATAATTTCCCTCTGGGACTTTATCATCTTTGAAAATGCTGTGGGGGTGGTTTTTTTGGAGGAGAGGAAGGAGTGAAAATGTGTCTTGAAGAGACCCATGTTGTAGAAGGGAGGAAATTGTTCCACATCCGAGCTGCACTACGAGTCGTAGAAACGACCAGTTCTCATGTGACAAATGTGAACCGTGTACATAATATGTTGTGCGCATGTTTGGCGTGTTTCCCATCTATGCACCGGTGCCGAGGGGATCAATGACGCAAGTCCCTTGGAGCATCTTCCATTGAAACATCGGTAGAACAAGGACATTATTTTATGGAGAGGATATTATCTATCTATCCTTTCTAATCGGGGTATTTTGAAGATGCACCTATAAATCCTAAATTCATAGTTTCTCTATTCCGTGTCAATGCTTGGTTTACTGGTTTAGTGTCCAGGTTTTTAAAATAGGGTAAAAATGATATACTTAAAAAGGAACCCTTGAGAAGCCTGGTGTTTTCTATCTGTAGTTTCCCAGAATATGACATGTCGCCTATTCGTAATTTTTAATAAACTTTTTCGGAATACCTACTATGAAATGATTAGATAAATGTTAAATTTCAATGTTAAATAATCAAAAATAGTATTTATATGATAACAACGTAAACATTACCAACTTCCTTCCTCCACATACTATATTTTCGGTTGAATTGCGTTATCTGTATGCATGAGTGTATCTATTATGTACGTTTTTGAGAGAACCGATAAGGAATCAATATTATTGGAAGCTAAGATATTGGATTCCCACGAATGACGAATACGGTTAAATCGTAAACCTTGTTAAGTAGAACGTATGCGCGGCCCATTTCATTCCGTTTCATACAAATTTTAATTCCGGACTTGAGATCAAAACACCCAACCAAAAGGAAAAATTATTTTTGTGATCAAAAGGTATATCAAACATCTAGTACGGACGTGAGCTACTTTATTCATTTGTGCTTTAAATTGTAAGATATAGGACATTAAAGATTTTAATGTTTCTTGAAGCTGTAATTTGGGCAATTATTTGTGAGTAAATGTACAATAAAAAAAAAATTTACTATTATTATTTTGAAAATACAATGAAAAATAAAATTTAAAAAAAAACGTGAAAATGAAATTTTGGGTAGTAATTTAAATGTATAATAAATGACAAATTTTTGTTCCGCCGTAAATAGCTAATTTATATTTTAAGTTTACACCCATCAAAATGATTTTTTTATTAATTTATATTTTTTATTTTATATTTCACCATATTTTTATTATAAATTTAGTAAAGTTATTTTTTTATTGTTTTTCAATTACTCACAAATAATTGCCCAAATTGCCTCTAAAATCATGAAACATTAAAATCTTTAATGGCCTATATCTTATAATTTAAAGCAAAAATAAATAAAGTAGCTCACATCCGTACTAGATATTTGATAATTTTTCAGTTTGGTTGGGTATTTTGATCTCAAATCCGAAATCAAAATTTGCATGAAACGGGCTGAAATGGGCCGCGCATATGTTCCTCTTAATAAGCCAGTTATCATTAAGTATTATTTCAACGAATTATTATAATGATTCACAGTAGGCATCTTGATAGCCAAAGATAAATAAATAAAATAAGAATAAACTATGCCAACTATGTAAAAATTGTCTAATACAAGAAAGAATTTATTGATATTTAGGATGGGTTGTTTCAAAAAATTTGACGAATTCGTCAAATATTTGACGTTAATTTTCACGTTCTGTGTAAGTTCTATTCAAGTTCTGTGATGATTTCAGTTTTGTGAAGCAGCTGGCCTATGATGATAAAAAAAACAGAACTCGAAAAGAACTTACACAGAAACTGAAAATTAACTTCAAATATTTGATGAACTCATCAAATTTTTTGAAACAACCCGTCCTTAGTTTATGTTTGAGTTTTGAAATCGCAACATTGCGATTCCTTTTTAATAATTAATCACTAAACCATCTTTACCAAAATTAGGTTTTCATGTTGAAAGTGTTGACAAGATGTGTAATATAATCGTGCAAATATATATAATTTTGTAAGTATTATCGTACAGAGGTAACAACAGTGTTTCCAAAAGCATCAGAGCTCCCTTATCAGAATTCGTTCTTATCTATGTCGAAGTCCAAATGGAAACGATTACTAGCCAATCACAGTTAGAATGAGTTGTAGGCAGGCACTCCAAACGATAAAAACACTTCTACGAATCGTTCATGCTGTCTTTGTAAAAATAGTGATAATCGGAACTTAATACTAAACCACTAAAAGTAATAAAATGATCACACTTTTCTGTCTAACATTTTTTTATAATCAATTTATTCTGTTTTACCAACATTTTCTTGGCTTCGTCCTGTTTTAAATGAAGGGTCGGATAACCATTGTTTCAGAATTGAAATAACGGCGAATTACATCGATTATTTTAAAATGCCAACTTAACTACTTGTTTTACGTGGAAACTTATTTATAACGTAAAAAATTGATTTGCAGTTCAAAAGAATGAATAAATGTTAAATTACGGGGCTTGTGATTATTTCTTTAGAAAAAGCAATAAAGTGTTATAATTGCGATTTATTCTTACAAACATTATTATTAACATCCACTCAATGATTAAGAGCCAGAAAGTTTCAGAAGGAACGAAGTAATGTCCATTTTTCTAGAACATGAGAAAATATATTTTCGGGTTTTGGGGAAAAAAGATCTTTAAAGAAAAAATCTTTAGAAATCACGATTTTGGGGACTTCTTTGTCGTTTGTTCGTAGAAATAAACATCGTAGTTTGATTGTAGAAATAAACAGTAAATTCAGGTTCATTGTATGATTTTCTTGCTAATCGTATGTAAATGTGAAAATATTCACTGATATGCAAGAAGTAAATTTTACGAAAGAAAGTTTGAAGTGAATCAGAGATTGAGAGGAAATTTTCACAATATGTGTGTTTATCTTTCATAAATGTTATCACACAAGTATTCTAATTATTACGCCCACCCTCAAATATATTTAATAGACCAACCTTAATAATTATTCTAGTACTATCTTATACTCTCTTTATTGTTCAATTCGGAAAACAGAATAAAATAACAGAAATACTTTCATTATACCAAGTCCAACTCGGTTCAAATAATATTGTGATTAAAAAGAGCAGTCATGTCTCCCCACGGCATTGGGTATTTCAGCTCATCGTTACGGCTGAAAGTTGTTGTAATATTTTTGCAAAAATACGTCCACGTATCCTCGGAGCCCCACTTCCTTTTCCGCGCCCCACCCCCACCCACCCCATCTCCCAACCACCCCCGTCCCAACCACCCACAGCCTTCCAACATCTCGCGCCATGGAGGTATATAAATGCTAGATGTTCAAAATATAAATTGGTTGTGATTCAATTAAGAGTAAATACACTTTTTTTAAATAAAAACAACAATTATTAAAAAAAACTACAGATTCCAGGCCAAAATTTACTGACATATTTATAATTCTCTTTATTTAGTGACAGGCAACTATCCAGATAGATTCGTCCACTTTTATGTTATGTGAGTTTTGGAAATAATGTGATTATTTACTTTTGGCGCATTTTCATCAGACTTATTTCTGTTTACTCATACTTTAAATAAGATCCGTAGTGACTATAATGACTAGTTTTTATGATGAGATTCTTATTAGTGCTTGCTTTAAAAAAATTACTAAAATTATCATCCCTAGGTATCACAAAAATAATAATAACATTACGCTGGAGCAACAAAAACTCTATAACGTAAGAGAACTCTTAAACAATAACTCTAGAACGGTAGACTCTAGCGACATGGAGTTTATAACAGAATTTTGTTTCTGGAATGTACGTAACGATTTTCAACTCGCAAGATTATTTCCAACATAGGTTGTGAAGCTTTTAAGTATTCACTGTACACAAATAAGACAATACGCCGTACTGTTTGGTCAGAACACATATTTCAAGTGAATATTTGTATGTTATTGCTGGACATCTTAGTGAGGATGACTTTGCAATAAAAAAAGTCGTCGGATGCTTCAAATAAGTATATGTAACAAATATATTAATTTAAAAAAAATCCAGAAAAATGTAGAATGTAGTAAAACGTAGAAATTCAACGAGGCAGGGTAGTAAATATTATTTCTGGATTATTATGCCGTGTTGCGCTTCTTCTTAAACTAAACACTGAAAACAATTTTAAATTATACTAATTTATCAGCGGAGAGAGCTGGCTACGCGGTGCTGCATCTACGTACATAAGAACACACTTCACTTTTACTTCAGACCTTTACCCAATCATCATTGGGTAAAGAAGGTGTTAGCATGCGAAAAAGTGACAAACATATAATATACAAGCTGATCCGGCCCCGCGTTGCTGTGACGTGAAATCGAAACACAACGTCATCTACTGGATGGTTACCAAACCTAGATAACCAAGTGTTGTGTCGATAAATTAACTCACACCACCATCTGTTAGAAACTTATGAAACTTAGAAGTAATTATTAAGCTTTGTCCTGTAACGAACATTTAATTCGCAATAATTAAAATTGAAGTAAATAATCGAGATAATAACTATCCTATCTTTTAAGTTGGACCAAATTTCACACAATCAGCCAAATTTCATTAAAATCGATTAAGTAGTTTCGGAGTTTATCTCGAACAAATCGTGACGCGAGATTTTATACATATATATAAAGTTTGGGTTTCGTACTGAGAACATGCAAATTTTTCAAAAACACTAAGACTTATCTGATTCTCTGCAATTCACATGTTCGTCCTCACCTGGAATACTGTTCACAGGTTTGGAACCCGCGCTATATTGTTTATGTTAACAGGTTAGAAAGAGTTCAGGAGCGATTTCTCAAATTCCTCAATTTTAAATCATTCAACATATACAACTCTTACGACGAAATCGAGAAACATTTTCGAATCACAAAACTATTCAACAGGAGGCTTGTCGCTGATCAGATGCTCCTGTACAAAATTATTAACTCAAAAGTTGACTGCCCGGATTTGCTAAACAAAATAAATTTCCACACGTCCATTCGATATAGTAGACAAAATACCCTTTTCTATATTGATAGATGCAACACCAATTCCAATCAAAATGAATTTATACAAAGGACATGTAACTACCATATCAACAAATTTGCAAATATAGGCACACGTGCTGACGTATTTACTGCTAGTTACTGTCGCTACAGAACTTCACTGTATAACATTTTAGGTGCGAATAACACATGAATTAATTGTATCTAATATTTTTATATTACTTGGCAACTTTCCCTTATCCCTCTCCTCCCCTTACCCTTCCCAACCCAAATCCCTATTTTGCAGTCTATTTCAGTTATAATCACACTTATTTTAATGTTGTGTATTAGTTTACCATTTGTTGAATTCACATTTGTACTCTTATTATTTTTTTAAATATTCTAGTTTATATTCAGTTAGTCTTGTTTCTAAATACCTATCTGTGAACATTAATAATTGGTCTGTTTTTTTATCATCCTCTTATGTTTATTGTATTACTAAGACTGTTAATGTTCCTTAAATAAATAAATAAATATATAATTGTGCATATTCATGTAATTATATACTAATTAAATACTCTTCAGTGTGTTTGATTTTATTGTTTAGTACTCCTATTCTCAAAATGTGTTTTGTAAAGTTTGCCGATTTCTGGAAAATGTTCCGAATTTCCCCTCATTTCTCTTTCCTGGTCCACAGGTCTGCTAACTTGATTTTAGTTTTTCTTCGAGGGGTGAGTGAGCAGGGGGTGGGGGGGCCGGTGGCGGGCCGTGATTGGCCGCCACTGCCACCCCCTGTGGGTTGGGAGAGGGGGAGGGGGGTTTGAAGGCAGGGGGTGTAGGCTGTAGGCTGTCGGCTATATGATAGCTATAAAATTGTGCATTGGTGTGGGCGAGCAAACCGGCGGATATGATGTTGCGATGTGATTTATGCGATGGCGCTCAAAAATAATATCAAGTTTCGTAATGAAAAATGTGCGTGCGGGGAAGACGTTCGAAAGTTCGCACCTTAAAAATCAACAAAAAATGGTGATTTAACTATTAGTGATAGGAATGATTTTTAAACTACACAACAGAAATTATTTTTTATGGGATTAAACGAAAGATTAAACTTTGGCATTTTATAGAAGTAATAGGTCCGGCAATGTTACTTGTGTCGTGATGGAGGACTTAGCCAGCCGAGGATCGAACACGCGACGCCCGAGTGGGACCAATGCCCACTCAGCCACTGACCGGTCAAAAACTAGAATTGTGACTCTCTATCGCCTCAAAAAAATTGCTCTTCAACAAGATGTTTTTTTTTCTGAAAGGTCAGTAGGTACCAATGTAAAAGAACTTATGTATGTTTTTAATTTTTGTTCACCAAAATTTAAAAAAAAAAAACGTTTTTTTGACTACAGAAGACTATCTTATAAATTCTTTTTAAATCTTTTCATTTTTCCGATATTTTTGGAAATATTCTCTTTCTCTCATTTTCTATAAATTTAATACAAAACATAAATTTTAGTGAAACATTACGACGGAAGATGTTTGTACTACATAACATCATTCATAATTTTATTTTAATTTACATTTTTTAGTATAATTTAATAATAATGTAGGCCTCACTGGGTGGCATATCCGTGCTGAGGCCCCCCTCACAATAAATGTAAAAAGACGTCCATCATGACACAAGCAACATTTTCCGCTTACTGTGATGGCAGAAGAAGATTTCCAAATATCGTCGGTTACTCGTTATAGTAACCCTGAAATTTTTGTCTTTCCTTTAAATTTCAAATAAATTTGTATATGTGAGGTGACAATTTAAATGAACAATGCACCAAAAAACTGTTCATTTGTATTTATATTTTTGAAACTATTGTTTAGGCCGTTTAGGGTTTAAATGCGTTAATATTACAACTCGATTTTTCCGTCAAAAAACAGTTATGGAGTCTTACCGTGTACAATATATAATAAATGTGCAAAATATATAAATATATAAGAAGAGGAAAAGAAATCAAATAAGACTCCCCTTCAGAAAAAAAACCGGAGCAATTAAGAAATTTGGCGAATTGCCAAAAGAAATAAAATAAAAATAAAATATAAACAAATTTAAATTACGATAAAACGTCATTGATTCATACAATTTTTTTGTATAATATACGTACAAAGGTTGTATTGGTAGTCCCAATTTGGGACATAGGCGATTGGTATATTTAAAAAACGACAAATAAATAAATAAATCGGCACAATAGAACAATAAAAGAACCTTTGACAAGTTTTGAATGGTCTTTACTAAAACAATGTTAAATTATTGATGTTATTTGTGATAACACAATTGTAATTAGCGACAACTATTCAAATGACAACAATATATTTTGCACTTTGTCAATCAATAATTGAATATGGAATAACTGTTTGGGGAAGAACATCAAACGCAGCTACCGATCGAAAAATCCCTAACATATTTAAAGGTAATACTCAAAAAACACAGACTGACTGTATTATTCATGTATACCTATTCTTTCTTTTCTTTACACTTTTAGTGTTCTTTACTTAACACTTTTAGTATTCCTGTGTTCTATGTTCTCTGAACTCCTATGTTCTCCCTATGTTCTACACTTTTAGTACTACATTATTTTTTCTATATTCTACTTTATTTTTTCTTACGCTTTCATATTACTACATAGCAATTTACATTATTGTATATTCTTTTGTTTTCAATAATATTCTTTCTTATTATACTATTTTATATTTTTTAATATTCACACATTTTTTATATTGCATATATGTTAAAGTTCTGTATAGAAAATCGACCACCACAACACGGGCATGTGCCTAGCATGGTGGTCGAAAAATCATAAAATTCATGTAACAAACATTATAATGAATAAAGAAAAAAAAAAAAAAAAATTATGTACTTTCATATTATTGAATTTTTGTAAAATAAAATGGGGGCCTTAGCACGGGTAAGCCACTTAGTGAGGTCAACATTATTAAATTATATTACAAAATGTAAATCTTACAACAAATAAATAATAAATTTGTTAAATTATTATTGTAATTCGTGATATTATTTAATAAATAACTTGATTACTGTGAAAAGGCCTTCAAAAAGGGGCTCCTCTTCCGTTTTTTAATCACCAATAAATTCAATAGCGCCACACTTCCCAATGTAAACAGGTATTTTTCACCCCAGGCTTTATAAAAAATGTATTTAGCATGGTTTTTTTTTTAAACTCGTATCCGAACCGCAAGGTTCATAGGATGATGGGGTGGGAAAAAATGATCATTTTATTGGCTAAGAGTGATTTATGAGTACATCTCAAACAATTTATTTCAAAATAAATTCTAATTATTTACCCGATTGGCCTATAATATTCGTAGTTTAATATTTCGAAACGAATTCCCGAGGTATTAAATTGTTTAATTGGGTGTAATAATTTTATGATATTATATTTCTCTCTATTTTAAACGCAAACCCCCGCATTCAGAATTTCTGGCGAATTATAACATGTTTTTCTTAAACACGTTTTTAAGTCCCTAAAAAAATATATGTTATTTTTTCAGATAATATCTATACATTTTTAGAGCCGAAACGGTTATTATATAAAATTCCCTCGATAGAAAAAAATTGCAAGGCATGCTCCGAAAATTATTAAAAACACATTTTGTTCTCTTATTTAACATTTTATAGGTATAAAAAAATTCACAGGGTAACGGTAAAAATGCAACTTAGGCATTTGTCGAGAGATTTTTACTTAACTTTGTTAAACAAGTAATGTTTACTAAATATTTGCACATATTGTTTTTTTAATATTGACGAACTATCTCCAACATTCATATTTACAAATTATCTCCCTTTCGGTGGCCGGACAACTCAGAATGAAACCAACTCAGAACCACCTCAGAAAAAAATGGTTAAATAGGTTACGTTACGGGTAAGGGTTATGGGCTATTTTAAAATAATTTTTTTCATAGCTTTTAACGACTTTTCAAAGATGTGTTGACTTTATTCTCGGTTGGCATGGAACCTTCCCTTTCAAACCATCTTCTTCTTCTTACGGGGCCTCGAGGCGAAATACAAACATAAATAACAAATTATATTGAGTTTCATTTCATGCCTTGAAGGGGTGAAAAAATATTGTTCTCCAAAAGTTTGGGTTTTAGGTTGAAAAAAGCAGGTAAAAAGAATAAGGTACCAAGGGTACAGTATACCTACGCAGAATGCGATTTCTGTTTTAAAATAACACGACCCGTCGAATTTACAATTTATTGTTTACATTATAATATAATGAATATCAGCGGAAGAAACAATAATTTGATCAGAACAAATTAATATTATTTTTGATGTTCGCAAAAAAAAACAAACATAATGGAATCAAAAAACCATTTCAGAGTCAATATGAATGACTATTAAAACTACATCGAAATATAAACAAAAATTTGGATTAAATTGTTTGGCATTTAGAAGCAATAATAATTGTTGCATATCCTATGTTTTTCTCTACCAGTTCATTTTTTATCGGTTAATGTGTGTAAAAAAATTAAAATTAAATGTATTCCAATCAACTTGCCATTTGCTGTCTCTTTGATGATTTGTGCGTCAACGTGGATGACTTCTCCCGTCTCCGACTCCGACTCGGTGTTATCCTCTTGAGTCACTTGACCCGCCATCTTGGTAGCTGTTGGCGCGAAAACCATGTTCCGAAAAATGTGATTTTAAATTTTGAATGCCTATAAATAATTTTCTTTGTTTAGTAAGACTATGACATGCTCTAATGTGTTAGGATGGGTTGTTTCAAAAAATTTGATGGATTCATCAAATATTTGAAGTTGATTTTCACGTTCTGTGTAAGTTCTATACAAGTTCTGTTATTACATCGTTATAGGGCAGTTGCTTCACAAAACTGAAATAATAACAGAACTTGAATAAAACTTACACAAAACGTGAAAATTAACTTCAAATATTTGATGAATCCATCAAATTTTTTGAAACAACTCATCCTTAATTCGAGTCGTTTTATTCAATTTTCAAAAATACTAAGAACATTATTATAATTTGTACAAATAAGGCTAAAATCCGACAGATTTAATTGCTGATAAAATGCATTTACCAATGAAAAATAATGAAGATTTAATGTTAAAATTTAAAAAATTAATTAAAAATCATTTCATTATTCGAATCATAAAATTATATTGTATATTTATCAATATATTTATGTAGTAAATTTAAACAAAAGGAATTAATATTTGGACACAGAATTTTCTTTTATGAAAATTCATAAATTAAATGAATCTTTTAATAGATTTGCTGATAACAAAAAAAAAACATTCGTACTTAAATTTGAAGCTAAAACTTAAAATCAGTATTTTTTATAATACAATGTATTTGTATTTATCAGTTTATTTTTACATCACATCACAACACTAAACATATTGAACTTCAAACACGCGTGGGACAAATATTACTTTAATTGCGGGAAAT
The DNA here is from genome assembly GCA_936435175.1 of Glyphotaelius pellucidus. Lineage (NCBI taxonomy): Eukaryota > Metazoa > Arthropoda > Insecta > Trichoptera > Limnephilidae > Glyphotaelius > Glyphotaelius pellucidus. The sequence continues at coordinate 24,686,798 of OW386537.1, forward strand.
TAACGCAAGAAATACTCTTAAAACAATAAAATACTGCTTCACCATACAGAACTAAGTAAAATAAAAGATTTCGAATCAAAGTGAAACAAATTTGAAATTATACACAAATATCAAATTATTTAGAAAATGGAATGTTTCGTACTACGTCGCACTCCTAGCGGATCGGTGATGTACTAACAAGGAAACGTGGTCTAGCGTAGACTCTGATAGGGCGAATGTATCCGTCTCTTTCCTGTCTATGTGGATTCAGAGACTCTGTCCCTTTCAAAATAAGGGTGGGCAACATGGACTGACCCCACCATAGTACTGCTGGGTGAAGGAACGCCAAATTTAATCAGTGGCGCGGGATGATACTCGTACATGGCGTGTACACTATACAACACATTGTGTTTAATAAAAAATATTTTTAATTTTTAAAAAAGCTACTACCTGGGTTTGCACGAGATACAGTAACTCTCATTAACCAATTTTTAAAATGACACCGAGTTTATTTCATTTAAATAACCATGGTGTGTTTTTCGTGAAGTCTTTAGTTGCGCATATTATGTATGCCACAAATAGAGAAGAATTGTAATAAAAAAGTCAAGAAACTAAATACAATTTTTTTCAATTTAAAATTCGGAACAAACAAAATCTGCAACAGGCTTATTGACTTTCCTGGCCTACTGAAACTAATAAACTTCAAAATACCAACCAGAGTAACAAGACTTAACGACTTATTCCACGTTAGCCGGTCGCTTACAAATGCTGTTGTCAGGGATCCAATCAGAAGAATGTGCGAATCGTTTAATCAAAATCGAAACCTCAAGGATTCCGACATATTTTTTGATACACGCAGTACTTTTAGTAGAAAATTGAAGGCTGTTTTCCCACAAAGTACAACACTTAAGCATACTTCGTTTATAATTTTAAGTACTTTTCTTTTAGACGTACTTCGTCTTAAATTTTAAGTACTTTTCTTCTTTTAAATTTCTTTATAACATTTTTTTTAATCTATTTATATATAAAAAAAAAATTTGCCTTACAATCTAAATTTTTCCAAAAATAATTTGTAAAACTTTATAAGGATATTGCGCATTTCTCTCATCTCTCTATTTGTAAAATAATATTATTTTGTATATACTTTTTCCCTATTGATAATTAAAAATACCTATGTGTATACGTTTTTATTTGCTGTTAAAGTCAATTTGTAAGAAATAGTTTGGATGCAGGTGAATTCTCTAATTGTTAATCTGTTTATTTTTGTCAATTGACATCTGTATCTGTATTTTCTCCTTAATAAAAACAAAAAAAAACATACTCTTTAACTGTGGTGGAATGAAATTACTAATAAAAAAATATTGTGTTGACGTCGAACTCTCAGACAGAAAAGCCTTTTCTTATTTCACGATACGGAGCCTGTAGATGTAGAGTATTTTTAATAGTCAATGGTTGCCAATATCAAGAAAATGTTTCAGACCAATTGAATTCTAATGGTTTATTTTAATGAATAATTACTATTTTGATATTTTTAATATTAGGTGCTGTGAATTTTAAATGTCAAAAAAATTATAACCTCACAGTAAAATTAAAACGTGGAAAAAATAAAGAAGCCTACCATAATATCTGAGTATCATTAATTACGTATTTAATCTCCCGCAGTACCTACATCACGTGCCGCCTTTGCAAATCTTATGAAATAGAGCTAAAATCTCGCATCGCCTGAACCACCTACATACCTGCACAAAAAATACAGTCCAATGGTGATTATTTGAAAAAAGGTTCGATTTGCGAACAAAACTGCTTTTGAAGTTGAACTTTCGGAAGCTTTTTCGGCACCTAAAGAAACATATTTTACGAAAAAGCTTCCAAAGTATCACGACTTGACACGTTTAATATTTTGCCGAGTGTTCATATTTATAAAAGGTATTAGGTTTGGAAACAATCAGCACTATTATTTGTTTTAAAATCGAATTTCCACTCTTGCCGTGTTTTTTTCGGCAATCTACCTGCGTATCGTTGTAAGTTGTTACTATTTTACCCAATTCGATTCCACGATCTTGAACCCTTGGAAGATGATGCAGGAAATATCAACGAAGTGTAAACAAAAATGGAAAACATTTATATAAATGCAATTAACGAATAAAACAATTCTACAACTTTCGATAGGTTTCAAATGCTGTTACCTTTATACTTTGAAAATAATGATTCTTTGCTATTTTCTTAGGTGCCATTTTATGAAATATCATACATTTAACGGTATAATTAAAAAAAACTACACATATGCGGACACTAATAATAATAATAATAATAATTAGATGATTAGTACAGCGTCTTTTTCTAAAAAATCACCTCAAAAGTGCTGTACAAATTTAAGGTATATTTCTAGAATCTTACTTCTAACTACAGACTAGACAAAGCATTATAAACAACTTATTGCTGAAATACTGCATCCACCGGTTCATCGAACACTGATACAAAACTATGATAATATCATATTACGTATAATGCATTTGAACAATGAACGCGATGCTGCGTAAAAATGTACATATATTTTATTATTTATTTATACTCTGTACTGGCAGAAAGTATACAGGACCATACTTACCTGGGAAGTCTATAAGGCCGATACTAATAAAACTATTAAGGCCCGGTAGTATGCGTTCAAAAAGAAGAAGAAAGAGAGTTATGTATTCACGAATGTAAGAGGGAGCGTAAGTACTAATATTTAAAAAAAACGATGATAATTAATCAAAAATAGTGAAAATATTTAATAAAACACGACTCGTTTAAAATACAGTAAAACTCTCTCGACAAATGCTTAAGTTGCATTTAAACATACATGTGATTCTTTTCATACCTGTAACATGTTAAAAAACGGAACAAAATATGTTTTTAATCATTTTTGGAGCATATTTCGTGATTTTTTTCTATCGAGAGAATTTAATTTAATGTGTAGATGCTTTCTTCAAAATTAAAATATATTTTTTAAGGAACTTAAAAACCGAAAGCGTTCAAGAGAAATATAATATAAATCGGTAGAATGTAAGCCCTTACATATCTTAAAACTCTGTGTAAATTTCCTAATTATAATAAATACATAATTAAATTTATTCTTCTTTGTTGCTGTACTTATAGATTAGGTGCTCTGGGCTTTGATAGTTTCGCACTTGAGGATTAGAATATGGCACCGTTTTGGTGAAAAATCACCCCAAGGGCGGTGAACAAATTTATATTTTATTTATAAAATGCTTACGACTAACTACGGTTTAGACAAACTTCGTCCACCACTATTACAAAACAATAAGTAAAATGCATTTGACCAATGAACGTGTTGCTGCGTTAAAATTGACATATATTATTATTAGTTTATATTCTATAAAGGCAGAAAATATATTGAACTATGCATACCTGGGAGGTCACTTGACATTAACACTGCACACAGAGGATAATCAGGAACACATTACATTGGAAATGCTATTATTTAGTCCTGGTATATATTTTAATAATAATATATAAAATCAAACGTGCAGTTGATCAGTCCGAACATCGAAAAAGTCCTGACATCTCCGAAAAATCGAAATTATAGTGCATACAAATTTGTAGTGAAGTTAACTAAAAAAATATATTTTCTGGGTTTGGGGGTAGGTATTAATTGTTCATTTATAAATAGCACTGGACAGCCAAAAAATAATGTACAAACACCAACATCTGCGATTACCAAATTAAAGTATCTAAGAATCGTGATTGACCAAAACCTCAAATGGACACTTTATATCAAACAAATCACAAACAAACTCCTCAAAACGATACACATTTTCCTAAACATAAGAACCATATATAAAATAAAACAAATGAAAACAATATATTTTGCACTTTGTCAATCGATAATAGAATATGGAATAATTGTTTGGGGAGGAGCAATAAATTCAGCTACCGATCATTTAAAAATTGCGCTGAAAGCCACCTTAGGTAATACTCAAAAAAATAGACCGTCCGATATAGACCAAATATTCAGCAGGTTTGATGTACTAGATATTCGTCAATATTACGTTAAAACACTATTTAACTACATTTTTGAACCAAAAACCAAATTTCAACAAACACAAAATATCACTAACAGACCAATTAGTCGAGCGTACAAAGGTTTCATAAAAACTCGAAGGTAAACACAAGCTTTGGACAAAGACTAAAATACCAAGCAATAAAAGCATTCAACAGCCTTTCACTATGTACAAAAAAAGAGGAAAACAAAAATAAATTCAGAAACAAAATTTAAAGATGGATTAACCAACAAAAAAAAACAATATTAGCACAAATTTTTATAACTTATAAGAATAAAACAAACACACTTAACACACAATACCATTACAAAACAAAACCATTCACACACATAGAACTCCATAATATTGGCCGATTTTAATTTTTTTTCGTTGCCGACTTTATATATTTTATTAAAATTTATTAATACTTCATTTTATTGATTTTTTTTTATAAAATGGGGGCCTCAGCATGGGTAAGCCACTCAGTCATTATTAAATTATTTTATAAATAAATTATTGTATCAAAATTAAATTTAAAATACTTTCTGACTCTATTTACAAAATTAAGCTTAATCCATACCGGCACTTCGCTGAATCCTGCAAATTATTGTTGTGCAGGTGATGTAATTTTAATTATTTGTGTAAAAATAACATTAATAATATGACGATATACTGAATATATAAATACAAATACATATTATGTAATAACAATATTATCGTTTCGATTTCCAATTTATTTTATGTTGCTGTATGTAAATATGTAATTTTTTTTGTTTTTGTCGGGTAACGCCGGGTATGGGTGTTCGAAAAGTTTTATCATCACTGTGGCAACCCAAACAATATCTATATGAAAAATTAAAAAATACGCGACTTTTTGCAAGGAATTTTGCTAGATTGACTGGACTAGTAGGTAGGTACGCAATGTTAGCTTGTGCTTGCACCTAGATTGCATGCAGTTCGCAGAAACGAGGAATGTGTGTTCAACTGCACGGAGTATAGTTACGAGAAGGCCGTTTAAATAAATTCATGTAAGCACTTATTAGATCAGTGCTCACACGCGCAGCTGAGGCGTGGGTACTAACTAAGAGGAATGAAGGAGCACCAGACGTTTTTGAAAGGAAAAGTTTGAGGCGTATCTTCGGACCGGTTCTAGAAAATGGATTTTGGCGCAGACTCTAAGGAGCTAAACGTCACAAAATCTATAAAACTGGGAAGACTTTGGTGGCTGGGTCCTGCGGAGAGAATGACCGAGCATCAAGCACCAAAGCCCCTGCTGAACTCAAAATCGATAGATGATAGGTGAAGGAGCCTGGGAAGGCTAAGATTAAGATGGAGCGACAACGTCCACAAAGACATATCTACCTTGGAGCTTCTAAACTGGAAAGAGCTGGCACAAAACCGAGATGAATGGAGGAAGACTCTTGAGGAGGTCAAGACCCACCAGGGGTTGTAGGGTCAAGAGTGATGATGAAGCATATATTATTACTCTTCTGGATCATTCATCGGTTCTTCGTATTTGCTCATGGTAAATTTATTCCATGATTACTGTTGCACTATTTTATTATCATATGGGTGTATAATATCTTTGATGTATAATGATAAATAAATACCTGTTATTTCCGCTGTATGATTTAAACTTTTTTTTACTCTCCCACCAAGAACATAAAATATAAAATTCTCATTAAAATGAAATCTTTACCCGTGTCCTGACAGAAAGCTTTTATAAAGTGACTCATTTGACCGCTTTCCCAAAGAAGGCTTGTTTCACATTTCTCCAATTTCCCCATCGATCATTATTAAGCCGAAAAAATGGCGCACGTGCTCTTGGGAGTTTTTTATACGAAATTGATTACTCATCTCTTTTTAGGGGGCTTTTCTATGTATTTTTTTTATGTACCCGGAGGGGAACTTACTTTATGTGAACTGCGGACACAGGGGCGCGTGTTCCATTGATCCCGTCCCTGCCAATTTGGATTTGGCTTCTTATGTAGATACATAATGTTGTTCGTACAGTGCCAGTGGCGTGATGTATTTTTTTTTTTTTTTTAACATTATCTAAAACAGAGGTTGATTCATATAACGAATGATTTATTTCTTGAATCCGAGATGATTTTCGGCCAAAGGGCACAGCACGTCCTCGAAGCACAATTCGCATCTCGTCTTATTAAGAATATGCAATAATATTATCAAAATGTATCAATTCCAACACAAAATTGATATGAAAGCAGTTTTTTGCCTTTTTGATATTAACTTTGTATTCATAAAATGTCATTTCCTGAAATATTTCAGGCTATTAAGACAATCACAAGAGCTTACAAATAATCATTCCCACAACTTTTTTTTTTTTTTTTGTTATTGTTTTTGGGGTGTTATGCCGTGTTTCGCTACCTCCTTCTTTAGCCAACTTTTCGGACAGCGTTACAGTGTCCATCATCAGGGCAGATGAGTAAATGATATTGGTGAGAGTGATTATTTATGTGTGTCGAAGCGATACCGTGCTGCCAGCTCCATTTCTCTACGAGCTGGTGTTAGAAAAAATTCAGCATGGTTTTTTGCGTTTAGCTTTGGTGTAGCCGTCAATTACTGGATACCAAGAACTATTGAGCTTAGCTCCGTCGTCTCTGTTAATATTGATGGGGTTTTTATGGATTTCAATTGCCTCCGTAATTAGGCGTGCTCTGTAAGTTTTGGGTCTTCCCAGGACTTCAGGAACAAATCCAAAGTAATGGTAACGCTGTCCGAAACGTTGGCTAAAGAAGGAGGTAGCGAAACACGGCATAACACCCCAAAAACAATAACAAAAATACTTTTTGGCCGTGAAAACCTTAAAACATTCCCACAACTTGTTTAATTTATTTATAATTAATTTTTTTATGATTATCCATGAAATATCAATATTATGTAACATTTAGAAGTAATCATGTACCTTGACATTTATTGAAAGCAATAAAAGAACAAAATTGAAAAAATTTAGACGTAGAAAGATGAATCCCAGGCATGATTAGTGATTCAAATTCTAAAGTCGCGTACTTGGAAGAAAATAAGAAGGAAAGTCTTCTTGGGACCTCCCCATCATCTTATATCATACACTTGTGTTCTCCTGGGACATAAGATAATAAAATGTTTCGTCCTAACGCTGTACGAGTAGTCCTGACTTAGGACACTATTCATTTTCTACGTTTATCAGATCGACGCGTAAAAAAACATGCGTTATGATTTTTTCTATGAATTTCATCAATGCTGTTTATATAAAATTTGTGAGGCATAGGTACCGCCACCCGGAAACTGTTTATTGGATTATCAACATCTCTGCCAAGGTCACCCCAAATGGTTCGTAACGTTTGGCTGCTTAGCAGGGGTGCCCGGGTTCATCAAGTAAGGTATATCCGGGTCTTGGCAGCGAATGCATCTGCCCGTCAACTGCATGGCAGGCCGGACCGGGAGAGACTGGTTGAGGAAGATCTTTTGACCTTTCCAGCAGGATTCTCTCTTGCCTTGCACCGCAGAAGGAGGGATAGATGCGCACGTCCGTCACTCCTTGACATACTGACCCCGGATTCCTGCCCGTCCCTCACACCTTTTTCCTTCACAAAACTTCCTGTTCTTCCTTTCCTAAAAAAATCCTTCCCACAGCTTTCCCAAAGATGACAGGCCTTGAGGAAAAATTCGCCTCCTGTATGGAGCTAGTGTAAAAAAACCCTATCCTTACAATCAATGTTTAAAGTAACTATCTATCTAATTCAAATATGGAAAATTATCTACTTACTTTCAAATTTATTTTAAAAACTCATCATCTTTTATTTCCTGATTATTTTCTCTTAGTTCACACATCCGGAACTTTCTGGGGTGTTTGACTTTGGTTTAAAAAATATACATCCACTACAGTTATGTATATAGGTACATCACTTTAAAGAGGGTTTTCAATGTAGGTAAGTACCTACCTACATTGAAAACCCTCTGTTTTTACCTACAGAATTTCTTGCTAATGATCTTTGGTATGTAACATAGGTACATACTGTATGTAGTTTCTTGATATCTTTAATATATCTACGTATGGTTTCTAAGTTGATACCTACACATAAATAGTTATGAACTAGCCCGATATAATGACCGTTCTATTATTTAGAAAATAATGGCTTCGTCTGGATGATTGTTAGTTCACATCATTTCCGGTCTACCGGTACTGTGCAAAAGGAAGTAGGTACCTCCCGGCTATTATTTGGAGGGGTCCTAAAAATCTGACCACCTTGTCCATCTAGTTCGCTTGACAAGCTTGCACCCTGCATTATAGCTGTCGATTCCCTTATTTCATATACGCATACCGACTGACCATATACCTACACTGCCAATTTTTGATGTTAGAACATTTATCAAGCGTTCATTGAACATCTCGCAGTGTGAAGTAGGCATTGGTCGATAGTACTATGATATCTATGAAAAATACTATTCTGTCTGACACACAAACAATTCTACACCCTTTGAAAAATCTGCGCCAAATTTTGCGTGGTTCTTAAAACCCTGAGTAAAACATAGAAAACCTACCCTTATCTTGGTTGTACCCTAGCCTCCGGCTACATAAATGACATCATAGTAAAGAATCTTCATACAACCTCACCCCTTTGACCAATCTAAACCATATACAAATGAAAAATTTGTCTAAGTACAGACTCCTCGTTTCCTTCCCATTCAGATCTCACTCGGTTACGCCTCCTGGATCTTGTTTCCACAGCATTCATTTATTTACTTATTATCAACTGTATAATTATATCATAAATACTGATTACAAGTCACAAAATCATAGGAAAAATATTAGAAATAATAAAAAAAGGGTAAAAGGCATTTGACTGAGAAATGACACCAGAGATACATTTACGTAAAAAAAATTGTACAAATAAAATTAATATTGATTGGAAAGATGTGATGGTACAGCCTTCTTGTACCTACCTTCCGTGTAGTTAACCCGTCTGCTTGGCTCAATATAATCGCGTTGATTATATCATTGATCTGCCACATCAGCGTATCTATTATTACCTACTAACTTCTCACAATCTTGGTGCAATAGAGTGTTTCGTATACTCAGTCCTGATATTGTTGCATTTAAATAAGAATTTAGAACGAGTGGCTCTCGTGGGTATATGAAATTCAATAAGTTAATTGAATCGGGACTGTCCATTCTACCATTTACAATTTTGAACATAAATAGTAAGTCGGATATGATTTTTCGATCTGAGAGTCTTAATAAATGTGATTATTTCATCAAGTAATTAAAGTTTATGTTTTTTTAAAGGAAATACCGAGTGATTCCTATGTCATTTCCATGCATTTTGATCCGTTTATTAGGGTTGTTATTTCGGTTTCACTTTTTTGACAACAACATTGATAACTGTTAACTTTTAGAGATTGAAAAAATGGTATAGTAACAAATTTAATAAATATGAGCTCTTATAAAAGATTGACTTTTATAAATGACTTTCGATCTTGTAAAAGTTAGGTGTATGACGCACATCTAAATATTTCCATAAAAAGCAATGCAAAAATGGCAAAACTCACTGCACTTCGATATAAATAAATTAAGAATTTTTATACTCGACCTCCCTTACACGTCAATCAATTCATGAAAGGTCTGCTCCAATTATCGAACTTTCCTATTCGCAACGGAGATTGGGTACCCACAGCTACGAAGCTACATTGAAATACATTATTATATAGGGGTGAACGTAGAGGTACAAGAGATCACCCCCTATCAGTTATATACCTAAATTTATTATTATTTATTCGGTTGCAAAGGAATCACGAGTGAGTCGCAAATCCTCCTACAATCTACGGTACGAAATTAATTTTTTTTTAAATTCTGAAGCGTTATAAATACTCTTATTACTGCGTAATATTACTGTCAAAGAGTTCAAGATGGTGGTCTCGGATAAAGTGTATTTCGAATTCACAAATGGTGGGAATATTACCGATTCCCTTCAATATGCTTATTTTAAATGCATCCATTCCATATTCCTTAATTCGTTCAAATAAGACCAGCAAATAAAATAATAAATATTAATTCGTTCAAATAAAAAAGTTCATTTGTACGTATGTTTCTAATTTTCTATTATTTTTAATCAAAACTTACATTTTCTCTAAAATCATACAATTTGTAAGTAGGTACTTAAATACCCGCCACCGAGGGGGTAGCTATAGCATTGACATGTAAAAACTTACCAGTTACATCAGATTGATAAAAAGATGATGCAAATTTTCACAGCAACGTCAAGAATGACTCGATTGTATAATAAATACTTTGCAATCATGAAGACTTTGATGTATTTTCGAATTCAATCACTACCTTCACAAGAAATTTATACTTGCATTTACCTGAAGATCTCCTCACAATTTTAAACCAGAACCGGAACGTAACGGAAAGTAGCAAAGAAATTTACAGAAATACAAAATGCGAAAAACGTCCGAAAAACCACTTGACCCTTCTCTAGTTTTCAACTGACGTTCAATCTTGTCTATTTTTTTTATTATTTGCTACACACAGGAGCCCAATAATTCCCCTCAGAGCCGCATCCACATTTGGGGATGCAGTGTGGAGAGTATTTTGAGGAAAGGAACCACTCCCCGAATACGGGCACCCCTGATAAGTCGTCAAACGTGAACGATTATTAGATCGTCGCCATGCGAAAAATTCGCATTCCAGTATTTTATCTCTATAAAATATCTTAGAAGACATTATGAAAAGTACCAAGATCGCGTAAGTGTTGTGGGTACCTACTTAGTCACATACATAGGTACTATAGATTAATCATGGCGATGTAAAATAAGCGAAAAATGGTACTTACATTATATTTCCAGTTTCCGTTTCGCGGATTATCACGTCTTGAAAAGATGGCTGCAATCGTCCCACATCAATTTGAAGACAACACCTAAAAACATATAATTTTATTTATTTATATTTCTGTAACTCACCTAACAAAACGTGAATTTAAAATTTTTCAAAATCATTTAAAATCAAGAGATCGGAACCCTTTGATGTGAATAAATCTTACTAATTCAATGTACGAAAAGACAAAGTATTATTGGTCGACTTCGTGAATAAAGTCACTAAACGACATTTCAATCATAAAATTGATTTTACTCTCAATGTACCAATGCAGCAAATCGGTAAATAAATATTAAAAAATCTCCTCTACCACAAATTAAAACTGTTTCAAAAACCGAAACAGGCGTCTGTTAAAAAACACAAATTAAAACTGTTTCAAAAACCGAAACAGGCGTCTATTAAAAAGCACGAAATACACCAAGACGTTGACCTATAATAAATCATAAAGTGCCTTTCCGAAGAGGCAAATATAAGAAGAGAAGAGGAAGAGTATAGGGGTAAAATAGGTGTACAGGCTTAAAAAAAATCATTTTTTTTATTTCATAAATAGTAACTATTCAAAAATATATTTTGAAAATTTCAAACCAAAATTCCACACCGTTTATAAGTTATAATCATTCGTCTTTCCGTCAAAATATTACTACTTCACTGCCACTCTTATTTTCAAACGCGTTTTTCTCAAAACTGCTTTTTTCGAATTTGTGTAACCTCTAGCTCCTACAGTTTTTGTTCAATCGTTATCAAACTCAGCACATAGTTTATTTCTATAAATTCGCTCTATTTGAACCTCAATCCTAAACAAAATCTTTATTTTAACTATTTTTTTATTGCAAAAAAACGTAAAAATAATAGTAAAACAGAATAAATTTTCACATTCCTCAAAAAATATTAATTTTTGATTTTTTTTATGAAAAATGAGGTTCAAATTGAAGAAAAACTTCTAAAAAATGTTTTATTTTTTTGAAAAATTGATTTTGAGCGCAAATTGTGACCTCCAGGAGTTACACAAATTGCCTAACCGGATGGCGACTCACAATGCGTGGCAACTGATATCTCCGTTATTTTTTGAGGAAAATATTTGAAACTTTTAGGATGGGTTGTTTCAAAAAATTTGACGAATTCGTCAAATATTTGACGTTAATTTTCACGTTCTGTGTATGTTCTATTCAAGTTCTGTGATGATATCAGTTTTATGAAGCAGCTGGCCTACGATGATAAAATAACAGAACTCGAATAGAACTTACACAGAACGTGAAAATTAACTTCAAATATTTGATGAACTCATCAAATTTTTTGAAACAACCCGTCCTTAGAATTTACTTTTGAATGTATGTGTAAAATGACCCCAAAGTATAAACAATATGCATTTATTCCTAATATGTTAAAAAAAAAATCATGAAAATAACTAAAAATACGCCGTCTTACACCTATCTCCCCCCTTATCAATATAAACTACATGTAGAGATCGTAGAAAATTACATGTTATTTTTCAACTCATTTTCAAAACTTTTACAATTTAAAATTACTCAACTTTAATATGTTTCTACATAATTATTCAAGAGTTCTGTCAGTTTGCGCATGCGCATACAATCATTTTTGTGTGACAGCCATTTCGGTGGTTGAAGTCATTTTCAAAAGAATTTAATTACCATTTCCCCTTTATAATTAGCGGTTACGATAAACTACTTTTAAATCGGTGTAAAACTACAAAATACGAAACAAAACAAAATTCCATCTAGCTCTCTACGGGTATAACTATGTTTTCCAGTCATCAACATCATATAGAATATAGTGTGGCACATTGAAGTAACACTGCCAACAAAGCTCGTACGAATACTGTAATATTATTTGCGAAGGGATGCTGTTATTTAATTTGGGCTGGCTTGGCACGTGGGTCAGGGGTAGTGTTATTTGCGCATGTTGGCGATAACCAGAAAGCTCTCCAAAAGCTTTGCAACAACTGTCGAGCGAACCATGCAAATGTTATCGGCCCATGAGCCATTTTGTTTACAAAAAAATTAAAATATCACAGCGACACGTCTAGATTGAAGATTTCTTTTATTTTTATTCAAAGGATTTAGCGCGTCTTCCTGATAAAATGGAACTGGTATCAAGTATATCAACTCGGATACATATTTAAAAAAATAAGTTAATAGGTAGTCTTTGAATAAGGAAATTTTTATAAGTGTTTTTTTTTATGATTTAGAATACTCTGTACTCCTATTCAAACTCCAGTTACGATAATATTTGCATCGTGTGCTTTTCTATTGGCTATAATTAAATAATAATTATGTATTTTGATTTAATGAGGGCCTCCTGCTTGGGGTCCCGAGGAAAAAATTCCCTCAGGGCCTACGTCATCTTTGGGGATGCTGTGTGGAGAGTCTATTTAGGAAAAGGAAGGAGAGGAAGTTCTGGGAAGGAAAAGCGTAAGAAGGGTGGGCATCAATCTGGAGGTCAATGTGTCCAGGAGTGACGGACGTACGAATCTATCCCTCGCACTGCAATGCATCAAGGCGATGGGTCAAGAAAACCTGCCAGGAGAGGTCTAGGTTTAGTCTCCCGATCCGGCCCTCCACGCAGTGAGTGGGCAAACGCATTAGCCACCAAGACCTAGACAAACCTTACCCCCCCCCCCCATGGAACTGGGCAGCCCTACTAAGCCACCAAACGCAGCGAACCACTTGGGGTGACCTACGGCTGGGGTGTAGGTTATACAATAAATGGTTCCCGGGACGGCGGTACCCATACCCACCTTCCAAATTGTTAAGTTCGAAGCAATGAATGTGTCTATTTAATACTCAATTTTTTTTTGGTACAAAAAAACTTTTGTGAATTTTATTGTTTGACGCCATCAAGGCATTAATTATTGCTCCAATAAAGTAAAATATATAAAGTTGATATTTGGAAATATGCGTTGATTCAATCATTTCAAAAATACGTTTTTGATCGCTATAATATGTACATTTTAAGGTTATTTTCATATTACAACGTTGCAGTCCTAGGTTTTACCTAAATGGCTCGTGCTACATTCTGAACGGTGTGATATTTCGTATGCATATTGTTGGATTGTTGTAGTCATCATCTGCCGGGCAGCGGCCAGCTGCAGTGTCCGATCTATGGACCTACAGTTGTCATGGTTACTATTCGTTGCTAGCGCCTACCTACTACTGCAGAGTGCACCATAATATGGGTATGGATTGCCGCCAACGTGTTCGCCAAATTCACCCTAATATCTCGTTCTGCTCAAATATCTTTTATATTTTTATAACTTTTTACTAAAACACGAAAAATACGTTTTGGTAGAAGGGCACTTACGCCAAAGTTTTTACGCGTTTCATCATTTTTATTCTTTCCATTTCATTACTTTTACGTTTTATTTAAAAGTTTTTCACCAATTACAAATAGGGATTTATTTTTTACTACCATAATAATGTGTACTCCTAATAGACCAGAGTACTTATGATGGGTAATAATGTGGATTCAGTGGAAATTTTCAATTTATCAGTTAAATGCAAAAGATTTTTGCTTAACAGTTCAGTTATTTAAAAATACTAGTGTTCGCCCAATGTCGAAATTCAACCATAATTTTAATGTTTTTTATGTTTGACATTCAGTAAGACCATAGACAAATAATATTAAAGACAAACAATTTTAATCTATTCTCAATTTGACCATAGACTCAATAAACAATAGAGTAAAGACGCGAGTGTGTGTGTCAAATACATGGTAGTGTGTGTAATGTTTTTGTTATTGATTTAATCTATTTTTATGCATAATTTTTAAAAAATATTAGCATTCTGCACTTCTCCTCTATATAAACTATAAGTGTGCTAAATTTCATACTCCTCCGTCCGCGCAATTTTCGTAAAAAGGGGTACAAAGTTTTGGCTTCACGTATTAATATATTGATAAATATTTTTTGTATGAAGATTTTCAGGATTCTTTCAGCTTGGAGATGCGCTGCATCCACAACTTCTTCAAAAGATCTTCATACTAAAAGTTGAAATTAAAAAAAAAAAAAATCATTTCAGCTCAACAACGAATTCTATATCCGAAATGTTAAACTTTTTTTTATGTTGGTTAAAATTTTCGTAAAAACTATACATTTTCCAACAATTTATGTAAGCTATTGAAGATACCACAAAATTAATCTTACATCTTAAATTAATTTCGAAATCAGACTTTGTTTGAATGTACAAATGGGACATGGTAATGTTATGTACCAGTTTTAAATGAAGTAACACTTTGAAGATTTATGATGTGGAGAACAGTTTATTAGTTTAATAGTTATATCGGAAACTTAGTGTAATACCGGAGATACAATATTCACAGTTAGAATTTAGTCTTGAACTGATGTCTAGTATAATCTGAAGAATAATACAATTGTGTTGGCTTATATATGCTAAATAAGTAATTGAAAGTTAATGTTGGTGACATTGGAGAAACTAGTAATTAAGCTTAAGGCATAATATAGTACATTAGTAAATAGATGCACAGATATGTGATGTCACAATGCAAAGTGACTTGCAATTAATAATTACACATTAATGGAGAGTTGCATTCTTGAAAGTGATATTCTGAAAGTGCACTAATAGGTGTCATAATGTGATTAGAGATCGTATTGTGCGGATGGCACATAACACCCCCATCGTTAATTTGAAATTATAGTTTGAAGAATTTAAAATATAATTTCACAATACAAAAAGGTATACAAGGAGTAGGTAATGAATTTCTTAATGGATAAATTTATATAATGTAAAGTACCTTTTACCATGAAATGTTCTTATGATCTAAGTTTATATAAGACAAAGTATATGTATATTGTAAAGTACCTTTTACCATGAAATATGATTATAAATTTCTTAATATCTAAGTTTATGTAATAAAGTATACGAAACATTTAAATAATTCTTTATTTGGGATAAGACAATATTAAAATTATTCTTAAAATTATATAATACCTTGTACCTTGATCTTAGTCTAAATGAATTGTTTTCATGATTCTATACAATTTTTAATATTTTCAGGAAGATTAAAGGATCTTCATATACAATTTTATGATTGATTTGAGGTTTGAAATCTTGCACTTCTGCGTAAAGGAGTTATGACAGGTGCTGATGGTACAATATTGTCTACAGTTGTCAATTCAATGTCACGTTCTCGTGAACATTGACGTGTTCTACAACAAGTTATCATATTTAGTATTGGATTTACATTTATTGCAGGATTTTGTGAATATTCTATTGGGTGAATATAATTATCATTTCTGTTGTTGAAATACAGATTTTTTAAGTATTTAAGGATTTTATATATTATAAAACAGAGAAGTATTTTTCCTAAAGAGAGTATTGTATATATAAAATAATTATTATTTAAAATTTTGTGAAAAATTGTGCCTTTTTGAGTATTTTCAATTTCCAATTGTATTTTCTTTAACCTCTCGCTCGAATGTTGTAATTCATCTAAGTTTATATTGGTAAGTCTTAGTAGGGGTACATGTGGAATAGTGTTATTAAAAATTGAATTGGATCGATTCTTTTTACAACACTCATCTTCAAGAATATTGAATGAAGGAAGAATGTGTTCGAATTCACTAATGAATGATTGGGCGGGAATTAGCCTAGTAGTTGATGTAAATAGTTTACAATTTCCGTTAAGTGATATGATACCTGTATTTTTTAAAATGACTGTTTCTCTGATTGTGTTATTGCAAATAACGTGTCCATTGTCGTCTTTGGATAGCATAAAAATCCAAGAATTAGATTTCTCGAGTTTGTGGTAAATTTCATATTTATGATTTTTGGTTATTTTCGTATTACAAAGGGGGGATATATATGTGGATAATGGATTCAACATGCTTGTTTCACACGTTGGGTGAGTAGCACTTGTAAAGATGCCGTTAAATTTTTTGCAAATGTAGTTAGTATTATCAATAATACGACAGTTTTTTAGATCGTTCGTAGATGTATAAATGTCTTTTAAGTCAGTGATGAATAAATATTTGAACGTTGGTTCTATGAACACAAAATCATTTACGTTTTTTATTGGAAGAGGTATTATGTGAAAAATGTTAAATTTGTTTTCGCTCACAAGGG
Organism: Glyphotaelius pellucidus; assembly: GCA_936435175.1. Classification (NCBI taxonomy): domain Eukaryota; kingdom Metazoa; phylum Arthropoda; class Insecta; order Trichoptera; family Limnephilidae; genus Glyphotaelius; species Glyphotaelius pellucidus. The sequence continues at coordinate 24,703,792 of OW386537.1, forward strand.
GATTAATTAGAAAAAACATGAGTTTATTGTTAAAATAGATGACATTCAAAGTTAAAAGATCTGTGATGTAAGGGAAATGTTTCATCTCCGGTTTAAACGGATATGAAGTACCAAGTGGTAAATGTGGTAGGGATTGTTGAAGGAGTTTTATTAGATTGGATGGTGAGATTACAGCTGGGTGTAAAATATTAGATTTGGAGAATAAAATTGCATCTGTATATGTAGAAATTTCGATTTCCACATTTGATACAAGTTGTGATAATGTTATATAATGTTCAGTAATCATATTTATTTCCGAATTGGTCAATTGTCTTCTTTCGATTTCTTTAGTGAAAAAGTGAATTTGTTCAATGTTCTCGTTGAACAGTTTTTCGTTTTGATTTAAGTTTGTAATAGATTTGTTAAATGTTGAAATTGTGGTTTGAACTATTTGTGTCTGTTCTTTAAATAAATTAAGGATATTGTTGTCGTCTTTGTTGAGTTGATTTATTAATGTATCATAATGTTCGACTTCATCTCTGTCAGCCGTGCCAAATAAGTATTTTAGGCTCGATCCTACAATGTTAAAAAGTCCGCGTTTTTCTCTAGTTTGATTGTGATTTAAGATTTCAGAGAGAATTTTATAATTAGCTTCTAGTTTGGGAATTGTAGATTGAATTAGTATTGGAATGTTACTGCAAATTTCTTCTAGTTTTGGATTTTCACAGGTTTGTTTCGTATTGCTATAAATTTTATTAATTAAATCAATTTTTTGTCCAATTGATTTGATGTCAACGTAAGCGATTATTTTCCATGTATCATGTTGAAGTTGGGCTGTTCCGATCTTGTCGAAGAATAGACCAGGTGATGTGTCGAAAAGTTTCAAATCATAGTTATTATTGTTGATGGGTTCGTAAGAAAATATTCTTCCAATCAAACAGAGGATCATCCAGGAATTTATCCATCTGAAATGAAAGGTTTTATTCTGTTATTGTGTACAACGATTTCTTTTCTTTTGATTTTAATGGTCACATTTACGGGTGAATTAACCTTTGTAATTTGATAAGGGCCATCATAATTGGGTGCTAGTTTTTTAGATTGGTTTGTTTTTGTAGCTTCATTCTTAAGAAATACCAAATCTCCGATTTTGTACACGTGATTTTTACAGATTCTTTCATCATGTCTTGTTTTTACAATTTCTTTTTGCTTGATTAGATTATCTTTGGCAATTTTGTGACATGTTTGTAGTTTTAGCTGTAGTTCATCTAAATAATCTTTGTATGTGTATTTGAATTTTGGTTGCCTTGTTATTGACGTAGGCAATTCAGGTTTATTTCCGAATACGAGTTCATAAGGGGAGAATTTAGTAGATGTATGTGGAGTTGTATTGTAAGAGAACATTGCGTAATCTATCCATTGATCCCAATCAGTTTGAGATGGTGAAATGTAGTGTTTCATGTAATCAGCTAGAGTTGCATGACTGCGTTCTAACGCTCCATTTGTTTGCGGGTGGTAAGCCGATGTTTGTAGTTTTTCAATTTTAAATAACTTGCAAAGTTCCTTAATTAATTTAGATGTGAACTCTGCGCCTTGATCCGTTAATATTTTGTTAGGGAGGCCAAATAAGCTTATGAATTTTTCGAATAACTGTTTTGCTATTGTTTCCGCTTCATGATTAGGTATGGCTATTGCTCGAGAAAATTTTGTCAAATCATCTTGCATGGTGAGAATGTATTTGTTACCGGATTCTGTTAATGGTAATGGTCCTACTACATCAAGAGCTAACCTTTCAAAGGGTTTAGTAGAAGTACTGGTTAATTCTAATGGTTGTACATTTCTTTCTCTTGAAATCTTGTTTTTCTGACAATCGGTGCAATGCCTTATGTATGTTTTAATATCATTTTTCATTTTAGGCCACTTGTAATAATTGCGTAATCTGTTAAGTGTTCGATGCATCCCGGAATGACCACCGATTGGATTGTTGTGAAATTCATGGAGTATTTTAGGAATTTGATCTTCGCTTGGAATAATGATTTTATTATGACATATGGTCAATTTGATATCGGTGTTACCGAATATATAATTAATGATCAATTTTATTTTATTCCATTTCAAATTTTCTAAGCCTGCATAATGCGATGATGGTATTGTAATACTAGTTGTGTTATTTTCCAGGAGTATAGTCTTGAGATTTTGAAGAGCAGTGAAAAGATCTTTATAAGTTGACTTGTCCCAGAAATTATGCGTAAGTATTATGTGGTATATTTTTTTATCTTTATATTCTGATGTTAGGATGTCGAATAGTTTATTTTCTGTGGCGTTTATTTCATCGTAGTTTTTTATCAATTCTTTGATTTCTCTAGCTAATTCTTGACTCATTTCTTTATCATTACTTATAAAATGAGCTATGTTGTCTTTGTAAGTTAGTAAGTTGTGATCGATTTCTGTTATGTTAGAGATATCAGTATTTTTATCTGAATAATGAGATTTTATAAATTCTTCGTAAGAGTTGGGGTTAGGATTCGCTGATATGTTAAGTATTGTTTTTGGTTCTTCGAGGACAATGCGAGATAGTGCGTCTGCATTACTATTTAGTTTACCAGCTTTATATATAATTTCGTAATTATATTCTTCTAGTTTCAATCTCCAACGCGCGCGTAAGGGATCTTTTGCATTAACTAACCAAACCAAGGGTCTGTGGTCGGTAATTAATTTAAATTCTCTACCGTAAAGATAGGGTCGAAAGTGTTTCGTAGCCCATATTATGGCCAACAGTTCTTTGTCTATAGTTGCATAATTTTGTTCAGCTTTATTTAAAGTGCGTGAAGCGTAAGCTATCGGTAAGTCTTTACCTATTGGTCCTTGCGAGAGAACAGCTCCTATTGATGTATTTGATGCATCCGTAGTTAAGTTAAACGGCAATTCGAAGTTAGGGTATTGTAGAATTGGTTCTGTGGTAAGTTTTTGTCTTAGATTATCAAATGCGTTTTTTTGTTCATCGGTCCAATGAAAGTTAACGTTTTTTCTTAAAAGTTTTGTGAGAGGTTGAGATAATTTAGAAAAGTTATCAATAAATCGACGGTAATAACCTACTAGTCCTAAGAAAGCTTTTATATCGCGTTGATTTTTTGGAATTGGATAATTTATAATTGCGTTTATTTTTTCAGGATTAGCTTTAACGCCTTTGTCTGATATGATATGACCTAAATATGCAACTTCTTTTCTTAAGAATTCGCATTTATCCGGTTGCAATTTAAGATTGTGTAATCGAAGTTTTTTAAATATTTCGGTAAGTTTCGAATTATGATCTTGGAGTGATGATGCGTAAACGACAATGTCGTCAAGATAAACAAAACATTTTATTCCCTGTAATCCGCTCAAGACGTTGTTCATAAGCCTTTGGAAACAGGCTGGTCCATTTTTGAGACCAAATGGCATTCTTTTAAATTGATAATGTCCTAGTGGAATAGTAAAAGCAGTTTTATCAGAATCGAGTTTATCCATTGGGATTTGATGGAATCCTGATGCTAAATCTAATGTTGTGAAATATTTAGATTGACCAAGTTGATCCAGAATATCTGAAATATTGGGTAATGGGAAGGCGTCACCGACTGTAATGTCATTCAACTTTCTATAGTCCATGACAATACGCCACTTCTTCTTTCCAGAAGCGTCTGCTTTCTTTTCTACTACCCATACAGGAGAAGACCAAGGAGAACACGAAGGTTTAATTATATCATCTTTTAACATTTTATTTATTTGGGAATTAACTTCTTTTTTGTGGACTTCGGGGTATCGATACGTTTTAGTAAATATTGGGTGCGGTGACGTCACCGGAATTGTATGTCTAACGGAATCTGTGCATGTTAATTTATCTCCTTCTAGATGAAAAATATCATTATATTTTTGACAAATATCTAAGAGAGATTCGTGTTCTTCTTTATTGAGATGATCACTTCGGATTTGTGACTCTAATTTATTTTTTCTGGAATCGTTTGTATTATGGGTTTCTTGTGTATGATATATGTTATAAGAATTTGCAGGAAGAAGTGTTAATTTTATCTCCTCTATTTGGACAGGTTCGTCATTTGTGTTGACAATAGATGTTATGGCTTTATTTTTGCCATATATTGAAACTAATGACTTGCATATGTATATGCCATTGTTTACACGGGTTTCATTAATTAAACCTTCACCGATTTCTGGATTGTTTACTTTGATTTCGATAAACGTTTCAGATCTGGGGGGAATAATGACTTTTGTATTATGTTTAATTTTGAAATGAAGTGGTAATACGATTTTTTCAAATCTCAATTCATTAAATTCATAATCCACCTTTGCATTGAATTTAATTAGAAAGTCAAATCCTAATATTCCATCGAAGGGTATATTATTATTGTCATTTGGTATGGCATGAAATGTATGGTGAATTGATTTAGAATTAAAGTGAAGCGGAACTTCTATTGATCCAAGAGTATTTAGAGATTTTTCCTTAATGTCTAGGCCAATTAGCTTAATTGATTTTTCTTTATCAATGATTGGATTTTTATGTAAGGAGTTTAATTTTATCAGAGAGACATTTGCTCCAGTATCTAGGAGGAAAGTAAACTTTTTGTTTGGATTATTAGTTATCGTACTGTTAATAATAATGTAAGATAAAGTATGCGGATTAGTTGAGAATATGCTACCTTTGGAAGGTGAATGTCTCGATGTACGGTAGTTTACATGAGATCTTGGTAGTTTAAATTATCGTTATCATTTGTACGAATTTCGCTCGTGGATGCCGCATTATAGTCACTTTCAATTTCTTCATTATTTATACTTTCGTCATGATCACTTGAATCATCACGATAGAAATGAACACGGTGGTCAGATTTATTATTATTTTTGTAATTATTCTGGTTTTGATTTCTTTCATAACCTTTGTTATTGGATGTATTGTTGCGATCATTAGGTTTTTCAAAATTTCTATTATTTTGTGTGTTCCGATCATTATGTCTTTCATAATTTCTATTGTTATACGTGTTTCGTTCATTATAATTACGTTGATCGTAATTTTTGTTAATGTTATTATTTCTGTTAAAATTTTTAAGTCGACACTCTTCTGTGGAGTGGCCTGTTTTTTTGCAATATCTACATGAGATTAATGGACGTGAATATTTTTGTCTTTCCATAAATGTATTATCATTAATTTCTGGATTAGTGTTTCTATCTAATCTTCTATAACAGTTCGTAGTTGTATGTCCGTTTGTTTTACAATACGTACAATAATTTGGTTTTTTGCCAAATAATTCTCTTTCATCATTTATTTTATTCTCGTTTTCTATCCGTTGACAGAATTCAGATGCTTCTAGATGTGTTTGCGGATCTTTAATTAATAAAAGTGAACGATATTCGCGTGAGACTCCTCCTAGAAAGGCTCTCAGACAAATGTCATCCTTCATTTTGAACATACCGACTAATAATTGAGGTTTATTTTCGTTTTCATATTTTATTGCCCGAACGAACTTATTATCTAAAATGTCTAGACGGAATGTAAAGTCGCTTATGCTTTCATCCGGTAATTGTTTGAATGTTTGTGCTTCTAAAATTAGTTGTGTTACAGATTGTGTAGGACAGAAGTAATCTTGTAGGATGTCTCTTAAAGATTCCCACGTTGGTGTTACTTTTATCTCCGATAGTATTTTTGCTTTTCCGGTAAGCTGTTTTTTTGTGTATTCTAATAAAATGTCGTATTGATCGGGTTTAGCAAGTCGAAACGCGGCGTTAACATTAATTATGAAGTCATCTAACTTCATTCTGGATCCGTCATATTTTTCTATCCAGTTAAATAATTCACTAGTAGTAAAAAGGGAAGAATTAACCTTGGATTCATTGCTATTTGAAGCTTCGGTCTTAGGTGTGTTAGGATACATTTTGTATTTAGTTGAAAGTACCGATTTTTATAAAAAATATATAGATTGCCTTAAAAAGGTTTCGACTTATTTGTCGTTATTATAATAATGGGCTTTATAAAAAAGACATAAAATTTATTTAATTTTATCTAGGAACTTATCCATCGGATATTTTAATATGATATTTTAATAGGCTTTGTAAAAAGCATAAATGATTTGATTGAGTGCTTTATAAAAAGTCACAAAATATTAATTACGCTTTGTAAAAAAGACATAAAATTTAATTAATTTTATCTAGGAACTTATCCATCAGATATTTTAATATGATATTTTAATAGGCTTTGTAAAAAAGCATAAAAGATTTGATTAAGCGCTTAATAAAAAGTCACATAATATTGATTACGCTTTGTAAAAAAGACATAAAAGATTGGTTACGTTTCGTAAAACAATTGACACAATAATAATACTGTTATAAAAAAATAATATCTTCTTACAGGACGTTCATCTTCTTCCAAGTGTTGAGGGCTTCTTCTTGATCCTTGCGCAGGTGAAAGTCCTCTTGAGGAAGATGATGAGTGCTGATCGTCTGGTGTGAGTGAAGGGTCCAATGTTGATTGAAGACTTCTGGTTGTGTTGTGATCCCGGGGTTTTGAGATGCCTCGTTTTGTAAGTTCTTCTTTTTGGCTGGTAACAATTTATTTTATTATTTGTTTAAGGGTTTTTCCTTCAGTTTAAACCGTTAGGGACCGACAAAGTTTAGTTCGCCGTTGGTCGAAGTTATCCCACCGCTGCCACCAAAATTGTTATGTACCAGTTTTAAATGAAGTAACACTTTGAAGATTTATGATGTGGAGAACAGTTTATTAGTTTAATAGTTATATCGGAAACTTAGTGTAATACCGGAGATACAATATTCACAGTTAGAATTTAGTCTTGAACTGATGTCTAGTATAATCTGAAGAATAATACAATTGTGTTGGCTTATATATGCTAAATAAGTAATTGAAAGTTAATGTTGGTGACATTGGAGAAACTAGTAATTAAGCTTAAGGCATAATATAGTACATTAGTAAATAGATGCACAGATATGTGATGTCACAATGCAAAGTGACTTGCAATTAATAATTACACATTAATGGAGAGTTGCATTCTTGAAAGTGATATTCTGAAAGTGCACTAATAGGTGTCATAATGTGATTAGAGATCGTATTGTGCGGATGGCACATAACAGTAAAAACGCACTTCATTTTGATATATATAATTAATAAAAAATACACGGAGGTTCGACAGCTATTAGTCAGTTAAATCTGACTAAATAAAGTGAATTTTTATGTTAAAAATGTAACTTAACTTGCCAAACTTGACATCATTTTGAAAAATCCAATCAATATGTATATATGACGTGTAAAAACGCAATGTTCGAATATGCCCAGTAACCATTGATATATTACGAGTATATCATATATAGTATATCTCTAGGCCATTACCTATATAACCATTGATATAGTATATCTCTTATGCCAGTAACACAAAATTTTCAAAAACATTTTTAAAGCTTCTTTTGCTTAAGAAATTTACAAAAAAAAAGTTCATTTTTAAACATATCATTATTATTATCTGTCAACTCTTAACTTATTGTTACTACTAATAATTACTTACCTGAAATATGCAACTAGATGTTTCCTTGTTTAGTTCAATGAATGTCTATTCATAAATTATTAAATTAATGAATCTAGGTAACTCCGCCATACATAATAACTACATATACCCATCAAATTATATTTAATATCCATCATAATAACTACATATACCCATCTAATTAGGTTTTTATTTTATACTGTAAGCACACAGTTATTTATTTACATCATATCTCAATTTTATAATAATAATAATAATAATTGCATAATTTATAGAGTGCCGTTTTTTGTAAAAATTACCTCAAGGGCGCTGAATTATAATAATAATTAATATGATAGTAAAAAACTACACCAAAATTATGCATGAAATTTATCAAGCTTTATTGGCAGTGGGGAGATTGCACTAAAAATGAAATACGTTTTTATAATAAGCCTGATAGATCAAAGGTTGGCACATGTCGGCAAATAAACGGAGATGCAATCATAAAAAAGCGCTTTGCAAACGGACACGTCACGCGGGGTCCAAAATTGTAGAAAAAAAACGTTTTTTTTACTGGTGGGGTACGGTGATTTGGGGACAATAGATCCGTAGGGGCTGCAATTAAACTAGATTTCCGCACCCCAAATGGACCACTGGTCAGCAAAAAAACTACCATCGGATATGCAAACGGGGATTTTTATGAAACTTGCAGGAGCGGTGTCCACTCAACTTTTCAGCATCCTTAGATTTGACATACTCAACACTTAAATTAGTTCTGATAAAAACACTCTTACGTAATACGTTAATATTTAAAAGCGTGTTATTAACACCTAATTAAACTAGTCCTTCAATTGACAGAATAATGGCAGATAAAAAAAAATCATCCATATTTTGATATAAATCGACTTATAAGCGCTTTCCGTTTTTTAAATGACTGAAAAAACTTTTAAAAAAACTATTACCAGGTTAATAAAAATTAGATTCCTGACTAAGTAATTGAGATCTCTTGTTAGACCAGTTGCCTGCGGCCCATAAAGGCTCAAAAGCTGTGTCCTAAAGAAAAAAATCAAAAATAAAATAATAAAAAAAAAATTTTTTAAGAATTTTTAAATTTATTTATTTTACAAATCATAGAACCTGTTTTGCTAATTTTGTACTTTTTAGTAAGATAATGAAATAGTAATTTTAAAATACTCAATGCATAATTCGCCGAACTTGAAAACTACACACATCTAACTTCGGTCGTAGAGCAATGCAAGCCACCTGCTAGCGAGTGATGACTGGTGACTAAATCAATAAATGTAAAAATTTGAAGTAGATGTTATCCGATGAAATAACTTTGTTTGATAAATATATAGGTTTCACACTATGGGGATATTTCACAATCTTCTTGATAGCGTATCCGTAGGATAACCAGGGCCGACCCTTCAAGGGAGCTATGTTAGGTCTTAGATTTTTATCAGCGCCTTGGCTCCTTGGTGCCCTAGCAAGTTGGCCTCCGCGCCAATGAGGATAATATAATATTAATAAAAAAAGCAGTACATGTGCAATCGCACGCGATAGAATTGAAACCTTCAGAAAATTAAAATAGAAAAGAGTGAGGAGACTACGAAGCACCGCACAAAAAGAGGAGCGATTATACTATCTCATTCTCTAGATTTTTTTTTTTTTACATTAACTCCACACAGGAGGCCCTGAGGAAAATAATTTCCCTCAGGGCCTATGTCATCTTTGAAGATGTATGTGTTTGTCTTTTTTTACATTAGCTCCACACAGGAGACCCTGAGGAAAACAATTTCGCTCAGGGCCTATGTCATCTTTGTGTGGAGAGTCTTTTTAGGAAAGGAAGGAGAGGAAATTCTGAGAAGGAAAAAATATTAGGGATGGGTAAGAATTTGGGGATAAGTGTGTCCAGGAGTAAAGGAAGTATGAATCCGTCCCTCCCCCTGCGGTGCAAGGCAATGCTCCGAGAGAAGTCAAAAGGAATCCCTGAACCATTCTCTCCTGATCCGGCCAGCATGCAGCTGGTGGGCAGGAGCATCCGCCGCCAAGACCTGTGCAAGCCTCACCCCATGAGCCCGGGCACCCCTCCTAAGGCAGCAAACGTAGCGAACCACTTGGGGTGACTTATGGCAAAGGTATTGGTTATCCAATAAATGGTTTTCGGGACGGCGGTACCCATACCCGCCTCCTATACCATACCTGTCTCTTTTTAATGTCGCTATTTTTCGTTTCATCGAGCTTCAAATCACAACGGTGCTAAAGAAGTTTTCACTTCAATAAATACATAAGTATTCGCAATAGGTAGAAAACTCGGCTAAATTATCCGGTATATAGCCACTATTGATAGGTTCGAGTTCCGAATAGTAAACACGGACTTACAAATAAATCAATCGAAAATATACGCTGTCCTAAGACTTACGAGTAGATATTTATTACCGATGTTTGCTTGGTAACACGATATTTTTTCTATATAATTTCCCTTGTTATATTATTAACAATTTGAATATTTTTTTTGCAAAATCATTGCAGAAAAAGTAGTGTATATTTTTTTCATCTTAGCCATCTTAGCTCACCGTTCCAGGATATTTACAGTCATTTGCGTTTTAGTTTTAATTATCATGATACATTTTGATTGTGATGAAGCGTTCATCTTCCTGCTGAAGGCCAAGAAAGTAAAATGGAATGAAAGCTCTTATTAATCTCCCCCTTGAGTGCTTATACGCATTCATCAATGAAAGCCAAAGCCCCGCTCCTGCTTGTGGCTCGTGCCTTCCTTATAATAAGGACTGCGACAGATAAAGGAAGGAATATACATGGAGCGGTCCGATTAGTTTACTTTACAATTCACTTTTTTATGAGGCAGTTCACGGTTCACGGTTCACGTGGGCAGCGGGCATTCTATGGAAGCTCGTGCTAGTTATAAAGTCCATTGTTTCCTTTTGATATTGTTATTTGGGTAGTTCAAACAAATATCGGTTTACCACTTTTCATATAATTTATTATGTTTTTTCGGATACCAATTTGATTTACATCTTATTTGGTGGTTGTGCGTGACCTAGCTAATTTTGATGGATTTTATGGTGTCTTCTGAAAACGTGAAAATGTTTGAGAAAAAATTGTCCATGAATTGAAGGTTTCTGTGGAAAAATGTCAATCCTTTTCTACGTAGGTAAATAGATCAGTACTAGGCACTAGTAATTTAGGTATTGGAGATAACAACATTGATATTGCTGCTTCAATAATATCACCCAATATTACAATCAGTCTTGTCTGTCGCAACCCACAGGTGTGACTGCAGTACATTCCACGTTTCACTGTGTTGTTATCCAACCACGCCCATATCAGAATTGAGTCTTCAATCAATATGTCACCGAATTATGAATAAACCCACTTTATGACTTTTGTTGCGTCATCCCAGAGGAGAAAAGAGCAGAAACGTATTATAAATATATCACATTGTGTCCCGCACTCACGGCCTTTTATTGAATGGCAAATTATGCTTTCGATATCAATACAAATATTTTTTGACGTTTCCAGTGTTACAATCATTGTGTGCGGGGGTTTATCGAAACTTTCGAGATGTTTGCTAGGGAAAAAGCCGATAAGTTGGCGCCCAAGCATAGTCATGGTGACGCGATAAACTTTTGGAACTGTAAACTTTGAACAGTCGATAATAATGTTGGTGTTCTAACGAAAATGATATGTTATGATAACTATTGTGGAAAGACAATATTTACATATCGATTTGTAGGTTCTAGAACAACTTCAGTGCAAACAACGTAGGAACAATTCCTAAATTATATCTAAAAATAGGGTTTGTTTATTGAATTTTTGAAGTGAAAGTTTTTGACGTGATAACGTCTTATAAATCGATGAACCCGGGCTGCACTCGCGAAAAAGCAGGACTCATTGTCGCGTTCCGCCTGAGCCGAGCGTGCAAGCAAGAGCACGGAACAAGCATTTGGCTTGTGACGCATCTATCTCTCTTCCACTTCATCGTTATTATATGACGTTATCACGTAAAATTATCGTCCGTAAACCGACTTTACAGACAACCATTTTTTTTAGCACCGTTGTGATTTGAAACTCGATGAAATGGAAATGACACTAAAAGGAGGCAAACACAAAGGTAAGACCACCATTCAGAATTGAAACGTTGCTTGAAAAGCCGTGTTTGGTGACCAGATCTGAAGAGCCAGGTACTTCCCCACCTTCCTCTTCCTCATCTCTTTCCCCTCCCCACTACCTTCGGCCTCGCAACGTACCCTAATTCGGGATGTCATAGTCTCACGGGCTCCAGACGGGAGCAGTTGGGACTCTTGTCATATAAAAAAAAAAAAAACATGCATCTATAGGATTTAGCCAGCGAAAGAATAAAACCTTAACTACGAACAGTACCTACCTACGAAGCATCGCGCTGGCCGGATTGGTCGCTTTGATTACGAGCTCACTTTTCAAGGCTGCTATTGGTTGAGATTGTGTGGGTGAAGTTTCACTTCTACCGCGTGTAAACTGCACTCGATTTTTTATGTACATAGGTACCTACTTACGTTTCTTCAAATCGTGGATTATAGGTGTTTTAGGATCACCAGACACATCTTTAAATTATAAAAAATCGAAAATCTGTGGTCATGCAAATTATCGAAACCATAAAATTCTTCGTCAACGATGATTTTTTTAGTCAATTATTGTTTTTTAGTCAATTAACAGAAGTCCAATAAGAAAAAAATATATATAAAATTCTGATTGAGAAAAAACACATAATTTCTTGAGCAAAGCCGGACAGTAAAACTAGTAAGTAATTACATATATTGTATATTTTAATAATATATACTCTTGTCGGTAGAAACAAAACATCATAAAAATGAATTTTGATGCCAAAAATGCTCCGTTTATAATTCAATAAATGAGAACCTCTCCATTTTACTTTTCCTTATATACCAAACCTACACATCCGTAGAGCACTCACAGTAAAACGACTCATCATTATTTTGCCGATAAAGCTTACAAAAAACGGCGGTACCCATTGGCTGATTTAGCTCCGTCAGTTTTTTAGCATTTAATTTACAAGGCTTTATTTATATTCGAGGGAAGTCCCCTTCGAAACGCTCCACCAATGCGGGCCCGGAGCAGCGGGAAGGGGTCGCACCCTCGCAAATAATATTTTGTTTGTAAGGTCGCGGATTTTTAGTACGAGTTTGCCAAATGTTATTTTTACTACCAATATGAAGTATGAATGTAGCCAGCCTGCCTGTTATCGATTTTGAGAGGTGCACAGGAGTGGGTAGTCGGTAGGGTACTGTGCTGGTAGGTACTGTGTTCTGGCTGTTTATTTGAGAATGTTTTTGACGTTTGAGAGATGAGGGTGACTCATTCGTTGATATTCCTAAGTGAATAATATATTCCTACGGGCTAAAATTACACACATAGTACAGTGTCACCAAAATGACGTAGCTACCTAGGAATACTAGCAACCAATGCTTTTCTAAATTTATTTTAATAATTTTTATTTAGTATCTATTGTTGGTATTATTAGATTTTATTTATGTATTTACCGCTAAAACCAATTTGAAAATGTCAAAAAATAATTTGCCAAATCCAAAAATATAATAATTATAATTAGCGTTAAAACGATATTGTGATTCAAATTAACTAAAATTTAAAATGAGGCTATAGAAAAAAAAAGGATTTTTGTGAATAGAATAGAATATGAATAGAACACCTCACGAGAGTCCCACCTGGAACCCACTCGTCTGGAACCAGTGATATTATGGCAACCCCAATTGGGGTATGTTGGGAGGCTGAAGGTTGTGGTGAAGGGAAGGTGATGAAGAAGGGGAAGGTGGGGAAGTACCTAGCTATTCAGATCTGGTCACCAAACACGGCTATAGCTATTTCAAGCAACGATTCAATGCTAAATGGTGGTCTTACATCAGGGCGATACTGAGAGTATGTTCCACCCTAGAACGCAAATAATCTGTACATTATTTTAAATGAATTAGCCCTCCGAATTGCGAGTCAAGAGCCTTACCTCTCGACCACGTAGGCCGTCAAAGGCCGTCAAAAAAAATCAAAACTGTTTAAAAAAATATGTGAAATGCATATGGGAAAGTTTCTTCAGTGTTATTAAAATTAACTACGACTTCTGTATATTTGTTACTTAAGCTGTGAATGCGTTATAATAATATTATATTGTACATATCCTAAGTAATTATGGCGCGGTTTATTAGTTTATTGAGCTTGGCTAGTTTGGAATGTCGAGCTTAGCGCGGCTTGGAACATGGTCCGCGTATTCACTAGCCTAGATATCACCAGTATTACACGGATGTTGTATGATTTTAATAGAGGAACGTTCTCGGCGGTGTCATCAGTGGGCGTAGCGTCATCTTCAGAGCAGATAGGTCCGAGGCTCGGGACGACGGGGCTCTGGGCTAGGAAGCCCGCAGCAAGATGGCCAGGGGTAGTAGGCGCAGCAACTTCAAGGACTTCTTAAAATACAGCAAGTTTTTGGAGGAGCCCGAGGCAAGGGCGCCTTTTTACGCGTCATTTCGTCGGGTGCTTGGGGTGAAAAAAAGCCGTTATCTTCTTGTTTTGTTTTATCCATAGCGCCGGTTCAGTTTATTTCACTATATTTCGAGTGTTGGTGTCAAAGTAATGTCAAAAAAAAGGGATTGTGAAATCGATATTTCTGAGACGTGCGGATGAAAAATATTTTTACTCTGAACATGATTTTTAAGAGTTTTGCCGAAAGTTATGGTCTAATTTCAGTTCCTCGAAGTGTTGAATTGTTAAAGTTTAAGATTTATCCATCGCGTAATAATCCAAATGAATAATTGTAAACACCAACTGCCATAAGAAATGTTGTTGACAATGTTGTTGTGTTATAAAATGCCATGTTACGTCTAGTCTGCTTAACACCTTCGGTGTAATCCCTTACCAGATTATTTTAGATCGATTAATAACATCGACATTCCTCATTGCTCGATTAATAAATAGTGATTAAATTAGGAAATTTACGAAAATTTCGGTGAGTTGAAAACATGTAATTAATTACGTTAAGTTTGACATGTGACCGCCACCGCCTCGTCGCGTTGTCTAAAAATGTAAATATTCTGTGGCTTAGCAAGGCTCAAGCGGCCGATTTAATTTGAGCGAGGAATGACGTGACTGACTGATATATCGGACAACGTATTTTTCCCAACAAATTTAAGGCGGCACTCTTGAAACGCACGGCGCTGAAAAAGAAGAAGATGGAGAGATATGTAATTACGAGTGTTGGACAGAGCGCGCTAATATTTTAAGTCGTAATATAGCAGCGAAAATTGCGAAAAAGCTTAATAAAACATGACTCGTTTAAAATAGAGCAAAACTCTCGTGGAACGTATCTTAGGTATCATTTAAAGAAACATTGTGAATTTTTTCACAAATATAACTTGTAAAATAAAAGAAATAGACTTATAATTTTCGGAGCATACTTTGCGATTTTTTTCTATCGAGGGAATTTCATATAATTTGCGTTTCGGCGTGGAATGTATCTAGATATTATCTTCAAAAATAACATATATTTTTTGAAGAGCTTAAAAACTTCAAATGTTTAAGGGAGATATGTAAGAAATCGCTCGAAATTCGAATAGTGGACCCTTAATTTGTTCCGTGTTTTAAATGAATATTTTATAAATTAAAATGAATTATAATATTAAAATATATTTTTAGTATTAAAACAGTTTAATCAAACTGCTGGCTAAGTTTACTATAGAAACCCTCTACAGCTTAAATTAAATTAAAGAGTGGTAAATATTTACAAAATAGGGACACGCTTAGCAAGCACTTTTTATTTCAAAAATGCTTAATATTTATACTAATGTAAGTAAGTATTTCAGTTTTCGGAAATGGGAAATAATGCTTTTTAGTAGCTATTTCATTTAAAAAAACTGACAATTTGACATATTTCTCCACTCCATGTTTTGAGATAATAATATTAAAATAGTTTTTCAGGCTAGTTTTTTTTTCTTCTTTTAATTTAACCCAAAATAAGTACCTAAGAACCTATTTTAGGGTCATAGGTTGATATTTTGAATTAAATAAGAGAAGAAAAACTAACCTTAAAACTGACGTCGATGACTCGGTGAATAATCGATTTTAATTTTAACAAAATAACTATTAAAATTCATTATTTTCCAATTCCGGAAACTGAAATACTTACACTCCATTACTATCTAACTGATATTAAGTGTTTTTGAAAGAAAAATAGTACTAAACGTGTCCCTAATTTGTAAATATTTACCCAAAGAGTGGTGCCATATTCGCGTTAGGACTTATTGAAATTCCGTTTTCTTTTTCTAACCCTTTAAATACTAAAAAAAAAACGTCGGTTGTCGCCATTTTGTGGCAGAAATGACAATCAGCAACTAGGTATTGCAAAATTGGCGTCCGCTGTTACGATTGGTTAAATAAAGACCAACCAAAACTTTGATATTGTCACCCACAATGTCAACCATATCTTATCAATAAACAACTGATAGGCATAGGTATCCGGAATCGAATGAAAAATTGGACATTGAACGCTCGCCTCTTAAAAACGTGCGTAGGTACTTATCTGCCAACTTCTCGTATTGAGATCTAAGTGTAGAATGATGAGTGGATAGTGTAAGTAGATTTTATTGTGGCAAAAGCTTTTCACAAACTTAAATTTGAAACATACACATTTGAAACACTGATACTTATTTAAATCTACTTCTTCTTCCTTCTAACATATTAAGTTCATTGTCTGTGGCGGGCGGATGGCGTGGCGGGCGAGTGGATTTGATATGCATACAAATCTACAGTTCTATTCCGAGGTGGATGAGATTTTGCACACTTGACCTTCAAAACAATGAGAAGATCACTGTTTTCATGAAATTCCTAAAATTTCATAAAATCACCTTCATCCTCATTTCGTAAAAAATAAGAGCGATATTTTGATACTTTTTGATGAAATTTTGAACACTTGAAGTTCAATTTAAGGGGATCATTACAGTCTCCATCTGAATTCGACGAACTCTGCGTAAAGCTCGAGGAAAAATCAAAGCTCGAAGAAGCTCTAATTTCGAAATGTCTTAAGCTTAAAGCTTAAAGTTCAAAGCTAAAGCTTAAAACTCAAAGCTCACAGTTCTAAATCAAACATTAAAGCTCAAAGCTCTAATCTCAAATCTAAAACCTTAAAAGCTCAAAGCTCCTGAATCTAACCTTCAAAGTTCAAAGCTCAAATCTCAAAGCTTAAAGCTCAAAACAATACAACGAAACTCGAAACCAAAAGTTCAAAGTTCAAAGCTTAAAACTCAAAACAAAACGTTAACCAACGTCGTTGTATTTTCGAAAAGACTGCGTTATATGAGGTAGGTACCTATCTACGAAATCTTTAATAGGGTTTGTTCGGGAATGGTGTTTTCTTATCATTATTTTTAAATGTAACATTTACTAAGATAATGCCAATTTTTTCGCGTGCTACATTTTCAGTAAACAGAGATCAAGAAGAGATATATTGGGGTGCATGAATATTTTAGTTGTTCAGTTGTCTAATTTAAGTTGTTCCAAAGAATAGTTATCCACATTTTTTTTAAATTATAATAATTAATATTTCTATGGGTTTAAAAAACTTATCCCTCTTTAAGCTTATCCCTCTCCATTAATAAAAGTTTAAAAAGCATTGAAAACCAAGTATCTATACATATATATATATATATATATAAATATATATATATAAATCGAAATGTGTTTTGGGATTAGTGAGATGTCTAGGTATTGCTACATTAAGCATAGGAAATGTTTGAACTTTTCAAAATACCTTCTTTAATTTAAAATTTTATTAAATTTGTATTAACGGAAAATAGGAGCGTAAAAACGCACAAAGTTATATAGGTATCTTATTTAGTTAGAACTGTAGATATTTTTTGACTGGAAAGTTATGTACGGTAAAATCATTTAAAAAGCGCACGCTTGAAGGTATTTGTGCACACCGAAAGTGTTTCAAAATGGTTCTATATTGTTTGGAATATCAGCCTGCAGTCCCCTCTAACCCCGCAGTAGTGATAAAATGCAGTTACATACATTGCTATACGAGCAAGAATATCTTTAAAATAGTTCCAGATATGTGCAAGGAAATCCAGCAAAATAAAAAAATTCAGAGATGCTTTAAAAGAATATTTTTTTAAGTACGATTAAGGGGATCCAATAGTCCAGGGAAAAATTGAAATCAGAATTCACGCCCTTCGTGGGAGGAGTTAAAAAATATTTGAAAAAAAGCTTTTGGAATGGTTGAAAAAGTTATTTGAGAATTTTTTATTTACAGGTTGATTTCGTAAAAGCCTAAAAAAACATTAACGCCTTTTTTACACATTGTTTATTGTAATAACAAGGAAATTTAAAATTGATTTCACGGAACCGAGCGACGTGGAGTCACACTGTGTTCCCCTGCTCCGGCCAGGGCGGTTCTGAAAGCAAGTAGGGTGTGGCAAGCCCGTAGTCCTTCGGTGAACGACATAAGGGTCACTTTGAAAATCCTAATTTGTCGGCTGCCGGCCGTATTGTAAAATAACAACGCAAAAATTCATATTTTATTTTATTTTGTAAATATCGGGCGTAAATATCAATTTATTTTGCGATTATCATAAAAGAAACTAAATTTGCTACAATAAACAATAAAACCATATCCGAAAAGATGTTCATAAGTAGGAGAGTTTGCACTTGAAAGTGTTTTTTTATAGACCTATTACTTTTTTTTTCTTGGCTTATTAAAAGACTTATAAAAAAATAACCGATTTTTTTAAGGGCCAAGATATGTTCTACACGCAGTATTTAATTGAAGCATCTATAATATTTATAAGCGATCAAATTTTCAAAACAAAAACACATGATTTTGTGTGATTTTGCATTATTTACTATGGCTTCATCTTAACGTATATTTGACAGAAAAGCGCGCTTTTTAAGTGAAATTTCTTCTGTGTTTTTTAATGAAATTTCTCCTTTCTTCTAGTAGGACAATACTTAATTTATAATAAAAATAAAAATCTAGAATGTTGAAAACAAGAATATCCATAGATTTGAAAATCTAGGTGTGTGATACCCAAAACGACGAAGCTAAATAGCT
Organism: Glyphotaelius pellucidus; assembly: GCA_936435175.1. NCBI lineage: Eukaryota > Metazoa > Arthropoda > Insecta > Trichoptera > Limnephilidae > Glyphotaelius > Glyphotaelius pellucidus. The sequence goes on from OW386537.1 coordinate 24,722,410, forward strand.
TACTTAGTAGTTAGAAGGACCAGCGTTGTTGGGTGGCAAAAAATATCAGATTTCCGAGCCTAAACGCAAACCTCGAGAATAAAAGAAGAAAAGCAAACAGTTAATCCTAGTTTCCAAGAAACCTGGCAATGAAGTGTCTTGAGAGGATTGACTATCCTATTGCATACTGCTGCGGTAAGTAGCTACTTCCCAACATTCTTCTTCCCCATCTCCTTCCATTAAGCTGGGATATTCACCTGATCTATTTCATAGATATACTAAATGGATCACTATCATGTCTATTTATCATTGGGTTTCTATAAAATAGAAACCCAATGATAAATAGACTTCAACTTTCGTTCTATGAAAAGAACCATGGTATAGATAAATGAAAAATTACCTAGGATTTCCCACTTCCTTCAATCTCTCATAACTAACCAAAATTGGAAATGCCACATTGCCATTATACCAGTGGCTCCAGACAGTTGGTAATCTTATATGTACATTAGAGGAGCGTAAGTAATGAAAATTACATTTCCAGATTTTGGGAACATATAGGTAAAAGCAAATCATTTTAAACAGCACACATTTGAAAGTATTTTCGTGTGGTTTCGAAAAAAATCAAACCACTCTGACAGTGGTTCGAATTGGTTCAAAACAATTTGAAACACCAGCCCGCAGTCCGCTCTTACACCGCGTAGTAGTCCTACGATGCAGTATTACTACACAGATTATAAGATTATAAGATAAAACTTTTTTCTTGCTCGACATTTTTTGGAGATCATTTTGAATATTTTCCTCCCAAATTAAAAAAAAATCAAACCGCCGAATTTTAATATGGAAATATACAAACTGATCATAAATCTATATAGCCAATGAATTCGTAGGATTTATAAAAAAAAATTATAAAATCGTTAACTTCTACTTAAATACATACAAATCAGGGAAAATTTTCCAAAATTGGCAGCAAGAAATCCGAGGTATTTTAAGAAGTTTCATATTGGGGCGAAAAAACGCTCCAGTAAATATTGAAGAATGTTCAATGCAAATTTAATTCAATACAAATTTATAAAATATCTGACTTTCAAATTCAACAATAACTTTCAAAGGGTTCCATGCCAACTTAGAATCAATTCAACTCAACACCTCTTTAAAAAGTCAAGCTACGAAAAAAATTTATTTGAATATAGCCCATATCGTAGCCTAACGTAACCTATTCCAATTTTTAATATTATTTTTTTTATCACTTTTAATGACTTTTCAAAGGAGGTTCTGAGTTGATTTCATTCTGAGTTGTTTAGTTTTCATTTTTCAGTTTTCATATCACCCTTTCAATGTAGGTACATTTCAATTTCTGCAACAAAGGCGAACAGTGCGTAGGTAGCTAATTTAATGTCACTTCTTCAAACACAGCAAACTTATTCCGCGGCATCATTTTAATTCAAAATTAATAGAATACTTAGTTTTAACCACGTTTACGGTTTAAAAAACAACAGGTTTCGCAAGCAATGCTTACTTCATCAGGATTTACTTAAAACTATAACAATAGGCATAAGGTGTCAATGGATAGGCGGGAGTTGGAAGGGGGGGGGGGGAGTAATAGGGCATAATTTACAAAGGAAAGAAGTAAGAGGGTAATTTAAAAAAATATTTTTAATTATTTAAATTCATCTTTACGCCCTTTCTAATTTCCAAGATTTCTAGTTTAAGGGTCTACTATTCGTATTTCGACCGATTTCTTACATATCTCCCTTAAACATTTGAAGTTTTTAAGCTCTTCAAAAAATATATGTTATTTTTTAAGATAATATCTAGATACGTTCCACGCCGAAACGCAAATTATATGAAATTCCCTCTATAGAAAAAAATCGCAAAGTATGCTCCGAAAATTATTTTAAACAAGTCTATTTCTTTTATTTTACAAGTTATATTTGTGAAAAAATTCACATTGTTTCTTTAAATGATACCTAAGATACGTTCCACGAGAGTTTTGCTCTATTTTAAACGAGTCATGTTTTATTAAGCTTTTTCGCAATTTTCGCTGCTATATTACGACTTAAAATATTAGCGCGCTCTGTCCAACATTCGTAATTACATATCTCTCCATCTTCTTCTTTTTCAGCGCCGTGCGTTTCAAGAGTGCCGCCTTAAGTAGCTGTCATTCGGATAAAATTAAAGAATCCAATTAATTTACGCCGCTAACGAACAAAAGCGCGTGGAAAATCAAGCCAACTTCTATTCCAACTGATTCCAACACTTTATTCGGGCCCTTTACTGGCAAAATCGCGTAAGTCACTGTTAACAGGAATAAAAATTGCAGTTAATAAAATTACGTATGTCCGCGTGAGAACTCACATGTTATTTATTACATAAAGCATTAATTACCATAAGTAGAACGCAAATGTAAACGCTCCTGTGGGTAACTTATCAAAATCTTACGTAAGCCGTAATTTTACTTAGGAGACTAATAATTTCCATATATTAGATCCCATGACATCTAAAATATTGCTTTGTAGACATTTTCATTACTACCATGAATAATAATAAAAAAATACCAATATAATGATGTGTAGATAAATATTTTAGTAAAATAATAATTTACAATTTGGGAGGCGGGTATGGATACCGCCGCCCCTGGAACCATTTATTGGATAACCAACACCTCTGCCATAGGTCATCCCAAGTGGTTCGCTACGTTTGGTGACTTAGTAGGGGTGCCCGGGTTCATGGGTTGAGGTTTGTCTAGGTCTTGGCGGCAGATACGTCTGCCCATCAGCTGTATGGTAAGCCAGATCGGGAGAGAATAGTTGAAAGAGTCCCTTTGACTTCGCCTTGCATCGCAGTGGGAGAAATGGATTCATACGTCCATCACTCCTGGACACACTGACCCCCAGATTCCTACCCACCCCTCTTACCCTTTTCCTTCCGAGAACTTCCTCCCCTTCCTTTCCTAAAAATACCCTTCACACAGCAAACCTAAAGATGACATACGTCCTGAGGGGAATTATTTTCCACCGGGCCTTCTGTGTGGAGCTAATAAAAAAATATATAAAATTTGACTGCCATCTATGGTACAGGTAAAATAGTTTAATAGTGAAGACTCAAACCTAAATATATTGGGATTGGATTTCCACGGGTGGTGCATGAATGGGAAAGTAGTATTTATTATTTCCAACAGATGGCTGAGTAATTTATTTTGTGGTTTCAACCAAAGATGGCGCTTTCGCTAAAAAGAATGTGGTCTGTAAATTGAGATATTTTTTACAGTAAAAAATAACAATTTATATTTTAGTATTGGTATTATATAAATACTGAATTTATCTATTCACAATAACATCGATGTTTTTTTACTACAGTTGTAAGCAAATAAACAAATGAAAAAACAGGCGAACAAGAAATAACAATAGTTTTTTCTTTTCTATTGTATTTAAATTAAATATAAGAAAAAGAAGAAGTCGGAAAATATTTATTGCTGGTTACACAATGTTGAATCACATTTTTTTAATTCCAGCAGTACAGGAGGTCGTACCCACGAGGAACTGACGAATATTCCCTTTGTGAATCCACATCTTCTACATACCGTAGCGGCACCCTTGACTGCACTTACTTGGTGATTCCGGCAAAACACAAACAAACATCAAAATCTTGATCAAAAATTAATTGAAAAAGTTTGTGATAAAGTACTTCCCTGTAATTTTATGAAAACCATGCTATTTACAAATATGCTTCAGGTCTCTCTATATCCATCCAACGAATTACGAGACGGGAATGTGATTGGCAAATGTAATCAGCTATTTCGGGTGAAATCCAATGATCAAATTAACATCGGCCACCAACCAATTATGCAAGTAATTGGTCAACTCTGCCTTTGCAGTGCTTCTGGAATAAACTTTGAACTCCCTATAATTAAAAATGTGTTTTATAAATCTAATAATACATCAGCTCAGAGGTTGCTCTTAAGAATTCTGTCGTAAACGCGGAAAAAATCTTCAACGAAAGAAATATATATATATTTTTTTTTTGTTAAGAATATTTATGAAACAACATTAAGTAAAGTAATGAAAAAATGTTTTTTTTAAGTAAATATCTACCGAAAATGTATAAAATTTATGACATAGCCATTGTGGGTCCAACATGTTATTTTTTTTTTTTTAATATGAATACCGCACAAGATTCCCAACTGCTCCCGTATGGAGCCAGTGAGACTATGGCATCCCCAATCGGAGTATGTTGTGAGGCTGAAGGTAGTGGGGAGGGGAAGGAGATGGGGAAGATGAAAGTGGGAAGTATCTGGCTATTCAGATCTGGTCACCAAACACGGCTAAAGCCATTTCAAGCAACGTTTCAATTCAGAAGGGTGGTTGTACACCAGGGCGAAACCGAGAGTATTTTCCACTCTATGATAATATTACTCAACAAAATTAATAATATCAGCGGTCAAATGACAATCATATCAAAAGCCCACTTTTTAAAAACAGTGAAACAAAATCCGCCTGGAAAAAAAGCTATCAAATTCTATAGAGCATTCAAAAAATGTCATGCAGGATGCAACTTCTAACGGTAGTTTAAAAAAATTTCAAATTTCAAACTTAAAATTTAAGTTCTGTGAAAGTTCTTTTCAAGTTAAGTTACTATTTCATCACAGGTCGGTTATTTCTCAGTACTTGGATAATAGGATTTTGTTCCGTGAATAGGATTTTCACGGAACTTACTCGTAAATATTAAATTTGATGAATCGTTCAATTTTTGTGAAATAATCCGTCTTAAGACAACAAAAATACTTTAGAAGATTAGCAAGATTTTACTGAAAATAGTTTTACTGAAATAAACTAACTTTATCCAGCAAAACCCACTAAATAAAGTATTTTGTGATTTATAATGGTAACCTACCAAAGTTCTCTAAAACCAAAAAAAAAAGATTTTTTTATGATCGCTCAGTTTTTATCAAAGGACAAGTTTTATGTTTGGTAAAAAACTAAGAATTTTTCGAGCAAGGATAATTCTCTCACTTATTTCATATGCCAGCTTTTGAGGGCTGGGATTTGCATTCGATCAATGTTTACTTCGTTAATATTGGTAGCTAGGTTAAAAACGTCGTTTTTCTAATATTTGCTAACAGAATCCATAGATCGACGAAAATCTAGAGTAGTGATAGGGAACCTTTTCAACCCGATGGCCAATTTGTCATTTTTCAATTTATTTGCGGGCCTCAGGGTAAGCATACATGCAGCTTGACGTGGTTAACTTTACAGTCGGTGATGTGTAAAACCTTATTTTTTTTGCATTGGCTGCACACAGAAGGCCCTCAGGAAAATAATTTCCCTCAGTGCCTATGTCATGTTAGGGGATGCTGTTTGGAGAGTTTTTTAAGGAAAAGAAGGAGAGGGAGTTATGGGAAGGAAATAGGGATGAGGGATGGGTAGGAATCGGGGGGTAATCAGGCGTAACGGAAGTATGAATCCATCCCTCCAACCGCGGTGCAAGGCGATGCGCGATTGGTCGAGAGATTCCAGCTGGAGAGGATAAAAGACCTCCCTCAACCAGTCTCTTTCGATCACACCACACGTCAGGCAGACAGACGCATTGGCCGCCAAGACCTGGAAAAACCTCACCTCACGAACCCGGGCACCCCTGCTAAGTCACCCAACGTAGCGAACCACTTGGGGGCTACCTATGTTAATAAAACAATCGTCGAACGCAAAAAACTTTTTTTTTTTGACACTCAGGCTAGACGATAAATTTTGTAGAATTTATCATTCTGAATGAACACTTAAAAAATACTTGTGATTTTGTGTGGCTGATTAAAAATAGACACACAACAGTTTTTCGCAAAAGCCTTTTGTATTTTGTAAGATAGATTTTGAAAATATAAAATATTTTAAATAGCACCCGGAAATCCTGACCCATTATTTGTGGGTTCGAATACCGAATAGAAACTCTGACTTTATAAATAAATTAATCGTATATCGAAAATATACGCTGTCTTGTGGGTAAATTATCATGAGGATTGTGAAATACCCCCTGAAAGTAAGTAAATGGGAAGAGGAAGTTGGGAAGATGCCTAGCTATTCAGATCTGGTCACAAAATAGGACTAAAGTCAGTTCTTTCACCAGGGCGATACTAAAAATTTCTATCACTGGATGAATCTGAACTACACCTACATATTTTTGCATAAAAATGCTTTGATGGTAGCAAAGGCCAGCTATTGGATATTCGGCAGCAATTATTCCTATCTGGTCGATACCGATTCTCAAACTGCCAGCGCCCATTCAAATACGGTTAAATGTGCTACGCTTTCATTGCAAAATACGCCTTACTGCACCGCTGTTTGAAGTCCGCGAATGCATTCACGTTGAGCACGTAGACCTTCTTCCGACGTTTCGGTTCTGAAAGGCTTTCAATAATTCGCTCGATAGTGCATTCAACTCGGGTCGAGTGTTTCTAACTCCCAATTCCGTTTGGACTTTATAAAATAAATCGTCTAAATTACGCAGGTGAATCTACTCGTAAACTACTTAAGGTACATAATTCTTAAACTGTTTTGGTCCTATGTTGTCGGAAATAATGACACCAAATCATAATATATTTGCCCATATCTAACTATTTGTAATTTTTTTCTTAGTATCGAAATTAACTAAGCAAGATGTCAACCCAATCATCGTCGATCAAAGATCATATTTTTTTTTGTTTGACAAAAAATTAACAATAACTTATTATTAATTAAATGTAACTGGGTCGTTTTATAAGTGTATCTACATTGCAAAAGTACTAATATTTAAAATCAGTAAAAACCGATCCACGGAAACGTTCAAGACCCTGAAAAAGTTCATAAAAATATGCTAAAAATATATTACGATTCCAAATGCACATTGCGCGTTACGATCACTCTCCGGGGCGACGAACACTGAAAACGAAACCGTTGTGGTACGTACGTAGCGGAAAACGTATGTAGCACGGTCTGCTCTCTGCCGCAGTGTGCTACGGAGTCTACGCCGAACGTACTCGTAGTACGGTGCCCTCCGTGCTACATACCCACTACACCAGCCTGCCACCAGTCCGAGTCGGCTCTGCACTCTGCACACTACACTCTGTAGCTCTACGCCGTTGTATCCCCTGCACTGGTACTGACCTATCCTGCGCTTTTGCCTTGGTTGTGAAGTTGAGTAAGGGTTAATTATCGGGTATATTTTGGGGAATGTTCAGAAATTCCGATATTTTAAATTCTGTCAGCGGTATTTCTTCATTCTCTGCGCAAAATATTGAGTAAATATTTTTTTGCTGAAACTACACTTTGGGGCAAGGTATACTTATGAAGGAATCTTTGGTTCTGAAACATTTAGATATTTTTTTATTATAATAGCGGTTTTAATAAAAAGATTGACGCTTTAATATAAATGTTTTTTTGGTTGAATTATGTGTAAACATTAATTAAAGTGCAATCTTTCCTTATTTAGAGCAGATAAAACTTCAAAATGCTAAAATTGCTTTAGAAAAATTATTGAATTAATAGTGCCATGACTAATTATAACAATATGTAATGTACTAATATATTTATTGTATTGTAAAATTATCGAAAATATACATAAATTCCAAATTAAATTGAAAAATCACCTGAAACAACTGTAAGAGTCCATTTCTACCGTTAATATTTCATTTAAATCTTGAAATTTATTTATTGTTATATCTCGAGTTTTCTTACATATCTTTTGTTATTAGATGCAATATTATTATTTTCTACTAAATTTTACATATACTTGAGCTTGAATTCCCTCACCAAACCCAAGAGCCTTGTCTCTTTATGATGAGGAAATGCTATTGTTATGTTCATTTTACAACTCTGTTTAACATGTAAAAAAATGTATACTTATTGTAAAAACATACAAATCCATACTATACTATACTATATACTATACTATATACTATACTATACTATACTATACTATACTATACTACACTATACTATACTATACTATACTATACTATACTATACTATACTATACTATACTATACTATACTATACTATACTATACTATACTATACTATACTATACTATACTATACTATACTATACTATACTATACTATACTATACTATACTATACTATACTATACTATACTATACTATACTATACTATACTATACTATACTATATACTATACTATACTATACTATATACTATATACTATATACTATACTATACTATACTATACTATACTATACTATAATATTATAAATGCGAAACTGCTCGAGTTTGTTTATGACCATTTCACGCATAACACAATATAAAGACTTTAAAAATTCATTCACCAATAGAAAGCTAAATTATATGCGCAGACTATATTTTGTATATGATGGTAAGCTCTGGCGTAATGAAATTATAAATATTAATATATTATATTTGTTATACGTTTTCTGTCGCTAACTAAAGCAAATTTTTGCTAACGTCAGAAAAAAATCGTTTCCATGGAAACGATTGCTACTGCTTCAGAAAATTCAAATATTAGAATATGTTTTATTTTTTTGGACAAGCTTCTGTTTTGGAATAAATGTCAGTTCCTACATTAAAAATATAATTCGTAACGATTATAAAGACTGAATTAATGAACTGAATAGAAAGTGTAATTTTTTATTATATTCACAAACTTTCAAATATTTAATTAAAAATAAACATCCGAAATGTTTGTAAGCGCTTAAATTCCGAACGAATGAACAAAATTGGATGAGTAATTCTTTTTTTCTTTGAGCTATAGCATTATGAAATTTAGGTGGTAGGCGCGATGTTTGAAAACTGAATGTAAGGGAATGAATATATGGAATGCGGGAGGGGATGGGGGTGGGGTGGGGGGGGAGATAATTGATAAGTGCAAGCGCTACAGTAATTTCCCGTAATACCATGCGAGCGAAGCCGCGGGGAAAAGCTAGTATTAAATAAATAAAAAAATAAAAAAATCTCTCGTTCCTTTTTATGTTAATCAAAGTCAAAAACAAAACAAAAAATAGCATGCATATTATCATATATTAAAAGAATAATATAGGTTAGATGAGAGAAAGGCTGAAGTAGAGACCTCATCATCATTGTCATCATCATATTCATCCCCTATCCTATTCGGGTCGGGGACCCATTGCATCGACAAGGCTCCTCCATACGTCCCTGTCTTGTGCTGTCCCATTCTCTCCTCACACAGTTTCTGGAGTTGCCTCGCCCAGCTGTGTCGGGTCGGCCCACTGGACGTCTACCCTCTGGAATCGCATTTAGTATCTTCCTCGGAAGTCGGTCATCAGGCATTCTTAGTACACGCCCAAGCCACTTCAGTTGCGATTTTTCTATGAAGAGTAGCAGTGATTCAATGTTTAGATCTTTGTTTTGATACTGAGCTCGGCTTTCCTTATCACTGATCTGTAGAGAGGTACAGTTACCTACAAATATTTGAAGCTGTACATTTATTTATACAGCTCTCAAAAACATTTATTTATACAGCTCTTATTACATCTTAAAACTGCTCACTGTAATTCTTAAAAGCCACGAATTTTATCTCAAAATGAATTCTATTTTGTAGGTAGAGTATGGGCAAAATGCCCATGTTGTCTATTCTAAAGCAATGTAAAATAACTAAATCTGTGGGGTGTGGGAGAAAGTCCTGTGTCGTCCTGATTTATTAGCTAACTAATATTGTTCTGACAAACAAAGCGCCATATCCACCGAAAGCAGTTCACTGAAACAACTCGCCACACAAATTATACGAGAGGAACATCGATAAATAAATTAGGTAAGTTTTTAAACAATTTATTAAAATGAATATAGATTTAAAAAATAAATGGTTCCTTATAAGAGAAATATTTTGAATTCTATTATATCCACAAACATCACTGACGTGATCTTATGAAAAGGTACGTAGGTATCTTTTCAAACTGTAGAGTTTGAATATTGTTTGAATTAATTTATAAACATTAGATATGAAAAAATTAAACAGGAAAGTTTTCTAATATTGTTTATGTACGTTTGTAAACTTACTTATATATTTTTTTCGTTATTACGCATTATCTCTACAATGGAAGGAGATACGGGATCGAATTAAAGTCAATATAATATAGTTGTTTAACAGTAACAATGTGGTATACTTCAACTTGACCTTTAAGGTCAATGTAGGACGAAAAAGGTTAAATTAACATTAAAAAACGAGAACGAAACGTATTGTGAACTAAAATGAACAACCTTTGTCATTCTGGAAGTTGCGCGTTGCATCGATTTCAGTTATAACATTGGCCTATTTTTTTTTTTGTTTAGAAATTTTCTACAAACTTGAAAATGAAAAGTAACAAAAAGGTAGTTTATGGTTTAATTTTCTTAAAAATTCAAAAATCATATTTTGTCAACAACTTTACGTCGAACAAGTGTGTGAGTTTGGGTATTTGGAAGTAAGTTTACGAAAAGAAAGGTTGACAAGGATTTTGAAAGAAGGGTAAAAGCAAGAAACTCCAGTAATTGAGGACTGAACTGGAGCTAGTAAAAAATGAGTCTGGTGTGAGGCACGGAACTGGCAGGGGAAAAATTAAAGTAAACTGAATGCTATCGAAATGATTTCACAAGGACGTGTGTGTGGTAAAAACAATTACGGCTGTGTTAAAAATGCAGTAATTCGAAAAATTCTTGTTGGACTGATGTGAGCGAAAGGGATAAGAGAAACGACGCTTAGCTAATATGGGCATGCAGAGCTGATGAACGGAAAAATATTAAAAAGAGAATATAAGTAGCCGGTAAAAGAAGTCGGGGACGCCCGAGGAAGGCTCGATCAAGTCAATCAAAAAATAGAGTCGGCCATTAAAAAACGAGTCACAATAACAGAAGACTATCTATGAGACAACACATGAATGTGTTTGAAGCAAGGATTACGTTCCGTGATAGAGTTGTGTTTCGGTGTAATCTCTCTGCCCACCCCTGCGAGGAAACGGCGAGCCGGTAAGGAAGTTTAATAAGTGTGCTTTTCAAGAACCAAGAAGCATGCTGAAACTATACCCGTCTGCTTGCACGCTTCGAGTCTCCCATGTCTTTATGTCTTATATTATTTTATTTTTGTTTGTGAATCAATCTAAACTACCTCAAAATAAAAATAAAAATATGCCGAACACTTCTTTTAGTCAAGAAGAAGGGGAGAAAAGGGAGGAATCTGAAAGAGATATGATAGGATTACGCCTATGGTAACCTGACACCTTTAATGACAAAATTAACCATGTTTTTTCCACAACAGGACTTTTACCCCTATTTACTTCTATAACGTTTACCCCCGTTCTATTATACAATAAGTTTTATATTAAAAATTAACTTTGTATTTCTTAAATATATATTATTTACACCTTGAAATTGCACCCAGTTTACTAGAATTCACAACTTCACGCCAAATCATTTATAACCCCGAGAAACGCCGGGTACACCTCAGCTATTTTAATTTAAAATGTGAACATTATTTATCCATCACATTTATTTATTTATTTACGGACATATAGTCCATTATTAACATAACAATAACACGAATAAAAAAAAGAGATAACAATGAAAGGAAAGTACATATAAATGAAGAGCATTGACGAATTATAATATAAAGAACATATAGAAGACTACAAGTCAAAGCTTGAAGATGGATTTAAAAGACTTTAAAAATTACACATTTCGTACCGACTGCCGAAAGTCATGCTAACACCAAAAAATTCAATGCTTTGACTTGCGTTAACAAGTCTCGACATTCTGGATAAAGAAGAATGATCCATAATTAGTAGAATGTTGATTGAGGAAAAGCAATTCATTATTTCAGAGTCTACGGCAAGGGATGTTAAACTGGATGAGCTGTAACAAAGCAGGTGTGTCAATAATACTGTCGATAATTTTGAATATGCAAATTAGATCAGTGTCCTTTCTACGTTTTTCTAAAGAAGAAATGTTTAAAGTTTGTTCAATTTCATCATACGAGTACTCGTAAATAATTTAAAAACTTTTTCACATCATGTAAAAGTTTTTAAATTATAACTTATGAAATTGGATGAGTATATTTTATTAAACAAATATTGAATTTATTTTGTGAAACTTTAGAATTCATTTGGAAATTTCAAAGCAAATGTAAAAGAGAACTGTAAAATTATGTTTTGGTTAATTATTAGTGCGCGATCATCTGCCACCCAAATTTTAAAATAAAGTGGGTGTTGGTACCGCCGCCCCGGGAACCATTTATCAGATAACCAATACCCCTTCGATGTGTCACCTCAAGTGGTTAGCTAAGTTTGGTAACTTAGCAGGAATGCCCGGTTCGTGGCATGAGGTTTTCCTATGTCTTTGCGCTTCCTAATTTGCTCACCTACTGCTTGGCGGGCCGGATCGGGAGAGAGTGGTTAAGGTAGACCTTTTGACCGCTCCGGTTGGACTCTCTCAACCCATCACCTTGCACCGCAGTAGGAGAGATGGATTCATACGTTTGTCACTCCTGAACACATTGACCCCCAGATTCTTACCCACCCTTCATACCTTTTTCCTTCCCAGAACTTTCTCTCCTTCCTTTTCCTAAAAAGAACTTTCACACAGCAGCCCTAAAGATATAACATAGGCCCTACGGGTTTTTTTTATGCAGGGCCTCCTGTGTGGAGATAATGAAAAAAAAAAGTATATATTTATATATAATTATCATAATAATAAATGTTTTTTCCAGTACGTGGGGAGGATAGTGCAGTCTCACACGAGAAAATAATAATAATAAGCTTTCAGGATTTTGTGACCATATCAGGAGCCAATATTTTTTTCCAGTGTGGATCAATGCTGGATGATGGACTGAGGCGAGCTTCCATGACGATTTTCCAGAGCTGCTTATCCTTTCCCTCATTCCTACCACCCTGGATTAATAAGGGCTGCATAGTCGGGAACTCGTCCCTCTGTTTTTCAAGTATGCAGGCCCATTATATATTCGTTTTGCTAGAGTGAAAAGCATAATAAGGAACTCCAGTGAAAAATATTATGGCTTTAAAAAAATATGTTCATATAGACCAATAAACGCTGATTCTGAATATATACGTTTTATTAAATAATATTTAGTGTAGAGTTTTATAAAATTTATTAAAAAGTCCATTTTAAAAGGCGTCATTAAAAAACTCTGTCAAGTTGGTATTATTGAATTTGTGAGGCGTGACGTCACCGCGTCCATAATTTTCCAGTCACCTGGTATATTTGTATTGAAAATTATGACAAGCCATTCAACATTTCGTTATATTGATTTATAGAGGTTTAGACATATAATAGTTATTGTTTTAATTGAAACATTATTTAGGCCTAAATAATTCAGTATCAAAAATAGAGTATCTTAGAAGGTCATTATTCATTTAAAATTTAAAAAAAAATTGGACTGGAATTCCTTATTGTAGCGTCCCCCCCAGAGGATCATACTTTCAGATTTTCTGAGTGAGATGATAAAAATGCAAATATTGTAAAATAAAGCAATGCGAATAATACTCCAGCTCAACATACACACACGTTAAAGGAGCTAAATTCATGGCGATCAAGCAAACCACATAATTGAAAGTACTAATTTTTATGTCTAAAATTAACACAGGGATGACGTCTAAGGAACTGAAAAGATAAATAAAAGCAACCACGACGTACACGGTACGAGAAACTCAAAGCAAATTAGATTGCCAACACGAAAGAAATCAAGCATCCACAAAATTTGTGAGATTTAATCTCTTATGAACCAGACCGTCCAACTTCATAACAAAATCCCGAATGAAATTACTGAGATTGGAAAAATGATTCATTTTAAAAAGGAATTAAGAAAGTATGTCCACCTTAAGATGTTGTGTTTGTGATTGATTCCGATTTTGTGATTGATATTTACATTTAAATGTTATAATATGTATTACTTTTGCCAATAAAGAAAAATTATATATATAAATTTACAATACAGGGTGTTAAGGGATGTACTTGATTTACTTTAACAAGCGATTTGACAGTATTTGGATTAAAAAATTTAATGAAATTTCGATCTCCGTTGTCATTTTTTTTTAAACTAAAAACAAAAAACCGTAGTTATTGGACAGTTAGGGGCGGAGTGAGGGTTTCTTGGCTAAGTGACCAGTGACGTTATGTGGAAGAATTTTCTTTGTTTGATTTTGAAAAATATATTTTTTTTTAAAAAGCCACTTTTAAATGTCGCTACAAGCACAAAATTTTATTTATACGTTTTACTCCAAATAATGCCAAGAATTACGTTCCTTAACCCTGTATGTATATATACGGTTTTTTATTATTAAGAGCACATACGACGATGGGAGCTAACTTAAAGTTTTTTTTAAATGTTTCGAAGTTATGAGTCATTTCAAATTTTCATTGAGAAATATATACAGGAAAAAGGAGCCGTCGCGGAAATGTTGACCGCTTCAGAACTGCTTCCAGTTGGAAAATTAAGTCACTAAGACTAAAATAAAATAAATTATATTTTTTCGCACTTCTTTTCGTATCGTGTTATGAAGCAGGATTTTTTTTTGTTTATTACGTAAAACCAATGTTATAACGAGTGAATAAAAAAAACATAGTTTGCATGCGCAAGAACATAAAATACAGCTAGGACTGTGTTCTTGCTTATGAAAAGAATTAAAAAAGGCATTTCTTAATTAATTATTGGTTTTATGTTATTAAAATTAGCATTTTAAAATAACATTCAACATTTGAAACATTTTTGTTATTTATTTTTGGGGTGTTATGCCGTGTTTCGCTACCTCCTTCTTTAGCCAACGTTTCGGACAGCGTTACAGTGTCCGGAGGTAGCGAAACACGGCATAACACCCCAAAAATAAATAACAAAAATACTTTTGGCCGTGAAAACCTAAAAACATACCATTCGAAACATTCATTTAATTTAAGTCTGCTTTTTATTATACTAGGTTGATAAACATGTTTCTATCTTAGAATATGACTTTTAGAAATGGCAGCCGTTTTACCTATGATTGCAGTGTACGTCCGACGTTAATTTACGTACTTAATACAAGTTCAATATAATCCAGAACACGGGTATCTCGTACTTGCACTCATCATAATTGCTACGCTAATTACCAAATTATGTAATATCTTCATATATTTCCTGCAAGCTGAAACTTGACACGTAGTTCCCAGCCCTTCACGCGTGATGGTGTGATGTGATGATGAGATGGTGTGGCGATGCGATGGTAGGTTTGGTGGCATGACAGCGTGTTGCATGTGCAGGGAAATTGCATAATAATGATTGTTGGTGAATCCAGCGAGCGCTGAGCAGTGACCTCGAGTAACCTTGCCCGCCACGCTCGAGAGACGCGGAAACCGACGTTTCTTGGTATAATTAATCGCATTTTTAATACGTTTTACCTATTCCTTTCACTGCATTTATGTTCCCGTGCTGGTCTTGGGATGAAATTATGTTTCCGTTGGATTCAATAATGATGCGTAATGCACTCCTTATGGTAAGCCATTACCGTGTTACTGATATAGTTGGGTGCGCAGCATTTTTAGTTGCAAATCTTAAATCTATTTGAGGTTTGAGTAATTGGAAATTTATTTTTATTTTTTGATGCAATATTTTACATTTCAAAGTATAATCCAGTAATGTTGGCCTCACTGGGTGGCTTACCCGTGCTGAGGCCCCCATTT
The DNA here is from genome assembly GCA_936435175.1 of Glyphotaelius pellucidus. Taxonomy (NCBI): domain Eukaryota; kingdom Metazoa; phylum Arthropoda; class Insecta; order Trichoptera; family Limnephilidae; genus Glyphotaelius; species Glyphotaelius pellucidus. The sequence goes on from OW386537.1 coordinate 24,738,040, forward strand.
TATAATTCAAGACATTTTTTTTATACATATCAAATTTTGATAAAAAAATAATATAATGTTGGTGACTATAAAAACATAAATTTATTATGATAAATTTAAACTAAAGAGAAAGTTAAATTAAAGTAAAAATTAAAGTAAAATTAAAAATATTAAATTAAATTTAAAAAATCGGCATGTGTTGTGTGTTTGTGAGTGATGTGTATTTTATATTGTTTTTGTGTGTTGAGTGTTATTCTTTTCATATGTTCTATTTTTCATGTTATGAAATTTCGGTAAAATTGTCTTTTTTGTTCTTTAATCCATTTTGTAATTTTGTGTCTGAATTTATGTTTGTTTTCCTCAATTTTATTTTCAAGTGTAAGACTGTTGAATGCTTTTATGGCATGATATTTTTTTTTTTTTATTATTTTTTTTTTTATTTGTACAGTCTTTTTCCAAAGCTTGTATTTACCGTCAGAGTCTTTATGTTTTCTTTGTACGCTTGTCTATGTGGTCTGTTAGTGATATTTTGTGATTGTTGAAATTTGTCGAAATTTGTTTTAGTAGTGTTTTAACGTATACTTGGCGTATTAAATACTTTATTTATTTAAAGAGAAACTTATTGAACATCAACTTACCTGATTAGTATTATTCGTAGCAATTATATATGGCTTTCCGATTAATATTGTCGCTATTTGCTCGACACGAGAAATAATAGAGAAGAAAACATAAAAAACTTGTTTAATAAACAAATAAATACAATTCAAGTAACTGCAATATTTGGAAAACTTTGTTCTAAAACGTACATTTTCTGCCTGTGTTTGCTTCACTGCAATCAGTTTTCTACAGAAAGGTTTTTTAAACTTTATTTTATAACTTGAACACGAAATAACAAAAAATGGGTAAGCAAGCAAATGAATACAAGTTACAACGAATTTTGATCAATTTCTTCAAATACGCCAATGTCGTATTTAATTTTGTCATTTGCTAGTTACACAGTTTTAATTGTGTTACGTCAGAATTAAATATCTTTACAGCTTTTGGTTAAAAAGGGAACAGATATTTCTTTATACGGGTTCAGTGATTGGAAGCAAATATAGTGGATTCTTCATTTATCTGATGATCAGTCATCCGTTTACGAATAATTATTTATTCTTCTTGCAATCCATATCCTTAGACTCTTGCCATATCCCAAGGTTTTAGACTCCATCAATATTGCGTGAGTTTCGATAAACGTTTGTTTGTTTCAAAATAACGTTCGTTTTGTTTCAAAATAATCCTAACTACGAGCACCTAAAAAAAGGAAAAACAGAAAAAAATCTGTTAAAATTTTTTTTGATAACTCAAGAGCAACTGAATACCTACCTAGGTAGTCATAATTAAAAAAAAAAATTACAGTAGCTTCACACAGGAAACTTTTTTTTTTAGAAAAAAAGAGGAAGTTCTGGGAAGGAAATAGGTATAAGGGATGGGTAGAAATCTGAGGGTCAGTGTGTCAAGGAGTATGAATTCATCCCTTCAACTGCGGTGCAAGGCGAAGGGTCAAGGGATTCTGGCTGGAGAGGCCAAAGAACCTCCTCAACCAATTTCTCTCGATCCGGCCCGCCACGCAGCAGGTGGGTAGACACATCGGCCGCTAAGACTTTGCCAAATCCCCATGAACCCGGGCATCCCTGCTAAGTCACCAAACCAAGCAAACCACTTGGGGTGATATGGCAAAGGTGTTGGTTATCCAATAAATTGTTCCAGGGGTGACGGTACCCGTAGCCGCCTCCCAAAATGAGTTCGAATATTGTTTTTGTTTTTACAATTATTATTGCAGACAATCATTAATTCACTTATGATTAAAAGAAGATTGCATTGATAATTGGCAGCCATCTGATAAAAAAGCTTGCATTTCACGAGAGGGTCGAGTTCATTAATCCGTACAAAAAAAGTTTAATCGGCATTTAAACCTAGCAATCCGCTGCAAATGAATTTTGGCATGGTCTTTTTAAATTTAGACGTCGTCGTCAGTGGTTTTTTCAATCAGATGAACGAGTATTAATAACAATCTACTTGTTCGTCCGCTGTTTCTAGGCGAGCTTCCTCCGCGATGTCGAAATCAAATTCACCGCCAGAGTTCAGCAGAGAGCGATGACTCCGAGGGGAAATAAAAAAAACGTACTCAATACTAAAAATTGCCAAGTGAAATTAAAAAAGCTACCTGGTCGCTCTCACGAGGGAATCACTTGCCATCGCGGAGTACTGTTATCCGACCGCTCAAGTCGTGGCTTTCTGCTTAGTTAAATTTATTATCATGTTTTATTTTTTGGTTGTTAATTGCAATTTACTTTCTTCTGAACAAGTATTTTGTTTATCTTAGTGAAATTTTATGCATTTTAACAACCCTTTACCAAAAATATGTGCCCACATACTAGTTAAATCAGAATTATTTTACATTATTTTGTTTGAACTATTATTGTTTTTAAGACATATTTGTTAAATAAACTTCATCCAGGTGATATTATTTATCAAAAAATTAAATTGATGTATGTACCACCCCGATTGCCTCAGGACGAAATCGGTAGGCGCCAAATAGTAGAAAATACATTTTTCGCATTAGCTCCTCACAGGAGGTCATACACAGACCATCTTTGGGAAATTTTGAAGTGTATTTTTATGGAAGGGAAGGAGAGGACGTTCTGGGATGGAAAAGGGTAGGATTCCGGAGGTCAATGTATCTAGGAGTGACGGACGTATGAATCCCTCTTCCAAGGTACAAGGTGATAAATCGAGAGAGTCCGGATGGAGGGGTCAAAAGTTCTCCCTTAACCAGTCTCTTCCGATCCGGCCCGCCATCTATAGTTGGGCAAACGCAGCCAAGACCTACACAAACCATGAACCCGGGCACCCCTAAGTCACCAAACGTTGCAATCTACTTGAGGCGACCTGTTGCAAGGGTATTGGTAATCCAACAAATGATTACCGGGGCGGTGATCCACCCTCCTCGCAGACCGTTGTATCTGAAATTGTTTTATTTGTTGCGTATTTTTCGTTTAATCACAGGAGAACAAAATTTTCCAAGCTCACACAGGTGTTATCTAAATCGTGATGTCTCCCTTGCTATCATGGTTAGAAATATGATCTTAACGGTGGTAGAAAGAGTTTGACTAATAAAATATCTATGTTTTTTTTCATTATCAGTAATTTAAATAGATAAAACGTAAGGTGAGCCATTTTAGAAAAAAAAATATTTATTATAAAAATATTAATATTTCAAAAATTATATTATTTCTGATACTCATAAAAACATTTGTTAACATATTTCATCACCTTGCTAAAACAGTTTTTAGTTTTCGGATATGTTCAGAAATATACCATTTATTTGGATTTTAATGCAAAGCAGAAATAATTTGACCTTCTGACAAAAATTCGCCTGATTCCTGAGGGAGAAGAAATTTCCGGATACTACTGCCTACTACGAATGTGTTTACTCTCAAAGCTGACCTCTTTTATAATAATCGTAACATGCTATTTTGTAAAACACCGTTTTGTGAAACAACGCCTCTAGGGCGATCGCCGCTTTACAAAAGTATTTCAACCAATGATAATTAAGCCTACCAATGACTTTACCGTATTTTAACTCGAACCTGCGTTCTTATTTTAGAATACCAATAAAAAGAATACGAAAAATTACCGTTTATTCAAATTAGCAACAAGTCACAAGAAGGCATTAATATTTATGGTGCTATTTCAGCGGCTCCTAAAATATTTGCAAGATAACAGAATATTTCCAGGTAATATAACACCATGAGATTAATATCTTTTCGAAAATTTGTTTAGTTATTTTTTAGTTACCAAATTTTTAATCTAAGTAGATAATGTTTATAGACTTTATACTCGTATTGTTTATTATTAATCAACTTTAATGCTACACTGTAAGTGCCAGCTTATCGAGCCCAGCTTACGCCGTTCAAAGTCTATCGAATTTTGGAAAAAAAAATTGCGAAAAAAAACTTTATTATTATATTGCATTCTATATTGTGTTCTAAGACTCCATTTTGTGAAATAAAATAAAATACCTAATTCCTCCAAAACTGTTTTAGTGTTATTTATTAAGGGGGTATTCTAGACTAGAAGCATGGATTGTAGGTATTTTTTGAGGTGCAGTAAAAAAAAACAAACAATATTTTTACAAGCCATTACTTTACCAAATATTTATTAAACATTAAATATACACACAAAAAATCAAACGAAAATGTAAAATTCAAAAAGTTACAGGTTTGAAATGGGGGGTTTCAAAAAAATGGCGCGCCCTGGTTGACACGATTGCAACCCTCCTAGTGATCTAAAAAAAAAACTAAATTAATTCTTAATCCAAAATTTTTCTATGGCCCGATCTAAGGAAAAGTGAAAAAAAATTTTTTGCAAAATAGCGGCTGTCTGAAATAAAAATACATTTTTAACCATTTTTTTTTACTTTTCAAAATTTTTAAAAAATAGTATAAAATGAAATTTTCTTAAACACGAGTTTAAAGTTTTGCTCTATTTAGATTCTAGTTAGATTTCATCTAAACCAGTCGAACTAAAAATGGCTATAACTTTTAAAATAATTCGAATTTTGAAAAAGCTTTTAAGGAGATATTCTTGAATATCGAAATATGAAGAAATTTTTTTTTTCTAGACTAGAATACCCCCTTAATGGATTTTTTTTTTGTTATTTTCCAGAGTATTCAATAAATGAGAAAATTTAAATTGGTCAATTAGTTTTAGCTATTAAAAATTGCTTAATTATCGAGTCTTTGAAAATGGCGGAATTGCCCCAGTCAAGCATTATATCGCTAATTCGCTGTACCCTTAACCATACGCTACCTCAAACAAATGATGATTCACAAAGACCAACTCAAATGTGTTAGATAATCAATAACATTTTGTTCTCCTCCAGAACAAAACTTTGTCATACAAAACCTAATGTTAATAATTAAATATGTTGATTATTGTTGATACAAATATACATTGTACCTACTTAACAAAAATATTTTCCCGCAGCGCTGAAACGATATCTAAACAGTGCTTTAAGCCTGCGTATATTTTTGAGAAAAACAAGCTGAGTCGGCAATAAGATAATAAGTGATAATTTCCACAGAATGGTGGAAGTGTTGACACGCCAAGCTTGTATGCGTCCTCTTGTGGAGCAATGGTTTTGATTTCAACCGTTGAGGTCGGAGCATAACTGTACCTGAGAAGAAAGTGCGCACGTCGACGCCAAGAATGTGATATGGAATATTCCGAAACCTAGTGGACTCTTGTAACATACTCTTATAATACAACACCTGTTACTACTTACTACTAGGTTTACTAAACAGATTTTACCTCGTCGACCAAATCAATTATTATGGCACCCTGTTTTTTTAAAGACAAACGGTAAAATCAAATCATACATTCACGATGAAAATTACTTTTCCTTTTGTAGAAAGTTGCAATTAATGTAGCAAAAATTCTTGACTTATAAAGTCTTGCAAATCATCACCACCAATTGGTGAGAGGTTAGCTAAAGTGACACCAAGAGGTCTAGCACGATCGATTAATATAATCTTACATCAGTTGACAAAAGGGGCTGTTTTACGAGCGGCGTCCAGAAAAGATGTCAATATACACTGTTTTGTTCGTTATGCAAAATAATCGGATTATTAATTAATGGAGATGAACTTACAAAGCTCTCAAAATTGAATGAAATCTTGTAAGCGATCCATACATAGACTTAATTAATTAATTTAAGTCGCAATTAATTGAATCCGTTCCATCTCGGAGAAACGAAAGTTGTTCAAATATGACTAAAGACCTCATTAACAAATCAACTCCCGTTTAGAGTCAAAAAGTAAATTCGGAGTGCTAATGTATGAAGTTAGTAATTCAATTCGAAATTTTCCATTAATTAGTATTTTTTTTATTTTTACGTAGCCGTTAAAAGATTAGGAATGCATATCCATAGAAAGATCCGCCGGTGTGGCCATCGTAAAACGATTACTTATTTGTTCCCAGTCAATATCGGTTCGGTTGTCAACAGCGCAACCGTGCTGGGGATACCGATATAAAATCGTCGGAATTTGAGCCTATCGATCCGATTGTTAATTTACGATGTCACGCATTACTAAAAAGACTTAATAAAGTCGATTTTTTCCGATTGTGCCATTAGAAAGAAATTAATTAAACAGATTAAAATGTTTGTGGTTCACTTATTACGCTAGCAGAATGTTTTATCGTATCACGTCTCACATGGAAAATTAATTAGTGTGCAAGCAATTTAGTTATAAAAACTACCCCATAAAATTTGAACAAATTCTACCCATAAAATACCAATGTACTGACATCTCTTCCGGTTGGTGAAAATGGTTCTCACTATAAACTGCACTTCTTATGAATATTTCAATTTTAAAAGTTCGTCAAGCCAACTGGGGTTCGGCCGTGGGTAATTTAAATCAAGTCACGTGCTGAAGGAGGTGGAGCGGCTATATCCGATGAGGGTCATCGTAAATCACATGCAATATTACATTCAACAAAAGCTATGCATGTCCGCTGCTAATGATTCAAATTTTCAATAAACGGCGCTGGAAAAATGTAGCACGCACTTATTACCGTATTGTGCATACTCGATATCGAGTATGAACCGATAAGTTACAATTTATGTACTGACGGTATGATCCAGAAATTGTGGATTTAAGAAAAATATTCAGAACGATGAAATGTTATGAGAACAATGTTTTACAAATTTTCTTAAATTTATTTTTCTTAACGTGTTTCTAACATAAGTTTAAGAACTTTTTTGTCTATGTTGAACAAATAAAATAAAGGAACTTCAAGAAGAAACCCACGTTCTTGCACATAATCAAAATGTTTAATTGCATCTATAAGTACACTTACTTCTTGAACATGATTATTTTTAAAATATGAATTTCTTTTCGTAAATAATGCCATCATTCTCACGTTTAAAATCCCCGGTAACCGGTCAATTATATTTCGTGACATTCAATTCTGTAATCGTTAAAATGTCACTTCCTGAAATTAGATTACACGTTTTCAAGTGACATGTTACCAAAATTACACAAGGCGCACAGTTACAGCCGACGCGATTATGTACAAATGGTGGATTACAGTTATGTAAACTGGTGAACACAAAGAAAAGCTCAGAGCGGTTCTGTCCGCCGTTTTGCGTGAAATGTCAAATGGCGATGGTTATCTAAGCTCGACTATTTTGCCAGCAACAATTTCACCTTTACCTTCGCCGTAGGTAACGGTAAAGGTAATATAACAGAGCACATAAATTTCAAGTAAACCGTTTTTTAAATACTTCTAAAGAAATCATACAATGGCTGAGTTTCACGTTGCAGCTTTCAGGGAGATCGTTAACTGATATTAACTTGATGTTAACAGATACCCAACAGTCGAAGAGAAAGGACCCAGAAGAAGAAGATATAATAAAAAAAAAAAAATAAGGACGGGTAATAATTAATTCATATAATTCACAGAATTTAAATTTCAGGTTCTGCAAAGGTTCTATTCAAGTTCTTTTATTGTATCATTATAAGTCCGTTGTTTTACATAACCGATTTTGAATAGACCTTTCATAGAACTTAAAAATTTGCTTTTAAATTTTAACAATTCATCAAATTTTAAAACTAATTTTCAAGTTCTGTAATGGTTATATTCATGTTCTGTCATTTTATCATTGTAGGCCAGTTGTTTCAAATAACTGAAATGATAACAGAAATTGAATAGAACTTTCAAGGAACCTGAAATTTAACTTTGAGATTTGATGAACTGTTCAAATTCTGTGAAACAATGACAGCAATCATGCGGTACATAATAAAAATACAATGTTAGAATAATGCAATGAAAGGCAGAGATGAGCGTTAATTAAATTGGACCGCCTCAGCGAAAACTGAAGCTTGAATTCCTTATTATCAAGTTCTATGAAAAATCGTTATCAGCAATATTCGGTCTGTGGCAATCAAAAAGATTTAATAATATGATTTGAATGTACAGTATTTTCTGTTCATTTGTAATCACACGAATAACATGTATTTATTATCAAACCATGAGGCTGAACCAGTAGAGTCCCTGAAAACCTTCTTTTAAAACCTAGTTCCTTCAGCAAGGATCTTCTAGTAAGGAGAAGTAAAAAAAATATTATTTTTCCCTTTTATATTTATTTAATACATGTTCAGCAGAAGGTTTAGACTTAGCAGCCTACTTAAAAAGGATGTTATTCCTTACGTTCTGTACATCCTTTTATTTATTTTCCTTTGTGTCAACTTGATTAAGAGCAGCATGGAAAAGCTTCGCGTGCAGTATAAAAACGCCTACCGTATGATATTTGGCTTTCAACATGCTGACGGAGGGACGAGTTCTTGGCTCTACAGCCCTCACAAGAACCCGGTGGCAGGATTAAGGGACAGGATACACAACTCCGTAAAAGTCCTCACCATGGAATCCCGCCAAAGTTCAGATCCCAGCATCGAAGAACACTAGACAACATTATTGGCCCCATCAATCTCGAATAATGCTACAGACAATTACCTTTTTTTGTTCTTCCATATTTATAATTTTAAATACATATCTATTTGAATTTTTAATTCGTTTTCTTGATCGAATGAATAAATGCATTAATAGATGAAATGGCGTCTTGAAAGTAGAAATTAACCCATATCCCGACATCCAATTGAGCTGAAACTTGGCAGATAGACTCGTTGTCGATGACAATGATCACTCATGTACATTATATTTAAAAATTTACATCAGTTAATTTACAAAAAAAATCTTTGTCCTATCCAATTGCGATTTGGCTCAGTTGTTAGCGGTGTTCACTCTAGTCCCTGGGGAAGAAAGTTCAATCCTCTGTCAAACCAAAAAAAATAAATTGAAATTGGCTACTAGCCGGCTCAAGAGATTGTGCAACTAGGTCGAATGTTGAAAAAAATATATACTTTATCAAGAACCAAGCACCACTCCTGAGTGACCGTTGGGCCCGAGCTCACTCAAGACCACGCCCTGCATAATAATGGATTACTGATTTATGTTGTCATTAATTTTTTTTATTTTTTCTATTTATGTTCTTGTTTCTCTACTGTGTAAATATATAAATATGTATAACTATATGGGACATGTGGGATTGCACTATCCTCCCCACATCCTGGAATAAAGAATTATTATTGTTATTTAATTAAAAAAAACTTTGTTTTTCACGGGTTGATTTTGTACTCTGCTTGCACTTTCTCATCTGTAATTTTATATTTTATTTTGAAGAGTTTTATTTCGTGTGTATATTTGATACTTGATTCGTATTTACATGAACTCTGTTTACGAAATAATAACTATTTTGAGATTGCTAACCATTTAACAGAGACAGGCCATAGCTTCATCAAAGAAAAAACTTTCAAATATAAATACATACTTTAATATGTGCGCTTTGGAAACTTTAGAAATAAACAAAACAATTACATGATTTTATTTTTCTTTATTCATTGTTTTGATGGTAACATAATTTGTGGATTTTTCGACCGCGATGCTAGGCACATGTTTGCGTTGACAAAATGATAGCACCCTTTAAATCACCATTATTGACAATGTTTCCCTGTTTTGTTGACTCCTCCCACCGTTCTCCCCCTCCACCAAAATCACTCCTTCCACTACCCCTACCTATTATGACCTAATCATTTCTGTACTTGTATTAAAAAATTTAACTTAGTTTTAAGATTGCTAGTGAATGACATGGATGTATCGAAACCGGTAGCAGATAAATACAAATTATCTAACAATTGTACATACGAAATAAAACTTTTCAAACAAGATGTCTAGAAATTGTTACATGGTTAATGCCCAAGAAATACAAAAAAAAAATATTTTGTGGGTTGTATGGTATCGCACTAAACTCACTATTTCAGAATAAAATAAGTTATTATTATTAAGATATATATTTTTTTTTCTTAAAAGGTTACGAATAACCCAATAATGTTTGAAAATCTTCTACTACCACCACAAAAAGCCGAAAATGTTGCTTGTATTGTGATGGAGGACTTAGTCAGCCGAGGACCCAAACGCGATGCCCACTCAACCACTGACCGATCATAGATTTCATAAAAAGTTGTCAAAATTATAATAATTATAGTAATTTATTAAAAATAAAATTACATAAATGCAGTTAATACGTGAGAATTTTCGAATGAATCGAATTTTTAAATAAATTTGAAATTTATTATAGAATATCACATTTTATGAAATTGTTCCAAGCCCTGCATGCACATCGATAGTCGCACAGTTTCAAAAGGCATACACAGACACACACAGAGTCCGCTGGTAGAGGTGGCTGTAAGCAGTAGGAGTAGGTACCTCTGGCACTGCCTTCCACTTCGTGGAGCGCCTATAGTGGCGTTACTCGTGTAACGGCCGTGGGCGGTGCTAACCTTACGGTTTACGGTTTATTTCATTTTCGTTACGACATTTCTCTCGGGGGTACCGTTACATCGCAAAGTGTTCGCGCACACAACGACTAGGAAATATGCAGATCATGTGTCGGTTTTTTATTTATGTTTCTACTGGACGGAACGGTGGTTGGCCATATAATAAAAAGGCTTCGTGAACTTTAAAACTACGTGGCAACTAGAAAGCATTTCTGAAATTAAGGGGGTATTCCAGTCTAGAAGCATGAATTATAGGTGTTTTTTCAGGTGCAACAAAAAAAACAATAATATTATTACCAACTATTATTTCATCAAATATTTATTAAACATTAAAGAATCCATCGAAAAAAGAGTCGAACTAAAGGATTAAAAATTCTAAAAGTTACAGGGTGTTGAAGTGGGGGGTCTCAAAAAAATGGCGCGCCGTTGTTGACACGATTGCAACCCTCCCAGTAATCTAAAAAAAAAAATATTCTTAATCCAAGCAAATGCGGCTATAACTAAGGCCCGAACTAAGGAAAAGTAAAAAAAAAAATTCGCAAAATGGCGGCTGTCTCAAACAAGGGAGACGTTTTTTTACCAGTTTTTTTGATTTTCCAAATTTTTTAAAAATAGTCAAAATTGAAATTTTGTTATAGTTCTAGTTTCCGCTATAGAAGCATGCATAGAGAAGGCTCACAACAAATTTCGAGCAAATTGGTTTAGTAGAACTTGAGATATCGTGTCAACCGTATCGAAAAAAGTGGTTTGGAGAAAAATGGGTTTAAAATTTTATTCTTTTTAGATTTTGGTTAGATTCCGTCTAAACCGCGATATTAAAATGGTTATAACTTTTAAAATAATGCGAATTTCGAAAAATCATTTAAAGGAGATATTTTTGAATATTTACACTTAGGAAATATGAAGAAGAAAATTTTTTTTTTTTCTCTACTAGAATACTGCCTTAAGAGCTGTTACACAAGGAGATGTACTATTTGTCCCCGAAATCGTATTCAAGAATATCCAATAGCAAGATTTATTTTTTGTTTTGAATTGAAAATGGCTGATAAAACTCCGTGTGCCGGTGATATTCTGCTAATAAAAAAATTGCCTTACTCTTCAACAAACGTAATAATTTTTGTTTCAAAATAAGTGATACTGGTAAAAATCAGCCTCAGGACAAGTCGGTATCTGCGGCACTAAACGCCTCGCAGGACCGTGAGGATATTGGAAGCCTGACTAGTTATTAGAGTGGATCCTCAGCAATGGGGCAACAACACAAGAAACTGAAACTGGGTTTAATTATCATATTTAGGAGTAAGGCTCTAATTCAGCCATTATGATGTATTCTAGCGAGGACAGGTAACGATCCGATGCGGTTAAAAAATATATTTTAAATTGGTTTTTTTTCAATTCTAATATTGATTGTTGAATTACCACTTATAATTGATCAGTTGTATGGCTTCCGTGGACAAGGGATGAGGCTCTCTTCTACCAATATGTAGTTCGCGGGTTTGTATTATTTCACAATATATTATTTTAAAATAAATGGCAAATTTACGGCACGTTCTAAAGTGGAAGTTACTCTCACCATTCAGAATTGAAGCGTTGCTTGGATGCCTTTAGCCGTGTTTGGTGACCAGATCTGAATAGCCAGGTACTTTTCCACTTTATTATTCCCATCTTTTTACTCTCTCCATTGCCTCCATTCTCACAACACATCCCAATGAGGATGCCACAGTCTCATTTGCTCCTGATGGTGGGTAGCAGTTTGACTCTTGCGCGGTATTCACGTAAAAAAAAACATTTATTGAAAAATGCATGAAATATTAAATTTCATCCTAGATAACTAACTACTTGAAAAAGAAATGCTGCGACATTATTTTTTTTAAATCACTTTGGGGCTGATCAATTTTCAATAAATAATGAATTTCAACATGTCCAGATAACATTAATTTTTTTTGTAATGCACAAATCCTGACCACCCTGTCTATGAATCTAGGCGCTATTATAAGTAAACAACGTAATTGTATGGCAGCAAAACTTTCTTACGGCCCGAGCAGCCTACATTCTCCGGCCCGGCCGCTGCGGCCAGGTTCATCGAACTCCCGACCAGATCATAGAGAGGCGACATGACTATATCTCTGCCAACTCCACCACACTCTACTCTAATCGAGTCACTCCATCAAACAAACAAACAGACTATACTCTGCGCAATTTGCGTATTGCTAACAATTGAAAAATAACGCTTTAGGGACTTGAAATTGGGGAGTATTGGCATTTTTTATACGTCGCTTAAATGTTTTTCTGAACTTCTGTGGCATGAAATTTTGCGCCCGCTCCATCTAACTCCAGCCACTCAAGTCCATCAAACACGCAAACAGACTAAATTATGTTGTTACCAATAGTTAAAACCGTACTATTTTAAGATTGGTAGTCAAGATTTGGCTACATTTAGTCATTTTTAATGAGTTATTTGTATATATAAAATTAAAAAAATAAATAAAAAAAAAATTCTCCCCTTTTATTGATATTTTATCTCCTCTTCTATTGGGTCAAATGTGGAGTGGAGTATTATTAAATATTTGCACTTAAACTGACGGGTCACTTTTACCTACAATAATTATCACATTACATTCACGTTTCCACTTTATTTTTATTTTTGTATAATATAATAAGTTACAATAATAATAACGTTATATTTGTGAAGCGCAGTTTTGTGTCATTTCACTTCAAGGGCGCTTAGCTATAATACATTTATAAATAATCCTACAGTGCTCCTTACGAGTCCATTACAAAATAAGTTAAAACTAATACTTGGCTAACTTTGCCACATTTTTTGACATGTCGGCATTTACAAATACATAAAATAATTCACCTTAAAAAAATAAATAAATAAAGTTTTTTCACATATTTGCAGATGTCGCTGGATGTGAAAGGTATCTAACATAATGTCACACATTACCTATATACGGGTATCTGATAATTATTTAACATTAAAACTACACCTAAGATTTAATTTTTGACTGTTGTTTGCATATAAAAATTATAATTATAAAAATTATCGAATTATAGAAAAGTTCTAGCAGCAATAAAGTTTTTGATTTCATATTTCAATAATTGTAATACCCATACCTATCTCCTTTAGATGTTTTAGTTTTCAAAGTTAAAATGAGACAGAAAGAAAATAAATATCTAGTTTTAGTTTAGGATTGGTGTTTTCAATTATGTCAATTATTTATTATTCATATGTTGTAGAGTATCCAAGCAAAAGCTTTAATTATGGAATTAAGTCGGTGGGTAGTATCTTCGATATCAAATGGTGTGCATATTTTTTTTTTTTTTAATAATTTAATGAATAAAACTTCAATAATATGTAATATATAATCATTGAAAACATCAATATTCTGCATAAGTCTGCTTTGTCCACGTCTTACTATTGAAATATTTAAAAAAATATTTTTTCAAATAAATAAAATATTTTAAAATGTTCATTTCGCAATGCACGATAGACACAGACTCGTGTGTCTAAATTTTTACAAATTGTGGTAATGAACCAAAATAATTTCGTGGGCTAGTTATATTTGAGGAGTGATTCTCGCGAGCACTAAAATTTATTTAATTATATTGGAATATTTTTGTGCAATCATAGCCACGCATAGTAAATGTGCAGGTGTATCGGGATTGCTCGCGAAAGACTGCAATCTTGAAGAAATTACAACAGAAGTGCATTACTGGTAATCTGGTCAAAAAGCTTCCTCGTGTTGTCTTGATGATTTCTCGTGTGAAATACAAGTTATACGTTTTCTACTTGGAGCCTCGCTTCGGAAGGAGACACAAGACATTTCTGCAATATTGTAGAATGTATGTCACTGCGATACTTTCCAAATACACTGTACTTGATTCAGACGACCACAGAGTTAAAGCATCATAAAACATCATCCCAAAGAGGGCTAAAAATACTAAGCAGCGTTTAGAGGTTAAAAGAACTAGGTTTTAGAAAAGATTGAAAAAATACAAGGGATTTTCAATTTGAAAAAAATTAATAAATTTAGGTATTATATATAAATTTAGACTTCATTTTTAAAATGTGTAATAAGACGTCACATTTATTTTGACAGTATTTATTTACTAAGTTAAAAAAAATAAATGATTCGTCCGTGTGACGACGAAGATTTCAAAACTTTAACAGAAAATCCTCAAAAGCTAAAATATTATTTTTAAATTGAATTGAAAGCATTAAACCGTAAGTACATACACTATCCAATCCATCGACTATTGCATTTTCTCGTTGAAAAAACATTTCCTTAAAATTGTTTGATGAGGTGCCATTAAAATGAGCATTTTGCCAATGTGCCTCCGCGGATATTACAAAATCGTGCCCATGACCGCAAGTTACCTCTGGCGGGCCGCGCGGCGTTTACTATACCACAGGTGGCAGGTAAAATGTGATTTTACTACATTTCCGCGGTAAAGGTTCCCCTATCTCTCAATTACATATTGCAAATGATAATGCATTGTGACAAAGTGCCTGGTTAGTTATCATTGCATGCAGAATTCGTTTGATTTACGATCGACTGCTCGAGATAGAAAAAACTGTGACATTTAAGTGGTGAAGATGAAAACATTGCCAGACACGATATAATATACTAATGAGGTGATTGAACGCGAATGCAGTATTGAAACAAACAACTATGAAACATTCTGATGTTTGCTATTTGCATTATACCGGCCTGTTTTGATATCCGCAAATTTTCAATGAATTACGATTGTTTAAGTTGCAATATGAATCTATTTTTTCAGTAACAATGCGGTTTGTTGAATGTTTTACTAACCAATAACTTCAAGGAAAAATAATTTTTAATTTAACGAAATTGCTTTATCTCTGAAAATATCGGTAATCTGGTTATTAACAAGCAATGTCAACTCGTCTAATAATAGTCTTCTAGAAATTATACTATAAGTTAGTTTATTGGTGTGAAGGATAAAATGTCTGTCTCGTGTAAAAATAATGCCAATCTAAACTTATTTTTTAAATGCGTAAATTTAAAAAAACTTCCAATTATTATTATAGGCGTATATAACATAGAAGATCGTAGATAACATGGAAGAAGAGAACGCAGTCCACACTCCATAAACGTTAAACCTGTGCAAGTTTAGGGTTGCCATCCGTCCCGAAATATCAGAATTGTCACCGTTATCGATCCCTCTGTCCCGAAAAAATCTAAAATGTCTCAACAAAACATACAATTTCCCGATTTAAACCCACATAGTGCTTATTAATCCAATGCATGCATGAAGAAAAAAAAATGAGTTCAATTAAATTTATGAAAAAAAATATAAGGTAGGCACGTGAACATTTTCTTCTTCCATGAATTTCAACAATACGTTAACAGGTAAACCTACAGGGATAAAAAACATCTCGTAAATTTTCAAATTTTATAAGCCAACACGCTGCCTTGCAATTTACGAATAAGTTTCAATTTTTTAATGTTTAATAAATCAGATGCATTTTTTATAAACATGGCGAAACACTTGCAGTAAACCTCAAATGTTTAATTAGACATCATTAAACTTGCAAATATCTTATTGTGCGAAGTCCGTCCTATACACCAGGTACAGAGGAATCACTGAGCGACACTCTGTGACAATAAGAATTCTGAATTCTGAAAAACGTGCTTTAGAAATAAAGGCATTATATTTTATTTTATTATTCTGTTAAGCTCGGCTGACTGTCATTATTCCTACTGAAAGGGAAAATTAAACCTTGCTGGTAAATCAGATTCTAAATTTTATTTTTGTCAGGAAGAACTTATTTTTAAGTTTACTGTGGCCGTTCGTCTTAACTTAATATTTTAGCCGTGTTCTAATATTTAAAAATGGATCAAAAGTTTTGTGGATAATTAGGCCAAGAAAGCACGGCTTAAAGATGAATGGTTGAAGAGGAAACATTTAATTCTTCTTTAAAGCGAAAACTTTACTGCGACGTGTTTTAAATAATGTTAAAAATACTCGAATCAAGAGCACTAGTATATAGTGGAAACCCGAAAATATCCCACTATTTTGGCGAAATTTGCATTTTTTTTTCAGAAAAGCGATATTATTTTTCAGACGTTAGGTGTGTAAACTTTTAAGGATTTTGCAGCAAAAAAGTGGAAGACGGTGTCTGTTATTTGGTTTTTTGGAAAAACAAAAAAATTAACGACCGTATGCGGCGTTTTTGACAAAGTAATAATACTTCTTCAAACACAGCAAACTTATTTTGTGGCACCAGTTTAATTCAAAATTAATAATTAACTTAGTTTTTACCACTTTTATTGTTTACAAAACCAACATGTTTCGTGAGCTAAGCTCACTTCTTCAGTTCTTTCTTTTTACAAAAAAAAAGCTTAGCTCACGAAACATGTTGGTTTTGTAAACAATAAAAGTGGTAAAAATTAAGTTTATTATTAATTTTGAAAGTAATAATAATGTTATGGCTGCTCTAGCTTGTCAAAATCACAGACATAGAAATAATAACAATAATAAAATAAAGTGTTACTTTATTTTTCCAAAATACCAGAAAATTGCGAGAAAAAAAGAAAATTCGTGCTCTCTGCCCAAAAAGAACGAGATTCATATTATTATTCGCATGAGTATGGGGTTTTTTTTGTTATTTATTTTTGGGGTGTTATGCCGTGTTTAGCTACCTCCTTCTTTAGCCATCTGCCCTGATGATGAACACTGTAACACTGTCCGAAACGTTGGCTAAAGAAGGAGATAGCGAACACGGCATAACACCCCATAAATAAATAACAAAAATACTTTTGGCCGTGAAAACCTATAAACATACCCAACAGTCTGGGTATTTTTTTGTTTGGTTACATAATGCAAGATAGATCTAAAAATTAAAATACTCCTAACTATTTATTTTTGTTATTAAGTAGATTATTTTGATCAAAAATAAGGAGAGTTGCTGTTTCATGTGGAAATGTTATAAAACGAACATTATGGATTTCATTTACGCTCTGATTTATATATAAATATGCCGAAAGTAAAAATATATTTTCTAGAATTTTGGTACCAATCTTGCAAGTCATGGCTGAACACTGTTCTCGATTTTTAGCACCTACCTACCTAATTATTTTTCAACTTTAAGGGAGTAGTTTATGCTTTCAATGTTATGCGTAGGTACAAGCTCTACAGCAAACTGGTTTAATTTAAATCATTATAATAATATTAATGAGAGGTACGATCATGATGAGGCCTTCAGCGGAAAATTATAACAGACTTAATAATATAATTATACACACGCGGATCAATTAAAATTGTAATTATAATCAATTATATTTCATCCACGTGTTTTATACTGATTCAGTTTACCTACGAATGTATTTTTTCTTATGTTAATGAATTACGTCGTGAAATACGATTGTCACAGTACATTAGGTTACGATATGAAAATGCTAGATGTGTTTTAGAAAAAAATATCTTAAGAGGAATATAAACGCTAGAAATATTTCGATTCTCATGCCTTCAAAATTTAAAATCTAGCGTCTTATTTGCACGAGGCAAGAAAGCGAAAAAGTGGTTTTTATTTATTTTGTGCCTAATTTTATAAGAATGAAAAAAGTTAGAACATACAAAATCTCAAAAATAGTCTTAGCCATAAAGGAGTATATTTTAAAAATTGTTTCTTATATAACTTCATAGTTAAGTCATTCAAAAACATTTTTTTTGTGGTTTGCGCTTATATTTTTTTGTTATGCAATTAATAATTTTATTGTAATTCCAATATATACAATTTATCAATTGCATATTATTTGATGTTCATTATGTAAACCGATTCGCCGCAAAGATGAATCTAAATAGTATCTAAATGGGATTTTACGTATAACTTCATCTTAAAAAGTCTTCACTGCATGTTGTTCGCTTTTATAAGCCTATCGGAAGATTCTCATTTTTTAAAATGGCGTCTTATGTCATCACGATTTTGACATTTTTGAAATAACCAAAAG
Organism: Glyphotaelius pellucidus; assembly: GCA_936435175.1. Taxonomy (NCBI): domain Eukaryota; kingdom Metazoa; phylum Arthropoda; class Insecta; order Trichoptera; family Limnephilidae; genus Glyphotaelius; species Glyphotaelius pellucidus. The sequence continues at coordinate 24,756,434 of OW386537.1, forward strand.
TTACATGTCGACAAACCATGGATCACTGTACGCTTCAATAATGCGGAATAATTGTGTTATAATAATTATTTTTATTTACAAAGTTACTTCCTTAAGAAATCAAGTGAGGACTTGCACCATCTTATATGTAGTTAGGATCACGTCAATGGTGGGAATAACAGAGTTGGATTGTGTAAGAAAATAATCCCATTTGATCTAAATATTGTTAAATATTATTTTCAAGAACTACAAAAAATGCCATTTATTTGGGCTGATCAGTGAATATTGTTAGGCTGAAAAATTTAGGCTGCAGATTAATGCAGGTACAGATTCATCACTTTAAAGTGGGTCCCTTTAAAGTGCTTTAATGGGGGTCCCTTTAGAGTGCTTTTAATTGCTTGTGGTGTACCTAATGAATCAAAAAATAATTTTATTAAACACTTTCGTTTTTTGTTATGAAGCTGAAGAATAAAACAAATATAAATAAAAAAATAAAGTTGTCCAATTTAATCAAGAGTCTAAATTTAAATGAAATTGAAAAATTTCGCTTCGCATTCCGCATTCTTTGGACATTTGGTGGGTAATTGGGAATTGGGACGGGTATTTCAATTTGGGAGGTAGGTACGGGGACCGCCGGCCCGAGAACTATTTATTGGATAATCAACACCTATGCCCGAGTGATTCGCTACGTTTGATGACTAAGCAGAGGTGCCCGGGTTCACAAGGTGAGGTTTGTCCTGGTCTCGGCGGCAAATGTGTCTGTCCACCAGCTGCGTGGCGGGCCGGATCGGGAGAAACTGGTTGAGGGAGACCTTGTGACCTTTCAAGCAGAATTCTTTTGGAACATCGCCTTGAACCGTAGTGGGAGGGATGGATTCTTACGTCCGTCACTCCTGGACCACTGAACCCCAGGTTCCTACCCACCCTTCATACCTTATCCTGCTCAGAACTTCCTCTTCTTCCTTTCCTTTAAAATTCCCACCACATAGCATCCCCAAAGATGACACAGGCCCTGAGGGAAAATATTTTCCTCAAGGCATCCTATTTGGAGGTATTGTAAAAAAAAAAGTTCGAAAAACTTTTTTTGAACTTTCGATGCCATCGATGTGCGCCAATACATTCAAACGTGTCCTCTTTAAAATGATTTGACTACACACGATCGGCCCACGTGAACAGGAGACCCCTCAGGATGTCTGTGTAGGCCAATGAGTATTTGATGCCTCACCGCGTGGGGGCCCAAAGGGAAGTGACCCAGAGGCAGACCCAGAAAGAGTTGGTCTGTTTGCTTGAAAGATTGGACCAACATGAGAAGACCCGAGGGAGTACTGGAGAAGAAAGGATAAGAACTAATCCCATCTGGAGATTCAACACGATTATGATGACGATTGCTGAATATAGTGCAATTTTACTAAGCTACTAAGCTAAGCGTTGATATAAAATTAAAGAAAAATAATTTAATTTGTTTTTTATTTTATACCAGCTGGTACCCTTGCGTTGCAATGCCATTCAAAGAAATAAATTTTCTTCATGCATGTCCTTTCCCACACGTCCCCGTTCCCTCCTGCGTCCCGTTCCCCTTCCGCATTCTCCTTCCATCTTCCTCTGCTCTCGTCACCCCTCCCTCGAACCCCACCTCCTTCGTTATCGCCTCCCTCCTGCCTTCCCTCCCTGTCGCTAAAATATATGAAACATACACATTTTCATTTACACAAATTTCATAACGCCAGAGCTTAACATTATATATAGACTAACCTTCGCGGGCATACGCACAACAAATTACCAAAGTTTCATTGCAATCAAAATTGATTTTTATATATAAGAAAGATGTACATACAAAAAATAGCGAGTAGCTTGTTTCTTGTTCTCGGATAGAGACGTATTTACTGTCAGAGTGGAAGATACTCTCAGTATCGCCCTGGTGTAAGACCATCGTTCAGAATTGAAACGTTGCTTGAAATGGCTTTAGCCGTTACCAGATCTGAATAGCCAGGTACATCCCACCTTCCTCTTCCCCATCTTCTTCCCCTCCCCACTACTTTCAGCCTCACAACATACCCCAATTGGGGATGCCATAGTCTCACTGGCTCCAGACGGGAGCAGTTGGGACTCTTGTGCGGTATTCATATAAAAAAAATATTTACAAAAATATTTTTAAATTTGTATGTATATGTAAATGCATGTATGTGTGTGCATGTAAATGCATGTACGCGTGCAAATATATAGTGAGAGTGTATGTGTATGTGCACGTATTTACAAATGTATGCATGCATGCACACACATAAAACTATAATAAAGAATTGTGTAATTGAATATGATCTAATAATTATGCATGATTTTCTTTTCTATTTTTTTACTTTTTATTATTAATTTTCCAATTCTCATTACAAACTTCCTAATATAATTGTTCGATTTTCAACATGTTTATATATTTAATTCATATGTTTACACTAGACTTCACAAAGCAGCCATATTCCATTGGACAGCATGAAACAGGCAGCCGCCTTTCCTTTCGTTTTAATGTTTTATCATGTATTTTATTAGTAAATAAATATGTATGTCGAAGTAAGACTGTAATGGTCTCCATGTATTATGCATACAAAGAGAGTAAATTTTTCACACACATAATATTTCCATAAACTTCATTAAAATACGTCAAATTGGATATCTCTGGGGTGTTGCTCAGTAATAAAACTGGCAGATACCTAAATAAAATTCATTGAAAAAATATATTTTCATGGTACAAATATTTTATAAGATAAGCCAATTAATACTAAAGTTAACTCAAAAATAATTTTTAAACATCTTTTGACCAAATGGATTCCAAAAAATATTTTTTATTCGATAGTCTTTTGTGTTTTTGTGTTCGGCGGAATTTAAGAAAAATCATCAATTAAATGTTTTTTTTTAATTCTCGCTTTCTCAAGACTGGGGAATAATATTATCATCTTACACAAAAATATTTCGAGGTTAATAAGTTTCCCGACGCTTTTATTAAAGCGAAGTTCAATATATTGATTGTTTACGTATTTCAATTGTAGTGATATATTTAGAATTGTTGAAAGTTATTATCAGATTTCGCAAGAAACCAGCCTTATGCACGCTCGCTGTTGCATAATGTAACTTTATTGTGTCAGAATATTTCAAGCACACAAAGCATTTCGCGGCGAAGTTCAGGGGACATGACTCAATAACAACAATGGCCAAACTCTACGCCTTACTGTTCGTTATATAACTGTTAAAGGAATTACGATTGTCTCACGGTATTAAACGCCTTCACAGTCATTTTCCTTAAGGTCAGCCTTTAAACCGGTAATAAATAATATCACCAGAGTCAAAAGGTGATTTAAAATCGATAATGCAACAAAACTTTCACATATTAAGAGGTTAATACTTTCTGCTCAGTGGCTTAAAGCTGGCAAAAGATTTTGTTGAATTGTAGAGCAATCCTTTGTTTTATGTGTTATCTGACCACAAAGCAATGAGTAACTTGCATGCATTTTAATTGGCTTTCAAAAAATCATGTAGGTATGTATATAGATTTTTCTATTGAAAATATAGAAATGCTGAAAAAAATAATGTAAATAGGTAATTTTTTCAATGCAATAAATTAAACAATGTTTCTGTTTAGCTTCTGACATCTCTATATGAAATATAAATGATGTGTAAAAAATTTTTAAACATAGCTAAATGGGCCGGTTATTAAAATTTTATGTTTGTGATTTGTAACCCCTAAGGTCTTAGGCATATTTTCTCAGAAGGTCAAAATATTTTCGCTTTACAATAAAATTCAAATAAATGGAATATTTCTGAAATATGAAATCCCCGAACATTGAAAACTATTTTTGAAACTAAAATTATTGATATCGAAAAAAATAAAAACACGCATATTTTATTCGACATTTTTGCTGGCAGTTCTTGAGTGTTGACCTCCAAGATACTTTTAAACATATATGTATGGCTGTTCAAACGTCAATGAAAAATGCTTCGTTTGGCAAGAATTATTATTTTTTTTTTAAATTCGTTTCTGAAAATACGATTAAACCAAATCAACATGCAAGTGGTTCATCCAACACCCACTCCACTATATATTTCTCTTTCCATTGGTTTAGTTAGTAGGCACCCTATGCTTTTAGTACCAAGACGCTAAGTAGGTATGGTTCTGGAGGTATACTGAATAACGGGCATGGGTGAACTGAACATGACTCATAATCGATGTATCAACGATCGAGTTACGGCGAAAAGGTGACTTAAACATTAAAACTAGGTTAACTGGTTCTTCCTTGGAACTGTTCTATACGATCACGTGCCTATTTTATGGAACCGAGTGGAGAAAAATGAATGTGATGCAGGGAAAGGAAAACTGGGAATAATAAAATTACATTTCAAATCATATTTTAAGCTAAAAAATAAACTCAAGAATCATTTTTAAAAGTTATTGGTCGAATATTTCTCAATAAAACAATTTTGCTACTCATATTTTTCTTTCATTACACTCTCCTACCGGAGGTTAGCTACCATCGTGATAATATTCAGCGTGCAGACTGCAGCCCAGATCGACTCATGACACTGCCCCCATGATGAGGGCCTCAAGCCAGTGGTAAGTCTCCGAGCCTTGAGATACGGCGAGTCTAGATCATTCTTACCTAGATTTTCGGTTGGTTCTTATACTAATATTATTGTCTCGGATCATTACGTGATTAAGATATTCAACATTTTGCACCTGGGGGATAACAGTGACACAAGTCAAAAAAATGCATTTTTGGGTTAAGAATGCAGAAATGTTTCTGGATATCTACTCTATCTTCGATAAAAAAGGCACAATTTAAAAAAATGTTATTGTGGCCTTAAAAGCGAATCTGCCGTTGTTATATAATAATGTTTTACTTGAATTCACTTCGAACACTTTTATAATATTAAACCTGATAAATATTAATATACTGCTTTTCAACTTTTGTGAAATAATGTATTTTTATTGGTTAAAAAACTGATTCAATGCACTCAAACGAAATATTCAAACTGCTCTCCTGAAAAAAGTAGTTTTTTGAGTTGTGCCATTGTTATCCCCTGGGTGCGATTGACGAAAGAAAAATTAGTCTTTATGCAAATTGTGTCCAAAAATCGTCTTTTCTTCTGTAAATTTTTGTTGTTTCTAACGAAATATTTTGAAAATCTCTACAAAAATAGAGTCGTTCCTCCCACCGCCAAATCCTTATCTCTAATCATCATTATTACTATAGCCACCCTAGCAAGTCCGCTGCCAATTATTTTTGTTCACAATCCTACGCATTCACTAAAAGATCAAACCAATTGGTAGATCTATAAACTCTATAACCGTAATTTCACACCATTTCTCAATGGTGGCATAAAAATGTTTATCAAAAGGTTTATTGCATTTCGTTCATCTAAAAAATGTCGCATGCCTTGTTAATATTTTTTTTCTCGATACCTGTATTTTGCTTACAGATGGCCGTCCGCTCTAGGGGATTCAGGATGGCGCAATTCCTTTCTTAAAGGGTTGATTTCAATGCATATCTCAAACAAATATCGAGAAGGAGGATAATATTTTTTTACTCGGTGTCTTCATTTTAGTTGCAGATGGCCGTCTTGTGGTGGGTTGGGGATCGCGGAAGGAGGTGGTAGATTGGCACGCCGCTATGACGTGGAGCGCCCGCAACAAGGCGGTAGTAAATACAAGCGAGTTGCACAAGAAAAGTGTTACGAAACTGTGGCAATGAACTCGGCTGAACCTGGGCCGCGACGGGCAGGGGCCGCTGGGGCAGGGCTGCCAAAACACTACTAGTATTGCAAATTTTACTAGCTATATTTTTCATTTATTGAAGGCCTCCGTGGTCCAGGGGTGAGGCTCTCGACTAGCAATCCGAAGGTCGCGGGTTCAAATCCTGGGTGCGCAAATAATTTTTACTTCATTAATTTATGTTAATTATACAATTAATTAAAAATAGTATTTATTACATTTAAGTAAGCATATTTAAATAAATGTATCTTTTTATTATTATTATTAGAAAACTAATAAGGAAATCGAGCATATTATTATTTTTTTTCTTATTTAATTAAATAATAACCAAATAAAAATGTAAAATAATTTTAAAGATACTTAGATTTTTCACATTTAGTCACATTTTCCTAAAAATGCAAAGTTCTTTTTTTATTTATTAAAAATTACTGACGCACATTATTCTAGCATTCGGTTTACCTACCTACTTATTAGAGATATTAATGGGATTTTCAGGTGTTTTTTTTCTACGATCTTCCTTCCCAGTTGCCCATAATAATAAGACACAAGAATAGTATTTTAATTAAGAGCAAGGGCGTATAGCAAAGGGGTTTGGTTTGGTTTGAAGGATCAAACCTTCCCATCAGCCTTAGTATTGCGTAGGAAAAAAGATAATAGAACAATATTAAACAATATTATTTGCACTATCTCTTTTATCAATGTTACGTAAATAATAAGTTTTGGTTAATAAAGGTCCAAAAAAACTTTCTTATAAATTTTAGAACCCCCCCCCCCCCCCCCCCTCCTCCCCCACCCCTAAAATCGACCCTCCCCATGTGAATGCTAAAGCTACGCCATTGATTGAGAGTAAAGGAGACCCTCAGAACAGAACAGTTGTACATTGCTTCTTTATCTGTACATAGTATGTGTGACAATTTTTTCACGATGAACGTATTTTAATATATTTTATGGTTTTTAAAGTTTTTTATCAATAATTTTGCTGCCTTATTAGAAATCTAAATCTATAAAATAAACTACATACATTATATTAGCAACTACTTCACTGCTCGGCTAGTGCCATTGACTAGAACTGAATACTTAACATAGAGCTATTTTAACAGACGAATAGGTTCTCAATGTTGATCTCTTATCGCTATGAGTATTTTTCAACATGAATATAGTTTCAAATTCACCATATTTGAAGTTTTTCTAATTTTGCGAATCTAAGTAAAATAAAGCACTTGCCTAATTTGAATCTGCAATCTCTGCGTCAGGATCCTTACCATTCTGGCAAATGTCTGCAAATACAAAATAAAGCATGTAATTTTAAATATTCAACTTTTTTAAAGTCAGTATGGAAAATAAACCATGCTTTTGTTTGAACATCTTCTACTGCCTTAAACCAGCATGGCTGTATTAGAAAATATTATGCCTGTACACTACAAGAATTTATTACGAATTTTTAAAATACTTAGCGCCTTAAAGTAGTGCCATTACAAACGTTTTTATTGCAAAGTTTTTGCAGTCATTTTATCCCTATCCAGTACGATTACCTCCAAAGGTTCGCGGTTTATACAAAGTAGGTAAGAAGAAAATAGATGTATTGTAGATATAAAGAAATGGTTGAATTTAATCATCTACGATAGGAGAAAAACGGTGGCAGGCAGCGCGACTGCCTTTCACAATTACCAAGAATAAACGACTCTTCCCGGGACAAATAGGAAATTGCATTTCACTGTTTGCTTCGGTGGATACTAGGTACTGTCTACCAGTGTAACACAAGAACTAGATAAACTTGTCATTCTGATAATATATAATTCGCTTAGCCAGTCACACTTAAAGGTTTTAATCACGTTGTTACTTTTAATATCGGTAAAATGTTAACTATTAATCAATAACATTAAAATATTAATCCGTGTAGATTAAGGGTCTCAGTTTCTGAATTGGTGGTTTCAGTCTCTAAACAGGGCTGTCGAAAAAAATACAAAAATTAATTGGTTTCCGAAAGAGCGGCTCATCCCACTATGAATTTGGGGGCTGATGAAAAAATACTAATCAAAACTTGGACACAATATTAAATCAATGCTGGAATCTTGGCAAAACTCTTCAAATCATCATTATCCATGATTCATAAACATTATCGATCCGGTATGTTTTTAGGTTTTCACGGCCAAAAAGTATTTTTTGGCCGTGAAAAATTATATATATATATTAATATTTCGGCTAAAGAAGGTGGTAGCGAAACACGGCATAACACCCCAAAAACAATAACAAAAAAAAAAAAAAAAAATTATTGATCCATTTATTTTTAATCATCATTAAAAATAGGTACAAATAGATAATGATGTTTTAATAATTTAACTACAAATTTGAAAGTTTAAAACTAGGTTTAATAATTTTTGTAGCACTTTCTTTATGTGTGTTATTCGATAGCTTTGTATACCTATTGTTACATGTTTTTATAAACTATGTCGTTATTTTTAATTATTATTTACTAAGCCAGTAAAAAAATAATCTTGTAACGAGGTGCATTAATTCGTGTTTCTTCTTATTATTTCCACACATAATTTTGAAACAAACAATTTACATATCATAAAAACTAATAATAAAAACAATTAAAAATAACCCTATTCATATTCGTCAGAACTTTTATTCAAACAATTTAAGTTCAGAAAATTAAGTGCCTTATACTTCTACCATCAACATTACAAATTTATAAATATAATATTAAAAATAAAGTTGCACCCTTTAAAAATAACAAATCTTAGACAAACGTCAATACTTCCTACCCCAAAATGTTAAAAAAAACAATAGATCAGTTAAATCATAAATATGTCGGAGTTAATTTTTTTAATTCATTTTCAGAAAAAATTAGAAACATGGATACTAATATAAAAGAATTTAAAACTCACCTTAAAAATTGTACTGAAAACTTGAACTGAATCATGTCAAATAAAACCAACATAATAATAGCCTCCCATACATACAAGCTCTGCTTATTTATGGAGGTACATCAAATACATCTATTATGTAATTAATTACTGTATAAAATTTATTTGTGATTTATATATCTTTTTGTGACTAATAAAAAAAATATTGCTGATTTTAAGGCTGTAGAACAAATTGCGCTAAAACTGGTACCCCTATATATTTACAACCTTATTTTTGTTTTTAAAAAATCACCATTCACTTTATGTCAAACCACACTTTCAGGTAGAGAGAAGGGTCTCAAATTATGCGAGAATGCAAAAGAAAGGAAATGGCTTCAGGAATGCAGTAACACCCTTACCTCTGTTTCTGAAACATCCATCCATTTGATGAAATGGTACATTTACGTAAGGTCTTATTTTTGTGTGAAAAGTACTCAGATATAATTTTTTTTTGTATCTTACCTATTTTTTAGATCGTCATATTTTCATATCTTCATTTTTTTCAAGATTTTCTTATAATTGAATTTCTTTTGGTAAATTGCCAAAAATCTTCATTGCTCCGTAAATCAACGACTTTTGACATTGGGTTTCTTTTCTAAAGGGTGGTCTAATTCAATATCATTTTCTTGTCTCATGTGCTTCCGGTGCAGGTCTTCAATTATTCGATTCAATAGTTATGTCGAAAACATGAATATTATTAAATTTTTACATTACAAAATATATACTATGCGCAGATATTTTTTTTTAATTTGAGGATTGTATTAGGACATATGTATATGAACAATATACCATTTAAAATATATATATATAAATACATATATATATAAAAACAAAACAAATTTAACTCTAAAACCTCAATTTGTGATATTTTGAGAAAAAATCAAGAATAACTTACTTTCTGGTACTTACTAAAAAACAAAAAAGCGTGGAGGTTTGAGAAAGCCTCAGTTGGTAACATCCCTTATAGGAAACGTTGGTTTACCCGTCGTTTAATTTGTTTACACTATAAACGAGATTAAATGGTTTACGATGAGGGTGTATTGCAGCACTCTAATTGTCCAGTATGATTGGTGAGTGTTTATAAGAATTGTGTAATTACAATTCAGTGTTAATGAGTTAGTATGATCATTATTGAGCTGTAAAGTGGACCGGAGTGAGGGTTAAAAAAATGTCGTGTTATATGGACAGAGTTCTGAAGTTTTTTAAGACATATTTAAATGCAATTAATATGATGTTAGATTGAGATTGAGCTAAATGAGATTGTCTCCTACAGTAAAAATAATCTTATTTACAAACAAGTATCATTAATTAGAGCACGCCGGGATCAGATCTTTTGAAGTTTTTGTAAAATACCTAAGAGTACAGAAGATATTATATAGTACAAAATGTTGATATGTTTGATAAATCTCACGGTTCACGGGTCACGGTTCGTAAAATGTCATTCGAATTGCGAATTGTACTGAATTGTATCTCGTGACGTCACGGGTAGTTTGAAAGGTTTTATGAAAGCTCTAACTTCGTAATTTTTAGATAACGTAAAACTAATTTTACTGTGGCTAACGTAAAACTAATTTTACAAAATAAAAATAAGAATTAGGATAAAAACTCATTTTATTTTTAAATGATTCCAAATCATCTCCAAAGAAAATTTTAAAGAAAAAATTTTTTTTTCCAGAGTGGGAACAAAACTCTTTCAGCGTTATTGAAAAAAAATTGTGAACAATTCGAACTCACCTTGCTTACAGCGTCCTTGTTAAATCGCATAGAAGTGACATATTTAACTCGCTTTCGCTAGATACTCACACATTATTGACATTTTAAAAGTGCTCATGCCTTTTTAGGAATATGGTAAAGTGTTTAGGTACAGAAACCTAAAATATTTTTACCATAACTGATTAGCCCCAATTTAAATAATAAGTTGGATGCGTACTACAGACCCTATCATATTAAGCTACTCTATTGTTTTAAGGTTATTGGCAGTCAATCTACCAAACTTCTCCCAATACGAATAAGCGATAAAAACTCCTGCATACCAAGAACACTCTTCCATGAATGAAACCTAATCTTGAATTAATTCACAAAAATCTCATACATTCTACACTCATTCAATCTTCACACATCATACAAAAGATTTAACGCCGTCAAAGAATTGTTTCATGGGGAATACTGAATTGGTCACATTAAGTTTTGCATTTCAAGGGAAATTGATCCATAAGATTATTTGGCATATTGTCTACTTGGAAACTTATTAAATATCAGTATTTTGGTATGTCTCCAAATACTTCAATATGGTATCTTGTCTTTCGGTATGTTTCTGTCTACAGAGCAGTTAAATGGGTATAATTCTACGTAGTGATCTCCGCTGAAGTCTAGCCTCGGCATTGAGTTCCAAGCTTCCCTCCTGGGTTCTATCTGCAATCAGGTTTGCCGGCACCTCATCTCTCCTCTTCTTCTTATCACGGGTTTGTTGGTTGGTTGGCGAACTTTTGCCGCGGGAAGGAAAGTGACCGATAAGTGGACCGCGCCGGTCATCGTGCTAGATTTCTCGGCGGCCATGTTTGCTTATGCAATTAGGCGCGTCGCGTAGAGCCGTGCGGCGGAAGTACGAATGTGACGGGAAATACGTGGTGGAGAGGTGGTAGGAAGGTTATGGAAGGGGTTGGATGAGGAGGGAGGGGGTAGGAAGAGATTGGAGCTTGAAAGAAGTGGTAGGAAGATGAATGATTAACGAGATCATTAATATCAGCACGTAAAGCGGCGTCACGGTGAATTCCTGATGACTGCGTCCACGTTGGTATAATTGCGACTCACGATTCTGCGATGATTAAGAATTACTGTAACATCACCATATTTACACAGTGCCTATATTGAATGAATTTTTGGTTCAAAAAACGTCTGCTCTGTCATGACCACTACCTATTACGTATGCCAGCACAAAGTTTAGCATTTTATACAATTTCTTTTTAATATTCATCATTTGGATGCCTGGAAGGTAAAAGGCTGATGCTTCCTTACTTATAAAAATAATTTAAAAAAAAATAGTAGAACATAATAACTCTTGGACGTGTAGTGATCATGATTTTACTTCCACAAGTCTACTCTTTCATTAACTCTTCTCAAGTTGATGTGTAAGTGACTTATGAGAAATCCCGTCTTGAACAATTTTCTCACAATTCTTGTTTTTTTCTATTTACCCTGTACCATCATATAAAAAGAGATTTTTTTATATAAACTTTAAACTAAAAAAAACAATGGATTTTGGAGTCGGGGTTGGGATAAAGGATTGAGCGTTTACTTGACTGAGTGACCAGTGACGAGATGTGGAAAAAAAAAATTCGTTTTCGAAGAAAAAAAGAAGGGAAAAAACATCAAATGAATCACGGAGATCAAAATTTCTCTTATGTTTTTTACTCCATATAATGTCAGGAATCACTTGTCAAAGCAAGTCAAGTAGGTCCCTTAAAATCCTGTATACAGCACTGCCATCTTCACTAACAACGTTAATATAAATGTAATAAAAAATAAAGATTAAAGAAAGAAATTAAAACATTCCCAGGTAACAAAATAATTACAATAAGCGTACTTTTTTAATGTAAATACATGCACAGGAGTCCCAACTGCTCCCGGTTGCATGGAGGCAGTGAGCACATGGTATCCCCAATTTGGATATATTGTGAGGCTGAAGGTAGTGTAAAGGGAAATAAAATTGGTAGGAGGAAGGTGGAGAAGTTTCTGGCTGTTTACATCTGGTCACCAGACACTGCTTAAGTCATTTCAAGCATCGATTCAATTTTGAATGGTGTCTTACCAGGGCGATGCTGGAAGTTTCTTCCACCCTGGAACGTGTCGCAAATATACTTTATATTATTTTTAATTTTTAAATTGATTGATTTGAATCCGCAACCTTCGGATTGCATTTTTACCTCTTGCCTTACCCCTTGACCACGGAGGCCATTGGATGTGAGACTTAGCCAGCCGAGGAATTGAACCCAAGGCGCCTACAGTGTCACACGGGAACCCGGCGCAATAGTCTACTCAACCACCGACCGGTTTATCTATCACTGAACAATCTACCCATTGGCTGATGAATCTATCCTAAGCAGCTTTTGCTATATTTCGTGATTGAAATCGCCACCCAATTCTACCTGCTGATGGATAGATAGAAAATTTTAGTAGGTACCTAGAGTACGGTTAGTGTAGATATTGGTCTAATATTCTAATGGTGGGCAAACCATCTACCACCATCCGATATTTTTATTTCTTCTGTAGGAATTCTGCGCGGAAAAGTATAAATATGAACTTAAAATGAAGAAGCCAATGAATAATCCCTGATAGTTACATCGCATGTACAAAACCTACGGAAAATAATCATATTCCTTATCGAGAACGTAAGATAGCCTATCAATAATTTAACTCCATCTTGCTTAATGAATTTAAGAAAATATATGCTCATTTATTGAGATGATTCTGTCTAATGATCCACTATTTTAATACAAACTGGACACTAGAATCAACGTTCACCTAAGATAGCCGATCTGAAGCGCGGGTTAATTTGGGTGACGCTTCGGCCGGTTACAGTCTATATTGCTGCGAATAGGGCATTTACGAACCGACTACGTTTTTGGTTCGATCCTTTCCCATAATTCATAGCAAAGCTCGCGTTTATGCTCGCGAACGTTTGTGTAGCCTTAGAATGCGCATAGATCGGACGAATTAATTTTAATTTACATCCTTAAAAGAAAAGTTAGTTATATTGGTAACTCATATCTAAGCCATCAATCCAATAATAATAAATAAATTATTTAATAAAAATCAAGAATAGAAGCAGATTCTTACAAGCTATTATAATGAGTTAGCTTAATTCTAATTAAAAAATAGGAAAAAAATAGCCTCAACGGCGGGATACGAAAAAAAATTCATGACTGCGTTATTTGATTTTCCATAATACGTGTGTATGCAATATACGATCACTGAGTTAACAGGGAAATTGCTTAATTTTTAAATATCTTTGCCATAAAATTTTGCATATGTATAAGTTTCCCTCTCGCCTTTAGTTGAAACCGCTATATTTCAGTTGGATGAATTCGTTAATACCACTCTCGGCAGGAGGGTTCAACGACCTCCCAAAGTTCGCGCTCTCATTTGTTGGGTATCTCTGTACGAGTACGAGCCTGACCTCGGTCGGTCTAGAAATATGAAAAGTTCAAGACATTTCAGCAAAAGGCGCCATTAAACCGTACACTTCAAAAATAATCTCTGTGCTTCTACTAACCCTTTTGAAGTTTTAATTTTGCTGACTTTGAACTAAAAGACGAATATTTGAAGGCCAAGGTATTTGTTTATGAATTTTCAATACCTTACACAAGTATACTTCAATTTTGAAAGTGTACTTATCTACTATTAGAATTGAAATGGTAATTCTAAAATATTAGTCAAATTAACCGTTTTAAATATTTCAATTTAAGGATCAACAACTTAAAAAGCATTTTAATTAATTTTGAATCTCACTACAAAAAAAAATTAAATGGTTTTTAATATCCGAAGAACTAAAAATGTCTAAATTAATTAACTCTCTGAAAATTTTAAAACTGCCCTATTTATAAACATGTTATTCTGAACTTTTGATGCTGAAGGAAATATTATAATATTTTTCCTCTATTCCATTTATTGGTACCAAAGCAATACAGTTTGTGTTTTTACAACGTAATAGATTTTTTTCAAAATGGAAACACTGGAATAAGCATTTTTGTCTGCAAAAACGCAAAAATCTGAAGAAAAATTACAACAATCCACTCAAATTTAAGAGAAAAATAAAGTCGACTCATTTCGCAGTAGATATTCTATTTCATACGACGTCTTACAAGAATCTAGTAAGAACTGTTGGATTATTATTCACCGGTTGTTAATATTTCCTATCGCCAGATGTCTCTAGGAGTCATCTCATCGCCTAGGTAACTTTGGTTTATTGACCTAACAAATTCAGAATCTCAGTATTTTGTACGTAGCTGGTTCGTGAGACTGTATTTTGCTGTAATATATTTGAGCCATGGCTCATGATTTCAATGATTATGAACGTTTACCCATTACACTCATTCGTGCGCACGAATCTATTGAGATCTTGATAATACCTACGTTATGTGTTATTAAAAAAGATGTTTATGTTTGCATAAGATCAACTACTTGATGTTTGGAATGTTTTAGTAGAAGAAATGGGTTGTTTCTGATAAATGATATTAAGCTTATCAACGGACTAACCAACATATCATCTGATTGCGTCCTTGATCTGGAAAGAGTATGGCAATGGCGCCCATGAAATGAATTGACGATTTAAATAGATTAGCCTCTGAAAGCCTGGAAAAATTGGAGGAAGACCTATGCCCAAAAATGAACGCTAGAGAGCTCACAAAGAAGAAGAAAA
This sequence comes from Glyphotaelius pellucidus, assembly GCA_936435175.1. Lineage (NCBI taxonomy): Eukaryota > Metazoa > Arthropoda > Insecta > Trichoptera > Limnephilidae > Glyphotaelius > Glyphotaelius pellucidus. The sequence continues at coordinate 24,771,495 of OW386537.1, forward strand.
AATACTTTTAGTTAGGCATAGTACCAATGTGCCATAAACAGCATTTTTTATTAAAAAGGAACCGCCGGTGAATTTAATTCCCAAATACGTGAACAATATTTATTGAATATTCTTTTCAGACAAATTTGCTTTTCTTATTGTATAAATAGGAAAAATTCAACAATCTTCTTCAATCAACAAAAAAATGCGGTAAAAAGCATGTAACAAAATCTTATAGGAAACTAACAAAAAAATCAATCAAAATCATATTCAATGTTTTGTTATTCCTTTGTATATCCATCTTCAACTCAACTCATCTACGTATAATATATTTCACGCTTGACGTATATTAATCCCAAGTCGAACCCAGAACCTCTTGTCTAAGATAATATTGTTAATTCTAAAAATTTGAATTATGAAATTAGCAAATATGACGATTTGACAGAAGGTGGCAATGGTGGAATTGGTAAACGCACACATTCCGGTTAGACGAGATTCTCTGGGTTCGAGTGCCAGTTTCGACCATTATCTTTTTCTATTTTTTTCTGTGTCTTGTTCTCTTTCATATTTTCGTTTAGATTATTATTGTTATCGTCTTCTTCAATGATGGGAATAACCTCCAAAAGTTATAAAAATAGAGTTTTTCTTGAACATTTTATAGATCCTGAATGTGAACATGGACTATTTTCTATTCCTCCACCCCGATCAATATACCTTTGTTGCATAATTCGCCAAAGTTATGTGATAATGGAACAACCACGCGAGTAGGTACTGTAAGCTGTTTTAACTCCATTCTTTCCAAATAGTGCGTTTCTTGCAATAAACGATATTATTCTGCCTTGATTATTTTACGAGGAGCAGTAGAAAAATTCGAACTTGTCATTTTGTGCGAAGTATATTTTTTGAAAAGTGCCTACCTAATTTAATCATAGAGCCCTAAATTAACGCATCATTACTTTTGTGAATATTATTATAAAGCTACCTAATGATCCCTTATTATCTACATATACTACCCATTTATTTACTACCCAACGAGATCAAACGTGCAAGTCAATGTAAAAAGACCCAAACTAACATGCTCAAACTTCATCTTATTAATGACTATCTGAAATAATAATGTTGTGTATGTCCCCATCATATGTCCATTTAATACATACAGCTATATGTTTCATGTAATGCGTATCATTCCCGCAATGAGTTTATTAACTCCTGGGAGTACAATGCTTTATATAATTTACTATATTCTGTATTGTATACTTTTGATAAATAAATAAAATAAATAAATAAAATATAACTTTTGCAGTATTACACACCTAATAGTTTGCCGTGCCTTATGAAACTCCGCTTTGCTGCAAACAGTCGAAGCGCACAGGTTCAGGCAGGTTCAATGTCACACTTTCAGCACCTTCATTCACTCGCTGCTTTCCTTGGCCGATGAAGTAGGTACTGTTTCCACGCGATTCGAATACACTACTCTGTTCTAGAATCTTCTATCAGCTACATAGGTTGTGGGTAATGGGAAATATTGTTTAGTTATTAGGTATTGGAAGGCGAGCGTGTATTTACTTAGGCTTCAAAAGCAGGAACTGAAATAACCAACGTACAAACGCTTATAAGAACTAGGATATATAAAATACAGGATAAAGATGTTATTTTTTTTAAAATAAATTATTTGATTATGTGATTATTTTTATTTACTTTTTAACGCTCCTCCTTTTATCTACATTAATTACATTTTGCATTAAAGGTATTACTACAAAGTGACGCAAAAGTCATTACTCTATTGGATGATGCTCTCCTATTTGCAAATCATATCGCGACTTTGAAATTTTTGTGAAGGAAAAAGAAGAAGGAAATAATAAGTGTTGACAAACCATTGATCGCTATGCTCCTCAAAGAACGCGAAATAATTGTGTTATATTTCCAATTATTTACAAACAAAATTTCTGCCTTAGGAAATTGAGTGAGGATTTTACGCCACCTAGATTTGAGTATATAATAACTTTAATTATACGTCTCGTATTAAACAATTTAAATTAAATTATTGAAAATTCTCGTTTTTCGGGTCTCGCGCTTACCTTTGCGTTGATGTTTTTTGGTAGGTGATCAATTTAACACAAATTAGTGTGCTTGTCGTATTGAACATCTTATAAAAATATCTTTAATAAAAATCGTATGAAAGTAAAACTCTTGTATTTAAATGATTTCAACCGATTAATCCAATCTCCCGAGTGCGATCAAAGCTTGAGAGAAAATCGGTTAATCATTATTCATTATCATACCGAGCATTCCCACCGCTCGCCCAGAGCAATCATCTTAGAAATTTTGGTTGGCAGCCAAAAAAATGGGTTCACTTTTCAGTAGGTAGGTACAGCGGCGCAGCCTCCGACTGGTCGAGTGAGTTTAACATAACGGGGCTTTCTTGTTTGTTCTTTTTGTTGTCTTCACCACATCTGTTCATCTGTTGTCGGCTGGGCCTTCCCGAGGCACCCGACCAAACAAAACACCCAACCTTCCTCGTGTTATCCGTTTACGGCATGCATAGAATCGTATTATTGATCTTCGAGTTTTATTAAGAAAACAGATTTTGGTGAGCACTCGAGCTCAATACAGTTATTACTGAAATGAAAATTATTGCTTTAAATTAAGGAGACAGAAGTTTTACTAAAATCAATTTTATTCGTATATGTTTTATTTATTTATTTTTAATACATTAAACATGTAGGTACATTAAACGTGTCTACTTTATACACGGTGCCTGGAAACTTGTGGCACCTGCGAGAAACTGGTGAGTCTACATCACGGTGAACGGCCAACTCAATGCAGCGGCAAATCAACACACCTTTGAAAAGCGAACATAGGTAAAATATGTTAACGTTAGATTAGTCTGTGGAGTTTTTATCACTTTTATTAACTTTACATCATGTTTCAAATGTGTTTTGAAGTGCCGTGGAAACTTACAACACATAGAAATCTCGATCTTTTTTTTGATTTTTTACACTTCTTCCTTTTTTTAACCAAACGGAAGAAAAAAACTTTTGAAGCCAAGTCTAGACTTCAATGCCTTTCAAAAAACAAAATTGTTGTTAACTCTCATAGTGATCAATTTAGAATTTAATCTAAAACATTCCAGCTTTGGACTCAATTTATTAGTAATAGTATTTAAAGATCAAATCATAAAAATTACTCCACAAAATCGTGATAATTATTCACCAGTTTTCAACTTGTACTTCTTCGGAAAACCACGTACTTATGGGTATTAATTAATTTTCAGTCGTTAAAAAAATCTGCTCTGTTTATTTGCTGATAAAATTACCTAATCAAAATGCTGATTTATTTGTAATGTATTTTCAAATTTAGCAAACAAACAAAATTTTTTCAACCAAATCAACAATAATCATACCTATACTATTTTTATGGAGTGAGTGTAGGCACTAAACTTTATGGCTTTTTAAATATAACTTTTAGGATTTTCAAATGAAATAATGATCATGATGGTAAAAGTTGGTAAATTAGCAAAAATATATATATTTTTTTAAGTTTTTTCATTCGTTAATGATATCAAATTAAACGGCAAACTTTGTTGAAATTTCACACCAACTGCATAATGATGACATAACGTTTACATAATTATGGTACACAATAGTGAGATTCCTTATTTGAAAAAGATTTAAGATGGCTATTTTAAGCATTGGTACTAATGAATTCCTAAGTATTAAAATAGCCGCACATTGATTTCTTAATATCTTAATAATTTGGGAGATAAGTAAGTATTACGCGTACATAATACTTACTTACGAGTAGCTAGTACATGACACTTACTTTATCATAATCAATACTACGGTACTTGGTACTTTTGTAGGAACATGATTTCAAAGTACAAAATCTAAGGTCAAATCTTTAAACTAATGGGCCTAAGCTCAAGGTCTGCTAATAAATTCTTCAGCCAAAAAAGGGGAACCTAAGGCAGTATTACATCTCTTTATTGCACATTTCATGTTTTTCGTCTAAAGAGGTAATAATTTTGGTTGACCGACCGTTGGCCTTGGTCTCGAAGGCGCAATATAACGGTAAAACATTAGTTGAGCAAAAAGCTTAGGCAATACATTTCGGCATTTTTTGCGCAGCTTTAATGCTTTATGGTTTTCTTAGAAACCTTACATCTTTCATTTTTTGCAAAGATGTCCTTTCAGCCTTATTGCAGCTACACTAAAAAAATAGTTGTATATTTAAAACGGCCTTCTTTTTTCATGAAACCATGATTTATTTAATTCCTTAAACTTAAATGTGCAAGGTAAATATTCTGAAGCCTAACGAAACATTTCCTGAAAATTATTAGTTTCTTAAAAAAGGTGCACTAAAACAGTGAATATCTTGTTTATTTCAACGTATTTTCAAATTTATTTATGGAAATTCCTAAATATTAAATCAATGCAAATATTTGCTGGTGTGTTTGAACAAGATATTATTTTCGAGTACCAACATAACATTCAATACAAATAACGACGATAAACATTGTTCGACAATCTTGAAGTTTTTCAAAACATGTTGTTTAAAATCAAAAATATTCTTAAGGTCATGGAGGATAGGTACTTCGTAGAAAACAAAAGTGCCAATTTTTTATTACGGTGGTTCACCGTTGTTTCCTTTGAATTTCTACATTATTTCGCAATGTCATTTAGCAGACAACCTTGGTTATGTTCAGGTTTATAACAGTCCTTTATTACCCTTCTTTTCGGCAAAACTCTGCTTAATTGCCCAAGGACTTGCAATTTTCAATATTGTGCAATAAACATTTATTTCCATTCCAAAATTCTCATAAATACCACCACCCTTCGTTTATTTACTTTCCTTTATATTTAACGGGTTTCTTGATAAAGAGAAGTGTTCTTTAAAAAATGTTAAAACTATTGGGTTTTGTAAGAGATTGTAATTTATTTTTTTCTTTTAATTGCAACTTCATAAATACATTTATAAATAATCAAGTCAATAAATATTACAAATAAATATATTATTGTGCGTTGTATCTTGTTTGCTACTACAAATGATTAAAAAACTCTCAAACGGCTTAGTGTTAATGTTTCCTTCCATTTTAAAATACGTCGATACCTAGACAAAAGAAACAAAAAATATTAAAAATCACTGTAACTGTTTGTCCTGTCTCTTTTCGACAAACCAAAGCACTTAAAATTACGGCAAAAAGTCCGAACCTTGATTTTTTTGTCTACCGTTTTGTAAAAATATTTTATCCTGTGTACTGTTATATTTCACACAAACGGTTGAAAAGTTTTTGCATAAAATAGACCTATAAAACCACCATAACAACAAGGAAGTGAACTAAATTTGAAATGCAACAAAGGCACCACGTACCGTTATCTCTCCTAGGGAGGGAAGCGCTAAGTTGCATAACAAGGGCCTCACAAATAAACAACACTTAACAAGGTGGACCTTGAATTCATACATAATGCATAGCGGGACCTGCACTACCTGCGCCTTTTTGGGGCGAATCCCACAGTTTTTACGGGTTTTAATGTTATTCAAGGCACCCTTGGGCAAAGGGGCGCCGCATCCGCGAGTGAGAAGTGCGCAGCGCACTCGGGCGGCATAATTTAGGGACGGTGTGTAAAAATGATTAGGCATGATCTTTAGGGTGTGATAGTGATTATTAATATTATTTGTTGCTATTACTTTTGTGAAAGTTTCAATGGTATTCAGTGATTAAAAGTAACAATAAATGAGAAATAGTAGGTGCCGAAATTAAATTTGTGAAAGAAAATTAATAATTGAATTCAACATAATATTATTCCGTTATTCATGGAAATGGAAATGGAAACCCGGAAATGCTTGTCTTTATTTATAAAAATGTAAAAATTTTGAAAAAGTTGTACCTACATAACAAAAAATTCATATTCATTATCGAAGCACATTAAGTATGAACAACAAAGAGTGACAGTATTGATGACCTCGAACCCACCAGAATTTCTGAGTTTAACGCCTCAACTGAGTTCTATTAATATGGCATCAAGAATCATGAAATTTTAGATTATGTAAATTGTAAAATATTTGAAAGTGAATTCTTACATTAATGACTAAGTACCTTTTAAAGAACAAAGACGATATAATAATAAAATATTAATATTGTAATTTAAAAACAAATAAGGTGAAAATGAAATCATTATTAAGATATACATATCATCGAGTCAGAAGCCTCGATAATATGTATATGTAAAAAAATGTAGTTTAAATAAAGGAAAAAACATTTTAATTCATTCGTCAAAATTATTTCAGAAAAAAATATCTTTGTGATATGAATAAAATAAAAATCTAAGATAAAAAATGGAATGTGCTTCGAAATATTATTTTGATTCAATAATAGAAATGATGTCCCTCAGAATAAGAATGAACTCTACGAATGAGAAAATCCGTCATAAGATATTGATTTTGAAGGTATTGGTTTTAGTGAAGTTAAGGTTATGTTAAAAATTGCGACAATAATCTCACTCATAGATATTAATGATACCAGGATCAAGTACATACATTTTTTTTTTAAATGCAGATTATTTCTAATTAAGGGCGGAATTTTTATTTTTTTATTTTTATTTTTTCGTAAACAGGCGATTGTAACCCTCGCTCCGGTCCTGTCACTGCCGCATAGCGGGACTGCATCCCTGATTTGAAACCGAAGGTCAGCCTTTAAAACACGGTGAGATAAAAGCCCTAACAGTTATGAAGTTACTTTCAATGTTTTGCGTCAGTGGGCTTACGGTATATTATAAATAAAAAATAAAAGTGCCTGTCATTAGTGTTTTTTGAACTGGCGACTAAAACATCATAAGTAGGTACCTAGTTATTACAGTTAGATCTGTTGGCATTACGTTGTGATTTATTACAGGAAAACCAAAGATGTGGTTATATATTGTGACAAAGATGTAATATTTTGCTGATATAACATAGGTACCTATCTATAATACACATTTTTGACTTAGATGTCATATCGGTAAGCTCCTCGTTTTGGTCAATCAGAATTAATGGAATGTCATTGATCATACTTTATGTAGTTGTAATTTTATTGATAAATAAATCACATTCAGTAATTTACTTTATTTCCAAATAAATTTGGACCAACTTTGCATTCTCTTTTCATCACTGTTATGATGATACTTTCATAGCATTTTAAATTTTAACGGCCTCCGTGGTCTCGAGGTAAGACTCTCTACTCACAATTCGAAGGTCGCGGATTCGAACTCGGTGTGCACAAATAAATTTTATTTGACTAATTTGTGATATTTCATAATTAATTAATTGAAAATTATATAAAGTATATTTGCTGCACGTTCCAGAGTGGAAGTTACTCTCAGTATCGCCCTGGTGTAAGACCACCATTCAGAATTGAAACGTTGCTTGTAATGGCTTTAGCCGTGTCTGGTGACAAGATCTGAATTTCCAGGTGTTCCCCACCTTTCTCTCCCCTAGCTCCTTTCCCTCCCCACTAGCTTCAGCCTCACAACATACCCCAATTGGGGATACCATAGTCTCACTGGCTTCAGACGGGAGAAGTTGAGGACCTTTGTGCGGTATTTATATAAAAAAAAAAAAAAAAAAAAAAAACTAATTAACCATCACGCCGTTTCCCGCAGGTAGGCAGAAAGGATGGACCACCAAGCAACTTAGTCTTGTCACGCACTCCTTGCCTTATTCACATTAATACATCATCTCATACATGCTCTTCTGTTGTGCTGTCTCTCGACATGGCCTGACTCAAGTATTTGGTTCGCTTGATCATGCCATGTCTTCCTCAGGCGTCCCCGACTGCTTCACCATATATTCTCCAAACTCTATTCTTTTTTTATTCATTCAGCGTCCCTTTCATAATTTTATTCATTACGCTTACATCAGCCTTGTATTCTATGCGATTCTCCACATTTCTTACATGCACCGTGCATACGCCTCTGAATAGGACAATAATCCAAAAAAAGGACACTGAAGATTTACAAATTAGGAGAAGTATTTAAAACACCATTTTCATCTCGTAATTTAATTATTTTGTTTTGAAAAAATGTTCGAAACAACATTTAATAAATTTTATTCTGATAATGTGTTTTTTCCAAAATTGTTGTAATTTTATATATTTTCACCGCTAACCGAAGTGGAAATATTCAGTAGGTATCTATCGCTCATCATCATCAGGTATCTATGGACCATCATTCAGAAATGAAACATTAGTTTTTAATAACCAGAACTGAAAATTCAAATAGCCATACTCTTCCACTTCTCCTTTCCCACCTCCACTTACACCAGTCTGTAATACTCACCAAACGGGAATTTTATAGTTCCACTGGCTCTAGTTAGGTGTGTCAAATATAAAAAGTTTATAAAAACGAATGTGAAATGAGAATATAAATAGGAATGAACTGACATCCATACTAATATTATAAATGCAAAACTGCTCGAATTTGTTTGTTACGCTTTCACGCATAAAACAATAAAACGATTTTAAAAATTCTTTCATCAATAGAAAGCCAAATTATATGCGAGGACTATAGGCTGTATAAAATGGTTAGCTCTCGTGTTATGAAATTATAAATATTAATATATTATAGTCGCTAACAAAAGCGAGTTATTGCAAACGTCAGAAAACAAATCGTTGCCATGGAAACGATGTTGATGTATTTGTGTGCTCTATGCTGGTAGATACTCAGCCCCTACCTACTGGTCGGCTGCTGCTCCAGAAAATTTAAATATTAGAATATGTTGTGGTTTTTTTTGGACAAGCTTACGTTTTGAAATAAATGTCAGACGAGAGTTCCTACATTAAAACTATAATTCGTAACGATTATAAAGACTGTATAATAAATAGTGTTATTTTTTATTATATTTACAAAATTCCACATATTTAAATAAAAATAAATCTCCGAAATGTTTGTAAGCGCATAAATTCCGAACGACTGCACCAAAGGGATAATTCTTTTTTTCTTTGAGCTCTAGCATTATGAAATTTGGGTGGCACGCGAGCTGCTTGAAAATTGAATATACCGGGAATTAATGTATGGAATGCGGGAGGGGGCGGGGGAAGAGGGGGAGTGGGGATAATTGATATGTGCAAGCGCTACAGAAATTTCCCCTAATACCATGAGAGCGAGGCCGCGGGGAAAAGATAGTCATATACAAGTAAGCAAATAAAATGGACGGAAAATCAGTTTCTGATTCAACTTATTCAAAATAATATTTTAACCGTTTTAAAGTGTTTTTGAAAACTCAAACCACCCACAGCTTAAATTAGATTTTCAGAAACGGGTTATTTATTTTGTATCAAACGTTTTCTGTTGCATCTGTTTTGTCTAAGCTTCTAAACTATCATTAATCAACAAGGATGATGTATGAAGCATGATGTATGAAGCTCCTCTAGCAAGTAAAAACCTTGACCATTAAACTATTTTTTTTCATTTATCTGACCATTTCTGCCGTATTCTGTGGTACTTATTTACAAACACCCACGGGAGTATAAAAGAATTCCATTTTAAATGGTTTATGGCTGAGCTTTTATTTTCAATACCATGACTAATCTGAGGGCTAGTAACAATGGAAACTGGTAGCCTTTTACAGCTTTCTGTTGGAACTTTCCACCGTTAGGTGCCATAAATATTCCAGGTTTTAGATGAAAAGAAATTTTAAGAAAGTGCACACCATGCTAAATAACGGAGACATTCGTACACCAAATTCCGTTAAAGTTTAAAATTGCGGTGTTATCTCTTCCCATACAATACAAGTATTCAAAGTGTGTTTAAGGAGGTGAGAATTATTATCGGATATGGTGTATAATATCTCTTATTTAATTTTTTTGACGTGATAACGTCTTATAAATCGATGAAAGCCGGCTGCATTCACGAAAAAGCATGACTAATAATTGTCACGTTGTCACGTTCCGCCTGAGCCGAGCGTGCAAGCGAGAGCGTGAAACAAGCGTTCGGCTTGTGATGCACCTATCTCTCTTCCACTCCATTGTTATTATATGACGTTATCACGTAAAATCATCGTCCGTAAACCGACTTTACAGACAACCAAATTTTTTTAATTGGAATTAGGTAGGTGTACCAACTATACAATATTACACAATATCAATGAATAGCTGTACTCTAACTTATCAGTAGAAATGATTTTCTATCTATTTCATATCAGTTAGTAATAGAAAAAGTTACTACGTTGAAGAATAATAATAAGTAATCTGCCGAATGAGAAGACCCGGAAATAATAACTAACGAAAAGCATTTATTTGGGACAAGCCAAACCCTGACTTGTGCATAGGTGTTTTGAATAATACTTTTTCGTGCAGATTCCATAAGTTTTGCATATGGATTAGTTATGGAAAATGGGACTTTTTGTATTCTGATTTTCATTCAGTTTGACAGCTGTCATTGTTTTACGTAACCTTTATTTTACTTGAAATATTGTCTGTTTATTTAGGAATATGTATAATTAAAATATCATTTAAAAGATTATTGCTAGGCTAAACTGTGTTTATTAATATTTTTATTTTTATTTTATTTATTGACTCGCCAACAGAATACGTCACATTATAATTATTATATTAATTAACATTTTCAATATAGTTGTAGCGATGATTCCAATTATAGGTGAGTATATCATTTATCTCAACATTCTTAGTGTGACTATTAGTTATATTACATAATAATAAATTATATTAGAAGAAGGTACTTAAAACAAGGAGTATCAACATTAAAGGTGAGTAAATACATACATACATACACATATACTTATATACGTTCCCACATATATATGTGCACTCTCTAAACATACATGCGCATACATCTACATACACACACGCACACCCATATACATTAATACACATATTCAATAATTACAAAGTAATTGTGAAGTCCGTCAAAATATTTTATCATTTTTTGACATTTTGTGACAAATACTTGCATCTTGCATATGTACATGACAAAGTGCCGTCCCAAAATATTATTTCTAATTTAATGACTAATAGTACTGCTAATCTGTTTGAAATCGTAGATACAAAAATAATGATTATATTGTATAGCAAAGATTTTCCATATGAATCCCGATATGGTTTCCAAATTGTGATCATTATAGAAATAAGTACAGTATCAAGCCAGCTTTAGAAAAGGCCTTAGGGGACATGTGAAGAGAGCACACTATGAAATAATATGAATAAAATATTTTATTTCACAAATTAGGTTAGGGTAAGAACAACTGTTAAAAATATCACCTGCAACACTTTATATAAAACAATCCATTGATTTGAAAGAAATATTACATAAAAGTTAACATCAAAAGAATAATCATAACTGCATTTTTTATTGAATACCATCTCAAGGGTGCTTATAATGCATCATTCTGTACCAATATATTCCTCTAAAAAGTGTACACCTGTCGGTAACACATTGCTATTGCGTCAAAGGGTTCACGTCCCGTTACTTTTCATAGGCTCTACTTTATTACTACCCTAAACTAATGAATAATCTACTAAGGTTTTCACCCCCTATCTTCCTATCAGATACGCTTGATACTTTTTTATAGAGATACAACATCTGATCATTAAAGCCAGCTGCCAAAAAAATGAGATGACGACATGTGCGGTATTGATGGTCCGTGCCCCGCACATGACAGGAAATCCTCTAATCCAGATCACCTAACCCTTTTCTATTAATTTACAGTTATGATCATAGCAAAGGGTTGCACAGGATGTGGCAGATTGGCTCGATGCCTCACTGTTATTATAATGCACCATTTCGCACAGCGGGACTTGCGACATGTGCTGGGATGAACGGGAACATCTTTAGTATATTAGTATTTGGGTGGGATGGATTCTGCTTCCTTACTAATAGTAATCATGACCGACAAAGTTATTTATTAGTTTTTACGATGTGAATCCTTTTGAACCATTTCCATCTTACCTAATCGTAAAACCCTTAATGATATCTATCATCTACCTCAGTTAAAAACCAAATAATATTTCAATCAATACGATGTAATTATATTGCATGTTTTGCAGGTTATATTGTATATTATTTTGTATTATATAGGAAGGCAAAAGCTTTGTATGTATCAACGTTTATCACTTACTTGTATATCCTTAGACATTATCAAATGACACACTTAATTTTTATTAAAAAAAATATATAATTTTTATAATTTCATATATTTTGTTTAATTATCATTGATCCTATTGAAAAAACGTCCCTGCTCAGTTATACATTTCGGATTTCTCCTGAAGTGTAACTGGTTTTCAGCACTACCTCTAATGTAATACCCAAAATAAATAATTAAATTAAAATAAAATAATTACAAATAAATTGAATTTCATAAAACATAATTAAATAAAATCTGTAATAAAATACATAAATGGTAAACTCAAATTTAATCATGTAAATCAAAATTTACATTAATTAAAGCAAATAATATTAATTTTCAAATATAAAATATAATCAAGTCAAATATAAATTTTATTTGATTAATTTGTGTTATTTCACAATTTATTCATTTAAAATAATATATTGTATATTTGCGGCACGTTCCAGAGTGGAAGATACTATCAGAATCGCCCTGGTGTAAGACCACCATTCAGAATTGAAACGCTGCTTGAAATGGCTTTAGCCGTGTTTAGTGACCATATCTGAATAACCAGGTCCTTCCCTACCTTCCTCTTCCCTATCTCCTTCCCCTCCCCACTACCTTCAGCCTCACAACATACCCCAATTGGGGATGCCATAGTCTCACTGGCTCCAGACGAGAGCAGTTGGGACTCTTGTGCGGTATTTCATATAAAAAAATTTAAAAAATTCAATTACAAAATAAAATCAATTCAAATATAAAATGTAATCAAAATAAATAAAATAATCAAATCTTTTATTTTATCAGAGGGTTAAAATATTTCCGTTTTACAATAAAATACAAATAAATGGAACATTTCTGAATATCCGAAAACTAAAAACTATTTTTGAGAGGTGATAAAATACGCTTTCAAATTATATAAATCGAAGTAAATACGTATATAATTTTTGAAATATAAAAATTTTGTGTGGAAACATTAATTTTTTTTTAAATAATTCACATTACGTTTTTTTTTAAACTAAAATTACTGATAACGAAAAATAAATAAAAAGACATACACATTATAACGTTTTTGTCATTCAAACATTATTTATAGTATTTTTTCATATTTCTATTCTATGTCATGTAATTATTATTTTTTATTGTAAATTTATACCTATGTGTAAGTAGGTATTACTTACACCACAAATAAAAAGTGTTTTAAAAAATTATGTAAATTTGTATTCAATAAACATTTTAGCGCAGATTTGTTGGGAAACCAAGCGTGTCCTAAAAACTAGAGATCAGTGTGCGTATGCGCATATTTTATATTAAAATAAAATCACTTATTACAAGACATAATTGGTGATAGCAGCAGTGACAAGTGACCCAGCAGACGACTGATATCATTTGTTTATGACGATCAGACGATATTTAAAAAAAATTATTGAAAATTTTCAATCTCGATCTTCGTGAATACAATACTTTAATAACGACAGACCGTAAGCACGATTCAAGCTTTATAGAGTCACGTGAGCCTCGCCTAAACTAAAACGCATTAAGTAAAGAAAATAATCCAAACCTACCGCAGTATTAAGTTAGTATTAACGTGTAGTAGAAAGCCTGGGCCGGCTATTGGGCTAGGTACGATGCGTGCACTTAAACGGGTAGGTTCTATGTTCCATTGCATCTGATTAAATTGATACATGGGCCTTTCTCACACAAAACGTGACTGATTTACCAGAAGGTACTATGTGTGAGTTGATGTTTAACCTCGTATTGAAGTTACCGTTACCATCATTATATTATGTATGAGAATACAGGATGGTTAAGAATACTACTTGACCGTTGATTATTATTATTATAAAACGCACTATATGTATGTGTACTGTGCACTGTGCACTGTGCACTGTGCACTGTGCAATAGTTTGGTAGGTACGTAAATAAAAAAACATATCAAAAAACTTTCAAAATATCAATAGTTAACTAGAACTTTCTTTGAAGTGGCATCAAAAACCAAATTTTGTTACTTACCTAATCATTTTATGACAGAATTATGTAAATTAAAAATATACAACTGACAACTTTTTTTACCAAAATGGTCACAAATTGCATTGCACCTATTGAAATAGAATGGGAAAATATACAATAGTTTAAGTGTTTTGTAGGTACGTACATAATGAAAAAGATTTTTTAAACTAATTCATGCATACACGAATTTAAGTAGGTCCCTATCTATCTCTTCTTACTTTGGCTCCACACATGAGGCCCTGAAGAAAAAATCCCTTAGAGCCTGTGTCATCTTTGGGATGCTGTGTAGAGGGTCTTTTTAGGGAAAGGAAGGAGAGGAAGTTCTGGGAAGGAAAAAAGTATGAAGGGTGGATAGAAATCTGGGTTCAATATGACTAGGAGTGTGAACATGTGAAACCATCGCATTCCCCTGCGGTGCAAGGCGATGGGTCAAGAGAGTCCGGCTGGAGAGGTATAAATTAGGTCTCCCTCAACCAATATTTCCCGATCCGGCATGCAGTAGGTGGTCAAACGCATTGGCCGTCAAGACCTAGACATATCTCACCCCATTAATCTGGGCACCCATGTTAAGTCACCAAACGTAACAAACCACTTGGGATGACCTACGGCAGGGGTTTTGGTTATCCAATAAATGGTTTCGGGGCAGCAGTACCCATACGCAACTCTCAAATTACCTAACTAGTTAGGTAATTTGAGATGTACTAACTCAAATTACGGTAATTAGGTACACGAAATGTGTTAGATCTGTTCATGGCCGCGTGGTTATATTTTTGGTTACATGCCAACTCAGAATCAAGTTAACTCACCTTTTTGAAAATTCATTAAAAGCTACGAAAAAAAAATGATTAAAACAGCCCTTAACCCTAACCTAAAGCAACAATTTTTTATACTTTTTTTTTCATCACTTTTAATGACTTTTCTGAGGAGGTTCTGAGTTGTCCGGTCACCGTATTTTTAAAGAAATGCCAGACGCCACTTTACGTTCAGACTGTTGCATGGATAATGCACCAAGATAATAGTTATCTTAGCTGAAATATTTCACTCTTAATGATGATTAATTTTTAAACTTTCCAAAGGCACGGAGCTCAAGCTTTTTGAAATGTTATTTTTCATTGTGATTAATTAGTGAACGTACTACTCAGAAATACGACCTATTTCTTTATGAACTGACCACTTATTTCCATTAAAACTTAGTAAAGGTATTTAATTTCCATTATCATGGTACCGTAGGAAAGCTGTAATGCCTGTAAATGTTATCGTACCAATTCTGAAAACTGATACTGACTGGTCACTTTTACGTGGGATATAAGATGATATAATATTCATCATCATCGTCACAATGCTTCATCCCACGGAGGGATTTAGCCTCCTCTACCAATATTATCCATTCATCTCCAGTTTCCATGCCTTTCAATCCAGCCACAATCTCCTTCCACGCAATTCTCTTCCTCGTTCTATCTCATGATGGGCGATTCCCATGTGGAAACTATATTGGAACCAATATTGAAAACCTTTGTTACACACTTGTACACATCATTATTTTCATGTTGAAGATTTTGTACAGATAGAAGAAATAATATTTTGGATCGGTACTAGATCGATAAAAATTGCAACATCTTGAAATAACCATAGGTGTTATAAAGGCATAACGTTATTTACCTTTACCTTTGCTGTCAACAAATCATCAATAATTCACGCTAAATTAACAATACACGTTGGCAATCAATAAATAACAAACACCAAAATATCATTGCTTGTAAATCAATATTTTAAATGTAAAACGAAATAGTAATAATAATAGATGTATATTTTCAGGAAGTGGGATATATATATATAATTTCAGGAAGTAGGATCCCACTCATTCAAAATAGTTATACATATTTATAAGGTAAGAAAGTAGTGTAAGAAGAATATATGACGCAAATGTGAATGGTAGAAGAAGTCGGGGACGCCCGAGGAAGACATGGCACGATCAAGTGAATCAGATACTTGAGTCGGGCCATGTCAAAAGTCAGAATAATAGAAGATTATGTATGAGACGATGTATGAATGTGAGTGAAGCAAAGAGTGTGTGCCAGGACCGAGTTGTTTGGCGGTCCGTCCTCTCTGCCTACCCCTGCGGGCAAACGGCGTGATGGTTAGTTAGTTAGTTAGTTAGTTATTTATAAGGTATTATGTGAAAAAAGTAAATTTTAATATAAGAAACAAGTAGAATAAGAAAAAAAATAATATTATTATTTTTTTTATTTTTAACTTTTTATGAGTAAAACCTCAAATTGTAATATTTAATTAAATGAAGACACTATGAGCGAAACTCAATCGAAAATCTGAATACAGAAAAATAAGAAAAAGATATTTGCACCTCTGGGTGATTTTTCGATTGAGTTTCGCTCATGGTGTCTTCATTTAATTTAAAAAAAATAATAATAATAAAAGTCTACAAAAGTAAAAAAAAATCATTGAAAATAAACAAACAAAAAAATAATCAATTATACGGGTGTGGTCTCGAGTGAGCTCGGGCCCAGCGCTCACCCAGGAGTGGCGATCGGTGCGAAGAAGGCTGCGTTCACCACCGCGGTGTCGGAGGCCATTAGCCGCTTCCTGGCTCCAGTGACCCGGTGCCTCATCATGTCGGCGAATCCATTCAGTACGCATTCCGTAAAGATTGTCGATGCGCTGCTGTGCCATATGTATCCAAATATAATTCTGCGAGCCTTATTATATTGCATCCGACATAAACTTGTAACATTTCCACACAATGTTCTACAACAATGACAGATGACAGCTGATGTCAAATTATGTCCGCTATTTTAATCTGTACCAAAATAGAACACGTCCTTTTTATTGTGTGTGATCCCAAATCCTTAGGAAAATGAGGTCCTTATGGTGTAAAACGCCCTCCATGAGTTCATGTTTATCGGTATCTATACGATCGGTTTCCTGTCATCGACATTACATCCATTCATAGAGATATACTTATACAAAGATTTATTTATTTTTTACTGGATGTTCGCACTTGCGTGAGAACAATTCAGTTATAAAAACTCAGTTATTACACAATTACAAAACTCTACAATTACATACAATTAAATACAAATACGTACAATTAGAAAAACAAAAACATCACGAATAAAAATACAGGATTTTATACAAGCTCACTCAAGTAACACATTACAATGAGTGGCAAGGCACTTAAGAAATATGCAAGGCATGCATAGAGAGACAATTGACACAATATAATTAGTAAGTATTTTTTAACAGCGCCAAAACTTTTTTTTTGAATCCTTACAAATTATCGACAAAAATATCTACTTCAGCACACTTGTTATATAGTCGACACATCTGGGTCAGAGGGCTAAAGTAAGCAATATTATTTTTAAACGTATTCATGTGAAAAATGTTATGGCGTCTTAAACAATGGGAATTTGGGGGGAGATATACTTAATATAATATATCAATGTATTCAACACAGTTTTTGGATCTACAAATTATACTATTCTTATATTATGCTAAATTCGATTTTTAGAGATATAATAATATCGCGGTCAGTGATGAAAAAATTCTTATTCTGGAAAAAGATACATCTGACGAGTGTTCTAACAAAGCAGCAAAGGCATTATATTATTAAGGTGAGTTTTATTATATTCTGATGTTATTCTTTTGGGAAAAGTTCGGTCGCTGGACTCTAATAATAAAACAGATGCAGAGGCTGTATCCTATTTAAAAATAGAAAATTGAACAGTTACGTTAATGAGGCCAATAAGATAAATGACCATAATAACGAAAGAAATAAGAGCCCATCTCCCGAACCCTGAGCTCCTACTCTTCTAATATACCCGGCGGTTATTTATCGCCCTTTCAGGCTGAGAGGAAAGGGTTCGGTAAGCCTTTTAATCGATAACAAATGTTACCTCACCCGTCTAACATGTGTCCTCATCGAAATTGATCACGTAACGGCACTTGAGATTATATGATTATTATTTTTATACGAGTTAAAGTGAACCAAGTCAGGGAAGAAGTACTTTTTTTGGTGTCGAACGTTCGGGAAGATTTCGAAAACAACCTTCGAGAATGCGTAACCTTCTGTGTGGAAAAGGAAGATTAAGATTTTTTAAGAAAATTTGTCCGGTTCTGATTTAAGTTGCCTTTTCGGGGAGAATTAAATGACTCAAAATATGATATAATGGAGGAGTTTATTGAACCAAAGGACGTATGAGATGATTCAGAATTTGATAAGTACGAAAATGGCGATGGTAGTATTTGAGATTTATTTGACTCGTCTCTTTTTATTTTCGTGTGTTAGTGCAAACACATTCTGTTGAACACGAATATTACTCAATAATGCAAAAAATTATCCATGACATTAAAAAAGTATTGAAACATGTCCATACATTTAAACAATCAATAATAATATTTGGTTTATTTGTACAGCACCGTTTACGAGAAAAATTACCTTAAAGGTGCTGATATTATACTTCCGATTATAAGCCAACACATAATCAACATAATACATGATGTCCGGAAATTATTGGTAAATTGGTAAATCTACAACACTTATAAAATACCCAAAAATAAATTAAAATGTAGTGGATATTACCTCGTTCGGTTTTGACTTCTTTAAAAATTTTATCTCAATTTTATTTTCAATTTTTAAAAGTAATCATTCCGCATTTAAATTTTGGTATATTTTTTTCTGTAGTCTAACCCGGTAAACCATTTACAAACACATCATATTTTTCACTTGCTTTAAAAATTTCAACGAAAAAAAATTCGAATTCAAATTACTCGAAAACGAAAACTCAAAAAAGTGTACCACAAAATTGGTTCGAATCATATGAGGATTTTTTACAAATTCCACGCATGTAACACCACTTTCCGAACACTATGTATTTATGATACACATTTTTTTCTGATGCAAAGTTAAGTCAAAGTTGAATTGTATAGACAGCCGAATAATATCACATTATTCGTGGGAGCCGATTTGTAAATTTAATTGAATCCCTGAAAGCTCAATTTAATATTCAACATCACCATTTGTCAATAGCCCTTGTAACTTAGAAACAGTGTGCTTTCTGTTAGGGGTGAATACACCGACTCCGCTTAGATAATAACTTGAACTGATTGCCGTCGTTAAACTGATTCTAAAATGATGAACTATCACAAATAAGTTTCAATTCATTTTACGTTTAGTATGTATCTAGGTTTAATGTAGTTTTGAGGTAAGTACTCGTATATTGCAAAATATTTTAGCGTAAATAAAGCAATGTACTCCAGTATTTCACGTAGGCAAAATGTAATGCATTTGTAATGCCAGAAGCTTTGGGATTATTGGCCTGAGAGTGCGAGGCAGGCAACGTGGGCATAATGCGAAAATGTAAATAACACCTCGATTTACCAATAATATTATTATATATAGCATTCAGTACGTAATAAATGATTTGTGTTCAATTGTTGAATACCCCACTTTATGCATTATTGGATAATCAAGCGATTTTTTTATGAAACAATGGTAATAATATTGACGGTTACATAGACGGTCAACGCATCTGGTTGCTTTTTCAAATCCCTACGAAGCATTACAAAACAATAAATTGATTATTTTTCTTAATTTTATGCGATTTATAAGGCAATTTTTGGGTGTTATATTGCTTGTGAAATTTGATATTACAAATATATATATTTATTATATTTGTATTACTAATATATTTTTATGTTACTAATTTTTTGTTACTTTTATTTTGTTAACCTTTATTTTCAAGGTAATTTTTCAAAAATTAATGCACTGCTTTATAGCCTTTTTGGCGTTTAAATAACATAAAATTAAAAAAATAAATTGATCTAAAGTGGTATTTGTGAATGATTTTGTCGGAAAATATAGTTTTTTTATACAGGAGGCCCTTAGGAAAATAATTTTCCTTAGGGCCTATGTCATCTTTGGGGATGCTGTGTGGAGGGTTTTTTTTTAGGAAAGGAAGGAGAGGAGAGTTCTGGGAAGGTAAAGGGTTTAAGGGATGGGTAGTAATCTTTGGTTCAGTGTGTCCTGGTCATCCGCCTCCAGACCTAGACAAACCATACCCCATGAACCCGGGCACCATCTGCTACATCACCATAAGTAATTGAAGCAGTAAGAAGCTTTGAAACCATCTACTGAGGTTTTCGTCTGCACCACCCTAACGTAAAACACTTTAAAGTAATAACCTACCAAAATATGCACAAACATATTGACCAGTCAGTGGCTGAGCTGGTATCGCGCTTAGGTCCCATCCAGGCATCGTGAGTTCAATTCCTCCTCCATCCTTGGCTCCTCCATCACGACAAAAGCAACATTTTTCCGCTATCTATGGTGGTAGTAGGAGATTTTCAAATACTGTCAGGTTATTCAAAACACGGTAATGTTTGTCTTTGTATAAAAAAAAATATATATAAATACCATATTTACATATACATATTCGGTTTTATACTACAATAATGTAATCGCCATTGTGAATTGTTTCCCTCACATTAAATGCAATGTGTACGAATAATTATTGTATTGTTTTCCAATCCCAATGCAACGTGAATGATGTCAACGACACTACTCCATGCTGTGTACACATAATTAAACGTAAATAAGATCAAAGTATAGGATACGAATGTAATCACAATGAATCAGTCACATAAGCCCATAACGAATTTATTTATTTATGTTTACGCCTAAAAAGTTATTACATAAAAGTGATATGCGAATTCATGATT
The DNA here is from genome assembly GCA_936435175.1 of Glyphotaelius pellucidus. Classification (NCBI taxonomy): domain Eukaryota; kingdom Metazoa; phylum Arthropoda; class Insecta; order Trichoptera; family Limnephilidae; genus Glyphotaelius; species Glyphotaelius pellucidus. The sequence goes on from OW386537.1 coordinate 24,792,315, forward strand.
GTACACGTGGGATTATTTGAATTTTGTTGGAAATAATAAAAATAATAATGTATGCAGAAGTAATTATAAAGAAGGAATAAAATAAGTACATAGTTAGAAACTTATATAAGTATACCTAAAGTGATACAACTAAGATTACAAGTAAGTACAATGAGAACAAAATGAAAACAATGAAATAAAAATACCACGGAATTGCTCATGATTGGTTAATTAATAAAATCATAGAAAGAAAGAAAGCTTAGGTTTAAGAAAGAAACATTTAAGAAAGTTGTTTGTTGTGGTTGTTTCTATGTGGTTCATCAAAAGTTTCTGCAAGTCCATCAAATCTAGTTGTTTTGTTATCAGAATAAATATATTTTTTAATTCATTCAACTTTTTCCCTACTAAAAAATAGAATTGGATCTGCCAAACTCTTAAAATATTGTTGTAATTTATTTTAGGTGATGCTGGAGGATGGACGCAGCAAAGGTTTTGGATTTGTGTGTTTCTCCGCCCCTGAAGAAGCAACCAAGGCCGTGACAGACATGAATGGAAGAATTATGGGAAGCAAACCTCTGTATGTGACATTGGCGCAGCGTAAAGAAGAGCGCAAAGCACATCTGGCTTCTCAATACATTAGAGCGCATTAATTAACACTTTTTATTTTAGTAATCCTGATTTTAAAATATCCACAGAAAACACTTATTGGTACGAAATAGTTTTTCGTGAAATTAATTCTCTAAGAACTAGAAAAAGCTGCACATATTTAAATGGGAGTTAGATAGATATTATTGTAATTCTACTAATTGAACACAAACAAGTTCAGGTTATGCCCATCGGCTCTCTTTTCTGTAGTGCTACAAATAGGTTTCAGGTGGGTGGTTCTTCTATTTAAGCTGCTGAACGGTTAAATAACACATGTTTAAGTCTGAGATACCTATCTATTTTACAAAAATATTTAATCACTGAAGACAATATTAGCGACTCGCAATCGAAAATTCGAAACAGAAAAATCAGAAAAAGATACAGTCACAGTAGGAATTGAATCCAGGACCTTAGCTTTGCCGGGGTGATGCTCTACCACTGATCTAATGGGACCCTATCCCCTTCGGTCATATTAAACATTACAAACTTCGACCAAAAACTACCAACAGTATCTTCATTTTGTTAACACATATTTTTATTGAGAACTACCAACAGAATCTTCATTTTTTTAACACATATTTTTATTCTTTCTGTATGATTGTAAGATTCATCTCGAACTAAATGCTACCTAGAAAGTGTCTTAGATAAATTTATCCATTTTTATTTAAAATGCGACATCTATTAACTTTTCTGGAAGTCTTGGATGATTATTTATTTTTATTTTAACTTTATGGGTAAAATCTCAATTTGTAGAAATATTTAATCATTGAAGACGAGTCCTGGAAAGGATAATAGGCTGGTTCAATTCCTAGATGTGACCATATCTTTTTCTGATTTTACTCTTTAAAATTTTCGATTGAGAGCCGTTAATAAAATAAAAATATCTGAGTTCTTGATAAATTCACCGAATCATTATTAAATTCACCGAAGAGTACTCAATCTTTCACGATCCACTCCAGTACTTCAATCCTCCAAGATCCAACTTTATTAACAGAACTTACAGCCGAAAATCAATATATTTGTAATGAATGGTCAATTATTGATTTAAAAAAAGAGTCTAAAGTTCTAAAGTCCTCGAAGGATGTAGACCCAATTTTGTTGATTTTCTATTCGTACAAGCTTCGTTGAACAAATTTGTTCAAAGGTTTACGCTCACTCTTGCACGTAGAATAAAACTCTAATTTTTAATTTATGATTAATGTTTTAAAATAAAACTTTTGGTGGTTTGGGTGGAGGTCTGGTATGGTGGGATATATTTCATAACTAAATTAATTTAGAGAGTTACAATTTGGCACGTAATGTGGCAGGTCATTATCCCAGTTTAGGTTTGTCTTGGGGGCAAAGCGCAAATTGCGATACAACTGAATCACGTTGCATTTATTGCAAATTAAAAAGAAAGTATCTCTCACATGTCGCGCTATGTGCACTTCCTCTGATTACTATTCACCTATTTGTTATTCATCGATCTCCATTCTAACTTCTCCAGCTTCTCTAAGATGCTCTGCAAATAATGTCATACAAATTCATTCAAAGAGAAACGGTAAAATCAAAGAAATCTAGAGATGGAAAGCCAATCATTCGTCATTTTCACTTTCTGCTTTCCGATCCACAAACATAATGTAATATTTTATATATAAAACTACACTAAAGTATCATGTCAAACCGATTACACAATTCTACGCCAGATTTTATTATACTTATTATTATTTCCCCAAACGCCTAATTTATTTAGTTTATTCTTTCTTGACTTGAATACCAAAGCAATCGGGATATATTTTTACAAATAATTAATATATTAATTTTTAATACAAACATTCAGTTTAACTCCGTTAAGTATGAATATAAATCAATGTGTATGATAATTGATAATTAACAACTCTCTAGTTAATTGAATAACATGTGAAAATTACATTCATCTTATTTGATTTCCTCTGATTATTAATTTCCATGAGTTCATCGAACTATCATTCTCCTAACCGAGATACCATTGCGGTGATTTGTGATACAATAAATGTTATGCACTTTCCGATATGGCGTGCACGTGTCTGATGCATTACTATTCACAATCAGGCCTGTGATTGAGAGAAACTCAGAAACAAAGTAGGTATTTTGGAACATGTCTACATCAGGTAAAATGGAGCATTTTAGCGTCCTTCTAGAACTTTTTCACAGCAGCTGCATCAATTGTAGTCACACGGCTCTTTTTCCCAATACAGATAATACATAGACTTACTTTTAATAAGTGATTCCAGACAATATTTGGAGTAAAAAATGTAAATGATATTTTGGTCTCTATTGACTTTTTTTTCTAGTTAAACCAAAAAAAATATGTAGGAATTGGATCTTAACGGAGACTGTGCTTTAGGACTATGTTTAAGACTTCAAGATTCAGAAGGAAATTCAGAAGTGAAACGTTGATTTAAATGGATTTAGCCATGTTTGGTGACCAGATCTGAATAGTCAGGTACCAGGTCCCCACATTTTTCTTCCGTCTCTTCCCCATATACTTCCCCTCCACACTACCTTCAGCCTCACGACATGCCCCAATCGGGGATGCCGTAGTCTCACAGACTCCAGACGATTGGGAGCAGCTGGGACTCTTGTGCGTTATTATTCACAGAAAAAAACAATCATCTGCAATAATACATATTTACTTACATCAGTTGTGCAATGCAGTAAATTCATACCATTTTTCTGTTTTGGATTTCCTACACACACCAATAGCACAATTTTTATATGCATAGTTTCATGAAACTTTTTTTTAAAAGCATTTTTAAATGTTTGCTTTAAAACTTACATTATAAATGCCATATTTAACGTTAATTTTTGTTTTGATTTTTTTTTTTTTATAACTCCATTTTATCTGCTTGTGATACTAGAAACAAAGGGCATTATCTCTTAATTATCCCTTTCGCTCAAACAACTTTTGGTCACAGAAATTTCAAATACTGCAACAAAGCTATACAATGCACTTCCACTGGCCATTAGACAGAACACAAATTATTTGAAATATAAATCAGACAAGTCTTGGATCATTAGCCAAGGCGGATCAAACATCAACGATTTTATTAAAATCTATTTATAAGTGTGTAATCCCACGAAAGTGCTGGTACGATGCTAATTGTATTTTTAATTAAAATTAAATATTGTTGTTGTTACTTTTGTGGTAAACTGCTTATGTTAAACTGTGCCTTCTCTCAACACAAGAGTCCCTTATGAGACAGACACGGCACATGACCAAAATGATTTAATTAATAAAGATGAATAATAAAAAACGTTTTTTTCTTACAGAAGCTGAAGCTGAAGCACACAGGAAGCCTTGAGGAAAAGAATTTCCCTTGGGGCCTATGTCATCTTAGGGCATGTATCTGGAGAGTCTTTTTAAGGAACGGAAGAATAAGAAGTTCTGGGAAGGAAAAAGGTATGAGGGGAGGGTAGGAATCTGGAGGTCAGTGTGTCCAAGAGTGACGGACTTATGAACCCATCCCTCAAACTGCGGTGCAAGGCGATGGGTCGAGAGTCTGACTGGAAAGGGCAAAAGGCCTCCCTCGATCCGACCCACCACACAACAGGACAGATGCATACGCCGCCAAGACCTGAACAAACTTCACCCCATGAACCCGGGCACCCCTGCTGAGTCACCAAACGTAGCAAACCACTTGGGGTGACCTACGGCAGAGGTATTGGTTATCCAATAAATGGTTCCCGGGGGGGCGGTACCCATATCCGCCTCCCAAATTTAAGATTTTTAAATAAATACTAACATCGCTCATCTTTTGAAAAATGTACAAGACGCATTTCGTGTATCTGGATTCACTGAAGAAATATACCTACCATTTGGAGGCTGAAATAATAAATCTTTACTTTCCAGAAGTAAGTTTTGGCGCCAAAGGATTCACACGTGATTCCTTTGGACAATAATAAGGTTTATTTAAATGTAATTCAACACCGAGGAGTAATTCACTGGTTATTTTGTTAGGAGTCATCTGTGGTCTGGAGCAACTCATGTTGGCCAGTGGCCAGTCGACTACTGGAGAAAATGCGCGGGGGACGATTTTCTATGAAATGGAGCATCGTTTTAAAAAGTGCTACCGGTGTCTCCATATCGGATCCTTACGGGTATATCCGATTGTAGGAGTATTGTATGTCTTTTAGTATCACGTGGGATGGTCGTACTTAGTCACGTGTACCGAGATTTAGATAAAGAGTGGGATAATACGACGGACTCCAAATGATCGAAAAGGCTTAGTTTAGACGGAATAACCAGACACAACCAGAAATATGATATTTTTAGAGCTAATTCTAGATGTGTCGAGTCTTTTCAACATAAAAATATATTTTGATTTCGAAAGATTGTTATTTTATTTGGTTAGTTATCTTTTCAATTAAATATGTTTACTTTAATGAAAACAAATAACTTTGTGTACACCACTACTTAATTAACAATATCAACTTATTATCCTGACGAAGAAAACATAGTTTTCGAAACATGTTGATATTGTTAATTAAGTAGGGGTGTACACAAAGTTATTTGTTTTCATTAAATTAATAATGACGCCACAAAGTGAATTTGCGAAGATTGAAGAAATAAATATGTTTACTTTTATTATAATAATGCTTTAGCGTTGGTCGTTGGCAGATTTATTAAATTTTCAACCAAAGTGTTGTATTATACAACATCTTCTTAATCTTATAATCGTTCAATGTAAAATCGTAAAATCGGACAGTTTGTCTATTTATTTATCGTCTTACAAACTAATGTATTTCAGCTGTTTTTTTACACACTCATTTTGCTTAGATATTATTAAAAAATTATAAATACTTATGATCAAAAAATAATTTTATCATCAAGGATTTGACCATTTTTACTGCTAAATTGAATGTGGGTTTATATTAAAGCAAAATTTTGAAAGATATAAAATCGATGTTGAGCTATGTGAAAATAATCAATCTTTCTCATCAAAACCGCCCTGAACAGTTGCTCAGGTATGATCGCAAGATCATCTTTCGACAAAATTTGAATTCTCGGCCGCTGATTAATGGGTCTTAAAGAGAATTTTACAAAAAATTTCAGTATCGTAAAAATGAACCTACTCTGTTAGAATGCTGCTAGAATTTCTTCCACCATTAAATTCAGGGTAATACTAAATTTACCTCTTTCCAAGAAGTCAAACAATGATCATTGATCACAAAGTTACAGGTCAAAAAGGAAAGTTAAATCGACAAATCAATAAATCAGTAGAAAGATAAATTTTGTCAAAATTTGGTGTTAAATTATTTTTTTCTTTTAATGGGGTTTCCCTCTCTTCTTGAAGTGTTAAAGAAGGATACGTTTGACGTACGTTCAATTTTACGTACGTTCAATTTGAGAGGCGGGAATGGGTACCGCCGCCCCGGGAACCTTTATTGGATAACCAACACCTCTGCCGTAGGTCACCACATAGGTTCGCTACGTTTGGAGATTTAGCAGGGGTGCCTGGGTTCATGGGGTGAGGTTTGTCTAGGTCTTGGAGGTGGATGACTAGGACACACCGAACCCAAGATTCCTACCCGCTCCTTAAACCCTTTTCCTTCCCAGAACTCTCCTCTCCTTCCTTTCCTTAAAAAAACCCTCCACACAGCATCCCCAAAGATGACATAGGCTCTGAGGGAAATTATTTTCCTCAGGGCCTCCTGTATGGAGTTCATGGAAAAAAAATATAAATAAATAAAAAAAATACGTTTACAGAAAAAGAGGATTGAACAGAATAAAAAAATTGGCAGATAAATTCTTTTGTTTCTTGTTCGTAGACAACTACTTTACGTTTACGCATTTTTCTGGAAACACCACAACGTTTCTACTCACGTTCTTCTTCAAACGTACTTTACTTTATAGCTATGCCGATTCATTCAATCGATCTATTAATCTGCCCCTTTCTCAAAGCAGCTTCAATTAACCCGATTAGGCCGATCTTCTCACAAAACATAGCCACCACCTCAAAGGTTTGTTTTCAATCGTATTAAAACTACTAAACACTAACATTATTATCAGACTGTTTTACCAATTCGCTGAAACTGCTCTTGAATATTGTCTCCATAATCAAAGGCATTGCACTTTTCTCCGGCAGATAAGTAGAGCAAAGCACTCACCTGACCCTCAGTCGAAGGAGTTTAAACATACATAATAATGCGAATGCATTTATTACAAAGGCACAGGTATATTCTGACGAGTCTATTCTAATCGACTGTTCCAGAATTGGTATTATTTAAAGAGTTTAATTTACAAAAATTAAGTCATAAAACGCATTTTGTAGACGACTCGTGATGATGTCAAAAAAGTGTGTTTATTAGAATTCGCTTCTCTCCTTACTATTCGTATTTTTGTGTGGAGTGTTAAGAAGATTCTTGTACCAAATAATAATAATCAATTTTTTCTTACTATTTTTATTTTATAGAAATAGATTTAACCCTTTCCAATCTAAAGGCACAATAATTCAAAAGCCACTCTGTTAATTTGGTCTAGTTTTGGTGGCACAAGAAGTAAACCGGGTAATCTGACTTTATTGAGTTGAACCTAAAAGGTTTTAATTACACTATAAAATTGTTAGCCTTTAATATTTATTTTATTACAGCCATAGGAAATGTTTGTCTTTAATGCATAAATTACAAGTGGCCCAATTAGCGCTGAAAGCGGGTTTCTACGCAAAAATCATAAGTATGAATATAAATGCACCTCAACGGTAGACCACCTGGGGTAATTGTGGTGGTATTGGTAAGAGATAGTGCCAAAAAAAAGATTTTAAGAAAAAAAAAATACTTACAGGGCTCGTCACTAAAAATAACGTTCACACCAAAAGGTTTTGAATTTAGTGTCCTCCAACTATAAAGGCAGGGGTTCAGTAATTAAGGTTCCGTGCTCGAGTGAGGTTATTGAACTTTAAGGAATTATACGACTGGAATGAGGTAGTCAATAATATAATCAAGCAGTGGAGCTTTATATTGTACGCATTGAATCTAACTTAATTTAACAGAGTAATGTATTATTATTATTCAGTAAAATACCAACTTCTAAAATTGTTAATGAATGCATTAGGTACCTACTTATATATCATGTAACAATTGAACTAGAAAACATACGAATATGGTATGTTGTAAACATTTATATGAAATATGTTTTTTTAACTGAAAATTTTATATAATATGGGTAGTGGCGGCTGAAGACATTTCAAGCTTTGAAAGGTCTTTGTATAAAGTTTAAAAACAACCACAAAAATAGTGTATGCTTACACCAATGCCAATATTACAAACAATACAATACTTTCATTGGGATTCATGAACTTATCCACGGTTTGATGAATCTATAAATAGATGTTCTTAGTGCGTTAGAAGATTTTCATTGCTTGTTATTATTGTTATAAGTCTTCTTGTGTTTATTTTTACGTTGCATGAAAATGGAAATATTGTTGTCCCCTAGTTGGAAAGTGAGCCAAATCGGTGGCGTGGGATCGAGCCTAGCGCGTGAGAGAGAGAGGGGGGATTATGGTTGTATAATCGAAAGATTTATCAAGAATATTCCAAGTGGATCAACGAACCGATCTGACCTAGAGAGAGACAGCCTCACTAGGGAGGAGGCAAGTTCCATCACACCATCCATGGGATATTTTCATAATCTGCTGCCAAGGTGCCATTTCACATAATGTGGGTCGATTGCCCATAAAGCGAAAACATCACAACGGTGTTGCCTTCATAAACCATCGAACGCGTCGACTGATCGCAACTATTTACTAATTACCTCATTGTTCATTAAAATACAATACAGAGTCGTCGGCCATTGACATCACGAATTTATTCAATTAACAAAATTAATTATTTCTGAGAAAAAAATAATTGTATCAAATTAAATAATTGTTTTGTGCTCTAAATTCTATTATTTTGTAGTCACGAAATCGCGTAAAATGGGATTCCCTTAATTTTATGATACATTTATGCAGGATACCAAAACTTGAAACATTTAAAAAATAATCGTTTTCAAGGCTTCTCACAATCTTCCCTAGATCCCTTGCTCTGCGCTACCCAGTTTTCCGCCGAACTTCTCGCCTTGTAAATCCTGCGGCTTATGGCGTCCTTGAGCCCTTTCTTTTAAAATACTTTTATTCGTGGATTGTTGTGCGACGGTTGCTCCGAGTCCATTTATTAAATACCCAGTATTTTTTTCAATCTAAGGATGCTTCCCAGCATAATAATGTTAAAAACATTTTTTTTTAATTTAGGGACACACATTTTTTAGACTTTTTAATTCTTAGGAAGATTGTAGATAGCATCTAAGTTGCTCGTATTTAGAGACTTCAGTGCTGTTCCTCTTCCGGAGGATGTAAGGCTTGGTTCTTGATTTTGGATGTTCAGAACGAATTTTTGTAATTACCTCTGACGGCCTCCGTGGTCCCGAGGCAAGACTCTCGACTCACAATCCGAAGGTCGCGGGTTCGAACCCGGCGTGCGCAAATAAATTTTATTTGATTAATTTGTGTTATTTCACAATTTATTCATTTAAAATAATATATGATATATTTGCGGCACGTTCCAGAGTGGAAGATACTAATAGTATCGCCCTGGTGTAAGACCACCATTCAGAATTGAAACGTTGCTTGAAATGGCTTTAGCCGTGTTTAGTGACCAGATCTGAATAGCCAGGTACTTCCCCACCTACCTCTTCCCTATCTCCTTCCCCCCCCCCCACTTTTTCAATGGAATTCGTAATACTTGAATTCAAAGAACAATGGAAAACAGATTCACCAAAAATGACAGATCCATTGAAAATAAGTCAATATATGAAAAAAAGTTGCTGCAGTAATTTAATATGGCAAATGAATTACTTTTAACATAAATATTTAAGCGCTGAAACTCAAATTGGAGTGAATTTAAATTTACGATGCGTCACTTAATACGAACTGATCTGTAGCTTTTCCAATAAACACTTTATTAAAGATTGAATAATATTTTGCCTATCCTAAGATGAAGATTAATTTTCAGAGGGCATATCAAACAAAATAATGATCATATCGGTGGGAAGAGCTATCTTGTTGTTAAATAATATTATGTATTGACATATTTAACATCAATGCAGCTGAGTTTAAACAAGCAGCTTTGTTGCTGCTCATATAAAACCTGCTTTTGATAGTATGTCTATTTGTTTTTACTTACACTGATTACTAATGTTTGATAAAGCCATATTATTATCGTGGTTTATTTTTCAGGCATTATTACGTTTCGCGATATGTCCTTCTTTAGCCCAAAGAAGGACATATTGCATCATCGCATAATACATAAATTTGGTCGTGAAAATCTTAAATCATATCCAAGCAAATCTTATTTTCCAAAATGCCTTAAAATTGTACAATGTTTTCATTACAAATGTGTACTCATAAAGAATAAAGTAATTGAACTGAAATATATTTTTCAAATCATTGAAGAATTTTTATGATCTTCTTACAGTAGTCTAGTAGTTACATAGGTCATTTTAAATTCTTTGAAGACACGACAGAATAGATCTAATATTGTTATTACCTTGAAAAAAGTATACCGAGGTCAGTAATGGACTGGACAGTGGACAGGGGGCATTGAGGACGACCAAAACTGGATTTGAGATGAGATGGCCTAAACTTGTTTATATTTAGATAGCACATGTATGTGGATTTTACGTAGTTGTGTAGGTAATGCCCACGTGACCGTTTACGTGGTCTGTATGTGTGCCTCTTCTTAAGACGCTGGTCATTGGAACGTCGTTAACAGCATTATTTTCGATTGGTCACAGAAAAAACGTAGGTACTCTAATAGAGTTCGTTTAATCTAATAAGCAATGATTATATTAAAGGTCCGCGATAGTTATTATATTTCAACAATTTATACCGTGCATGTTCCTCCATTATTTTCAAAATAGTTGAAAAATCACGTGACTTCTATCAGCCTTTCCTATCTCCAGTCGTTAAATTATTTCACGATCTTAAAATTGATAAAAATTACTTTGTGTCCTTTTTAAAAGAACTTATTTATCTGTATTTTTCTCTATTGAAATACTTATCTGATATTTTATCAATTATTATGGAGTTGTGTGCCACGGTAAACACTACAATACATTTTAAAATTCTGATGGGAAAAAAGAACATTAATTTATCAAAGTTACACCATTTCCTCACACGATTATTTATGAATTGTTAAGATATTATGGAATACGCTATGAACCAAATTCAGTGGAGCTCGTAGGCCAAGAAGCAGCAAGAGAAGAAAGAAGCCGGGAGGAAGGTAAGAGGCGAGAAGTCGATGACTCTGCCACCTCCACAGAGGCAGAGAGTAAAGGCGAAGAAGGGGCCAACACGGGACATTGCCCCGGTGACGTCACAGCCGAAATTCCGCCTTTATCGTTGTTGTCGTATATAATCGTACGGAGAACCGTTACACCCAATAAAACGAAGACAGAACCGCTGAAAGCGATGGATTACTTTCTCGCATAACTAACGCAATTAGGAGATGCCCCGCTGCCGTAATTAAAACGAATGTGACTTACGCTGTATGCGTGGTTTTTGCAACTTCAAAAATAATGAGCAACAACTTTAGTGTGATGGCAAGTGCGCAAACAATTAATACATCCTTGTTGTATAGGCGTATCTTAGTGCTGCGGTACATAACCAGTCCATTGAACTGCAGAATAGCAGTCTTTCTTCTGCATTTGGCACGTTTTTTAGGCCAAATTCTAAGTACACATTTAGAAAAATAGGTAGGCATGTTTATGGAGCTTTTATTTAGTTTAGTTAAGAGTCCATCATAACGTAAAAGCATACATGGCGTGAATTAATAAATATATAAATAACGTATAATAATAATATCTAATTAAAATTCAACGGACTGAAAAATCAAAGCTGCAATAATTTTTCAAAGCATTATCCAAATTTCTCTTCATGTTTATTTACTCAGAAATAAATCCATAACGTTTTAATTTTTAATAATGAACTAATAGGTCACCCCAAGAGGTTCGATACGTTTGGTGATTTAGCAGGGGTTCCCGGGTTCATGGGGTGAGGTTTGTCTAGGTCTTGGAGGCGGATGACCAGGACACACTGAACCCCAGATTCCTACCCCCCCCCCCCCCCCTTAAACCCTTTTCCTTCCAAGAAATCACTTCCACTTCCTTTCCTTTAAAAAACCCCCCACACAGCATCCCCAAAGATGACATAGGCCCTGAGGGAGATTATTTTTCTCAGGGCCTCCTGTGTAGAGCTCATGTAAAAAAATAAAAAACAATACAAAAAAAATAAATTATTTACCTTTTGGTGCCACGTTAATTACGTATTTATCTTTTGGTGCCACGTTAGGTACAGCAATTTTAATATCATTTTTTAAATAATTTTAATTTTTTATGATGCCCTTGATGTGATTTTTTACTAAAACGGCGCTAAACTAACTATCCAAATATTATTATTATTAAGTATTACTTTTACCCAGTGCGTTATATTTATATATCTTTTCAAAAATTTAGTTAATTAAGGCGGAAATTGGAATTGGAAGATACAACGCATGGTACAAAGTTGATTTATCAAATAGGTTCACCCTATTTGTAATAGTTTTCTGTGGTGGGAATGGACTCCATAGGATGGACTCATTCTTTCAATAAGCCCCCTGCTCATCACCTCGGTCCATTGCAGGCCGAGTGCCGCAGAGGAACTGCCTTACCTGGAGTGAAAAACTCAACGTCATCCCTATGGAATTCCTAACATAAATCTGATCGGTACCCTGCAATTATTTTCCAGATATCATCAGAAATTCAAAATGAACATTTACTGAGCAAACATTATTTGTCGTTGACATAAAAATATTATTTAAAGATGCGTTAGCACTTACTAATTTACTTTCTTTGCAAATAATCATTGTCGATACAAAAAATAAATCTATTGTCAAAGTAATAACTCTTTATGTTAGGAACTTAAAATTTCATCGGACAAAAACGACACCGTAAACTGTAAGTGTTGTGAAAAGAGAAATTTAAGTAAATATTATAATTTTTTCGCGAAAAGGATTAGACAAGTGAAATCATAAATTTGCTCATTTTTTCCCAAAAGCATGTTTTTTGTTTACTCATCGAATATTGCCCTCAAAATACATGTATTTTGGACACCTAGTGACGTACTATCGTGGGGCAATGACCCAAGACACTCAATGCTCCTGATTTTTTTTTATTGTACTAACGCTTCATGGCAGGTGCGATTACAAACGTAAAAGCGTGTTTGACCGAATAATTACATCGAAAGTAACATCAATAATTATCATATTTAGATACAAAATTTTGGATTCATAAAACATTCTGCACAACAATTGAAAGAAAGTGTTATGAAGTATTTATAATTGCTAAAAAGCCACTTCAATAAACCCTGTGTCCGATTCTAATATAACCTATTTTACTTTCAAGAGGAAAAAGATAGGCATGCATGTGACATGTTTAACTTTTCACGACGAAAAAATGAAGATATAAAATGACATTTTAATAAAAATAGCTCCATTCCTGTTTGGTTTTAAATTTGTTATAAAAGAGCTTTATTTTCCAAGATATGTAGACATCATGGTGTTAGTGATAAAAATGATCAACCCACATTATAAAGTTACCCCAAATTTATTAGTAAATCCGTTAATTAATTTATTTTTAAATTAAAATTAAGTAATGAAGATTTTTCTAATTAGATTTTTTTATTAAATTATTATAAACATTTAGAATTTTCTTACTTCTACGAAGCACAAGTTTTCTGATTCATTTTTATGGCATAAAATTAATTTAATAATAATTTTTGTAATTTATTTTTGGGGTGATATGCCGTGTTTCGCTACCTCCTTCTTTAGCCAACGTTTCGGACAGCGTTACAGTGTCCATCATCAGGGCAGATGAAGAACGCTGTCCGAATCGTTGGCTAAAGAAGGAGGTAGCGCAACACGGCATAACACCCCAAAAATAGATTACAAAAATACTTTTGGCCGTGAAAACCTAAAAGCATACCTAATAATAATTTGTTTGATACATTTCAAAGAAAAACATTCTCCACTGTAGATACTCAACAATTTTATTTGTTTTCAGCAGTGAAATGGGCTCTAGGGTTTACCTACCGTATTAGATACAATGGTATACAAAATTGAAAGATGTAGAGTGGATTATTAAGAAAATTGCTATGATTTGACGATTGACTTTAGATGTAAATTTATGTCTAACAATGCAACGAGTGCAGATGTGTGAACCTGCGGTACCAACTGCATCCAAACCACAGCCAAAGCGCCAAGAGCATATCCACAGCGAGAGGCAACTGGCAACCAGCAATCAGCAACCAGCAACCGGCAACAACTGGCAACAGCAACTCACTACCCACTGGGTCAGGAGAGCGCATTGTGCCACTTACCTTGCTCTTGGCGGAATGGCCCGTACGCAAGCAGTGGATGGAGGAACATGCCAACAGAGAATAGTGCAAAGTCGTTGTCGATTCGTGTGGCGGTTATATTATACGGTTATGAAATTGAAGCGGCACATGAAGTAAGCCGATTGGCCGGGCCCGGGCCCGCTCGAAATAAAAATGGAATTTGGTTTCGTACCGAATACTTTTACTTGATCGAAATTATCTTGGAATACAAAACGCCATTAAAGTTTTTCACAGACAGCGTCAGAATTTTCAAAAAATATTTTTGTAAGAGAACTTACTCATTACGAAGTACCTATTTACCCCAAAATAGTAATGTAGTATTATATATCCATGTTTTGTATTGATTAAATTTAATGCAAATCAACAAAATTTTGAAATTAACAAAATTTACAAATGGAAAAATTTCAACAAAAATGTTTCAATTAAAAAGAATATAATAATGAGATGAAATTAGTGCAATCCAAATATAATGTTTAATTCAACTGAGGATATCTAAAAATTCTACAAAGACTGTTAAACCCCCGATTGGAACCAGTTTATAATCCATGAAAATATTTTCAAAAATGCAAATAATTTTTAATTATTAGAGAAAGCGATCTTAAAAAAAAACAACCCATCTAACTTTAAATGTTCAGCACGATTAGTCAAACAAAGCTCCAACAATACCTGCTTCGTTATTGTTTACAAGTTTGTAAGCGAATCAAAGCATTAGAATCCAGTTCGCCCAGTTCAATGAACTTGATCTAGATAGATGAAGGTAAACACGCCGTGAGCTAAAAATAGTTTATTGAAAAAAAAGAATAAAATTATACCATGTATCAATAGACAATAATTAATCAGTAACTTTTGAATAGGTATTCTCCCTATTTGAACCTTTCTCAGAGATAAGGTTGAATGAAGAGGAATGCTTTTGCGATGTTGGTTGGACGCAGTGCAGCTCGCATACGGACTGGCGCGGCGTAAGGCGGCCAACTAGAGCTGCTACTGCTGTACGCCAACTTTCATAATAATGCTAATACGTAGTGAACTAACTCGCATTTGGCTTACTTATCTAAGAGAAAAGGCGAATGACCTGTTGGGAAATTCAAGCCGCCAGAAGTCATTCCACTTTTCACCGAAGCGTCGGCGCATCCGCAAAAGTAACAAACCATTGATTGGATAAAAAAATCTTTTTACGTCAACATGGATAGAACTTTTTTACGTTTTGATTAATTTTACTGATTTTATTTTTTTAGTTTGGATTGTTAGAATTGACGCTTCTTATAACGTCAAATTGTGCGTATTTTTTCAAGTGTAATAAGATGGAGAAAAAACGGGCTTAGTAATAAATGATCAAAGTTCAATCTTCTCAAATAAGTGACGCCAACATCAAATGTTTGTGGGTAGATACTTTCTTTCAGACTTACCTACTTATTATATTAATGTGCAAAGCAATAAAATGCCGTTTATTGCTGTAAGCATATTGTAACGCACATGAGAAGTGCATAAAATCGTACGATATTATTTAATGACATGCCACCTGTTTTCCCATTTATGCATCCGGTGTGCGGTCACATGAATTCAATTGTAACCTTAGTCATTGAACTTGGTTACGGAAAATCCGCATTGCAAAGGCCAGTGTATATTATACGAGGGTTGTCTAAGAATTAAAAACCTTTCCTTATTTTCGGTGACGTGGATATTATTTCTCAACATATAGTGGCACTAACGTATAGCTCAGACTTTCCCCTAAAAAACGAGCAGTGGTTCGGCTTGGTAGCTGCTTCAGTGCAATCTCCGCTGTCGAATCCCGCCGCCTGCGAGGTGCGCTCAATTATTCGCTTTCTCAACTAAGAGGAAGTCCGACCTGTTTAACGTTGTAAGCTTGCAATTTTGATTCCAGATGTCAGTAAGTCTACCACAAAAACAATTTTGAGGGAAAAATGGCTTATGCAATGGGTACTCGTTGGGTTTCCAAAATACTGAAGAGCAAAATCGTGTGGAAAGCACTCGGGTCTCTTCGGACGTTTTTTCCAACCAAGGTAAGGCTTTTTTGGATTGAAACATGGGTTCACCGACTAACCCAGGAATCAAAATGGCAATCAATGACATAATTTGCTTCTTTTTCTTTAACTGAAGCAACATTTGGCCGGAAAACCTTTGGAGACCGACCAGGACGCAATGAGAGAGGTGATAGCATTTTTGGCAGCGGAATCTGCGATAAGAGAATCAAGGATCTAGTGCCACGGCTCACCAAATGCATCTATCATAACGGGGACTATGCCGGAAAATAGTGGAGATGTGTACCTGAAATATCATACGATTTTATGTAAATATAAATTTTTCCTGATTTTTTAAATTAGAATGGTCTTTAATTCTTAGACAATCTTCGTATTATAGCAATTGGCATTCCCTCGGTGGAGGAAATAGATTTAACAAATCGATTTCATAGTTTCAATATTTTTTTGACAAATTCATTGCAGCCAGAAAGATGTTCATGAGAGAAAACTTCAGACATCCTTTCAGGGTTCCTTGCTTGATCAATTTCACCTATATTCCTCTAACTTCCTCCCTCTCTTAGCCCCAGGGTATTAAATCAATGGAACCAAATTTATTTAATTGTATGGTAATCCAAAAAATACATTTTTTTTTTAATATCAAATCTGCAAGGCACAATGCACAGTGTGGTATCAACTGATTCAGGGCGAGCCCGCATATTGCTTATCTAACATCTCTTTCCAAAAGTTGTAGATATTCTTACAAAGTAATGAAAATATTATTTTCCTTGTGTATATACTCTTCCGTGAGAAAAACGTTCTTACTTGTCATACTTACTTTCAGGAATAGGTTGTTTACTACTTCAAACACCACGGCGCGGTTTATTATACATTGGTCTATTCAAAAGGTATTACTAAAATAATTAATCACTTACTTTAAACAAAACCTTAGATAACTAAAAAAACTTCTAACCAATAATTTTAGAAACACACATATGTATAAAACATCACATTAATAATATATTTAAAACATACATAATACGTATGTCTTTAAATATTTTATTTTTATTTTAAGTGTACTCAAGCACAAACTAAATATCAATATTTGTGGTAGACTTTACGATAAAGGTACTTCCTTAAATCATTTATTTTCAATCTTAGTAATTTCATTTGGGATTTGGTTATAAACTTTTACGGCCTGGTGAAAGATTTCTGGGCGCTTGATTTCTTCCTCGTTGGCAATCTAATTTGCTATGCATTTCTCGTTCCTATGCTTTTTAACTTTTTGTTGGTTCATTGATGCAGAGCCTTACCCTCAAGGCCTCCGTGGTCGAGGGATAAGGCTCTTGACTCGCAATTCAAAGGTCACGGGATCAAATCCCAGCGTGCGCAAATAAATTTTATTTGATGAATTTGACAATTAATTAATTTAAAAAATATATATGTAGTATATTTGCGGCACGTTCCAGAGTAAAAGACACTCTCAGTATCGCCCTAGTGCAAGACCATTCAGAATTGAAATGTTGCTTGAAATGGCTTTAGCCATGTTTGGTGACCAGATCTGAAGAGCCAGATACTTCCCCACATTCTTCTTCCCCTCTCCGCTATCTTCAGCATCACAATTTGGGGATGATATTCTCACTGGCTCCAGACGGGAGCAGCTGCGACTCTTTTAAAGTATTCACATTAAAAATAAAAAAAAATTGTGTAGAATTTTGATGGTGGGATATTTATTTTGTACTTTATAATATTTTATATAGCCTTTTCACGACACCAAAATATTTCTGGTTGGTCGAGTCGTTACAACATCATTTCATATTTTTGGGACCGTTTTAGTATTGATATTAAAAACACATCTATGAAATGATTTCTTTAAATCTCGTTATTTTCAAAATATTCCCATTTTTTGTAATAACAAGTCAAATATACTTTACTAAACAGAGAAAACGTTTATAAATTAAAAAGTAACATTTCTACATGGCAGGATTTTCAGCAAACCTACTTATTAAGTTTAGAAGGGTATTCTACATTTTGATTTCAGATTTCTCTAAAGAATGATATATAATTGAGATACAGTGCCCTTTTGCGATAGATGTGTAAAATGACTACAGTTAAAAAGTACTTGAATGAAAAATGATAGGTTGGTGAATCAAAACTATGATTGAATAACCGAGTATCAGTTGCTGTAACACTTACTTCAGCTCGCTAGTTAGTCTCTGCTAAAAGTTCATTAAACTTCCTCGCTCTACGTCACCGCATTTCTTCGTTCGCCTTTTGATTGCCGCAAACTCAGGAGGAATCAAGCACAAGATGCCTGTATCTGTCTGGCGGTTAGCAGCTCTGCAGATATGTGCGGTAGAGTTGAATATCGCATAAGCGTTATGCTTTTAATTCTGAAACAGTTTTCTGTTTGTATCGCGGTTACTACCTCCCATCGGAAGAACCGTAGTGTTGACTTGTTGTTGGGAGAGTTTGGAGAAAGAAATGGGACAAACAATCGGAAACTTGCTGAATTCTTAGAAATATTATTGAATTATTTCTCTTTGGGTATTTTGTTGTGCCAACGTTAATTCCGCTTCATCATCAATTCCTATTAGTTTGTATTATAACTAGTAACTCACGTGATGACTAATTCTATTATAACAAGTTACAAGGAGTAAATAGTTTTGCCTTTGCTTCAGATATCGTCGACCCTCCCCAATTCATCAAATCGATGTCTCGTAAGTTTTACGAAATCAACGATTCAATCGAAGATCTCAGCTGCATTGGCAAAAAATCGAAAATTCTGCCCGGCTAGCCCAATTTAATAAACTTTTTTCCATTTAATTTTCTTGTTTTAATGTCTAATTTATGTTAGCTATTTACCTTAATGCTGAACATCTTAATATTTCCCTCCTTTTTGGAGAACCCGCTGAAATAAATCTTTGATACATTATCATCGAATTTCAATAAAAATCTGAAATTGATTGTTTTTTCTGATCTTCATTTTAAAACAAAATAATTAATTCTTACAGCATTCGCAAATATAATTTTTCCGTTAATCTAGTCACTATAAATTGGCACTTGCTGAACTAAAGCACCTGAGTGGGAAGATTGAAACAAGTTGGAAAATGAATCCAGTCACTGTGGGTGGCGATTAGTTACTATTTCCTTCTTTAATTGGTAGTTACCCGTGTTATTGAGCTCTTAGGGTATATGTTAAACGTCTTGGGGAGGAGTTTAATGAGATGTGTCTGCTGCTACCTACTTACCCACTTTGACTCCATTTCTACTACATGTATGCTTTATAATGCGCCCGTGCAAATAAATATCTATTTGCCTCCAGTTCTACACATTAAGAGTTCATTTGGTATCTGTAGGGGGATACTGAGAAATGGAAACAGAAGCTCGAATATCTCTCACTCGGATGCTAACGCTCTGAAACACGTATTTTGACTAATGAGGTAGATTTGCCTACTTGATGAGCTATCCTGCCTAGATAAGAAAATTATCATTTCGGTAATATTACCGCAGGGAAACTTATTAAGATGTCGTGCCTTTGCTGTATTCGGGACCGCTAAATAAAATGATATAACTTGTATAATAATAGACTATATTTAAATAACGTTTATCGCGTGATGGTCAACGAGTGAAGAGGGCTTTCATACAAGACATTTTCCTTTTATACCTTGATTCATGTCAAACAAAAAAAACTAAAGGCGACGTTTCCCGGCCCAAAAAGAAGAAGATGGAGAGATATGTAATTACGAGTGTTGGACAGAGCGCGCTAATATTTTCAATGACAAAATTGATGCGAAAATTGGGAAAATGCTTAATAAAACATGACTCGTTTAAAATAGAGCTAAAATCTCGTAGAAGGTATCTTAAGTATCATTTAAAGAAACATTGTGAATTTTTTCACAAATATAACTTGTAAAATAATAGAAATAGACTTGTTTTAAATAATTTTCGGAGCATACTTTGCGATTTTTATCGAGGGAATTTCATATAATTTGCGTTTCGGCGTGGATCGTATCTATCTAGATAATATCTATTATCTTAAAAAATAACGTATATTTTTTTAAGAGCTTAAAAATTTCAAATGTTTAAGGGAGATAAGTAAGAAATCGGTAGAAATTCGGATAGCGGCGGCTTAACATTATTCTTTTGTTCCTATTTAAACTTGGATCGACATTCATATTACACTTATGTTGTATTTTCTGTGCATTTAACGAGAATGCCGTTACGTTGCGATGCCAGGGTATAATAATATTTAATAGTCAAGACGATAGATTAAAACTGTTCAACGATACAACTATCTAAACTCACTGCCCAAAATAGTAATATTTAAATGGATAGCTTCTTTGGTTACGGTAAGAGATAGTTGAACGCGTAACAAAGCGTCACCTGTCAAGAAAGTATTATAAATTGTGATCAAAAGAAGGGAATTTTGTTCAGTGTCAAGATTAGCGAACTGAGGTCGGCCATCGAACTCTCCTAGCTGACATTGGACTGGCCCCACCTAGATACTGCTCGCCAGCCAAAGCAACCATTCTAACTTGTCACGATGCCCGAGAGAAGGGGTTTGAATAAAACGCGTTGACGTCTTGTTTTAATCGTTCGACTTTAGTGTCATAAGCCTTAAATAACCGCTGAACGTGAGTCAGACGCGGTCAAGGAGGAAAATAAGGGATAGTATTTACGATGCATCATCTTCAAACACTGCACAACATTATCAGTATTACGTATTCAGTGCACGGTAGTGTATTTTCTTCAAACTTCTCCCAAAGTGATCTATTTTTGTGAGATTACCTCATCGTACATTTGTAAATGAAAATTCTAATGTATGATTTTCATCGGAAGCCCCAAGGAGAACTTTTTTTAGCATTAGTTCTACAGAGGAGGCCTTGAGGGAAAAGAAATCCCTTATGGCATATGTCATCTTTGGGGATGCTGTGTGGAGGGTATTTTTAGGGAAAGGAAGGAGAGGAAGTTATAGGAAACAAAAGGGTATGAGGGGTGGGTAGGAATCTGGGGTTAATGTGTTCAGGAGTGACGAAAGTATGTATTCATCCCTTCACTGCGGTACAAGGAAATGGCTTAAAAGAGTCCGGCTGGAGAGGTCAGAAGGTCTCCCTCACCGTTCTCTCCCGATCCGGCCCGCTATGCAGTAGGTGGGCAAACTCAGCGAATCACTCGAAGTGACCCATGACAGAGGTGTTGGTTAACCAATAAATGGATCCCGAAGCGGTGGTACCCATATCCGCCTCACAAAATTATAATAGAACAAAGTATAATAGACAACAAAAGTTTTTAATATTATTATTTCAATCTCATTGTTTTTATTTTTATTACTGCAAGTAGGTACCTACTTACTATTATTCTCGTGTCTAAGAAATATGTTGTTTTTTTTCACATTAGATACCTAAATCAATGTAACACATCGAGTTCTATCGTACAAAAGATTGTAACGCTATAAAAATGAAGGGAAACTTTGCAAAGTAGTACGTTGATGGGGTGGCCTAGATTGTAATAAGATCACAAGATGGAAAAGTGCACCTAACACGCAATCGCTCGTTCATTAAACTTGCCACTGGATAACACATCAATGTCGTCACTAAACAACAATATGTGAGAAAATATATATAGCCTAATGAAAACATTGTAACACCAAAAATGTATTGGGCCTAGCTTTCGTACGCAGCAATGAAGACCAAATAAATAAAATGTTGCAAGTTAAATAATAATAATATTTGGCTAATTTATATAGCGCCGTTTTTTGTGAAAAATCACCTCAAGGCGCAAGTTAATAGTATTATATCCAAATTGTCACATTTACATTCTCTTTCTGTTTCCAGGTTTGTTTGGCCACACAATTTTCTCTCGCCCTGTTCAGTTTTACCGACCCGTAAATTGAAAAGTTAGTAGTTGCATAAATAAAAACAACATCCAGTGCAATAATTTATCAATTTGAATTGTTTTGTTTAACGTATTCGTAAAAAGTCATCAATCCGACCGTATAAAAACATGAATATAAAAAAAAATTGTGTGCAATTCACACGCATTAGAAATGAAACCTTCAGAAAACTGGGCAAGAATGGGACTGCTACGAAGAGGAGACCGATTATCCTAACTCATTCCAGGCTAAATACTGTAGGTGTTTGTCTTAGGTGGTGTCTGTTTATAGTGTCGCTTTTTCTTTTCATCGGGTTTCAAATCACAACGATGCTAAAAAAATTGCACTTCAAAAACGAAGTGAGATTTATCTTGGCCATAAAAAGTGAATTTCTTATTATTCGGAATACCCTTTTTTTAAATAATAACACTAATAAAATAATAAAAAGCCTTTTATTTCTTGTAAATAGGTTACAGAGTTATAAAAAGTAAGAAAAAGTAAAATTAATGCTATTGACGAAAAATGTAATATAGGTATCTTAAATTATTCATAAGCAAGAACCCCTCTCTCAGGCGAAGGTGAAGGCCTCCTCTAAATAATTTAATTTATCTCTTGTTTTGTTCGTAGGGTTAAGTATTTCTTGTGTTTGTGTCACTTCTTTTATTTTCGAGGAAGTTCAGAATTTCTTCTTCAGATGGTTTTGGTCTTGATTTTCCACGGTGACCAGCCGGGTTATTTTAGAATATACGTTCCTCATTCGAAAATAACATAAAAGCGTGGTGTTGAACAGAAAATCAAGAATCTACCTAATTTAGTATTTTGAATAAGCTTCTAAAGCAGGAAGTACAATGACAGTTTTAATGAATCTAAAGACTTAAACATTGACAGCTGATAACTCCATCCTCTTTGCTTTATTACTTATTTCCCGGTATGTAGGTAGGTAGAATGCCAATCAATCCCTCGCTCAATGGCCGATATATCAACGCCGCTTCGCAATATGCGCAATTATCATTGGAACCTTCCTTTTCTGAGCTTTAAGCACGCGATGGCTGAAAAAGGTAATTAGTATGCTATCAATTTGTGCCAAGAAGAAAATGTCTGAGAACAGATTTCTATTCTGCAGTCTAGTGCACAGAGAATTGCAATTAAAAAATGTGTTCTTGTAGCATTACTCCCTTTATCACCTGACAGAAATCTAGCGTCACTACGAGCCGGGGCTTATCCGGAATTCAGAGTAATTTAGCTTAGTGAGCATAAGATGGAACAAAGTGTCATCAGACAACAATTATAAAGTTTAAAATTTTGTCTTAGAAATGATGTTGTGAACTGACATTTTAGACGTTGACCTAGAAAGTCCTGAATTAAAAATCTGTGAAAAATTTTATAGCGCAAGAACTCACCGTTCCAGAGTCAACAAATTTTTCTCAGTGATTTGTGTAAATATTTTCTAAACTTTATTAAATAAGTTCACAAAACAATTTTTTTTTCAACAATCTCCTGTTTTTGTAGAGATTCTGAATTTGAATTCTGAATTCTAAATTTTTTATTTTTTTATTTTTCTTTGTTCATCATATAAAATTTTATACAGTTTTTACAGGTTATTTGACTACCACCCTAGGCACATGCCCGTATTATGGTAGTCAAAATATGAATATATAATTATATTAATGTAATAATTACAAAATAACATTGAATAGATCTTTTAGAATTCTTTAAAGTTTCTTTAGTAACAATTTAATTAACAATTAATTAACAATCTTCAATTTAATTTTTATTTTTTCAAAAAAAAGTCCTCTTAAGGGGATCCAATAGTCCAGAGAAAAATCGAAATCGGAATTCACGCCCTTTGTGGGAGGAGTTAAAAAATATTTGAGAAAAAGCTTTTGGAATGGTTGAAAAAGTTATTTGAGATTTTTTTTTACAGGTTGATTTCGTAAAGGCCTAAAAAAACATTAACTCCTTTTTTACACATTGTTTATTGTAATTACGAGGAAATTTAAAATTGATTTCACGGAACCGAGCGACGTGGAGTCACACGTCTGTTCCCTGCTCCGGCCAGGGCAGTTCTGAAAGAAAGTAGGGTATGGCAAGCCAGTAGTCCTTCGGTGAACGACATATGGGTCACTTTGAAAATCCTAATTCGTCGGCTGCCGGCCGTATTGTAAAATAACAACGCAAAAATTCATATTTTATTTTATTTTGTGAATATCGGGCGTAAATATTAATTTATTTAGCAATCATCATAAAAGAAACTAAATTTGCTACAATAAACAATAAAACCATATCCGAAAAGATGTTCTTAAGTAGGAGAGTTTGCACTTGAAAGTGTTTTTTTATAGACCTATTACTTTATTTTTTTCTAGGCTTAATAAAAGACTTATAAAAAAAATGACCGATATTTTTAAGGGCCAAGATATGTTCTACACGCAGTATTTAATTGAAGCATCTATAATATTTCTAAGCGATCAAATTTTCAAATCAAAAACACATGATTTTGTGTGATTTTGCATTATTTACTATGGCTTCAACTTAAAATGCAACTCGTAAAGACGCACTTATTTTCCTAAAAATATTTTAACGACGCTGAACGTCGTTTACAGCATTTTAAGTTTCCGCTGTGGATATTATTTCACTACTGAACGACTGAAATGAATTTTTCATTCCTATTTGTAACTTCATTTGCTCAATGTTTCAATTTCGTCTACTATCTGGAGTTTTTAGGTAAACCCAACTATTTTCAGCATGCAAAGTCATCTGCTATAAATCTAGGTAAGACGCGTTTTACTGTTGGTTCTTTTCAAATCATTATTCAATTCTTATTTAATTAGTTTTAAGAATTATGAAATTGAGTATTGAAACAAGTTCATTCGTCACATGTATTAAATAAAATTAAATTCCCGGCCATGAAATAATGTTTAATAAATAAATAATTTTTAAAAAGGTGTTAATTAAATAGTAATTCTTTTTTGTTGCCAAAATTGCGTGTGAAAAATATTAACCCCAATATTAAAATTATTTGAACTTAATATGAAAATAAATAATTATTTAACTAAAATATGTGTGTTGTTATTGAAGAGCGAGTATCGGGTACTACTTCTTGTCTTGGTCGTACCAGCGAGGTTATTGGCCTCACTAGGTAACACACATTCTGTATGGAAAAATTGAAATCGTTCCACATTCGCTAGGAATTAGAGGCGCACCAATGCTCTTATGATGTCGCTGGCCGAAGCTAGTTTTATTCTATCGCTAAACGTATGTATTGTTATTACATTGAACATTAGCTGCTTAATTAATTTCGTGTTCTACACAAATATTTGTGATTCAAATAATTTAATTGCATATTGTTTCACACTGAATTCGCTTAATCAAACCTGTTAGAACTTTCGAAGTTTTAGCATGCTTCGCAAAGTTATAAATTAATAAGTAATCACGTAACGCGAGCCTCAGCACGGGCAAAGCGCCCAGTGAGGCCCAACCAAAGATATTTGATATTTGTATTTCAATATCTTTGGACCCAACATTATCACATAAAACAAGGTGTATATCAACAAATTGTTATACCAATTAACTTTGAAATGGACTTAGATTAACTACATGGCTTTAACTGGGTGTTATAAAATAATAAAATTAAATTAACTTGATTCTGCAGGCATTGGCCGTGGTCAGTGGCTGAGTTGGTATCGCGTCGTGATTCCACCCAGGCATCGTGAGTTAATTCCTCGGCTGGCTAAGTCTTCCATCGCGACAAATTTTCCACTTACTGCGGCGGTAGTAGGATATTTTCAAATAATGTTCAAGTAATTCGTAACGAGGGAATGCACTCTTTCGTTTAATAAAAAAAAACATTTGTAAACGAATCATTTGTTTTCAAAGTGATTTGTTTTGAATTGATTAAAAATGAAACTATGGTGAGATGCATAAAGTGAATTGTGAAAGATTGAAGAAGTGAATATTTATATATGTATATTATAGGTACATCGCGGGTTGTGGAAAGTTCAGATACGAAAGTTAATCTGTCAAGAAAGATATCTTAAAGAATTGATAGTATCACAAATACATAATCTCAATTTCAATTAACACCTTTTTTCTCAGGAATTCTCGTTATCATTTTGGCGATTGGCGATAATGGGTTATAGAGTGTTCAGTAGTCAAATTTACAAAAGAAATGATGCTCCAATCCTTTTTAGATTTTATTATGAATCCTTTTATTATTATGACACTGAAAATGTTAAGTGATTCCTGTCACGTATTAGTATTTCCAACATATGATTAACGTAACACATCGTAGATACAGATCTTAAAATCAATCAAGTTCGAATGTCCCTTTATAAAATTAAGTTATACAATAGAAATTTACTGGGCAAAAACTCTGAATATTGTGCATATTTGAAACTTTATACCGTAAAGTCTTCTTTTCATTCTCAATCGAAATCAATTCTGACGTTTGGAAAATTTTTTAAAATGATAAGAATTTATTTTTATTTTGATCGTTAATGTTTATCTGAAAACTGATTTTAAAGTGCGATTTTATAAAATAGATTTTAAAAATTTTATATGATAATTTTTAATATTAATCACATAAATATATTTCCCGTGAATATACATATATACAATTCGAAAACAATATGTATTTACAATAGGTATGAAATGTACACATTCTTTAGTTTTTTTATGTGATTTATTTCATTTATCGTCAATATTGATGGCTTACAGCTTAGAACATTATTCTTCGACGCATTTTATTATTTATGAGTAGATAAACACTTAAGCAATTAATAATCCGCGCAGACTCTGGTCTCGTGTTGGGGTCAAGGAGACCTATTAACTTAATATTAAAATACACGCGTGATTCTACGGATTTTATTAAATTGTCCATCTTGGTAATAAGTCATCATGCTATTTCCCCGTAAGGGTACGCAGAGGATTGATCTCACAGAGCTCTTATCACTATTCATTGTTACATTCTCATTCATTTGCAGATTACTTTAAAACACTCTTCTCCTGCGCCGACTGACTAAAACTTGATTCACTTGGTCGTATCATTCGCTTACTTGTCATTTGCTTAGATGTCATACATTCTTCCGAGGCTCATTTTTGTACAAAACATCCAATCGTCCTCTCTTTAATATTATTTTCGAATGTCTACATTCGCAATATGATTGTAGAATCACAATTAGGCCTCGGATTCTCATTTCGACTTCATTCCGTCAACATTCGGTCTTCTCTGCCAGTTTTATTAGCTATTAATAGGTACCTATCTATTTATCAATTTTGCGAATTACGGTCCTACTTTAATTTTTATTTTCATAAAAGAATCTATCTCACTTATAAATTATGAGTTAGTTTCTACGATGTAGTTTTTTTGCAGGTTCTGTTGTAGCTACATAAGATAAGTAAATTTTTACCTAAAATACCGAAAGCTTTCAATGCAAATATTATTCACACTTCTCAAAATAAAACCTTTAAAAAATCAATAACGCAATGTGAAAAATGAGTAAAAGTACAAACTCATACCGGAACAAACATTTAATTGTGTTCAGTCAAAGCAGCATCAACATCAACATGTTTATTTGGGGCAAGAGAACCATGAACCTGAACTCTGTATACCGAAAACAGTAGCACATTGTTTCAAATAAGATTTACAGCAATTTCTAGTAAAGCATAAAAGGAATACCCACCAGTGGTGCCTCCGGGTATATTGAAAGGGCTCGAGCATACGTATTCTGAAGAAATTGATGTAATTTCTAATTTCCTTTCAGGACCTTTCAGCTGAAACAAACAAAGAGCAAGTTATAAAATTTTATTGACGTTGGTTTTGCTACTTTAAACTACCGTTGTAAATTATCACATTTTGAACACATAAATCATCCCTGAAGAGAGTGTGGGAAACAGAAATAACAGTTTTAGAAAGGAGAAACCTACATTCCTTGGGGATTCACTTTTTTAATTTCATAAAATATTATTTCCCAAAAAAAATTAAGAGAAATTCTTAAATTA
Organism: Glyphotaelius pellucidus; assembly: GCA_936435175.1. Classification (NCBI taxonomy): domain Eukaryota; kingdom Metazoa; phylum Arthropoda; class Insecta; order Trichoptera; family Limnephilidae; genus Glyphotaelius; species Glyphotaelius pellucidus. The sequence continues at coordinate 24,820,214 of OW386537.1, forward strand.
ACACGAAAATTTACAATGCCAGTTGTTTGTTATTTAAATAAAATAATAAAAAAATCATTTCAAAATTTTAACCAAAATTCTGTGTTTGATTAACGTCATTTCCTCAATTTAAGACAAATATTACAATTATGCGTAAGATATATTATGAGATCTTTAACTAAAACATATTTTGTTCGCGATTCAATAATATTATAAAAACATTTCTCATAATATTCACAAACGACTTTATAACGAGGTTTCCAATAAAGCATTAACTTTATCTCCATATGTTCGACAAACGTGGTTCATCCGTGACTAAAGATCTATTTAAGGTTTCCTGTGTTCCGTACCTACTTATTCATTCCAACCTTTCAAACCCTTTCACAAACAGGAAGATTGCGCAACCTGTGTCGTAAATTATTACAGTAAACTCAGACAGTCGCATTTTTCGACGCGGACAGTTAGGTCTTAGAAAAGTTTTCTAAAGAACATGTGTTCGTTTGTTGAATTTTTTAAGAGACTTGGATCCCGTTATGTCATTTATTGCAACGGCTTATTTTAAAAGTTTTTGTTATTTCACAGTAACGTTTGCAAGTTTAAAAAGATTTGGCAGAAACAACAGAAATTTGGCAATAGCACGTGGATAAGTACGCTTTAGAAATTTTATTTATGCGATTATTTTAACAAGGCGTAAATATTGATAGAATAACATCGTCATCGTAAATTTGATAAGCTAAAAACAACTGTTTGACCGGTAAGAGCGTTGGCGATGTTGACGAATTTGTGACTCAACCAATTCTTAAACGTTACGAAGAAATTGTGAAAGTGTTTTACGCGAATTTTTCTGTTTGTTTACACGGGTATAGAAGATAGTCTGAGTCAATGTGGAGTGACGATCATCATTGGAATCAATTCCTACCGGTTAATGCACTTTGAATCACGAAAGTTTTATCCCATGTTTCCGTTCTAAGAATATTTTTGGAATTAGATGAGTCATTAGATACTGAAATATTATATTTAGTACACACGGGCAATAAATCTATACTTAAATTAAACTATTAATTTACAGGTTACAAAGCAGTTTTATTAAGGATATTGCACTAAATTCATTGGAAACCCAAAGATTCCGAATTCGGAAAGCAATCAAGGTAGAGTATCCCTTCTTATTAGAAAAGGTTGTGGAAGATTGAGAATAACCTAACGTTTCAAATCTGGTCACTAAACATAGTTAAAGTCATTTCAAGCAAACTTTTGATACTGGAAAGTGGTCCGGCACCGGTACGATGCTGAAAGTATACACCGATGGTTGAAAAATACAAAACAAAAATGTATTCAAATAATAATATTACGTTGATAGACATGCTAAATATAATCAAAACACGTCATACTAATTTTTAAAACTAGTAAGGTATTAAAAAAATTAATAGGATTCCCATTTTAAAATAATAATTTGATAACATACCAGGAGATACCAAAACCGGTTATAAAAAAATTACAAGTATCTTCAGTACTTACTCCTATGATTATTAATTTGTCAGATGTCTACTGGTAAAGTGCTGGATAAGTACAAGAACACAAAGAGAAACGTACTTATATTGACTATTTACAATTGTGATAAAAATAAAGTTTTCATTATTTCAATTATTATTCATGGCAAGCCCGAATAAAGAGATGTCTCCTATTCTTCCCACTACAATCCCAGGACTAGCAAAAATGTCAAGGTTGGTCATCATCTCCTATCTTCTAACAAAAATATTTCACGCTAGTGGAGGAGGTCACATGTAGAAAATAACAAAATCATCCGAAAGACACCGTAATTCACAACTTCCTTTTCTACCTCGTGCTCCCAAATTGCCAAATTACTCCTGTGCAGTTTAATCCATATTCCTCGAGATTTCCGGGCAGCAAAAAAGCTTTGGTTTTAAGCTCAGACAAGATGCCGAGCTCCAGAGTGAATGAACCTCCGAATGCGGCCTGAACAAGCCATGGCCATTTAATCATTATAGCGCTTTATTCCCGGGACCGTATAAAGACAGCGGAGGGATCACGAGCGTTAAACTTAATCTTGCAAATAATTTTAACTGACAATGAGAACAAAAAACAATTAAAATCTAATCAAATTCATTTTAACTACCTACGTAGATACTAAGATTACTTCGGCGATGCCCAAAGAAGCGTTTATGTCTGTTGCGATGTGCGACCAAAAGAATCTTTGAAAATGTTGCCAAGATCTTATGATGATTAGCTTACGACAGACAATATCCATGTTTCTTGACTAAAAATCCTATGAATGAATTTGCCAAAGCTTGCAGTTCGAGAGCTTTTGCTACAAATTTCGAGATCATCAAAAGCGGAATAAATATTGGTGACAAGATCAAATGAATTAAATTCTATTACGATGAGCATTTTCTTTTTAGCCGTACGTACGACTATAACCCGCCGTACCAAATAAACCATTCGTAATTATTCGATATCATGGAAGAATTCTAAGAAAACCTAATTATTTGTATATATTATTTCTCTGTAATTGCATTCAAACAAAAATGCTTATGTAATAAGAATAAGTATCTAACGTCACGCTTATGAGGAGTGTATTTTAGTTGCTATTTCCATTGTTATTCCGAGGCGTTGACTTGTATGATCTTGGGCGGGGGCTGCTCCGACACCAGTCTTAATGCGTTCATAATTCACGGAGGACCACCGACATTTCACACTTGTACTTCAATAGTCATTATATAACAATTATTAGGTAAGTGGCTGGTAAAAATTACGCTTACCATAGCCAATGTTGGTACCCACTAAGACTTGTTCAAACGTATTCACATTCGAATATTTAAGTCCATGGAATTAAAAGCAGTATTAAAAAGTCTTCGTTTACATAGTATTCGCATTTCGACTTAAATCAAAAAAAAATTATCTACAATTTTTTTATGAAATTCTAAAAATATTGAATCTCCCGAAATCAAAATTTTCGGCGTCACTATAAGTGTGTAATGCACCTGCCATCAATATATATGAGCTCTCGATTAATTAATAACACAGAGGTTTTTTAGCACTATTTTTTAATAAATTTTGAGAACGCTTCTATCTATGAGTATATTGAAACCAAGTGTAGGGAAAACGTAGAACTTTTGTAGATCGTTGTTGTTTGTCCTAAAATCGACATTTTTTTAAATATTTCATCAAGGGCGTTTGACCAAAGAAAATAATTAATAGCTTTTTTGCTGAAAATGGTTTATCTCTGACTAACATCAGGACGTATGGATGATGCGTCATTCGATAATGCTCAAGATAAAATCATCAACAACACCGAAGCTAAGTACATTGATCTTGTGAGATCATAATATTAAAGTATCATCCATAAATAATTACGTAATCTGCCATTTCTGCCCACGTATAGTTTACAGATGTTCTAACACAATGGCGAACGAAAAAATCTATATGATTTGTGCTTTATGATCTCATGAACAAGGAGTCTCAGTAAACGAATAAATAAATAATTGGAGAAGAATGCGTACTAAAAATAAACGGCTACTAATCCGAACGCCTTATTCTAAGTAAACAATACAACGTAATTGCACCTACTAGTGTACACCATATTCCTATCATGATATTAGCAGTAGATAGTTAGATTTTTATTCAACTTATTTAACTATTCATTTTTAACATTTTCGCAATCCTTGAGTCTCAAGGCCACGAAAGGGTGAGTAGGTACCCAATGTATTATATTATTATTATTCCACCAAAGTTTTCAGTTGGGTTGGTTGTTCTTGCCCGCGGATTTCGTCGGCAATTCACTGACCCCTTATTCATTTTTTACAGCGCCAAGAATAGTCAAGGCCAGCTCTTCGTACGTTGATCTTCAAGGAAAGATGAGACCCGCCATCATTATTTAGACGAAACTAAAAGTATGCATCCGTATATTCAGTTATTTATTACTAAAAATATGATAAATTTTCAGAATTAGTTTTTTTAATAAATAGGTAGGTATATTACAATGCATTTACACATATACAGTACGTAATATATAAAAACTAAATTGTTCAAATGCAACTTTAAAATTGTGCAAATTTTTGAGACATTTGTGTAGGAATGTCTATTCTAATGCGTCTTTTGTGTACTCTCAAAGGTATGTGTCAAATGAGAGCATAATATTATTTGTTGAAATCTTTCCCAGAGTGTTTGCAGATATGTATCTTAAAAAGATACAGATATTGATTGATTACAATTTATTTTCTGTTGGTCCACTTCCAGAGATTAGAGTAGATAGAATATTCGTGGGGTGCGGATCACATAATTGAAAAAACGCGTGTATTAAAACCATTAAATTATAAATCGAATTGTCACGAGAAGAAAATACAGGACCAATATTATATCAGGCCGGTATTGAAAAAATAGCCGAATATAGTAGATAAAGAGCGTGGATTCGGGTTTTTTGTGTCAATTAGCTGATAAATGATGTTAGGGTTAGCTTATTTGGGTGACCGGACAAGTCGGAATGAAACCAACTCAGAACCATCTCAGATAAGCCATTTAGAGTGATAATAAAATATATATTAAAAAAAAATGAATAGGTTATGTTAGATTAGGGTTATTGTCTAATTAAAATTTATTTTTTCGTAGCTTTTAATGACTTTTCAAAGAGGTGTTGAGTTGATTTTATTCTCAGTTGGCGTGGAACCGCTTATTTGGTGAGAATAGCGTATTGGTTAAATATTTAAGGATAACTGTTTGTGGAAAGTTCCAAAGATCAATTCCTGATAATGAAGACAATAACGTTTATCAACATTTTTGATAGTAGAATTTTGGTAGTGAATAGTAGAAGCAGCGGGAAACGCCCGAGGAAGACATGGTGCGATCAAGTAAACCAAATATTTGAGCCATGGCAAGATTCAGAATAACAGAAGGGTATGAATTTAAATGAAGTACTGTGCGCCAAGAAATGTGTGCCAAGAACGAATTGTTTGGTTGTCCGTCCCCCCTGCCTACCCCTAAAACGGCGCCATGTTTAGTTAGATAATTTTTTTCAGTACCTATTTGATTTTTATTTTCCTGATCCGTTTCCGTTTATTATATTTGACTAAATTAAAAAACGCACAATAATTTTTATTATTTAGATTTTAGTGTAGTTTGAAGTAGATATGGTTGAGGCTGTCACCCGGGTGCGATTTCATCACGTATAAGAGCGCGACCTTCTGTTGTTGTTAAAAATGTTATATTATTTGTACACTTATGTAGGTACTTCGTGTATTGGTTGCATTGTACATTATTTTAGTAAACTAGTTTTAGTAAATATTAATAACTATGAGAGCTTGGAGTGGTCAAATATTGGTATGGAAATAACATCGGGGGTTGGGCAGACATGAAACCCAAATGCCGAACACAAAATAACTTTTTTCCTTTACCTACTTGAAGTTTAAAATCACTTAAACAATACCCAAAAGGGGTTAACGGGGACCCCAAAAATGGCGGAGCCATTGATTTTTCAATATTTCTTTTATCTTTTCCGGAACACTAAGATATCATTTACTACCTACCATTGTAACTGGACATAGCCTATATTCACCAAACAATAAATATTTTTATTTTTAACTTAAAGAATAACTAACTAACTAACTAACCATCACGCCGTTTCCCCACAGGGGTAGGCAGAGAGGACGGACCGCCAAACAACTCGATCTTGGCACACACTCCTTGCTTCGTTCACATTCATACATCGTCTCATACATGCTCTTCTATTATTCTGACTCTTGACATCACCCGTCTCAAGTATCTGATTTACTTGGTCGTGCCATGTCTTCCTCGGGCGTCCACTTCATCTACAATTCACATTTGCGTCATATATTCTCCTTAAACTCCTTTCCTCATTCATTCGCTCTACGTGTCCAAACCATCTGAGCGTTCCTTTCTTAATCTTATTCATTACGCTTACATCAGCCTTGCACTCACACGATCATACATGGTTTTACCAAACTGTAACTGTTTTACCATGTCTCAGGGATCTCATTTCTACAGCATTCAGTCTACTTTCATCCTCTCTCTGCCAGTTCCATTCTTCACTGCCATACATCAGGGTAGGTACCAGCACTCTATTACGGACGGCTTCGCTTCGCTTCTTTCGACAGACTATTAATTGAATAAAGACAATATTAGCGAAACTCAATTGAAAATCTGAAAACAGACAAAACAGAAAAAGATACGGTCACATCTAGGACTCGAACCCAGGACCATCGCTTTGCCGGAACGCAGCTCTACCAATTGAGCTAATGTATCCCTATCCCAATTCGGTCTTATTTAACTTTATCATACCTCATATCGGTATCAATCATACATAAAAACATGCGTTAAGAAAATAAAGACAAGATAGATGCAGGATTAATTGCCGAATAGTTTTTTCTATGGTTACCTTGCTAACATAAAGTTAATTTTCAAAAATATTATTATAATTTAAGGTTGAAAAAAACGTGTTTTTGATTCATTTCATGCGCTTTAAGCAGGGTTTTTCACTTTTCGCTGGAGAATTTTTTTTTCCAAGGCGTCTTGTGTGGAGCTAATGTAAAAAAATAATAATAATATAAGGTTGAACAATAAGTTTTTAATTCCGTTTATACTCTCTTTGCAGGATTTTCCACCAAACTGTACTCGGTAAATTGTCAGAAAAATGTTCTATAAAAGTGGTTAAATGATTAAATGGATTTTAATAATTATTTATTTTACTTTGCCCGTTTAGATATTCCAAATATTACAAAAGTTTTAACAATTCATCAAATACTTGAAGTTTATTTTTACGTTCTGTTTAAGTGTAATGTGTAATTTTTACGTTGAATTCAAGTTCTGTTATTATATCATTATAGAACAGTTGCTTCATAAATCTGAAATAATCACAGAACCTACACAGAACGTGAAAAATAACTTCAAGTATTTGACGAATTGTTAAAATTTTTTAAGCAACCCATCCTTTTTCTATTGTAGTGCCCTATGTTTTCCTTATATTTTCAACAACCAACTCCAATTATTTCAAAATTATTTCGTGACTCTACCGAAGGTCAAATTTGAAAAGCAAAGATTACTTAATTACACCTATCATCATGTTCTCATAACTTAGACGCAATAAATGTGTCGTGGGTAGTAGTTTACTGATTTGTTAGCAATGAAGAACAAATCCAAGGATAAAACAAATTACTATTAAAAAATAACTAGGTAATACATAAACAAATTACTATTAAAAAATAACTACGTAATATATTAATTTGTCTATGTATCTATCATATTACGTAACATTGTTTATTCGACCTCTGTGGCAGAGAGGTGAGCTTATTGTCTCGGAATCTACGGCACAGCCCTCCGAAATACCTACATGATCATGTTTTTGTTTATTATTTTTTAAATGGGTTATCTCATTGTATATGTTCCCCTCTTTTAGTGTAAAACATGCACTCAGTACCGTCCTGGCTGACACCACCATTCAGAATCTAACCCTTGCAAGTAATGCTGTTGCATCCAAAACTGCTTACGAATCACAACTAAAAATGCACTTGTAATGGACTGTAAGTACTGAAAATGAGACTAGACCAAATGGTGTTTGCTGGAGTTGGTAGTATGAATAGGAAAAACATGGATAAGCATGGAAAAGGGGAATGAAAAAAATATAACCAATGACTTACCATTGTAGCTCTGCAAAGGAGCACACGACACAACCACAATAGTAGTTTTATAATTCGACTGCAATACTTCCAGATAAATTTCGCCACAATACAACGAATTAGTGCAAAAAGATATTATGTACTATCGACGTAGTTAAATTCCTTATTTTGCTAAAAAACGAGATTATGCCCTTGAAAAACACCAACAACTTACTTCCAAATAGATCCAAATCTTCCTCTGTTTTAAAAAAAAACGCACTTGAATTTTTCTGTATTTTTCTTTTCATCGTTCCAAATATTAAATACTTTTCCGGCAAGATGATGGTTAGGAAGAGGTAGGAACTGGGTAAATGACATCCTGGTAGGAACTAAGCATATTCTCTCAGTAAGAACAATTCTGTGGTATAAAATTATATTTCCGCATATGAATAGCCCCATATACATAAATAAACTGGACCACACTTACAATACTCGTTTTACGTTAAATGAAGGACTAATTGTACCTAAGCATTTAAACAAATATGGACAAAGAACGCTGGACTATATGATACCTAATTGCTTAAATATGTTACCTGCCGAAATTAAAAAATGTACAAATGGTAAAACAAATATTTTGTTGAGAAATTGGCTTGCCGAAAGAAATAATTTGTATTAGACTAACACAAAAATTCTAACTGCATTTAATTATGTAAAATAAGTTTATTTATATCTCCAAAGTAAAAGTACCCATCGACAAACTGCTAAAAAGTAGTTTATTGGGACTTTTCTTTTTTCTGTATAATATTTTATGCCATATTGTATTACTTTGTATTTATAATAAATAAATTAAACCTTGAAAAAAAAAAAAACCAAACAATTCCTTTTCTTATGTTTAGTGATTTTTGGCCATACTTGAAGAGTCTAAACTTCCCTCTCCGTTCACTTTACTTTCTTTCAGCCTCGCAACATTCCACACTTTGGTTATGACATAGTTCCACTAAATTTAGTCAGTTTGAAAAAAATTGACGCCATCACGTTAAGTAAACGTACGATTTTTACTGTGATTATCGCAAAAGTCCATATATTATAAGTATGTACGAGTACCTTCCGCTTCCATAATAATATTTTGTATGGTGCAATGCGCTAGCGAAAATAATTTACGAAAGGTGCGTACGACCTCTGAAAATAAATTATTTGTATTGTCGTCGAACGATTAGCGGCAACGGTAATTTTTGTAACTCAAAAACCGAAAACTTGGTCTCACAATAAGGGGTTTGGCAGGTTCTTTCTTCGGTCCAAATAAAAGCTTTCCCGTTATGTCTCACTGGCCTGCGCAGGTAGCTCATATTATGTTATCTAGAGGTCCGTAGGTACCTTAGGGACCTCAGGTAGTTTGGCGAGGGGACCCTTCCGCCTTCGACAGATTTATGGCACTTTTGCGGTATTTCATAATACACACTCTTGCTTTTTAAGTAGTCAACGTAATAAAATAAAGATTTTCCCAATAATCGGCCCGGTTTATTTTCAATCGAAAGGGGTGCGATCGTTTTATGACGTGACCGGTAGCTAAAATAAGTCAGGGAACTATCCCATGGCATATAAATCAATTCTAAATATGCATTTGAAATTACAAACAGATACTTACAAAGCGTCGACAATAAGTATAGTCTGTCAAATGAGAGTAGAAAATATTAAAAATGGAACTACAAAATTTGTAGGCTGGTAACACTAATTGATCTGTCAAATATTATGTCAAAGTGTAATGACACTGAATGTATAGAACACAGTAAACCACATAAAAAAAAAATTTTGTTCTTAAAGAAAAAAATTAAAATCTAAGAAGCACTGTTGTTATGGTAGGACCTACTTAATGACGTACATTTTATTAAATGCTGTTTTACAAAGTGATTTGCTTTCATTTAACATGACATAAATTTGAATTTAACGGAAAGGAAAAATCACTAATGGTGAGTTTAGTTACACTATTTTTAGATCTGAACGAGTTAAATATATTCAGATCTAAAATTAGAGACATGATCTAAAAGCCCGGCCAACGCTAGGTACTTAAGCTAGTATTAAATAGTGGGCAATTTCTAAACTGTGCTTTATATTTTATTACAATATCGTTATTCTTCATTGTAATAAAACAAAATTGCAAAAGTATAATAATAATATACTTACCTATATTTAGTTCTAATTTTGAGATCAGTGGGTCTATATTGCAATTTTAAAAAAATTCACTTTATGCATTTTTAATTTTTTATAAAAATGCAGGTTACACAGCTTTACGTTACCACCATGAACCATGAGTTATATATTTAGTATTCCCATTTGAACGACAATGGCGCCCTCTTATGTTTTCTACTCTTATTTGACAAACTGTAGGGTAGTGGATATATTACTTCTTACAAGTTCTACACCGTACATTCGATGAAAAAACGCGATAAACTATTATATTGAATTACTTTTATCGATCTTGTATTTTAAGAATATTTATTAATATAGTGGAATGTACTAGAATTGTGCAATTCGAAATCTTAAAGCCAACATTCAATACCATATTCAAAATTATTAAAATTATGGTTAATAATTTATGAAGGTCTTAGTTCTGCTTCGTTTAACTATAAAAATCATGAACTAAATTAAATAAAATCATAAAATACTGCGTGCAATATATTATGGAGTGTGTTAAAAATATATCAGATCTAAAATAACATCAAGGATGGAATGAGAATACTGTTCTATCTGCTTAGCATCTTCCAATTAAATACCCTCTACCGGCAATTTGCTGGCAGATGCTCCGAGGAGTTAGCGTCATTGATTCTTTCGGCACCGATGCACATTCGGGAAACACGCCAAACGGTCGTTCCTACGACTCGTTCTTGAGTTCAACAGCTCGGCTGTGAAACGATTGCCGGCCTCTTTGTTTCCTCCCTCCTACAGCATGGGTCTCTCCAAAATCCAGGTTCACTCCTTCCTTTGCACGAAAAGACCATCCACACAGCATCCCAAAGTAGACCTAAAAAAGGCCATTATTAAAATATGAGAGCAATTGAGGGAAATTATTTTCTTCAGGGGTCTCTTATGTGGAGTTAATGTAAAAAAATAATAATAATGAGTTTTGAAGAAACAATTTTAAAATGTAAGAATTTAAATTTTTAGCACAACATGTTTATTTATAATATCAATAATATAGACCATGTTTCCTTGTTGACATCTCATTCGTAATCTTAATAGCAATTTTAATATTTGTTGTACGCATACCTTTCATCATTCACGTTCTATCATTTTATCGTACATGCATACTGCCTGCTGCCTACTGGTCTACGATTCTGTTCTCCAAAGTGATCCACAGAAGGTATTTGATTCACTCTTATTAATATCGATCTAATTGGGCGCCATGTATTCCTGACACTTCTTAATTTTATTCATAACGTTTTATGTTATATTTGAGGATGCTGTGTGGAGAGACTTTTTAGGAAAGGAAGGAGAGGATGTTCTGGGAAGGAATAAGGTATAAGGGGTGGGTAGGAATCTGGAGGTCAGTGTGTCCAGGAGTAATGGAAGTATGAATCCAACCCTCCCACTGCGTTGCAAGGCGGTAATCTCTCCCGATCCGAGCTGCCACGCAGTTGATGGGCAGATGAAACCGCCATCAAGATTCGGACAAATCTTACCCCATGAACCACTAAGTCAACAAACGTAGCGAACCACGTGGGGTGACCTGTGGCAGAGATTTTGGTTATCCAGTAAATGGTTACCCTTACCCTCCTCCCAAATCAAAGCTTTTATTTGAATCCGCAACTCCTCTATCATTTTTCGGTTCTTGATTTACCATCTTACATCTGAACAGAACTAACTAACTGACCATCACGCCGTTTCCCCGCAGGAATAGGCACAGAGGACAGACTGATAAACAACTCGGTCTTGGTACACACTTCTTGTCTCATTCGCACTCATACATCGCCTTATACATCGTCTCATACATGCTCTTCTATTCTTCTGACTCTAGTCATGGCCCGACTCAAGTTTCTGATTCACTTGGTTGTGCCATGTCTTCCTCAGGCTTTTCCGACTTCTTCTACCATTAACATTTGCGTCATATATTCTCCATACACTCATTTTCTCGTTCATTCAATTTCATTCAGCCTTGCATTATCTCCAAGTTTCTAGCACGATTATACATGGTTCTATAAAAATAGAACATAATAATAAATGTTTTAATATTTTCCTTTTTTGTAATAAATAATTCAAAGAAACATTTAAAAAAAACCCACCTTACACTAATGTTCTGCCGGATATTTTTTTGTCTAACAAGTCATCAATCGCCGCTAATCTCCTGAGCGAATGAATTTCCTTGTCAGTCTTGCCGATGAATTTATAGAAGACATTATTTTCTCGGATATATTTGCAGAAAATGGAAAATACTTCTCTGTGAGTATTTCACCGGCTTCGTCTGCAATCAGTACGATTCCAATAAAATAAAAAGAAAGTCACTTTTATACCAAAACATCACTCGTTCATGCAATATATCTCCACGCGTTCTACTTAGTCTATTGCAATTTTTTTATCTGAATAGTGCATTTACCTATGAATGTATGTGAGTACGGGGCGGAAACACAGCATTCCATCTCTCTCTGTACCTGCTTTGAGCAATACTCTTCTCCGCTGTTCACTGCCAAAGTAAAACAGTCGCTCTGCAGTGGCAGCGGAGGGGTGTAATCGCAGCGGCCGTGATTGTGTCTGCTGAGTATTTGACCATAACCGTGAATATTATCCACGGCTGCACTGCGCATTTGATGCGGTTGTCAAAGTGTTTGATTTTCAGAACTCAGTGGTGTATGGAATTCTATTTCCCATATACTTTTGGAAATATATTTGTATTTATACAATTTGGGAGGCGTGAATGGGTACCGCCGCCCGCGAGCCATTTATTGGATATAAAAGTGGTTCGCTTAGGATGATTTCTATGACCTATTTCGAGACTTGGCAGGGGTGCGGGATTCATGGGGCGAGGTTTGTCTCGATCTGGCAGCGGATCACATGGACACACTGAACCCTTGATTCCTAGCCACCCTTCTTACCTATTTCCTTCCCAGAACGTCCTTTTCTTCCTTTCCTTAAAAGCATCCTCTCAAATAACATAAGCCCTGAGGAAATTTATTTCTGTGTGGGGCTAGTGTAAAAAAGAATACATCTAGGTAAAATTTATTTTAATAACCTTCCACTAAATCTATGAAAATATTCATGATTTTCAACTTAATTTAAAAAATGATCAAATACTACCATTTTTTTATCTTTATTTCTTTTATTGAAAAAATCTTGCGTTTTTTCTTACTTATCTTTTTGTTTTAATAATAATAAATGGATAATTTGTAGAGCACCGTTTTTGTGAAAAATCACCTCAAAGGTTCTGGTTATTATTTGCAATATTATATAATTCACCTATTTACATGAGTTTATATAACTAAGCAATAATTGCCTCACCAAACACTCCCTACGGCGAGGTAAAGCTATTTTTTTTCTTTATAACGTTGTGTAGCATGAAAAGTTGTATTTTTATTGTAAAAAAATATAAACATCAAGCGAAATAATTTCTAGAATTATTTATTTCATATCAGTTCTTTAACTTCGAATGAGATGATATCATTTTTTGCGACGCAACGAAAAATAATATATTCAACAAATAATTTTTCAAAAAAAAAACACTTATTCTGTGTAAGTTTAGTTCTCAGTAAAATTTTCTCGTTAATTACAAATTAAACTTTCAATAATAGAGAAGTTATTTTCGAAATTCTTTCAAACCTTGATGAAAATGAAGTGCCTTTTTTATAAGGTAATTTTTGTGTTGATTCATAAATTGGTTTGAACTAAATATTTCTCTTATTTTCAAAATCATTAATTAAAAATATTGATCGTCCAGTTGATTAGTCAGTCATCTCCGAAAAATCGAAAGTTGAATTGAATATGTAAAAGTAAACCCTCTATCTGGAACATTTAATCAGATTACTCATAAACACCACTAAATCAATTGTTATGCAGAAAAACTTGTGGTGAATAAAATTAAATGTTGATTTTTTTCTGTTCACTAAGTATATACTAAGGTACTAAACCGTTATGCCTTCCGGTATTACTTTTTAGCGTATTTAATATAAAAAATACAGACACGTGTAAATATTTTTTGATTTATGGTGAGCCTTCAAATATTGCTTTCCTCATTATCAGAAATTTGGACCATATTTGGAGATGTCAATAATCAACTAGAAGATCGATATGTTGGAGGATCAAGATATTCCACAATATCTATTGTACGTATTACATAAAAAGTGGACTTGTCGTATGTTGTTAATTTCTTAGAATAGTAAATATTCTATTCAACATTTTGATTATGTATTTTTTTGTAATTTTTGTAAGTTAAAGGGCGCATTTACCACAACTCTAAATAGAGGGTCATTAACAATGAATTATTTTGAAAGTTCTCGGATGATTTACGTTCAATTGAACAACACAGATCGACGTTCACCGGAATATGAGGGTGAAAAATATAACTACTAAGAGTTATATTGATGTCAAATTAATTATTAATTATTAATTTGCAACTTTTCAATGAACTTTCTACATTTCATTGAGACCAGTCGTGATTCGGTAGTATGTAATTATTAACCATTAAATTTCTTATTCGTGCAAGTTACAAATACTTTACATATTTAATATTTTTTGAGAAAAACAACAATTATCGAGCTACAAATAACCTGATTTTTTTTTAAATCTTCTACTACCATCACACAAAGCTAAAATGTTACTTATGAAAAAAAACTAAGGTTAATTTTTTATTATTTTTTTTATTATTTATTAACCAAGACATTCATTTTTTGGTTAATGCCACCTCACTAGGCTGAGCCTGTTCCGAGGAGGCAGAAATTTAAAAGAAATAATAAAATAAATTAATAAATAGAATTGAAAGAAATAAACAGAAAATGAAAATGAATTAGAGAAATAGAAAAGAAAAATTATAAATGCTACTTCATTGTCTTCTACTAAATAATTTCTTGAAGCCATATTATTGTCCATAATCAGTCATACGGACTTGTGCTTCGATCGCCGCCTTATGAATTTCTTTAAATGATTTTCAAAAAGTATAGCTACCGTGCCTACCTGCTGAAACGTTGTTGCGATATGTGAATAAATCTAAATTTTTTCCCCAAATTTTCATTTGATTTAACCACTCGGACCCATAAGCTTGTTTTCAAGACAATGTAACGTTGCAAGACATACGTATGACGTAGGAGGCATGCCTGACTCATCAAAAAGCTTTGTATATTTAAAAAAAAAATATCCATTGTAGGAGTAACTCAGTGTTGTGGTGTAATTTTACAGTATCTATCTACCGCGCCTTTTAGGTGTGCATCTCAGGCTTGCTGCGGCTCACAGATTGAGGAGCGCACCCCACGGGGACGTAACGGGTCCTCCTCGGGCCCGTAACAGCAGACGTAACGCCGCTGCCCGGTTCGTTCACCCGGGCCCATTGAGCCTCCCCCCGGCCGGGGCCCGGGCCCTGCCACACAGTGTGGACTCGAGCCCCGACCAGGCAACATCCCACCACGGTACTCCCAGGCCACGCCACTGCGCACTCCGCTCTATTGCCGGAAGATAGCGAACTCACCGGCAGTCGTTGAACTTGAACTCTCCGCATTGCCGCGCCGCATCGAATGACGGTTGTGAATAATCCCCCATAAGTGACAACAGTGGTGACAGTTCCAAAAACATAGTGAAATTAAATTTAAAAATCGAACGAAAATTGTGACAGTTCAAAACAAAAGTGGAATAATTTATGGTGAAAAGTGAATAATTAATGTGTTAAAATTCTTGTGACCTTGTACTTTGGATTAAATTGTCAGTGGAATCGCTGAAAAATAAACATAGCAGTGTATTGATGATTGTTATTGCGACGTTATGAAAAAAATATTTTGTACGTGATGGTTGTATAAAAACATTGTGACGAAAAGTTATTGGATTATTTCTGGAGATGGATTACTCCGATTAGAAGAACATTTAGCAGCGTGTTCTTGCCGATCGATTACATCAAAGAAAGAGGTAAAAAGTCACAAAATTATTTATTACTTTATATTGTCATAACTCTTGTTTAAGTAGATATGAATGCTATGTATAGTCTTCATGTTGATCATAGATGATATTTTATTTAGAAAAGGAGCCTAATTTGAGCAAGTTCGCTTGATTTGGCACGAGAATCAACAGGATGGTAGGCGAGAAACCCAAAACACCATTTGGCTGGAGATTTCTTATTGGGCAATTTGTTATTATTATGTCTGCCTGATTTAAAAATGTTGTACAGCTTTCCATAAACACATACAAATACAATCAATGGAAGCCAATTTATAAATGATTATGGAGAAGTTTTCAGGGCTTACTTAAATGTGAGAGATGCTAAAATATCATCATGTTGTATGCAATATGTGATAAAGTAATGTTTTTTATGTCGAGTACGCCAAGTGAAGAAGGGTAGTAGGTACCTGTATGTTAAAAACACACTTACACTTAATTTAATCGTATGCCAATTTGACAGTCAACGATAACGCAATGAGCGTTCAGTTTCAAAGCCAAGTTCATCAAGTTCAAGGCAATTTTGCACGAAGCCAATTAACTGAGCGTACATAATTTGTTGGGCATTTAATTTCACTGTGCCGGTGTGTCTATATGTCCATATTCCGCGAAGCTTCAACGCTCATTAGCATATTCCTCCCGAAATAACTTCCCAAGGACGCGTGACTACGATTCATTTTCAGGTCACGTTCAAACAGCTCCTGAATAATTATTTGTTTCGGAAGTCAGGCACCATTTAAATCCTTTCCCTTGTGCACTAAACGATTATCAATATTATTAATTATAATTTATTTATCATTTTTCCAAATTGTGTAAATAAAAAACAGATTTATTTGTTATCTGTCAAAGCTAACGTAATTTGACGAAATGCCCTAAAAGACTAAGGATGGGTTGTTTCAAAAAATTTGACGAATTCGTCAAATATTTGACGTTAATTTTCACGTTCTGTGTGAGTTCGATTCAAGTTCTGTGATGATTTCAGTTTTGTGAAGCAGCTGGCCTATGACGATAAAAAAACAGAACTCGAAATGAACTTACACAGAACCTGAAAATTAACTTCAAATATTTGATGAACTCATCAAATTTTTTGAAACAACCCGTCCTAAGTAAATTATATTTCATATCAATATCATAAGTGTTCTTATATTCAGATACTATTCAAATGAATAACACGCACAGATAATTTAACCGCGTAAAAAGTTTCAAGCCAATTTGAGACTCGTAGTTTGTATTACGACAATGGAATTGCAAGGCAGTTGCTGGTACCCGTAGATTGATTTTCGCTTACCATGCCGAAGATGTATTTTTGGCAATGACATCGAGCCGGTGTGATATAACAATATTTGGGGCCGTCAAACTCATGAAAAGTCGGTCGTTGAACCGCGCACGGTGCGGGTCGAACGAGGCTGCCAAGCGAAAGTAGACTCAATATCCTCTCTCCTACGGCTTATTTTATCGTGCCTGAATGAGACAAAGTGATGATAAATAAAAATAATGTTCGTACTTCCGAAACAGAATGATTATATTTTTCACGAAGCGAAGTTTTTGAGTTGCGCTTCTTCGTTTTTATTTTAAGTTGAGAATAATTCACACTTTAAAAGGATTTAATGAATTTTTGTCATTTCATAACAAATAGAAAAAAAAATCACTAAAGAAAAGTGTTTCGATAATCGAATTCTTTGATTATCTTTTTAGAAACTCCTAAAAAGATAATAACTAATATTAATACTAAACTGCCTGTGAATATTTTTCTTTTCTCTATTATTACTGAGTTTGGGTTTCCCTGAATTTGAATTTCAATATTATAATCTACGTAGGTATGTTTTTATTTCCGGGATATTAAAAATTATTTAATTTTTATTGGTTTAATCTTATTCGTGTATTATGTATAAAATATACCATCAGAATAATTTTTTTATGAAGAAAATTTAAAAAAAAAATAGTTAAATAGAAAATTTATACAAAATGTGTGGAATAATATATATATTTTTTTAAATACGCAAAAATACATAATATTTTGATTTATCGAAAAACGTAACGATTTTATTATGATTTTTTTCCAGTCCAACCTCAACAATACATTTCGTTATCGATAATCATAGGTATTAACTAAATAGATAATTTAATTTGAAACTTAATGACAGGAGTCAATTGGATAGATAATATAATGCACCCATTCCTATCTAATCAAAAATCATTAAGCGAACAAGATGTCTATTCAATACGATTTATCTGTAACTAATTACCTACACGGTAATCGAATCGAATACATCTAACCACTAAATGTCAAAGTCAATGGACGTCGAATCGCGTCAGCGGCGTCACAGGGCGTCACGAGGCGTCACGGAGCATCGCGGCGCGCACTTGTCAGGCGACCGCGGCCGATCGAACGCCCGCGGCCGTCCATAGAACCAGTTGTGAGCCCAAACAACGGTGCTTCTACACTCTACAGTCACCATCTCAACCTCTTCCTCGTTCTCTGCGCCGCGCCTGGTAAAATAGCTCAGAATGAGAAACAGAATCTCGCATGTGATTTAACGGAAAATCCAAGAGTTGATCAACCTTGAGATAATTCCGAATTGGCGAATTCGGAGAAGTTATGTTATTATCTGGAGGCTATTTCAAATAACTGTTTTATGAAAGTGTCACTTTAGACTTTGAACCAGACGAAACGAATCGTGGATAGAATATTAATCCGTTTACTCTTACGTATTTCGTGATGGGTGAATAGCAGTTTTTAAATGAGTACACTTACGGAAGACTTTTCTATGTTGTAGGGCTTAGATTATTAAAAAAAACGTATTTTTCAATTGGAAATGTTTAGAAATCTACATATTAATTATTTACAAAATGAATCAAATTTGTTTTAAGAAAATAAAAAAGCATAGTTCAAACACCATTTTTAATGCCGCCGCCAGAAAAATATTATTTTTAGTGATAGTTTTCCATGATCCTCGTGAATTTTGCCCAAAATTTTATTTTTAGTATGGTACGATATAATATATTCATTCATGTGTAAATACACGATATGAGAAAGTCAATGGACAGTATTATAACATTGATTGCGATTCACTTTGTTTGCAAGATTCTCACATTAATAAGATGTTGGAATGCAGAGTTAAGATTACTCCACCTTCTCCTCCCGCGGTGGGAGTGTGGAGAGAGGGAGGACAGATCTGGGGGGAGAGGCTGTGGAGAGGGAAGCGATCTTCCCGCTTTACTCGTTTTCGGTGGTCAAAGGCCGTTGAACTCGAGTGTACTCAATACATTCACTAAGCGCATAGAATCGCACGAATTTGCTTCAGCATTGAAATTGCGAATGACTTCAAAAGAGGATGATAAGAATACTTCAAATAAAATACAGGCACAAGTTTGATGGATCTTTCACTTTTTTTGCTTTATTCTGAGAACTCATATTTTAAGTAAGCAGCTAAATTGGTGCAATACTAAAATAAATACACTAATAGCCTATACTAAAAAGGCTCTAAAAATGCGTGTATTTTACAGTCCCGTTGCCCTTCAGTATGTTTGCTCTTATTTTTTCTTACACATCATAAAGATTGTTATCATCGGTCTGTGTTTTTTATTCAGAATACAGGAAGAGAAATATCGATTTAGAAATAAAAAAATGATACAGTTAGGTCGGTTTAAATATTCTACGGGCGTTCAATAATGCGTATCCCAACACAAAAAATGCACCCACGTCAAAAAACACGATATACCTACCGAAATCAGATCCCAGTGAGACACGACAATAAAGCGGTTCTGGGTCTCCAGAATGCAGTCAATGCAGCCTTATGCAACCGGCCATAAAGCATACAATCCCTCGTGAGATCAGTGCATAAGATGCTTTATGCGTTTCGTATGGTGTATGGGGCCATTTTTTGTCGACGCGACCTAACGGTATAGTATTATATGAATTTAAAAATGTATGGGAAGTGTGTTTTTCTTACTGAGATGAAGAGTATTTATTTAACATTTTTTATATATTTTTTTTTAATAATCAACTTTATATCACTTAATACCTACTCAAAACTAAAAAATATAATTTTTTTAAATGCTAACTCTCAAACATCAATATTTTCCAAAATTTACAAGACAATTTTGTTATTCAATGGAAGGTTATTTCGGAAAACTAGTCAGTAACTGAAATAAAGTAAAATTAAAATCAAGTAGCCGTATTAAACTAAAATTAGGCGAGGCTCTATTAAAATAACTAAAAATGTCAAAAAACAGTATTCTCGACTTAGGGTCATTGTTGTATACTTTGTAGCAACTAGCATTAGCCTACTGCAAAGAAAATAGCTAAAGTATGAAAATGTCTTTTAGCTTAATTCTTTACATACGGTGGCTTGTTTAAGTATTAGAATTGACGAAAGGACATTCATTTAATAAATATGATGAATGTATCTTAGATCGTAACCGTCTGTATTATTATTTGCGTACGTGACACGGTGTTCAAAGAAGGCTACACGAGGCGCACACTCACAAAGTGTGCACCAAATCAATCACCTGGATATTTTCAAGGTGCAACAACGTCAATCAGTTCGCGTACAATATCGGAAACAGATGGCATACTTAAAATTGAATTGTTAATATATCTAGGTCAAACACGTATATAACCAGTAAAAAAATTAAGGGTTTGAATAAATAAGAGATGAAAGGATTGAAAATTTAATTACTTAAACTATTGGTCTAACATATTTCTTCTGGCGCGTGTTGAAGTCTGTGACATCTGTCGAATTGTATTTATTTAATACTAGCTTTCCCCGCGGCTTCGCTCGCATGGTATTACGGGAAATTACTGTAGCGGTTGAACTTATCAATTATACCCCCTCCTCCCCACCCCCACCCCCTCCCGAATTCCATACATTCATTCCCTTACATTCAGTTTTCAAACATCTCGCCTGCCACCTAAATTTCATAAAGCTATAGCTCAAAGAAAAAAAGAATTATCCAATTTTGTTCATTCGTTCGGAATTTATGCGCTTACAAACATTTCGGATGTTTATTTTTAATTAAATATTTGAAAGTTTGTGAATATAATAAAAAAAATACACTATTTATTCAGTTCATTTATTCAGTCTTTATAATCGTTACGAATTATATTTTTAATGTAGGAACTGACATTTATTCCAAAACAGAAGCTTGTCCAAAAAAATAAAACGAATTCTAATATTTGAATTTTCTGGAGCAGTAGTAATCGTTTCCATGGAAACGATTTTTTTCTGACGTTAGCAAAAATTTGCTTTAGTTAGCGACAGAAAACGTATAACAAATATAATATATTAATATTTATAATTTCATTACGCCAGAGCTTACCATCATATACAAAATATAGTCTGCGCATATAATTTAGCTTTCTATTGGTGAATGAATTTTTAAAGTCTTTATATTGTGTTATGCGTGAAAAGGTCATAAACAAACTCGAGCAGTTTCGCATTTATAATATTAGTATGGATGGATATTATTCTGAATGTTGTCTCTTAAGAAAATTATTTATTTAACTTGAGAGTTTTTCAGTCAGCCTGAACAGAAGTCTGCCCGGGCAAGCCTTTACATGGAAACACCTGCCTCTAATGTCGGCTCTTTGGGCGAGCTTAAAAGCTTTTCGCATGGCAAAATTTATTATTATTTCATGGACAAAAACGCTTTCAGTTAAATTAACAATTATTGTAGTTACTTTGAGAATACAACCAAGGAAAAGTAAATACAATATTATGTGAGTTTGCAAATAAATGTTAAAAACAACGTGTAACCCTTTAAATAAATGGTTTTATTAATACTTTATTCCTATTCGTACATCGAAAGATTCTTTAACATTTCGAATGACCGGTGGACATTTCCAAAGAAAGCAATTCAACGCGTGTTTGGAACGGTAAAATCACCACAACATAAATTTTGAAATGCGTAACTACTGATCTGTGTCCTTATGATAATGGCCATAATGGGCGACCATTGTGCGCAGCGCTGACAATACCAAACACCTGAATGCAGTTCAACCACTTTTAACTTCACGAGCGAGCTACACTTGCGTAATATGCCTGCTAGTAACTCTCAAACTCGTCAAAAATCCCGACAAGACAGCCGACCTGACAACGATCACGGTACTAGTTATCTATCACTTTCTACTCGCGATCAGCATTTCAAATGCAAGTTTTCAAGGCGGCGGTAGTTGTATATTTGTGCCTATTGTGGTGAAGCAGGAAGGTAAAGTGTACCGTTATAATGCTTTTACCTGTCTTGTCCTACCTGGTCGTTAATCCGTGGTTACTTTGTACAATATGGAGTGTGCGATTAGAAATGTATCTAACAATATTATCCCTCGCTTTCGTAGAAGAAGCATTGAGATTGGTCCTTTCGCGAGTTTTCAATTGCTTTGTTTTGGTTAGAATATTTTTCGAGATTGTTTGTAATATCAGTATTTCTTGGCTTGCATCTAAATCAGCAATGTGAAACAAATAAATATCTTGCCTCTAGTCATCCAAGATTTTTTAATACGTAGTAATATTGCGCATTAAACTATCGTGAATCTTTTCCAACTTTAGGATTAAATGCACAATAGAAAGAACAAAAAAATTAATAATCTATTTCAACGAATGTTAACATACTCGCACCGCACGTATTGGGTAGTACACAAATGTATAGGCAATTTACCTAATTTTCTTGATATATTTCAAAATCCTCAGAGCCGGAGAGAAGCCTTTTCATTAAAGGCTCTATACCACAATAAATCCATTCAATTGTTGTAAATAATTCTTCTTTATTACGTAGAAAATGGCCAACAATATATTCAAAGGATAATTCATTATTCTGTGTGTCCACAATGTCCGAAATGCCTAAGTATTTTGCTCATTCTAGAATGGTGCTTTCAAAAAGCAATGACCGACGCTCTGCTTCCAAGAACTCAAACATCTGCCTCTCTGGCGCGCTGCCATTTTTAAGATCAAGACAAATAATAATATCCCGAAGTGCATTTAACCGTTTCATCTTTTTTGCCCCTTTTCAAATAATAATATAGGTTTATGAAATGAAATCTTTGAAAGTTTTCGAATCCTTTTCATTTCTTCCGCTTACCGAATGGTTTTTGTGAATTTTGAAAACATGTAGGTACTCAACTAAATAAAAAATAACAACAAAAACTCACTATTTAAATGAACTGTTTATTTGCAACTTCTTAGCCTTTTTAATTGATTTGTTTGATTTTTGATATTATTGGTCAAATAATCTTCTCAAATCAATAATGCAAAAAAATTATGTAACAAGAAAAAGTGGTAATTTCACGTTGAGCTCTTCACGACAACGTATACTTTTCAGTACTCGAGTTTACTACTCGAATCTATGAATATTGCCTACACATCGGATAAGTTAGCCGAGTTTTGTGCCTATTCAATGTTTTTTTTTTTCATGAGAAGAAATGACTTTGTGGTTAGGCATTATATTTTTAAAATTAAATAAAAGCTGCATTTAAGATAGAACATTTTTTATTTTATATATCGACTGGTTTGGCTTCAACCAAGCCTTTTCATCTTGCGGATTAATTAAGTAGTTGGTGAATTACCCTCAAAGAGTACCAAACATTTAATACTTTAAATCTTTCAAAAATCACCCCACCAACTAAGCTACAATAAGTTTTTCTTCGAAAAACAATCCGCATGCACTGAAATGAACATAATGATTACTACTGAAAGGATTTTTAGGGCAAAAGTTCTAATTTCCACCCCCTGGGACTCGGGAACAGAGAAACCGGAGAAAGCGCCACTCCCTTTCATTTTCCGCAATGCGATGCACAAGTTTTTCAATCCATACACAAGTAGAGGTATCTCCAGTGCAAGACCCACACAAACAACGCTCTACCAAGTAAGTCCGCCCTAACCGTAGCTCGTAGCGCCGTAGTACTTTACAGTTTACAGTCGTAGAGCCGTGCCAGTGTTGGTGCGGTCGTAGTGTGTACTTGGTAGGTCATGCGGTGGGTTGGGGTAGGGGGGTTGCTACAGCAGCCGACTGGGTGTGTAGCTGGGGTCATTGACCGACGTAGGGCTCTCTACGATTGAACACAGGAGGCGAGAAGTACTGCATTCGCTTCATTTAAAGTTCCGAGAAAATTATTTTAATCTGCTTAGTTTCTGAATGAATCTGAAATGTTTTTTTTTTGTTTGCTTTCATTAATTAATTTTATTTTTATAAGTTTGGAATTTCAATTAAAAAAATATTTTATCTTCATTTGGTAACATTTATTCGTATATTCAAGTAATTGTGTGGTTTAAATCCTTCAAAAGTGCCGTATTTTTAACTTTATTACGAAAACATGTTTAAAAATAATTTATGGAAGCATTCATGAGAGATAATTCATGTAAGGAAATATTTGCAACGTGAAATGAAATAGTGTGCTAATATTTTTTTGCCAACCGGTGGATTAAACTCAATTATTATGAATAAAATATTGGCTTATTTGAAATCGCCTTCGGTAAAGACAAAATAAACAAAATTAATTATTTGCGAAAACACAAAAAACAAACTAAATGATCTTTTATTGGCAATGGTTTAAAGCATCTTTGCACGTAGAAAAATATAAGGCAGAAATAAATAAATAATTAAACAACATAACTTTACATTTCATTTTATATATTTTATCATCTAGAAAATAAAATACACGTTTACTCAATTTAAATAAATATGCCTACAAGAATTGTGTGTGTTTCTGTGTAACTCTGGTCCAATGGCCTCTAGAACTTTGTTTTTCATTTTTTTAAACTGGAACTGATTGTGTGAATGATCCAGAAAAGCGACAAAGTGTTAGAGTCATTAATAAATACGTATTTGAAATTTTGAATTTCTGTGTTTAAATTTTTGACAAACGTAATTTTTTCAAGTTTACTTTGTAAGGTAAATTTTTGATCGTCTTTTTAAAAAGCAAGGATCCTTTTGCATTTCCGCTTCATTCTATAATTATAATATCGAGTGATTTTCCACGAATCTTCCACTTTGCGGAGGCCTGCAATAAATTGTATCCTTCCTTCAAAAAGTTAGATCGAAGCTATAGAATTGCATAAGAAATCCTCGATAAAGTTGGTAATACACATTACGTGGGGTGAACCCGCAAGCCTCCAACCAGACAGCAGTTGGGATAGGACCGAGGACAATAACCTTACGCAAAATTCGTCGCAGTGGAGCAGGCTCTCCGGGCGGGTGGTAGGGGGTACATTTATTACGTAGAAAGGGGTTGAGAAAATGGGATAAGCCTTTGTACAAAGCTCGATAATCTCTAACAGAGCGAGCGCGCTTTCAATGGGAATCCTGCCTTATTCTTATCGTGGTAGAGTTTCGAGTCCGATACGTTTTAAAGCTTTTCTATTATTTCGCTGGATGTCTGGACATTGCAGGACATTGACTTGTACTTCTGGTTGAGCATTTATGGCATGGCATGACATGACATTATTATGACTATAATACAAATTTATTTTTTCTCTTATACATATATTCTTACGAACTGATTTTATCAAACATAAAAGTTGTATCTCTTTGCCATAAGTAAAAGCTACAGCAAATCGTTGGTAGGAATGTCATTTTCATTTCAGGTATACCATACATACATGAATTTATACACAAAACGTGCATTCATAGAAATGATCTCACATTAAAAAAATATATAATTAGACGTGGGATGGATGCAAACATCAGGTCGTATGCAATAAAAGCGGTCTATGAATGGGCCAGTGGGGGGAGGGGGTTGGGTACAATGTCTGTGGGAGGCTTGCCGGGCGGCTTGGGGAGGCTTGTGGGTGGTTGGGGGCTGTCTGGGTCGGGATTGTGCTAGGTTCAGGGAATTACAAGGGTTGTGATGTGGTAGGTTATGGCGCGCATGCATTTGGCAGCTTTTCTCTTATCGATAATGTGGTTAACAGGCGCTCACAACAAATGTAACCAGATCCTTATAAATCAGTGAATCTGCCAAGCAAGTGTAATGAATAGAATGGATGACATATAAAAATAATATCTTAAAGCCAGATGAGAGTTGATTCAATTACCTTCAAAGGTAGTCGACGGCCCCGCGTATCTCTACAAAGCAATAGTAAAAATAGCAATATTACAGGGAAGCTTTTAGAATAAAATTTTAATGTTAAATTGCTATTTCGCAGATGTCCTAGAACATGTACGTGGAAGTTAAGCAAATGAAACACTTTTTCGTGGTTTTTTTTGGACAAGTTAATGATGAATTTAAAAAGAGATTTATTTGGTAAAATAGGTGGCTCGGCACTAGGTGCTCAATTATGATTGAACTATTTATTTCGGTGTCAATGCCTTCTTACGCGTCGAAGAACGCGGCAAGTATGAAAAGTAGACCTAGACGCTTGCTCGCGATTTCTAGTAGGCAAGTTTCAAAGAAATAGGCAACCGACTGCGTTCTACTCTTTACTACTCTTTTCGTCGCGAGAGAGGGACCGCGAAAGCGGACTCGCCTCACGTGAGAAAGAGGTAGACACATCAGACGAAAAGGGAACAAATACCGTCGGCGGACAATGACCCCGAACAGATGCAATGTCTTTATGATCAATGTATTTATTACATTTAATTAATTAGTCACGAATTACATTACATTTATTGTAATGATGTATAATATATTTACAGCGGATTAATTTTTGTTATTTTTACATTACGAATTCGATAATTCATTTCACACAAAAATTTTTTTTTTTAATCACCTTCTGCGATTTTTTAAAAATAGGTGTTTGAAAAAAATTTGTTCAATAAACTTTTTCGAGGAAAGTATCTTCATTTCCCTCGCGCATTTAGCTGCCTCTCTTTCTCTGACGCGTCCTTGCCGGTGTAACGGTAAATTAGAAAGTACCGCGCCAAAAGGTCACAAGCGACGCGACGCGCGGAAATGCTGAGCCAGACTGATCGATATGGATCCGATAAATCGATAATATGCACATTGTTTAACATCAAACTGTTCTTATTTTAAAAATTATTAATCAGTGCAAAAAGTTAAATCTTTCGACGATAAAATTTTTCCTATTAGAAAATGATTTTTGGCCTTAGTAACTTCTTCCTGTTTTTTTTTATTTTTATTTTGAATCTTGTACCGTATAAAGTATATAGATTTGGATGTTATTTATTGTTAATAAGTAGGTTATGAAATTTGTATTTAGAAGTAAATGTTTGGGTACCTTCAACTTCAGAGGTTAATGCACTGTCAGAGTTAAGTCGAGAACACAATGCGTCATTTCAAAAAATATATATTTATAATTTTTTTTTGTTTTTTTAATTTTTATTGAATAATGAAAGATAGAATGTAAAAAAATAATACATAAAAATCTTAATTAACTTATTTCAATTCCAGCTTAGTAGTGAATTATTATTTTTTTTAATGTTCTCCCATAATAAGCAAATGCTTATTAGCGAGTGAATGTGTGTATGGGAGGAGTGTATGTGTGTATGGGAGGAGGTATTATTTGTTTAGTTACTTAGAATTTTTTTTGTTTTTATTTTGTATTTTTTTTTTATTTATTTTATGATATTTTATAAAAATTGTTTTTTTTTATAATTATTTTGATTTATTTGTTTGTTTATTTTTTGTTTATATAAATACTCTATCGCAAACAGTTGTAAAGGATGCGTTTACCAAAGCGACGCGCGACGTGCGGTTAGAATGGGCCTTATGTACGGTAACTTAAGATTTTTTTTTACTTATAAATAAACGACTATTAATTTTTTAAATTTTCGTTTCTACCACACTTAACCCATTTTTATTAGGCCAATGAACGGTCACAATCAACATCCAGACTTATGTAGTGCCCACACATCTACTTTGAAAACATAAACTTGCATAAATCACATCAAAACATAAATGGCAAATGCGTAGTCAAATAAACTACGGAGATCGTATATTTTGGTCAATGAACTTATTTAATAACAAACTCGTACTTTTTCTTCTTGTTGATTTGAACTAGAATTCACTTGACTCTTTGGCTTACTTTCATTTGTAATGATCCAAGTTGTTTACTTGTATTTTGATAGCTACAATAACGCAGCGAATATAAGCATTACAGTTAAAAACTATCAACAATAGCGTAGTTAAAAACTATCAACAATAACGTAGTATTTATTGTTATCAAGTTTAATTTGTAGAACTCCATTTTATTTCTTTTATACATTCAATAATATTATTATTCAATTTATAAAAATAGTTTATTTGTAAACAAGTTCTGCTAGGTAATTATTATTACGCGTGACAGCTGTTTCGATACTGAAGGCATTATCAAACTGTGCCTTCAGAAAGCGAAACAGCTGCCAAGAATAATAATAATTACCCATCAGAACTACGATATTTTTATAAATTGAATAATTATTATTGAAGAAGTAAAAAAATGGAGTTCTACAAATTAAACTTGATAACAATAAATAAATTGAAGGTAGCTGGTATAGCTACCGAAGTGATTTTTTGACAGTTTGATAATGCTTTCAGAAGGCGAAATATCTGTCATGCGTAATTATAATTACCTAGCAGAACTTATTTATAAAAAAACTGTTTTTTATAAATTGAATAACAATATTATTGAATATACAAAATAAATAAAAAAAAATAAAAAATAACGTAGTAGCATTAGATTTATCAGTACAAGAAGAACGCAGTACAAAGATACACAGTAAGGCTCAATAACCCAGATATCTACCCTTGGTGTATTATTTGACGAAAAGATATCAAACCCTCCCTTAACTGACATAATACCCCGTCCTTGCCGCTTATATTACCAGTTGCCACTGGTCAGGATTCGGGGTGGATATTTGAAGTCTAGCCAAATATCGACCAAACCATCGGCGCCCACACTTCCCCTGCCTCTGGGGGTGGGGTGGGTAGATGGGGTTTCCCAGTAAGGAGAACCCGAGCCTCCGAAAGCCTCTATTGCACCGAAAAGCCTCCATTCTGGCAGACCTCCCATTTGGTGCTTCGCGGGTCGATGGCCGGGAAATGCACGAGCTTCACGTGATCTGCTTTGCGAAAACGACAAATTATCTCATATCAAAGTATTTAACTGATATAATAATTTTATACTTTAATCTCATACAGATTCAAATAATATGCTTGTAATATTTTTTGTCAGTGTTGTACACTTAACAACATATCAATATTTTCATTTTTTTTTTCAGTCTTTTTTTTACTTTAGCTCCATACAAAGTAATTTTCCTCAATGCCTGTGTTATCTTAAGGGATGCTGTGTGAATGTTTTTTTTAGGAAAGGAAAGTGAAGAAGTTATGAGAATAGGTATGAGGGATGGGTAGGATTCTGGGGGTCAGTGTGCCCAGGAGTGACGGGCGTATAAATCCCTCCCACCGCGGTGCAAGGCGATGGGTCGAGAGATTCTGGTTGGAGAGGATAAAAGACTTCCCATAATTAGTCTCTCTCGATCCTGCCCACCACGCAGCAGGTGGGCAGACGCATCGGCCGCCAAGATCTGGACAAACTTCACCCCATGAACAAGGTCACCCCTGCTAAATCACCGAGCGTAGCGAACCACTAGGATCGACCTATGGCAGAGGTGTTGGTTTTCCAATAAATGGTTCCCGAGGGCGACGGTACCCACACCCGCTTCCCAATTTTCACACAATCGACCAAAAAGTTTGCTATCCTAACGCAAATACTGAATACTTTGTATGGAAACAATACACGATTATAAATTTTTGGAGTCCAAAACGATGATTATACAATACGGGAGGCAGGTATGGGTACCGTCGCACCGGTAACCGTGTATTAGATATCCAGCACCTTCTCTCTAGGTCACACTAAGTTATTTGCTACATTTTGTGACTTGGTAGGAGTGAGTTTTCATGGTGAGGGGCCATTAGATGGGGTTTTTCCGGGTCTTGGCGGCAATGAGTGTGCTCACCAACCGGTTGGCCAGCTGGATCGGAAAGACTTGGTTGATGGAAACCTTTGGACCCCTCCAGCAGGACTATTTCGACCCACCGCCTTGCACCGCAAGAGGAGATATGGATTCTTCCTTCCGTCGTTCCTGGTCACACTGCCCCCCAGATTCCTACTCACCCTTCATAACTTTTTCCTTCCCAAAACTTCCTCTCCTTCCTTTCCTAAAAATACTATTCACACAGAATCCTCAAAATTGAAGTAGGCCCTGAGGAAAATTATTTTCCTCGCAGCCTCCTATATGGAGCTGATATTAAAAGTAAAATATATCATCATACATTTAAATCATCAAGTTAATTCCGGTCTGCTACGAGACTTCATATGAGTGCACTATATTGACCATAAATCAAAATACGAATAAGTGCAGGCTGAAAAGATTCGAATGAATATAACAAAGATTGCATTTGCAAAGTTTACCCCCCAAGTGATGTAAGTTGTAAGTCTGTAAGGCAGAGTGGGGTAGTCCCCGTCGCTAGAGGCAGTATAGATCTAAGGCTCTACAACCCATGTTGGGGTAGGTCGTGCCTAGACACAGAATTAGGCTGTTGCTCTGTCATATATTCGGTTATAAAATGTATTGTAAACAGAGAATAACGGATTAGGAGAAAAGAGAGAAAATAGAGTTGCGCGTAAAACTACTTTTCCCGTAAGAAAATATATTCTTTCTCACTATACTCTGTCATATAAAATTACGGTTGGTGTCAAATCGTTACATCAGATTTCCGATACACCAAACTGCTATGTAGCACATCTGCCTCCCAGGACCCACATGGCCAATATTATTAGTAGTGTGGGGTAATTTATTAATTAAGCGAAAATGAAGACATCTCTCCTAAAAAGGATTGAAGTCTTTTTAATGCAACAGCGTATTATCATTTCAGCTGTTTGGAGGCAGTATGGCTATGGCACCTCAAAATTAAAATTTAGGAAGTGCTGGAATGTTGTAGGAGTGGAAGGAAAGATGGGTGAAGGAAAGTAGTGAAAAACTTGGCAACCCAGACCCGCCAACTGCGTGGCTGGCCAGATCTGAAGATACCGGTTGATGGAGACCCTTTGACCTCTGCAGTTGGACTCTCTTGATACCTTGACTCCCTGGGCCTTGATGACGTATGTTCTGAGGCTTATTATTTTCCTGTGGAGTTAATAAAAAAATACCTTTAAAAAAAACGAAAAAGAAATCTTTCAATTTTTAAATAGCTGTCTCTCACCGGGTTGATACGAATATTCCACTACCATTAATTTAAGTTAAAATATCACACAGACATCAACACTTGATAACTTTCAAATAAAAACATAAAGTTCAAACTTTACTGAAAAAAAATTGCTTGATAATACGATAAAAGCCATAGAGGATTTAAAAAAGCTTTAAAAATGTCGTGTTTTCTGTCCAACCCTTTGTGCAGTGCAAAATACATCGGTGGTAGTATACGCGACTGGGTCCGTGCCGGGGTTGATGACCGCCCTTCCCACCCCCCGCCCTCCTTCCCGCCCGCGCCCTGCCCCCAGCATGAGGATGGGCGACGCCTTTCACTCTCTCTTTCTAAACTCCGGCAAAGACCAAGGTACGAGTGTCTGACGGTGGAGAATTTGGCGAGCTACTGAGCTTTTAATTTTTTAAACCAGACTTCCAGCGCTAAATAAAAAAAGGTTAAGTCAAAGCAAAACCACCTTCACCGAACAAGTATTAGAAAAGTGCTGGTATCGATTCTATGTGTGATCAACTCACTACATTTTCTGTTTTTTTAAACAAAATTTTTAAATAAGGGTCAGCACTATCTGTACATTATTATAAATAGTACGATAACCTTTAGAGATTCCGTTCAAAATTTGAAAGGAATAAAGGACTACAAAGATAAGATTTCATTACTTTTTCAGTAGAATTAAAAATTTATAAATTTTCTATACTTTGTGTATATTATGATGCACCACCATGAATCTTTAATTACCTTTTACGGATTTGGCAAAACCACGTAGAGATTTTGATATCCGCTGAATAATTGGAAAAAAATAATTAATGAAACCTCAATAACCCTCTCATTGTTTTGAGTAAGATTGTATTGAAATGAAATACAGGTCTATTTGTTGATTGTCTATTTAGGTTCCATGCCAATCAGAATCAAGTCACCTCAACATCTCTTTGAAAAGTCAAGCTATGAAAAAAAATAATTTTGAAATTAGCCCCAACGTAACCTATTTAACCATT
This sequence comes from Glyphotaelius pellucidus, assembly GCA_936435175.1. Taxonomy (NCBI): domain Eukaryota; kingdom Metazoa; phylum Arthropoda; class Insecta; order Trichoptera; family Limnephilidae; genus Glyphotaelius; species Glyphotaelius pellucidus. Next base: position 24,852,067 of record OW386537.1, read on the forward strand.
TTTTAAATATTTTTTTTCATATCTTTTTTCAAAGTAGATATTGAAATGATTTTATTCTGAGTTGTCCGGTCATCGTTGCAATGAACTTATATCATTTTTAATCTAATTGAATGTTTATATGACGTATTCACGTTTCATTCTTTCGTTTTGTTTCAAAATAAGGGTTGTCATAATAAACTTCATAAGTTTTCATGATTAATCTTTTAAGTACCTGATGCTAAAATTAGAGAGGCGGAAGTCATTGCATATTATTACGAAAAAGAATCGTGACATCGACAGCAGTACAAAGCGAAGCTTTTCCAGCTGTAGTCTGCCATGAGCGGTCGTCGGACCAGAAATAATGAACTTGAATGTTACCTAGTTTTGCGCAATAAGTGAAAATCGACTCTCGAATACTGTGCATCACAATTTCAGTAAAAAGTCCCGGAAAATAAGGAGTTTTCCGAGGGGAATTCAGTAAAAAGCGCGTGGAAATCTTCGATACCTTTTGTCCCCGAATCATTATTTTCACAATCTGACGACTCGTCGTCGTGCATCTGCATTTGAAGCGCCAGCAGAGTGCAGTATCACCGCACTGTTCTCGCGCTTAATATTTTCCCCACCGGCGGAGCGAGACGTACTGACCTGCGCAAAAATGCACTCGCGGGAGAGCTATCGTCTCACTTCCTACATCCGCGTAGCAGCGGCCAGAGAAGGACGGAAGAGGTCGGTTGCATCGAGTGCATGTAGGTCGGTCGGTAAAGGCGGGCAACTGCTTTATCCACATTTTAGGTTTAGTTACGATTTCGCTCGCCTTCAGTGATAATACGTTAGGAAAGGTCAGTGGCTGACACAGCCTCGCCGCACTCCGCACTCCGGCTCCCACAACCCACAACCCGCGACCACTACCCTGGCGGGAAAGTCGCTAACTTGCCGATTTCCGAATTTCAAAATGTGTGTGCACTCCGATGCGTCGGTCCAAAGCCTGCATTTCATGGGACTCGGCTTTTCAGGAGGCGAAGTATCCCAATAGTTGACAGGACTCCGTATCACCGGTGCCTGTGCCGGTGTTTCAGTCGCTCAGAGTGTCGCGAGAACATCGCCGGGGAGGTCGTCGCTTAGTTGTTTACATACAATGTGAGCCGCAATTAATTGTGTTTTTGCTATAAAATAAGCTAATCTATTTTAAAGCGGGTTAATTATAAAACAATACTATTAAATGTTACCAAATCTACCAAATTTAAAGTTTACAATAAAATAAGTACAGAATTAAAAGTTCTTAAAACGTGATATTTTTCTTATGATTATAGAAAAATATTGTTTTGATTTAAAATAAATAAAAAGTAAATAAAATTATTTTATACTATTAAAAAAACATTTATCAAAATTTGTGATATTCTGTCAGTCCGAGTATGCCGAGTTCACGCTCTTGTGACATCTTTGAATTCAGTAAGACCTTGAAATAAAATTTTCCAGCTACAATTTTCCAATACACTCACCGGAAAATTTACATCGTTCAATACCATCAAACCGGAAAATTCAAAATGGCGCCCAACACTACCCAAAACAGCGCAGTTTAAATAATTTTTGAGCGATGAGAAGTATCCTTACATTTTGAAGAAATCCCTTTCTGGAAAGGACTCCAGTCAACCGCTGAAAGCTTGTCATTCAATAAGTGAACCTGTCATTACTTGGATTCTGAGATTGGCTGAGAATATCTGTTGGTTTGGTGACATTGAAAGCGAGTTTTTCTTGGAAACCATGTATCCTGAAAACAGATCGATTACCGAAATCCGATGTTAAAATCGTAAGTAAATAGTAATAAAATATTTCAATTCGTTAAGTTATAAATACTGATATGATTTATCTGTATTTATTTAAAGATACATTGCCAAATGATTTGAAAAAAAAAACTTTTACCGCCCTCGAAGTTAATTACCCCGCTCAGCCTTGCGGAAAGCTCTTCTTCTACGGCGTAGAAGATTTTTTTTTTAACAAATCTGGACGTCAAGAAATGTATTTGGCTACGAATTGGTACAAGCCAAGTGATGACAAACAATGAAAAAATCGGACTGTCAGAACTATTGTTAACTTTTATTTCATGTTTTTCATAAATATCCCATTTACGAAATGTTTTTTTTTTTTCTCGCAAATGATTACATATACTTGTTATGACTGATTTTGCCTCAAGGCTGTACAAAATACGAAAAAAAAATATTTCTATTATTCTAAGCAAATTGAGATTGTGTCTCCGTATTTTGAGGGCCTCGCGTACTCACGGCAGTCATCAGGAAGTAAAAGATAGTATTTATCGTGACCAACCGATAGTAAACATAAATAAGTAATAAAAAAATTATGTGCATTAAATCTTTTTTTATATATATTACATATATTTCATTGTTATTTACTATAACACCGCAAAGCCATTACCTAAATGTTCATCATTCAGACCTAGCAGCGCTCTTATTTAAAATTTTGAAAAACATATTTTATTATTTTTTTTCCAAAACACATTTTGTTCTGGGCTGGAATGGAATCCACAGAACACTCCTGACATAGAGACAAATGCATTTACCAACACGCTCTGGAGGTCGTATAAAATTTTCCTAAAGTTTGCGAAAAGTATAATATTTGTATATCCATCACTTTCTCTCAAAAAATATTTCGCTGGTGTTCCATTCGTTGTTCACTTCAGGGTTCATGGAAAAGCCGCTCGAATAACTATCCGTTTTATATACGTTAATTAACAAACTAAACGCCGTTTCCGCAGGGGTGGGCAGAGAGGATGGACCGCCGAATAACTCAGTCCTGGAACACACTCCTTGCTTCATTCCAATTCATACACTGACTCATATATTATATCCTTCTGTTATTCTTATTGAGTTAGTGTAATATGTAAAAAAAACACTTCCTGTGTTCATTACCGATGTCAGGTATGCAGATAAGTTCCCGTTAATCATGTGTTGTTAATCTCTCAGCGGCTAAACCATCAGCATCTTCATTAGAGTACACATAATGCACATTAGCATCGCTTTTCCGTGTTATAATTAGATCCCAAGGTTATGCTGGGCTTTCTATCCCTCTTTGATCAATGTATTTCTGATGGAAATGACGATCGGTTGTCCCTCTCTCGGCACTGACCTTGCGACTATTTGGCTAAGATTCGATAGGGTAAATTTAGTTTGAAGAATTTTCCTATCAGATGCGGCGGCGTAGCTGTGTGTGTATGTACGTTGAGATGCACACGCAGCCGTATGCAATGTGCAGTGTGCAGTGATGCACACTCACACCTACGTCCAGCTCTCCGCTGTAATCATTGCACTTGACATTGCGAACGATAAATTGTGATGAAACATGCGCTGCACTAATAAAACTAAACACTCCGTACGTGCATCGCAATGCGCGTACGGAAATAGCCTTCCAACATTGAATTGATTATTTGTCCAATTTTACTCGATTTATAGATTACCTACTTGGTTGGACCCGGCTTCGCCCTGAGATAGATTTCAAAAAATTTCAGCACAACTTTCTGATTTTTCAATTCTTTAACAATTTGGAATGAACAACAAGACGTCCAATCGTATTTAATTAGGTAATTAAAATTCCATAACTCACGATGGCGTTATACACCGAAAATTAATTCGTTTGCCTAATAATTCTTTAGGAAAATCCGAGCTTGATAAAATTAAATCCTTGAATCCTGAATCTTTTTTATTCATCCTGGATCCTGAATCGTCTAACCGACGTGCGACGTTGATTATGTAGGTAACCATTTGTTCCTACTTCAATGATTTTTATTATGTTGTTTATGCAAAGACGAGTAGAAAAATATTAAATGTGTATAGTTAATCAACTTGACCTTCCAATGTCATTCTTTACCAATAACTACTAAGTGCGGGCAAATTACGTCTCCGGCAATTGGCGGTTCCTACGCTCATTACACTAGTACAGTATATGTACAATATTAATTTTAAAATGATTTTGGTTTAATGAATTAATAATACTCTAAGCAAACTGAGATTATGTCTCAATTTTTTAGTGGTCTCACGACAGTCAAACCAGGAAGTAAAAGAAAGTATTTATCGTGACCAACCGATAGCAGTTAACGGAAAAAATATTTTTCATCAGTATTCAACATTCAAATTTGTATTTTTTTTTTCAAAAATAATAGGTGGTAATTTGAAATATAAAAATATTATATTACAATCCACTAATTACATAAAAGAGGTAAAGGGTTACGGGTTTGTTATTATTATTTCGTATTTATATCGTACATTCTGAAAAAGCAACATAAAATTTTCTTAATTCGGTCATCAAATATATTCAATTTAGAATTTCCTAATATAAATTATAAATTAAAATATGGCAATCGAGGGAATAATGTATCTGTCTTTAAGAAGCAGAGATGCAATTTCGATTTCATTATGATTTGCGCCTTAGTTGTTCTTCGAATTTTAAATTTCGCAATGCTTTTACAAGAATTTCGTCGCTAGTGCAAGTATCGGAAATAAATAAACATTTACTCTGAATCGCAAAAAATGCTATTTAAACATAGTGCAAAAGGAGCACCAAGTTCAATGTCGAGGTCTGAAATGTGTCACTTTGCATTTCAAAGTGTTTTATATGCATTCTAAGGTCAATAGTTTTATCTGCATATCACGTTGCACATTTACAGTACGGTTATAAAACGAATATTGCATATTGCTGTTTATATTGTTATGTTATCGATCAAACTCACATAAAGATGTTTGACATTGGGAATTATGTCATTTGACATCAGCGAATAAAGCAGATTGAGTTTCTCAACAATATTGTAAAAAATACGATTTATTTATCTAGCAAAATGATTATGACAGGACTGTTAATGTTCTACGTACAAATTATGATAGGTGTATCATTCATGGAGTGCTTCAGCCGAAATGCGGGACTTACAGAAATCTGAAAATGCTGAGAATGTCATCGCGTTTATGTTAAAATTATAATGCATCCGTCGCTAAAAACGTGACACTTTATACTAAGAAAGAAGTCCACGGAAAGTGCTCTTTAATTTCTGACAGTCTTATCGGCATTAATAAACTGTAGACATTATTATCGGCATTAATAAACTGTAGACATTATTATAGGCAATAAATAGAAAATTCCTTACAGCAAACAGTGTAAAGGTTATATAATATTTATATTTCCGGTATTACAAAACTACAGATATTATTTTCTATCAGCTTTGAAAAACAACATTAATATATACCAAACTAAAACGCTTAAATGTATTGTTTAAGAAATATTTAGGTTATTTTTGCATTTCGATAGCAATGGAATCCGCAGTCAGTATAATTATAGATCGCCCTTTATTAGAAGTTTTGATACTTTAGCATACAAAACATTTTATAGATGTATGTGAATTGTCTTTTGAAGCAAACCGTTATTGGCTACTTCTCCAACAAACACTTCGAATAGACTTGCAGTGTCCATCATCAGGCAGATGTTCAAGATGGGAGAAACGCTACACGACTTTATACCCCAACAAAACGTAGTCAAAAACCGGTTATAAAATTTAGTACAATATTGTATTATTTTTTCACTAAGCCTAATGAAGCTGTAATGAAGCGACACATCTGTTATCTAGGTCGGATAATTGCGCACTTGCATTGCTGCATCACTAGTTGCTAGTACATACATATATCAGTTCATGTTTAAAACACTTGCATTGAAAGCTGATAACGAAACAGAAATGAAGTGGGTACCTATAAGCATTATTTTTGCTGTGGTGCACATTTTAAAATCGAAAGTTAATTGCTTTAGTTTCTTACGATAACATTATTTGACGTGTACAACGATCAGTAAAGAAAGCTGATTTTGAGATTCATAATTTCTTTAAATTTAATACGTTTTCAAATTCATTAAAACTTTAATAAGCAAGTAATAAATATTTAATTAGAGCGAATTCCATAGATGTGCAGTAAGATCTTAAAGACCCGATCAAATTGAATTTATACTACATTTTATCGTAATACCAGTATTTCCTTGGAAAATCAATATTCGATATCAAAACATTGTTTCAAATTGTTTTATTTAATATGTTACGTAACCAGTTTTTTATAGAAAAACAGTTCACGACTCACAACCTTCAATAATATTACATAGGACTTACTTCCGCACATCAGATAAAATGTTATTTGTATTTTTTGCTGTCTTTCTTTTAATACAATTAACTTTAAATTATGACAAAAAATAGACACACAAGACAGTGATGAGACTGCTTGAACAGCCTGAAATATTCGATTTTGAAATTTTCTAAAAAAACTATTGTTAAAATACTAGAAAAATAATTTATCGACACTTCAAGATATATTTATTTATTCATTAACGCCCCTTTTTTTACATGAATAATAAGAAATATACAGTTTTTTTGTACATAATTGAATTGCCTCAGAAACAAATTTTTATATCTGTAGATAAATTGAAGATGTCCCCGGACTTGCTATAATTATTATATACATTTAATAACCTACTGTTATATCAAATATAGGCTTTTCGAATTAAGCAAAATTATATCAATTAAATTTAGCGTAAAATAAAAATGTATTATTTATCTATTATATCTACACATAATTAAAATAAACATAACGTACAATTATGGACAAACTAGTTTCTCCTCTACAACGCCGGAAAAACTTGCTCGTCGTCAATTGTAGACATAATAAAGTACATATTATATTAAATAACACAGCTTTGTGGACATGTTTATTATAAACAATATGCATTAAATAAACACTGATAGTGATAACTGATAACTTAAGAAGAAAATTTACTCCCATGACATTGACTTAGAACAGTTTTTTAGCAGAATGCGTAATTTGTAACATTGTCAACTATCGTTGCCACATTGTCGTTTACATAATTGTCATCTAGATCAATTATTGTGCCGCAGATTATGAATAAAAACAATCTAGATTAATTTTCAGCGATGACGCAACATGTACATGGCAATTTAATAAAAAAATACTTGAAATTTGACATCAAGGTTTTCACACTTGTGCAATACCGTCGTAGAAATCTAAATGGCTAGAAAACCATTTTTTTTTGGAACATTTGAGAAATATATTTTGGCGTTCTGGTATTACGTTTGAATATAATATCAGTGAAGAAGAAGATAACAATCATAATGTAAATGAAAATATGAAAGAGAACAAAACACAGAAAACAGAAAAAGATGAAATACATATTATGTAAGATGAATGTCTCTATAATATTTTTAAAAAATATATATATATAATTTTTTTATTTTTTATTTTAAATAGAAAGACAAACGTTTCCGGGTTACGCATAACCCAACAATGTTTGAAAATCTCCTACTACCATCACAGAAAGTCGAGAATGTTGGTCGTGTTGTGATGGAGGACTTAGCCAGCCGAGGAATCGAACACGGGACGCCAAGTGGGACCCAAACGCGATGCCCACTCAACCATTGACCGATCGATATATATATATATTATCTTGTTCTCTTTCGTATGTTCATTTATTAATATTGTTATCTTATTCTTCAATGATATGTTACATTGATGGGAATAACCTTCGAAAGTTATAAAAAGAGAGTTTTTCTTATAAAAAAATTAAAATTTAATAATTTGTGCTATTTTCGCAAAACTTTAAAACTCACATAAGTAGAAAAAATGTTATTTTCTTCAAGTGTGATGAACATTCAATCTCGGCTTAATTTGCTTCATAGGTGCCGTAGATCTTAATAATGTTATGTAACGAGTAATTTATTTAATTATTGCAATCTGTAAAATAATTAAATGATATCTATGCAATTGTTGAATTGTTTTTATCCGCACTAGCGATAATATTGTATTGTTTATTGTATAATTTTGAACATATGATAAAAAATATTAAATAAATAAACAAAGTAGAGATTCCAACATCTGATCTTGCAATAACCTGCGGATGCAATACAAACGAGATATTGCTTCTTGCATGTTGCAAACATGCGCCATCAATTCATTTGAAGGACATTATGCCAAGTTTAGATATGTAGATCAATACTTGCAAGCAAAACGGTAAACATTGAATAATTAATTGAATTAAAACTACGACTGCAGTAACACACGACAAAGCTGTGCATATATAGTGCAATGAAATCGAGTATTACAAAAAAAATTTAAACAATAATTTGAAAAGGGTTTTGGGGGTTTACTTTTCCCTTTCCAGACATAGACAAGACACAACATGCATTAAACTTACTATTTTCGAGACTCGTCTTCATCCTACACACGTATTACCTGCATCTTTAAATTAATATTCCTCACATTATTTTGGGAGACTAGGAAGACTAGACATTAAAATGTATCTGGCCATGTTCCAAAGCAATGATTCCGATTTGTTGATTTTTTTCAAAATTTCCCAAATGAACGTCAAATTTACTGAACAGGCTAGAAGTTAGAAACAAAAATGCTTAGGTTTTATTCAAAATTTTATAAATACATCAATTGATAGTCCTTAACTTCGTTATGAAATAGCACGATGTTTACTGAAATGGTAAGCGATTAGCGCGATGAAGGTCAGTGCGGCGGTATTCGTCGTTAAACTTTCATTTCATTATTCTCACTTCCTTGACTTTGAAAAAGCTCATGACCAACTCGTGCCAAATGGCAATGGATCAAACATCGGCATCATAAATCGAAACCAATCGTCAACGATTTATTGAAAAGGGTGACATAAATTTGATGAAACAAGTACGATAAAAAATTACTCGTTTATTCGTCGATTTTACAAAACCCCCCTTTTTAAATGATGCTTGAGTCCTTCAGTGAACAATTAATTAGGAAAAATTCAAGAAATTAACATTTATTTCTATTTGTTACAGTTGGTTGAAGCAGCAGTAATGAGACGGATTGAAGAAAATAAACTTCACTGAGAAACATTTAACATCAAAAAAAGCATGCGATTGGTAAGCATTCACTTTTTCAAGTCTAAATAACTAATTACCCCATAAATAACCTGATCCCATTCAGAAGTTTTATATAATACCTTGGAAATCTGAAACACATGTAACGGGTAAAGAACCACGAAATATAATAACAACATTTTTTGTAGATTTCGTTGCAATCATTTAATTCGTTCGTATATTGTGTTTTGTGGAGTAGATAGAGGTCGTCTATGATTTATGCGATGTAGTCATTAGTTAGAAGAGATGCATCCCACCGACGCAAACAAGAATAGAGAAGGAGTAGGTACTCCACAAGTCCTCAGTCAGAGTCAGAGTCATGGCTGAGCCGTGACGTATTCCTTGTATGCACCTGACCTTTGTTCGAATCCATTACCAATGCTCACGTAACAACTGGCGGTACAGCTCGCCGAGACTTGCCGCTGATAATATTACGTCTTCACTTTTCTGTTCTTTTACTGCAGTATTTTAGTAGTACTTACTTGAACGTACGGAAAAAGAAAACCGAGTTTAATTATTAGCAAAGGTGACCAGTTATCGAGTTGATTGAGTAATGGAATCCATAGTTTATTGACTCAGCTTTCGTATGTTTTCTTTTGCAAGTTTTCCGTAACTTGCACTGTTGAAGTTGTCAGCAAAGGTCCGCAAATTGTTTACATCTCTTTATTTGCTATATTTAAAATATCTATAACTATATGAAATGGTTATTACAGAACACCTCAGCGGAAGAACTTTGACTTGTTTATCTACAGAAGACGTCATCGTTGTAGATTTCGCAACCTAAGGGTGACACGTACGCATTTCCAAAAATAAAATTTTTCGAATAGATTTTGCGCGTCATTATGTGGTAGGTACCGACATTACCAACCAAATTATAATTTGGTACCTATCTAAATATTTAAATAATATGTCTTCGAAAATCCAGTGAATTCTTACAAAAAACCTTTCTGTGGAATAAAGTATGGTTTATTTTATATTTAATTGAAAATGTAAAATTAAATATAAAATAAACCATAGTAATAATTATAATAATTAGGCTCTATCCAATTTTATTATTTACAAACAGATACAGAAGACATACTTCTGGCAGATCACTTTATAAACTGTATATGGAACTGATTTAACTTAAATAATTTTTTTTTTAAATACAGTGCCTGTATATGGAACTGATTTAACTTAAATAATTTTTTTTTAAATACAGTGCCTGTAACATATTTTTATACTTTTGGAATTTCCATAATATTGGTTAATTCCACACCCTACCCGATTTTCTAATACATACAATAATTTTGCAACGCTTAGGTATTTAATCTCTACCCCTGAGAAATAAGAATACATATCAAACTCAGTTTGCCTTTAACTAGCCGTTCTTAAAATTGAAAAATAAAAATACATATTAAACTCAGCTTCCCTTTAATTAGCCGTTCTTAAAACAAACACCTTGCGTTTTTCCTTTCATTGGATAAAGCAAACTGCCAAGTCAACACCTTCCCACTGCGCAGGATTGGCTGTGTCCTATAGACTACTAGTACAGTACCTACTATAGAGACACAATGTGAAGCGATAAGGAACACGTGCCGACAAGGTCGACTTTTATAGTAATTGCCCTTCAGAAGGTAAACTATGTACATATCGCAGCATCTAGGTGTGGTGCGAATTACTGCTGAGTTCATAGAATTTATCGAACAAATAGAACTACTTTGTAAAATGATGAAATTCAGCTGTTTCGTGTATTGTCTTAACAAATTAACAAACGAATGAATTGAATTCAATTTGGTAGGTGGGGATGGGTACTGCCGCCCCGGAACCATTTATTTAATAACCAACGCCTCTTCTAAAGGTCGCCTCAAGTGGTTTGCTACGTTTGATGACTTAGCAGGGGTGCCGGGTTCATGGGGTGAGTTTGTCTAGGTCTTGACGTTAGATGCCCGTGTACTGCGTGGCGGCCGGGTCGGAAGAGACTGATTGACGAGCACCTTTTGACCTCTCCAGCCGGACTCTTTCGACCGATCGCATTGCACCGCAACATACGTCACTCCTGAACATACTCCAGACTCCTACCCGCCCCTCATACCTTCTTCCTTACCAGAATTTCTTATAATACATTTCTTATCTTATTGTTTCGAATGTCGAATTTATACCTACAACTAAATCCATAATTTTTACTACCATCTAATCCTTATTCTTTGTCTTTTAAAAACTTTTTATTGCATATATTTTTATACCTTAAATAAACCAATCCCCCCCCCCCCATCAAACCACCATCCTTCCCCCTCCCTTTTCTCACCTAAATAACGTGTTTCTTGTAATGTAATTTTTCATCATCATCTTTTAAATCACTTCACTTAGATAAATACTCATGTGGAAACCTGTAAATGGTACAATTGTATTACCATCACCATCCCATCCGCAAAAACTAATGTAACTCTTCTACATTCACTAAATAGTTAATATACATCAGTGAAAACCTATTATTGGTTAAATAACTAACACACACTTTATCAAACATTATTAATTATTGTAACTGTTGGTTTTCCAAATAAAATAAAAAATAAATAAACAATGACAGAGTCAAATTAAAAGCTTTACCTTCTCGTTATTTGATCATTAGAATTTGACAAGGTTCATGGAAAAGCGCTGCCATGGTAACTGGTCTTCTAGCGGCGGAGAGTAAAACAAACACACCCTTAAACTCGAAGCTTTTCCGTAAATATCTGCGTGAGCTAGATTTATATATATACTAGACATATGCACACTCAACCGTGTGCATGTAATACTTATCCTCGCATTAAACATGCTACGCCGCTTTCTTATGCGCAGAATGCAGCGCGCACTGGAACTAAAGTGGGTCACTGGTGTGAGTTGCCGCCCCTTTTATCGACCGACGTTCACTACAGCCTCCCAAGACACAAAGAAACTCTTGCGAACAACGATGGTCTCACAAAAGAAGGCGATAGATGCGTTAATTGTTTTCTAAAGCGGTGCGCTTAACGTGATTTGCGTTTTACATATTGTGCAGAATATAATAACATTAGTTAGCAATTACTAAGTTCATAATAAAAACATGTATTTTATAGCGACATGCAACATGTTTTATACTGATACATCACAAATAAATCTTGCGGAAAACCATTCTCGTTTTGATTTTGAGTTGAAGGAATTTTATGCATTATTAATTTTGTCATAAGCATGAATTCTAGACTAAATATATCTAAATATGTATAATAATGTATATCTACTTATTTAAATGTATGCGTAGGTATATATTTGAACTTAGGTTGCATTATTTTACATAACTACCAGCCGAATCCATATAAAAGATGAACGGAAAAGCATCCGTTAGATTGTAGAGCCGGGACGATCTCGCCTTCGCATATTCAATCAATAGCAGAATTAGCCTTGTGGAATTTTCCCCAACAACTTGTCTCTGACGGTGGTGCCCCCGTGTCGGGGATTTGACGCACCGAGAGGGTGGCTGGCGCGCACCCTGTCGCCCCCCCACAGTGGCTCGTGGCTGCTGTCGGTCAAGGCTGCTGCAACCCCCGCCAGGGAAAGGTTAAGGCGGGCACCGTTTACTGTACCGTGTCCACTCTATCCCGTACACTTTAAACCGTACATCTACTGCGCTGAAATGCCACGGGATGATTCGATGACATTGAGATAATAATACTGTTTCACGGGTAAACACTTGCAATGTTGCAGTGACATACTAGACTCGAGATACAAAATCGACAGCTCTCTCGGAAAATTCGCTATGCATTATGAAATACTAACTTGACCTAGCCTTGACTCGTGTTTGTTCTAGAAAATTAGAGGAAATTGAAATTACAAATTGAATTCTAGGAAGTGAACAAATTTTATTACGACACACATAGATAACGCGAATGCAACTTGAAATTGACCTTGTATCGTTATCAAACGGAAAAAATAAATAAATTTCCAATATTCGTACGTACACAACCGTAATACTGGATAAAATGTTCATTTTTATTCTATATACTACATACCTACAATGATGTATCATATTTCATTGGCTTTATTACAGATTATCTAACTTATGTATCTTTAATTGAGTTCTGGAATTAACGAAAGTTGACGATTAAGAGTAAAAGCTAAATAATTTGTTTTCGTTTGTTTACAGTCCAACATGGACCGCAGCCAACAGCAGCAGGTCGAGCACGAGGCGTGCACGCTGCGCGAGGAGGACTACGAGCGGCTCGCCGTTTACATCGTGCCCGACGTGCCCTGCGTGCCCGGGACCAAAGAGCGCGCCGAGAAGACCCTACCCAGGAGTCTCACCCTCAAGCCGTCCGTAGTGCTCTCCACCCCTAACACGCCGGTAAGCATCAAAAACCCGTATTATCTACCCTAATTTCAATAACAGCTTTAATATAAAACAAAAAAGGCCTTCAATTGACCAAAAATACATCCACCATTATGAATTAATGCATATAGAATTTTTTCGTGATCAGGTAATCTTACTGCATATCTTATTTTATTTTCTGGGAGCTTTTTTCAATTATCTTCCTGTTTCTTATTCCATTTCAACGACAAAAGACTAAGTCATTCTGCAGAAATAGATAATTTGTCAACAATTCATCTAGTTTTTAAGTTAATTTTCAAGTTTTGTGAAAGTTCTATACAAGTTCTATGACTATTTCACTTTTGTGAAGCATCTGGCCTGTAATGATGTAATAACAGAACTTAAAAATTAACTTCAAAATTTGTAAACTATTAAAAAAAATTTGAACAACCCGTCCTTAATCATTTGCTCAATTCGAACGAAGCATTAATAAAAGTACAACATTAATATAAAAATACAATGTTTCAATATTAATAAATCAGTCTAGAATGCGGATTATAAACAAAGTTACATTAATATTTTCAGACCGAAGGCGTTTGGAGTACGGGGGTGATTCCTAAAGGAACCCGATTCGGCCCTTTTGAAGGATCAAGAACTCCCAATTCTCCGGACAACAAAGTGTCATGGAGATATTATTGGAGGGTGAGTTTCAGTTTATTACCGTTATACTTCTTGTGAATATTCTATAACAATGTAATGTTACTGTGGTGTTGGCAAGAACTTTAAAAATTATAATATTATATTATTACCTTATCTCTAGCTTGTCAAATTTTTAATAATTTGAATCATAGCTTTGACGCGTTTTATTTCGAAAACTTACATTAATAGCGCTTTATAATAACTCGTATCTTAAATATTTTGAGTGTACAAGATTAAGATGTCTTAAAGAATTTTGATTTCTCTTTGCCACTTGTTACCCGAGGTTAACCAGCTCAGAAAATTAATTTTCCTTTCAGTCATAATAATTTATGAAATCTTTTTTATTAACCTATTAACATATAATATTCCGTAAACCTGATGCTTTTTGCCAGCTTTCCTTTAGAAGCGCGTATCCCGATAGCATTTCACCGTTTATTTAATAGTATTTATTTGTAGTGTATAAGTAAGCATTTTAACATTACACAAACTTAGTGGTGTCCAAGTTATAAATGTAGGATTTATTATGCTTTAACCAAGGATATTTCAACAGGTTTCCTGTGCCTAGTAATACACCGACTTATTCACTGCATCTTGTTAAAAAATCTAAGATTATTCGTTTTGCATTTTAAAAATGAAAATATTTATAACATGGGCACTACTAACATTGTTTAAAAGCTACTCTGCGGGTTATTGGAACTTGAAACTTTTATTCTTTCTTTTGTATACACAATTTTCTTCTATTTCTTGAAATTTACAAATCTTCCTTCTCCTCTTTTAATCAGGTGCAGGAAACTGTGAGACATCACACATACGGAAACATTAAGGTAAGAGATGTAGTCAGCACATACCTACTATGTATATATTTATTAATTAAGTACCTACCTGAATCCCTGCTTTGCTATTCCTGCGACTAACGCTTTATTACTGTAGTTACCTACATAGCTACACATGTTTACTGTATCACAATCCCGCAGCGTATATTTTTGTCCTTTTTCAATATTTGATTGATTGATTGGTACTAACCCAAAAATTGCCCAGTTAAAACATTTTCTTTATGTCGTTGTTCCCATTTACTACGAATACTTCGTAATCGATAAACATTGTTTAAACTTGTATTCGTTGAAATATTAGGGTGATTATTAACATAACACTCATCTTCGCATTTTTTAAACGTACTTTTATTTATATATTTTTTTTATATATTTAGATATTTAAAGACAACGACTACTACTACCTGGATGGTTCCGATACCAGTATGGCTAACTGGATGCGGTACGTCGCCTCTGCATACTCCTTCACCGTTATGAACTTAGCGGCTTGCCAACATGGAGAGCACATCTATTTTTATACTATAAGGTAATCTAATAACACACAAACAATACTCAAATATCAATACTGCTTATTCTAGAGCATTCGTATTGGTACAGTAAAAGTAGTGGTGTAAAAGATTTGTTTTCTAATAAAAAAAAAATTTTCAGAGATATAATGCCAAATGAAGAGCTGATGGTCTGGTACTGCAAGGACTTTGCCACAAGACTTGGATATGACGTTGATCCAGAGAGAGCCACTTACTCGATTTGTAAGTTGAATCCTCTTAATTAAATACTTGTTAAAATAGATAGATAGGGGCACAATTGACCTTCGTGCTGCAAGATATAAAACGGTTTATCTCTTCCTTACAGGTAAAGAGGAGACCATCAAAAAGGCATACGGATTACCACCGGCACCTGTTCACCCTGAAATAGCTTTCAACCACATGAAATATGTTCTGGGTCTCTCTACACCTAAGGATCTACTAAGAGCTGACTCACCACCTGCCCTCCGCGTGGCTTCTCCTCCCAACAACCTTCCAGCACCTGCCTCAGAAGCCACTCAATCCCTCCAAACTGTGAGGGTTATCAGCCGCTGCTCTCCGCCGATGCCAAGGAATCCATCCCCCGTTTTAGTCTACAAAGCTGATCAGTCGAGTATGGTTGTTGACAGACGGGACTCTTCTCCGAGTGTAATTCATTCGAGACAAGTGTCTCCGCTAAGAGTTCACCATAGAGAAAACTCTACCATTATTGTCCCGCAGCAAAAGAAAAGTCCTCCACATGGAATCAGAGTTGGAGAAGCCAGATCTCCTGCAGCACCCGCCCCCGCCTCTTACGATCACCACCAGCTCACACCAGCTGATGGATCAGTGCGTTCTGATGAGGGATACCATAGTAATGGCTACCATGATGATGGATTCACTCCTCCTGAAGATTCTAGCGACTCCGATTCGGAAAACAACTACGTACTTGACTGCTCCAAGAAAGCAAACGCTCCAAAGGAGACAACGGTTATTGTTCAAAAGAATGTTGACATGGCTGATATACATAGGAACGAATTTAGAAAAGTCAAAATTAAGATGTCGAGAGCTTATCAGTATCAAAATAATAAAGACGCTGATTGTGACAGTGAGAAGGAATTAATTATTGCAGAAGACCCGGTGGAAGAAATGCCCCTCTCTTCTCCGTCTCCTCCTAGGAGGGATCCGGCCACCTCCACCGTCATTGTTCTCGAGTCGTCGCAACACGACATGGCCTCCATGAATAAAGCATACTACGAAGCAGAAACCCACTCCCCTCCCCCACCCGCCGCTTTCATCCGCTATACGCCCCCGAGCTCCAGCATATTGGAAACTATTCTCACGGGAAATCGGTTGGACACAAATAACAACGATTCTAACAGAAGGCAACCAAATGCAACCCCACCTCCAACATCGCCTACAGAAATGGCGTACTCTTACAAGAAGAGTCAAAGATACGGTAACGCGTGCAGCCCTGATTCCAGCTCCAATCTACCGAGTCCTGTCCATAGCCTCATGCCGGTGGGTCCTCAAATCATCATCCCCCGCAATAATCACCAAATTCCCTCACCGCAACCCCCCGCCCTTATGTACGCTTCACCGCCCCATCAAATGGTGCCACACACGACTGAAATTAGAGAAATAAGAGAAATTCGAGAAAAAAGAGACATGAGATACGAGAGTCATTCTTCGCCTAACTACCCGTACAGCATGTATTCTCCTCCTTACCCTTCGATGATTACAATACTGAGTGGCTCTCCGCCGAGTATGCATTCACCACCAATATCTTCCAGTCATCAATTTGAAAGGAATGGTCACCAATCTCAATACCCCTCATCCTCCAGTGTAATAACCCTGAAGAATTGCTCTCAGATGAATATGCTGCAAGGTTCAAACATGAGCCATCACCTTCTCCAACCTTTGCCTCCTCTACAACACCTCTCTCCATCCAGGAACTCTCCGCCCGGAAGCCTCAGCCCCGATGGCGGATCCTACACGAGGAGTTGCAGCCCTCTCAGCCCTGGTTCACAAAGTTCAAGAGGTTACAGAAGTCTACCATACCCTTTGAAGAAAAAGGACGGAAAAATGCATTACGAGTGCAATGTGTGCTGTAAAACATTTGGTCAGCTATCTAACTTAAAAGTTCATCTCAGAACTCATTCGGGAGAGCGGCCGTTTAAATGCAACGTTTGCACCAAGTCATTCACCCAGCTGGCGCATTTACAGAAACATCACTTGGTGCACACAGGCGAGAAACCCCACCAATGTGACATCTGCAAAAAGCGTTTCTCTTCCACTTCTAATCTTAAGACTCACCTGAGGCTCCACTCGGGTCAGAAGCCGTACGCTTGCGATCTCTGCATGCAGAAATTCACCCAGTTTGTGCATCTTAAACTGCACAAGCGGCTCCACACCAACGACAGACCCTACGTCTGCCAAGGCTGTGACAAGAAGTACATAAGTGCATCTGGACTGCGAACTCACTGGAAGACCACCAGCTGCAAGCCCAATAACATCGAGGAAGAGCTAGCGATGGCGAATGCCGCCAACACGGAATACTTAGGTAAATATTTCACTTTATTAACCTTCACGCTCACTCTTTATTACAAAATATAGTCAACAATCACTTTCACATGATTTCCACCATTTACCACTCGTTGAAAGCAGAACAATGTATTTTTTTCAAAGCTGAACACCGCGCACCTTATTTTACAAATTTTCAATGCATTTGAATTTAGTAAAGTAGAATTTGCCTTCCTCACCGAGTGCATTATTGAACCGTCCACAGCGTGAGCGCGAGACCTCGGTACTGGCACTTTCACTTTACTTCCACCAAGGCAGGTCGCACGGAGTGACTTTCCAATCCTCTCCACCACTCCACCACTCCTGCACAGTGCACAACCATTAGTTGAACAACCGATTCTGCACTCTCTCATCTTTGTGACGATGGCAATGCCCCCAACTCTGTCAATGAACTCTATAACAAAAGCTTAGTTTATTGACCTCACATAAAATTGAAAAAAACTAAAAAAAACTTTTTCCTTCATACATTTAATTTAATCGTTATTATTTTCTACGTTATGATAAAAAGAAATTTGTTCGTCAGGTCCTAACGACAAAGAGTGTCCCGAAGAGTCCTTCGATATGCGACCTCTTCCGAGGCTGCTGGGTCCGGGAGGATTCCTGCAACTGGCGCCCTCCATCCTGCCCCAGCATATGGACTACCAGCACCAGCCGCAGCACCCCCACCAAACACTGGGCCACCAGGAACACCAAAACCACTTGGATCACCAGGACCACATGGACCACCGTGGTGACCACGGTGGACTCAGCCATCACCAGGTCCCCCAGAGCCGGTTACAAGAGCAGCAGCACTTGAATGGTTCCCACCAAGTGACGCAACCCTCCGACAGACATTACATCCCCCCTAGGCCGAGTGATGAAACAAGACCAAGTGTTATTGAGTCAAATCAACCCCTCATCATAGAGTGTACATAATCTGCTCTGCATTATATTATTTTTAAAAGCTACGAAATGCATTAGAGTATCTAAAAGGATCGACGCATCATCTAGGAATATATTACGAACTATAATATTATATTATTAGATTGTATGCATTTCAATGTACCTAACTTCCTAAAGTAAACTCTCTTACATCTTGCTTTCAGTTACACATATTATAGACAAGTAGATAATTTGTTTATAATGTTTAAAATTTGTCAAAAACGCGCTAATTTGTTGTTAGAAACTAGTCTTCTAAGCTTCATTCGTTGTTGGAAAAACTTTGTGCTACATCCTTTTCAATTCAATTCCTAACGATTTTCTTCTTAAAATAGAAACGGAGAAGAAAATTTCCTTCTTTTCAAACTTTCTTCAAAATTTTTGAAATTTCTGAATTTATCTACCTTCCTTTTTGAAACCATTAAGCACAGATATCTTATTTGTATAAAATAAATTCCTTGATGTTGATACTCTACAAAGTAATTAACTTAATTTTGAATGTTATAAAACCATATCTTGTATTGTCAAACTGTACTCCCTTCTCACTCCAGTTATAAGGCTGTATCTAGGATTAGGTTAAATTATTTATTTTTAATAATACAAATTTTTTTATTTATTTAAATACTATTAGAAAATATGTATGATCGAAGTAAACAGGTTGTTTAATTGTGATTTTTGTTGTTGTATATTTTAGATTTTATATTTTTACACACTATAAATTGTAAATAAATTTCCTTTAATCATAGTTTTCTCCAGTGAAACCAAATACTATTATTTTCCAAAGATACGCTCATGTCGAGGTATGCTTGAATATATTAATGTCATGGGGAGCTTTTCTTGTAAAGTAGGACAGAAAAGAAATGACTGGATCAAATTATTTATTTGTATAAACAATATTGTGTAATTCGCCTATTACAGTAGTTTACTGCATTGATACTCATACTCGTACCTTGGTTAATGCAATTAATGCACAATATTAAATAACACGTTTATAAGAGTACGGTTTAATTTAATTATAAATAAAACCTTTCTAGTATTACTTAAACATAGAAATGTTTGCCAAATGAGTCGGCTGATAAATTGCTTTGATCTTTGTACATACCTACATATCTAAATACTTTTTATAGCAATATATATTTATATATTTTGCATCGCATACCCTAATCGTACAAAACGTTCGTATAAATTTAAACGTGAAGGTGTAATAATACCATGAATTATTGAGCGTACGAATAATAGTAACGATTACTTGATAATGCATTTCTACAATAATCTAAACAATGAATGACTCCCCTGTCGAATGAACGAATGGTGCTTGAGATAATTAATTCTAAGCTTTTAATATTATTTTTTCTGCAAAGAATTACAAATTTTATCGACCAAAAAATACTTTGTACTGAACTCGATTTTTATTTAAATAAATACGTGTTAATGTGAAATTATACCTACATTTTAGGATTTTTTCATTTAAAGCAATATTTTAACATTGCAACAAGTAATGCTATTTTATTATTTTTGATCATTTCTTAGATGACATTTAATTTCTTGCTTTCTGAAAACTATTTTTGGTCGACGAAATTATAGTAACTGATGAATGATTTTGGTCCACCATGTTACTGAAAATAATAAATAATCTGAAAATGTTAGGCTAAATTTATCCCCAAACTTTTGAAAATATTTATTACGCATGCAATCATCAGGTGTATAACATGTTTTCCTGTAATCTCCCACCGACAGAATGGTTGAATTTTTTTTTCGTAAATGTAAGAACCTAGGTATATTATGTATTAGTGGTAGCAAGGTAATATTTAACATTAAATTCCAATCTGTATTTCCACCTCATAGAGTCGAAAAACTTGTTGGAATGAAAATTGATATAGTAAATAAAAACGATTATCGGTAAAATGAAGGAATCGGCACAAAATTAATGAATTAAATTAATATACCTGTCAACTCACTATTCTGCCTTGAACATTGTGAAAATATCCGCAAGCCTTTGTCAAAAACTGAAGCGAGAAGTTCATTAATATAACCAATAATTAATATCCCGATATTAATAGATTGAATGTTCCTCGTAGATAATATTATGCATGCAGTTAGGTACATGTTTTCCAGATTCTTCGAAAAATACTGTTCTCCTATGTTAAATAATGCGAAGGTGGAACTGTAAATATTCCCGTAATTTAAAATGTAATTTTTGCAATGAAGCCTACTCATCCATAACATAACCACAATAAATATTAATTAAAGAATTGTATTTTTGTAATTTATTATCTTTTTATTACGGATGTCGGTTATGAAATATAATTTGACATCAAAATCAGAGTGTAAATAAATAAGATATGCTTCGCCGAATCTGTTTTGACCTACGTTGCTAATTTCTTCGTGTATATAATATTACCTACGTAATATATATGTATTTATGTTTAAATGATACATAATTTGTTGTGAGCAGAATATATGGTGCCTTGTACAAAATAATAGAAACCTAACATTTGTGTATTATGTCTAAATAAGGGGGATTCGTTATTGACTGAAAGGTGTAAAGTTTTTTCAATGGAAATTGTAGATTTTTTAGAAAATTCATTTTTGTACGTTTTTATTATTAAGAATGAAGAATGTTTTTTATCTGAATTTTTATATAACCTCACTAAGAACACTTTATCCTACTCAACTTTACAAACTCCTTTAAAAAGGCTGCAATTAACAAGTTAACCTTTTTTTAATCTCATCCTCTTTTTCAACAATATTATGAATCAAAATTTTTTGAAAAAAGTCATATTTAATTTTTAGGTCTTAAAATTTCGGACAGTATTATTGTTGCTTTGAAAACTGAAAAAAAAATTCTCTGCAAAACCAAGCGATTTTTTTTCTCCGTTGATATCATAACATTTTATAAATTGTTGCGTCTTTTTTCTTCATTTGTCGTGAAATTTTGTTAATAATTTAACAAAACAATATGTGAACATTTGGATACCTTCTTTCGATACATACATATTTGAATAAAAGAGGCATGCTAGAGATGTAAAGTAGGGATAAGATGTCTACCTAATTATAATCCTTGTAAAAACAAATGTATGCGTCTGTAAATTTTATTTATCGTTTTATTTTAAGATGACTGTTATAATATTTAGAGTAAAATTTTTATTTAAATTAATTTTCCTAATATCATAAATTATTGTACGTGATGGACGGTTTGGACTTGATTATTTCATCCTATAATATTGTGTACGTTTGTGTGAAGTACCTAATCGATGTAAAGTATGGTGTTTTCAAGATCTGTAAAAATCTCAACTTTAGACCAAATTAAGAAAAATAAACATCTTAATTAAATTAACCTGCACTATTTATTTTTATTTAATTACCCACAGGTTCTTTGCCAATAGCGAATGACCGAATTAACCAACAATAAGTATGCAACTCCACTACTACCGCAATAAGGAAATGATTCGACAACTCATAATAAATCTTAATGAAAGATTTACTCTAATATCCACCATTAAAAGCCGTCAATTAATTCAAAAACGTAAAATTTTCCATATCTACAAAAATTATACCGTGTAGCTACATTTCATCCCAAGAAACGTCAGTCACTGCGTTAGCGATTTATTTATTTTATTTATTTATTGTATCTTTACATTGCAGGTAAAAATGTTTACAAAACAATTTGCAACCTCACTAGGACAAGCCTGTGTTGAGGTTAACAATTCTACAATTAACAAAATAACACAAAATTATACAGATATTGAAAGAACAATATTGTTGCATTTCTTACAGGTTGAGATTAAATCTAAACTGCTGGCGCTAGGTAGTACATTCATGTAAACATGTAGACTTTTGTAGGGTGACCATTTTTTTGAGGACTGATTTAAAGTAAAAAATAAAAGTTTTTTTTTTTTGTTTTAACGATGAAGTGGTAAATAATAAATATATGTATATAATATAATATGCTTTAAATTTCACAGAAGAATGCTAATACTAATTTGGCTTATTATTACTATAAACATAATCATTTAGCTAATAATTTAGAAAGGACAAAGTTGAAAAAATCAATTGGCAATCCTCGGCTAACATAAATAATTTGACAATCTTTTTAAAAGTGCTCAAGGAATTAGATGACTTGATATTTTCTGGAAGGCTGTTAAAAATGAGCGGAGCCTGATAAAAATAATTTCTTTGGCCAAAAGAAGTTTTAGTTTGAATTGCAACAAAGTTCAGACCAGAGCCAATTCTAGTAGTACGAATTTGCTGTGTTCTTTCTGCCATATTAATATTATTAAAAAATCTACAAAGCGTTTGTGTAATATATAACTGTTTTACATTCATGACATTGCATTCCTTGTAAAGTAAATGAGTTGGATATCTAAATTTTTTCTTGAACATAACTTTAAGAATCAATTTTTGGGCAATATTAAGTGGTTCTAAGTAGGTCTTTTGGCAGGATCCCCAGCACACTATATTATAAGAAAGCATAGACTGGATTATTGCAAAATAAACCGTTTTCAATTTTTCTTTGTCTAGTATATGTCTGAGTTCTTTGAAGATATAGGTAAGTCTCCTTGTGGTATTTACCAACATATTGATATGATCGTTCCATCTCAAAAATTTATCTATTATTACACCAAGGTATTTAATGTTAACTACATTTTCTAAAGGATTGCAGTTACAGGTTTGCGAGCAACTGTGTATGATCAAATTATGAGTGGCAGGAGGCTGACTTTTGCATGAAATGCTAAAAGTGATATATTTTGTTTTTTGTTTGTTTAAAGTTAAAATATTATCATTTAACCAATTATTTACCACTCTTAAACCTGTATTACATTTGTCAAAAGTTTCATCCCAAGTTTTACCCTCAAATATTAAGGTAGTGTCATCTGCAAAACTAACAATGTTACCAGGAATATTCAAACGGCATAAATCATTTATATAAATTAAAAACAATATTGGCCCAAGCACACTACCTTGCGGGACCCCAAAGGAGATTGATTGACCATTGCTTAACATTTTATTTATCTCAACTTGCTGTGTTCTATCACTAAGATAAGATCTGAACCAATCAATTGCTGTATTATTAATGCCTAAAGATAATAATTATTTTCAACTTTTCAAAAGAGTCAAAATCTATTATATAACTTTTTTATTTTTATTAACCTTTTGTTTTTGAAGTTATTCAAAAATATATACCCCTTTCAAAAACGAGTTTTATACATTTCAAAATTACTTATATATTACGTATACATAATATAACGCGGATTAGATAAAAAAAAAACTTTTTAAACATTTTCACGAATTTTAAGAAGATATATTTTTTTTAATCATACCTGGAAAGCGTAGGCAAATGCTTCTAAACAGCTCGCAATATATTGACGAAAAAAACTAATATATTAAAAACTAATAAATATATTATAACATTATGATGATTTTGACAGTTTATCGAGAGCACGGCGAAATACCTCTTAGCGCCCCCTCAGCCCCAGGCTCGAAGTATTATAATGTATTTAAATTTATATTTTCTGTTATCACTCAGTGACATCTGTTGGAAAATAACACAAACATATTTATGCATAGAAGCCTGCACCGGGAAATACGGCTGTAATACTACCACCATGTTGTGCTGAAGGTAACTACAATTTTCGAAAACTTTTAAAATCCATTCATAGATGGTACTCATCCGCTAAAGGCAAACTTTTTATCAAATAAATAATAGTCAGTAAAGGGGGAAAAATAAGCAATAATAATTTTTTTTAAACTAACTAACCAACCCTCATGTCGTTTCTCCGCAGCAGTAGGCAGAGAGGATGAACCGCCAAACCAAGGACATAAATAAGGGGGAGTGAGGGGTTAAGAGTATTCAATCTTTATTTTTTCTGAGCTTATAAAAAAATTCTCGATTATTTCAAAGGTCAAGTTCTATTCGCAGTATTTAATTAAAACATCTAAATATTTCAAATTTTCAAACCAAAAACATTTGAAGCATTATGGTACTTAGCCTTTTTCGCACGATTTCATATAAAGGTTTTTAGTTTTTGTTTAGAAGTCTTCATAATGTATTTATTCATACTTTGAAATAGAAAACGAAGTTTTAAATCTTGCTAAGTAGCTGTTTATCCACATGTATTTTCAGGTCATGCCGTTGATGATTAAATAATTTTATTATTAAGAATACTACCTTCTTGTGGCGTAGTCATAACTGTTTAACAAAGTCGCCAAAGTGTATATGCATTGTGTCTGGCTTCCGGGACCTCATTTACTTGCACATCAATCTTCCAATCTTAAATATTATAATAAATAAGAGTGTCTGTCTACGACGGACACCGGGCGGACAGCAGACGGGATGCGTGAATTTGATTTTTATAGAAATCTACAGTTTTATTTCAAAGTTGATGAAATTTTGCACATTTGTTCTTCAAATTAAGGTGGAGGTCACTATCTACGCCTGGATTCGAAAAAAATTATGTAAAGCCCGGGCAACGCCAGGGTATTGAATTTTGTTATTATACTGTAAAGCTAGGCTAGTTATTATTAAATTTTATATTTACTTTAACTTCAAGGTAGGTACACTTTTTCGTTAGCTCTTTGAAATTCAAAATCTAGAGCCGCTAAGTTTTGCTTTGATAAAGAAACTAAGGAAGGATATTTAAAGAACGAAAATTGGTACAGCGGGGTCATGGGAGAAATTATTTATTTTTACATTAACTCCAATCAGCAGGTCAATAGGCAGGAAAATAATTTCCCTCAGGGCTTATGTCATCTTTAGTGAAGCTGTGTGGAGGGTCTTTTGTTTGAAAGAAAGGAGTGAACCTGGGTCTTGAAGAGATCCAAAAGGAAGGAAACACAGAGGCCGACAAATCATTCCACAACAAATGTGACATGTGACGAATGTCAACCGGGTACATATGTAGGGCGCGTAATTGGCATGTTTCTCGACTATGCACCGGTGCCGAGGGGATCAATGACGCTAGTTCATCGGAGCATCTTCCATTGAAATACCGGTAGAACAAGGACAGCATTCTCACCGGTTTCCTGTGCTCTAAAGATTGCAATCCGATTATTAAGTTAGAATCGCCCGTTTCTTTACAGAGTCGAGGTTTTTTATTTTTATTTTTGGGCTCGAGGCTAGAGGAGGCTGCCCTTGCGATTTGTACAGGGTTAGCAATTGTGTACTGTTAAAGTATCAGAGGGGCCTGTGCGGTGCGCCCAGCTTCTGAGAGGCTAACTTCATTCTGGCTTCGATGGAGCCCCGCGCCTGAGCTGGTCACGCAGAGTTACACGAAGCATATTAATACATATAAGGCATGTTGGGAAGATTTCTTCCGTTGAAGGAGTTGTTTGTTTAAAGCAACAAAATTCCCGAACGGTGAGCTATTGAGAGATAGATTTAACCGATCTTCCATTGTAGTACAATATAATTTGTATGACGATATCGACATTGTAAAGATTTGCCTAGGCCAGAGGTCGGCAAAGTGCGGCTCTGACACAAATGTCCCAATTTAAAGAATTTTTAGTTGAAATGAAGAGTGAGTACGAAGATCTTCTGCTTCATAACAAGGTAAGTTGGTTATCAAGAGCGAACGTTTTAAAATGTTTCGAATCCCTATTACCAGAAATCAAAGCATGTCTCCTTGAGAAGGGTGTTCACTATCCAGAACTAATAGATGATCAGTGGATTATTTCATTGTAGACGTTACATCTCATCTACATGAGCTTAATCATAAACTACCAGGGAAAGGGAACATAATTTTTTCGATGTTAAAAGAAGAGTTTTCATTCGAAAACAAATTATCCCTTTTTGCTCAAGATTTTGAAAGGAAAACATTATTTCCAACATCCGAGTCTGCTTAAGCATCGCCAAAACAATAATTCCTCCATTGACGAACACTATTTCAAAAAAACCATTTTGAATATGAGGGTAGCATTTCGTTTCGTGACAAATCACATTTCGTGAGAAATCATCAGGTTTCAGGAATTTAAAAACAGCAGAGCGACCTCAGAATTCGTCAAACACCCTCTTAATGCTTCGATAACAGTTGAAATTATCTCCTTTTGGCATTGACATTAGCACCTTTGAAATACAATTGCTGCATTTAAAAAACAAGGAAATGTGGAGCTCTAAATTTTAACGTCTTTGTGTTGATTTGGAAATATTGGAAAAGACCAAATGTGAGCTTAGTTCACAACACAAGTGCTTTGAAGGACCTGGAGAAGGAAGACATGATCATCTTCAACGCCTGAAATAATATTCCTGACTTGTGATCAGCTGAAAAAACTCGCAGCGTTTCAAAAAGCGTTTTCTGTTCTTTTCCTTTTTCGATTCTACATATTTATGTGAACAATCTTTTTCAAGCATGGAGTAAACTGAGAAGTCGTCTTATCGATGAAAACCTGGAATCATGCCTAAAATCAAGAATAACAACCTGACTTACTCAAACTTTCCAAGGAAACACAAGGAAATTGTTCACATTAAGTATTTGTTAGCTTTATCCCTTTTACAACCAAAACTGGAAATGATTGGATTAGATTACTAAATGGTCTAACTTCGATGGAGCCAGAGTTGAGATGGCGAAAAAAAATCTATCTATCTAAAAAATCAATGATCATTAAAATCTTAACCAAAATGTATTTCATCTAAAAAGCAATCGCTTCGATCGCCTCATCAATTTTTAAGGTGTACGAACATTAATACGGGATACATTCATAAAAGTTGTGATAAATAATAGGAACCGATAAATCAGAAACTGGAGCTAGTCAGAGGATTTTTTAAACTTTAACATAGTATTTTTTTTTTAATTTGAATCGTGTCCAACCATAACCAAATTTGCATTTGGTCGAAAACGTCGTACTCCGAAAAGTTTCCAACATGAGATTTTTTTTACATAAGCTCCAGACAGGAGACCCTGAGGAAAATAATTCCCCTAAGGGCCTGTGTCATCTTCTTCAGCTGGGTGGAGGGTCTTTTTAGGAGAGGAAGGAGAGGCAGTTCTGGAAATGAAAAGGGTATTAGGGGTGGGTAGGAATCTGGGGGTCAGTATGTCCAGGAGTGACGACCGTATGAATCCATCCTCCCACTGCGGTGCAAGGTGATGTTCCAAGAGAGTACGGCTGGAGAAGTCATCGGGACTCCCTCAACTATTCTCTCCTTATCCAGCCTGCCATGCAGCTGGTGGGCAGACGCATCCGCCGCGAAGACCCGGACAAACTAACCCCATGAACCCCGAGAACCCCTGCTAAGTCACCAAACGTAGCAAATTACTTGGGATGACCTATGGCAGAGGTGTTGGTTAGGTGTTCCCGGGGCGGCGGTACCCATACCCGCCTCCCAAATTTATATACAGTATTCTTACCAGAATGGAACAATTTAAAACTTCAAAGGAAAATTTATTAATGCTAAATTCTAATAATGTTATTCTGTAACCAAATAATCGGATTTACATACACTGTTGCAGATAATATTGTTAATTCTGAATTTGAAATGTGAGATCGACAAAATAATTTTAAATAAATAGTTCCCAATGGCCGGACAAGGTTATCCTGGGTTATTCCATCCTGGGTTAGATCTAGTTGCGACCATTACATTTCTTTCGAGAACTTTCATCATGGTGAACATTTTATTATTATTTGAGAAAAAGTCTACATAATGATGCGTTACAATATAATAGGCACTTATTAATTACTTGGTTCTCACGGGATATAAGGAATCTACGGGCCAACAAACGTCAAAATCAAAGAACATCCCGGAAGAGTCGATGACGCGATATCATTGAAAAAATGATTTAATACGCAACTTTATACGACTTACACATCTGCTCTGATGACACACACAATGCCTCAAAACGGAGGAGGTAGAGTAGAACTAAACGTCAAACTATTTAATTAATATGTCTCCACTGTTATTATTTAGTAGTATACCATTGAAAAATGTTCCCCAGAACACAGGTTAATTCCTAGCGTGAAGAATAATATACAATGTCTTTGGTTTATTAATATGTTAAGATTAAAGAATAAATAAATACGTTAACTCCTATCTGATGCAATCAAAATAATGGTTCCATGACAGTTGATTCGCCGACAGTTGCCCCCCCCCCGCATACATTAATATGTTAAGAATAAAGAATAAATAAATACGTAAACTCCTATCTGATGCAATCAAAATAATGGTTCCATGACAGTTGATTCGCCGACAGTTGCCCCCCCCCCCCGCATACATTAATATGTTAAGAATAAAGAATAAATAAATACGTAAACTCCTATCTGATGCAATCAAAATAATGGTTCCATGACAGTTGATTCGCCGACAGTTGCCCCCCCCCCCCCCGCATACATTAATATGTTAAGAATAAAGAATAAATAAATACGTAAACTCCTATCTGATGCAATCAAAATAATGGTTCCATGACAGATGATTCACCGACAGGTGCCCCCCCCCCCCCCCCCGCATACATTAATATGTTAAGAATAAAGAATAAATAAATACGTAAACTCCTATCTGATGCAATCAAAATAATGGTTCCATGACAGTTGATTCGCCGACAGTTGCCCCCCCCCCCCCGCATACATTAATATGTTAAGAATAAAGAATAAATAAATACGTAAACTCCTATCTGATGCAATCAAAATAATGGTTCCATGACAGTTGATTCGCCGACAGTTGCCCCCCCCCCCCCGCATACATTAATATGTTAAGAATAAAGAATAAATAAATACGTAAACTCCTATCTGATGCAATCAAAATAATGGTTCCATGACAGATGATTCACCGACAGGTGCCCCCCCCCCCCCGCATACATTAATATGTTAAGAATAAAGAATAAATAAGTACGTAAACTCCTATTTGATGCAATCAAAATAATGGTTCCATGACAGTTGATTCGCCGACAGTTGCCCCCCCCCCCCCCCCCCGCATACATAGCCCGCATACATAGCCCCCCCTAGCAGAACTTATAACAACATTATTAGCATTAATAATTGTTTTTATTGAATAAAAGTGTTACAAATTGAACCCAAGTAAGTGGACTGCAGAATGAAAAGCAAATGCAAAAGTATTCTAGTATTAAAGAGTTCGAGATAACGTGTATATAAAAGTGAATCAAAAACAACCAGGTACCTACTACGTACTAAAGATAAAAGCCCACATTATGCCTTGCATGTTAATTTGATAATAAACGACATTGCGCAATGAAGTACGAGTATCGTGCGAACCTCAGAAGGGGCGGGTAGACCGGACTGGTCGATCCTTGATCAAGTGGCATTTGCTTGACATACACATAAATATTTTATTTGGCGGATACGTGCGGTGTACATTATTGTAAATGTCAAAATCTGGTTCACATTTGCAAGATCACTTTCGTTGGCCAATCCACAAAACCCATTGCGCGATCGTTAAGTTTTACGACCCATTAAATGAACCTGATTTCAGATTACTTTTATTTAGGCGATTTTTAATGAATAAATTGATTCAAAGATATCTAAATTCGTAATGATAAGAGATTTATGTGTGTATTTGTGCAGGCATTGATTTGAATAAACGAGATGAGCCCGTGGCTAGGTTAAGGTATAGTCAGTGCTGTCATCGACGGGTCTCCAAAGGTTTCCATAAATCTCTTTCCTAATTTGCTTTTGGGAATTTTTGTTAAACGTTTCCATAAAAAATAAACTGTCGCTTCCCGATGTGTGCAATATAATAATTATATAACACATCAGCTGGATAGATCATTAGTTTTATTCCAGGATACCGCATGTCATAGATGACACCACTCGGAATAGTACACCACTGTTTTGTTTCTACTTCTTCATTTTTTCAAATGGACAAAATTGAAAAGGCAGGGTGCTCTGGACCTACGGGCCAAAGCTTTAATAAAAAGTTAGTATTTAAAATGCCGTGAGATTTTTCAATCTTCGACCATACTTTGATAACATGTATTTTGAAATGTGCGATTACAGTGTTCAATTATAACACCGATTGACTACACATTAGCATCAACATTATTTTTTTAGTGGAAAGAATGTGCTGACCAGACTGATATTAAGTATTTGTGAATACCGCCAGCCCAACCAAGTTTTTTTTATGTCAATGTGAATCTGATGCAAATTATTAAGATCAGTTTTATGAAATAACTATGAGTTTACCTTTTATCTCTTTCGAAAATTGCACCACCTTATTTCACTCACCTATCTTGCATCTTATTAAACATATACTTAGCAAATAAATTACCACTTATATCTGATATATCAGATTTAAATCGATGATAAGCGTTTTTATTCCGTCCATGTTTCATGAATGATAATTAATAGTAATAGAATGCGCAATGGCTTGTCATCATTTGTGTGAACCAACGCTTTTCTGAACAGATTTGGTAAATAAATATTTTATAAAAGAGATTTTTTTACCATAACACCAATTATATTGACATGTAACCTTTTGGTTTTGCGTAGTCAATTGCATTTCCATGGTGAAAAATATTATACCCTATAAACTTTAATGCTGCTGTAGGTACTGTATAGGTTGTAGTAGGAAGTAATTAAAATTATTTATGTATTGTTACTTATTATTATTGTTTTTACAAGGTACCTGCACCATCGGATATTGGAAAATTTAAAAAAACATGTCGCATCCGCGCATGCCCCAATCGCCTGTTGCTAACATAATTGACAAAGAAGAAGCTCAAGAAGCCTGCAATAAAGAATACAAAAACTTTAGAGAGCACTTTAGCAGGAAAACATCAAGAGCCAACGCCAATAGGGAATTGAGTAGGTTTTTAATATCGTCGGATCCAGTAATTTCTAGCAAGAAATTATCTCGTCCGAGAAAAAATAATTCAATACCACCTGATGATAAATTAAAATTACTAAAATGTCCAAAACCATCTTCTCAGCTAAACCTGATGATTTATAATGCTAATGATGATGATAGTGATGAGTCTGATATAAGTGACTAAACAATAAATATTATTTTTGTGTTTAAAAAAATAAATCAATTACTAAGCCAAAAATCATTGAGTTTAATATTTTCCAAAGATAATATTTAAGATTTTATTTTAAGTGTTAAAAACGACTGTACCAGGTTGAATCGCGCAATACATATTTTTTAACAATTTATTTTATATAATGACACCTACCGTGTAGAGCAGTGTTCCGCAAAATGTGGGCCGTGGCACACTGGTGTACCGTTGTCATAAGTTGGTGTGCCTCGCCGCAATGTTACATTGCGACGCTGCGCCCGCTTAGTCCCACTTTTTTAGAGACACAGGGTTCAGATTTGCTTCTTTGTTTAAAAAAGAAGAATGGGTATCAAAACTTGTTTATCTGGCGGAAATATTTGCTTATTTAAATGTGCTCAACAAAAAAAGGCAAGGCAGGGTTCTAATATTTTAACGTCATCGGACAAGATTGAAAGCTTTCGCGCTAAGTTGGTGTTATGGATCAGCCATACTACCAATGGTAGTAATAAAATGTTCCCAGATGTCGTGGTTGCCGATTCAGAAAAAAAAGTGCAGGCCTCGAAAATGAAATACTTGGAGCTATAAGCAGATAAAAAGAACTCATATTTTCCTAAGTGTGACCTGCAACCTATGGACTGGGTACGAAATCCATTATCAGATAGCATTTCCCTTGGACACTTAGCGATAAATGAGCAGGAAGAATTCGTGGAGCTAAAAACTGAACGGACATTAAACCCAAAATTTTCCAAAACAGAGCTAGCTCATTTTAGGCTGCATATAAAAAATGAGTACCTGTCCACTAATTTAAAAGCGTACTATTGCAATTTTCTTATCATTTGCCAGGATCTACTTACGTGGGGGGACCCAAAAATAATGGGACTAGGGCGGCGGTAGAGGGTAGAAATGGACAGGGAACGGGTTTTTTGTGGTCGGCTACTGTACGGAAACTCTTTCTCGGTCAGTGTGCGAAGCTGCGTCGCTGTGGGTCCACGCTTTCGTCCAAAGTTTAATTTTAAGTAGAACAAGATTTCCATAATTTCCCGTATTCCAGGCTTCCTCAACCTTATTATTATTTTTCTCCTCTCTTCTTATTTTTATTTTTACTAATATCTTTATATATTTTATATAGAATTTCAGAAGAATTATTCCACGGGCTGCCATTTTTTTTTGTACTATGTTAATGTAAGTACTTGCATACTGCTTAATAACCCCGTATGCATGGACATTGGAGGGTCTAGAGTCGATCAAATAAATGTAGCTTCGTTCAATAAAAAAGTAGAGTTTTGACGTGTGCGGTGAAGGAGGAAACCATATGTTTCCTTATAACGCCGTGGGAAAGTGGTGGGGTCCCCTCCAAAGAACAAGATTTCTTCTTTAGGCGAAAATGTGAAAGTCTCCCCTCTGAGGATCAAAGAGAACGAAGCCTGCCACGAATCGACATATCAGCTGGAAGAGGACCCAGATTTTTTCCCAATGCGGTGGTGAGTGATGAGTCATGGTGTTAAGGGTACGATCCCTAAACCAACCAACAGTCAAGTCAATGGAAGAGTGCTCTCTCTCCTCTTCAGAAAACAGTCAGGTGAAATCGAACATCCAGACGATGCTCATTGGTTGTTTTTCAGAGATGTTGTGCACACAGAGATTTTTCGTCCAGGCCAAACAGTTAACCGACAGTTTTACATAGAGGTACTAAAGAGGTTGCGAGAAAGCATCACGAAAATCATCGAAAAAAGTCGAATCATTGGCGCACAGGGGACTGGTTCTTCCACCACAAAAACGCACCTGCTCACACCTCGTTGTCTGTGAAGCAATATTTAAGCAAGCATGGAATGACCCCGATTGTTCACTCAATCAGTGAGTTTAAAAATTGTTTTGAACAGTGTAAAAAAAGTTGGACAAGTGCATGCACTCTAATGGTGAACACTTGAAGGCGACCAAATTTTGGTGTTGAAATATTGAAAAATAAAAAAAGTTATAAAGAAAGTCCTGTTACTTTTGGGTCCCACCACGTACGCAAAATGCGGTATTCAACTATCACTACGATTAAATTTTAAAAAAAATGCCTGAGTACGATCAACGAAGGGATGAGAGCAGCATTACAATGATTACTTCAAATTTTGATCACCTGTGCTCAGTTAAGCAAGCTTATATTTCTCAATAAACATCTTTTCATATTATATTGTTTTTAATAATAAATAATATTAAATTAACATTGATTTTTTCTTTGGTGTATCTCTAAAATTTCTGAATTGGTAGATGTACTTAGAACACAAAAAAATTTGTGGAACACTGGTGTAGAGGGCCGGATTTGGAGACTGTTTTAGGGAGATCTTTTAACCTCTCCAGAAAGACTCTCTTCGCCTATTGCCTTGCACCGTAGCGTTATGGGTGAATTTAAACATCCGTCGCTCCTGGAAACACTGACCCCCAGATCCCTACCCACCCCTTTTTCCTTCCACAGGTCCTCCTCTCCTTCCTTTTTTTTAATAAACATATACTGTACATCAAAATAAAGATGATCTCCAAGTTCTACCGTACGTACGCACTTGTCCTTGAATCGATGGGTTGGGGTTTTGATTCCCATCCAAATTTACATTGACGGCTTCCGTGGTCGAGGGATAAGGCTCTCGACTGGAAGAAAGTCTCGAGTTCGAATCCCGGCGGGCGTAAGTAAATTTTATTTGATTGATTTGTGTTATTTCACAATTTATTCATTAAAAATAATACATGATATATTTGCGGCACGTTCAATAATGGAAGATACTCTCAGTATCGTCCAGGTGTAAGACCACCATTCAGTTGCTTGAAATAGCTTTAGTCGTGTTTGATGACCAGAAATGTATAGCCAGATACTTCCCCATATTCTTTCCCTCCCCGTTACCTTCAGCTTCACATCATAACCCATTAAAGGATGCCATTGTCTCACTGGCTCTAGACTGGAATAGTTGGGACTCTTGTGATATTCACATTTAAAAAATTCAATATTGGAAATGATAACGGGCACTGCCACTCTGCGATTTGAAAATGAAGGTTTAATACAGGAGAAGAATATATAAGAATGATAAGGAACTTTATTTTCGACCTAAGAGTTTTCTCACTTTACCAAGAAATTATCTTCGAACAAAGTACAAACCCCTTTTTGTTTTTTTTTTTTTTTTTTAATTCGGACCGATTGTAAGTAGGAAGGAATTTCCAAAGTTCAAAGAAGAAAATAAATCTTCTGAGCTTCTTGTGAAGTTATCTTAATGTTATGAAGAGTGGACTTATGTGGCATTCCCGATACCAATTCTTCAAGGGTCTTTTGTATCAGATTGACATTTGCACAAGGACGAGGAGAATCACGTACCAAACTTGCTTTAAAGGTGATTTATTCGAAGTCGAAAGCATTTTTATGAGTAAGAGAACAAGTTTTATCTTCTCTTTGTTAAGCCTACTTAGTTATATAAAAGTACCTACGATAAAGCTCGCGAAACAATATTTTAAACGTTCATCTGATTGCAGAGCGTAAAAATAACACCAACAAAGGCGGGCTTTATAGAACTTTCAAATTAAGAAACGTTACAAATATTTAATTAAAAATTACAAATATTAATTACATATGCGGCGTTCTCACCTCAAGAATTATGGTAAAGAAATTGCCAAAGTGAACTTAAAAGTGCACTCACCTGAAGGAAATGCTTTTTCACAACGGTATTTTTTTTTTTTTTTTTTTTTATTTATCAAAAGTATACAATACAGAATATAGTATATTATATAAAGCATTGTACTCCCAGGAGTTAATAAACTCATTGCGGATATATATACTATGGTTCCACGCCAACTGAGAATGAAGTCAACTCAACACCTCCTTGAAAAGTCATTAAAAGCTATAAAAAAAATAATTTTAAAATAGCCGATAACCCTAACCTAACATATTCTATTTAACCAATTTTTTTATATATATTTTTTCATCATTCTAAATGATTTATCTGAGATGGTTCTGAGTTGGTTTCATTCCGAGTTGCCCGGTCACCATAGACAATATATGTCCTCGTCTGTCCGTATAATGCATCCCGGCAGGCCAAATTATTCGTCCATCAGTTGACGCATTTTATCATTAAATTATATTTTATCTTGAATTCTTCTTGAAATCCAAGCTCTCAGAAAACCAAATTTTCAGTAACAAGAAAAAATCATGCACATCTATAAACTAGCAAAGAGTAATTCTTATATTGAATTATTTTGCATCCAAAACTAACCGTAACAAAAAATAAATTATAATATTATGGAGCTTAACCAGATTGCATACAATTGCATGGTGTTGACTCGGATTACCTACCTTCTTTTACGTAGCAAAATGGATTTTTTTTAAACAGGCAATTCACCCTGAGTAATGTTTTTTTTACTAATTGTTTTGTTACTAATTGACTATTAGCAACAAGGTTCATGGAAAATGTATTTGACAAGATTAGTTCGTCGAGGGGGCAGAACGGTAATTGGCTAGAAAGACGTGAAGTAGCATGAAGTCCATTTACTACTTATTGATCATTCATTTATCATTTCAAATGCATTCAGAATCGCTTATGAAAAGTCAATAGATGTCGCATATTAAATAAAAATGTATAAATTTATCCAAGACACTACCTAAATAGTATTTAGTTCTGGTTGAATCTTGCAATCATACATAAAGATAGCAACCAATAAGAATATGCTTTAAGAAAATGAAAATAATGTTGAAAGTTCTTGGTCAAGAAATGATACAGTTAAATATGACCGAATCGGATAGGAACACATTTGCTCAGTTGGTAGAGTACTGATCCGGCAAGATAGGACCTAGATTCGAGTCAAAGATGTGACCTACCTTTTTTTGTTCCAGATTTTCGATTGAGTTTAGCTTATATTGCCTTTAAAACTTTAAAAGTATTTGTTTCACTTGATCGCGTCATGTCTTCCTCGGGCGTCCTCGGCGTCTTCTACCATTCACTTTGACGTCACACATTTTCCTTACTTATACCCCTTTCTTGGTTCGTTACATACTCCTAAAAACTAAACATAAGAATTTGTGGCGCATTCTCCGGCGCCCCCAACTTTTTCTACCATTCACTACTGTACACCATAGTGTTACTAAGAAAAAACAACATTATTTTTATCGACTTTAATTCGATTCGTACGAGTATGTAAAAACACAAGTGCGAGGAAATTAACGAAGATTTAACAAAAAATAATAATATATAATTATTGAAAAGTGAAATAGATCGTTCCTCCTGGACTCCAGATGGACTTCAAGATACGTCACGATCTAGTGAGCGGCCCGGTTTTTCCCGAAAATTTTCTGTAAGAGCTAACCTTGTTATATACATTTTCTAGGAACCTTAGCTAATAGCTGTAAAATGTGGGAGTAATAAATTGTTGTATAGTGTTGCACTGTTGTCAACTGGAATATATTTAATTTATTTTACAGGTAGGTACTGCAATATAACGATCAACGATAAAAATGAATTAAATTGTTTACAAAAATGATTGGCCAAGATTGGAGTTTATGTTTAATGTATTTATTTATCACTAGCTGGGGTACCCGGCTTCGCTCCGGACAATTTTCGAGAGTGTTCTAGAATGTTCCTTCAAGAGCATTAGCGCACCATCTAGAACGTTCTCGAAACTTTTGGACTCACCAACATAATCCGCCACTCCTTCCAGAACTTTCTAGAGTTTTATCGAACCTTCCAGAACTTTCCGGAAGACTGTTCTTGAAATTTCTAGAGGGTGAAACTTCCAGCCTTTATATCTTCAAAAGCACGCCCTCTAGGTAAAAACGGGACCCCTCATCTTAGAGGGGGGATAGAAACCTACCACACCATACAACTCCCTTGATCGTACCGGGACTCGTTTCTGAGTTTTTGCGGGCCGCACGTTTTTTTTTTTGGACTTTATTTTATAATATATATTGATTATCCAGTTTAATTTGTAGAACTCTATATTCAATTACCTTATTATTCAATTTATAAAAACAGTTTACTTACAAACTAGTTCTACTGTTTAGTTATTATTGCCTATCCATGACAGCGGTTCCGCCTTCTGAAGGAATTATCAAACCGCGGTAGGCTTACAGACTATTTATATTATTTCGATGTATGTACTTATGATGAAAAACTGATTGGTTTTATTTTTATTACCTACGCCCTTTTTGATTTCCGATAAAATGTGAAATTATTATTGGTTAATAGGAGGTGGCTGTAACAGTGCCGGACTCTAGGGAAAAAATAATAATATTTTTAAACGCACAAAAAACGCAAACCTTATTATTCGATCGCTTCCCGGTTTTAGTACGCAAGAAGTTGGGTATGTTGTCAACCATAAAAGTTTATTGACTTACTACAATTAATAACGTTCAAGATTTTCTCAGAGCTTTCTACATTGGTGACATACTTCAACTGCTGGCCCTGTACAAATGGCAAGTACCTACACCCCACTGTTGAATTTTACATCCACCTCTGGTCTGGAGCCCAAAAATATTTTAAAATATCATTGATTCTGTACAAAAACGGGCTATCCACATAGCTTCCTCGATTTTAACAAATGTTTTGCAATATTATGAGCATGAGCTCTCCTTGTTTTCTCCTTGGAAGATGCTCCGAGGAACTGGCGTCTTTGATCCATTCGACAACGAGGCATAGTTGGGAAATTTGCCAAACGTGCGCCCTACGTAAGTGGTTGACATTTGTGTCATTTGAGAGCGGGACATTTCTACGACTCGTTCTTGAGTTCAACAGCTCGGCTGTGGACATTGTATATGACTGTGGCATATCTACGGCTGTGGAACTGTGGCTGTGGAACGATTTTTCGGCTTCTGTATTTCCTCCCTCCTTCAACATGGATCCTTTCAAGACCCATGTGCAATCCTTCATCTCCTCAAAAAAATCCTTCGCATTGCATCCCCAGAAATGATATAGGCTCGATTTAATTAAAAACATTTCTTTTTTGTGTGAATATTGCACAAGAGTTCCAATTGCTACCAACCGTCCAGAGCCGTTGTGAGGCTGAAGATAGTGAAGAGGGGAAGGAGATGTGGCAGCGGAAGGTGGAGAAGAATCTGTCTATTCTGATCTTATCACCAAACACGGCTAAAATCATTTCAAGCAACGTTTCAATTCTCAATGATGGTGTTACACCAGGTTCAGCGCGTTTTCATACCGCGATAAAATATCCCCGACAAAATATTACCGACAAAATATCCCCGACAAAATATCCCCGACAAAAATCAAAATCAAATCATAATCAAAATATCCCCGACAAAATATCCTACGGACGAAATATCCCCCAACAAAATATCTACTAAAACATAACCTAACCTAACCTAACCTAACTTAAAAAATGGGACAAAAAATAATACAGAAATCCTATAAAGACAGTAAATTATTGTTGAAAAATGGGACACAAATAATATAGACATCCTCTAAATACAATAAATTATAGTTCAAAAATAGTAAAATGGGACAAAAATAATACAGACATCATGTAAAGTTAGGTTAGGTTAAGTTTTAGTGGATATTTTGTTAGAGTTATTTTGTCTGTAGGATATTTTGTTGTGGAATATTTTGTCGGGGATATTTTGTCGCGGGATGAAAACGCGCATTACACCAGGGCGATACCGAGAGTATCTTCCATTCTGGAACGTGCCTCAAATATACTAAATATTATTTTTTATGTTAAAATTAAATTGTTAAAATAACACAAATTAATCAAATAAAAATTACTTGTGCACGCCGGAATTTGAACCCACGACCACCGGAATGCTAGTCAAGAGCCTCACCCCTTCAATATAATGTGATGAATCAGCAATAAAATAAGAGGTGAAACCTGTGGTAAAATCAGCGATGAGCAGTAAAATTGGTGATCTGTGATCAGCTATGCATTCACAGATGAAACCTGTAATTGAACCAACGAAATCTCTGAAAAAAACACGTGAAAACAGGTATCGGCCCAAAAAAGGTAAGTAGCATAAAACAATTAAAATGACAACCAAAATCGAAAATCGTTATGAATGGCTTCCGAGTACGCCCTGATCTAATTAAAACTTGCTTCGTAATCATCGTCCACATTTTTTAAAGAGTAAATGAAATCAGGCCTTATATTCCATCGTAAGTAATTTTAATTCCATTGGATTTGATTACCTATATGAACATCCTGTTGACAAACTGCTTATTTTTATTAATTCTTTTATTATTTATTTACTTTTTTATATCAAGTCCCATTAAACGGATTGATATCATTTTGTCAACGGGTTCTTTTAACATTTACTTTTTTTTAAATTGAAACAGGTATACAAAATAAAAACATTATTTTACATTTGTTTTTGGAAACAAATATTGTTAATCACACTTAAAAAAAAATCAGTGTGTGCAATTTACACGCGGTAGAAATGACACTTCAGAAAACTAAAGTTTTCAGAAGAGTGGAGAGATTACGAACCACTTTTTTATCAATGTGGAGGATTATATGCAAGAATTGAAAGAGATGGGATTGGGCGAGAAATTGAGTAATCTGATAGCATGTTGCCTATTGAATGCCGATGATGCTTTGCTGATTTCCAACAAGGATGAACGAAGTATGTATGAAGAAAGAGTTAATTATGAATGTAAGTAAGTCTAAAATCGTGGTGTTTGAAAAATAGAGTACGAAAACAATGTGCAACATAGTTGTGAATGATGAATACTTGGAGCAGGGGGATAAGTTTCTTTATTTGGGAAGAATGCTTACGGGTGATAGGAAGGCTGATAGAGATATTGAAAAATGGGTAAATGTAGGTAACTCCACTAACGGAGGATAGAACTCAATTGGCGCCCATAGACAGGTTAATATTAGTAGACAGACCCATTGTCATTTCTAATGCACGGACACAATGTGGGCATACCGAGTTTGTTCTACGTGTATTTTAATTGAGCCTGCTCTAAGGAGCTAGCAGCATTTCCCCGGAACACCGGTTCACCGTTCGAGAAAACGACGGTCACGTCATCGTTCACAGATGTTGGCTTCATGAGGACGGTCGTTTGTTCGACTCGTTATTGTCTAACAACGCTGCCCAACCGGGTGGCGACGTAGTTCTCCTGCCTTTACACCATACGTAAAGGGGATCTCTTATGAGATGTGGCATAAAATTATTATTTTTGAAGCGAAACTTTTATAGCCCCCATTGTGATTAGGAATTCGGATGAAACAGAAATTACGCATACAGCACCTGCGAAGCATAAAATTTCTATCAAGGCAAGATATAAAACGGAAATGGCGCCAGGTCGGCGCTTTGATTATGACCTCACTTTTCAAGGCTCCTTGGTTCTTCTCTAGGTCTGTGCTCATTGGCTCTTTCGATTGTGACCTCACTTTTCAAGGCTCCTTGGTTGAGATTGTTTTGGTAAAGTTTCGCTTCTTTCCGTGTGTTAACTGCACAGAATTTTTTTTTGAAAGGCGACTCATTTTTTCAGATTTGCTGATCTCAAGGGGCTGTCACCCATCCGAAGCCTGCAGTTTGCAGTTCTCTTCAAATCCGCATCCCTTCTGTAATATATCACCATCACGAGACAAAGGCACCGAATAATTTGTTTTCACTTCTAATATTGTTTATATAAATTTGATGAAATGAGTTATTTATAATCCTTGAAAATATTAGATCAACGAATAATTACAATTAAACATAAAGTAGTCACAACAAACAATTAGCATACATAAAGGCTTCCGGGTTTTGTGATTTAAGATCAGCCAACGAAGATTGATGCGAATCGCGCCATTCTGATTTACAACTTTGACATTTATGAGCCAATTATTAAATCCCTCGTCTGGTTCCACTTGACATTCAAAACTGGCTGACTACCTTCATAGAGATCATCGAGAAACACGCCAGGCTTCGTACTACATATACCTGTATTCTGTAACATTACAAATAACAATTTCATGAAAATTGCAGAGCGTTTTTATTTGGATTTTAAAGGTCAATAAGGTTCTGCTCTAATCGGTATTTTTTCCATTGTGCTTGTAATTTCATTTAACTGGTCCAATCAAATTGGTATCTAGACACAAATTTTAATTTTTCAAAATATGGGCCATTGATTTTGACCATCTAAGTTTGCTTCACATTTTCAGTTGCTTCGTATGAGTGTTTTATACCGTCATAAAAGCTAACAGTCATAAAGCTTTGTTGTTTTTAAAAAATCATGATAGAATCATTATGATTTTATGATTAATAACAGGTTTAATAAAGATGCATTCATGGTATCACGATAAAACCCTAATTCGGTAAAAATGCCAACAAATACGCCATAAGCCCTCACAGGCTTTCCACGTGCGTCTTAATTTATGGTTATAACAAATTTGACCTAAAGAAGGTTCTATTAAATTTCGTAAATTAAAAGTTATTATTATTGACGATTGATTACCTATATTTTAAGTCAAGCAATTTAATAAAATTAAAGTCCGGCAATAAATAATACTATCTAATAAACTAAATTAATAATCGAAATAAAAATATTTATTTCGTAAGAAAAATAAATTCGTACCCATCTGCGTGTATAAGACTTCACTTAAACCTATTAGAAATAGTAAATTCCTTTGCGAAATTAATGTATTGATTCTTTCTCGTCGAAATGTGCACAATAAATATTTTTATCAGAAATATATAAATTTCTAACAAATTTTACAGAGATTCGAAATAATATAAAAGAGTTGAAATATGTAAAGTGAACTTATTTACCAATATCTTTTTAATGTTTTTTTATTCGAAATAAATAAACTTTTTGATATTCAGAAAAGTATTCCAACGCGCATAATTTTATCATAACTTTTTTTTAAAAGAAAGATAAATATTCCCGGGTTACAATAACCCAACAATGTTTGAACTACTATACCACCACCGCACTAAGCGAAAATGTTGCTTGTGTCGTGATGGAGGACTTAGCCAGCCGAGGAATCGAACATGTTGACTTGACTGCTTGTGACCGGTTGATTAAAAAAATCTATGAAGATCACGTCAGCCATCGTGTCTCGAGTTCATAATATATAAATACATCTTCGTCCGGCTACCGAACAACTCTTGCTTCACCGAACAACTCTTGCCCTTCGAAAATCGGATCTGTTAAGTTTACCTATATGTGGACACTTATAAACTTCACATTACACAAAAGGCAAAAAGAATAATAATATGACCTTCCTACGTATTGTTCAATGAGAGTTGGATAAGAAAAATGAAGAGAATCGAAAGCTTTGATAAGTCTGCCAGTTCATCATTTAAATCCGCAAGATGTATTGAATAATATCAATGTTAATTACAAATGTAAATGTGTGCAAATACATACACCTACCTAACCTATTTAAGTATTTATTATAGGTACGAGAATCTATAATTTTTATTTTATTTCATCTGCTAGAAATGATTGATGGAAATTGAAAGGATTCTAATCTTTCATTATAAAATGGCAGCCATGAGGCTGAATTGCATCTAAAAGCTTTAACATTTTATCAAACACACTGGCAGCGAAAGCGAATGCAATTCATCTGTTCACATTTCGGGTATCCAAGTTGACATCTGCGGGCGGTTGGTGCCGGCGTCAGAAGTGCCGCACCTCATTATTTTACCTGCAATGGTGCACATGGGCGCCGACTCTTGGGATTTCCCTTTCTGCAACAATCCTTGTTGGCGGTGTTCAATGAGTAGTTGATCATTCGCAATAATTAATTTAAGGTCATGTCTACGGTTATGTTTGTTCTTTTGTACGAAAGGGATCAGTATTTTTAAAGAACATTTTTTAAATCGTTTTTATTTTTGTAGAAAAGACCCATCAACAACGATAATAACTTCACATGGGGTGAGGTTTGTTCGGGTCTTGGTAGCGGATTCGTCTGCCCACCAACTGCGCGGCAAGCTGGATTGGTAGAGAATGGTTGAGGAAGTTCTTTTGACCTCTCCAGCAAGATTCTCTCTGAACATCGCCTTGCACTGCAATGGGAGGGATGGATCATACTTCCATCACCCCTTGACATACTGACTCCGAAATTTCTACCCACTCCTCAAACATTTTTCCATCCCGGATGAGGGGAATTATTTTCCTCTGAGCCTCTTTTGTGGAGCTAATTAAAAAGAAAACAGATACGTA
This sequence comes from Glyphotaelius pellucidus, assembly GCA_936435175.1. Classification (NCBI taxonomy): domain Eukaryota; kingdom Metazoa; phylum Arthropoda; class Insecta; order Trichoptera; family Limnephilidae; genus Glyphotaelius; species Glyphotaelius pellucidus. The sequence continues at coordinate 24,895,880 of OW386537.1, forward strand.
TTTAGGGTACTTACCTCTCTATCTATAATACAGAGGTGACATTCTCATTAAAAACAAATGAATTTTTATACAACATTTTTCTATCCTCCAATAATCATATCTCATGACTTTTTGAGTTGGGTGTTGTTTTTTCTTTTGGGGGCATTTTGTTATTTCATCATGTCTCCGTATTTGTAAAATAAAGAAGTTTAATATGGCAATACCTACCTTTTTTTTAAAAAAAAAATGATAAAACGAAATCGAATATCTAATCGAAATCGAATAGCTTCACAGAAGATGTGTATTAGAATACACAACGCGATGAAATTTGCTGCATCAAAAATTAACGTAAGTAGTTTTTTTCATACATTTCATCATTTTCGACCACGGTGGCCGAATCTCTAGATGCGGCCCTGCCGGGACGTAAAGGAGAATTAATCAAAGGTTCGACCTTCGATAAGGTTAGGGAAATTAAGATAAGGAGATCGGATTAATCGAAGTGCGCTGCTTGTATTTGGCATTTACAGTGGAACTGGTAAACTTTGTAAATACAAATTCGTCATTGTTATTCTCATTTACATGGAATGTAATTAAGAATTACGGAGGATCGGAATTCGAATCATGGCTACGGACATCCTTACTGAACAAAAGATGTACCTAATTAGTAAAGAGTTTATAAGTGACCAACAGAAACTAAAAAGATTTAGATTTTCAGCCGAAACCAAATTTTCGTATCTTTTCTAGTTTCGGCCAAAACCGATCATTATTGAAATACATTAAAAACTCTGTTAATCTCGAAATTAAGCGTTTTTATGATTAAACTTGTAAGAGTTTATTAAAGTTGGTGTTAAATAAAATTCACAATGAAATAAATGGCGTCAATAATGAATCAATTTATATACCTACTTTCAGCAATCTTTGGTTTGTTTTTATATAACAGTTCTATAACATATACATTTAATTAATGAATTACAAAAATACAAAGATCTTAAACTACCTTTTTTACATGAACTGTATACAGGTTCATGTAAAAAAAATATATTAAAAATTAATAATTATTAATTAATTATGTTAATTGATAAATTATTAATTAAATTATTACCATTAAAAATTATTCATCCCCAAAGATGACATGGGGAAAGGCCACATGTTATCTTTGGGGATGTTGTGTGGAGGGTCTTTTTGTGGCAAGAGAGGAGTGAACTTATTGTAGAATACAGCCGGCACATCGTTCCACAGCCGAGCTGTTGAAATCAAGAGCGAGTCGTAGAAACGATGTGACAAATGTCAACTGTATACAAATGTTAGGCGCGTATTTTGGCGTGTTTCCCGATTATGCACCGGTGCCGAAGTAATCAATGGCCATTTTGTATCTTCCATTGAAATACCGGTAGAACAAGAATAGCATTCCCACCCGACGCATGTGCTCTAAAGATTGAAGTCCGTTTGTTAAAATCATAATAATATTTGGATGACTTGTATAGCGCCGTTTTTGTGAAAAATCACCTCAAGGGCGCTAAGATCAAAGATATTGAAATATAAGAAATGTGCTATCGGCAGTTTTTACTGGGTGGGTCTGTGCTTCCTGATGTCACCGATATTGTTAACCAATACCTTACACCTTCAAAAAAATCAAATAAATAAACGAATTATTTCCGTATTCAAACTATATTGTTAACAAATACTATTGCACACCTTCAAAAAATCAACTACTTTCCGAATTATTCCCGATAGGAAGTAATCCGCCGATAGTCAGGCGGATACCATAGCACATCTCTTGTATTTGAATATCTTTGGTTAAGATAGAAGAATCTGTCGAACTGACCGCCCTTTTCTGCACAGAGTCGAAGATTTTTTCAGATATTGTGGGCGTCCAGTCCAGCAGTGGCTGCCAAATTCAACCATTGGGCGTACTTGCGATTTGTATAGGGTGAGCATTTTTGTACTTTTAAAATATCTGCGCACCTTATACAGTACGTCCAGCTTCTGAGACGCTAACATAACTGTGGCTTTGACGGAGCCCCCGTACCCAAGCTGAACACTTGGAATTACACCAAGCATATCAATGGAAGATCTGTTCGGAAGATTGCTTCCGTTGAAGGAGACTAGATTTAAATTGTAGTGAACAAATCTAGTTTAATAATCTTCACAATAGACAATAGCAAATACGGCAAAACAATAACTGATTACAATTTACACGATATTTGAAGAAAAAAAAATTATATTGCAAACTCTTTCAATTTTGATCCCTAATTTGAGACTACTTTTAGAAAGGTTTATTTCAACTTAATATTTAAGTAAACTAGCTGAAACCGAAACCTCGGTCGGCCGTGGGGTTCTATTGTAAAGTCATTGGTCGTCGGTCACTAGAATTTAAACCATCAGGTAAACGTTTCTAAATAAAGCGGGTCGCAAAACTAGTTTTATTTAGAAACCTTAACCACCACTTGATTATATTTTCTTTGATATAATCGTGATTTAAAAAGCAATAAGACATTTAAAATTATTTGAAATCAACTGTCAATCGCCAGCAAGATACGCTTGACTGATGTCATTAATGCTTTGAAATACATATTGATGTTAGTAAATGTTTGTTTTCAGTATAATAACCGGACAGATTTTATTAACACGTGATATTGTAGGTAGAAACGCATATTTTAAATTTGTGTTGACAGTTTCATCTTCAGCAACTATCATGTTCGTCAAGTTGTGACAACTAGTGCCGTGCTCAAATCAAGCAACCATTTCTGGGAACTGATATTATCATCAATATAGATGTTTTCCTAGAGATTAAGCTGGAATGTAAAAATATTTATTGATTCTACTTGAGTCCAATTTAGTATCACGTTAGCGATAAAAAACGGGAATTTAATCAAGGAGGTTTGCAAAATTAAAGTGCAAGACATAATTATTATTATTTTGTTTTGAAGAGTTTTTTTTTCAATGTACATTTGTTAACAGATACGGTAGCAGAAAATTTAAAATTTAAAGTAACAAACGTAAATTGAAAATTAAAACTCTTCAAAACAAAATGTCTAGAAATTGTTAAGTAGTTAATGCCAAAGAAATACAAAAAATATATATTATCACACTACATACCTCATTAGTTTCGAAGAAGCCGAACTTAAAGCTTGACTAAAAACGCCTTTGAAATTATTCCAAAATAAAAATAAACGTTATATTTAAAATTAAATTTTACACTCGCCAGAAATTCATCTACGATTAATCACAATAAAGTCAAAAAACAAGTAGGTATACTTATTTGGTACCTACAGTGACAGTAAAAATATTAATGTTGTGAAGTTTCTAGCGGATCGAGGCATAAGCTGTTATTATTACGACGCGATAAAATAAATTAATGGTTTATTTACGTAATAAAAAGACAACGTCTTAGTTTATTATAGGAATGTTTTGTTTGACATGGGAATTATTTAATAACAATATCTCGTGAATCAACGAGTGTTTGATTTAAAATATCTCATAAGAACTCTAGAACTGCTTTTATGAATCATCTCGGAAAAAGACAATATTAACGACATCCTATAATATGTAATATGATAACAGCCCACTCAGCCGACTCAGAAACAATGAACTGCTCTTTCTAAAAACCCTCCACACAGCATCCCCAAAGATGACATAGACCCTGAGGGAAATTATTTTCCTCAGGGCCTCCTGTGTGGAGCTCATGTAAAAAAAATCAACCCTCGACTAATTATGGATACAATTCACCACTGTCCAGAATGGGTAGACTGGTCAACTTAAGTCAAGACCTCGATTTTTTTGGTATAAGCCTAAATGATGTTTGTCGGTCACTAAACATTTGAAGATATTTTATATCTATTTTTAATTTTAGCAAAGTCTTGACTTTACTTGTCACTTCTATCATCACTTCTTATGTTTTATTCTATTTTCTTATGTTTTTCTCTGTTTTGTCTTTGCTTTCATATACCATCCTTATTCTTATAATATACATTTTCCCAAGTTTCCCAATATTTTATTGTAAATTGAACTTAAATTAAATTGTAAGTCCGTTAATAACTAAATAAATAAACATATAGAAAGTGAGGAGTTATAATCGTACAGAAATAATGAAATACATATAATTTGATAATTATTTTGATAATCAATTCAAAACTTTAAATTTCTCACGAATTGAAAACATAATACTGTTCACCTGTATAACCACCTACTCACTCACTAGTCAAGAAACACAATGTTATATTAGGTTTGTAAAAATATTTTCAGCGGAATGAACGCCGTATATACATAAGAACGCCTTCTAATTGGATAAATTGATAATGAAGAGGTTAAGTTATTGAAGAGATAAGTTTGTGCAGCGCCCTTGAGGTGATTTTTCACAAAAACGGCGCTATATAAATCATCCAATTATTATTATTATTATTATGTTCCACATATGGAAATAATTCAATAATAATATGATAATGAGCTCTAATGACGAACCTAACAACCATAATGAATGTTGTCATTAGAGCATAAGAATAATAATAATTCTAGTAGTTACGAACCGGCGGAAGCTGCTTGTTTAGTTAGGCCCCGCGGGCGGCTCTCGGCCCTTTGCCCTAAATAGGTATTATTATATTGTGATTACATTTGCGAACATAAACGCGAGCCGAGCCACGAAATACGGGAAAGGAATGAGGTAGCCACCTTCCCATAATTCGTAGTTCGGCTCGCAGGCCTGGTTCGTGTATGTATACGCAGCCTTAGACGCTTCGCGACTTACCATGATCACACGGTACAAGTTTATAACATTTCCCACGAAATAGATGTAAACATTTTAAGATTTAGAAAAATTAGATTTGTCACGGAATAATTGATTCTCCACAGATAAGCGGTTGTCAAACTAAAAACAAGTGCGTTTTTGATATTATAACAGATTTCATTCATTCCAACTGACAAAATTACCGAAGCTTTTGGAATCGAGCATAATGTTCGTAGAAGTGTATCTTGACGAAACAGGCCATATGAGTAGATACGTAGGTTGGTATTTAGGTTGTTATAAAACCGACAGGAGCCTTCTTGTTTGTTTACAGGTATATGTAGGTATGCCCAGGACTAGCGTTCTGGTAGTGCCCTCCCCATCTGACGTCTCATAAAAATATTAAAAACTCAACAAAAACATCCATGATTTCCCCAATTGGGGTATCTAAGTGGTGTGGATGAATGCAAAGGAGTATTAATGATTACATTCACAAAGACACGGAAAAGGCGCCGCGGGTGAAAATTTTTCTGGGTCGAAGGGCAAACCAAAAGAGCTTTCTATTAGGTAATAAATATTTTACTATTGTTTAAAACTGAAACGTTTAAAACACATCAGCTTAACCGGCTAGTAGCCAAGTGGAAAAATGCGTCGGTTTCCCAACAAGGCGTCGCGAGCTCAATTATCTGTTAGATAAATCCTCCATTATTGCATAAGCATCATTTTGGGCTTATACTGATTTTTTTCCCGAGTCCTGTGTCCATAATCTAGTGTAGTGTAGTTGATAATAGGGCCCTATGGAAAAACTTGATCCATTTTCTAGTACACATCTAGAATAACCAATAAAAATGTATCACTTTATTGTAAATTCTTCAGGTACAAAACAACCCGCCTAAACTAAAAGTATACCCGAAGTTTAATGAATTCAAAAATAGAATAAAATGTCAAGTTTCTACTTCTATGTACATTTTATTTTTATCACCTGTACCTGGGGGGTGAGTTGTGGGGGGGGGGGGGAGTTGTCTCTAGCCAGTTACGGGCGCGTTGCATTATGTGGCGCAAATCAATGCACCGAGGAAAGAGTAGTTTTGAAAATATTGTAAGCTCTCCCGGCGTACGGCCGCTCATCATGTTACGCCCTTTTACACGCTTTTCAATGTTTATCGTTGATTTAGCCATGTTCTGTAAAACACCCAATCGAACGTATTAAAGTTACTAATTATTTAATTATAAATTTGCTTTTCAACATACTGTTCATGTTCATATAAATTACCTACTAACTTTTTGATACACTCATTATAATAATATTATTTCATAAACATATCGAACTTATTTGTATAATTTTCTACGACAATGTAACTATGTACTTGTTTTGAACCTTTCATTATTTTTTTTCGTACGAGTATGCACGTTTTATCGCTGTATTAATTATATCTGATTATCGAATCTATCTACCTACTTGTATTGTACTTGCATATATCTTTCATATTCAATTTATTATAATACATACTTATTACTATTAACCTATAATAATGTATACATGTAAAAACAATCGAGGACTTAATAAATAAATAAATTACACTCTACTGCTTCCATGTCCTCTCCCCTATCATTTCAACACGTCATACTGTACGCACAAAGTGAACTCACGCGTAAATTATAATAAACCTCACGACCAACCAGCACGTGAATTTAATTTTGTGTTAACTTACCGCTTACCGGCACCATTTTTAATTTGCTGCCACTAAATAATTGGCCATTCTGAAAAGCAGTCCAGTTTATTGAAAAGTGTATTGACCCAAACCACCAGCTTTTATTAAATCTCCATAAAATTGGTTATTTTGTTGCCATGTTATTAAGAGGCGTATTTTGAATCGGAGCCCTGATTTCGTATATTTGAGGTAAACATAAAAACCATAATTGATGTATAAAATGATAGTTACTGAATAATATCTCTTCAATTGACAATTACGGTCGGAGTTCCAGTGAAAAATTATAAAAGAATGCGGACTTAACTCGAACCCCTAAAATTACAATAATCTGCAAGTGCTTGAATGCATTGCACAGTTAAGTAGGTGCGCTGCGCATGCCCTGGCTCCAAAATAATCACATGGACTGCGGACGCAGTAAGCTTCGCGAATATAGTGTAGTTACCTAGTTACGAATGTATGTTATTATCTTTTGGTAGAAAGGTCAGATAACTTCTCGCTTTTATCTATTTTTTCCAACTTGGGCGAAAATTTTTATAACTATAAAAGTTTAAGCAAACATTAAGATTTTAAATTTATGTACAGGGTATTAAGAGGAACGTATGAGCAGCCTATTTCGGCCAGTTTCATGCAAATCTTAAATTTGTATTTGAGATAAAAATACCCAACCAACTTTCTTTATTTATTTTTGCTTTAAATTATAAGATATAGGCCAGTAAAGATTTTAGTGTTTCATGATTTTAGAGGCAACTTAGGCAATTATTTCTGAGTAAATGAAAAGATTAAAAAAATCATTTTATTATTTTTATTTTAAAAATACAATGAAAAATAAAATAAAAAATAAAACATCGTTAAAAATGCATTTTTTATAAACGACAAATTTTTGTTACGCCGTAAAAAGGTATTTTATATTTAATATAATTCGTATTTTATATTTACATCTATCGAAAATGATTTTTTTTTCATTGTATTTGTAAAATAAACATAGTTAAATTATTTTTTTAATGTTTTTCATTTACTCGAAAATAATTACCCAAGTTGCCTCTAAAGTCATGAAACATTGAATTCTTTAATGGCCAATATCATATAATTTAAAGCAAAAAATAAATAAAGCAGCTCGCATCCGTACTAGATATATGATATACCTTTTGATTACAAAAATAATTTTTCAGTTTGGTTGGGTATTTTGATCCCAAATCTAAATTTAAGATTTGTATGAAACTGGCCGAAATGGGCCGCACAAACTTTCCTCGTACGGGCGCTGCGCATGTCCTGGCTCCAATATAATCACACGGACTGTGGACGCAGTAAGCTTCGCGAATATAGGTACCTAGTTACGAAGGTATGTTATTATCTTTAGTAGAAAGGTCAGATAACTTCTCGTTTTTATTTATTTCTTCCAACTTCGATGAGTTTATAACTATAACAAACGATAAGATTTTAAATTTATATACAGGGGGTTAGGGCACGTACTTGATTAACTTTAACCAGTGATTCCTGATATTATTTAGAGAAAAACAAAATTAAATTTTGGTCTCCGTTGACATTTTTGATGTTTTCTTTTTTTTTTCAACAAAAAACATAAAAAAAATCACTAGCTATTTGGACAGTTGGGGTAGGGTGAAGGGTTGGGCGATTGGAATTGTTATATTTTAAAATACGTATGTGTTTTTTAAATATTTTTTAATATCGTATTTTGGCAAATATTGCGTTGTGTAATTTCTGATTTATTAAGCTAAAATTTATTAAATGAATTATTATTATTATTATTACTCGGCTGAGTGACCGGTAACGACAGGTGAAAGATTTTTTTTTTGATTTTGAAGTAAAAACTTTTGGAAAAAAAGAGGAAAATAATTTCCCTCAGGGCCTGTGCCATCTTTAAAGATACTGTGCGGTGGTTATTTTTGAGGAGAGAAGGAGTGAACAAGGGTCTTGAAGAAACCCATTTTGTGGAGGGAGGATACACAGAGGCCGGCAAATCGTTCCACAGCGATGAAGTAATTTATCTTTAAACAACTAGATATTTATGAGATAAGAATAATTTAAATCCTAAATTTTAATCGGTCGAATGATTCAGAAAATCTACTTGTTTCCCTGAAACAGCTCACGAATGAGGAAAGATACTATTTCCTTTTGGGGAATTATATTTTTTAATTTTTAAATTCTTTACAGAATGTTGGTGACCAACTTGCCTAGCTTCTTCCCTTCTAAATTTATACATAAATACCTAATACATACTTAAATTAATGTAAAGTTTTATTCCCTTACAAATCGAAAGTGTTGAAGATATTCGTAATTAAAAAAATATCATTCCTACAAATAAAATAAAATGTTTCTATAGAAAATGTACCGAGCCTAAGAAGGCAATCAAATTGAGGCATATTTATATGGTTTATTTATGCCTATGCAAATTCAGTGAGGTGTTAATTACAGGTTTTCTTATATTTCTGGCTTCGTAGGTATATCTACTCGAATCTAACCTCTGCTGAGTCAAAACGGATAAAAAAAAAATTTATTAGATTTTTTTACTGTCCCTGACGCAAATTATATCAGTGTTGCATATCACTAACCGTATGTATAATATGAATGACTTTATGGAATCATTTATTTATAGGCAAAAGGTCTCATGTTAAATGTTTATTTAAAAAACGTTTATTAATATTGACTCAAAAAAAAATTGTGCATAAGTGATTTATTTTTTTTTTACTCTGAAACAAAGATTGAATTAAAAAAAAAAATCTTTTGTGTTAAAAAAACTTCTTTCTTTAATTTAAGTTTGTATTTTAGTTATTTATATGGTGTAATAATGGATTATTTTAGTTGTGTGACACATCATGGTGCTAACACAGCGCCCCTGAGGAGATTTTTGAAGAAAATAATTTGGTTGTCTGTAAAGTCGGTTTACGGACGTTAATTTTACGTGATAACGTCATATAATAACGATAGAGTGGAAGAGAGATAGATGCGTCATAAGCCGAACGCTTAGGCCGATCGTGCCTCTCTATCGCTTATTCGCACGCTCGGGTCAGGCGGACGTGACAATGAGTCATGCTTTTTCGTGCATGCAGCCGGCGTTCATCGATTTATAAGACGTTACCACGTCAAAATACGGCTGTATTTGATCTTGTACAAATTACCAAATGATTATTATGAGGGTCGTCCAATAATTAAAGATCTTTACTCACTTTCGGCAACGCGGACATTATTTCTCAAAATATGGCGGCACTAGCGTGTTGTTCAGACTTTCTCCTACAAAAAGAATGGTGATCAGGCTTGGTAGCTGCTTCAGTGCGATCTTTGTTCAAATGGACGCTCCGACGTCAAAACCCGACGCTTGCGAGGTGTGTTCAATTATCGCCTCCTCAACCAGGAGGGAGTCCACCCTGTTAAAGTCCATTAGCTTAAAAAAATCTGCGTACGCATTGTGTGTGCTCGTTGAAATTCGCGTGGAAAACGCTCGGGTCTTCTTGAACCGTTTTTCCAATCAAGGCGAGGCATTTTTGGGTTGAAGTCGAGGTTGAGTTCATCACTAAATAAAATTTTGCATACATTTTGAACTTGAATTTTGATTAACAAGAAATCCTAGGCCACAGCTAGTGCCATGCAATTTGTGAAAAATTCAAAACGTGTTTATTAAAGACCCTGTTATTTCGGTATTTGGTTACTAGCACCATTGCCGACCTTGAGTGGTGGCACAAACTATACGATTACCCAATTAATTATCACTATAGTGGTGGCATATGATTACCCAATTAATCATCACCATAGTGGTGGCATACCAAACCACCTACAGTAGTGGTGTACAATTAAAATTGGGTGTCATAATGAATCCCTTCTCTTTGGTTTACAAAAGCACACAGGTCTATGGGCTTTTTCTTAAAATATAAATACTTACGCACACGATTATCCATACCCCAATATTTTTAGCATAAAAAATTAAATTGAATAAAAAACTTTGTCAGCATAAATAATAATTTAATAAAAATTAAATAATTACACATAAATTCAAAATATATTTTACAGTTAGAGTGCTAGCGATATCGTTATCAGAAAACATAAATAATATATTATTCACCGCTACTTGTCTTCAATAAAAATATTGTAGGGTCACAGCTTTTACGCAGATTCTCAAATAAAAATAAATTCATTGAAGAAGAAGATAACACTAAAAATCTAAATGAAAATATGAAAGAGAACAAGACACAGAAAAAAGAAAAAGATAATGTCAATCTCATATTTTCAAATTTCAGAATTAACAATATTATCTTCGACTATTTTTTCCATATCAAAGGCCTTTTTCATTGGAAACAATCGTTATAAGAAGTTGTAAGGTTTGTAACCTAGATAGCGTCTCGGATAAATACGAGTATATCCGATTTTATTTATACGGAACATATATTGACCTTTTTAAAAAGTCTAAATGAATATTCAATAAGAACAACTCTCTTTTGGGAATAACCTTATAAGTTATAAAAAGAGAGTTGTTCTTATAAAAAATTAAACATAATTTCTTTCATTCTCACCGCTCAAAGCATTTTATTTACTGTAGCTTTGACTTAAGAAATTAACTAGTTATGTTATGCACATAAAAAAGACTGATCATTTTGCATAGAATATAATTTATGTCAAGAATTTACTCAAGTATTGTGCGGTATTAAATATTGTATACAGCTACGTAACATAATGATATAATATTGTTAGCAAGGTACAAAACATATTGCAAGTTGTTTGTATAAATTAATCTCTTTTCTAAACTTCTAAATCAAAAAAACAATATAAAATAGACTTACAAAAAATAAGTAGGTCTCACAATAAACATATAAACATATTAGAATAATCATTAATTTTAAATAGAGCCAAATATTATTATCACAGATAATCATAATTTACAAATGTAAAGACTTCAACTCGGCTTTTATATATAAATTTAATTTTATAAAATACGTCAATTTTATTAGTTAACATAGTTTTTAAGCAGATTTTTATATTACATAATGGCAACATATTTTGTAAATTTACCCCTTTTTACGTAGTAAATCATTCACTGTTTGTATTAAACCTACCCCTCAATTACTGGAAAATGTTTTATTTTTAATTTCAGTCAGTTTAATCGAAAAATAACCAGAACTCAGTTTTTCAAAATGCACATATCTCCGGCTTCAATCTGGGTGGTATTAAGTAAAAGTAAATAATACAGGGCAGGGATGCACTTTATAAAAATACCTGTCTTTAGTTGAATTTTAATTCACACTTACGGCAGGCCATGGTATCATTACCACGACAGGGAAGTCATGAATTCGACCCAATTCGTTACCAAGAACGCTGAAAGGGGTACTTTATTTCGTTTTAAATTCAATCTTATCTCTCCTTGTTGAAGAATTATTATTGTCAATTATTATCAACATGATTGATGAGCTTACCAACTAATTGAACAAATAAGTAATACGTACTTAGTACTAGTAAAAGGCTTAAATTCTTGTTAAAAATAGTTGCTTAATATTATTTCAAGCTAATAATATTGGACGGAAAAGTTAATGGCATCATGAAATTAAGTGAAATGATCATTGAAATAAGATAATTATGAGTGTATCATATCTTACAATAAATGAAATTACAGATAACCACAAAAAGATGTTTTACTAAAATAAATAAATACAAGTAGTGCATAGCTATACAATTGCCATAGAAGAAAAGTACATAATTGGAATGGAATGTTAAAATGTGTACAAAATGTACCTATAAGTTGTAACGAAGAGCATTAGTTAATCGGAGAAACATGCCTCGCTCTCAGCGCATATATGTATAATAAAAAATCACTTAATAGTAACGGCAAAGTCGAATACATCTCGGAGGGAAAGCATGCCGGGGTCGCAATGGGTAGATGAACTTTTTTTATTCTAAGAAATACCACCTCAGCAAAAAGCTCACCATAGTCAGATCCGGCGCAAAAGCTACAGTCATTTGGAAAAACATTATTTTGTCTTGATATAAAATGATTGTTTATTTTTATTTTTTTACATTAGCTCCACACGGTAGTTTGGAAGGCGGGAATGGGTACCGCCGCTTCGGGAACCATTTATTGGATAACCAACACCTCTGCCATAGGTCACCCCAAATAATTCGCTACGTTTGGTGACTTGTCAGGGGTTTCTGAGTTCTTGGGGTGAGGTTTGTTTAGGTTTTGGCGGCAAATGACCTTAGATTCTTTACCCACCCCTCGTACCCTTTTTCTCCCCAGAACTTCATCTACTTCCCTTCCTTGAAAAGATCCTCCACACAGCATCTCCAAAGATGATATAGGCCCTGAGGGTAATTATTTTCTTCAGGGTCGCCTGTATGGAGCTAATGTAAAAAAAGAGAGGCCCTGAGGAAAATAATCCCCTTCAGGGTGGAAGTCATCTTTGGGGTTATTGTGTGGAGGGTCTTTAAAAAAAGGAAGGAGAGGAAGTTCTGGGAAGGAAAAGAGTATGAGGGGTCGATAGGAATCTGGGGGTCAGTGTGTCCAGGACATATCCATCCCTCCCACTGCGATGTAAGGCGATGTTCCGAGAGAGCCCTGCTGGAGATATTAAAAGATTTCCCTCAATAACCCGTGGACCCCTGCTAAGTCACCAAATGTAGCGAACCACTTGGGGTGACCTGTGGCAGAGGTGTTTGTTATCCAATAAATATTTCCCTTACCATTTCCCATACCCATACCCGCCTCCATAATTGTGATTTTCTGATCTGGCATTAGTGCAATTCAACATAAAATTCATGATCAAATCAAACACAGTCAGTGCACAGACGCAAAATCAAATGCCACTCTTGGTTCAGCCGCCCGGGCGCGCAGCACATATGATATCTAAGAAAGTAGCGCCTGTGCTTAGAGCTCTCATACTTGCACATATAGTTATCAGTTATCACCAATCTTTAACATCGCGATGGTGGCGCCAAGGACAAATTGGTCTTGTTCTAGTTAAATGATGTACGTTTCTAGCACGAGCATCCGTCGAGCAGTCTACGGAGAAGCTGATATCTGTCCGACATCAATCTCCTGTCCATTCGCCGGCAGTTTTTCCCCCGGATCGGGAGCCACGCACTTCTTCATGTGGGTGCGCATGTTGCTGCTCTGGCTGAAGGTGAGGCCGCACTTGCAGCAGGAGTAAGGCTTGTTGCCCGTGTGATAGTTGAGGTGCGTCTTTAAGTGATGCTTCTTGGTGAAGGACTTCGGGCAGAGGGTGCACGAGAATGGTTTGACCCCTGGGAAAGTAAATAATAATAATTAGTGGCTTAGATTTTTTAAATATATATTAGGTAAAACGGCCAAGTATTTAGCAAAGGCAATAAGATCCCGGCTGCAATGTTCGTGGGTTTTGTTTAGTAAAAGACTCCTGTTTCACGACATTGAATTTTAATAATTGAGTCTGAATTAGCCGGAACTATTTACCCGGAATCTATTTGGAAATGGATTTAATGCAAGTGCAGGCAGATAAGAAGAAGAGGAAGGCGAAGAACTTTTTCTTTTTCAGACCTGCTCATGAAGCGACTATCACTTTCAACGCATCTCATTTTTTTCTACTTCTAACTAAAGGGTTTTCCAATAAGAAGTGTTATTTTGAATAGCCCGCTATTTCGGTAGATGTCACTTTTGAAGCTGTCATTTTTTAACATTTGACAAGTAGAAACTATGCCATTAATAAAAATGGAACAATACATGCTTCAACAACGCATTGAAATTATTAAAATTCACCAGGTTAAAATTTGGCAGAGACGGTTCGTAAAACTCGAAAATTTTTGGGTCGTCGTGAAGCACCTTGTCGGACCGCAATACAGAAATTGCTTGAAAAATTCAAGCTGTTGGGACAACTTAGTGATGTGAAGAATAAAACCCGTGCACGTCGCTCAAGAACAGCCGAAAATATTGCTGCTGTAGCCGGAAGTGTTGAAGAAAACCCAGGTTTGTCCATTCCTCGTCGTTCTTTGGAATTAGGCATTCCACAAACGTCATTACACCGTATTTTGCATAAAGATTTGGGTCTTAAGGCTTTTAAAGTTCAGTTAACACAAGAATTCAAGCCGGCCGATCATCAACAACGTCATGTCTTTGCTGATTGGGTCTTTGAATATCAAAATAACACCTCTTATTGGAAAACCCTGTATATTGTGTGCACGTTCTGCGTCATAAGAGTTATGCAGTAAAGATTAATCCAATTTATACCGGAAAGATTATTTTTATGATCTTTATACATTTGCAGTAGGTAGCTACATTTTTATAGGAAATCATTAGCAGTTCATTCTTACCTGAATGTAGCCTCATGTGCAGGGTCATGTTGGACCGGTCGGCGAAGCGCTTCCCGCACGCCGCGCAGGAGTAGGGCTTCTCCCCGCTGTGTGTCCGCGCGTGCTGTTTCAGGAGCATCTTGCGCGAGAAGGCCTTTCCGCACGCCTCGCACTGGTGTGGTTTTACGCCTGGGGAACAACAGTACCTTCTTTAGAACATCGACCATATAGTGCGCAGAATCACCATGTAGTCAGTAGAATCCTAGCTCAGTTTCGATGATTAACGTAGTCGGTGAAATTATCAGATATTACCTTAAGGCAGCGCTTCCCCGCTCAAAAAGAAGAAGATAGAGAGATAAGTAATTACGAATGTTGGACAGAGCGCGCTAATATTTTCAATGATAGAATTGAAGCGAAAATTGTGAAAATGCTTAATAAAACATGACTCGTTTAAAATAGAGCAAAAATCTCGTGGAATGTGTCTTAAGTATCATTTAAAGAAATATTGTGATTTTTTTCACAAATATAACTTGTAAAATAATACAATTAGACTTGTTTTTAATAATTTTCGGAGCATACTTTGCGATTTGTTTCTATCGAGGGAATTTCATATAATTTGCGTTTCGGCGTGGAACGTATCTAGATATTACCTTAAAAAATAACATATATTTTTTAAGATTTAAAATAAAACAATAACTTTGTAAACACCACTTTTTATTTTTTATGTACTTAATGCCGACCGGGTTTCGCTACCACGAAGAAGAAGAAGCTACGGTGGTAGCGAAACCCGGTCGGCATTAAGTACATAAAATATAAAAAGTGGTGTTTACAAAGTGATTGTTTTATTTTAAATTATAATGTCACATCACAAAGTATCTGCTTCATATGAACAAATATTTTTTAAGAGCTTAAAAACTTCAAATGTTTAGGGGATATATGTAAGAAATCGTTAGAAATTCGGGTAGCGGCGGCTTAATTAACTCTATGTAATTATTTAAGTGATATAATACACTGAGTTATCAAGCAATTCGATTTGATTTTGAAACAAAATCTTTTCAAAAAAAGCATTTCGCTGAATGTTACAAAAATCTCAATAGCTTCGTCCAGACTCCGAGAAAAGTGCGAACAAATATCAAGCAATAGTTTAACACTAATGGAATTGTATAGTCACAAATGATTTGATATACTTTTTTTTGTCCTTTTGACAGCTTAACAATTTATCTGCTAGATGGGAATGTGTGTTGTGCCTCACATCGTGTGGACCGTCTGGATAAAGATAATAAAACAAGTAAGTATGTACGGTGGTTACAAGTAAGACACTTCACTGTAGAAGTATTGATAGCTTTTATACGGTTAAATTTTACTAGAGCCCTTCATACCAAACTGTTAAAAGATTTGTACATTTTATCTGATCAATCTAACTGACATGATAATGCAAAAGGAACGTACAAAAGTAAAGATAATATGGTGAGCTTGCTTTTTTATGAGTCATGACTTCACTACCAATTTATCCCGAAGCGGACAGAATGATGGATCTTGAACCAATGGACGCTCCTTATTACAGTTACCAATTTTATGCACGATGGACGCTGAAAATAAAATGGCAAAACGAATTTAAGAAAGTGGCATTAAAATATACTAATTAACCGATGTTCACAGTCTAAGAATTCAATACGTGTAATTATTTTTTTTCTGAATGTTGCGCGCAAATTTTATTTTGGATGACGACTTTACGGTGTAAAAAATCTAGGTGACAATGTTTATCATCCATCATAGAAAGTGGGCTGATCTTGTTATGTTATTCCTTTTGTGACTATGTCATTCTCTTCGAAACGGCTTTAAAAACGATTATTTTTAGTGAAACGTTGTGTTCGTGAAAGATGGTCCACAAAACAAAGAAGATCTTTAAGAAAGATAGATAAAACATAACACATTATGTGTGTCGACCGCAGACTTTGGAGTATTTTTTTACCGTACAAATTAAACATAGAAGTAATGGTTTCTGTGACATTTTACAGCCATTCTCTCAGATTACATCTCTAGTTCTTTCCTAGATATCATCGTACAGCATCTCGCGAATAACTGCATATCTCTTAATCTCGTAAGTCCTAGAAAATATATAATTTATCTATCTGGGTTTATTATAAAATGAAGGGACTTAAACGATGGTTTTTAGCAATCGTGTTCCAGATTAAAAAGCCTATAAAACATCAAAAGCATTAAGCCGTTTCCATTAGCATTTTCTAGATCTTGTAAATAGTTAATTTCTCACGTTCACGTTTCTATTACTATAATTATATGATGATGATGATATTTGACTGTCATAATTTATAAACAATTTAGATAACCGGTATAGCGGTCAGAATCGAAAACAATCTGTCAAAATAATATTATAATAATGGAGATAATATTATCTGTTCAATATATTATTAGATACCGGGATTATAGACCAGCGGCCGATTTAAATTGGGAACTAGTATTTCGCCTATTCTGTTTTGTTTCCAATGATGTACCCACTTACTGTAGAGGTGAATTATGTATTTGTAACAAGTAATTTAATATATGTTATTAATAAAAATAACGCAGTTAACTTACCGGTATGAATACGAACGTGCATGTTGTAGGCAACTCTCTGGTTGAAGGATTTCGGACAGTGTGGACATTGATACTCCTTGCGATTTCTGGAAAGAGATGCAGATTTTTTTTAAATGCAGAACATTCACATGAGAGTTGCATACACACTCGGTGACTGCTTAATAAACTCGGATTCACATTTTGTACCTATTGAGAAAGGCAATAGTAACACAAGTAGGCATGTCTTAACAGGTAAGAGTAATATGAAGTAAATAACAGTAAAAGGAAACGTGAGAGATATTGTGTTGATGATATTTATATTATTTTTTAGGCTAATGGGCAGAGCGGGACATTTACAACATTGATCACATCAGTCGAAAGTGCAATTGCACTTTGGCAGTACAACTCGATTGCGGTAATGGCATTCATTTTTTTAACACAATATGCTTTAAGTTAAACTGCTTTCAGTGTTGTCTGGCACTCTGCTCGGACAGGTGTTAACAAATTAAAATTTTCATATTCTATCTAATTTCAACCGAATCCCTTTATTCATTTTTGCACATTTTTATTGTGTACAAGAATTTTCTGCGTCATTTTCTTACCATAATTGGCTTTTGTGTTTCATTTAAAAGCACCTTCCTGCAAGAGTGTTAATTTGTTCACACCTATATACAACGTTTAATGATGATAATTAATCAACTTACCGGTGTATCTTCATATGGCTGCTCAGGTAACCGCGATCGTTAAAGTATTTTCCGCAAACGTTGCACGTGGCCGCAAATTCCTTGGTGCCCTTGTGCACCGACACGTGATACTTGTAGTTCCGCAACTGGGAGAAGCACTTGTCGCACTGCTCGCACTTATACCGAGCACGAGCCTCGTGTGTGCTGGCGTGCAGAGCCAGCGTGGCACGCGAGGTGAACATCTTCAGGCACACCTCGCACTTCAGGGCACACACATCCTCAGAAAATATCGTGGATTCAACTTTGACGGCACACAAAATCAACTCATCACTAAGGAAGCTTTCATTAGAAATCGGACTAATGTAAGATGTTCCATCGGGTGATTTCGCCGGCGGCGTTGCCGTATCTGGCTTTGTTCCGTTTAATATCTTAGTTAATTCAAAGTCCCCGCCTTTGCATGGTTGAACCGTTTTCATCTTTTTATTCGGTCTGTGAATACTTGTCGAACGTGATTCGACCGTTTGATGAAGAGCTTCCGACGTACGTTCATGAATTGATTCAGTTTCGTAGTCATTAAACTTGGTTTCTTGGACATTAGTGTTGCTAATACTAGAGTTGTTATTGCTGTCGTTCGATCTGGCAGCTTGATATCGTTGATTACTCAATCCGGAAGAGATTTCATCTGAGTCGGTGGGCTTCACACTACTTTCTGGAGCATAACAAATGCTGGTCGGATTGTAGGGATTCTGCAACAGAAATTCAATCCTAAGTTTTGAAAAACTACTAAGCACTCAATGTTATTTCGATGAAAGCTAACTATTAACTAAAAAGCACTACGTGCTAATTATGTTGTTGATATAATAATTATTTAATGGAGAAAATATTTTTCGCTGCATTTATTTCAAATTTTTAAATATATATCAGCACAGAGATGTACTCTTTGACATAGCTTTTTCGCATTGGGTAAGTAGTTAGTCGAGTAAAAATTATACTCGCTACTTGACTGACCAAAATGCTACTACTAACTACTAAATTTATGATGTCCGGACACGTTTAGTTACTAAAATATTCGCTACTCGACCAAAATACTAGCCTAGTCTGTACGGGTCAATAAGGATGTTTGGTTACTTCGACCACTCCGAGCTCACGGGAGGAGAAATCAGGAATTTGGTGCCAAAAATGATTAAAAATAAATATTAAAAAGTGCGTTAACATTATGTACCTGTTTTTACCACCAGCGATATCTTGGTGGCCAGAGTGTATAAGCTATGGTATGCGCCGAGTAATTTATTACCCACTCTGTTTGCGAAGCATTAACATTTTCATATTGAACGTGAGCACTAAAGCGGTGAGTGGCTGATGTGAGCATTATAATGTTGATTTTCCCCGATAGGTCACCACTTTAAGGCATTATTTTCATATCTTGGTAAGAAAACGATATTACTATTAAACGCCAAGTTCAAAATGTATACGTTACCTGAATGTTTGGTTGAAAGTCTATAGATTCTTTTCTCTTTTCTTCTCTCCGATAGTAAACAGGACATCTCCCGCTCCAAGGACTGGCCAAAACTTTGTTATGAAGAATTATTTTTCTTGGTTTAAAAACTTCACTTGAATTTGAACAACTCATTAATGTGTCTGTGCTTCTTGCTGATTTTCTTGTGAAATTCACTGAATTATCTGACGCACAACAATCACCACGCTCCGTAACACTGAAACCCAATCTTAAAGACTTTTGATTGTGCAAATAGTTAGATTGATTTCTTGACAAACCAACTCTTGATATTGGAAAACTTCCTGGATCATTTAATGCACCTGTCCATTTGTAATTCACTTCATCGAAAGCACTTTTGGAGTTCCTAACTAAATTAACACTTCTGACAGTTGTGAGATCTAATATGGCTGGTGATTCATTGTGCAATTCTCGCACTTTCCTGAAATCTGCCCCGGACTGGATGCCTTGTATTGGCATCAGGGAAGGAATCGGGCGAACCAGTTTATCGTTCCTCGAACTCAGTTCTTGATTTAGTCTATTGCACGGAGATTTTCCACTTCCTATCCCATTCCACGGCGCAGTAAAAAGATGTCCACTTACATTGGATGGCAGTTTTTTAGAAACAATTCTTTGATTATTCACTAAATCTAATGGGGGAGAATTTCCAGTACCAATAGTGCTGCTAACAGTAAAATTATTTGAAAAATAGTTAAGATCACCGTAACCTTCGCGGTGATTTTTGGCGTGTACTGGATAATTCGAATGAAACAATTGCTCAGATTTAGTTTCACATTTTTCTTCATTGGAATCGTCTAATATCTCACACGACGAGTTACTGTAGTTACGAGTATCATCGTGTTGATTATTTTGCATATTTCTCAAATTATTTTCAAACTGGTTTTCATGATCCGTAAAAGCTTGAACACTTTTGTAGGACGCTTCTCTGGAAAGATGACTATCGTCAAATAATTGCATTTTTCTTTCTTTCGCTAATTTAATATCTTCGTAAGCACCGTTTCTTCCGAATAATTTTCCTTTACTCACTAAAATATTCTTCAGGAAACAGTTCCGGTACTTCTGAAATGTAATGTCATCGCACCCTTGTTTCTGCTCCACACTGTCTCTTATTTGAGGTAAGATAATAGCCGAACTTTTAGATATCTTATCACTTTTTATTAAAACTTCAATATCCATGTTTTTCTGACAATTTTCAGATTTAATATCACAATAGTCCATTTCTTTTGCCAGTGACAGGCATTTTGTTTGACATTCGTTATCACTCGCTTCGCAATTTATAAAATTATCTTTCGTGGTACTGTTATCACTGATGGCATCTGCTGTCACAATGAAGTCTGTTGAGATCAGTTCATGTTTTTTGCAACTACTGTTCTTCATTAACTCTTGATAAGAATCTCGTAGGCCATCCAGATGTTTTTTGTCTATGTGAACTTGTAAAGCCGTCGCGAGAGCGATGAATCCGCCGAGATGGTCCGGGGCGAGCCTGACTTCTCCATTATACACGTACTGTAATAAGGCTTCAACGGTTTCGGAGGAAAAGTCCGCGAGGACAATCGTAGTCGGGACATCTTCATTTGGCCGAGACAGCAGCAACCTCTGTAGGAGA
Organism: Glyphotaelius pellucidus; assembly: GCA_936435175.1. Classification (NCBI taxonomy): domain Eukaryota; kingdom Metazoa; phylum Arthropoda; class Insecta; order Trichoptera; family Limnephilidae; genus Glyphotaelius; species Glyphotaelius pellucidus. The sequence continues at coordinate 24,916,929 of OW386537.1, forward strand.
AAACGGTACATTTAGAGTAGAACATTTCATTGTGTACCAACATTATCACGGTCTTTCATCACCGCCGAAGGTAGGGCACGCCCTAATAAAGCTGTATCTGTTTGCTGTTTGTATCGAGTTGTATTGTAATTACAGGCGGTTGTTAAAAAACGGTGATATCTGACATTTCAATTAATACGCCGACCTTTTTACCGTTGTACTGTGACTATATACCTATGGTTTCATTTGTGTTGGACGCACAATGAAGTCAGGTCAGATGGTCTAGGTACCTGATAAGTCAGTTGCGTCTTAATTAATTGCGCTCACAAGGCGGAGTCAAGAATGAATAATGAAACTACCGAAAACTTTATGGCAATTCTTTTTTAATCTCTAGTTCCGAAGTTTGTCTGTCCACTATACAGCCATTATATGCATAAACTATAAAGCTCTTATGCTTTTTGAGTGCTGGGGTGATTTACTTTAATCATACCACGACTCTTAATTGAGAATAAAAAAGCTTATTGAAATATATCTTACCCTTATAAAGGGACTTGCGCAGGAAAGCACGACCCGATGCGCCCTGTACTCGCGCCCCGACGCCTGGAGAGTGACGTCACACCAGTGGCGTGTTAGCGCAGCCTCCGCCAGCCAGCGCCCTAGGGCGCAATCTTGGACCATACTGCGCATATCACTCTGCGGAACAATAATATTTTACTGTGTTAAATAACACTAATGGATTTAAAACATTGTAAAGACTTTTTTGTTACAAAATAAGAGATCGACAAAAATTAATATTTTTTACATCACCATGTAGTAGATATTAAAACAATATGTAGGTTAGGGTTTTTCAAAAATCGCCATATTTTATCACAATCGACGTTAGCGTTATTTTGATTTTTTTTTTAATTTGAACGGTATGTGGTACCTATCCGTTTAATGCTTCATCCTTTCATTAAATTGTAATCAGCTGTCGAGCATGTGTAATAATAATGACACTAATAACTATTTTTTTTTACTCTCTATTCTATCTTTTTCAATTTTCTTTAATATAATTTATAAGTGACCATGAACTTATTATACTCTACTAGGTAGACACCATGATTTATCTCCATTATTACTGTTGCAATTCGTAGTATTTTTCTTCTTAGAATGAATCTTTAATTAACTTTTTATAACATGATAAATATTTTCCTTTTCTATAATCATCTATTTTTGTCTCAATTTCACATATCTTCAGTTTTTTTTACGATATTTGTATTTTATTTTTACTAACTTAACTTACTGCTATAATACGGTCATGATCCTAGTACGGTGGTCAAGAGAACTCGAATAAAATGTAATGTGTAAAAAAGTTCAAGACGTAAATATATGAATTCTCACTTGGTTATTGTAACGATGCTTGAAACGATTGAACCTTAGTTATCTTAATTAATTTTATTAACAACATTCCTTACGACACGATAGCTGAAAATCCATTGTGTGAGGTGCATCAAATTTATCAATAAAAACCACCAAAGATCATGAACGAATGAATGAAAACGAAAAAATCTGATCAGCATAGTTTTACGGTGGTGTGAGAATCGAACCTCGAACCTTGGCTTAAAAGTCAAATGCGAAGGCGTTACGAACAATGGTACCGCCACTGAGAGCCCCGTTTTATTTTCTCTTTCTGTATGCAACGTTATTTATGAGAAAGTACGACGAAGTGTACGCCTATAGTAATGTATCTCACATTAAATGGAAAAATTATTGTTATTGTGAATCACGTTTCTACGCACGATAAATTGGAGGAGGAACCCACATTATACTTCCTGTTTGTATATTCCTATATCAATGAATATAATATTTATTAAGTTGCCTCGGTATGAAGAATTCCTACAATATAACACTAATGATTTATGAATGCCTCAAGCGTGGGCGGGAGGATTTGTTTTTTTTCTGCTTACTTAGGTACGTATTGATTTTTGTTTTAAACAGTACGTCAAATTTAAGTGCGTCTGAAATTAAAATAAATTTTGATTTTATCTTTGTAGTAATGTAACATTATCTGTGTCAACGAATTGTAAATACCGATCGTAAGATTACAATAACACGTAATAACATTTATGTTGGTTTTTTTTTAAACAGTATTTTAGAAGCTGCATAAATTTGCTCTGTGAGGCTTGGCACCGTTTTCCAAAATGGGATATTTTTAACAATATTTTTTTATCAATGAATGTACCAAGTAAACATAAAAAGGTGAACCTTTATGCAAACTTCATCAAAACGATTATGTGAATTTATTTTAACCTTTTATTTTATTTATTGTTTAGGAATGAAATGCGCGTTCAGAAGTTCACATCGAATACATGTACAAACCATAAAATGCATGTTATATGTGCGTACAATATCGATAATCGATATGTAAGATAAAAGTGTCTTGATACAGCTAATATTTGAGTAAAATTCCATCGTCTTCTTCAACTTCATTTTATTTCAGCGGTAAGCTTTTTAAAATATTTTTACAAATTAATGTTTAATTCGGTTAAATTAAATTGTTTAAGTAAGAAGCTTTATTTAGAAGAAAAATACTTCAAAATGTTTAATTAAGAACCCATCCTCTTCCAAATTCACCTAAAGATTCGAATAAGTACGATCTCAGATTGATTAGAAAAGGTGTATTTCTCTGATAAGAAATCGAGCTTTTTACAATTATTATTATATACCATCAGCCTAATTTAAGAAGCAAACTGTCTAAACGTCAGATCACATGTCATTTGAAACTGATGATGATGGCTTGCTGCAACTGACACTTGACAGTAAACAACGTAGCGCTGTGACGGAATAACAGGATATGATTGAGTTTTCAAATCAGTTTTTTTAAAAAGAACCTTGTATGGTACAAGTAAGCCAGTGAGTCAGTGAGTTTGTCTATAAATGTATTTATTGTTTACCACCTCTACATAGTTTTCCAACTTAACATCCGTACGCATTCACAACGCCTCTCCAGGCCACTGTACAAATCTATTAACTATTAGAACAGTTACATAGCGTACTTTATTGTCAAGGCTCTCCGTGCACTCAGGCATAATCTCAAGCTGAGTTACTCGCATTGAATATATATTGAACTTTTGATAGAAGAAATGTAATCATAGCGTCATTCAAAAGAATATCACGAACCAAAACACCTACAAGCTGGCCTAGACAGTAACGCTCATTAGGCTACGTGCGTAAATCTAAATTTCAAAGCAAATTTTAAACACCATGCGTGTAAAAAAACGGACAACCGTAACCGGCATTTTATGAAAAGCAAATAAAAAATTACTTTATACAATGATGAATGATTTTAAAATGGTCTCCTGTTTCGGCTTATTAAAATAATTAATGCACATACCTACATCTCTTAATATTCTCGTTTTTTTTATACAGAAACCGCGCAACGGTTCAACATATTGAAACCCTAAAACCGTCTAAAAAACTATGTTCATTCAGCTATTGTTATTTCATTATTCACATTGGGTGACGATTTCGTTTCGTCAGAAAAAAAATATGATTAAGTAGGAAAAGATGTAATTGAAAGAAAATCAAAGAGAAGATAATGTAACACTCAATTAGAAACAAATAAGTTTGAATTTTGAGTGGCGGTATGGCATCGTGTGAGGGGAGAGTGACTTTTTTGTGGTTTATAATAAAGTGAATTTAATATGTTATTTTATATAATAGTAAAACATAGCAAAGATACAGAGTTTGATGGGTTGATTGGATGAATTATAAGTTTCGTAAAATTAAAAAAAATATTAATGTAATGTTTTTCTCAAAATAAATGAAAGAAGAAGATAATATCAAGAAACTAGATGAAGTATGAAGTACGCCAGCATTTTTCAAGGATCTTATTTAGGATACCACTCTTTATTATGTTCATAAATGATCTCAAGGCAAAACTTTTTTGTAATTTTTTTTATATGCAGATGATAAAAATTTCATCACGGTAATTCACAACAAGACTGCGAAACTTTACAAAAAGATTACTTACGCTGTCTCAATGGTATAAAGATAATGTCATAGAACTAAATATTAGCAAATGTACACAAAATCCACAAAAAATATCCGTAAAATCGATTACCCTTACACGCGATCCGTGATGAAATCCTGAAACGAGTAGAATCCAATAGAGATCTGGGAATCTTACTTGAACAGAACCTTACATTCAGAAATCATTACCAACGTCAAACAGGCCAATAGAACGCTCGGTTATATCACTAGAATCACCAAATCGTTCAAAAACCTTCGTAGCTTCAGAATCTTGTACTACTCATATGTAGGAAGTATCTTAGAGTACGGCTCCATTATTTGGTTCCAACACTATGCAATTCATACCGTTAAGTGGAGTACGTTAAAAAATACATAATAATGCTAGCTAACAAATCTAGAGTAGGTATATCGGAATCTCAGTAAATATGCTGAAAGACTTACTTACTTTAAAGAAGTCTCACTCGCCAAAAGAAGACATATATCAGAAAAAAAATCATCAACGGGATGTATGATTCTTCTTTAATTAATCAATTTAATCTAAATGTAAGGCCGGAATTCATGGGAAACCCTAAACCCTAAAATCGGTACTTAACGTATTAATACAAGTTTTTTTTTTCAAATCAACGTCAAGAATGACTCGAATCAACGTCAATATACTACAATCACGAAGACTTGGATATATTTTCGAATTCAATCACTACCTTCAGAAGAAATTTATATTTGCGTATACGTGACGATCTCTTCACTTAGAGCCACTTTTTGATTATTGAATCATCCACCTACTTACGCATTGGCTGTATAATATGTGTAAATATGTATCTGGATGTGTTTGTGTATGTGTACATGTATGCATATATATGTAGAATGTGCACACGTATGCATATATACATATACAAGTAAAAGTTGAATTCCATATTTTTAAAATACACATTTTTTCGCTTAGTGTAATTTAGTCATATCAAGAAACTAGAAATTATTTTATCTTTATTAAGAATTATTTTTATTAAGAAGCATTGAATGAATGCTTGTATTTTTTTTTCTCCATTTAAATTCGCAAAAAGCGCGTTATTTCTAAATTCAGTTAAAGGAGATAATTCACTTTTATTTGTATACACAATGTGTGTATCTATTATAAAAAAGTGTAAAGAAAAAAATAACAAAAATATCAAGAATTTTACTAACTAATGAGAAATTGAAAACAATTCATTACACCTAATTTAAAAGCCATAAAAAACTATAGTAACCACCCTTCTGAATTGCGCTGTATCATCAACCAATCGGAACAAATAAATAAAATTAAACAATTTTTTTTTTAAAACTTACATAAAAAAGCAAATATTTTATACAAAACATATTATAACTTACAACCTAATTAAGAATCGTGGCTCCCTTATCAGGCACAAGAACTCCTCTTTTCTGATAAAGTATAAAAAACGACCTTTAATATAATATTTTGTAAAATATATACATATGTAACCCATATTTTTTATATTAAAATAAAAAAAATATATATAAATTTACATACATATATATTATGTACATATACATACATATATATTATGTAGATGGTATTTTTGTATTTACTAATATTTGATTTTGATCCTCTTTGTTTTATGAACCTACTTTTAAATTAATTTATTATTACGTATTGGAAGAATATTGAGATGAATGGTGTGCTCACCTATAATTGAAATCATCGATATAACCATATTGAAAATGTAAATCAAAGTAATAATTATAATGTGATGTATTATGTTGGCGAGCCAATAAATAAAATAAATGCCAACTAAACGTTTTGTCTAAAATTAATTAAGTGAAATATTAATAAAGTACAAAGAAATTGAGGTCAAATTAGTGTACAAATTACCGACATAAATTATATTAATAGTTTTATTATGACCTCCAATTGAAGATTGATGGAACATAGTTTTATTGTGATGGACTAATGATGACTTTGATTTTAACGATTTTTTAGCCCACAAAAAGGCAAAATAATAATTGATTCAATCATATCCCGGCTGTCTTTCCATTATTAGCAGTAACGGAAAGCGGAACACTTCCAAATTCTCATCACGCACGAAAAGTAGATGCCAGCTTAGATTTATCTCCTCGTCAAATGCTTGCCGTACGTTTTTTTCTTTAAAATTAAAGTAACAGAAACAAAAAACATCGAAACGGAAACCATCTTTTCTTTACAATTGAAAGTGTGGAGCAAAAAATATGGCATCTTGTTAATTTTTTTATACTTAAGTATATATCCTGAACATGTTTTTAGTTCCATTGCCAAAAATGCGAATGGCGTTGCGAACTTCAAATTAATTCATTGACCTAGAAAGTTCAGACAAAAAATTGTGCTAACTTCATCATACCCGAGTACAATATACCCCATAATATAGTGCCCCCAAAAAATGTGCTGATTTCATAATATCCGAGTATATTACGCCCCATAATATAGTGCTCCCCAAAAAAGTGTGCTGATTTCATAATATCGGAGTATATCATACCTCATAATATAGTGCTCCCCAAAAAGTGTGCTCATTTCATAATACCGTGTATATTATGCCCCATAATATAGTGCTCCCCAAAAAAGGGTGCTCATTTCATAATAGCGTGTATATTATACCCCGTAATTAGTGCTCCCCAAAAAAGGGTGCTCATTTCATAATACTGTATATATAGTGCTCCCCATAATATAGTGCTCCCCACAAAAGTGTGCTATTTCATAATACCCGAAATATTGCACCCCATAATATAATGCTCCCCGAATTTTTGCCGCTTTCAGTTAAGATTCGAGAAAACTTGTATGCAAAGGCGTAACGCACCAAGAAATATTTTTCGCAGCCGTGAAATAATTATTTCAATCTAAGCCCCTTTTGAATTGCTCATATTTGCCTAAAATAGACAACAAATAAAAGACAACATTGATATCATCTAGCCGCTAGTGGTATTCCAGGATCACTTTGTTTAAACTAAACTAAATTTATAAATTTCCCGAATCCCGTTGTTATTCGTAAAAGTCTTCAAAGATAAACTTTAATTTAATACTCATGTAAGTAACATATGCAATGTCAAATATGTACACATGTAATAAATTTAAAGGAAAATATCTGTACGGCCAAAATAAATAACTAATTGCAGATATGATTTTAGATTTTCACGGTCAAAAGTATTTTCGTTATTTATTTTTGGGGTGTTATGCCGTGTTGCGCTACCTCCGTCCTAAGCCAATTTCGTTTCGGACAGCGCAGCGTTACGTAACACATCTGCCCTGATGTGTTACACTGTACACTGTAACGCGGTCCGAAACTAAAGAGCTAAAGAAGGAGGTAGTGCAACATGGCATAACACCCCAAAAATAAATAACGAAAAAAATAAAAATAATTGTAACCGTATTATAATATTATTATTCGTAACATTTTTTATTGAACCTATTGATGTACTTTTCTTATAAAAAATACGTTTTTTCGAAATTAGTATGTCACCACTCACCATTAAAAACACAATATAATTATTTCTAAAAAGATAATATAATATTGGGTATATTTAATACGCAGTTACTTTATATATGTTTTCCTCAGGGCCTCCTGTGTGGAGTTAATGTAAAAAAAATAGATCATCGTTAAATTGTTATTAATGAATCAGAAATCAGACAGGATACAAGATCACTTTTTTATAATAGAAACTATCAGTTCTATTTGTCGGCATGCACAAACGTTTTGATATTAATCATTTGGAAGCACCGACCACACAAAAAGCTATCAGTGGGTAACTAATTATTGTATAATTTTGATTAATTAAACAATGTATGAATTTTTATCACAATATCGTAGTAAAGTATTTTAAATATATAAACTAATTTTATTTTAAAGAGAGATAAACATTAATTGATAACGAATAACCAGACAATAATTGAATTCTTCCCACTTTCATCCATAAGATTTTAAAATGTTACATATTTTTTTTTAGATTAAATAATAATTTCATACGCCAAATTGAGTGTAGGTAACGTAACTTTTTTTGTTAACTAGGTACCCAGTATTTTTTTATGTTACCCGATTGTGCTCTCAGAAGTCAAAAAGTGACATGCCTAATGTAATATTTATTATTCATTAGGTATTATTCATCTTCATCATCATGATGAAGATGAATTATGTAATTACGAATGTTGGACAGAGCACGCTGATATTTTCAATGATAAATTTTAAGCGAAAATTGTGAAAATGCTTAATAAAACATGACTCGTTTAAAATAGAGCAAAAATCTTGTAGGGGTTGTCTAAAACAACGTTCAAAGAAACACTGTGAATTTTTTCATAGATATAACTTGTTAAATAATAGAGACAGGCTTGAAAATAAAAATTTTCGGAGTATACTTTGCGATTTTTTTTTATCGAGGAAATTTCACATAATTTGTGTTTCGGCGTGGGGATTGTATAGATATTATCTTCAGAAATAACATATATTTTTCTAAGATATTAAAAAAATCAAATGTTCAAGGGAGATATGCAAGAAATCGGTAGAAATTCGGATAATGCCGCCTTAAAAGTGGTTCGTAAAACGATCGAATAAATCTTGTAACTTTTGAATCAACATTGTTACAACAATAATCCCATCTTATTGAAAACAAACAGTACATAGAAAAAGTGAGTTGTGGAAGCATCGGTACCGATGACGTGTCTCTGTGAAATTTCTGGGTGATTAGGGGAGGGCGGGGCAAGACGGGGTAGTTAACGTTTAATGATAAATAAAACATTGTTCTTCAAATATTACAAAATCCACATTTTTTGCAAATAAATTTTGCAAATAAATAATATGTAGCTGTAACATTCCATAGAATAAAATGCTAAAAGATATTTTTAAAAGTTATAAAAAGTGTAATTAAATAAAACTATGTATAAATGCCCCACCAGGAGGGTAAGACGGGGTAGACCGCCGGAAAATTGGGGCAAAGAAGTATTGACTCCTGGTCTACGTCTTCGATACCTGCACAGGAACAGTAAGCTCACTTTTGATACATTTGACAGGCAATCCATCCTCCTTCTGACTCCAAATACTTCCCCTTACAATAAGGGCAACACAGAAGTTTTTTTCTACCGCTTGACTTCTCTCGGTTTTTTTTGCTGTTTGCAACTTACAGTTTCGTATTTTAAATAATTAATTAATAAATAAAATAATCGTAAGGAAGGGAGGGATGATGGAGAGGGCATGATGGCATTACCCCGTCATGCTCTCAGGCATGTTTTTTTTAACACTAATAAATAACTTTATTTATTTAATTACGTACCTGCGAGTTTTGCACCAATCAATTTTTATATGTAGATAGATCTTGGTAACAGGTTACAATTCAAAATAAAAACGTTCATATTTACGTGTCATACCTAAATCCTTCAGACGTTTCTATAAAAAACCAGAATACGCGTTGCCCAAGTTATTTTCTAATAAGAAACTAACTTCAATTCAATAAGAATAAGAATTCACTCTTCTTCAAATCAATAAGAATTAATAAAACACCAGATGAATAATCATACCATACGTACGTACTACCTATTGTATTTGCAGTTACATCTCTACTACGAGGTCTCCTGTTTCACTCACATTACAAAAACAACAGTTCACTTGTGCCAGTTACAACAAAACGTTTTGTACAAAAAATTAACGAGGTGTAAAAAAATTCAATTTTTTACACTTTGTATGAAATGAGTGTACACTAAAGTTTTTAGAGTAATATCAGCATCAGCAGAAAGCAAATAATAGTAGGTAGGTTCTTGATTTATTCACGGATAAATGTAGGACTATGTTTGTTGAGAAATTTATCGGCGTTTATCACGTCAAACCCAAACAGACCAATAATAACATTATTTAGATTTTTGGAACTGTGGTAAATGTGTAACAAAAAAACGTGTAACCTATTTTTCCGTGTAAAAACATCGAGATGCCTTCCTAACTTTTCATTAGTTAACATTTCTTATTGCGTTAAGTCTACTTTCGACATTCCTCGCTAACATACATATCGGGGTTGGTATCAGAACTCCGTTGCGTAATTGCGGACTGCAAGCCTAATTTTCTTTCATCATTTCTTGTTACTGACTATTTCACTCGGTCCTCAATTAATTTATTGTTTTTCCTGCATTCACTCTTTTGTAATGTCCATATAATTTATCCTTTCTAACGCCAAGAGTATCTCCCATAGAATTACCGATCAATACTATATAGGTATGTAAAGAAAAAGTATTGTTGTGGTGTCCGTGAAGCGGCGTATCCTGCGCCAGAATACACATGAACACTAGCTTGATCAGCACCCAAAACATTGAAAATTTGAACACTTCTTGTTCAAAAACCCTGTGTTCAAGCTTTACCAGAAGCGACGGAAAACATTCATCTCCCGGGCGAAGGGGGAAGGCTGGCGCGGCCGGCGGGGGGAAATTTGTTCATATTTTTACAAGAGCCGCGCGATGCGGTCATTTATGGAGAATCAAACCGAACAAGTTTTTGAGGTTATGCGCAATGAGCGAGCTTAATAATCACTAGTTTAAAATATTATGATACCTAAATACAATATAATAAATATATTTGATAATAAAATTATAATATAATAACGAATATTAACAATATTAATATCAATATTATTTTTGAAGTGGGTGAAGCGGGAAGCGTGAAGCGGGAAGGCAGGCGGGGCCGGCGGGGGGGAAATAAGTTCATATTTTTACAGGAGCCGTACGGAGCGGTTGGTACCGGAGCTAAATCGAATGACGTTTGGGGTTATGTCAACCGCGCGAGCCTAATACCTGCCTAATGACTTTAAATTGCAAATAAATACTGTCGTAATGGATGATTATATCTTTCGTGAACTCACTTGTAAATAAAGTCTATTAATTTATAAATCGATTTCAGAGACACGGAAGAAATTGACCAATTACAATAGGTATTCTATTCTTTCCCTGATAAATAAATACCTAATAAAAATCTAGTTAGGTGGGTTAGGTCTAAGTTGAAATCTGCGTGTTCTCCTTTATATTTCGTCTACAATATAATATATCATCGCTAAATTTCTTAACAGAACTCGACTTTTGACGTTTGAATTTCGAATGCGTAATTAATTACGCATTCGAAATTCAAATACTAACTTTAGGTCATAATACTTGATATTAGTCGAAAATCTTTCCTGGTAAATAAACATCTATTAAAATATCTCTGTTTTCTCCCTGATGTAGCATCTCTTCTTCATCGGAACATATTTTAACATTTATTTAAACGTCAAACGTCAAGTGTTCAGTTGCGTACGCGTGGAAAGGCAGCAAAATTGTGTGACCGCGCGAACTTCACACCTGTTCACACCAATCTTTCAAACCATGTTTCAAAAAACGCAGGAGACGGAAAACAAAGAACGTTTATAGTGTGGTTCAAGCTAGTATTCATGTGTATTCTGGCGCAGGAGTTCCGCCTTTAGAAAGAGAATTGTCACTTGTTTTGATAGTCTATGATTTTATTGTATTGTTTTAAGTGTCAGTTTGTTGTAAGAAATCGTAAAAAGAAAGTGATATAATAAACAAATGTCGTTTCTTCGTTACACAACTTAGCAACACACGTGTTTTATTTATCAATTAAATTAAGGAATTAATCCTTCATATTATAGGTATTAGAAGTATTACAATGTTTGCGTATCCTCTCAAAATAGCATGTATCAAATCATAACTTTACTCATCCCATGTAGAAAGAACTAACATTGAAGCCATGTTAAAAACCAAACAGAGATTAAAATGCTCTTTATTTCTGTTCACCGGCATATACTATGCATTTTATAATCTTTGATATATTTTAATGTTATTTTCAATTTTTTTTATTTCAATTAAGTACCTACATAATTCCTTAAAATTTATATATATATTTTCTTTCCTCACAATTTATTGATATTATTACCGACTTACTGTAAAACATATTTTAAAATAACAGTGTCTTCTTTTCTTTTTGTAATTTGTAAGCCAACAAGATAATAAAAATGAGTTAGATCTTTATAAGAATTGATATTAAAACTGTTAATATATAAACACGCGAGTACCTTTCACCTCGTGCTTTGCGTCTTTTTCCCATTCATTTTTATTAGGCTGCTGCCATATTATAAATATTATTATTATTCAAATAACTCAAGTCAATTCTAAACAACGCCATCTTAGTATAATGCTTAAACAGAACGCCTGCATGCATTTTCGTAAAACAGTCATTAAGCAGCGGCAGGTACCCAATAAACCTGCATTTTGTCTGATAGGAATAATCCAAGCTGCACAGAGTAGGTACCTACTAACGTCCAATGGACGTATTAACTTGTCACATTCATTTTAAAAACAATACTGTCATACGACTTGCATGTCAGATTTTATGTAGGCCCCGGGCATTACGTTCGCAAGATATTACAGTAGATCAATAAAACCTGCTTTTAACCTCTGATCCTAAGAATCTATGTTAGCATAGTACCTGTAAAATAGAAATAAAACCTGAAATATTTAACCCTCACGAAAGAGAATAGAATGAAGTGCCTACATATCTTACGTATTAGACGTCTACTCAAACTATCTTCAAACGGCTTATACCTACTTTTGAATTTTTTGAATTTAATATATTCATTTGTAATACAGTGATAGCATTTTCTCATAATATTATGTTCCTAAATGGGATTTCCCGTGCCAAGGAATTCATTTTTATGTTCTTTTATTGAAGTTATGTATGGTTAAATTGTTATTAATTTGAGCACAAAAACGTTATTAGTTTCTGTAATGTTTTTTTTGTATCACGTCCATGCGTCGCAAATCAATTTTTATTGGAGTTCATAATTTATTGGTTTTTATGTTTTCTCCAAGAGTAGGGAAAATTATTTTTTAAAAGTCGTTATGTATGAAGTTTCTTTGTCCAAATGCTGTTTCGTTTTCGTCTGTCAATGTGTCATTGTTTGTAAGATGAAGAGATTGTATTGTGTTAGCTGATTGATGATTCATGTGATTTCTTTTTTTGTGAGTAAGGAGGAGTGTGATTTTAGAGGAGAGTCTCTGGAAAATATTTGAACGTGACGAAGTAGTTCTGATTAAAATTTCAGTATAATGGTTTTCATGGTGATATTTTGAAGTCTGATTAGAGAAATTAGGCCTTTCCTCGAATAGCATTGCAAGACTATTTTAAATGTAGTAACTTATGGCGTAAGGTAATGTAAAGAACTATTTCTATCGACGTTTCTATTTTTAAATAGTTACTAAGCGCTTTTCACTTCATTATTTGTTCTACTAATGCGTTCTAATCATTTTACTAAAGAATGTATCAGGTAAATAAGTTTAGCTGTAAACTCTGCATTCTACGCATGAAAAAAATCGCAAAATATATAATTTATTCCAAACGGTAGATTAAAGGATGTATAAAAACCGAAAATAAAGCATATTAAAAGAGAATAAAGAATAACCTGTTACATGTTAAATGTTACACATTGCTGTCGCATAGTATTCGATGGGTAATAAGTATATAAAATTAGCATCAATTTTAAGTCAATGTTGACGAATTCAAATCTAAAAAAAAATAACACCAAACTAACACCATAGTGTTAACTGGCGTTTACGACGTTTTGCGGATAGTGCATGAACGCTTTGAGGCGGGATGAAGCTATCATCTGAAGCGCTAGAAAACGATAAATGCAAAGCAGTTTTTGGTAGTGTTTGCTCTAACTGTTGGATGTTGATTTTCACCTCAGCGATGCTAGCACAGTTCGAACAAACAAACAAACGCACGCAAGTCCCAGATCGTAGAGCCGCACACCGCACCGCATGATATATGCCGTCGCGGTCGTCGGGTCACCCGCTCAACACTACACACTTTACAGCAGTGATTTTCAACTTTGGCTTCGGTCGATCCACAAATACACATTATTTACTACCAGTTGCGGTACCCGGCTTCGCTCAGGGAATTGATATGATATTGAGCTGACGTTCGAACCCACGACGGATCTTGCTTTATATACCCCTACCAACGAGTAGCCCCACCCATCCAAAAAAGGCTTCGAGTGGTCCACAATGTTCCAGAACATTCCACAACATTCGAGTGTTCTGGAATGTTCCACAATGATGTTCCCAATTCCATATTCCTCAACATTCCACAACATTCCAGAATGTTCCGGGACGTTCTTGAATGTTGTGGAATACTCTCGAATGTTCTGGACTGTTCTAGAAATTTCTAGAGGGCAAAACTTTCAGCCATTATAACTTCAGAAGCATGCCCTTTAGGTAAAACGGGAACCTTCTTCATGGATGGGGGATAGAGATCTACCACACCCTATAACTTCCTTGAACGTGCCGAAACTTGTTTCCGAGTTGTAGCGGGACGCACACTTATGTATACTTTGTTTTTTAACCCCCGACGCAAAAAGGGGGGTGTTATAAGTTTGACCGCCGTCTGTGTGTCTGTCTGTGGTATCGTAGCTCCTAAACGAATGGACCGATTATGATTCCGACTATGCGATTATTGTTGTTTGAAAGCTGACGTGATCGAGATGGTTCTTAGCTACAATTCATGAAAATCTATTCAGGCGTTTCAAGGTCATCAGCTCATTTTGTTAGCTGCGGTAGTTGTGGCGGGGGTTAATTAAAATGTTAAATTTTACTTATATATATTGATGATATAAAAAATGCACAATATTTACAAAAGTAATAGTTTATATTTCCGTTTTAATACCAAATATTTCTCCAATTTTCACCAGTCTGCGCATATAAAAAGGTTGAAGAACACTGCCATACTGTACGCTGCTGTACTAACGTTTTGGACTCTGTTTACACAAGACCTTCCTAGGATGAGCGAATAGTTGATACACTCATAAATCACTAAGTACCTGTCAGAGATGAGAGGACCGTAATTATGATTTGAACTGTCTTGTTCATTGAACAATATTGCATTGTATAACCGAGAGTTTAAACTCTTAAAGCACCTTTGTACCTAAATTAGAAGTGTCTTTAAAAGAAAATGTCCGTTACGGAGAACGCTATGATCCATAACGGAATATCATGTGGGCTGACAGATGCGTGAAGGGAATACAGTGAAGTTGTATCATTATTGTCATTGAACGTAGGTACTACGTAAGCAACACGCCTGTTGTACAATTTTTTTAATGAATTTTGTTCATTTTCATAGTTTAAAGCCATTTGTTATTAATAATAAATTAATTCAAAGATTTTTGATTGATCATCATTAGTGTATACTATCTCAAACACAATTAATGAAGGTTGGTACATATTCACACTGGTCAGATTCTCCATTATGTGTTTTTTCTTCGCGATATTAAATTATTTACCAGACTCCATTTAATAACACAGATGAAAAACGTGTGAAACAAAACAGCTAAACGAAGACTAACGTATTGATGCATCTAGTTTTATCTCTTTTATATGTAAATGAACAAATAGAATCTACATTTTAAAGAATTTTTTTACATTTGTTCCACACAGAAAGCCTTGAGGAAAATAAATCCCTTCAGGGCCTATGTCATCTTTGGGGATGCTGTATGGAAGGTCATTTTAGAAAAGGTAGGAGAGGTTGTTCAGGGAGAAAAAAGGGAATGAGGGGTGTGTAGGAATCTAGGGGTCAGTTTGTACAGGAGTAGACGACGTATGAATCTAACCCTCCCACTGTGTAGCAAGGCGTTGTTCCTAGAGAGATCTGCTGGAGAGATGAAGAGGTCTCCCAGTCTCTCCCGATCCGGACTGCCACGCAGTTGGTGGGCAGATGTATCCACCGCCAAAACCCGGACAAATCTCACCCCGTGGACCCGGGTACCCCTGCTAAGTCACCAAATGTAGCGAACTGCTTGGGGTGACCTGTGGCAGAGATGTTGGTTATCCAATAAATGGTTCCGGGAACGGTGGTACCCATACCCGCCTCCCAAATTGAAAAGCCTCCTAAGTTGGACTGAACGAAATGAGATAGGAGAAGAAGGGTGGTAGGATGAAGGTGTAGAAGTACGGTCACTAAACATATAACGTAAACAACGTTTCGATTCGTGATCTCTCGTTTCTCCTGAGAGTATATTTATTTAGTATATTTACCCTACAAGGAAAAATTATTATTTTATTTTAAACCTGAAGCGTATGGTATTTATTATAAATAAAAATATATTTCCAAGTTTAAGAAATTAATGTAGTATAACTTTTCGACTCTCCCTCGAGAACACAAACGGAACTCTTCAATCAGTGAGAAAAGCAAACAAATGTCAGCGACCTAAAAAAATTGTGGGTATCATCATCAGTATTCAAGTGGCGTTGAAGAAACTTTTTAGTGCTTTATTACAGGTATGCTTTGATTGCGAAATTCTCAGATAGGTACCGCCAGTAATGATATACCACATACATGGTACCTAGTACTACGTCCGAACTCCGTAGCACAATTGTATGCGTGCTCCTCCCGATGCCAAATTTGGCGTAAATGGCGTGCTGTGTGTTGTGGTAAAACGAAAAAAAACCCGATGAAAACTTTAATTTGTTTGATGAGTTGATTAGTGAGTCTTTGGTACCACGGCGGTGGAATGTGCATTTTAAAATGAGGCCACCATTGATTTTTTAAACTCAATTCTTTAGCGGTGCCACACGTGATATTTACAGTCCGATCAGTATGAAATCAGACTAAAAGTCAGACATAATATAAAAATATTTTTTTGTGTTAGTAAATTTTATAGTCATAATTTACTTAAATTTTTTTGAAGAAATTTTGAAATTTTTTTTTCCTGTTTTCTTCTATATTTTGTCAGAGCCTCAAAACATGGAGATGCATTTTTCATTTGGTATGTCGGCGCTATTCTTTCTTGATGTTTATTGTTAAGATTGATGGATCTTACCAAAATGATCATGTAACTCTCCTACTAAACGTTTATCAATTGAAATAAATCATTTTAATTACGTATGAGTATATTCCGAATATTCATTGAAGTACCTACCCAAAATTCTTCAAGATCACAAATAATTCACATTCTATAAGCTATTTTTTTTTATCAGATTGGACGATTGTAGTAAGTAATTACTTACATAGACTGCTAGGTACATGTGGATAAAAATAAACTTTTGAGCTAAGGACTAGCTGAGTCAGCAGATTTTTTAGCTTTTAAAGAATGTGGATTTGGATTTTTTATTATAGGTATTAACAGTTAAGTAAGCCCAGAGAGTTACGCTCAGGGCGCGTATGATCTCAGTTAAGATCTGAGTTGCGGCAGTATCGAATTAAAGTTTGAATAAAGGCAAATAGTTCTACCTATTAGAGCTTATTATTTTCGACACGCACCCGCCATAGTAACAGTTGTTTTACAAACAATGTAAAATTCAAGAAAACATAGTACCTACCTATTAAGTCAGAAGTATTTTTCACAACTTTTATATCATAAAAAACAATAAAAATTCATTTTGCGCTTTAATATTTAATTATTCTTACAATAGATTGTCGAAACAACAAATCTCTTTTTTTTCACTTTTTTAGATTAGAGGTACATTAACGTCCACTAGTTCTCAATGTGAACAAACACGTTAACTCAATCTAAAGCTCGGGCAGATTTTAGCCCAAATGCGTATAAATCTGTGTGATTGACCATCTGTGCAAATAAAAAGTGAGTATCACCAATTCACAGCTTGATGAGCGGGTACAAAGTATCAAGAAACTCTGTAATAATTAACAAATATGATTAAAGCGAAATCAGAGTTCGTAGCGAAAAGAGGTCAAATAGACAGCAACAGAGATGGTAAAATATATACTAACCTTTATTCTTTATTCAAAGTGGGCAGAGTATTGATGGTCAGCCAAACATCGAGAGGTTCTTGACAATATTCGTGGCGTGGAATCTTCGATTACTGTTTTACCGTTAAGTCAACAAAATGTTCGAGTATCTAATGTGAAAACTCGAAATGTGTAAACACGTTTTTTTGTCAAAACATCCGTTTGTATTCGTCTTCATTTCGGTCAAATCGTAAAATCTGTCATTTGAATATGAATGCTTTCATAGACCTACTTGACGGGTACCAAGTCTTATAATTTATATAAACCAATTCAAATTCCAAATCAATTTACATTTTCGCAGATTTTTTTCAAAATGACATCTAAATTATTTAAAAAATATATTATTTGTGTCTATATAGACATATAGTTTCATATGAAACCCATAAATAATATAATTCGTATGATGTAGTTTTTTTAAATAGCCAATATAATCATCATTTAAATAAAACTCAATTAAATTTGTTTAAACATTATGTTGTTAATAATGAATTCTATACGTCAAAATCACTGTTGAATCCGAACAAATTCACAATTTGGGAGGCGGGAATGGATACCGCCGCCCCGGGAACCTTTATTGGATAACCAACACCTCTGCCATAGGTCACCCGAGTTGTTCGCTACGTTTGGTGATTTAGCAGGGGTGCCCGGGTTCATGGGGTGAGGTTTGTCTAGGTCTTGGGAGGCGGATGACCAGGACACACTGAACCCCAGATTCCTACCCACCCTTTAAACCCTTTTACTTCCCAGAACTCTCCTCCCCTTCCTTTCCTTAAAAAACACAGCATCCCCAAAGATGACATAGATGTCAAGATGACAAGATTGCAAAAAATCACTTTTCACAGTCATGACGTAAGAATTGTAAGGCTTTTTTAAATAATGTACTACCACAGAGTTACTGTTTTTGTAAATATATTTTTGGTTTAGGGAGTTTAACCTACCTACAACATTTTTTTCTCTTCTGAACAGTTTCTTCTTCAAATAAGAACTATTTACGATACAGTGAGTCCGTATTGACAAGGATAATTATCATCTCGTTCAATAGTATGGAAGTTTGTCATATACCGACTGAAAACAGATGATGTAAACACGTAGAAAACACGTATCCCCTTAAATTCCAGACGATACGAGTAACGTAACAAAGAACCGAAAAATATATTACGAAGAAATTTACTAAGTAAATATCTGCCTACAGTAGTTTATCTACAAACCCACAAACAAATAAATTGAAAATTGAATCGCTTTAAATCATTAAGGAAACTAGCATAAGATAATATGGGTAGCTACTATAAATTTTGAAATTAAAAATTCAGAAGTCAACAGACGAACTTAAAAAATAAAACCAAAGTTTCAATCCAATTTCTAAAAAGCAATGGACAGTGTTAGAACACCATTTAGAATCGAAACATTGTTTTATGACTTCAGTCATGTTTAGTGATCAGGCCCCCTAGAACAGTCGATCTATGAGGATTGATAGGATAGCTTTCGGTAACTTCTCATCGTTCCCTAGCATGACTGCAGATTGCAAACGAATAAGTAACAGTTTACAATGACTAAGTGTTCTTAATATATTCGACGTCAACTGTTGTTTATAGGTTAGCGATCTGCAGTTGTCTTAGGGAACGAAGAGAAGTTTCCGAAAGTTCTCCTGCCAATCCTTATCAAAAGCCAGCCTCGCCCATCTCGCCTACCTCCTCTTCTCCTCCAGTTCTGTCTAACCAAGTGCCTCGTCCACCTCCTCTTCTCTAACATTTTTTCCCTTCCAACGTCCTTCAGCTTTTCATTCACAACATTCTCCAAATTGGGGGTGGCATAGTGCCTCTGTCTCCATGCCGTTGGGAGTGTAATGAGAAAAAATCTGAAAAATATTATAATGTGAATAGAAAACGTAAAAAAACTACAGCTTCGTATTCAAGGGGGTATCTAGCGTGTTAAATATTAAAAATAGTTTTACCGAGAAAATGTACGATGCATACAATTGGATAAGTGTCGGATTTCAATAACAATAAGCTGTCATATTAGCTTTCCAGTCACGTCTCCTTGTTACCCACTACTGGGTCAGCCCAGACCGTACTTAGAATACAAAGCTCTTGATTGCCGGCGCTGGGCACATTCTGTCAACTGTCAGCCGGTGATCAACATCCCGATGGACATGTGTGGCCTAAAGCGAGCGCTGTTGTCGTAGGCAAATCTAAATATTATGGATAAATACCATAGTAGGTAAATGGGGACGGTTTTGATTTCCTTGTTTTAATGTGACACTATACAAAAGTTACACTGTTCGGAACTAGTAGAATTACGAGGCACCCCAATTGAAAGATTGTAAAAAATATAATTTGATTAATTTCGTCGCCTCTACACTTGGTAATTATTGATGAGTTAGAGACAAACAAGAGAATGTGCCTTATGGTTGATTCGGTTCTCATGTATATTATATAGGAATAAACTGTTATTATTATTGTTTTGCCGAAAATATCACCTAGTGTTTTTTATTCGTCAATATAACTAAATATTCTTCTTGCATAAGAAGTAACACCTTCAAATTATTTAGTTATTTATTTATTCTAGAATATCACTTTGAAAACTAAGATTACAAATTAAATAACATAAAAAAAATAATAAAAAAACAACATTTTATTACAAAATACATGTCTGGCTTTTTCATCAGCAATTGGTTCCTTAGAACAGGCAATCTGCCTAGCTAGGAACTAATATCGACCTACAAGACATAATAACACGTGTACACATGTTGAATATTTATAGTTATCTTGAAATATTATTATTATGTTATTTTTGCTATTTAATTGTATCTAATGTAATATAATAAATAAATAAATAAATAAAAAATTCTCAAAAGTTTTAATATCCCTTTTTTGGAATATTATTCAAGCACTCGTCATTAAAGTAAACGATACCATGCCTATTATTGTAGGTCTATTTGCTCATACATGTGTGCATTGTACTGGGTGCAAAGGTGGTTAATTACAATTTACTACGTACTAAAATCGATATCTGCGAGTGTGTGGTATCATAAAATGGGACGAAAAATGGAGTAAGTAATTGGTCGACCAAACACGTTGTTAGGCAGTATGACAAACCACATAGGTCCATATACCTAACTGGCAGTTTACTGTTTACTGTCCATGTGACAAAGTAAAAGTAAAAGTCACCCAGCCGCCCTAAGCTTTCAATACTGGATTATTCATAAGAATTTATTACGACAAGCATATGTGCTGCACATTACTGCACATTGCATAACAATATAATCTCAGGTTCCTAGATATACTAACCTGTATCAGTAAAACTAGGCGTAACGTAATTAATAACCGCTACCTATATGAAACACAAGAAAGGCGAGACAGCTGTCACACTAAAATATCGGATAGTAGTCAAAATAATGACCTATTCTGGTTATACGTCACTTGCACCTGGAACATTTAATCTTAGCGTGCTTTTGATTCTGAAATAAAGTAGGTTCCATTCGATCTCCACAACTTAGAACCATTACTGGCATATGTAAATTATATTGTTTAATTCATAGTGAATCAACGTTTGGGTGACGTTTTACCGCTTTCAGCACGAATAATTTTCTTCTTTTGAAAGCTAAAAGAATGCGATGAAAAGGTCTTTTATAGCATCATAAAGATTTCACTTTAATTAGATACTCTAATGTGTTACTTCTGCCTGATAAATGTTTGTTTAGCGTACTATACAATTTTTAAAACACCCGACAAAGAAATGGACACTTATTCATTTTTTTCATCTTCATTGTATAGAAAAAGTGTCGTAAAATAATAAAACGATAGATTTGATCAAGGAGACCACCCAAAGTCTTTAAATTATTTTATTCAACAATGTGTTGTACTCAATTTCCGAAGAAAAAACTGCTTTTATTAAACTTGATTTTTTTCATAATAAAAACGTGTTTCTAATTTTTCTAGCACTTTCAAAGTATTAATATTCATAAGGATAAGGATTCCTCTGGTAGGTATTCTAGGACATATTTGACCATTAATATTATTTTTTTTGTTGACATTATTAATCAATCAATTTATTGTTCGCCATGACAACTCTTCCAGTTCCATTTGAAATTCATATGTTAACTCTTTTAATAAAAATGTTACGTTTCTTTATTCAGTGTCATAAATTTAAAATTATGCAACAATATTATTACTTACATAACAATACAAACATAATTCAAACGGTGACCGGACAAATCAGAATGAAACCAATTCAGAACCACCTCAGAAAAGTCATCAAGAGTAATGGTTAAATAGGTTAGTAAAGAAAAAAAATGGTTAAATAGTTGAAAATGGTTAAAACGTTGGGTTAGGATTATGGGCTATTTTAAAATTATTTTTTTCATAGCTTTTAATGACTTTTCAAAGAGGTGTTGAGTTGACTTTAGCTTAACTCAACTACAGGCATAACAACCATAACAACCAGGAACCTACGAATTAAATCTAAAAGTTGAATGTTCGATTATCTCTTCTGTGGTTTGAACCTGTTCAAATTCGTCAATACGACAAGGCAATAAAATGTAGAACTGTATTTTTATTTAAACAGCTAGCCAGACTAGAACATAAAACCGAATCGAAAAACTAAAATACCACGGCGTATCAAAGCCCAAATCCCATTTGAATTCAAATTCGTCGTGTCCACTATATTACTTTACGTCAAATCATAAAATAAATTTCGCATCTTACATCAAATCAAAAACACATGTTGCGTTGGTCGACCAACAGGCACACGTTTTGCCAGTTATAAATAGCGATCCCTCGGGCGCTTTGTTTTTAAACCTTTCACGACATATCAACTTACCAAGCCCCCCTTTAGTATCTAGGTATAATTGTATCGTATAACAAACACAACACTGCCACGTGTTCAATCATTAATTTCAATCATATTCAATATATTTAAATCCACCTCGAGTACAATTTTAAATAAACAAGGCTCGTAGCTTTAGCAAGATCACAAATCCATATTAAGCAAGATTATTGCCACCCGATATGTCAGGTTTGGTCAGCGAGCCAGTGACGTGACTTTATATGCAGTTAAATATTATTATAGGCACATGTCCAGTGTCCAGGGCATTCGCTGCACTCACCGACTAAACTACGGCTCTTATAGCCGGGAGACATTAACTCATATTGTTTAATTGAACCAAGCAACTGACAAAGTGTTGGAACAAACAAGTCATTTATAGCGTATCAAAAACTCGACTTAACATGTAACCTCGCGATATTTCTTCTGAACATACTGGCATATTCGCACAGTGCAAAATGAGATGGAGATCGCAATTTAATATCATGTGCAGTTACAAGAATTTTCAGAAATTTGCTGTTCAACCCTATGTTTTCTTTTTATCTTAAACTAGAATATGGCATGCGTAGCATAGCAATAGCAACCCGGCATGCATGCAACCATGCATTGCATTGCCACTCAAAGAAAGAAATTGTTGCTTCGTGCGTGTCCTTCCCATGCGTCCCCGTTCCCGCCCCCGTTTCCCTTCCGCGTCCCATTCCCCTCCCGGGTTGGCCTTCCGCCTTGCGCACCCTCCCCCTCTCGATTCCCCTCCCCGTCACTCCTTCACTCCCTCTCTCTAAAATATATTAAATACTTTTACTTTTTTTATTAACTTATTATCCTGACGAAGAAAACAATGTTTTTGAAACATGTCGATATTGTTAATTAAATAGTGCTGTACACAAAGTTATTTTTTTCATTAAATTATATGAAACATACTCATTTTTAAAAAACTCGCGCTTCACCTGCAAAATTTTTATACAAATTTCATAAATTCAAAGCTCACCATTATATATAGAAACGTTTATGGGCGTGCGCCCAACAACTCAGAAAAATTTTATCGCAATTGGATGAATAGTATGGGAAATAATTTATAATAATTTCAACGCTAGAGTTCACTATCACATCCATTGCGGGCATGCGCAAAATAAATCACCAAAGTTTTATTGCATTCTTAAACGTGAATTTATTGCATTCTTAACTCAGTTATTAACCTTGATAGCATTCAGAAAATACACTTTTATTCAAATTAGTTTTAATAAAATCATGAAAATTAACTTTTATCGCTGACGAACGCATCTAAACATATTTCTTTGCGAGTAAGGTGTGCTCAAAAATGTCGTGGAATCAAATATCTCTGGAATCAATAATCTTAGATAAACGTCGGATATCTTTCTTTTAACTTTTATCTACGGCCAAGGGTATATTTAGTATTACTAAAATAATCACCATCAAGGTGATTATTATATGTAATTTTCATTTTGTAATTGGTAATTTTTTTTTTTTTTTGTAAGAATATTGCACAAGAGTCCCAACTGCTCCCGTCTGGAGCCAGTGAGACCATGGTATCTTCAATCGGGGTATGTTGTGAGGCTGAAGGTAGTGGGGAGGGGAAAGAGATGGGGAAGAGGAAGGTGGGGAAGTACCTGGCTTTTCAAGTCTGGTCACCAAACACGACTAAAGCCATTTCAAGCAACTTTCAATACTGAATAGTGGTTTTACATCCAGGCGATACTAGAGTATCTTCCACTCTGGAACGTGCCGCAAATATACTATGTATTATTTTAAATTAATTAATTGTGAAATAACACAAATTAATCAAATAAAATTTATTTGCCACGCCGGGATTCGATCCCGCGACCTTCGGATTGTCAAGAGCCTTACCGCTAGACCACGCCGGCCGTCAAATAACTCCTTAATTAAATCATTAATGATCCCACAGATCGATATAAAAAATACGAGCATAATTTGCAAGATCTCAACGGTTTAGATTAACAATGTAATTCGCCCATCAATAATAATATTATTCAGATACTAAGAAGTGGGAGGTAATATTGTGAGGCGTCATTGTTTGTCAAATTCTTTGCTTTCTAAAATTATTGTTGGAATTTCCTATAATTGACACCTCCTATCTTATAGGAAAACTAATAATAAATAAACAAAATACACAAAACTAATTTTTTTGCTTGACCAATAATTATTCTCATGATCATGATGAATGAGGGTGCGTCGTAATATTTTTGATAGATTACACTTGAAAATGTTTAGATATTCTATTCGGACGTTGATTTACACCGGCATGAATGTATGACATCAATGTAAAAAAACGACTCTCGGCGTCAGTATGTGCGAACACAATACCACAATAAGCTTCCTATCATTGGATCGTTAAAAGCATTATGCTCCTGCTTGTTAAATATTACCTACCAATGAAATGAAGATAAATTGTGAAAAAAATTGCGTTCGTTGAGTTGGTAGTAGCTTTCAACGGCTACTCAGTTTTTTGCATTCATTTCATTAAATCTTTTTTCGTCGTTGCCAAATAAAAATATCTTCTTTCTTTAATCATTTGCGGGAAAGATTTGAGACCTGCACGGAATTCAGAAACTGAATCCAGTGCCTCGGAGCAAATTTCTTCATGGTCAAAAGATTTTTCTTTCTTCATCTCTTTTGGTGGTAATAAAAGATGGTGCAAAAATCCTCCCACGATTTCCAAAGACTGCTTTGTTCTTAAATAAAAATAATAGGCTTGACACAATTATTTCGCGTGCTTGAGGCACTTATTTTTTTTAACTCTATTTTTCCACTTACCCATTACCCATTTTATACTTTTACCCATCATTTGTACATAGGTAAGAACACACTTTTTTGCATAAGTAAAAATTATAACAAGACTAGCTTTTCCCCGCGGCTTCGCTCGCATGGTATTACAGAAAATTACTGTAGCGCTTGCACTTATCAATTATCTCCCCCCCCACCCCACCCCCATCCCCTCCCGCATTCCATATATTCATTCCCTTACATTCAGTTTTCAAACATCTCAAATACCACCTAAATTTCATAATGCTATAGCTCAAAGAAAAAAAGAATTACTTATCCAATTTTGTTCATTCGTTCGGAATTTATGCGCTTACAAATATTTCGGATGTTTATTTTTATTTAAATATTTGGAAGTTCGTTAATATAATAAAAAAAATACTCTATTTATCATTCAGTCTTTATAATCGTTACGAATTATATTTTTAATATAGGAACTCTCATCTGACATTTATTCCAAGCTTGTCCAAAAAAAAAACGAATTCTAATATTTGAATTTTCTGCAGTAGTAGCTGACCAGTACACTGAGTACCTACCAGCATAGAGCCCAAAAATATATCAACATTGTTTCCATGGAAAAGATTTTTTTCTGACGTTAGCAAAAACTCGCTTTTGTTAGCGACAGAAAACGTATAGCAAATATAATATATTAATCTTTATAATTTCATAACGCCAGAGCTTACCATCATATACAACCTGTAGTCTGCGCATATAATTTAGCTTTATATTGGTGAAAGAATTATTAAAGTATTTATATTGTGTTATGCGTGAAAAGGTCATAAACAAACTCGAGCAGTTTCGCATTTATAATATTAGTATGGAAGTATGGATGTAAATGCTAAACAAAAGCAAGTAATGGAAACCCACCGAGGCGCAGCCAAACCAAAAATTTTCATATATGATAAATTTTTACTTTTTAGGTTAAAATATTATGTAGAATTCTTGATTTAATTTTTGAAAAAAATTCAACTTCAAGAAAGTTAATGAAAACTTTCAATTTGGAGTGTGTATGTGTACGTAACATTGTTGTGTGAAGTGAAACATTGAAGCTTACAAATATTAGGAATATAGGTTTTACATTTAAATCATCCAGCCTTAAATTTAATTCTTTTGCGTAGTGTAATCAAGTAAGGGACTTAGAAATTTGATGATAATGGACTTTGGAATGTCTTTCTGCTCACACGTAATTTTCATCTGCGACAGTGCCTACAAACTTTCTGGATTCATCGTAAGAGAGAATAAACCATTCAGATCGCCGCATATAATCAAAAAATATATAATTAAAATAAAGTAATAATATGTTTTCCGACGATGATATTTTCCATTTATCCTCAGGCCAATTAACTAAATGTATACGAGAAAAATAAATCTAAAGATTAATAATTCCCACCTCTGCCGTGAAATAAGTTATTTTTCTCATTTTCATTACGTTAATTTTCTTTCTCCGTTTTGTTTATCTCGTATTGTTTAAATGGTTTGAAAAAAATATCTCATTATATATACATTTCTAATCTGTTTTTGTGATTTTTTCTATCAATTCGACTAGCAATAATTATTTTATTATTGTATCATTTATACATTTTTTGTGAAACTTCACTGGTTTATGCAACCCACTGAATATGTAATTTTATTTAAATAGATCTGCTTATTTTTCTAAAATGATAAATAAAGTATAGTGATCCGTGGTTTGTCAACATGTATTTTGCTATATCAAGTTATCCATTACGTCAAAGTTGTGATGACAAGACGCAATTTGCAAAAATGAGAGCATCTTCGATACGATGATGACTACTGCTCCACCAGTTACATCAACTCTTTTATGGGTAGTAAAACGTTCGTTCGTTTATGTCATTATAATATATAACTATACAAACGTATATTGTGTATTATAAACCTACACGATATAATAGTCTATCGATGATTATTATACATATTGGTGGAGACTGGAGACCTCTGGCGGACAAAACATAATTATGACAATATTCAATATTTAAAAGTGGGTACCTACTAGTAGGTACTGGTAATTTATTCGTTGTAAATCTATAGGTAACCCCGATAGCTTAGGTATTGGCTTGGCGTTGTGCACCGGTAAGTGGAAGTGGAGTTTTGATTCCGGCCGCCTCAATAACAATAATTTATCTTTCGATTTTATCAAACGAGTAGCTTAATAATTTTTCGATAATTTGATTATTAATTAATAATGCTTCAATATTTAAGTATCAAACTCATTTACATTGCTGATAATTATGTTTAGAGAAAATTCCAACGGAGCAGTAAACCTACATATCTGGGACTTAATGCTAAAGTGCATATGATGATATTCAGAATTGACCAGGTACGAAGATTGTTTATAGATTTCTTGGAGTAAAAAACGTTGAATCAAAGATTTGATCTCTTCGTTAGTCAGGCTACAAGTTCATTAACCTACAGCACCTAACATAGGTATTCATAGTATTCAAATAAAAGAGGTTTTAGAGGTCTTTTTGGTACCTAATTCAAATTATCAAAACTGACATAGGCACTTCTGGCATTTATCCCTAGAATTACAAATTTTGCATAAATTGTTAAATGGCGTTAATACTGAAATTCAGTAATGTCAGAAAGTAGATATATGCCTGAGAAACAAAACAAAAACAAAAGAGCCTGTAAAAAAATGTTTAAGGTAATTGAAAAAAAATTCATATCATAAACAGTCAAATGTTTTTATTTTATTTTGAATTAGGTAAAGGTAGTAACTAATTTTGTTATATTTTAATGTTTATTCTAATGCAACGAAAGGTTGAACGTGCTAATTTTTAATTTTAAATAATTATGCCAAATATTTTTATAAACGTTCATCGAGGCAGGGTTGTAAATGGGTACCTCCTTTTTTATTCATTAATAAACAAATATGCCGGTAGAAGATGAATAGTACACAATTTCTGACCCTATACAAAAAGCAAGTGCGCCCCTTGGTCTGGAGCCCCAAAATACCTGAAAAAACCCTTGACTCTGTGCAGAAACGGGCGGTCCGTTTGATATATTCCCCTATCTCATTGAATTGCAATCTTTATAGCACAAGTATCAAGTAGGTGTGCTGTCCTTGATCTACCGGTATTAACACGGAAGTTGCCCAAAAAAAACTAGCGTCATTGATCCCTTCGGCACCGGTACATAGTCGGGAAACATGCCAAACGCGCGCCCAACATACTCGTATGTACATGGTTGATATTTGTCACATGAGGACGGGTCGCTTCTACAGGTCGGTCGTCTAATGATTTGCCAGCCTCTGTGTTTCCTGCCTCATACAACACGGGTCTCTTTAAGGCCCATTTCACACCTCCCTCTCCTCAAAAAGACCCTCCACACAGCTTCTTCACACATGACATATGGAAATGATTTTCCTTCCGTAAACCTTCTGTATGGATTTAATGTAAAAATATGATATATTATCATTAAAAAACTGTCAATACACTTTTTTCAATCTTCAATTTTAATTTGATGAATGCTAAATTGATAAATGTTCAAAAATATGTTATGAATATAAATTTTGATTTAAATTTAGATAAGAATTAAAAACTGACAATTTGAGACCCCTTTTTCTTTAACTTCATACCTATAAAAATATGTTGCCGGAAAAGTTATAAGATTTATATTGTCATGTTACATTACGCATCCACGCAAAACAAAATGATATTGTTTATACAAATAAAATGATTTTGTAAAAAATATATATTTTTTCATTTGTTTTCACTAATCGCGTTACTTATATCCTTTGCTTTAGGTACTACTTTAATTTTTAGTCGTCAATTATTTAGAATTATTTGACAATAAACTAATTTTATTTCCTACTTTGTTTTACTTGTGAAGGGTGGTTATTTTGAATTTAAACGTTAATGGTGTTGAAATTTTTGTAATGTTAAATCAAACGTTAAAAGATGACAGCTCAGACATTGACATCTAAAATACAGCTCCGTTGACCTAGAAATTCGAAGCAGTACTTTCCGTAAAAATGTCATACCGCTATAGTGTTCTATCCACGAGTGTTTAGTGAAGCCGACAAATACTCAACAAGATAGACAAACTTCGAAAATCATCGTATAGACCTGTCACTGTTTATTTGCGCGTTCTGTATTTAGAAATGCCGAGGGTGTTGGATAGTAAAAGCCCTATATTGAAAACCCGCCACCGCCTAGAACGTGTGAGACCACTCAGCCGGATATAAATTACACTTGCTACTACGTACGAGGTACAACTATAACATATGAGCATGTTCGATAAGAGATATTATCCGCTGGAGGTGCCACAGGCCCTCCCCCAGGCTGGCCGCTTGTCACGGAACAAACTATACCACTAGACTTGAATAAACACGACATCAGTAGACTCGTATTTATAGTCCATTCCAATTATCCCACACTGGAAACTACTACTGAAGTGAAGGGACATTTTAAACTACTATTTCACTAAACATATCGCTGGGAAAATTACTTACACCGTAGGAAAATCGATACTTAAAAATAATTATCATTGAAATTTCACACCCATTATTCAGATAAGTAACACACTAGTCTCTGTTAAAATAGTTAAATCAGTATTACAACTGGACACTGTATTATATTTCTAGGAAAATAGTGCCAGCTAGGACTACAGTGGTACTAAAATTGTTGAAGCCTGGGGCGTCTCTCTGTATAATACACCTTTCTGCATACATAAGTCACGCACTCGCAGATTTATCTATAAACTTATCTGAGCGGTTGGGTGCATCCCTACTGTAAATTTGGTGACCGAACAACTCTAATCATGCAACTTCCTTTGAAAAGTCATTAAAAGTGATGAAAAAATTAAACACTGCTTAAATAGGTTACGTTAGGTTAGGTTATTGACTATTTTCAATGTTTTTCATAACTTTTAATGACCTTTCAAAGGGGTGTTGAAATGGCATAATTATGTGTTGTCAATGAACCGTAAATTTGTACTCAAACTTTAATGATGCGAAAAATGAAGGTATTTTTTCGTGTTCATTTCATGTTTTTTAAAGATTTTTTAATGCTGTGTATCTATCCATAATACCGTATATTTGCTCTGTTCATTCGAAAGGCGAACTCTGTCTTGTTTTTTTATTTGAATATCCCAGAAATAAACAAGATGTTTGCAAATTTATGGAACAAAAAATTTTGGCTAATTTATTTATAACTGAAAAAGAGATTTTCTATCTAAAAAATTGATCACCTCATTGTGTCATTCAGTCTGCCTGCAAATAATAAAAACAGCAATTTCAAACTTTTCGACAAATTAAATAAACATCCACGAAAATCGAAAAAATCTAAAAAGGATGACAAGGCCTATTTTAAATTTATTTACTTACTTACAATCATGAAAATTTAACCCTTAAGAGGAATATAAATGCTAGAAATATGTCGATTCCCATGCCGTCAAAAATTTAAAATCGAGCGTCTTATTTGCACGATGCAAGTACCTACGCGAAAAAGTGGTTTTTCATTTTTTGTGCATTTTATAAGAATGAAAAAAGTTTGAATATACAAAACCTCGAAAATAGTCTTAGCCGTAGAGGAGTACTTTTTTAATTGTTTCTTATATTAATTACTTCATGATTCAGTCGTGCAAAAACTTTTTTAGTGGTTTACGCTTATATTTTTTGTCATGTATAAGTATAATAATATTATTGTAATTCCAATACATAGAAAAGCTAGTAAAAGCTTCAATTTATCCGTAGCATATTTTTTGATGTTCATAATGTAAACTGATTCGCCGTAAAGATTAATCTAAATAGTATCTAAATAGGATTTCACGTATAGCTTCATCTTAAAGTTTCGAATGTTGTTATCAAGCCATTAACTATTTATTAAAGTAACTCATTAGCTATTAGATTTAAAGAGATTAACAATTGATGATGTTCTAAAACATCAAGTGATATGTCAGAACCGGTCAGTGGCTGAGTTGGCATCGCATTTGGGTCCCACCCGGGCGTTGTGAGTTCAATTCCTTAGCTGGCAAAGTCCTCCACCACAACACAAGCAACATTTTTCGCTTAAATTGATGATTTTCACATATTTAATTTTCAGTTTATTCGTGAAAAAACTCATTAAATTAGTCAAAGTAACTCATTAGATACTATTGTTGAAGTTCTAAAACGTTAAGTAGTAGGTCCGGTAGGTAACCGGTCAGTGGCTGAGTTGACATTGCATTTGGGACCCATTGTGACTTTGTGAGTTCAATTTATCAGCGGCTAAGACCTTCATCACGACTAAAACAACATCTTTTGCTCAATGTGGTGGTAGTAGAAGATCTTCAAATATTGTCAAAACATTCCCGGTTGGTCTTGTCTTTAATAAAATTTAATAATAAATAAGCAAAACAAATATTTATAATGAATGATTTATTATAATGGATGGGCGTTTATGATGATAGATTAAAAAAATGGCTATGTTATGATAAATCGTTATCGTTATTCATCCTTACGTACTTAATTAGAGATTACTGTCTGTATATACCAAATATTATTGTAAGTTTATTTATTTTTTTTTTTAAAAGACAACCATTCCCGGGTTACGAATAACCCAACAATGTTAAGCGGAAAATGTTGCTTGTGTCGTGATGGAGGACTTGGCCAGCCGAGAAATCGAACACGCGACGCCCGGGTGGGACCCAAATGCGATGCCCATTCAGCCACTGAGCGGTCTGTGGTTTTACATAAATTTATTTATTTAACGCCCGGAGAGCTTTTACTTGTTGGTATTACAATTTTAACATGACAGATAATTTGGAAACTTAAGAAAAAAATAATTAAAATAAAAATTGCAGTGGATAAAAAATACACACAAATTATAAAAATACTGGAAACAAAAACTGAAAAATTCGCCGATTAGATAGGTTTACAAAAATACAAGATGTGTTTTGGAATAGTGTTGGAATAAATATTTTACATGATCCACAAGTTGGATTAGTTATTGAGTAAGAATAGATGTAGAAAATAACTTGTGAGTACGAAAAAGCTTCGGTTAGAGATCTTAATATATTGGAAATAAAACTTTATGTGAATCACTAATTATTATTAAATGCAATATTTGCTATCTGTACAATAACGAATATCATCTAGTCTACACCCAACGTTTATCATGACTGTTAATATATAAATATATCAAAATGGTAAAAAAAAATTAAAATATACTAACTGTCTGTTTGGCGACAAAGGAATCCGGCAGGCGACAATAATATATTTGTAAACTGGTGATTCACATATAACGTAAATGCTTTATTTTAAATAAAAAGTCAATCTGCTTTCTACGAAAAATGTTTAATTTGTGTAGTTCTTCTTTATTTTTTTACGTGATTACCGCACAAGAGTTCCAACTGACTGGACGCCAAAGAGACTATGGCATCCCTAATTTGGGTATGTTGTGTGACAGAAGGTAAGTGGGGAGGGGAAGGAGATGGAGAAGGGGGAAGGCGGGGAAGTACACGGCTATTCGGATTTGATTGCCAAACACGTCTAAACCATTTAAAGCAGCCTTTCTATTCAAAATGGTAGTCTTTAACCAGTTACAACTCTGATTCACAGTTAATAATTTTTCAAAAAATACTGGTTAAAAGGGCAGGAACTTGTGCAAACATGGGGAAAAAATATTTATTATTCTTAATAAATATACTTTATAAAAAATAAATAGAAAACACACCAAATCAAACATAAGTAGTAGTTTGAATGTAGGAACAGCCTACGCAAAAAAATTCCGTTATTCTGACTATTCAGGTAGGGTTGCCATCCGTCCGGGTTTCCCCGGATTTGTCCTAGTTTAGAGGGCGTCCGGGGAGCGTCCGGGCGGGGCTTCATTTGTAGTCCGGGTTTAAAAATTTAAAACTGATTATTAAAACAATTTGTAACAAACTGTTAGGAGATTTTGTTTTGTTAGGTACATTTAAAATGATGATAAAAGATGACTGAATTTAATTTCATGGTCTGAAATTAAATAAAAGGGTGATTTATGATATTTTAAACTATTTTTTATTACACTGACTATGTTTAAAAAAACCTGTTGACATGTACGGGTTCTGGGCTCTAAAATCCGGGGTTTTCATGCGTCTTGTCCTGGTTGCCAAATTTTAGAGATGGATTTATAGATTCCTATATTCAGGGCTAGTCACCAAACACGTCTAAAGCCATTTTAAGCAACGTTTCACTTCTAAGAGGTGGTCTTTCACCAGAACGATACTGAGAGTATTTCTACACTAGAACGTGGCGCAAACATGCCCTGTATTATTTTAAACGATATAATTGTGAAATAACACAAATCAATTAAATAAAATTTTCTTGCGCATGCCGGGGTTTGAACCCAAGACCTTCGGATTGCTGGTCGGGACCACAGAAGCCGTCAGTACTAGTCGTTCAAGTTCATTAAAATATTTTTAAATAGTGATATTTAGCTCTGTAAAAGTATATCGAGGGTGTCTTACATTATTTGAAGCTATGTACCGAATTGAATTTAATTTGCGATAGTTAAATCTCTCCATAAAATCATTCACTAAAATAGTTACAAATTAATTTGATATGCTGTTAGCATTGCAGTTCTATGTTGATGGATATACAGTAAGACTTATCAACAATGCTAAAAGAATCAATGCTAGAAGAAGTTTTTTCATTGAAGCGATTAATTCTCACTATTCAACAACAGGTTAACTAGACAAGATTTTAATGATGAGCCACTGAATCTCCATCACATCAATCAATCAATTCCCAGCCGAAAAAATAACAAAATAAATAACATACACCATTAATTCGTCATTAATAAGGTGAAAAAAAACGGACACCATTGATACTTAAAATGCAAATTCGATACCTGTCCGTAAATATTATTCATCATAGTTTTAAATATGTAGGTAATTAGATACTTATGCATATTAAAACTTTTGTTTGGTGAAAGGTATAGGAAGTCGCGTATAAAACATTAAGATGAAGCTGTAAGTGAAATCCTATTTAGATTAATCTTTATGACAAATCGGTTTACATTATGAATATCAAAAAATTTGCTACGGATAAATTGAAGCTTTTACTAGCTTTTTTATGTATTGGAATTACAATAAAATTATTATTTACATAGCAAAAAATATAAGCGTAAACCACTAAAAAAATGTTTTTTCATGACTTGTGAAGTAATATAAGAAACAATTTTTTTTAATACCCCTTTATAGCTAAGATTATTTTTGAGGTTTTGTATGTTCTAACTTTTTTTCATTCTTATAAAATTATGCACAAAATAAATAAAAACCACTTTTTCACTTACATGCCTCGTGCAAATGAGACGCTCGATTTTGAATTTTGAAGGCGTAAGAATCGAAATATTTCTAGCGTTTATATTCCCTCAGATTTATTTTCCACACATTTCATTCGGTGTTGTCACATCCCACCTCACTAATGCCAGGTTAACTACTCCAGCTCTTTTTCACTTCTCCTCTTTAGCGGTATTTATCATAATTATCTTATTCCATAAGGTTGTCGGAATAAGCTGTTATTTTTCTCTAGCTTACCGTTGATTACTATATCGTGAATTGGTTCTTAAATGCTTACTTGATTACCTAAGCTTGGTTCAGTAATGTTAGACATTTCCGATTCCTTGATTACAGAATTTTATGACATCCGTTAAAATGATGGAAACCAGAACATACATTCAATTTTAAAGAAACATAAAAACGCTGGGTCGGTAGATACCTACGAGCACACGAACGATTATTTAATTAAGACCCTGAATGAAAATAAAATATTAAGTGAAAATAAAATATTATGTGAAAAATGTTTGCTGCATAATTAGTATAATTCTCTTTAGAAACAAAAATAAGAGAGAAACATTTTCAGAATGCAGGCTTAAATTTATGTTAACGTGCATGATGAAAAAGACCGACTTATTACGTAGGTGATACATTCGACAATCAATAAAGTGAGACGTGTGTCAACTAAGCGCTAACGGTCATTTTCTTCCTGCTCCTGGGTGTGGATTCCTACGTGGTACAATATTTTAAGTTTTATGTAACTAATGTGCATTTAAATCACTCTCGGGCGGGGCGCGGAGAGAGTTATCTGTTGCAATCGAGTCACATATGTCCGCGAGCGTTTTGTCCAGTTACCGTGTGCAGTTAGTATCGAGTGTGTAATATTTTGCATTCAGCGAGAAGTCAAATGCCCCGAAACCATTCCGTTAACAACCTAGGTACGTCATACGATTTGGTACAAGTATGTAGTATGTAGGTAGTAGGTACCTATGTAGGTGAAGGAGCAAGCCTTTACTCTTTTATATTAGTTATATCGACGCGTGGTCATTTCGAAAACCCGGCGACTAAAAGCACATTTTATAAATTTCGTAATATTATTTGCTACAGTTCAAAATAGCATAGATAATAAAATTACTATTCGTACCTTTGAAAAAGTAATTTCGTGGTGGAATCCAATGTTTATACAATTTTTTTTAATAAAAACCTTTATAACTTTTTACAACTTGTTTATTTTTATCCGGACAAATTACACCCTTACAGCGGGCACTGGTAGAAAATTGTTTTTAAGTTTTCATTGAATTCGAAATTCGTGTTGAATAAAATTAGAGTAAGTATTTTTAATTGAAAAGTAGATGTCATTAGTCTAAAACGTGTTCTATATTATGTAAGTGTTAAGTATTAAATACTAAGTGTTCATTATTAAGTGTTAAGAGCTATTAACCAGCGGCCGAGAATTTAAATTTCGTCGAACGATGATCTTGCGATCGTACCCTTGCAACTGTACAGGGCGGTTCCGATGAGAAAGGTGAATTATCCTCCATACCAGCATTTTAACATAATAACTCAATATCGATTTTATTTCATTTAAAATTTGCTTTGATAAACACCTACATTCAAAAATGCTCAAACTCATGATGATAAAACTATTAAAATTATGTACTTTTGTAATTATGTTTTTATCATAAGTATTTATAATTTTTCAGTTATGTCTTAGCAAGACAAGAAAGTGATTTTGTAAAAATAAATTAATTTGTAGGACCGTAAATAAATGGACAAACTGAAGTATTTTCGTCCAAAACAAGGTCGCGGATTTTTTTTAATTATTTTATTATTACTAAAATTAAAATTCTGAAAAGTAGTCTTCCCAAAAAATGTATTGATTTATTTTACTGCTTGATTTTATGATTTGAAATGTATGTGGTATGATTAAAAAAATTGTTTAAACCTTGTTGTACTAAAAATAAACATATTTTCTCAAAATTTAAAATAAAATTTTACTAGATAAAAGAACAGTCTTTCGAAATCAATTTATGATTTTTTGTGGAAAAGAGCCAGTACGTCTAAAATTTGATTTAAAAATGACATATTTCCGGTTTTGTCTGTTTATTCCATCTTAAGTATTAATTGTTAAGTACCTATACTATTTAAGGGTTAGTTTAAATTAAATATAATAAAACTACCTGCTCATTTAGCGTAAAAGGGTTCACTCAATAGAAACTGGGTAGTTATGGTGAAGCAAGTTCCCAAAATTTTTATTTGACATTTAACATATATTTTAGCAATCTTCCTCGATCTTCTTCAGCACAAAATAAAATTAATCTCTAACTATTTAAAAACAATGTACAGGAGGAGTGTGTTAGTTGGAAAGGAATGTACCCGACTAATGCTGTAGGATTTGGATGAGTAGAAAATCACATGGACATACATTTCAAGCTACATAGGTCGTGATGAAGGTCTTTTGCTCTCGCCGACAGTAAATAGTATTAATGTAGATCAGGGTTTCCCAAACTTTTTCAGCAACGGAACCCTTTGCAAACCCGTAAATTTTAATGGAACACTTGACTTATTTTTTAGATTGGACAATTTCTGATAGCAAAAATTAAAAAAAAAAGTTATTTAACACATTATTTATAATTTATATTCCTTTTTTATATATTAATTCATTAAAATTATTTATATTCCATTTTTTTGTTTACATATTTATAATATCAACGAATAAATGGAATACAAACAAACAAACAAAATGGAATAAATAAAGCACGTAATGAATGATGATTTTGAGTCCGTGAATTGCATTTCTTCTAATATTTGGTGTGGCGTCGGGCCTGTTCCTTCACTTTGATTTCGTTGCAGCTTAATTAGAAAATCTTTCTTCGCATAGTAGCTTCGTGGAAAACGTAAGTAAAACAATAATAACTTGTTTTAATAAATTGGGGTACTCTTCTGACAAACTCGTTCAGAAATCATTAAAGGTTGATCTTATACCTGGAAGGGTCTACTACATAAATTAAGAACTATTGGAAAAATTTTATGCAAATAATAATTTCTTGTGAATAATATCAAGAAAACAATATGAATATTTGTACACTATGTTAAATGAAATTCTTCCGACGAATTGCCGCGGAACCCCTATTCAGGTTCAGCGGGACACTGGCGTTCTGCGGAACACAGTTTGGGAAACCCTGATGTAGATAGTAGACAGGTGCCTACAGCATATGCTCGAACCTGAATAACAATTGGCGTATCGATCATATTTTGACATTACATTACTCTTCCTTCCAAGCACACATAGCAGTACCAACTTTCCCACTACCAAAGCCTAAATTCTTAAAATTATGCGCATTCAAAAATAGCAGGCACCGACAAAAGTAACTTTCAAGTTTTTTACACTATTCTTTCACAATTTGGAAAGCGGGTATGGGTACCCTTGCCCAGGGAACCATTTATTGGGTAACCGACACCTCTGCAATGGGTCGCCCCAATTGGTCCGCTACGTTTGGTGACTTAGCAGTTCATGGGGTGAGGATTGTTCAGGTCTTGGTGGCGGATGCGCTTTTTCACCAGCTGCATAGCGGGCAGGATCGGGGGAGACCGCTTAAGGGATACTCTTCGACCTCTAGCTGGACTCTCTCGATCCATCGCCTTGCACCGCTGCAGGCGGGATGGATTCATTCGTCCGTCACTCCTGGACACAATGACTAGGAATATGGATCGTTGTCAACGACCCCCAGATTTCTACCAATTCCTAAAATTTTTTCGTTCCCAGAATTCCTTTTCCTTCGTTCCTTTAAAAATACTCTCCACCCAGCGTCCCCAAATATGACTAGGGAAAATTATTTTTCTGAAGGTCTCTTGTGTGGAAAAATATATCTTCTCCTTTACTTTTATACTAAAATCTCAGGCACCAATAGTAAATAATAATTTGACGGTCAGTTGCCGAGTTGGCATGGCGTTTGGGTCCCAACCAGGCGTCGTGTGTTCAATTCATCGGCTGGCTAAAACCTCAATCACGACACAAGCATCATTTTCCGCTTACGGTGGTGGTATTAGGAGATTTTCAAATATTTTCAGGATATTCGTAATCCGGGAATGTTTATTTTTCTCTTATAAGAAAAAATAACATACAACGAACCATGTTTCATTTCCTAAACTATAGCAAAATGTCTTCTGGAAGTCACCGATAAATAAAGGCAATTTACTCGATTTCTTACAACTCAGGATTCATTAACTTACTTTAATTTAATATAAATACCTTCTGTTCCCACTGTCTTTGTAATTTCAAAAAAATAATAATTTACATATTGGTTTTCAAACCATAACATAAAACATAAATCAAGTTTCCAAGGAACAATAATATTCTCAGACAAATTCCGTTGAACATTTAACAACATCATCGAGTCGGATTGTCATTTTAAAAACGTCGTAACGGGACGTCTTATATCTGATGCTCTGTTATTTCAATAACTGATTGAACATTTTGCCGCTTGGCGGACAAATATATCAACGGGTCATCTTCCAAATAGAACAATTGTAGAGACAATTTAATTATTACGTGTGAATTTTTTTACACGACATTTACCTAAGAAATTCTGTAACCATACCAATGATAGATTCTCCGAGGGGTGATATTTTTTAAAATAGTTATAAAACTAATGCAATGTCTGACCATCAACTTGTCGCAAAATATCTTATCGTTGATGCTTTGCTGATAAGAAACATTTAGGATAAACAAAACGTCAAAACAATCTTGAAATCTTATCCGCACACTTAACGTGCAGCAAATAATATACCATCTCGATCATCTTGGTGCATGACAAAAACATTAGAGATAAGACGAGTATAAATTAAAAATTATTCTCGATAATGGATCTAAACTAGAAGTTTTTTTTATTATTTGGATCGACCCTCGTAAACCAGCATACGAGGTTGAAAAACTGGATATTCTTCTGTTTTTATGCCCATCAATCCTTTTATTTTGCAACTAGCTGGTTTACCCGGCTTCGCTCAGGACAACAATCGTGAGTGTTCTGGAATGTTCCACAATTATGTTCCCGATTCCCTATTCTCGAACATTCCACGACGTACCCCGCCATTCCTTCCAGAATTTTCTAGAGCTCTATCGAACCTTCTAGAACTTTCCGGAAGACTGAAACTTCCAGCCCTTATATCTTAAAAAGCACGCCTTTTAGGTAAAAACGGGACCACTCATCCTGGAGGGGGGATAGAGATCTACCACACCATATAGCTCCCTTGATCGTACTGGGACTAGTTTTTGCGGTCCGCACGTTTTTTGGAATTTCTTTTATAATATATATTGATTACAAAGACATAGCTGTATATTTATCAGGCTGAAAAAGTATAATAGTTTTGTAACAAACGATCAACAACCTAAAAATGTGTCAAGTGACGGACTAAAGCGTGTCAGCGAGTTCACGCATCTATTATAAATACGTCAGCTCTAGGTCTGCTCCGTCCACAGATCAATAAAAGACGTCAATGGTTCCTCTCTCCAACTGCGGATCATTATTAGTTTGTAGAAAACGTTTGTCGGACGTCATCACACTGAATATTTCACATATGATTTTCGGATACGAAGAATATT
Organism: Glyphotaelius pellucidus; assembly: GCA_936435175.1. Classification (NCBI taxonomy): domain Eukaryota; kingdom Metazoa; phylum Arthropoda; class Insecta; order Trichoptera; family Limnephilidae; genus Glyphotaelius; species Glyphotaelius pellucidus. The sequence continues at coordinate 24,957,177 of OW386537.1, forward strand.
ATATATTAAAGTGGTAAAACATTTTCAAATTTTTGATGATGTTGCCTGTCGAACTGTCTTCGTTCATCATCATAATATTTCTTATTATCCATCGTACCCTATTTGAAACTACTAAAAATCATGTTGTGAAAAAGACTATCAAAAATATGATAGGTTAATCGTGCGTCAATTTGGTTTTTGTATAGTGAACGGTCGTCATGCGAAATAATAAAAAGATTTAATAATGAACTGTGGAAGAACTGAATTATAATTATATTTCGTTATTTAATTAAAGAATCATGTTTACATTAAAAATATTATGTTACGGACTAGTGAAGTTTTAAATAAACATGAAAGTAGAAAAACTTGTACAACGCAAAATTGTAAAATAATTGGGTCAACCAAATATTTTGTAAGCAATGCCAAAAACTTGTAAACATTGTAGAATAATTAGGTCAACGGAATATTTTATAAACAGTAGATATGCCAAAAACTTGTTAACATTGTAGAATAATTAGGTCAACGCGATATTTTATAAACGAAAACTTGTAAACATTGTAGAATAATTAGGTCAACAGAATGTTTTATTGATAATAGATATGTCAAAAACTTGATTTTAACGCTAATTGAATGATTGCAATCTCGATTCGTTAGCATAATATCAATAATAGCAACGAGCATTGAACAATAGCTAAAAAAAACAATGCTCACGTTTCATATATACTTATTGTATATGTATAGTATGTGATTATAAGGCAATAATAATATCCTTGATACCAATATTTTAGTAGAGCCTATCTCATAACAACTACAGGGCGGCGTAATAATTCATAAGTGAATATTTTAGATATTCCTGTCGTATTAATCTGTCGAAAACTTGTAACGCAAAACACGGTGTACCCAAGAAACCAGATATTAGTATAATGATTAGATAGTATATTTTAACGGAATTTGTTTATGTGTTAATGCTTCGGTAGAGCAAGAATTTTTACGAGAATGTGATGAGAACATACGAAAGAAAGGAAATACTTGAAGTATGAAGAAGGCAACATGCCTGTTTTATGTACTTAAATAAAAATAAATAAATAAGTGTACAAAATCCTTCATAATTCGGATTGATTTAAAATTAGATAATATAAATATTTTTTACAAATTGACGCCAGGTTTATTCTGACTCTCAGCTCCAACGCATCGACGCATGATTTATTAATTAAATTACATATTATCCTATAAAATCAAATTATGCAGACATATGTAAATAATATTTTATTAATTATGCAGACATATTTTTACAAATGTAAAAATAATCAAAAATGTGTATTGCCCATGTGAACTGCAATGCGTACTGTTTGTTAAATGCCCTTTTTCATTCTTTACTTATCTACGGAATTATAGGTTGCGGAGGATCTTACAAAAACAATCTAAACTCACTAAAAGTTTCGCAAAGAATCATCATTAAAGTAATATTTTTTAAAAATCTACCTTCTCAACAGAATCACTTTTTAAATTGTTTCCGGTACCTAATTTCGATGACATATTCAAGCAAGCTTCCATTATAAAAATGTGTAAAGAAAAAAATAACAAAGAATATCAAGAATTTTACAAACTGATGAGAAATGGAAACCAATTTATTCCACCTAATTTTAAAACACTCAAATGCAAAATCATTATTTTTTCCAAGCCCTAATTCTGAATTGCGCTGTTTCATCAACCAATCAGAACAAATAAATAAAATTAAACAATTTTTCAAAAAAAACTTACAGTAAAAAGTAAATATTTTATATAAAACATATTATAACTTACAACCTCAGTAAGAATCGTGGCTACCTTATCAGGCACAAGAGCTCCTCTTTTCTGATAAGGTAAACATGACCAAAAACGACCTTTAGTATAATATTTTGTAAAATATATATGTATACATGTAACCCATATTTTTTCAATACAATAAAAGAAATAAAAAATATTTGGTCATCGAAAAGTTTTTTTAACAGTTCAACGTTTATTATGATTTTTTGCCTTTGACTTCAAAATCTATTCAACTGAATACTGTGATCTGACATCGGTAGCTCTTGACCACTCTTGAGTGTTGACAGAGTATCTAGATTTTCTATGGAGCTAAGAAGTCTTTGTGGTTCAAGACGTCTCCATTCACTGGTGAAATTTGATAACATATTTACCAAAGGATTTTTTGTGAATTATGCCAACTCACCGAAATCTCAAGTAGTGTTACAGCCATAAAGATTTTGATAGTAATGGGATACATTCGTAAATTATTATATTCATCATATTTGATGTGTACAAGACACAGAAGAGTCTTGATCAATCCAAAAAATAGCGTAGTGAATGTACAAATACATACATAAAACAATATCCGCGTTCTTACCATACAAATAAAAAAAACGCAAAGCACATCACGAACCAATTCGCATTAAAGCATTTTTTTTGTACTACCAAGCCATCCAAACAATAACCGATTCAGTCTTAAGATTTACATATATCGGACGTGTGACAATCACATTTCTCATACATTATGTATGAAAACATTCAGAGTGACTTTGAGAATTATTATTGATAGCAACGCCTTCTTTCACCCCTACATTCCTGTTCAAACAATGTATTGTAAACTGTGTTCCGTAATTTATTTAGTCGAGTATTTTACACGTTTTAATATGTTTGACGCGATATTGACTGCAATTACCAGAGAGGTGAGTTATGGCGACACAGCCACCCACTGAAAGCTTGCTGCAGGTTTTCCAGCCTACGAAGTTTGGCGTAGCTAATCGATTTGGCTGTGAGGTCTGACTTCAAAGAAAAAAAATCTACATTTTCTTTCACAATCTCTATAATGTACCTACATATAAGCAAAATTCTAGGTACTTACCTATCTTAACAGTAAAGGAGAAGATTCGTTTTCTGAAGCAAACTGCGAACTCTGGCAACATGAAAAAAGCACAGGTTTTTCATTCTGAAATTCTTGGTCAACGGAACTATTTTCAGCTTGTACAGTCATTTCCATTGCGATCTATAGATATTTGAAAATCCATTAACTATCAATAAATATAAGAAGACGCCAAATTATTTGTTTTTTTATTTTTTCCCTAGTTCAACAAAAAAACAGATTTTGAGAAAAAAGCGAATTTTTTGTGGATAGTTTATCGGCAAACGAAATCTAATATTAAGTATCTGCGGATGTAAAACATTTCCGTTATCTTCGATTTAATTTTTTTTCTTTTAACCCATATAATCCACAGGAGACTAAATTTGTTCAAAAGTCATAAATCGTTGAATATCCCTTATTGTCATGGTGAGAAAAATGATCAAAACGGTGTTAGAAAGAAAAAAACTCCACGTTTTATATGCAAATCTAGAATTTAACCATAGAAAAAATTTTATGTGCTCCCCTGTGAAACCAAAGCTTCCGATATCAATTTTAGAAAAATGTATAAAATTTCGAGAATTTTTAAATCACTTGTTTTTTATGAAACGACTAAAACGTGAGGTGATAATTTATAATACATATAATACGTTTATAATACATTGCATAATAAAATATGTTTTTTTTTATTATCATTAATTTTAGATACAAAAAAACGTAGAGTGAGCCATTTTTAAAACTTTTTTATGTTTATATTAAAAATTATAATATTTCAGATATTACAAGATGTCGCAAAATTCTTCCCGGCCTCAGGAGTCTTTGTAACCTTACTTTCTGAATAACCCTCGTATGTATTAATTTCTAATAATAATATTTGAAAACATATTATATCGCCTTTCAAAAACCGTTTTTCATTTTCGGATACATTCAGAAATATTCCATTTATTTGGTTTTCATTGCAAAGCGGAAATTTTCTGAACTTCTAACAGATTATGATCGAGATCTGATGGGTTAAACATGAATTCACAATATTATATTCAATCACAAATTTATTCAAATCACATCTAAATAGTAAAACGAATGTTAAATGTTTAGTATTAACTGATCTATCACCATCATAATCGGCCAACCCAGTGATTAGCTTTTTAATGAACACGAATAAACCTACAATTATTAATTAAATATTTTTAAGCAAATAAACCTACTTTTTAAAATAGGCACAAATCCACGGATCAAATTATGCCAACATTCGGAATCCCCGCAGAGAAGACAGATTCGTATTAGATAAACGAGTAGTTATGATTAGGTAGCTAGGCTGCCCACTTAAATAATTTCTAGAAAAAGATTAAGCGATATGAAATGCCTTTTTTTTAAATCACTTTATTATTTACCATATCTATTAGTTCCTCTTGTTTAGACATTATACTGTCTTAATAAAGCCGAGGTGCAGATGAAACTATGTGTTCGGCAAAGTTTGAAATAAAGTGATGTTAAGCTATGTTTAGTTCTATTTAATTTATACTTTCAAGGTATGGAGTGATTTCAATTGACAACATAGTTGAAGGTAATTGAATACAGGACTTTACGAAAACAACTTTGCTTCACTTTGCTGAAATGGTTAGAAAATTGTTTCAATTATGAACACGTTTATTTGAACATGTTTATTTATATCTTTAGCGGTCAACTACACGCGAGCTTTAAAATAGTTTGAAAATTGATTATCAAGCTTAATAACTAATATATTTTAGACAATAATGACGCTCTCCGTCATTAAGCCGCCGCTACCCGAATTTCTACCGATTTCTTACATATTTACCTTAAACATTTGAATTTTTTAAGCTCTTAAAAAATATGTCATTTTTGAAGATAATACCTAGACGCGTTCCACGCCGAAACGCAAATTATATCAAATTCCCTCGATAGAAAAAAATTGCAAAGTACGCTCCGAAAATTTTTTACAAGTTATAGTTTTGTAAAAATTCGCAATTTTTCTTTAAATGATACTTAAGACGCCTGCCACGAGATTTTTGCTCTATTTTAAACGAGTCATGTTTTATTAAGGGTCTACTATTCGTATTTCGACCGATTTCTTACATATCTCCCTTAAACATTTGAAGTTTTTAAGCTCTTAAAAAAATATATGTTATTTTTGAAGATAATATCTAGATACGTTCCACGCCGAAACGAAAATTATATGAAATTCCCTCGATAGAAAAAAATCGCAAAGTATGCTCCGAAAATTATTTTAAACAAGTCTATTTCTTTTATTTTACAAGTTATATTTGTGAAAAAATTCACAATGCTTTTTTGAACGATACTTAAGATACGTTCCACGAGATTTTTGCTCTATTTTAAACGAGTCATGTTTTATTAAGCTTTTTCGCAATTTTCGCTGCTATACTACGACTAACCATATAAGCGCGCTCTGTCCAACACTCGTAATTACATATCTCTCCATCTTCTTCTTTTTCAACGCTGTATTCACGAATGGTAGACCCTTAAACATTTTCACAATTTTCGCTTCAATCAGTTAAATATTAGCGCGCTCTGTTCAACATTCGTAATTACTTATCTCTCCATCTCCTTCTTTTTTTAGCGGGGAAGCGGCGCCTTAAATCCGGCGTGCGCAAGTAAATTTTATTTGATTGATTGGTGTTATTTTTGTGATACGTTCCACGTTCTCAGTATCACCCTGGTGTAAGACCGCCATTCAGAACTGAAATGTTGCTTGAAATGGATTTAGCCTTGTTTGGTGACCAGATTGGAAAGCCAGATACTTCTTTGCATCTTCTTTCTCTCCCCACTACCTTCAGCCTCATAACATTCCTACGCTAATTGTGTATGCCATTATCTCACTGGCTCATTACGGTTGTGATCAGTTGAACTCTTGCGCAGTTTCACATAAAAAATGTCTTTTAGGCATTTTTTCCCGAGTGGGGGGGGGGGGGTTAAACAACCAACAAAAATGGATTCAATAAAATATTGAGGGGGTTGACTACGAAAAAAAAAAAAAAATAATACCATGGCTAAATTAATCAGTAGGAGAGTCAGAACGCATCAATTTAAAATGCATCAACCAGATAATACGAGTATGTAAGTGTAAACAACAGGACTTCGCCCGCGATGGAATCCCCATTATATTTGGTGACGTCCCAGCGTCATTTCACTAGCTAATTTAAAAGTTAAATTATTAATTGTCACTCCGTTTACGCCCATACCTGAGGAACTTGGTTTAATAAGCAGTTACGGGTATAGACAACATTAGCAAGGTGTGTGAGCCTTATACACACGGATCGATTGTATTGTAATGAGGGGGCCTCTCCCACACCACTGGGGCGACCTTAGAAGGACGTCTGACTTAAAATAATGTCTCGATCTTTCGTGTCCCATGTTTTGTCGTGTCACTCCGGATTCGTTGTCATTCTATGTGCCTACCACTCGAATTATGCGTTTTTATTATAATAATTTAATAATGGTATTACACAACATGACTTCAAATTCTATACGGCTTACTGAACAAGCTTTGTCAAATATACTTACCGTTTTTCATTAACATTTCCATTTTCGCTGTTGCACTTACGCTTTTACGTGAATAAGCTTTATTGCTCAGAATAGAACCAAATTTTCCGAACTCATTTAAATATTATAGTGTGTCGTGGAAACCTCACTATGAGAACCTATGCTAAGGTGTTCACGTGTTTTTGTAGGTAGTATTGTCGTGCATTCATTATATTATTAGTTAGGTTAAAAAAAATTATAAGATATTTTAAGAAAAACAAAAAAGATATAGTTTGGTGATATGTGGGTACCTGTAAATGATTTTAAAAGAATAATAAAGTGTTTAGCGAGCATCTCACCTGGGAAACCTGTGTTGATGTGTTCATGGGTATTTTTTTGTCATTATTCAATAGTTTTTAGAGAAAACCTTGAAAAGAAGATAATACATTTTTTTTTTTTTTTTTTATTTTTATTTAATATTTGTATGTTTTTACAATAAGTATACATTTTTTTTTTTACATGTTAAACAGAGTTGTAAAATGAACATAACAATAGCATTTCCTCATCATAAAGAGACAAGGCTCTTGTGTTTGGTGAGGGAATTCAAGCTCAAGTATATGTAAAATTTAGTAGAAAATAATAACATTGCATCTAATAACAAAAGATATGTAAGAAAACTCGGGATATAACAATAAATAAATTTCAAGATTTAAATGAAATATTAGCGGTAGAAATGGACTCTTACAGTTGTGTCAGGTGATTTTTCAAATTAATTTGGAATTTATGTATATTTTCGATAATTTTTAGTTCTAAAGGGAGGTTGTTGAAATAATTTATACCTAGATACAGATAGGTATTTTGGATGTGCTTGGTATTAAATTTAGGGATTTTGATATTGTTTTGAAATCTTGCTGATATATTGAATTGTAATTTTTTTAGCTGTATTTCTTTAAAAGTCTGTAGAATTGCATATTTTTTATATATATTGTCTATTGTAGATACTTTGAATATTGAAAAGATTCTTTCAGTAGAGAATGTAGATGGTTTTTTCAAGATAACCTTAATTATCAATCTTTGAACTATTTTCAGAGGATTTAAAATAACATCATAAGTTCCTCCCCACCCTATAATACCGTACTGTAATATAGATTGAACAATTGCGTAGTACACTTTTTTGAGGTTTTCTAGTCTAAGAATATTTCTTATTCTGATAAATATATATATACATTTCCTAATTCTTTTGACAAGTTCACAAATATGTGTTTTCCATTTAAAATGTTGATCTATATATACACCAAGATATTTAATATTTGAAGTTGAATTAAGTGTAGAGCATGTTTGATTACAATTAGTTCCACCACATTTACTCTGATGTATTACAATTTTTATTTCTGGATTTGATTTACATTTATTGATAGAGAAAGGGATAAATTTTGTTTTTTCAGTATTTAATGAGAGGAGATTTTTATCGAACCAGTTTTTCAGCGTATTAATATCAATATTCGCTAGATTATTCACAGTATTCCAATCAGCACCTTCAATTACTATGACAGTGTCGTCAGCATAAGATATTATTTTTCCGTTTATTCTTTGTGTGAATATGTCATTTACATAGATGATAAACAGTAACGGTCCCAGGACTGTACCTTGAGGTATGCCAAAGTTACTCGTATCTTGTTGGCTAAGCACATCGTTGATTTTAACGACTTGAGGACGTTCGAAAAGGTAGCTTTTTATCCATTCTAGAGCTGCTCCATCTAATCCAATGTTTCTTAATTTACTTAAAAGTTTGTTATGTGATATGCTGTCAAACGCTTTTTTGAGATCTATGAAAATTCCAAGGCATTTTAGTGATTTATCTAATGAATTGTGAACAAGGCTAGTTAATTTTGCAATTGCATCCTGTGTGCTTCTACATTCCATAAAGCCGAACTGATTTTCATTAATTATTTTATTACATTTTATAAACTGATTTATTCTTTTTTTTACTATCTTTTCAAAAATTTTTGCTATATTCGAAATTACTGATATAGGTCGGTAGTTGCCTACTTCTTCTGGATTACCAGATTTAAATATTGGAGTAATGATAGTTTGTTTGTAAATAGATGGAAACACTCCGCTTTGGAGACTTATATTTATTATATGCATTAATGGTTTAGAAATTTGATTTTTAATATTTTTTAAAATGTTAACTGTAATTTCATCAAATCCTGGGGCAGAACCTCCTTTCATACCGTTTATGATAGATACTATTTCATCCTCTGTTGTGACTTGGAATGTTGCTATTTTATTTTCTGCATCAATATTACAGTCTGAAATTGGGTTGATATTTATGTGATTCGCAAGATTTTTCCCTACGTTTGCAAAAAATGTGTTAAATATATTTGCAGCTTTTGAAGGGTTTTCTTTACAACATATTTTCGAGTTATCATGAGTAATAGCACTGATTTCGTTATTCCTATATTTTTTCTTATCAATTATTTCATTTATAACCGTCCATACTCTTTTACTATCATTTTCCGCCTGATCAAGCTTCTGTTTATAATAACTTTCTTTTCTGTTTTTTATAATATATGAAAGTTTGTTTTTATATGCTTTAAAACGATTTAGTAAATTTTTATTATTTGGTTGCTGAGTAGTTAGTTTATAAAGGGCTTGTTTATGTCGTACAGATATTATTAAACCATGAGTAATCCACGGTTTTATAGGTTTGTAGTTAGATAGTTTGGATTTGGGAATATTAATATTTTTTGTCGAATCGTTTATGCATTTAGATATTTTTTCTTCAAACAAATTACAGCAGATATTGACATCATTACATTGTAGTAATTTAATCCAGTTTTCTGATTCTAATTTATATTTTAACGTATCCATATTAAGTACTTTTTTGGATGCATTATTTTGTTTAAGTAATGGAAAAGCTGGATTGCATTTATAATGAAATATACATGAATAATGATCAGTGATTGTTGTATGTACGACAGCTGAAGTTATGTTTTCGATGTAAGGAATATTTGTAAATATGTGGTCTATACACGAAGGTCGTTGACCCCGAACGTTTCTTGTATAATAATTTATGCACGATAAATAGTTTAATTCAGCCAGCATATTGAGATAGTTTTCTTTATCCTTACAATAGTAATCGTTTGCAATATTTAAATTCACATCCCCAACAAGTATATTATTTTTATTTCTAAAATTTAATAAAATGTTTTTCAATTCATCTATAAATTGTGGTACTATCGAATTATGTGTACGATAAATAGCAATAACATTATAATATTTATTTTCGACTTTAAATTCAATATTTAAAATGTTAACATTATTAATATTTATTATCTCTCTGATATTGATAATATTATACTGGTTAGAAATAAATACTCCGATACCAGAGTTTTTATTTATTTTTGTTGTTGTTGCATGGTATGTGTACCCTGGAATAGAGTAATTCAGTTCACCGGCTGAATGTGTTTCTGACAACACAATCAGGCCCGGGAAAAAATTTGATTCTTTTAATGATAATATTAATTCTTCAAAGTTTTTTTCTATGCTTCTAATATTTGTATGAAATAGGGTAAATCCTTTTTCTGTACAAATTAAATTGAAATCTCTTATGGAGTGACATAATTTTTCTTCTATACATATTTTTTTATCTAGCGCGTTACATAAAAAATCATTCATTTTTAGTTTTTATAGTTTGAGGAAATAAAATTACAATATTTATTCATAGTCGATACGCTCTCTAGCTATTTGAAGCATTTTTTGCCGGTAAACACATTTTATGCTATCGACTCTATGTTCAGTAGAATAGTTCATATCAAACCTTTTGTTTTGAACACAGCAATTGTTGCAGATTGGCATTTTTTCTTTGTTTTCACATTTGGAAAGTATGTGATCCTTAGTGCAATGGGGGCAAATGGGTGGCTGCGTCCTGGCGAGACATCTTTGAGCTGTGTGGCCGAACTTGAGGCAATGGTAACATTGTGTGAGCGGATTTACATCCTCTACGTACACTCTTTGGAATTTGATATTTATTTTTTTTTTATCTATTAGTGTTTTTCTCAATTTACCGGTCGTTTCAATAATGTAGTTAGTGGTGTCATTTTCTTTTCCTTCATTGTACTTGTTTTTTAATTCCTTGATAAGTTTGATGTTGTTTTTGTCTTCCATGGTTAATCCTTCGTTTTGTTGCATAATTCCATCTATAATTTCCTCTTCAGTCAATTGGCATTGTAGCCTTTTTAACATTAAGAACGGTTTCTTTTTTTTTATTTCTTCGGCTAATATTTCTTTTCCCATTACCTTATTTATTTCTTCAGTTAATTTTTCAGCTTCTTCTTTTTTCTGGCAAGAAATCAGTAATTTATTTTCTCCGATTTTTTTTACTCCATTAACTCCGACTTTTATTTTTGTTAAATTAATATTTTTTTGAACTTTTATTTTTATATCCTCGGCCTTCAAGGTGTTTTTTGAAGTAATTAAAATGGCGTACTTCTGTTCTGGGTCGTATGATGATTTTACAAAGTTTTTATTGTCACTTGGCATTTGCGTTACATTTGCGTAAGATCTTTTGTTATTATGGTGAAATTCTTCAAGTTTCTGTGTATAGTGATGATTATTTTTAATATTAGTTTCTTGTAATTCTATTATCTTCTTTTGTAGACTTATTAGTTCGTGTTGAATTTTTTCTTCCAGTGACATAATATTTTGTTCCAGTGTTAATTTTACTTTTGAGTCCTTCACTGAAGTGATTTTATTTATTAACTCTTTAATGTTTTTAAAAATTACTTCGGTTTCCATATTGGATGAAATGGATCGCCCAGGTGGGCGAGTTATCAATGTAAGTAAACTATATTTATTGTTTTATTTGTCACAAAAATACGCGACTATACTCCTTCGGTGCGGAGCGAGAATCAAAATTGATATATACATGATTATAGAAAGTTTATTATAGGTACAGAATGAAAGAGAAGTGACTGAAACTAACTAACTAACCATCACGCCGTTTCCCCGCAGGGGTAGGCAGAGAGGACGGACCGCCAAACAACTCGATCTTGGCACACACTCCTTGCTTCGTTCACATTCATACATCGTCTCATACATGCTCTTCTGTTATTCTGACTCTTGACATCGCCCGACTCAAGTATCTGATTCACTTGGTCGTGCCATGTCTTCCTCGGGCGTCCCCGACTTCGTCTACCATTCACATTTGCGTCATATATTCTCCTTACACTCCTTTCCTCATTCATTCGCTCTACATGCCCAAACCATCTGAGCGTCCCTTTCTTAATCTTATTCATTACGCTTACATCAGCCTTGCATTCTTTGCGGATCTCCACATTTCTCACACGATCATACATGGTTTTACCACACATACGTCTCAGGGATCTCATTTCTACAGCATTCAGTCTACTTTCATCCTTTCTCTGCCAGTTCCATGCCTCACTGCCATACATCAGGGTAGGTACCAGCACTCCATTATGGACGGCTAGCTTCGCTTCTTTTGACAATTTTTTGTTGCTGCCAACGGCGTTCAGACCTCCATTAATGGAGTTACCGGCATTTACCCTTCTTTCGATATCTCTATCAGTCTTCCCATCTCTCGTAAACATACTTCCCAAATACACAAACTCATCCACCTGCCCCAAGTATTCGTCGTTCACAACTATGTTGCACATTGTTTTCGTACTCTCTCTTTCAAATACCATTACTTTAGACTTACTTACATTCATCATTAACTCATTCTTCATACATACTTCGTTCATCCTAGACACGAGCGACTGTAGATCTTCCATACTGTTAGAAATCAGCACCGCATCATCAGCATACAACAGGCAACATACTTCTAGATCACTCAATTTCGCGCCCAATCCCATATCTTTCAACTCTTGCATACAATTATCCATGTACAGATTGAATAACCACGGTGACATTACGCATCCTTGCTTAACACCTTTTGTGATGTCAAACCACCCCGTAAAATCACCGTTCACCCTAATACATGCAACGCTTCCCTCATACAGAGACGCAATTGCTTGTATGAGATTCTTATTCACTCCGTACTTGGACAACACCTTCCACAGCTTTTTCCTGTCAACTCGGTCGTATGCTTTTTGTAAATCTACAAAGGCACAGAAGAGTTTCTGGTTTTTTGCAAGAAACTTCTCAGTGAGCATACGCAACGAGAAAATCTGGTCCATGCACCCCCTTCCACTCATAAAAGCACCTTGCACATCCCAAACTTTTTCCTTTGTTTCCATTCTTACCCTTTCTATCAATATTCTACCATATAGCTTGCCGACTGAACTAAGCAGGCTAATAGCCCTGTGATTCCCACATTCCATACGTGACCCTTTACCTTTGTATAGTGGCATGATTACAGCCCTTCTCCAATCTAATGGCGTGTAACCCTCCTCTAAACACTGGTTAAAAAGTTTGCACAACCACGTAAGAATAATAGGACTATCCCCTTTAAAGTATTCGGCAGCAATATTGTCGAAACCCACAGCCTTACCATTCTTCATACATTTCATTGATCTTTTTATTTCATCCTAGAGAAGTGACTGTCCAGAAATAAAGTTTTTGAAATATTTTTTATGTGGGTTGGGTTATAATGTTTTGAGTAAAGAGAATACCTCGTTTTTTGATACGCAGGCTGTGATATAATTTTTGCGAATAGTTGAAGATGTTTTTGTAGTTAGTAGTTGTTTCAGAGTGGTGGGCATGCAGTTATATAGTTTGATTACATAAAATTTCGTTGCCCGTGTGAAGAATATGTTAGCAGTGTATGCAGTATTTTATTTGTGAAGGATCTGATTTTAATTGCTGTTGAGGTTGCATTGGAATGTGTATAGTAGTATACAGTAACATCAACCCAGTCACTCATAGTAAGAATTTAAGAAGTTTACCCTTTAAGTCGAATAAATTAAGAACACTTAATCACTGTGAACTGTTCGTTGGCAATCTGCTGGGAACAATGATAAGTTTAGACATAATCGATAAAATCTTTATCGATCGACCATGCTGAATACCCTGGGCGCTACTCGGGGAACCCTGGCCCTGGATCCCATATTGCATCTGAACCTAAAGATGACCTAAGCCTAATTGAATGCTCGATAGATTGACGGCTGATGAAATCTGTCCCGAATTATGGAACCTAAACTCAAACACGTGCAGTAATGCAGTACAAATAAATCAAATTCTTTCGAACGTACTTACTTAATTGAGAAGACTTACAGGTACCTTTGTAGAAACTATAACTATCTACCGTAACCACCATAGATTTAAAATACGATTAAATTATATTTCGAATAAGGCATGCGGTAACGAATTTGGAATAAGGTAGGCACAACTGAAAAAACAGCTACAACATTAGTGCATAAAAAATAAAGTTTACGTATTGCGTAATCTATTAATTTTGTGTACCTTAAATTAAAAATTGGTAAAAATCGTTATCAAAAACGCTTATTTTATTTGATAGTTTGAAGATTCAATTTTTTTTTATTTTTTTTTCATGGCTTTTCACCCCAATGGAGTGTTCTGGCCAGTGTCAAGTGAATGATTTTATGAGTGTAATTTTGTGAGTGTAATTTTGGGTTAATATTTACAAATTTAGTTTCAATAACAAGAACCTATCTACATTATATAATAATACTATACAAATAATAATAATACGCTAAATGCTTACAATACGAGATGATTATAATTACATTTAATAAGTGGAAGCAACAGGAAATTGATAAGTATGTTGATATAATTTATTATGGATAAAAAATTAAATAAAAAAATACATGGAACTAAACTTACAGTTACAAATTGATGCTGTTAATATTCAGGAAATTAGCCAAGACTTTATAAACGCGTTTATTTACAGAAGATAACAGACATGCAATGTTATAGGGGGGCAATATGCCTGAACTGATTAGGTGAGGGATGAAATTTTTGTATGAATTATTTAAAGGGCAACTGAAAAAAATATGATTGAGGTCCTCTTCACCAAGACGACATTCACACATCGCAGAATTCTTAACATGAATTTTTGTAAGGTGAACATTGTGGCAGCAATGAAGATTCAATTTCATAGTTTGTCGGTGCGTGAAGTTAAATATTCCTGCGTGAAATTATTCAAGTTCAATGAACTGAAATTTTCAAAATTGGATGATTGTGTAAATTTAGGCAAGCGATGAAGTAGGTGTAGGTAGCTACCTATAATCAGAAAAATATTTTATTTTTGTTAATAATAATTTTATATTTAAAATTCATAGTTTTTTGTTTTAATTTTGACAGATTTGGTGATTTTCAAGTTTACAAGCGGTTATTATAATGATTTACTGATTTATTGTGGTAGTGTAGGTACTCCGTCGCTGCCTCCTTCTTTAGCCAACGTTTCGGATTGCGTTCATCGATTACACATCTGTACTGGTGATGGACACTGTAAGACTGTCCGAAACGTTGGCTAATGAAGAAGGCAGTGCAGCACATCACAATACACAAATATAACACTACAATACTTTTAATCAACCCACTAAAATCTAAAATCATATCTTTACTATCCTTACTTTACTAACGATGTTCATTAGAAAGATAAATTTCTAATTGTTAACAAAAAAATATAATTATATTTGTAAATAAAATTGAAAATATCAGTTTGGGAAGGCTTTGATCCTTAACGGGTATTTAAGCTTCACAAATCTTACAATTATAATATCCCGTGATTTTTCGCGCTAAAATTTTATAAGACCAAGAGTTTTTCATCAATGGGTGGCAACCAACGGTTTTGTAAAAAAAACAGTCATTAGACGAATTTGTGAAAAGAAGTACTTATTGTTGTGTCTGAGTCTCATTCCGAAATGTGGTATTGACCATTAACTGAACCTTCTTCTAAAATAAGCGTGAATTTGCGCAACGCACCGCATCATCACAACTCAGATCATTATCTCTTCGTTGGCGGCAGCCTAGATCAAGAATGGACCAATCAAATAAACGTCAAGAAATCATAAAGAAATTTCACTTCGCAATCTTCTACGATTTCAATGGATCTTTAATTAAAACGGTTTGATCGTGAACTTCTTCTGTAAAGAAATTTATCAAACCATTCCTAGAAATGGGTGTCCGTTTCATTAATCTCTTTTTGTATTTCATATCCGAAAAAACACACCTACACTTACTCAGAGCCGAAATAATAAACCATACAGTTATTTTATTGCAGATGAAAAAATTAATCTTTGCCGTATATTGACTGTGGTAATTCAACTATATGAATCATTAGGATAAATTATGGTACAAAAAATGCTGCCTATAATAGGCAGTTCAATTAGTACACTGATCTATCTTCTTACTTATATTATAGTGAAGAACGAAGTCATCAGTACGCTCAGTGTTTCTGGAAAGATATGACAAATAAACCGCAAATCACATCACTGGTGTCAAATGTGTGCCATCCCACTAGAAGCCAGTACTTACATGACATGACCCGTAGGTACAGCTGCTTGCAATGATCCATCATTAGTCATTAGTCAACACAAATGATGTCCAAAATATGTTTTTGTGAACAGTGACATAGAAACTAGACAAAAAAAAATTAACAAGCGTTCCACTTTCTGGATAGGAAGAATTTCAGGAAAACCCGATGTGTCGCGATGTTCTGTGTTTTTTTTTACAACTATAATTTAATATTTCGCTTTTAAGTCTGTTAAAATAGTAATATGCGATAGAGGTTTAAAAAAAATACACTGAGAAAGTTTAAATTTGTTTACAAATATATATTTTTCCATTTTTCGTTTAATTTTATTAACATTTTCATGAAAGTATATTCCACATTGAATGCATTATTAGCTAAAGAATACATAAAGTATGTTGATACGCTTTTCTTCTGTTGATCACAGCTATTTTTGATAGATTTTTTAGTACGTGGATGCATGCCCTTCTGTCTATTAAAATAAGACATCTGTTTAGTCCTGAAAATCATGAAAACCGCGTAAAAAAACAGGAGACGGTGATGTTATATAGCTGGCATGTAATTATATCTACTTATCCAAGGAAGGTGAGGGCCCGAGAATGCGTAATTGTTGACATGCCTTTGGTATCGTCTAAAAAATAGGTAATATCTGGCTTAGACTAATGTAGGTATCTAAATTGGTGTACGATGCAGGTTATCGATTTAGTGTAGGCATCGCTTAATGGATTCAATAAGTAGGGACTAAGAATTTCGTACGTTAGTAGGGTTCGGAGGTACTTCTAGAAACAGTAGATTATCCGATAATCGTGTCGCTCCATCAAAGCTTTGGAAAGCTCACGTATAGTCCGCCGGATGTTATGACTTTGCTTTTTAAAAGAGACCGTGATATTATTTTTTAGAAATTGACCTGTTGATAAGAAGGTTCCTTTTAAACCCACAATAACCGTTGTATGGTTATTTTCTATCGTTAGTATTTATTAATCGTAAATCCAGTTCATTTGATACCTAGCAATCAAAATGCAATAACTTCAATGATAATTAAAAAAATCAATCAAATAATTCAATCATTTATCTTAGTCTTCATAAATGAAGGTCAGATTTATCGATTGTCTCCGTCGTAAATGAGTAATTCGAATTAGTATTTGATTCAACAGCACCACGTGACGTTGATTTGTGCTTTGCTTCATCTCAATTCGGCATGCTCAATAATGTGGGGCATAGTTTAATCACAGCTCTGAAATAACAATTTCTTTGCACTGTCAACTGATACTTGTTAACAAAAGAAGTTTTGCTATCAAAGCTTTCTGCACTTAAGACCGACAGGAAAATATATTAATCTAGAGCAGGTGCCAGGGGGACAATTATTGAGATGAAAGCAATCCGAGATTTTTCGAATGTGTTAATTTTAAAATCTTGTCCTAGTTTAAAATTTTGTCAGAAGTCCGCAAAGATTGTTTAGGTGAAAATGCATGAATGTTCATGGAACATCGATGATGCACATAAAACATGGAATGAATTCAAAGGATCCAATAAGAAAAAAATTGCAACTTTTTACGATAAACCTAAGCACTTGTTATTGTTTGATGTGTGATAATTAAGAACAGATATGAATGCGATGAAATAACAATTAATTAAAGCAGTTAACCCTTCAATTGTGTTGATAATTTATGGAATGCAGTTTAGCCCCCGAAGCGAGATAACTTTTCGATCCAAGCTTTTTTTTCTATGACATTTTTCCTTAATATTTATAATTAAAACTACCTGTAAAACAAACGTTAAAATATAATTTCTATAACCGTGAAATAGGCATCACATCTCCTCAATCAGTTTTTGGGTAAAAAAATATGTATTATAAATTTATTTTTATTAATTTGCACAAACATAAGATAACACGGTAAAATGAGATACATATTGAGAAATATGATGAATAATATTGTTTAAATATATATCTCATAATTATATTTTTATGGTTCTGTTGAATATCTGGTTTAGACGTTTACCTACTTCTCATTCCTCATTCACATTACACCGCGGCTAACAAAATGCTTCATGTAATTGCTAATATTTTGTCACATTAAATTCAGAAATCAACCCTACGAATCCCCACAAAATAAAACAAATCTATTCTGAAAGTTCAACTACAGACTAAGCAAATTTGTCTGGCTGTCAAAAAATGTAACACATTACATAAGGAGATTGCGCGAAGAAAAATTGCTGAAGTTGGAATATTAATTTTTCAAGTTAACTAAGTCTCTTTTTTTCAGAAAAAAATTATATTGGACAATCAAATCAAATAAATAATTGAAGAGACAAAGAACCTGCTAATCTGTAAACTCAGTTGAAGACACCAAGTATGATGGAAATGAATACTTTATATTATTGTTCATTATAAAAACAACCGCGGATAAAACTTTTTACGTTATTTTTTTAAGGCATTTTTTTAAAGTTGAGAGAATTCACAATAATCCGCATTAGAGCTTTTTGTTGAAATAATCACTAAACGTAAATAAATTTTACCGTTGAATAGTGAGCAGTGCGTAGTATTGAGTAATGGTGTGATGGCGAAAATAATTTTAATAAACGCCAGTGAGCTACGTATTTGGAATCTCTACACATAAGCACGGCCTGATATTCAATTTGATTTTAACTCTGGTCTGTCCGCCATATTATGATTTCCATATCAAAAAATAAGCCGCACAAACGGTGAATTCTGTGTCATCTTCGGAGATAAGATGAGAATCGTGCTGGCTGCCTGTCTTTCTCTAAAGCTCCCTAATCAATAAAAACTTACCAGCATAATGTTACAATAATATATAGTGCGCAATGGTGGAATGGATAAAAATGTTTATAATATTATTTTCGTTGGTGTCTTAATATATAATTAAACATCTTTGAAAACAAAATATAATTATAATTTCATTATAGATAATAGAACACATTATTTCCTAAACATACAAAACAAAAAAACTTATTTTTTTATTAAATTTTAGTCATCCTCAAGTATTATGCTTAGATGTTTTATTTTATTAATGAGGGTAGAGAAAACTTGTTTACCTCCTGAAGACATCCATCGTCCACCCATTGTAAGTTTCAGTATACTTAACAATCAACACTAGTGTACGTGTCACCAACTCAACGTTCAAATCACAATTGCGGTCGATTAAGGCGACACTGCGGTGACGCCGTTTTTACACGCTTTCGATTTTTACATATTTTTTAACATTTAAATAATCCTTCAGTTTTTAAAATGATTCATGTTCTAGATTTGTTTTAAATCTCCACGATTCGATGATGATGCCATTGATTTAAATAATTGATCGCTGTGCGATGCAAAGAATTTATACTAATCGTCCATTTTCCACTCGCGCAGAGAATAACTTTCCATCAACTTTTTTTCCATCCTTCATGTGGAGGAAATTAAAATTAGTTGACAAGACATATTTATGAGATACAAATAGGTAATTATAATACAAGTACCTGTATGATTACCTACTTGCTTTATTGCCTTACTCAGAGTTTCAACACACTTTTTCCTTATCAGTTCTAATGAAACATTTCACAGAACAGACATGGTGGCGCCTCTTCTTATCTGTTGACTGGGAAATTTGTTGTCGAATCTCCAAAGCTTACGATGGAAATGATATTGAGATCAAAAAGTACGTTTTTTGAGTTAAAATTTCTAAAAGGTAAAAAAAAAGCTTTGTACAGTTTTAGTGTTTTTTTTTGCTTTTAAAGCTTTTAAATTCTTTTAAGTATCACTTTAAGAACATGGACTTTGTTTTATTTTAATTATTTCATGTAAAAAAAAATTGTACATTTTTTAGTATTATTTCACCTGCCGTGCTAGTGATGTCCCTGTTTTATGGCAGGTGAAGTTTACTTTGATTGGAAATATACATAATACGCTTGAGAATAATAGTAATTAGATTTTACAATTCAAATAAAGTTATGAATAAAATAAAGAACACCAGATATTTTATATGGGTGACTTGTTCCAAATTTGGACAAGTACAGGAAGAACCAGGTCTTGAAGAAAAATTTATTATTATTTTTTGAATAGCTGGTTCCCGGCATGCGTCGAATGCCATATTCAAAGAAATAAATTGTCTCTCCCTGCATGTCCTTTCCTGTGCGTCCCCGTTCCCCTCCCGCGTCCCCTTCTACCTTCCCCGCCTTCCCTCTCCCCTCTCCCGCCTCTCCGTCTCGCCAACCCCTCTCCCGCATTCTATATATTCAGCCCCAGTACATTCAGTTTTCAAACAACTTGCCACCTAATAATAAAAAAATATTCAAATTTACATTTTTCATATACTAAAAATGTTTTATTTTTGTATATTATAAGAACAATCAAATATTATAAAAACAATCAAATTTTGGTAACTTTAGTAGGTACCTATTTAAAACATCTATAATTCTTGATTCAATTCAAATTATTATGTAATTACTTCCATTTTACTCAATAATTTAAAGAGTTTTGAAAATAGAATTTTGATTTAAAAATCATTGTTTTGCGAAAAGTGATTCTCAAATGTTTGACAGTTTGGCAAGAATTTTTGTGATGATTAAAAACCTTTTAAGATGTAAAAACTTTTCTGGATTATTACAACCACATTGTCATGTGGTTGTAATCATTCAGAAACCTTCACGGGGGTTTAAAGAAGGTATTTTTAAAGTTTCAAACATTTCCTATGCTTAATATAGCAATACATAGACATCAATCTCACTAATCCCCAAACAAGTTTTGATTTTTATATATATTTAGATTGTTAGTAAGTTGAGTTACTGCAGACAGACTGAAGGTAAAGAATTTAGTTTTTCCAGTACTGAGTTTACGGAGCTTATCGTCTAACCATTTTTTTTACAATTTCTATGTCATCATTTTAATTATACTGTACTACAATGGTAGGTCGGTAAAATCTACATCTCATGAATAGCTCACCGTTCGGGAGTTTTGTTGCTTCAAACAAACAATCCCTTCAATGGAAGAAATCTTCCCAACATGCCTTCCATTGATATGCTTGGTGAACTCTACCAGCTCAGTGACCAGCTCAGGCACGGAGGCTCCATCGAAGCCAGGGTCAAGTTGGCCTCTCAGAAGCCCGCAGATGTACATAATTGGTGACCCTGTACAAATGGCAAGTGAAACCCATTGTTGAATTTTGCAGCCACCTCTGGTCTGAGCCCCAAAATACGAGGAAAACAGAAACGGACAGTCCGTTTGATAGATTCCCCTATCTCAAAAAGCGGATTACAATCTTTAGAGTACAGGTAGGTAGGCTGCCTTTGTTCTACCGGTAATACAATGGAAGATGCTCCAAGGAAGAAGTTATATTGATCCCTAAGATCCCTTAGAGCACCGGTGCATAGTCAAGAACACGCCAAACTCGCGCCCAACGATTGACGGTTGACGGTACACGGTTGACGTCCGTCACATGAGGACGGATCACTTCCACGACTCGTTCTTGAGTTTTTTTTTTACAAGAGCTCCACACAGGAGGCCCTGAGGAAAACTAATTTCCCTCAGGGCCTATATCATTTGGGGATACTGTATGAATGTTTTTTTAAGGAAAGGAAGAAGAGTTATAGGAACGAAAGGGGTTTAAGGGGTGGGTAGGAATCTGGGGTTCAGTGTGTCCTGGTCATCCGTCTCCAAGACCTAGACCTAGACAAAACTCACCCCTTGAACCCGGGCACCCCTGCTAAATCACCAAACGTAGCGAACCACTTGGGGTGACCTATGGCAGAGGTGTTGGTTATCCAATAAAGGTTCCCGGGGTGGCGGTACCCATTCCCGCCTACAAAATTAACAGCTCGGCTGCGGAATGATTTGCCGGCCTTTGTGTTTCCACCCTCCCACAACACGAGTCTCTTCAAGACCCGTGTTCTTTCCTTCCTCTCCTCAAAAAGACCCTCCACACAGCATCTGACGTAGCCCTGAGAGAAATTATTCTCCTCGGGACCTCCAGTACGGTTAATTTAAATGAAAAAAATTTCGCACATTATTTTGTGAAAATAATATATTTCTACATGTATGCAGTGTAAGCTCGTGTATAGAAGATGTTAAACGTAATATTACATTACCAAAAAAATACCCTCTTAAAAGATGCTAATGCAATGTAGTAAGACATAATAACAAAAGCGTAATAAAGGAGTACTCTACCAATATTTCGCAGATATGACTCAGCAAAATAAATCATTGCTTACGAACGAGTATTTTAAAATCAATCACGCGTAGGCCTTAATGTTAACGGGACCCAAATATTGATACTTTGTAATTCTCTTATACGCAAGGTGACTTGCAAAATTTAAAAAAAATCACCATTCAATTAAAAGGTATCATTAAAAATTATAATTTTGTGCACCTCCCAGGTGGCAATCTAATGTAATATTCCATTTTAGAAAGTTAGGGTTTTTTTTTATTGAGATTCATAAAAAAAGATTTAATTTAGTAAATATGACAGATGTTCATCCAATATGTGAGGTGAGGAGTTTTTAAAATATCAAAATAGATGTAAAGGCGTCGTCTTATTTTCTAATAATAATAATAACGAAATATTTGTATAACGTTGTATTATTTCATTTCAAGTGCGCTTAGAGGAACGTATGCGCGGCCCATTTCGGCCAGTTTCATACAAGACTTAGATTTGGATTTGAGAACAAAATACCCAACCAAACTGAAAAATTATTTTTGTGATCAAAAGATATATTAAATATCTAGTACGGATGTGAGCTAATTTATTTATTTTTTCCTTTAAATTATAAGATATAGGCCATTAAAGATTTCAGTGTATCATGATTTTAGAGACTCCCTCCCCCCCATACACACGAGCCCTGCTTATTTATGGGGGTACATCAAATATATATATTATGTAACTAATTATTGTATAGAATCAATTTAAAATACATGTATCTATTTATGATTCATAATAAAAAAAAAATTAAAAAAACTTGGGCAATTATTTGTGAGTAAATGAAAAACATTAAAAAAATAATTTTACTATGTTTATTTTACAAATGCAATGAAAAATAAAACAAAGAATAAAACATCTTTAAGAATGCATTTTTTGGGTAGTAATTTTAATGCATAAACGAAAATCTTTGTTTCGCCGTAAATAGGTAATTTGTATTTTAAATTTACACCTATAAAATGTTTTTTTTTCTTAATTTTTTGTTTTATATTTCATTATATTTCTATGATAATTTTAAGAAACTTATTTTTTTATTGTTTTTCATTTACTCACAAATAATTGCCCAATTTGCCTCTAAAATCATGAAACACTAAAATCTTTAATGGCCCATATCTTATAATTTAAAGCAAAAATAAATAAATAAGCTCACATCCGTACTAGATATTTAATATACCTTTTGATTACAAAAATAATTTTTCAGTTTGGTTGGATATTTTGATCTCAAATCCAAATCTCAGATTTGTATGAAACTGGCCGAAACGGGCCGCGCATAAGTTCCTCTTAACTATAATAAAGTTTAAAGTAATCCTTTAGTGTTCCTTACGAGTCCTTAAAAATATTGATCAGATAATATGAAACGAAGAATATACAAAGCATTGCCAAGAGAACAAAATTAACAATAACAGTGCTGTTATTGTTTATTTTTAATAAAAAATAATATCAGAAAAAACGCAAAGCCATATATTAATTAAGGTTTAAAGCTATTATGTACGTGTACATTGGTCCATAGTGTTTTTAAAGGGTTGTCATTTATTGTTAACAATCATTATTAACACAGTAAAAAGATGGTGACCGGACAACTCAGTTTGAAACCAACTCAGAACTTCTTCAGAAAGGTGATGATGAATAAATATAAAAATTGGTTAAATAGGTTAGGGTAGGGTTAAGGGCTATGTTTTTCGTAGCTTTTAATGACTTTTTAAAGAGGTGTTGAGTTTACTTGATTCTGAGTTGGCATGGAACCAAAAAAATACGTTGTATCGGCCTGATGTCTATTACTTGGATAATATTATATTTTTTATTATTTACCAATTCGTTGACAAACTCTCTTAACCATGCATACAAAGCTTATATTACAAAAAATGCAGTAGCCAATATTTTTAATAACTCTGAAAGAACTTTCAAAAAAAGAATTTCACATATTTTTTTAAAACAGTTATTATTTTGTTGTGTATGTTTTTAGGTTTTCACGGCCAAAAAGTATTTTTGTTATTGTTTTTGGGGTGTTATGCCGTGTTTCGCTACCTCCTTCTTTAGCCAACGTTTCGGACAGCGTTACAGTGTCCATCATCAGGGCAGATGAGTAAATGATATTGGTGAGAGTGTTTACTTATGTGTGTCGAATCGATACCGTGCTGCCAGCTCCACTTTTCTACGAGCTGGTGTTAGAAAACATTCAGTATGTTTTTTTTTTTTTTTTTGCGTTTAGCTTTGGTGTAGCCGTCAATTACTGGATACCAAGAACTATTGAGCTTAGCTCCGTCAATTACAGAGACGTCATTAACAGAGACGACGGAGCTAAGCTCAATAGTTCTTGGTATCCAGTAATTGACGGCTACACCAAAGCTAAACGCAAAAAAAAAAAAAAAAACATGCTGAATGTTTTCTAACACCAGCTCGTAGAAAAGTGGAGCTGGCAGCACGGTATCGATTCGACACACATAAGTAAACACTCTCACCAATATCATTTACTCATCTGCCCTGATGATGGACACTGTAACGCTGTCCGAAACGTTGGCTAAAGAAGGAGGTAGCGAAACACGGCATAACACCCCAAAAACAATAACAAAAAAACAGTTATTATTTTAAATTTTATTTCCTATGGCCTGACTGTAAATTAGTTAATTTAAATCATATCAGTATGTTTACACTGTATGATTGTTTTGTAATCTTTTTTTCAAAAACGTTTTATTCTGTGAAATTTTTATTCTAAGATATTGCATAATGAAGAATATTTATATTATACTGTAGTAACTCAAGTTTAATATGATGCGCTTTTTACGTAATCTGCGCTAGCCTAGAGTTCATTGTTATTTTATTAAAAATGATGTTTTAAGAACTGTACTTAATGGCCAAATGGACCTCGTTATACTAAACTAAATACAAGTAATTATGCATATTGCCTCCATTGTTTTAAAATAAGACAATTAAATTATTTTAATCTCAGGTGATTAAGTTGAACAAACCGCCTCGTTAAATGCATTTCTTCAATTAATGCTAAATAAGTCAATAAAGGTGTATTCAATAGAATCAATAGGCGAGTGGGTGGTTATTAATGGGTTTATGCAGTATTAGTTGGGCTGCGAATTTGGATATGTACTGCGATACTTGTGTATATTTAGTAATTTATACCTTAATCAAATGTAATGGGAGTGTACTCGAATATGATGTAACAATTATTCAACGACAGCATTTTTGCTACACAGCCAAAATAAATAATCTTTTTTCCGATTCATAGCCGAATCAGCTTTGAAATAATATGAGAATTAAGCTACTTGGAAGTCCATTTTGACGAAAATTTCTTTATTTTTATTCCAATATTCTCATCTCTCCGTAGGCTAAGTTTACGCAGGGGTTACCGGTTCGATGTCTACCGCCTACTGTATACCAAAAATATACATTGTTGATTTTGCATTTTTTAACATTATCTCCACACAATAAACCATGAGGAAAACAATTTTTTCTGAGGGCCCGTGTCATCTTAGGAGATGCTGTGTGGTGGGTTTTTTAAGGAAAGGAAGAAGAGGAAGTTCTGAGAATCAAATAAGTATGAGAGGTGGGTAGGAATCTGGGGATCAGTGTGTTCAGGAGTGACGGACGTATAAATCCATCTTTTCAACTGCGATGCAGGGCGATGGGTCGAGGGATTCTGGCTTGAGAGGTCAAAAGATCTCAGTCTTTCTTGATCCGGCCCGCCACGCAGAAGGTCGGTAGACAAATCGGTCGCCCAGACCTTGACAAACCTCCCCCTATGAACCCTGGCATGTAATTTGTTGTTGATTGCTAATTTTGATTGAAACACCTTGCTATTTAAATTACTTTGGTAAAATGTATAATTATACATTTTACGTAGGTCAGTTATTGATCAATGTAATCAGTAAAGTTCACGTGACGAAACCGGCATTATTACGTATTATAGATAGGCAGCATTGAGCCTAGCTATTAAGCATCTTGAGACAATGCACGCTTTCGCAACCATCCCACTTGCCTTGACTGAATTTTCGCAGGGCGTCTGGAAAATTATGGAAAATGTATTAATAATAAGTCGTTAATTGATTCAGATTGTGGCAACAACACGCCTTGAGAACGCGATCCCCCTACACAGTATATCTTCTTGCGTTACATCAATTCTCATTATAGAAATTATTCATTTTATTTTCTATAATCTCGTTAATTACGCCCGCAGCTTATGTCTCTATTACAATTAGAATTCCACCTCCTATCCAGTGGTACCTACCTCTTTGCATCTATCTCTCGTATATCTAGGCTGGCAGGGCCCACTCCAACGACAATTAAAAGTGACGTAAATTAATCGCAGCAAAGTCGTACAGCATTGTTCGTACTTTGAATGCAGACTGTACCTGTTCGATTGCCCGTTTGTCGTGCGGTTTATCATCTTGTATTGCAATTAATTTTATTATATAGCATATTAAAAAACAATCATTGATTACTTTAGACATATTTTTTATTTCACATATTTTTTTAATCGATGTTGTTTTAATCTCTCACACAGACTTTCCAGCGTGAATGTTTACTGTTAAAAATATTAGAAGCTTCTCGTTATTCTGAGGGTGGTAATGATTTTCTATGTACACATATTTTACTAATATTTTCTCATATAATACAGATTGTCAGAAACCTTTAAAACATATTACCCATTTAGATGAAGGTAGATGTACTGCACTTGGTTTTCTGCCGATTTCGCCAGATATTTCAACACTTTTTTTCACTGAAGAATAATGAATGTTTTAAAACAGTTTTGTTTTGATTTTTTTAACAGTTAAATTAACATTTCAAAGCTACATAGCTGACGGTGGAAATAAATGTTGCGAACTGAAATTGGTTGAAAATGGAATTTCAGAAATAAATCGCGGTCAGAATTTCGGGACACCAGACCTCTTATTATTTGACTGTTTTAGCTTCTTCGAAAGAACAAACGAATTTCCAATTTAAAGAAGGTATTTTAAATCATGATCATTTAAATGCACAATCAGATTTAACCCGAAAATTTCCAGTCAATAACGAACCAATTTTTTCAACAATATATAACATTATCTTTAGAAAGCAGCATTACCAGTAACTAACCTATTAGTTCAATTTTAATCGAATTGACTACTTCAACTGGCTTGGTAGGTAGGTACTTATCATGATATATGATATAGGTGTAGCGAAAAAAATCATGGAAACTGGACTATTGCCTGCGGAACCAATACCCGTTTGGAGCTGCATATTCGCACGGAGCCGATAGTATATGTATAGGTACATCCGAGTGTACAAACTTTCATTATTAATATATCACTAACTATATTATTAGATCTAAGCGACCACCCAAATAATTGAGTTGTAATTATTTAAACTGGTACAGCTTGACATGGATAACATTGCATTCGTTAGCGCCGCATCGTCGCCGTAGATGTTCAGAATACCAGTGTAATATAAAATCCCTATAGATAAGCTTTATTTGCAACCAATAATAATTAATTTTTTTACAAAACCAACTCTCTTTTTATAACTTTTGAAGTTTATTCCCATCAATTTAATATAGATATTATTAAAGAAGTAGATAACACTACTAATCTAAACGAAAACATGAAAGAGAACAAGAAACAGAAAAATAGAAAAAGATAATGGTCGCAACTGGGACCCGAACCCAGAACCTCTCATCTATCCGGGACGGGCGCTTTTAACGATTCAATAATTGACACCTTCCATCAAACCTTCATAATTGTCAATCCCATAATTTAAAATTTTAGAATTAACAATATTATCTTCTACTAATTTTTCCATATCCTAGGCTAGACGGGAGGTTCTGTGTTCGAGTCCCAGTTTTTTTTTTTTTTTTACATGAACTCCACACAGGAGGCCCTGAAGAAAATAATTTCTCTCAGGGCCTATGTCATCTTTGGGGTTGCTGTGGAGGGTTTTTTTAAGGAAAGGAAGGAGAAGAGAGTTCTGGGCAGGAAAAGGGTTTAAGGGGTGGGTAGGAATCTGGGGTTCAGTGTGTTCTGGTCATCCGCCTCCAAGACCGAGACAAATCTCACCCCATTAACCCGGGCACCCCTGCTAAATCACCAAACGTAGCGAACCACTTGGGGCGACCTATGGCAGAGGTGTTGGTTATCCAATAAAGGTTCCCGGGGCGGCGGTACCCATTCCCGCCTCCCAAATTGGTCCCGCCTCAAAAAGTTGCGACCATTGTCTTTTTCTATTTTTCTGTGTCTTGTTCTCTTTCATATTTTCGTTTAGATTGTTAGTATTTCTTCTTCTTCAATAAAATAATTTTACTTTAATATTGTAATGTGATTTAAATTTTTAAAATAAAGAACATGAATATTTCTTTTTTAATGAATTAAAACACAGAAAACAATTAAAAAAATAAAGCTCTTTTGACGGGTATCATTTGGCAAAAAGGAAGACAAGCGAACTTATTTTTGTAGCAAACTAATGTTGAAAAATAAAAATCACCTCTATCTAGCCTCAAGAGACCGCCTTAAAAAATAGATTTACAGCTAGATATGGCAAGTGAGATGAGATAACGATCGTTACAAGCATTCACACGTATTACCTGTTAAGTACAAACAGCTTTTATATATGTCTAAGGTATGCACATAATCAAATGGTACTAAACACCTCCAAATGAAAACCGTAATGAAATTCACTTTAACAGATGTAAATATCAATATGATTAGAGTTCGTGTTATTACTAAGGTAGGTTTGTTTTGTTTATTACATACCAAGTGTTTTATTTAACACCTTCTGTGCAATTATGTCATTATAATTAAATGATTTTCTGCTAGAACTCTTAATTACACATCAAATGCTTCATTAAATACATAATAGATAATTAAATTACAAGCGTGTGATGAGTAGAGCTTGACAGCTCTGTGGGAAGAACGCGCGCCTACCACCTCCACCTCAACATCGCCGTGTCAAGAATTAACCTTTTCAACAGAATTCTTTAAGCCGGATTTAGATTCGGATAAAAATTCGTTAAAAACTTTAGAGTTAAAACTAACAAGAAAACCTTCGCCGTTGACGAAAGGAATGTCGAAAGCTAAATAAAGATGACCTCCGGAGCAGAACGGTAAACTCGTCGGCTCCGAACCCAGAGGTCACCGGTTTAAAGGGTTCAAATGGTTGAAAGGGTCGATAGGGGAATGTTGGGAAGTATCTGTAAACTGATCCCTAAATTACTTTTCGAAATCGTAAGCGTATTTTTTCGTTCTGGAAACAAATTTATATGTGCTTTTTTTAATTTGTTCTCCTTTACACTTCGGGTGTTGAAAACCAGACATCACAAGACAATTTACTGCTCTGTAATGAAGGAAATAAGAACTAAAGGGTATATTATGAGAATTATGCTACTTGATGATCCATTTCAACTGAACATTTCTTTCTTATTATTCCAATATTATCTCCTGGGTGGTTTCCACAGGCTTAGTTTACACGGGTTACAGGTTCGGTGCCTGCTATCTAACGTAGTAAAAAATACAATTTTTGATTATTCATGTTGTTGTTGTTGATTGCCAATTTTGATTGAAATACCTTGCTACTTATGATTGCATGATTCGTGATCCTTGATAGTTGCATGATTCATGATCCTTGATAGTTGCATGATTAATGATCCTTGATAGTTGCATGATTCGTGATCCTTATTAGTTAAAAGATTCATGATCCTTGACAGTTGCGTGATTCATGACATGACCCCTAAAAACGAAATGCTTGCTTTTACGACATAAGTGCACTGAAATATTATTTTTCATTTTTCCTAATGAAAACTAACTCAATGCAGCATACAACGTTTCAATTTCAAGCTATGGGTGATGTTCGACCACTATGAATAGCTTGGTTCGACTGTAAACGTGATTTAGAGTAATTTCAATGATCCAATCTTTCGTACTAATACAATTCAAACCAAACCAACAACATGATGCATTTTTAGGTGGATGAACTTGCACATTGTGTTTATATTTAGTGATTCCACGCCAACTGAGAATAAAGTCAACTCAACACTTCTTTGAAAAGTCATTAAAGCCTATGAAAAAAATAATTTTAAAATGGCCCATAACCCTAACCTAACGTAACCTATTTGACCAATTTTTTTTTATATATTTTTTTCATCACTTTTAATGACTTTTCTGAGGTGGTTCTTAGTTGTCCGGTCACCATATTTAGTACGCTAATCATTACTTGGCACATGGCACGCACATTAGCCATAAAAGTGCAAATATCGTTATTAAGTACAGTTCTTGATAATTCAATTCAATAATTAAAAACAACCTGCAACTGAAAAATGGCGTGAAACATAATATGCTCAAAGATTCCATGAATTGAATTTTTGTAAACGAACATCTACGTTTCGTAAACTAAGAGAGGGAATTATTAAAGATTAGCAAATGAACATTTACTTGTTTTTCGCAGAAATTAAAACAGTATATCTAACTTCATGATTTAACGAATCTAATTTTCGTAATGCGCACCAAGGTCCTAATTATCAAATCGCTAAATAATAATGTTTTAAATCGCTGAAAATACTATTCCGAAAAAGGTTAAGAAAACTACGAGCTTAAAACGCCTTATTTTAGGCAAAAAAAAATGTTTTAACTAAGGACGGGTTGTTTCACAGACTTTAAGCAATTGATCAAATTTCAAAGTTAATATTCAAGTTCTATCTATTTAAATTCTGTTATTGTCGAAGTGCTGTGAAAAAACGGCCCGTGATGAAATATTAATAGAACTTTAAACCATGAATTTTAACTTAAAAATTTGAAGAATGGTTAAAATTCTATGAAATAACCCATCCTAAGGATTTAAAATAAAATCCGCTAACTCATAAGATTTTTGTTAATATTTGTTTGCTAAATAGTCCAAGTAGACAAAGCAACGAGAAATTCGCGAGAAATAAAACTTATTCAGGAATAATTTTCTGCAACAATTTACCTCATCACGACAGATAGGTACTTTCATTTACGAACACTCTCCACGCAAAACTAATTGTCATTATTTTTCATTTCAGCGTTAAGTGTGCACGGGCCCGAATTAATTTCCTCAAATTAAAACTGAAAAGAAATTCTTGGTTAAGTTTTCATTCGTATTCTCACCAACAAAGATACAAAAGAACGCATCGTGAGGCAATTTAACGACTGGAAAAAACAACATTATAAATATTTCGACGAGCCGATTTAGTCGTCAATTAGATAAAGGCAGATAGAAAGGTAGGGGGTTTGTGCTAAGCGGTTAGTTTTTTTTACCTTTAACTTTTTTTTTGATATCTCAGCGGCATAGTTAGGACCTTAATGTCAGATTGATGGCAACACGAAACACAAATCTAAGAGCGTAGACATGAAATATGTAGTGAGGTAGTTTCTGGGCACATCTTATGTCCCCGTTAATGTGTGCAATTTTTTTTTGCAATTATAACATCGTATCTATTATGAAGAATATATTTTTAAATTTTTTCATAAATTATTGTTCTCTAAATATCGTTTATTTTTGGTCTCAATTTAGTTCTAATTATGCATAAGTTAAAAATGGCGTTTAATTATAGTCTAAGAGCTTGTAATCATTTTTATTTTTTTAAGAAAGTCAAACATTCCCAAGTTACGAATAAGCTGACAGTATTTGAAAATCTCCTACTACTACCACAGTAAGCGGAAAATGTTGCTTGTATCATGGTGGAGGACTTAGGTAGCCGAGGAATCGAACAGCGACGCCTGGGTGGGACCCGAACGCGATGCCAACTCAGCCACTGACTGGTCAAATATTATCATTTTTGATTATTATTATTAATCATAAGTAGGCGGCTGCCGGAGGCAAATATATTGGGAATGTATGGCGAGCGATGTGCTGAAATAGGCCAAAACCAAATGATCTTTTATCTTTTATAGCTAAGTCTGTTGGCCCCGTAAAACAAATTAGACCGGTCAAATAACAATAGTTTAATTGTGTTGTCTTTAATAATTAGCGGCTCTGGAGTTTTCGTTTTGCCTCCGCATTCCGCCTCCTAATTAATCATTATCATATAAATTTTTTTTAATTGAAATTTTTTGATGCAATACATATAATAGATACAAAAAAAATGAAAAGCAAATAAAAAAGCTTAATACAATAAATGTATGAACAAAAAAATCCCACAATTATATAATATTATCAATTTATATCTAAATAATCGCAAATAAATGCCTTTTTTATATTTTATTTGAGGTCTTTATGTTTATGGCCTAATTTGGTGATCAAGTTAATCCAAAAGAAATAAATCTGATTAAGTTATAAAAGCTCACTTAATATTTTTTTTGCTAGTTCGTCCCACATAAATCAAGTTTTACTGCTAATATTAAATTTGAATATCAATTTTTTCACTGAAAATAAAACTCGTTAGGTTAGGTTAGGTCACGCTTATCAAAGCATTCGTTATAAACCAATAACAATTTATTTTGCACGGAAGATCATTTTTACGCGAATCGCTCGAAGGCAATCAGTTTGACAGGCGTATAAAATAAATTGATTGAACTACTTTTGAAATAATTGTATCTAATAAAGGGGGTTCAATCATTTTGTTGTGTGAAAGGCAAAAGGAAATGTGTTAAGTGGTGTGTTTTGAATTAAATACTTAAAGTCGTCCATTTAACATTTCTAGCAAGGAAAAAAATAATACAAATGTAATGTATGTATATTAACGAATGTATTAAGACAAATAAAATGGCATACTTATATCTGAGATTAAATTTCTCTGTACATATCATAGAAGCTAGAAATTTGCTTTCTCAGCTCCAAAATAATAAGTGTCCATTTGATAGTTTCCTAAAATCGTTCTTAAAACTATTACATCCCAATTTATCTACCTGGCAATAAAAAAAATCTAAACGCAAAATTCTATGACAAAAATGGCTTGCTGCAAATTCCCGATGAAGTGTAGTTCCCGAATATAGATGAAACTTGCCAGAAACCGATAACAGAACAATATTGGCACTTTTCAATAGTGATGTTCTATAGATCAAAAGTTTGCCGCATCGAAGTATTTAGGACCATTGTACTTGAGAATTACAGGTCAATTTTTTTTCTCTTGGTTCGTTATCATTTGTACTGGGTAGGTGCACTACTTATACAGTCCATTATGTGCGTGAGATTTCCCTTTACGATATCTACGGAAACAACGGTCGCTAACAATCCTTGGAAAGTACCTACACCTAGAGCAGTTGTTTTCTGTCAATGTTAAGGAATACGAAATTTGTTTTTTTTTTAAATTTTATTGTTTTATTTTTTATGGCAAGCCACAATTATAGCCTTTCAGGAATCTTCCCTTAAACTTCGTTTATTTGGGACAGCCGCTTATTTGAAAAATGATATGGTCATATATAGAAATTCGTAAATAAAATATAAAATATATTTGAATTACTTACAATCAAATTGAATATTATTCGATATTACTACGTAAAACAGAATTGTAAAAAAAAAACACTGAACATAAATACTATAAAAACTTTCCTACCGAAATACATATATATTTTTAAATCGTGTTATCTACCAAAATTATCGCCTGCAACTGGACCCACTAAGTGCCATGACTAAATATATGACTTGTAGCTGTAGTAATTAAATTAGATAAATTAAATTAAATATTAAATACCTCGATTATTGTCTAATAATAATAATGTTTTATAATAATAATAATAATAATAATAATAATAATAATAATAGTGTTTATTTCAGCCGAACAGAGCGGTGAGTGCAATACTCTGTCAGCCATATAGAAGCATACATTTATAAAATTCCATTAAATAATTACATTAAATGGGATATGCAAGATAGGATAAAAAAAAAAAAAAACATAATAAGATGTAATAACATAATAAAATAAAATCTAAAATAAAACATAATGGTAAACATATTTAGTATTTGTATACTACAGAGGCTTTAAGTAATTTGTTCATGTTTGATGTAAGGGCGCGCTATGCCACTGTGCCACGGCCTGGATGAGAGTGTTTTGCGATCTTATACTTGATACTTTTTATACAAATTGGTATTTTTAAATAGTTCCAATCTTAATTATTTATTTATTATGTACTAGCTTTTCCCCGCGGCTTCGCTCGCATGGTATTAAGCGAAATTACTGTAGCGGTTGAACTTATCAATTATCCCCCCTCCTCCCCACCTCCTCCTTTGTTATTTTTTTATACTTGATACTTTTCGAATATTTTGTTCTTTCTATACTTCAGAGAGTTTTGTGCTTCGATTTAAAATGTAGGTATATAAAATAATGTATTCGATCTGATATTGCTTTTGGAGGAACTTCCTGTTAGGGCCGATGAGTCAATAAAGCAGTTCACGAGCTTGTGCAGAAACAGTAAGTCAAAAATTGGACTCCGTTTGTAAAGGGCAATAGTATTATGACTGATGATTTTCAAAACGATTTGACACATGGTGTCTCAAAAAAATTGTTTGAATATTTTCAATTCGATTAATATAAGTTTGACAGTAATTCAATTGTTAAAAATAGATTGGGTTTTTGATGCGTGGAATGAAGTCTGTGTTATTTAGTAAAAGTTATTTTTTTGTAAAAGCACATAACCTTCTATCTTTTATCTAATAAATAATATTGTTAAACATTCACAGCGCCCTTGAGGTGATTTTTCACAAAAACGGCGCTCTACATGTCATCCAAATATTATTATTATTATTATTCACTCTTCACACCGAATGATAGTTGATGTCGTGCAGTGAATCCATACTAATATTATAAATGCAAAACTGCTCGAGTTTGTTGATGACACTTTCACGCATTAACCAATAAAAAGACTTTAAAAATTCATTCACCAATAGAAAGCTAAATTATATGCGAAGACAGAAGACAGTCTGTATATGATGGCAAGCTCTGGCGTTATGAAATTATAAATATTAATATATTATATTTAAACGTTTTCTGTCGCTAACAAAGGCGAGTTTTTGCTAACGTCAGAAAAAAATCGTTTCCATGAAAATGATGTTGATATGTTTGTGGGCTCTAAGCTGGTAGGTACTCAGCCCCCTGGTCAGCTACTGCTCCAGGAAATTCAAATATTAGAATATGTTTTGTTTTTTTTGGACAAGCTTCTGTTTTGGAATAAATGTCAGATAAGAGTTCCTACATTAAAAATATAATTCGTAACGATTAAAAAGACTGAATAATAAATAGTGTAATTTTTTTATTATTTTAACAAACTTCCAAATATTTAATTAAAAATAAACATCCGAAATGTTTGTAAGCGCTTAAATTCCGAACGAATGAACAAAATTGGATAATTATTTTTTTCTTTGAGCTATATATAGTATTATGAAAATTAGGTGGCAGGCGAGATGTTTGAAAACTGAATGTAAGGGAAAGAATGTATGGAATGCGGGAGAGGGTGGGGGTGGGGAGGAGGGGGGATAATTGATAAGTTCAACCGCTACAGTAATTTCGCTTAATACCACGCGAGCGAAGCCGCGGGGAAAAGCTAGTACATAATAAATAAATAATTAAGATTGGAACTATTTAAAAATACCAATTTGTAACTTTGCTAATAAGTGAGAATCTTTTTTAACACCGAACCATTCTTCGGAGAAGAGTTATGTGATTTCATTTTATACATATAAAAATAGGCATTCAATGAATAAATCGACTCGCTTTTGTTTTTTTTCCAGACGATGTAGAATTTGTAATCATATTTCAAATAATGTTAATTTAATTTATGCATCAGAATAAAATGTAAAATCACGTTTTGTTCAGATATCAAATCCAACAGTCTCTAATTAATCTTCAAGATAAATCTGTTTGCATTTATTAATCGCATTATGCTCTTTCTTGTATAATGAAAATAGACACTTGTTACTGCCTTACGGGTGAAATTTATAGCTATGAACTGATTGATTAACATGTTAAATATTTATTAAATATCATAAAACACATTAAGAGTTCCGGTGTGGGAGAGGAAAACATTATGTTTGTATTGCATCAATCCACGGTCCAGGTAATAAATTGTGACATTCTGTTTTACGAGCTCGACGGATTCACATGGTCTAGTTTTACGAACTGATTCAAATGAAGGAAAAAATATTACGTAATGTAATTCATGCAGGATTTTTTGCATTTACGATTTTTAAATAAATAAAAACAATAAAAAACCTTGAGAGTTTTTAATAAGCTAAAACTTCTAAATTCACTCTAAAATGCTAAAATTTCATTAATAAATCTATGATTCATTACACGAACACAAAAACTTGGGATATATTTAGGGGCCATCCATAAATTACGTCACACCTTAAGGGGGGGGGAGTAGAGAAGTGTCACATTGTGTGACAAGAGGTATGGGGGGGTCATCAGCTCTGTGACGTCACATGAAAAATCTAAATGATTAAAACGCAAAAAATTTTTTAGATGTAAAATTACAAAATATGTGATGTCACACTAGGAGGGAGGGGGTCTCACAAATGTGACGATGTGTGACAGGAACACGGGGGGGGGTAAAAAAATCATGAAATTCGTGTGACGTAATTTATGGATGGCCCCTTATATAAAATATAATGAACGTGAATCTAGACCCTGTTGACTTCCATAGCATTTTTTTTTAAATCGGCTACTGCATTAATTAATACTATGTACATCAAATTCATATTCGATCCATCACTGCAAATATCAATGTGTTAGATGTGTGAGACGTTGTTATTGAAAAAACACAAATGAAAAGAAAAAACTTCCAATGTCACTAGCAAGTTGGATTGAAAGAGTTGTATGTCAGATTCTCTTAAGTTTTATTGTGAATAAAAAAAACTGTATTGCCCATTGAAAATAAAATAAAATAAACAATTAATTTAACTGTGTGTAAAAATAGAACTACAACACTAAAACCAACAGAAAACAAGTTGACACTTCCATGGCCGACAAGTGAACTTAAACCAGAGCACGCAAACACAATGGTTGTTTCGGAAACCTCTTATAATTATACGAGATCTCGATCATCGTCTCGTCCGCTGTGAAGGTCGTAAGGCTTTATTTCGACTAAACTAGATCTATCAATTTATTCCCACTGACGATAAATCACTTTGGCTGATTGAAAAATAACCACTTTTGCTTTCAAATGGAGAACCTATCTTGGCACTTGTAGGACGAGTTTTTTTATTGAAAAAAAATGGTTACAAAAATCACATAAAATTTATGATAACATTAAATTTGTGTTGAGTAATTTTGTGATACTTCTTGTCGATTTCGCGAACTACGGCAGGTAGTTTTAAACGAAATTTAGGTTAGATGTATTAATTATAATATGTTTTCCTCTTACACCTGAGTTTAAACTGAAACAGCTTGTTCAACTCTGTAGTCTACTATGACGTCTATTATGGGCTTAACAAATGAGGCGGTCATCTCATTTCTCCGTCTTGCACTTCCTGCAAACTTGATTTCTAAATTTGATCATTCCCAACAATGCAATGATAAACTGCATCGTGTTCTTGACACCTGGCAGCATTTATTAATGCTAAAACCTAATCACTAATGCACCACTTTGATATTTCCAAACAATGCACAAGCGACTGACAAATGAAAGCAGGTTATATGCCGGCCAGCTGCGGGCGTCCAGTAGAAGCTAAGTGCTTTATAGTTTCCATCAGATTGATTGGAATGTCCCAGTGATTAACCAGTCCAAGTAATTAATAACCCCGGAACGGTATTGTTGATCCATATGAATTATGGTGATGCGCAGAGAGATTCACGATTATTAATGGTGAAATCTTGTAATGAACAACATAAATATTTTAATTAGTGCAATAATAGTCGGATATTCAGAACCAAAAAGATCTAAGATGCACCAAAATCAACGAATTAAAATAGTATACAATATCGTCGCCACGACCGTAAAACCAAAACTGAATATGTAATTGCAAAAAAAAGAGTTAGTGTGTTTTTTGTATTCCAATTGACCTTAACGCGTGACCGCTAAAAGGCATTTAACGGTATCGTTGACTAATGTTAGGAATTTCACAAACTAATAAATAGGTAAGTACATATGTACCCATATTAATTTGCTTATTTAAAACCGTAAATAGTTAATGCATGAACGGAAAACTTTATTATTAAAACTTTATTACTAGAAGTATGAACGGAAATCTTTATTACTAGAAGTATGAACGGAAAACTTTTTTACTAACAGTATGAACGGAAAACTTTATTACTAATCAAACAATATTTACTTCGAGTATTAACATCAATTCCGTAGGATGAGTTTAAAGAACATGAAAGCCTTAAATATGA
Organism: Glyphotaelius pellucidus; assembly: GCA_936435175.1. Lineage (NCBI taxonomy): Eukaryota > Metazoa > Arthropoda > Insecta > Trichoptera > Limnephilidae > Glyphotaelius > Glyphotaelius pellucidus. The sequence continues at coordinate 24,995,435 of OW386537.1, forward strand.
GAAATAATAAATTGAAGATAATATTAGTAATTAAAAAATCATTCATTCATATTTTCATTGAACGATGTTGATATCATCTTCTTCAAAGATTAAACACAAAAGTCTTATACTGTTCTCCTTTAAAATTATTTTAATAAAAAAAGACAAACATTCCCGGGTTGATAATAACCTAAAGTCTGAAATCACTTCTTGTCGAACAGCTTCAATACCCAGGTTCACCCTTCGTACTGTGACCTTTAACATGACATACAGGTTTAGCTCATGTTGCGAAATGAAAATTTAAATAAATCATAGCCTGCAAATAATTTTAAAGGAAATAATTTTAATGGAACATTATAAGACTTTCATGCATGAAGAAGATAATATCAACAACGTTCAATAAAAATATGAATGAATGATTTCAGAGTTCCGAGCTTTTGACAATAATTAAGATTCGTTAAAACGAGCAGATCTCTCGCTTTAACGACTCATACTTATTGTTGAACTTATTGCTCTCGATCGAAAAACGTCTAGTCATCTAGTGTAAGAACGTTTTATTTCACAAAATTTGAACAATTCATCAAATTTAAAAATTTAAATTCAAATTCTGTGAGAGTCCTACTCAAGTCCTGTGAAACAGCCAGCCCGTAATGAAATTTTAACAGAACTTCAATAGAACTTTCAGAGAACTTAAATTTCAACCTCGATATTTCGTAAATAAATCGTTCAAATTCTGTGAAATAACCAGTCTTGAGGCTTTTTTCATTAAAATAAAGTTGAAAGTCATTTCTTCCACTTTCGGCCCTAATCTAACATGATTAAAAAAAGATCTAGAAAGAGAAAGAAGCCTTCTTTCCTTTCACTCATGGGACTCCAAGCTATTTGTAATTAATTATCTGCCCTTGAGAGTCTTGTCAAAACGAGCTTGTTTTGTTATTGCATCATGTATTTTTAAATCATTATCGAATATATTTATTTGCGATCTGAAGGAGTCTTGACATTTTAAAATCGAATAACTGGTCCTTTCAAAGGTGTCATTTTGTTTACAAAATTCTCCCAGTGACACCATGCTAATTACAAGCACCTGTCTACAAGTAATCACGGAATGTATAGTTACTTTTAACAGAGCAGTTAGATTCAGTGGCGGTGGTACTTATCTCGCGATATGTGTTTGCGGTAAGGGGCCTCTTCAAGTAGGATAATTGGCAGGTCGGTACGGGGAGCTTTACACGGTATAATTAATATTCCCGTCAGAAACGGAGGCAGCATTTCTTCGGTAGCCGAAACCTACCATTTGGTAATGCAGAGTAACGAGTAACCTTTACAGGTGGTGGTTACGCATTACACAGGCAGCGCATTAAGGCCGTCGCTTAAGCGTAATATGGCAGAAACAGTAATTTTATTTTTTTTTTTAACAAATGATTAGTGAGTTTAAGATTAATAGCATTCAACAGTTTGAAATTTTCATTTGTTGGATTTCAATTTGAGTGACATATTAATTAATTATATATTTTTGTAATTCATAGTGCCAATCAAGAGGATCAATGTTCAAATTACTTCTAATACTTTTACTAAATATATTTTAATAATAATAACACGGATGTATAAAATGGTGCAATGCAGAAAAATATAAGCAGACATACGGGAGGAGATAGCGGTGCAGAAAATAGTAAAAGCCTTTTTTGTTTTAGTTTTTATTTTTTATTCTTATTTTTAATATACGTTCTTACTTGAATTCTTGAATGTATATTTGTATGGTTACCGGACAACTCAGAATGAAATCAACTCAACACCTCCTTTGAAAAGTCATTAAAAGTGATAAAAAAAATATATTTATATAAAAATATATAAGATGGGCTATTTTTCAAAAAAAAATCATAGCTTTTAATGAATTTTCAAAGAGGTTGAGTTGACTTGATTCTGAGTTAGCACGGAACCGTTTGTGGCATTGCACTAACCTCTATGGCTATGGGATGTGTGGGATTACACTGACTTCCCCACATTTCGGAATAAAGGCCATAATTATTATTATTAGCACATTTTTTTAAATTGTTGCATACATACATACTTCATTTCAAATTCAAAGACGTTAAAGGCGTCATTTGGCTCAGAGCTAGTGCTGTGTACATACAGAAGTAACTCATAGGCGATATATTCGTATTTATGTGGTTTTTTATTACATTAGCTCCACACAGGAAGCCCTGAGTAAAATAATTCCCCTTGGGGCCAATATCACCTTAGGGGACGCTGTGTGGAGGGTCATTTTAGGAAAGGAATGAGAGAAATGTCTGGGAATGAAAAGCGTATTAGGGTTGGGTAGGAATCTGGAGGTCAGTGTGTCCAGAAGTGACAAACGTATAAATACATCCCTCCCACCACGGTGCAAGGCGATGTTTCGAGAGAGTACGGCTGGAGAAGTCGGAGGGACTGCCTCAAATATTCTCTCCCGATCCGGCCAACCATGCAGCTGATGGGCTGGCGCATCCCCCGCCAAACCTCACCCCGTGAACGTACATCTCACCTCATCACGGATAAAGCTCACCCCATGAACCCGGGCACCCTGCTAAGTCACCAAAGGTAGCGAACCATTTGGGGTGACCTAAGACAGAGGTGTTGGTTATCTAATAAATGCTTCCCGGGGTGGCGGTACCCAAATTGTGCCGTGGTATACCGTTACTGAAGAATTAAAAACCAAATACCATTCTGCGGTCCCACACGCGTCGGAATTAGACGAGCTGTTTTTATTATGATTGACGGGCCTTCATGTGTAGTATACCGGCATGTGAATTTACGAATATTCGGTAGTCAGCATCCTCTCGATGATTAAAACGTCAAATGAAGGCCTGAATGATTGATTTTTAAACTCGGCACAATTTTTTTTTACAGTAATTGTCTGATATCTTCGGGGAGGATGTGGGGGAAGTCATGGTTAATACCGAACAATTTTTTTTTTACATTAGCCCCACACAGGAAGCCGTAAGGAAAATATTTCCTCTCAGAGTCGTCATCTTTGGGGATGTGGAGGGTTTTTTTAGGTACCGAATATAAGCAAATTTGGAATACACCAAGGCACCATTTTGGGTCCTCTTCTATTCATCTTATATGTTAATAGTTAACCAATTACAATTAATTAGGAAAACTTATTTCGTACGCAGATGATACTGCAATTATATTTCAACAAATTTTTGGAATGAACTCGAAATAACTGCTAACCATGTTATCAATACGTTAAGTACGATAAAAATTTCTTAATATTGAACATTAAAAAACCTATTATATACCTTTTAGTATAAACAAAAAATTACTCCCTATCACCTATAATAATAAAATACATACAAAAAAATGCACTGCAAAAATATTATCATGCCAAAATAATCATCGTTTATGCATAACAAATAAAATAAAATAAAGTTTAAGTGTAAATATAGACAGTAACCTTAAACGAAAAACTCAAAATACCAATTGTATAAGCAGATTAAGAAAATTTATACAGATGTTTTTTTTTAATTTAAGAAATATACTTAACTAATAAATACTTCAAAATAAATACTGCGCTCCAGCCCATTCAATAATAAAATATGGTATCGTTGCATGGCGAGGAAGAACACAAAACCTCAATTTTTCCGCTGGAAACTACTCAAAGACTAATAATCAAAATTATAATTTTAAAAATACCATCAGTTTAATCAACCTCACAACTTTTTCAAGACTTTCAAGTCCCATTGTTTAAAAAATTTGCTACTTCAAATACACAAAAATATTTCAAAGAAGTCGCACCATGCCATGGTACGTGTTGAGAGCAGTAGGCAAAACATAATGTATCACTTATTCACTTCCAGTTACCAGTTTTGCACAACTACTACACGTACACTGGAGTGTTGTAGTTTAGTCAACTAGCGACAGAACTGAGATTAAAACCTGATTATAATAAAATGAAAAATAAAATAAACAGTAATTTAGCTAATTATTCGCATCACATTAATTGTCTTATTATATTATTAAGTTAATTAGTTTTATATTGTATTAACTTTATGGAAATGCGGTTAAGTACTAGATAAATAAACTGAATTATTTCTTTATCTAATGGCCACACTGTCGTGCGTGCAACACTGCCCGAGAAGAAGGAATCTACGTCATTCGAGTCACGACGCTGCCCTCGAGAACACGCTGCTAAATTCTAGATTCAATTTACATTTCCATTGCATCCTACCGCGATATTTTATCTGTAAATGTTGTCTAACAAAATAAAATATAAAAACGTGTGCGAACTCTTTAATTACTTTCTCCGAACACAAAGATCCTTCCTCGGAGTCTCGTAAGTATTGTCAACAGCACAAAGGAAGTCCTGAAAGTAAGATTCCGCCACAACTGGTGATCCCGACGACTTTATATAATTATACTAGTTTTTTTTTCGCTTCACTTTATGGTATACGAGTAACTAAGCATATTTTTTTTACAAATATGTATGTTAAATTATTATTTTTATTTTCCCGAGTTTTTTATTCTCCTTCCTTTACAAACGAGTGGTCACACTCTCGTAAAGGTATATATGTTTTATTTATAATCTAACATTTGTATAAACTTACATTGTAAATAAAGATAAATAATTTTAATAAAAAAGAACAGAGGAAGACGGAGTTCTGGGAAGGAAAAAGGTGGGTAGGAGTCTGGAGGTCGGGATGTCCAGGAGTGACGGACGTATGAATTCATCCCTCCCACTACGGTGCAAGGCGATTTCCGAGAGAGTTCTGCTGGAGAGGTCAAAAGATCCCTCAACCATCCCTCATCTCCCGATCCGGCCACATAGTTTGTGGGCTGATGCATCCACCGCCAAGACTCGGGCAAACTTCACCCCTTTGAACCCGGGCACCCCTGATGACTTAACCAAACATAGCAAACCCCTTGGGGTGATCCATGGCAGAGGTGTTGGTTATCCAATAAATTGTTCCCGGGGCGGCGGTACCCAGTACCCACCACAAATTGTTATTATCCCATGAATCGGAATCGGGCACGTAATTCGAAACAACATACGTATATATATAAAAAAATAATTCATTATGTTAGTTTAGCAAGCGAGAAATACATGCAGTACTTTTTTTAAATATTGAATAGATCAGAGAGCGTGAAACTAGTAATTTATGACAGCAGATCGATCTAATGACATTGCGGAGGTTAAATTGATAATAGCCATGTTAGATTAATGCATTCTGAAAATATCTGTGAGTTTTCAAACTTATTATAGCACAATAATCAATACATCTTTATTTAAAGACTTTTTTTTTGTTATGAATTTTTTTTATATAAGATCCCAGCCCAGCCCAGCGAAAAATAATTCCACTCAGGGCCTACGTCATCTTTGGGTATGCTGTGTGGGGTGTCTTTTTAGGAAAGGAAAAAGGAGGAAGCTTTGGGAAGAAAAAGGAATGAGGAATGGGTAGAAATCGGGGGGTCAGTTTGTCTAGGAGTGACGGACGTATGAATCCATACCTCCCACTGAAGGCGATGTTCCGAGAAAGTCCTGTTGGAGAGGTCAAAACGTCTCCCTCAACGTCTCCCCCGACCCGGCCTGCCCACGCAGTTGGTGGGCAGACGAATCCACTGCCAAGTCACCAAACGTAGCGAATCACTAGGGGTGTCCAACGGCAGATGTGTTATCCAATAAATAGTTCCGGGGCATCGGTACCCATATTCACCTCCCAAATGAAATTTAAAAGTTTAGTGTAAACTTTTTTAAAGGACACTTCTGGGAATTAAACTTGAAAAGTCTATTTGTTTATTTCCGCTTGTTTTTTAAATGCGTGGACACACATTGCTGTTGACACAATTTGTTTATTTTGTTCATCCACGTAAACTATTGTGTTATTTTTACGCGACTCAAATTGATATCGATCATTTTGGTATCATTTAATTCCACAAAATTATTTGTGACAGCATGCCAATTAACCTTTGTGAGTAGGTAGTAAGTGCAAATTTCAATATTTCGCAATCCTACGAGTAACTGAAAATGTCACCTTCCGTCAAAACTTCCGACACATTTGAGGTGTATTCATTTTAATCCCATCAAAAAATTACATTCATTTATATGTTATATATTAATAAATAGTGAAATCATTTTGATAAAAGCCAATTATGCCAATGGCAGATAATGTGAGTTACCCGTAAAAACCGGTCTAATTTAAAAAATGATTAATGTTTGCGCAAATTTTGTAATTATAATCTGTGCTAGATCCCTTATCTTACATCAATTTAAAATAAAAGTGCGCAGGCAGTGCGTTCTTCGCTTTACATTTATTTTACGTAAGCCAGCATTTTTTCTTCGATCATCAATAATTATTTTTCGACTACCTTTCCATACTGTGTGTACACATTTATGTGTGACCAATGGAATCCACATTTCCCTATAAATACTAATGTAATGATTTTCCACGGTGTGACTTGATTGTTTGTGTCATTTTTAAACATCAGTAATAAGAATAAGTGAGATCATGCCGACCCTATGCTTTAGCGTTCCGTTTTGTAATGTGAATACCGAAAACAAAAATCTCAATTGACCGGAGCTAGTGGGACTATGAGATCCCTTATGTGGGTATGTTGTGAGGCTGAAGAGATAAGGGAGGGGAAGGAGAAGCGAGGAGGAAGGTTGCGAAGTGACAGACTACAGATTTGGTGAAGCACTAATAACTACTAAGCACGGTTAAAGAAATGTCTAGCAATGCGCAAAGATCCGATTCCTAATGGTGTTCTTTCAAGAGTGACTTTAGCATTCACATGGGGAGGGGGGTTGACCCCAAGGGAGGGGTTTGATCCTGGGGGGCCAAGAAAGAAAGGGAGGACGTAGAAAATTTACTAGAAAGGGTGTTGGAACCTCTATTTAACACAACTTATTATTTACTTCACGTTGAACCAAATAATATTGTTGTATTTTACAGGAGTGTAATTATTCATTTATAGTTTGAAACATTTACAGAGTGTCAACAATTATTACAATAATAGAATTGTCGTTGTGATATAGATAGATATTACACTCCAATTAGAAATATTCACAGCATGAGTAACCAATGTTTAGTTGTTACTAGACGGAAATGCTTGTAGTGATAACAGAAATAATGATAACCAAAATTAAATATAAAACATAGTAGTGTCAAATATAATACTTAACCTGCAAAGAAAGATAAAAAGAAAGAAAGAAAGAAAGAAAGAAAGGGTATGACAATAAAGCAGCTACATAACTGTTCTCCACGAAGTGTCATGGTAGGAGTTTGATAATTTTATAATTTGTTTGAAATATGTGAGATTGAGTAATCTACGAGTACTATTCTATTTTTTTTTGGCCGACGAGGGAGGGGGGTTTCAAATCCCCTAAACCCTCTCTCGTATTATTTTAACCGGGACGACACACCTCACAAAGAGTACCTTCCATTCTAGTTACATTATCCGCTATTTGACATTCCGCGCTGCTTTACAAGAACCAAAGTCCGTGGTTGATGAGGGATTACTGTATTCATGTCGGTAATAAGAGCCGTAGGTAAATTTAAAAAAGGATGTCGGCTATTAATTCTAGTCACAATATTATCACCATAACAATATTAACATTGACCTCTGAGAAGCGCGATGTATTGTTTTCCGCAACATCTCATAATTTATTGCCAGATGTGGTGTACTGTTATGACTATTGTAGGAATTTATTATCATAGAAATGTGCGTTAAAATGTGATACGAACATTTGAAGCGATTAACATAAGATATACCTACCTAGGCCATCAAATATAAATAATTGTTAAATTTATTTTTATTTTTTATTATTTCTAACAAAAACATACTTAACATAATATAATATAATTGACAATAAAAAGATAGTTCCGCGAAGCTGAACTATGGCTGCTTGTCTGCAGGTTCTACCTCAATATACATCCATTAACATTTGAAGTAAAAAAAATATATTTAAAATTGTAAAGGAGAAAGCAAATAGAGACAATCAAAAATCCTAATGAACTGGTTCGGTGCAACCTACGTTAATGAAAATAAATAACTGAAAAAAAAACAACATTTTATATTTCTTACTCAATAAACTTAACTCATCACTAAGGCATAAACAAAACATCCAAATTTCTATATTTTCAACACAACCAATGTTCAACAATTATATTTACCAAGGCATAAAATATTTTAATAGTCTTCCCGAAGAATTATAAAAAATAATAAAAACAGATTTGGTATCTATCATTCAAGAAAATATCAAATTATTCTTAAAAATTAGAAACTATAACATCATCATTCTTTCTTTTTCATCTTTGTTCATTCTTTTTTTTTTTACAGAAATACTGATTTTTGACTCGTAATCCACATCTTCACAATTTTCATATTTATACTCTCATTTTCCTCAAAGACAAATCTATTTTTGAGTTTATTAAAAATCACTGTTCATTGAATTTGGATTGGTGGTCTCTTGTCAGGGCGATACTGAGATTATTTTCAATTTCAAAACACGACACTATACACATATAATACTTTGTGCCTAGAAATAAGCACAGTTATTTAGTTTAGGAGATATAAGGATGCAATTGGATTCCTTTATTTAGAATATTATGAACTAATTGTGCAATTTGCTGTCCTGAAACGGAAAACCTTCCCAGTTGGACAGACAAAGCATCATTGTGTAAGGTATTGTACTGTAATATATATAAATAAATAAATAATAAAAAAATAAAAAATTAAATAAAATAAATGTAAAATTGATATTAGCCAAAAATTTATTGCATGCAATTTCGCGTACAATAGTAAGTACAACGAATACAACCTAGCGTCGTCGAGTCCATCCACTCACGTCTGAGTGAAAACTTCTTTAGCAACTTTGTGATTTGATACTCGATGAAACTAAAAATGGAGACACTTAAAGAGACAAACACAAGCATCTACAGGATTTAGCCTGCGAGAGAATGAGATAGTATAATCGGTCTCCTCTTTGTGCGGTGCTTCGTAGCCTCTTCACCTTGTCTACTTTAGTTTTCTGATGGTTTCACTTCTACTGCAAGTGAAATGCACACAATTTTTCGAAATGAAAACTTCTTTAATACCGTTGTGATTTGAAACTCGATGAAACGAAAAAGCTACACTAAAAAGGGACTTAAACAAATACATGTAAAGGATTTAGCCTGCGAGAGAATGAGATGGAATAATCGGTCTCCTCTCTGTGCGGTACTTCGTAGCCTATTAGCATAGCCCCGGTCTCCCCACTCTTGTACACTTAAGTTTTCTGAAGGTTTCACTTCTACCGCGTGTGGGCTGCACACATATTTTTTTTTAAATTCCAACCAATTATTGGTGGCAAATATTTGCCTAACAGGGACACGCTTAATATGCACTTTTTATTTCAAAAACACTTAATATCAGTTAGATAATAATGAAATGTAAGTATTTCATTTTCCGGAATTGAAAAATAATGCATTTTAGTAGATATTCTATTAAAAAAAGGACAATTTCACATATTTTCTTCAAACCATGTTTTGATAAAATAATATTAAAATAGCTTTTTAGGCTAGATTTTTTTTCCTTTTTTAATTAAACCCAAACTAATAACCTAAGAACCTATTTTAGGATCATGTGTTAAAATTTTGGATTAAATAAGAGAAGAAGAAAAAAACTAACCTTAAAACTTTGACATCAATGACAATGGCCGCCAAGCGAATAATAGTTTTTAATTTTAATAAAATAACTATTAAAATTCATTACTTTTCAATTCCGGAAACAGAAATACTTACTTCCCATTATTATCTATCTGATATTAAGTGTTTTTGTCATAAAAAGTGCATATTGAGCGTGTCCCTATTAGGTAAATATTTACCTTATGGTAATTCAGTATTGACGGTTATTGTTTGAGATGCTGTGTGGAGGGTATTTTGAAGGAAGTAATGAAACAATATTATTGAAATCGGCACGTTCTCATTCAGGTAACTTAAACGGTGTTTAAATGTTATAGTAATTAGATATAATTATTCTTCTTTGCACTTTCCTTTGAAATATTATTCGCCTTAAGCATTTCCACCAAATCGCACTAAGTTTCAGAAATTGAAATACCAAACAGATTGCCCGAATTTCCGGTCCGAAGTTGCCATTTATCATATTGTGCGTGATAATTAGTGTTAAGTAGTTTTTGAATTTAATGGTGAATGTATTATTGATCTCGTTAATACATGTACTTGAAAAGATCCAAATGTTCTCTTGATTAAAAAACGTGTTATAATAAATAAACGAGTTGGCCAGTGGGGACCTGCGCCTAATGATAACGTGGCGTACCTGCCATAGACATCCAAATTGACAGACTTGCCCTAACATAAAATCTGGGTATCATTTCGTCAAGGAGGCAATTCTGGAGGCAAACCACGTGACCATCATTTTGGTACTAGGAGGGTTCGAGAGTGCTTTGAATAAATAAACTACGATATCAGCCGTACGTCGAAGAGCGAACGTTGAAATAGCCAGACCCTGCGCAAAAAGTAAAGTTAAATTTAGGCAACGGTTTGCGGCGCAGTCCATCGTGGGACTTTTCAGTGCACGGTTTGTTCGTTTTTTCTAATAATATGATTTCTTTCAAAACACGTAACCTCATAGTTTCACAAAGACACTGTAGGGATGTTCACTCATCACTTCGTATGTTTAATGTTTAATTGTAGTTCATATAAGTCGAACCGACTAAACCGACTAACGACGCTAAAATGAGTGAGGTGGGTAAATTATAACAAATTTGTTTGTGTATAACTAAATAGGTAACAAAACATTCAATTTTCGAAACAAGCCCGAAATTTTGTTCACCCGATTTGGGATTTGAAGTCAAGTTTTTTACGCTGCCGTAAATTTGCGCGCCATTGTAAAAAGGACTAGTAATTCGTAAGCATATTTTATTTTCGCGGACTAAATGGTGATATTATAATGATAATGCGAGTTGCCTCATTTATTCACAAATTAATTTATTCACAAAACACGGAAAGTCAACCTCCGTGGTCGAGGAGAAAGGCTCTTGACTCGCAATCCGAAGGTCGCTGGATCGAATCCCGGCGTGCGTAAATAAATTTTATTTGATTAATTGTTTTATTTCACAATTACTTCATTTAAAAAATATATATTTGCGGCACGTTCCAGAGTGGAAGATACTCTCAGTATCACCCTGGTGAAAGACCACCATTCAGAATTGAAACGTTGCTTGAAATAATTTTAGCCGTGTTTGGTGACCAGATCTGAATAGCCAGGTACTTCCCCACCTTCCTCTTCCCTATCCCCTTCCCTTCCTCACTACCTTCATCCTCACAACACACCCTAATTGGCGATGACGTGGGCTCACTGACTCTGATATTCACACTAAAAAAATAAAAATATAAACAAATCTCGCCGCCTCTCCGCTCCGCGCAACTTGGTTTGTTCCCCTTTCCCTGACGGGCTCGTCTATCAATTTTGATATCTCTGATACCTACCTACCAATATATCAAAAAACCTCTGTATATATGAAAAGTTGACCATAGTTTCTGATCAAACGAAATATATTCTTCGATTAATTTGAAAGGGCCCATTATTTAAGACAGAATAATTACAACATTCTAGACCGAATAACGACCCATATAAATTGAGCTTAAAATGATGGTAGGTGTAGGTACTAGATACCTGTTTTAAAGGCTTGAAATTTTGATTTTATTCAAGTAATAAAATTAGTATGCACGAAGTTCTAGGGCACGAAGATAAAAACGAAAATAAAATTTGACCACGAAAACCATATTCTCATTTTTATGCGAAAATTCCAAATAAATAACTGCTGTATTTGGATATTGGTCAACGGCAAAACCATAGGTATTTAATTTTGAAAGTAGGGTAAAGGCTCGGTTGGGCCGTAATATTAGAATAATGTAAACAATATTTGGGCACACGGTCAAGGTGCGCTTGAGCATTCTTTCTTGTGCGGCAAATTCGCTTGTTTACAGAACCTAGTAAACTGATAATTAAAAATACTAATTTCGGTTGCGTGTCTGTAACTCCGGGTCAATAAACTCTGGATAGAACTCGAATTTGCTCAAGTATCATTTTCAAAATTTTAACTGTTTGAATAAATTCAGGCGAGCTATGAAGTACCTACTATTAGAACATTATTTTTATTGTCTTTTTCAAAATTGGAATTTTAATACAATTCGCGGGTAAAACTAGCGAGTTCTCGGTATGCGTTGCAATGCCACTTAATAAGGAAATTGTTTCTCCCTGCGTGTCCTTTCCCATTCGTCCCGTTCCCTTCCCCTTCCACCTGTCCCGCTCAATCAATCAAATTTGGTATCTAACATAGGTACCTATTTAAAATACCTATAATTCTTGGTTAGATTAAAAGTATTCGATTTTAGTTAGTATCTATCATAGGTGAATACTTCAAATTGATACATTAACTAAAAGAGTTTATTCGAAAATTGAATTCTGATTGGACAATTGAACATTGGACAATCGAAAGACAAGTTTGCAAAATGTCATTCATAAATTGTGACATTTTCGACAATTTCGTAAGAGTTTTTGTAATTATTAAAAACTCAATACTTCAGCAATTGTCGTGTGGTTGTAATAATCCAGAAACCTTTGCTAGGGCGGAAAGAAGATATTTTGAACGTTTCAAACATTTCCGTTTCATACTTTCATGCATATATGCAAGCAAACAAACATACATTCATTTTTATATATATAAAATATGTGTACAGAACGGATTGCTTCCCAAATAAAGTAAAATATAAAAAATAATCATTTAAAAGGCAAAGGCTAAACATTATACATTATCTACTTAACAATGTGAAGTTCCCATCGTAATTCACATACAATGGGTCATGAACTAAACGAATTTTCTACATCAATGCAATAAAAGTCAGTATTCAAATAAATTTACGATCTACCGATAAAGTTCTTTAACTTTTTCCGTTTACTTTCTACGTACCACATATGTACGTACTTTAAAATTGACTTTATTGAATAGGATGCTCCAAGTTTTTTGCACTTTTGATGTCTCTGCTCCTGCGGGAGAACCGGGCGGGGGAAGACAAACGGTCAGCAGTTTCGACCCCTAGCCCGGTAGATCGATAAGGATTATATCGATAACTTTCGGTAACTTCTCATCGTTACACCGCAGATTGCCAACGAACATTTCACAACGACAAAGTGCTAATATATTCGACGCCAACTTTTTGCACCTTAGCGATCTACAGTTGTCCTAGGGAACGATGATAAGTTACCGAAAATTATCGATACAATCCTTATGTGCGAAATTACAATGGGATTGTATTCTGTACAAATCGCGAGGTGTCTTGATGGGTAGTAAGTAGGTATATTGTATTATAATTGTTGTGTGATACATTCGTTTATAGGTACAAACTTTCATTGCAAATAAAATCTTAAAGATTTTGTGCCAAACAAGAGTCCCGACTGCCCGGTATTACGATTATTAATCTGTACATATTAGCTGATCCTATAGCACACTGCCCATAACCTTAGTATGTTGCGTGGCTGAAGAAAGTAAGTAAGAAAGTGAGAAGGACGAAGGAAAAAGATTAGGTAGCTATTCAAATGTGTCATTTTAAACAATCAATTTTAAATCAGTCATTTAATAATCACATTTCGTAATCAACGTTTCTATTCAGAACGGCAATCTCTAACAAAAACGATGCTTACTGGTAACTTCAACTCTGTAACGATGTGTATATTTGCATACGTTGGTTTATCGCTGTGTGGAGGAATCTTTTTATGGAAAAGAAGGAGAGGAAGTTCTGGGAAGGGAAAAAGTATGAGGGGTGGGTAGGAATCTCTGGGTCAATGTGTCCAGGAGCAACAGACGTATGAATCCATTCCTCCCATTGTCGTACAAGGCAATGTGAAGAAGTGATAAGAATGATAAGAATGTGATAAGTTGAAAGTCCGACTGGAGAGGTAAAAAGATCGGCACCTCTGCTGAGACACCAAACGCAGCGAACCACTTGGGCAGGGGTGTTGGTTATCCAATAAATCGTTTCCGGGGCGGCGGTACCCTTACCCGTCTCCCGAATGTCGAAAGAGTGAAAAAAAATATTAGGGTCATCTGTCGAACGAAATTACAGTTTGGTACAGATAGTTTATTAAGAATGTCGAGAGTAAACAAAAACCAAAGATACGAAATACGATTAGGTACGTCCCGCGAACACGCGTGGGGAAATATGATACTCGAATACCTGCCTATATTTGGATATTTATTGGCTTATTAATATGTTTAGATAACTACCAGGTGATACCCCCTAATTAAAAAAAATCGACTGACCTTAAGAGCTAACCCGAGAAAACTAGTTTCTACATAATTTCTCAGTTGATGTTTATGGCCCTCATCGGAAACAGTATGGTCGTTAGGTACTTACCCTACTTACAAACAGGGAAGCTTTTCTCATTCAGTTGATGTTTATGGCCCTCATCGGAAACAGTATGGTCGTTAGGTACTTACCCTACTTACAAACAGGGAAGCTTTTCTCATTCAGTTGATGTTTATGGCCCTCATCGGAAACAGTATGGTCGTTAGGTACTTACCCTACTTACAAACAGGGAAGCTTTTCTCATTCAAATTCTTTGGAATGCAGACTAAAATCGATATGTTTTATCTGTAGGGTATTAATTACGCATCCTTTAAATTTAAACAGAAGGATTCGTAGAAATTCCGCTAACAGATTCATACTATAGATTCCACTCCTTCCTTCATCCACAGACTTACATACCTAAAGTTCTATTATTCATTTTTTTTACATGACCTGACACAATAAATGTATTAAATACATTGTGACATTTTTTCCTTGGTTGTCGCCGACTTCTTGTGTTTTCTTGCTCCAAAGATAATAGAATTCTTGATCTCATAATCAAACCTTTAAAAATAAATAAAAATAAATCATACTAAATGTTCAACTTAAGGTGATCCCATAGTCCTTGAAAAATTCGAAATCGTCTGTTTTGCGAGGGATTATAAAATACTTGAGAAAACTTGACAACCAATAATAGACAAGGGGCGTCACGCTCATAAATCCCGAGTTCCGCCCTCCAATACACTGTGGTAAAATTTGTGAAAAATATGAACATTATAATTATATTGAATACTTATTTATGATTATCAAAATACACGGTAAAATTAACAAATCATGGGCCTAATTTGTAGAACAAGTAACTTTCATTTATCAAATTTTACAGGAGGCAGAAAATACTGTTTTTTAAACCCATGAACCAAGATGAACCGCTCTCCTTCGCACGGAATAGACTAGGTTTATAAAACATTTGAACGTACTTAAGATTTGTATAGTTTATTAATCAAAAATGTTTAATAATTTTGAATTTTGAATTTTTTTTTTTTAAATATAATTTTTTAGGTAGTTATTAATATGCAATTTACAGTTATTTTAATTAATAAATATGTGTAGGTGTGTGCAACTTTATATGTATGTATGTCTATAAATATAAACTTGTGCATAAATGTGTATATATGGATTTGTATTTTATATATATTTTTTCATTCTAAATAATCAGTGTATGCGATAATAAAATGCATAAAAAAAAATAATAATTAAATAACTAATTTTCTACAACACACATAAATACTTGTCCCACTTAATCATAAGCACCTCAACACCTCAGCACAGGTTCTCCTAGTGAGGTGTTCACGAAACATACAATATTACCCACACACAGTTTTACCTTCTCAAACCTACCTTACACCCAACATAAAACTTAAAAAAAAAAAAATCTTTTTGCTTACTGCTACTGAAAATTAACGTTTTTTTGTACTCCTTTGTAAACCTCTGTAATCAATTGTAAAATTGTGTATTCAAGAATAGACATAAATAAATAAATAAATAATAAAATAAAAATAAAAGACTCCACCTTCCAATAATATTAAAAACGCAATAATTAACACACAAGAAACATTTCACTTAGAGGAGTAGATCGCCAGCGGTCGCAGGTATTTACTGTCTGTTACTGACGACCTATAAAGTTCGCAATAGGTGACAAAAAACGCACACAAACAAAAGGTCATTTTCAACTGTCAAACAAACAAATAATAATCTCAAAAAGGTATATCCCAAGGGCTCGAACAAGATAAAATCGTGGGAACGCATAACTGACCCTTTGACTAATGGTTGCGTTTTAGAAGAGAAATATTATTACTTAATATTATCTTGTTCAAACCCTACTTTCGCTAGAACCAAAGTTTCGGAATATTTCCGAAGAATCCCGAAGATCTTCGGGTGGCAGTGCGGCGCGCTGTTAGTCGTTTTTTAGATACGTTTAGTACAGAGATGGGCAAACTTTTTAACGAAATGGCCAGATAAATCAAAAAATTATCTAGGCGGGCCGGAAAACAATTTAATAAAATAATTTTTTAAAAGTGATATACTTTATTTTTTAATTTTTACATCAAACATAATATTAAGTATGTTATATGCTACAAAGGCAAAAAGTAACAAAAATTAATTATTCTTTAGAAGAGTATGAAGGCGTATGTGACAGATGAAACTGTGACTGAGCTTCTAAAAGTTTTTCATAAACTTGTAGAAACTGGGATGAGCTGATTCGCAGTGGTGGTCAGTCAATCGGTTTCTAACGCTGTTTTTGCGAAGCTTCATAGTAAAAAACACCTGTTCACAGATGTAGGAAGATGCAAACATCGCAATTATCTTCTGAGCGTGAAATTTCAGGTTTGGGAAACTTGATTTTGACAGGGCCTTGTAGAACTCAATTTTGGATACGTTGAGAAACAGTTGCTTCAATTCAGTGTTACATTGCAACTCAATCAGTTCGAGCTGCAATTCTGGTTTGACTGATTCACAATCTTTATTAAATGACGTGCTAAAAATGTCCAGGTCCTGTTCTATAACTTTGAAGTCTTGGAATCTTCGTTCAAATTCTTCCTGAAGACATTTCACGCTTTTCTCATAGTTCTTAAGTTGGTCCTCCCTAACTGCAATAGTTTTTAGTCTTGGAAAATGAGTAAAGTCTTTCTTGACTAGTTGTTTGGAAAATAGATTCAATTGCATTTTGAAATACATGATATGATCCCAAATATCACTGATTAATTGATTTCTTCCTTGGAGTTTAAGTTTAAATTTATTGATGTATCTGAGATCTGTAAAAATGCAAAGTCTGAAAGCCATACAATATCTTCCATATGTTCACATTCGTCCATTCCTTTTTCTTCCATGAAAGAGTCGTCTTTTAAATCCCAAACTCGTCCGAAAACTCGTCAATTGGTAAATTGTGGTAGGGTTATTCAAAACAATGTCGCGGGCTGGATTGACTAGCCTGAAGGGCCGGACTTGGCCCGCGGGCCGTACTTTGCCCATGACTGGTTTAGTATGACATATTTCGACGTTTTGGGATTTTTTACTACGAGCTTCATTCAAGCTACGGGGCGCTTTGTTCTGGCGCGCGGATTGGTATGT
This sequence comes from Glyphotaelius pellucidus, assembly GCA_936435175.1. Taxonomy (NCBI): domain Eukaryota; kingdom Metazoa; phylum Arthropoda; class Insecta; order Trichoptera; family Limnephilidae; genus Glyphotaelius; species Glyphotaelius pellucidus. The sequence goes on from OW386537.1 coordinate 25,012,867, forward strand.
ACCTACCGCGGTTCCTCGGTTCCTCGTTCCTAGCCGCCGTATTAGGGGGCGGGCGGGCGGGAACACTGCGTTTATTTGGCCGCAAAACATTGTTAGATAGGTAATTAATTGTGATTATATTTAAAGATTGTGCTCAATTTTATAATTAAACACATTACATAGAAATACAACGAGCCGAAATAAGGTAAATTGTTGTTCAATTTTGTTGGCGGTTCAGCGCACCATTGAACGTTTGCGCCAGCCGCGCCTGCACAATAGTCTCAACTTCTGCTATTTGGAGTCGGTGAGACTATGGCATCCCCAATTGGGGTATGTTGTGAGGCTGAAGGTAGCGAGGAAGAGAAAGAGATTGGGAAGAGGAAGGTGGGGAAGTACCTCACTATTCAGATCTGGTCACTAAGCAACGTATCAATTTCGAATGTTGGTCTTACACCAGGGCGATACTGAGAGTATCTTCCATTCCGGAACATGCCATAAATATACCATAATATATTATATTTAATTATTTGAACCCGCAACCATCGGATCGCTAGACGAGAGCCTTTCCCCTCATACACGGAGGCCGTCAAATACATTTGACCAGGAGGCCTACAATTATATTTGAACTGCTAATAAATTGGATTGTTTAAAATTCTTCTGAACAATTTGCATTTATTTAAAAATAAAAATATTGGAAATAACAATTTTCAACAAAAATATTCACCAACAGCTTGGCGGTTAACAACTGAACGGGAAAGCTTCGGACTGTAATTTAGGTATTAATACACAAAAAAATATATTTAATCATTCCCCGAAAGTAAGAACTTGGCAATAAAAGTTAATTAATTAAAGTTAATAAGTTTCTCTTCTACGGAGATTTGATGTGCATAGTTAGATTTATGCCAGTGTTATCAAGGTAAAAATAATTTAGTTCATCAATGTTGCGGCGGAATTTTAAAAATCGCGTTTTTTTAAATAAAAATAATGTAACTTATTCAAAAGGTGAATTCAGTACTTCAAGGAGGTCGTTTTATACGGAAAATGAAACGAATTTATTAATATTAAATTGTTAACCATGTATTGAAATTTGCTCACTGTGCGGTACTGTTGTCACTGTTTAATACTCAAAAGCGCGCCAGATTTAAAATTGTAAATGTCAAATCATAGGCAAAGTTATTGCCTACTTCAAACGACATTTGGCAACAGAATTATATATATTTTTTTCAAATACGAGTATTATTATATAAATAAAGTAAATTATAAAGTGGTTAACCGGTTCATTCAAACATCTACATATATAATTAGGAAATTTAAAAATCGATTGTACGTAAACTCGAATAACATTTTACGGCGCAGAGAGTCACTAAGTCGAAGACAGGTCTGTCCACCACAACGGTTGGGTGGAGAATGCGACAAAAAGGCGGTGACGATTGTGTGGTCCTTATGTCCATGGCATAAGGTTCACTTTGAAATAACATTTTTGTCGAATGCCGGCGGTCTTGATTGACGTCAAAAATAACAACGCGAAAATGCACATTTTATTTTATTTCGTGAAGTTCATGCATAAATATCAATTTTTTTCGCGATTATCATAAAAGAAACTAAATTTGCCACATTATGCAATAAAACTAAATCCGAAAAAGGGTTTATAAGTAGGAGAGTTTGCACTTGAAAGTGTTTTTTTATAGACCTAATACTTTATTTTTTTCTAGGCTTATTAAAAGACTTATAAAAAAAATGACCGATATTTTTAAGGGCCAAGATACGTTCTACACGCAGTATTTAATTGAAGCATATATAATACTTCCAAGCGATTAAATTTTCAAAACAAAAATACACGATTTTGTATGATTTTGCAATACGTCGCATGGCTTCATCTTAAATCTTGTCAATAATAAACCTACCGATTATACTTTTTTTATTGTTAAAAGAAATGTGAATATTTCGTTTTCTTGGCAAAATTCTATTTCTTAACTTATTTTTTTACAGTTTGTTTTCCTATTTTTCATTATTTATACCTACCTAATAGGTACAGGTCCAGTGAAACTTCAGTATCTTAATGGAAATTCTTTTTTCAAACTTTCTTTACGGTAGATACCAATTGACAAAATGAGAATAAGAAATAATTTAAAAATTTCATTTGAAAAAAGAATCATCACTAAACCATAAGGTCCACCATCTTGAACCGAAAATGGAATGTACAAACAAGTTTACTGACAAAACAGGACTTCGCTACGTTCAGTCAATAAGATTTTTTGCACTCAAGACAAACATAATTAAAGCAATTAAATAACCTCCGACACAAAAAACTCTAAAAAAAGAGCTGATGACCTTGAAAAGCCTGAACAGATTTTCATGAATTATGGCTAAGAACCATCTCGATCACGTCAGCTTTCAAACAAAAAAACGCATCATCATAGACACACAGACACGTCAAAACATATAACACCTCCTTTTTGCGTCGAGGGTTAAAAATCGTAAATTTTTACATGTAATACCTACTTAGATATAGAATGAATTTTTAATAAGTTAAGTTCCGTAAATACGGAAATAATGTTTCTATCTAAAAATAAATACGTCGAGGGTTAAAAATCGTAATTTTTTTACGTGTAGTACCTACTTAGATATAGAATGAATTTTTAATAAGTTGAGTTCCGTAAATACGGAAATAATGTTTCTATCTAAAAATAAATACGTCATCAAGAATTTTCGGGTAGAGTTCATAGAGAGTATAGATTATCTTATTTTAGGTTAAGATTTACATTTGCTATAATCTTCAAGACTCTACCGATATCCTTACGGGTAGACATGGTTAACAATTTTTTATCTGATAGAAAGTATTGAATATAAACGCGAATGATAAAAAACTCTTCCAGTAACCAGTTCAATTTCTTGTAAATTGATTCAAGCCGAAAGATCCGTTGTAGCGCAATTAATGTTTTTTTAGCGATTTAAATCATTTTTGATATGGTTCGAAATTATAAATTGGCAATTATTTTTTTGTTCCAATGAGTAGATTTACTAGATAGAATGGAACTGGTCATGTCTAATACTAAGGAAGATATATTGAAAATTTTATAATGATCGACTAGTTTAATTATAAAATAAAACGTGATATTATATTTTGCGTTAGATTGACCTAGAAAACGAATGTTAGATTTTTTTATTTAAACGTTATCCTAAACACGTATTAGCAAAATTAAAGTGAGCTGCGAAGCGCTTGGAATAAATTTAAAATGTATAATTAAATGTGAAAATAAATTATGTAAATATGACATTTTGCATTAGTCATCACTTGGTCAGAGAGGAAAATATGTTTAGTAAATATTCACGCTAAACGTAATCCTGGCCAGGTTTGCCTAAATAATAGCATGGGCCAGAGACGTTTTTTGCATAGGTACGAGCATCAGCGTAATAAATACATAGAGATAATATTGTAATCAATAAATAGAGACTTTTTATTATATTCCCTTGTTTTCTGATGAAGGTGATGAAAAACAATCTACGTAATAAATATTTTATTTTCACGTGAGACGTGTATTAATGATTTTCAAACAATAAATACGTAATGTGTTGTAGAGAAATAAGCTCGGTTTTGTCCAAATGTGTGTGGTGTTACTTGAAACATGCTCCCCCTTCGAGTTCAGGTGGCACCTAAATCTTGTTTTGATTTCTTTTTGATTTTTTTTTTCATTCAATTTCATAATTGTGAATAAATTAAACACAATTTTTCTACTATTCTCTGGCCTTCAGACGATATTTATAAAACCTAAAATATGAAAACAATTTAAAGAAATCAACCCTACTCTATAATATGCCAACAAAGTCGTATTATTTTTAATTAATTATATATTATAACGTAGGTGGTGACTGTTTTGCTGCGATATCGGCTGGAAACCGAACAGGAGTTTGAAAAATCTGATTTTATTTCTGCCAATGTTAATTGCTGGTAATTTTTTTTTACATGAGCTCCACACAGGAGGCCATGAGGAAAATAATCTCCCTCGGGGCCTATGTCATCTTTGGGGATGCTGTGTGGAGGGTTTTTTTAAGGAAAGGAAGGAGAGGAGAGTTCTGGGCAGGAAAAGGGTTTAAGGGGTGGGTAGGAATCTGGGGTTCAGTGTATCCTGGTCATCCGCCTCCAAGACCTAGACCTACACAAAACTCACCCCTTGAACCCGGGCACCCCTGCTAAATCACCAAACGTAGCGAACCACTTGGGGTGACCTATGGCAGAGGTATTGGTTATCCAATAAAGGTTCCCGGGGCGGCGGTACCCATTCCCGCCTCCCAAATCGTACTTACTCTATAAAAGATTTAAAACATTTTTATCTAGTTGGAAAAGAACTTACTTACTGTATAAGAGATATAAAACATTTTTATCTAGTTGGAAAAGAACTTACTTACTGTATAAGAGATATTAAACATTTTTATCTAGTTGGAAAAGAACTTACTTACTGTATGAGAGATATAAAACATTTTTATCTAGTTGGAAAAGAAAACTAAATGTGTTCTAATATCGGAAAGATTGTATATTACACCTTTTCCACTGCACTGGATATTCAACAGAAAAAAACCGTTAAACGTGAGATGACTGGAGATTGGTAAGAATTTTAATAGATCACCGCCGGACTAGAGAGTGGTAGATCGGCGATGCTCGTTAATTCACGGCTTCAGTTCCGTTTACAAACTTCTAAGAGCTACCAATAATTATATATTCGGAATGCGAAAAGGCGCACTAAATCGCTCACAACACTGGACGTTGAATGAGCCTCTTGCGTGATGTTTTTTTTAACTTTCTGAATTTTTAAACATTTTTCGTATTTTCAAAGCCGCAGCATTTTTTTGAGATTACAATATTACTTTGGAATACCTTGGGGTGTTTGATCAATCAAGAAAAGTTTTATTTGTTGAAGTTTATACAGCTTACATTAAAGATAAAATAGCATCTATAGTTGTCAAATTAAGTAACTGAAATCGGGTAATTTTTTTTTATATTTGAATTTAACCAACTACATATCGTGAGGTAATTATTCTTGTAAATAAACGAAATAATTAAACATTGGTTTACAATTTCATTAAAATAATTTGCGCTATCTATTAATGTCACCAGTAAAAAAATATATCCTTTTGATATAATCCCTCACCTGAGGGGGGTAATTATTGCCCCAAACGAGTTTTGTGCGATATCCGTGTTGTTTTTTTTTTAAATCACACACCCTATAATTTGTTATCCTAGACAAACCATTCAATAATCTTTCAATGATAACTTTGTGAGTGTCGAACTCTACTCTCTCGAATCCTACTGACTGCTAAGCGAGCGTCCATCCTACCGAGCTTTTGATCGCCGCAATCTAAACAAAGAATTTAATTAAAAGGCAACGTGAAAAGTACGATTGATAATATGTAGGTAATATTATATTATACCTACATAATATTTTATAACCTAACTGAAAAATGTAAATTTTTTTTTTCAAATGCCACGATTTTAGATTCAATTATTGTCCCCCATTTTAATTTCACTTCAACGGATTGTCCTTTCGTATTTTTCATCTGGTAACTTATAGTGGTTTCGGCGGACATAAATAATGCATGCCTGTATATTTTTACATACGCCTATCATAAACTTGATACATTCTGGTAAAATAATTGATGAGTTTAATCATAACATACCTGATACCGGGCAAGTGGAGTTCCCTGCCAACTTTTCTTTGATAACTACATTTGGATTCAGTGGCCGAGATAAATCTCACGACTGACCGCCAAAAAGTTAAAGGGCCTCGAGAACTCTCTAGAAGTTTGATTAGTGTTTCGAATCTAATTTTAACATGATAAAGTATCGAATCATTTATAGAGCTACACGAATGATCGGATCGAAATTCTAAATTACAAACGGCAAATATAAGATGAATATAATAAAAACATTAATATCGAAGGTATTCCACTAAGAACTAAAGTTGAAATTTAAAAAATTACAAATGTTGTGTTCTTATTTAAATTTTGCTTTTTTAGCAATATTTAATATATATTTCATCATATTTAAGGGTAGTTTTTTTTAAATAATTTCCATTTAGTCCACAAAAAAATATGAAAGATGCCTCTAAATAACCATAGGTAAATTGAAATCTTGTATAGCTTATACTTTTTATAATTAAAAACAAATATATCTAACCTAGGTATTTACGTACATTTTTATTGTAAAAAGATCATTCAATTTTGATTGGGCATTTAGCCACATTGTATCTAAAGCAAAAGTTTGTATGAATTAGGTGCGTGGAAAAATAATCTGTGTAATTTGTTTTCCTTAGATTTTCGTGAATAATCTGTAATTGCTATAAATTTCGCGGTTTGAGTGTGAAACCAAAACTACCGGTGAAACACGGTAGGTGTGTCTATATATATATGTAGACATTATATACAATATACATTTTATCTAGAGCGCTTTTTAATGCGCTGGTTTAAAACAAATATAATTTAGTGAAGTTGATTCCGCACAAAAAAGCTAATTGTACACGAGAGATATCTATATTCTATCTATTTATATAAAAAAGAGTGCCTGTGGCGGGAGGGCGGGCGGTCACCGGACGTGCCCGGGCGGCATGGTTTTGATTTTTATGCAAATTATCAGTTTAATTCATAATTTGCAATTTGGGAGGCGGGTATGGATACCGCCGCCCCGGGAACCAATTATTGGATAACCAACACCTCTGCCATTGGTCATTCCAAGCAGTTCTCTACGTTTGGTGACTTAGCAGGGATGCCCGGGATCATGGGGGGAGGTTTGTCCGGGCAAGCCGGGACACTTCGGCTAGTAATATATGAATATTTGTAGGCGTATTCGATCCCATACAACCGTCACATATTTATTATGGTGACCGGACAACTCGGAATGAAATAATAATAACCATTTCAGATAAGTCCTTTAGAGTGATAAAAAAGTATATAAAAAAATTGGTTAAATAGGGTTACGTTGGGGTTATCGGCTAAATTAAAATTATTTTTTTCATACCTTTTAATGACTTTTCAAAGAGGTGTTGAGTTGCCTGTATTCTCAGTCGTGGTGGAACCATTTATTAAGGTTCCACGACAACTCAAGAAAGTGGCATTTCAACACTCATTTAAAAAGTCATTAAAAGTTATAAAAAAAATAGCCCACAAACTAACCTAATGTAACCTTTTTAACCTATTTTTTCTTCACTTTTAATGGCTTTTCAAACGTGGTGATGAAGTTGCAAGTCCTTGAGTTGTCCGATCAATATTATCTGTGACGACTGTATTGTACGGCGCAGAATGAGATAGACCTATTATTTGCCTCAAATGCAACAAAATTTATAGGGGCTAGACAATTAATTAAATATTTTGCATTACAATGAATATTCATAACAGATAAGTAAAATTTACAAAATTTTAAGAAACCCCCGACACAAAAAAGAACTGTTAATCTTGAAACGCCTGAACAGATTTTCATGAATTGTAGCTAAGAACCATCTCGATTACGTCAGCTTTCAAACAAAAAAAACTGCATCATAATCGGTCCATTCGTTTAGGAGCTACGATGCCACAGACAGACAGACACACAGACACGTCAAACTTATAACACCGCTCCTTGCGTCGGGGGTTAAAAATAGAATAGAATATAATATTGTAATAGTAAAGTTGCCCATAAAACTTTTTCTCAGCTACTTTATTTAATTTAGCCGAAGTCCCCGGCGTTACGTTGCCCGGACTTTTTTCAAAATCAAATCTAGGCGGTGACCTCTCTCTTATTTTCAAGGTCAAAAGTGCAAAATTTCATCAATCTCGGAATTATACTCTAGATTTGTATAAAAAAATAAATCCTCGCCGCCCGCCCGGCGTCTGCCCGTTCCAAATAAATTAAAAATTTAATTGAAATTTTAAAAATCTACAATATGAATAAATAACATTGTTAAAACACTTATCCACCGGTTGTGTTAAAATCAAGGGGTTAAAGATTTGCAAGCCACAAAGTAAATCATGCTATTCACGAATTCGTAAAATTTTGCATTCGGTGAATAAAACACCAATTCATTAAAATTATAACTTACATGACAGTGAACCGCCATTTCGATGAAAACTTAATAACACGTCGAGTATCATGGAGAGAACAAGCCCCTTCTTTATTTCTGATTTCACCGTTTAAATTTGCGTATTTAAGTGAATTATAAGTTAATCATTTAATTTATCAAAAATTAAGAAAAAAACGTGTAAACATTTTGACATGATTAACTATGGAGTCTTGACCAGTTAGAAGCTGAGTGGAGGAATGCGTCCGGTTCCCACCCAGGCGTCGTGGGTGCAGTTCCGCTGCTGGCTAAGTCCTTTATCATTGCACAAGCAAAATCTTTCGTTTAAATTATGGTAGTAGGAGTTTTTGAAACATAGTGAAGTTATTCATAAACTCGTAATATTACGAATAAAATGTTGACTGAAAACAAACTTTATGTTACAATTTATTTGTTTTCTTCGAACTTTCGTTTTTATTAAATTATTTTAGATCTACATGATTTATAAAACTCTTTATTGGACAAAAGTAATTTAAAATATCTAAATTCTCCATAAGATAGTTAAAACTATTTTCTTATTTATTTAAGTACTTATTTATTGTATAAATTAACTATTTTCTCTTATAAGTTTTTTTTTTATATTATTTTATTTTTATTCTTATTAAACATACTAATTTCGGCTTTTAATGTGAAATATACCAGCGTAATGCGTAACATTATTCATGCGCCAGAGTTGGAGGGATGGATTCATACGTCCTTCACTCCTGGACACACTGATTCCCGTATCTACTTCTTCCCAGAACTTCCTCTCCTTCCTTTCCTTAAAAAATCCTCCACGTAGCATCCCAGAGATGACTGAGGAAAATTATTTTCCTCAGGGCCTCCAGTGCGGAGCTAATGCAAAAAAAATATCGTGTGCGGTTCACGAGCGTAGAAATGAAACCTTCAGAAAACTAAAGTAGACAAGAGTGGGAAAGCTACAAAACACTGCACAAAAAGGAGACCGATTAGTCTACCTCATTCTCTCGCAGGCTAATTCAGATGTATGTGTTTGTCTCTTTATAGTGTCGCTTTATCATTTCATTGAGTTTCAAATCACAACGGTGCTAAAGAAGTTTTCACTTCAAAATAAAGTTCAACAAACTTTTCATTTTAAAAATTGGAACTACTTATTATATATACATATATCGAAATAACGATAAAATAAGTAGCAAAAGACTTTTTTGAATTAATAATTCTTTATTCGAAATGTGAATTTATTTTTTTCAAATGTGTAATCTATGTTCTTAAGTATTTTAATTGAGTGAAGATACTTTTAAAAACTTTTCATTTTCAAAATTGGAACTACTTATCATATTATATGCATTTATCGGAATAACGATAAAATAAGTACCAAAAGAATTATAATTCTTTATTCAAAATGTGAAGTTATTTTTTTTCAAATGTGTAATCTATGTTCTTAAATATTTTAATTGAGTGAAGATACTTTTACAAACTTTTCATTTTCAAAATTGGAACTACTTATCATATTATATACATTTATCGGAATAACGATAAAATAAGTACCAAAAGAATTATAATTCTTTATTCAAAATGTGAATTTATTTTTTTCAAATGTGTAATCTATATTCTTACATGTTTTAATAGAGTGAAGATACCTTAAATACTGGTGGTTTCACAAATTATAACATATTCATAAATTATAACATATTCATAGGGTTTCACTTAACTAGGTCCAGCGAACATACAGCGGCCCGTTCATATATATTTTCTTTGATTGGCTATGATTTTCATAATCGGTTACATACATTGGTTACATTTTGTTGTTCGATTAAGAAAATGAATTCTTATTTTTGAAAAGGAATAAATTAAAGTTAGAATATTGAATTATAAAAGCTATACAAATAATGGAAAACGTAAGTAAACATACCTATTTTCTCTAGTTTTGTGAACCAATATAAAGCCCGATGATTCTAGCATAATAACTAGTCGTCTAGCTTTATTTTAGTTTTACTAGATTTTGGAAGTGCTAGATTTTGGAAGTGAAAACTTCTCTTGCACCGTTGTGATTTGAAACTCGATGAAACAAAAAATAGCGACACTAAAAATAGACAAACACACACATCTATATGATTTGAGATAGTATAATCGGTCTTCTCTTTGTGCGGTGCTTCGCAGCCTCCCCACTCTTGTCTACTTTAGTTTTCTGAAGGTTTCACTTCTACCGTGTGTGAATTGCACACTCTGTATTTTTTTTTCATTGGTACATCCGAAAATTGTACGTAGCACCTAATCCAAATACTGTGAAATGCACATCATAAAATGGCTTTAGAAGATTTTAAAAATTGACTGAAGGTAAGTGTAATTTACGACAATGATGTTTGATGAAATTGGTCGAAAATTAATGTAGGAGGAAACATGAATTGGGAGGGAAGGAAAAATCAAGCACTTACCACGAGAACATCTGCTGGAGAAATTCGGATACACAAACACAACCACAATACAAACACATTTATCAGTTTATGTTTTTAGTTAATAGCACCTCCCACACACACTTCGGAGCGACCGTGCCACGCGACACTTCAGTACGCCGTGCAGAAAAGTCTCACAGTAAACTCGGCTGTAAACCGTTTCGGTTTTTACTTTTCCGCACGGCGGCCTGAAGTGGCGCGTGGCACGGTCGCTCCGAAGTGTCCGTGTGGGGGGTGCTAATGTAAACAATACCTAGTCTTGAGCGGCGGTCAAAATGGTGGTAAGCGAACCACTGGTGGTCCTAGCTAAGTAGTTTAACTAGCTATATTGCACATATTTGTCTTACCCACCGGAACAATGGCCCGATAATCAGTTGATTTTAAGCTCGGCTTGGTAGGAATGTCACAATCTAGTCTCATCAAACTGTCGTCCGACGACACTCTCGTAGCTAAATTTCATTCAATCAATTTATCCACTTAGTTTTGGCTTTCCATAAAAAGTGAATACCCTTTGCTTGGCGTTTAGTGAAAAGGCGATGAAAATTCTGCTTCAATTCTTCACAACTTATTTATGTGAAAAGGTCTTTTCATCTGTCACGACAATCAAAATACGATTCCGATCTCAGCTTGAAATAAACACATTTCTCCGTCTTACCAGTAACATCATTGGAGCCAAATATTTATAATCTTATTTCAAGCAAACCGGAACATCCATCACACGAGAAATTTAGAAACATGTATACCGTCAGGGTCGACACCACCACCTGCATGGATATTCTGCATGGCAGAAACGGACTTGCTGGTCCGGCATAGCATGACAAGAGGTTTGGTGCTGCTAAATGATATTATATCTAGAACTCTCGATATTTTCAAAATTGAAGGTTTCGTGAGTCATTTTAGGGAAGAAATGTAAAATGAATACACTCTTGTTAAAGTTACGGTTTTATTTTTAAGTTAAGAAAATAATTTCATGTGTATTATAATTTGATTACTAAGGGCCAGTTGTTAGTTGGATAGAATTTGAACAAATCATCAAATTTCAAAGGTAATTTTTAAATACTTGCATAAGTACTTTCAACTTCAATTCATCAAATTTCAAAGTACTTACTTAAGTACTTTCACTTAACTTTAAAATTTGATGAATTGACCAAATTCTGTGAAATAACTGGCCCTTAATCTTTAATATACATTAAAATACAATAATAATAAAGTTATTTATTTATTTAATATCAAATGTATATACATATATGCAATAAAGACTGATTACATGTCACAAAATCATATAAAAAATATTAGATATTATTAAAAAAAATAAAAGTTTAATATAATTCGAAAATCTTTTATGATTTGGTTTAGTGGTCCGTGGGATCCTAAAGTTTTGTGACCGCTGATCAAGAGCACAGCACAATTTCAAAACGAAATTTCCACAACAACGAAAAATTAAAGATTGTCCAAAACAATATTTTTTTCTTCAGGCCAAAAACTCGATGTTCATTCGCACTATTTGTTCGGTCCTTCTATTTCAAATGTGGTAGTTAGGAAGGTACCTACTCAGGATGAAAGACATGACGGTAAGAACCCAACTTTGTATTATCAATTATCATTTCGAATACTGACATATTGGTTGTTGCACTTTAATACATTTTTAAATTTATGTCTCGTAATGTGCTATTAATACATTTGCGAATTATTGTGTACTAATAATTATTTTGAAAACACTGAGTATTTTTTATTAGAATACTCATTGACTACGTTTGACGTTTTATTTTGCACAGGCATACCCAGCATCCAAATTATATTATAATTTCCACGCGCACGAATGGGACATTTTCAGATAAGGGATGTGTTAAGAAATAAAACATAAAATTTCGAATTCTCTCAAGCGAAAAAGTATATATCTATATGAAATTCAGTCATTCACTTTCTGGAATCATTATAATTTAATGAAAATAAATTTTATTTACACCTTTATTAAACAAAATAATCAACATGTTTCGAAACCATTTTCTTCGTCAGGATAAAATAATATTATTTTATTTATTTTATATAACTTATTCGTAAATGATCATTTCTAATTAATCACCGCTAATTGTAATTTTTGTGTATGTGTATGTGTATTTGTCTATACTTATTAGTCTAATCATGTTCATTCATTTTCATTTACAGTGCTACGCTTACAAGTTGGCGAAAAGGGAGGGCGCTACCATCTATGACATAATGGTAGTAGGCATGTAGTAGGGGTGGTTGTCAGATTAAAACGTAAAGATATAGTTTATGTTTACACCACCGCCAATTTATATGTGTAGCACTATACGTTTATCCTTACGAAGAAGCCATTAGGGTATACCAAGTTTTTTTCTAACTATTTTAACTATTATAGTTAACTATTTCAGGCAATTTATAATTTGATCTCTAATAGCGGGTTCAGACGGTTCAATTTTCGTTGATCAGCACGACACTTGAAAACATATAAACCTTGTAAACCTGTAAACATATAAACATGTAAACCTTCTTTCAACAAAATTGAACAACTTTTTTTCAAACAATTTTTGACGTTCAATCAATGTTGATCAACTAAAATTGAATCTTCTGAGATAAGATCTAACGCACCTTCAATTATTATTTTATTTCTTTATCGTTGAAAATCAAGTTACATCCCGTGATTTTTTATGGTAAACAATTCTTATAAAATGAACACAGAACAGAGAAAATAATGATTAAAAACCTTTAAACCCATAACATCTACGATTTATTTTTCCGGGAAATTCTTTTAAATTTTACCATAGGTATCATGTACACATTATAGGTGTACAAAAATACATGTACACATTATAGGTGTACATTATAGGTGTACAAAAATACATGTACACATTATAGGTGTACATGTATTTTTTTTTAATAAGTACGTAAGTAGAAACTAAAATGTTAAATTATAAACGCTAGTCAATGGTAACAGAAGAAAAGCTAACCCAATATTATTTCAAAAGAAATTCGTTCGCAATAATCATATTGAAAAGTTTTATATTAGTAGTTTTCATCATATATTGACAAAACTAATCGTTATTGTAAAACAGACTCACCTTGTCATGTCATCTTGTCACAGATTATTCTCAGGTGTTATATTTGTTACACGATTCCAAAAACATCACTTTAATAACAATATTCACACGATATGTCTGTCGGTGACTAACACTTATATTTTATAATAGGTTTCTATTCACTTAACATTATTGAAGTTTGGTGTCCGTGCTTATCTATGTCTATATAATTTAAGCATTCATAAGTAGTGACAGCTGAATGAAGAACGATGGGCGTTTTTGTTTTTGTTATTTTTTTTATTATTTTACTAACAAAGTATAAAAGTCTCAAAATGGAAAGAAACCCGATTTTTTATACTCAGCGCCTACTTATTTTATATTGCAAGAAATATAAAAAAATAATTTCCTCTTATAAAGGAATCTCTTTATACCCCAGCATTTATCAAGTGAATAATTTGAAACAATAGGTTTTAAGTAATTAAAACATTACGTGTTTAAAACATAAACGATTAATGTCACTTATAAAAATTGATTGTCAAACAATTCGGAATAGTAGAATAAAAAAGAAATAGTAGAAACCGCGTGCGGGCGACTGATTAAGTGAGGAGTTGCATTGATTTGAGATTTCGCGGCACAATGTTTGCGATAAAACCCGCGCGGTTTGGCTCGGCGCGCCTCAGCGGCAAATCGATGAACCTATGTTATAAACGGCACAACTCACTGCGAAACATTCGTATAATCACGAATTAGTCCAATATTATTGAGGTCTTAAAAATATATCAGACAACTGAAATAATTATATACTACGAAGGAAAAAAACACAATTCATCAACGTTAAAAAAAAGATGAAGGGTTATGATTTTCCAGCAGGTGAAAAACTGTTCGTTGTGTGGTATATTTATGTCTCAATTACGTTTGTTTGTGGTAAGTTCCCACGTTTGTCTCTGACTGTTTACTGTCATTTTCATTTTGACATTTGAAAAAGGATTCACGTGTGTTTGGCGTTTGAATATTTAGAACTCGATTTTGACTGTTTTTTTTTTTAATTTATTAATATACATTAGAAACTATTTAAAAGTAAGCAAGAATACACAATGGACAAAATGAAAACGGATATCTCATCTCTTTTTACGACGGCAAAGAAGGAAAATACTTTTTTGAAAGTATGTGCCCCCATGGTGCGATATAGCAAAGTGCAATTCAGAACTCTGGTTAAAAGGTATACCGTCTACTAATATTTTAAATTTTTAGTTAATATTTTAATTATTACACGCTTTAGTTTGGTACAATATATGTTTCTCTTTTTGATACTTTTAGGAATGGTGTAGACCTCTGCTTCACTCCGATGATTCTAGCAGATTCCTTTTGTCAGAGTTCAAAAGCCCGTTCGAGTGAATTTGCTACAAATACAACTGATACACCCCTGATTGCACAGTTTGCTGCTAAAACTGTTCACGACTTTATCGGAGCCTCTGAACTGGTTTATCCATATGTGGATGGTGTAGATTTAAATTGCGGCTGTCCACAGCGATGGGCAATCAAGGATGGCTACGGCTGTGGCCTGTTAACCGAACCTGATATCATTCATTCCCTAGTACGCAATTTCAAAAACCATTTACCAGATTCATTCAGCGTATCTGTAAAAATAAGGCTTCTGAAAGACCTCAAAAGTACAATTGAACTCTGCAGGAGTTTGGAGAACTGCGGAGTCAACTTTCTCACTGTCCACGGTAGAAAAGCCTGGCATAAGACTTGTGACCCAGTGGATATCTCAGCTTTGAAGGAGATTAAACAATCGCTCAGAATTCCTATCGTAGCTAATGGAAATGTTAAAAGTTTGCAAAATGCAGAGGCGGTGTACGCAGAGACTGGGTGTGACGGGGTCATGAGCGCCCAGGGAATGTTGAACAACCCGTCTATGTTCACGGGAGCACCCGCAACACCAATAACCTGCATTCAGGATTGGATTAACATTTGTGAATATCAAAAGCCTATCACATTTCAGTGTTTTCATCACCATCTTGTGTTCATGTTAGAAAAAGTGTTGACTAAGAGCCAAAAAAAGATTTTCAATTTTCTAACATCGTACGAAGATATCCTTAATTTCTTGTACGAAACATATGGAATCAAGCCAGAGATTTGTGATGATTCTAAATTTGACAATATGGATTGTGCTTTTGACAGTGTTGATTACTCTGTGTTAAAAAATATTTACTGTCAAACCGACAATGTTATAAAAGATATTCCTCCGGGTGATAAAATTTACGATTCATCTTTGTCCGATGGAAAATATTTTAATAGTGCCATATGTCGAGATAATAATGATGATCTGGATTATACAGATGGATGGTCGATGTTCAATGAAAATTAGAGTAAAATACACAATGAAACACTGTGGATATTTTTTATTAATATTGTTATTATGCATATCCTTACATTTAGTCGTTCATAAATCTTTTCACTTCATATTTTTTTTCTCTTTAATAAGAATTTGTAATATATATTTTAAGGTCCTTAAACATCAAAATGTCTGCGTTACATATTTTCTTAAGAACAATAATATTTATGATGATAGAGATAATAGTGTAGATGTTGGTTCCTACACCAACAACGTGATATAAATGTGACATAAATAAATGTGTGATATATTTCCTTCTCTTAATACTAGTTGGAAGAATCCATTTCAGTAATAGAATGTTTAATTTGTACACTGATGGACAGTTTAAAAACACTTGATTAATGTGTATTGAATAAATAGTTTAACATTGATTAACTTCAAAAGAAGTTGTTTGATAAAATGTGACGAATCGTAAAATAATTTTGTCAAAATCATGGTAAATTTCCATAAAAATCTCTTCAATTGATAGTTTTATTATTAAAACATCAAATAATAGAGAATCACATAATTATGGAGAAATTTGGCAAAAGCTCCTAAATACTAATACATACATAGTTAAATATGCAATAAACTTGTCATATTACAATACAGAGTGGTGATACATGTAAACAAAATCAATATGAAGACTAGTATGTATTTATAATAAAAAGCTATACAAATGAGAATGATTGCAATAAATATATAACATAAATCTTTACATTCAAAAAGTTCATTTTGATTTGATTTGTTTCATGTCCACATTAAGTAATATAATGGAGGAAAAATATTATGCAAGGGAAATATAAATACTAAAAAATAATATAATGGGCAAGTCAAATTATTACATAAATACCTAAGTTACAATACTAAAATTATAGTATCACTTTTAACATAGAACAAAGAGAAGAGAATAAATAATAAAAGGTTCTGTCAGCAACAAAACAAATAATACTGAGAATTTTATGTTGGGTAAAAATTAAGCTTAAAAATTAAAACCCTGAATGTGCTCGACTATCAAATTCACTGTGTTTCAATCTCCAAACACATCCCCGCACCTCATAAAAAAACAAAATAAATAAACAATAACGTCCAAAGCAATATTGTACTCTGAAAAAAGCAGTCTTTCAATTACCAATTTATAAAATATTATTTTAACCATAGGTTCCTATAGAATTTTCAGCACTTGTCCCTGTCATAATAAGCTGTGGGGGGAAAACATTACAAGTTTCACCCAAATAAATATTGTTAGAGCCTTGCTAATGAACATGTTTTAAATTTTACACAACTGAAAAACAACCATTTACGCACGGTAAATGATTGTTTATCAGTTGGGTAAAATTTACATACGTTTATTAGTAGGGGGATCCCATACACGTATTATTTATTTTTGTTAGACAGTGGATAATAAAACGTAGGGTGTTATTCCACAGGGGCGTTCAATCCAATCCAAGTCAGGGAGTAAAATACAAAATTACTTAATTTCCAAAGAAAATTCCCGGAACTCAAATCTTAACTTGTAAATATTCATTTATAAAAATTGCTACATATAAAAATATTATCAAATGTACATTACATCTATCACAATACTTCTAAAAGCATTTTCCGATTTGTGTTTTGTCAATTTAACATCTATCATAACATGTAATATTATCCTTACTCATTTTATTAGAAACACTAGATAGCTACGGCCATTTGCAAACATGTGTGATATCAGTTGACTCTAATTCGTGTACAGGGTTTTATTTTATTATCGTCTCATAGATATTCTATTAGTTGCACAGAAATGTGTTGTGATTTGAAGATATAATGCATGATACAACTACTAAACTAGACTAACTAGACTAAACCTACCACAGAGCGTTACTAAACTAATAAAGATATACTCATTACACTCTACAGCACCAAAATCATCTTCTTCTGCATAACATGTACTTAACTTAAGGCAACCTAATGTTCGGTAACTGACTTTGAATAAATACATAAATATGTATGTATTAAAATACACAATATGGACGTTTTTAAAAGGATCACATAATTAAAAGGTTTTTATCTCGCAAATGCTTAAAAATACCACATTTGCATCACCAGCTCCGCTTTTACAACCTGCAGTTGGCGCATGAGGCATTCCCAATCAGCAAATGAATAATTTTGCAAAGGAGCAAAAATTTTTTTATAAAAGAAAGACAAACAAACGTTCCCGGGTTATGAATAACATTACAATATTTTAATTCCTCTTACTACCATCATTATAAGAACAAAGGCGATATTACAAAAAAAATTATAATCTAAAAGAATAAGTTGAAGATGTTACTTTGTGGAATGATGAAGGACTTAGCTAGGAGAAATTGAACCCACGTCTGGGTGATAACCAGATACTTTTGTCTACTCGGCCACTAACTGGTTATTATGATACCAATTGTAACTACACATGCATAACATATTTGACACTTTATATTTGTTCAATTTGCTAGTTGGAATTGCCTTATGCACTGTACTGTGTCTAGACGAAGCCAATAATATTTGGGTTAACCTCCTAAAGTTAATTAATAAATAAACAGGTTTATAAATGCTTCAAAAATTACGATAATTCGGAAACAAAATAAATTATAAAATCAGTCTAAATAAAATAAAATGCTTCTATATGATAAAATCAAAAATTATGATTAAGAGACGTAAGCAATATATTAGCAAAACAGTGAAACTCAATAAGGTTTTCCAAAATACCAACAATAAAAACTTTCCCATTTTAGAAAGTCCTGTATATATGTATATTATTATGTTCTACAAATTTCGTCTTCATATCTTTTAAATTGAATTTTATTGAAATTATCATTTTAAAAACACATTTTATTGTAAATAGTTAGAATTATGCAGGAAAAGGTGTCTAAATGTTATATTAAAATAATCCTTCCAATCCTGCCAGTTTTTGCGACCAAATATATTTAACTTATTATCCAGAAAGCAATATATATTATGACAAAACATTTTACTTGGTTAAACACTGTGTATGTATTTTCAACATACAGAAATAAAAACTTTTTGCAGTTTGAAAACACCTTATGTGCGAGTTTCACTATATGCATGCATACGTATTTCATAAACTGCTATAACCTGCTTTGCATATCATCAACATCTGAATAATAAATATTTTTTTTGAAATGTGGAAAATTTCTTATCAATGATTTCAGGTATCACTGCTTTTTTTAAACATTATCGCAAGTAATGTAAAATTTTTGATAATTCCATTAATTTTAATATAATCCATGTTGGACGTAAAGACACGTACATAATATTATATCTTACCTACTTCTAGCAACTATGTATATTAAACATATGTTATTTTAACTCCTCCAACCCAAGTTCCTCAGTTTGTGTTATAGAAATTAAGGTGATCTCAATATGGCAATCATGTAAATATATTATTATCGGAAGTTTTTCCTACATAGAGCAACAAAAGAAATTGTCTCAAAAAAATGTCAATGGTTACTCTATCTTTTTGTTATACATATATAAATAGGTATGTATATAAACGAGTCACTCAGTCTTTACACCGCAGTATGTATCTCTTTGAAACAAGAAGTCCAAATTTCTTTTCAGTCATGCTCTGTTTCTTTCTTAAGATGTGAAGGCTGAAGTTTTCTTCCCAAGTGACTTCTGATAATCTTGACTTCCAGTCAAACGACATAATCTTTTCATGGATAGAAGATAAACCACAAATTAAAGTAACGATTATTATGTACATCATGTGTAAAAAAAAATGTTGATAAAGTGCCTGTAAGGCTGCATATACATGCATGTAACAAAACGCCATGCGAACCACGAATTATGGGAAAGGAATGAAGCAAAAGCAAACGGCAGGAAACGTCACTTGCAGTTACATTGTTTCTTTCCCATAATTAGTGGTTTGCGTAGTGGTTTGCGTAGTGGTTTGCGTAGTGTTTTGCTACATACATGAATACGCAGCCTTAGTTTTCAAAGCTGGGCTTTGAAATGCAATATATCCCGCCATGCGGCACGTTTCGACACAATGTATGTATGTGTTTTATTGAAATTTCATGGATCACAAATGCCACATCTGTGTATGGGGATAGCCGCCGATGGATCACATATGCGACCTCTGTGTACGGGGATAGCCGCCGATGGATCACATACGCAACATCTGTGTACGGGGATAGCCGCCGATGGATCACATATGCGACCTCTGAGTACGGGGATAGCCGCCGATGGATCACATATGCAACATCTGTGTGCGGGGATAGCCGCCGATGGATCACATACAACTGTTGCATAGATCTGGTTAAAGAGCTTAATTTTGAGGTTTAGGTTATCATGTTTGTTTGCTCAATATAGGTTGATCTTGCTGGTGATATCCTGGCGGCACATGTGACAGGTGGAGAGCGTGGCGGCGCACTTGGAGCAGGCACCGTGTCCGCACAGGAAGGCCACCGTCCTGCGCCTCTCCAGGCAGATGGGGCAGCAATGGGCTTCCTCTATCTCTTGGATCTTGCACTCCAGATAGCGGAGATGCTCGGCCGACGGTTGGCGGCTACGGCAGGGGATTATGCGGCCGTCTGTCGTCAGTCGGCGCTCTGAAAAATACAACATAAATTAAACCGGTTGACTGGTCAGTGGCTGAGTGGGCATCGCGTTTGGGTCCCACCCAGGCGTTGCGTACCACCCGTTGGGTCCCACCTCGGCTGGCTAGGTCCTCCATCACGACTTAAGCAACATTTTCGGTTTACTGTGGTGGTTATAGGAGATTTTCAAACATGTCTCAAATATAAAAAAAATGAAAATAGAATCAACATTAGGAATAATAATGTTTTTTATACCCCCCAAACGAATACCAAACAAATGCAAACTCACAGCAGTTTCATTGGACCTCGTACATTCAATCTTTTACCGAAAAATATTCAAGTGATAACTAAACTTCCTCAATACACAAAGGAATTGAAGTCATGGCTTGACAATGTAGATATTGAAACGTTGTTTGTTTAACTTGTATGACTTTATGTTTTTTTTCACAAACAGTACACTTATTATTACACTATGCACTTATTGTTTCACTATTCCACTATTATTACACTACTTCACTAAATATGCAATTACTATTATACTTAATATTATACTATACACTTACTGTTGCACTGTTTGTATGCTCATTTTGTGCATAGCTATATAAACAAATTTTAATCATGTTTTTGCTTTATATGCCCATTGTTTGTTCCTTCTAGGTACAATAATAAATATTATTAAACTATATTACCCACGCACAGGCTGCGCCTTAGTGGGTTCCCATTGTTTTTATTATGTCATAATATTGTATACATCAATTGTAAAATTTGGGAAAATAAAGGAAAAAAAAAAAAAAAAAAAAAAAAAAAAATACCTTCTTTTTAAAAACTCACAAAGAACCAAAGAGGCTAATGAGTTTTACTTCCACAGGGGCGATATTATGTGTTTAATGTTAACTCCACGGTACATTATATCCACAAATAAATTTGTGATATACACAAAAGAAAAATTTTCATGAAAAAAGCTTTTAAAGATCAAATTGTCTTTTACATAATTATTGTACACAACATTTATTTATATTACGTTCACCTGCAAAATTTGTAGCCTTTCTGAACATTTATAAAAACTGTCCCCATCCGTCCCTAGCAAAATTTTCATCATGTAAAAAATGTGAAGTAATTCAATTTATTGTTCAAGAAATACCTATGATTATTCCACAAATGAGGCATTTCTTCATCCGAGCTGAGCAATCCTCACATGCAGGACGATGGCCGCACGGCTCCAGGAGAGAATTGGCCTCAGACAGTTCACAGCAAACCACACATTCGGTGGGCTTTGTTCGGGGTGGTGTACCTAATAACAATAACCAAACCACATTAGCTGCAAGAAACAATCTATGTTTGTGCCATATAATATGTAAATCAATGAATGGTTAATAGTTATGGGTGGAGTAATTCTATTTGAGTATTAAAGTAAAGTTACCTGGGTTGGACGGTGGAGAGGCAGACTTCTTGTGGCGAGAAGGCCTGACGGGGTGTTGTGGGCTACAAGTGTTGTTGGTTTTACCAGGAGTGCCCCGATTCATCATGTTACCGTAGTGCACTGGACTGCTGTTACTACTGCTACATTCACCTGCTGATGACGGAATATTGAAAAGCAATTAATATTATAAAAATTCATTCATTACCAGGTTGATTTTTCAGTATCAGTTTATTATACAAAAATTAAAATGTCGGACACTGGTTCCATGATAATTCAGAATCATGCAACTTCAACACCCCTTTGAAAAGTCATTAAAAGTTATGAAAAAAAAATATTTTTTTAAATAGCCGACAACCTACATTCTAAAAAAAATAAAGATTTTCATCAATTTTAATGACTTTTCAAAGGAGGCGTAGAAGTTGTATGATTCTGAGTTGTCCAGTCACCACGAACACCATATGGAAATCTTCTACCAAATTAGTCTAAATCAAAATCAGAGACAATATTTTTTTATTATATATATATGTACACATACACATTTTTAGGTATTTGGAATGAATAAAAAATATATATAAAGACTCGTAAACTTATAAACGTACCTAAATCTGCATAATTAAGAAGATTATAATAGTTTCTCTTGGAGGGTGAAGCGTTTACATTGATTCCTACATTGGCGCCATCAAATGCTCCTTCTTGGCTGCTATTGGGCATTTCAGGGACGGCCATACCGGGGGAAGCAGTTGTAACTCTTGCAGCGTCACTTGCACTATCAGAGTTGATAGTCACATTGGCCAGATGTTGGTTGGCCAACTCCAGCAAGTCCACCGCGGTCTCGCTTGAAGACACTGTACTTATACCCTCTTCACCCTCAGTTGGCGAAAGGAAACTTGGTAACAGTTCTTCTAACTGGAATGAGAAAGTTATTTCAGGCATGATTAATAAGTCCAATTGCCAAATAACCTTTCACAAGGATAACAGTAAATCTACAAACTAACCTTTTTCCCGCCAACAGCTGAAGTGCCTATTAAATCAAAGACACATTTTCCTTCGTTGTTCTTTGCTTTTGGATCACAGCCCTTTTGTATTAAAAATATAATTATTGAATATGTAACTCTATTGGCTCCCACATCATTTGGAGATAACTTGTCATAGATTGCAAATATCCCAGGACAATCCTGCAACAGAAACCCAATTATTATTAGAATTTGTTAAATGTAGGAATGTCCAAAAATCTAGGACATACATCAATGGTTTTTGGGTTTTTGTTTTATGTGGTCGTGGATATATTAATTATACCTTGTTATTTGGTTTCTGAGCCTCTGAAGATTGAGCATTGAGCCTTTTCATGTGCGCTATATGTAAAGCTGTATTGCCATCTTCATCAAAAGCTGTCACCAGGCATCCCAGGCTTATCAACTGCTCTATAACGATGCAATGCCCTGTGAAAGATTATAAGATTAGAATCATGATATTTAAAATAGCATTTAAAATAAAACAACAATGAATCATCTTTAAGATAAATCAATGGCTTACCTTGTGAAATTGATAACAACAGAGGTGATTGATGTCTATTGTTCCTAAGATTTAGGTCAGCTCGTCCAATGGTAACCTGTAATTAATAAATACATAAAGCTATTAGTCAGAAAATTGGTAACCTCTGTCATATTATTATCCTCCGTGGTTTCAAAGGTTTACAATACAAATACAAAATATTTCTCATTACATTTGCAAAAATCTTATAGGTACTAATCGTCTAGCTCACAAAAGTTCAGTTTATAGTAAATTTTTTCTGAAAAAGTGTATTTAAAGTATATCTCAAGATCGTTATAAATTGAATATTTAAATGTTCATATCTTGTCTTACCAGAGCACTGACGGCCTGAGCATGACCGTTCAGGGCTGCCAAATGCAAGGCTGAGAATCCATCATCCTTGGGCCGGTCCACCAGGCTGGGGGCCCTGCGGCAAATAGCAGCACAGGCGAAGGCATTGCCCTTGAGAGCAGCATGCTGCAAGGCGTTAAAACCACGCTTGTTGGCCAGGGAGAAATTAGTATCTAGAATTATATAATACAAAGCTAATAATTTTATGGCTTCAAAAAAAATGTGACTGGTAAAAATGCATTCTCACTGAGCGTTTCTGGCTGTAGGGTGAAGATTGCTCTATTGTTTAACTTTTATCAGCCCACGCTCGATTTTTATTTATTGAAATATAAAGCTCACCAGGGTAATCGCACAGCATTTGAATAATTCTCATGGAGCCGGACAAGGGAGGTGCCAGGGGAGTGGTGGGCTGGCCAGCCGGAGCTACTTGACCTGCACCTCCTCCTCCACTGCTACTGCTGATGGTGCTACTGCACTGATTGTTAATGGCGTCATGTAGAGCCGTGTCGCCATAGGTGTCCTTAAAATATGTGTCATTTATATTCAATTAGGTACAAGGGTAAAGCACTTGACCCATTATTATCATAAGTAGCTATTTTTGATAGATCTCTCATTGGTCTGTTAACAGCAAGCTCCACTGCTCAAAATTAGTTACAGATTTCAAGTTTAGTAATTTTAGATGAAAATGAATTCATGAATTATTATTATACCTGTAGATTAACATTGGGTTTGTGCTGCAGAAGAACCCAGACACAGTGAGGTAAACATTTGTGTGCGGCAATATGCAACGCCGTACAGCAGCTCCTGTTCACTGCATTGATGTCCACGTCTTTATCAGATAGCAGAATTTCTAAAATCTGTAAAAAAAAGAGTATTGAAAAAATCAGGTATTTGGTCTTGAAATGAGAAAATGGTTGGTTCCAGTTCATACCTCTCCGTAACCATCACCTTGCTGGAAAACTATTTGAATTTTTAATAATATACCTCGAGGTATGGTGGTGGAATTAACATAATTGTGATTGTGTCGTGTGCTCCTTCGCAGAGATACGGTGATACATAATTAATTGATCATCCCATTTTCCTTCCATACCTTGTTTTATCATATATATATTTAACTATCGCTCAATTCCAGCAAACACCATTCATTTCATCGAACAGTTTCATCAAAATTATTTACAGTCGATTTTCAAGTGCATCTCATCTCATCATCAGTTTCGGATGCAACATCAGATCTGCCTTGATAAAGAATTCACTTAGAAAATAGGGTTGAGAATCAAAAATAAGAAATACTAACTAACTAACTAACTAACCATCACGCCGTTTCCCCGCAGGGGTAGGCAGAGAGGACAGACCGCCAAACAACTCGATCTTGGCACACACTCCTTGCTTCGTTCACATTCATACATCGTCTCATACATGCTCTTCTATTATTCTGACTCTTGACATCGCCCGACTCAAGTATCTGATTCACTTGGTCGTGCCATGTCTTCCTCGGGCGTCCCCGACTTCGTCTACCATTCACATTTGCGTCATATATTCTCCTTACACTCCTTTCCTCATTCATTCGCTCTACATGCCCAAACCATCTGAGCGTCCCTTTCTTGATCTTACTCATAACGCTTACATCAGCCTTGCATTCTTTGCGGATCTCCACATTTCTCACACGATCATACATGGTTTTACCACACATACGTCTCAGGGATCTCATTTCTACAGCATTCAGTCTAATAAGAAATATGGTTGAGATAATGAATAGTTACCTCTGGCTGGTTTCCAAAGGCTGCATCGTGTAGGACAGAATCTCCATCATCATCAACAGCAGTAGGCTTAGCTCCCTTAGACAGGAGAAACTGCACCAAGGGTCGGTGGCCTTGATAGGCTGCTACTTGGAGGAGTGTCTTGCCACAATACGGACTATCAATCTGTAAAGCAACAATAAAAAACATTCAGAAAACAGTCTTACTCAGAGGATAACTCACAATCAGGTCGGCCAAGTCATCACACTTGTCAAATAGACTGATTGAACCCTTGTCAATGTTGTCAAAATTGGAGATAGCTTCCAACAAACATGGTCTATTTTCTATACCATTTATTTAGTTTGAGCTCAGAAACTAGCTTTGAAAATTTTATAATAAATTTAAAAACATACCCCTTTAGAAAAGGCTTTTTTATATGAAGTCCCAAATGTCTGGAGCCAGTGAGACTATGGCATCCCCAATTGGGGTACGTTGTGAGGCTAAGGAGATGTGGAAAAGGTGAGGAAACGCTTGGTTATTCAAATCTGGTCACCAAACACAGCTAATGCCATTTCAAGCAACATTCCAATTCTAAATGGTAGCCTTTCACAATGACGATATTGAGAGTATCTTCCACTTCGGAACGTGCCGCAAATATACTACATATATATGAACATATATATTAATTATTTTCATACAAAATGAAAAAATTAACATCCAGATTCATAGACGAGATCCTTACCCCAAGACAACAGAGGCCTTCAAACCCATTGCTAAAACGCTACTTTCTTAACAAAAAATAAAGCTTCTTTGAGGTGATTTTATGTATTACAAAACGGCACTGTATAAGTTGACCATTCATATTTTTAATATTCAGTTTAGTACAATATTATTTAAAAAATCAAAAACATAATATGCTTACAATGCTCTTATCAGTCTCATAGAGCTCCTTCACATATTCCAAGTTTCCCTGAGCAACCTTGCTCATGAGCAATCTCATCTCCGGTCTATCAGGACTGGTACTGGGAGGACCCGAGGGCTGGCCTTGCACACTGGCACTGGGGCCGGGCTGGCTAGGACTGGGACTGGATCTGGGCGCGGCTACTGGAACACTTGGAGCCTGGTTAACGGGCACCGGAGCATTGGCCACCGAGGACTTAAACACCGGGGCATTGGTGTCTGGAACCGGTGGAGGCACAACACTTTGTTCGGGATTTGGACACCTCTGAACAAGGTTCACACACTGGGGATTGAGCGTCCACATTTTGTTTATGTTGTCATCGAGTATCTGTATTCGAAGGTCTCCATCAGAATACACATTCATCACTCGCCCGGTTTTGCCTAAAGCCTGTATAAGATAAAAACAACAACATAATTTCATAGATGAAATCGGTTTAAATTCTTCTATTCTATTCAGTCATAAGTAAGAATGCTACTGAGATAAAATATGATAAATCTATCAAAGATACAGTTGGCGAGGTAGTACCGTTTCCATTGCTGGGACCCATTCCCCATGTTGCCTCTGCAATTGTCGGACCTGCGCTAACTCCGATATAACTCGAACAATATCTCCTGCCCTATACCACGCGACAGCTACAAGAGTTGCCGGATGAAAGGTCCAACGGTTTGGACAACCTGAAAGAACAAATATATTAATTCAATCAGTAAGGATAAAATTATTATTTGGACAAATAAATTTAATGAATCATCGAATGAGTGTTGTACCTTCGTGCTGGACCCTGATGTCTCCTCTTTCGGTTACTCTGTGGACCACACCCACTTTCCCAATGTACTGAAATATGAATTAAAAATTATTTCACAGTTTCAGAACATTGAAATTGAAAATCTTGTTTATTAATTAAAGTTCTCATTTAAAATTTATAAATGTTCAAAGATCAAATTTATAAATGTTAAGAGGTATGTAAATGAAATTCCAACTCACGTCAGCCATTCGTGGGTTCCAGCCCCCATGACCCTGCTGCAGGTGGCGCAACGTATCGGCATCCAGGGCCACCCTCACCCGGTCCCCAGGGCACAAACGGGGCGCCGCCTCGCCTGCCTCTCCGATACTTTCCACTGGGACCGCTCGATTCACTGCGGCCTCAGGGATTTTACCTACAATCGTTAAAACATAATATTATAAATTGAGCAATTTGTCAGTGTGTTGACTGACATAATTGTCAGTGTGTTGACTGACACAATTTGTCAGTGTGTTGACTGACATAATTGACGTAAATACATAATTTGTTAAAGAAAATTCAAGCATTTGGTATAAAATAAAACTTACCCAAAACAGGAAGGTGACTAGTGAAGTAATTCCCTGCAGCTGCTGGAGTTATGTATTTCAAATCCATTATTCCTTTGTGCCCAACCCTTTAAAAAAAAGAAAATATAAACTATGTACTGTTGAAACACAAGAAACTGTGTAAAAAGTCATTATCCAAGCATATAAATAACTACCTTAAGAATTATTAATAAAAATATTTACCGATAGTCATTTTTAGTTCCGTCTCTCCATTTTACACAAGCCACTGATCTGCTTGATTCGTTTCCCCAACAACAGATGTCAGTCACGGTACCCGTTGAACCTGCATAATTTATAATATTTCTTCTTAGATAAAACAAATTACATGGATTAAGAATACACCTTATATTAATTAGAATGAGAGAGATTAACATACCTTCGCCACCATCTTGGTTCGCCCACTTCCAGTCGTGACCTCTTTGTACTGTTGCTCCTATAAATATACCTCTAACTGGTAATTTACTCTCATTTAATCTAGCTGTTAGTTTTACCCTGAAAAGAAACAGTTTGTATTTATCAGCAGGACAACCTTTTTTGTAAGTTCCATCAAACTTAACAAAATACATCCCAACATCAAGAAAACAAATACATGACTTACCCAGAAGAAATAGGACTATCATATCTAAGAAATGGATGATCTAAGTTGTGTATATCTGCGTGATAACACGGAGTACAGAGATCATAATCATAGCAAATAGTGCATTTGTAACGCATGCCCACAATCCCATTCTGTTTGCAGGAGTCACATTCGATATTGGGATGTCGAACACCTGAAAAGGCAAAACATGTTCTTTGTTAAATAAGTATTATTTAAAAGCGCAAAATTAAAAATTACCTTAGTTCCGAGTTTAAAATTTTTTTAATTGATAAGTAATCTGATTGCTTTTCATTTCGAATTATGAAATGACCATGCCCAGCAGATTAAACAAACAAACTAAAAAACTGTAACAGAATAATTCTAATTATAATAAAGGGTGTTTTTTTTAGTATTAAACAAATTCAAAATGAAAAAAAAACGCGTTGAAATAATGTTAATGTCTATGATATTGGCTTTGTTTAATAGATAATTTTATGCCATTATTGTTTAAATACGATTTTTGGGTATATGAGCGCCACGGCTGGCTCAAATGAAACGCAATCGTGAAGTCTGATTTTCGACAACTTTATCGAGGAACTGGGGCCATATATCGGCAACAACACGGCGAATGTTGAATTCCAATGGTCTCTGGTTTATCAGCATAGACTAGTGACTTCACATACCCCCAAAGAAAGTAATCTAATGGTGTGAGATCACACGATCGTGAGGGCCAGTCTACAGGTCCATTACAGGAAATTATGCACTCACCAAATGTTTCCCGCAATAAAACACGGGAAATTGCGTGAAACATTTGGTGAGCGCATAATTTCACGTAATGGACCTGTGAACTGACCTTCACGATCGTGTGATCTCACACCATTAGATTATTTTCTTTGGGAGTATGTAGGAAGTCACTATAGTCTGTGCTGATAAACCAGTCGTTGGACCATTTGGAAGTCAACATTCGCCGTGTTGTTGCCGATATATGGCCCCAGTTCCTCGATAAAGTTGTCGAAAATTGGACTTCACGATTGCGCTTCATTCGAGCCAGCCGTGGCGCTCGTATGCCCAAAATCGTATTTAAACAATAATGGCATAAAATTATCTATTAAATAAAGCCAATATCATAGACATTAACCTTATTTTAAGGCGTCTTTTTTCATTTTGAATTTATATACCTATAAAAAAACACCCTATACAAGCTGACATTATCAATATTAATTTGTAGGTACTTCACAAATTTGAGAGTCAAATTATATTTAATATAGTAAATCATTTCATGTGACCAGTGTGCAATATGCAAAACCAACCTACATTTTTGTCAAACTGTCTCTTTCAAATGCATAATATTCATTACGCTGTCTCCTTCACGGCAACGACCCAAGCTGTCTTCAAAATGCGAAAGCAATTTTACTAGGTGACTCGTTTCATATCATGGCACAAGAGACAGAAGATATTATATGTATTGGGACATTTGATAAATTGACCCAGCCAATCATCATAGGTGCATGGGAAAGGATGCTTCTAATGATGTCACTATTTGCTACTACCTGCTATCTTGCGATGAATTTTCAAATAAATTATAATAATACCAATTGTTTTGATTTGTATAATATTTCATAATATTATGTTTTATTGTCACCTTATAATTTTGGGGGGTCACTGACCAATTGACCTGAGGGAAGGACGGCCACTGTACACAGGTCTGAATTATATCTTCAACTGATAGAAAAACTCGAATAAATATCACTTTAAATATTAAATTAAATTAATGTGAAGGACACAACAATATGGAACCAATCAAATATTTATAAGTGAATGGAAGAATAAGTTTGGAATGCCCCAGGAAGACATGGCAAGATCAAATGAATTATATACTTGAGTCAGGTCATATCAAGAATCGGTATAAGAGAAGAGCATGTATGAATGTGAAGGAAGCAAGGAGTGTATGCTAGTACAGTAATCCTCTCTGCCTATCCCGCGATGAGGTGACAGTCAGTCAGATAGTGATGGTACCCACCGCACTGCGCATTGTCTATCACGGTGAGATCAAACTGGCCCTGATAGCCGGTGCGGTAGTTGGAGCGCAGGCCGCAGTCCCAGCACACCACCACCGTCTTGTCGGGGGAGCGCTTGCTGCCCGGTTGCCCCAGTTCGCAAACCGTTCCCGAGGAACCCAGCCCGCCATCTGGAAACAATTAATTACGTATCATCAGCTATTTGCACACATACGAATCAACTTGGGCAGGAAACACATCACCAGTTATTTGCTGCCATACAGTCCAACTTTGCCGGAAAGTGTACCACCATTCGCGTGATCTGCTTTGCGATACATTCATTCATGGTTTAGGTCCATGCTGTTAGTTTTACAATAACCATCTACAGATTGACATAGGATAACCATCTAGAGATTGAGGAAACAATTTTTCAATGGGAGAGATAAATTAAAAATTTTTTAGTAATTGTTTTTACCAACTCAAAATTCTTTCAGTGAGAGCAATTCTGTGGTACAAAATTATATTTCAACACGTAAATAACCCTTTATATATAAACAGGCTGGAACACAACCATAATACTCTCTTTAACTTTAATGAAGGACTTATTATTGTACCTACGCATACAAATAAATATGGACAAAGAACATTAAATTACATGATTCCCAGTTGTTTAAATGTGTTACCTGCAAAAATTAAAAACTGCGCCCAAAACAAACAACTGGTGAATTTACTGAAGACTTGGCTTACTGAAAGAATTCATTTGTATTAGCTTACAATGACATACTATTCGAAAGACTTTAAAACTGTTATTTATGTTTTCATAATTTTTCTTTTCTCTATATACCTGTAAAATTTTCAATTTTTATTTTATAAAATTGTAAAAATGTAACAATTAACTCACTATAATAAGATTTTTAAATGTTAAGAACCCGTTAGACAAACTGCTAAAAAGCAGTTTATCGGGACTTGTGTCTTATATTTGTAAAAAAAAAAACAAATTGTCGCCATTCTCAGAGGTTTCCGGAGTCACTGACTTTGATAGCCAATCTATCAGTCGTAAAAATTCGAATACTAGAACTATCGCAAAAACCGTATATTTCCTCGATTTTATGTGCACAGGCAATTAAACAATACATGATAAATAATCACAAAATTTTCTTTAAAAGTGTTGTGGGTTAAAAACATTGAATTTAAAAGGGGTCAAATAATATTACAAATGCCACAAAATGATTTGCAACGGGAAATCTACGTAAATTATTGGCGTGTATTATTTCAATAAAGTCGTCATATGATGATACAAAACAGATACATATTTGTATTTCTATGGGTTATTTTTTATTATATTATTTTCAGGAAAAATTATGTATCCTTAACCTTTTTTTTAAGTACCTATTTGATGTCCGATTTTAGTTCAAAATTCCAAAATTAATGGTTTTTAGAAAAAATCTCCAGTGCATCTAGGTGCCTTTGTAAACTTACAGTAAGCGTCTTAATTTATCAAACTGATTTTATATGCTGTGAAAAAGCTGAAGTTATCTAGACCTGCCAAAAATTCAGGCCACTTAAGACTTCTGTAAGTTGCTTTAAATTATGGTAAGTAACTTACAATTATGTTTATATTGGTAATATTGCCATAAGCTACATCCATAAGTCACTTACAAGAAAAAAATCTTATGAATGTAGCAGTCGCCTTATATGTATAACACCACCAAAATAAATTAATAAGTATCAATATCATTAATTTATCATATACTAGCTTTTACCCTAGGCTTCGCTCGCATGGGATTAGGGAGAAATTACTGTAGCGCATGCACTTATCAATTATCCCCTCTCCCCACACCCCACCCCCTTCCCCCTTCACCGCTACACCCCCTTCACCGCTACACCCCCTCCCACCTTCCCCCTCCCACCTTCCATACATTCATTCCCGGTTTATTCAGTTTTCAAACAGCTCGCGTGCCACCTAAATTTCATAATGCCAGAGCTCACCAGTAGTAAAAATAAAGAATTATCCAATTTGGTGCCGTCGTTCGGAAGTTACGTGCGTACAAACATTTCGGAGATTCGTTTTTATTTATATAGATAGATAGATATTAACTACGACGCCTTAAATAAAATTATGAGGACTAAATGACGCCTTAAATAAAATTTCCCGCAAATTTATCAATATCGTTTCCATGGCAACAATTGGCTTTCTGACGTTAGCAATAACTCGCTTTTGTTAGCGACAGAAAATGTATAATAAATATAATATATTAATATTTATAATTTCATAACGCCAGAGCTTACCATTATACACATACTATAGTACTCACATATAATGTAGCCTTCTATTGGTGAAAGAATTTTTTAAATCTTTTTATTGGTTAATGCGTGAAAGCGTAATAAACAAACTTGAGCAGTTTCGCATTTATAATAGTATAGATTTGCCAGAACAGAAAATCTGCCACTTTAGCTACTATCTGTTAATTAATGTGTTGTGTTCAAGAACTTTACTGTAACTAACTGCACCTACAAACTGCACTAGAGTGACATAATTTTTTTAGAATCTTAACCTCGAGGAATTCAATTCACTGCGGCTACTCTAGTTTTCAGGTTCCTTACATAAATGTAAATCGATTCAGAAACAGAACAGACAAAAGAAATCTGATTAGAACAGAACTCCGATTAATAAAAGTACAAGGGTGAAAACTTATTTTGCATCAGTATTTTGCAGTTTTTAAACCATTTAAAATTTATCCCATTAAAGAATTTATCAATCCTGCTGCCTTTGTTAGCATGCATTACTCATAGGGACTTAGTCTGCAAAAAAAAAACTAAAATAATAGCTTGTGTCATCCCATTCTATACATTAACTTTAGACACATTGAATTACAAATCCTTCCAAAGCATGGTGAGTTGTAGTAGCAAACGATGAGGATAAATCAGAAGTTAAAAAATGTGTATATGGGAGGACTTATAAAGAAATACATATCATCTTAATAATAATGAATCCCTTAACAAAAGAAAAAAACACGCAAACAAATCAAAGTGTGTGTTTTTTGTAAGCACATCTCATCAAATGGAATATTTCAGCCATAAAAAGTGTTAGCATATGGACAAAGTGTGTCAAATGTGTTAACTGAAAGCAGCTGGTCACTAGAATGTCTAACAGGGTGACTCAGGCATCACTGCATAAAATAGAATGAATAGAAGCCAAAGGATATTATTAATTATTATATTAAATAATCTAAATCTTAGAGAAGTTAGCTCTTGTTAGTAGGATTAATTTTAAAGATATGAGTGTTATTACGAATAAGATAACAAAATTGGTGATAATCCCCGATATATTGTCTGCCATACACCCAAAACAAAAATATGTACTAACAGATCAAAAGTTAAACAGGAGAGTGGTTAGATCTAAATGC
This sequence comes from Glyphotaelius pellucidus, assembly GCA_936435175.1. Lineage (NCBI taxonomy): Eukaryota > Metazoa > Arthropoda > Insecta > Trichoptera > Limnephilidae > Glyphotaelius > Glyphotaelius pellucidus. Next base: position 25,046,656 of record OW386537.1, read on the forward strand.
CTCTTGAAATTATTGTAAATATTGTAGTGCCAAAAAAAACATTAACCCGTTCAATGCCAATCACTCCCATGAACGGACCAATCTAATGATTTAGGAGGGTTTGGCTGTAATTTACATGCGATTGACGGTCAGTAGACAACAGTTGATGCACTGTGTGCACTTTGCGTGGGAACATCTTCAAGTCTTTTACTTTTATTCACTATAAAGACCGATGCCCAATTATGTGGCCCATCGTTTGGTTGATGTTTGAGGGTCCTCTCGAACATCTGCAGCCACTGGCGAAATTCTCGGCCAAACGGCTGCTCCAGGGACGGCCACATATGTTACTGTCCTGTGATGAGCCGGCCTCCCCGAGGCAAGCAGCCAAACGCCGCAGTGTTTGCACAATTGGTACCACAGAGAATCGACGACGAAATTCACTTTGAGCCAAAACCACCTACTGATTATTTCTCAAAAACATTGACACAATTACTTGCTTTTTTTACTTACTTGTGTTCTTGAAGAGTATAGCGATCTGTCAACGTTTGTCAACGTTTCTGCTTCTGTTTCACACAAATGCCCAAAAATTAAAACATCTTCTGATAGGGAGTTTGAGGTCACCCAGTATTTAAAAATGTTTGACATTAATTTAATTTTCATTATATTAGTCATCATATAAACCCTTGCGATCTAATAATTATTAACATCTCTTATTCAATTTTAGCACTAAAAGCACGCACTTTTTAGATTTACACATTTATTAAATTAAATTTAGATGACTATTAACAATCTTAGTCGATATTTGTTACCAAGTAAAATCGGCATAAAGACACCCTCAATTATAATAAGTACATTTCAATTAAATATTATATAAGTACATACTTGAAAATTAAGGCAATTATAAGATTTATAAAAGAAAACAATAAATTATTATTAAAAAATCGGATGGAAATAAATTTACATGTTAAAAAATGTTAATACATTGTTTGCAGGAGACTCTTAAATGCGCCTTTTTCATGATGTTTGTAGAGAGCAGGAGATGCCTAAACGCATTTTTTGTATTTACGTACTATTGGTAAACTGCGGGAAATGTCAAAACATGTTGTTATTCAGTGTAGTAAAAATCAGGCGCCAGCTCTTGTGAGACGTGTACTAAGTACCTGACAGTGGCGTAACTTTAAGGTGGCCCTGGCCCGAGAGGCCGCGAGCTCAGAAGTAACCTAACATTTTTAACAAAATTTAGTAAAAATTATAAATTTTATATAAGTATATAAAATCAATTAAAGTTAGACACAACTAAAGATCATATACAAATTCAAATAAATTATTAAGATTTAAACGCATTCAATTCAATCAATTTTAGAACGCATCCATTGGTTGCTTAATTTTTTGTCGCAGTGTCGAGGACAAGGATATGATGGTGCTAACACAGTGAAAGGCACTTCCGGTGGAATTCAAAAACTCATAAAAGATATCGAGCCAAGTGCGGTATATGTTCACTGTGCTGCTCATAACTTAAATCTAGTACTTAATGATGCAGTAAGAGAGGTTATTGATATGCAACATTTTTTGAAAGAGTTCAAAAAATTTATCATTTTTTTGGACATAGTATCAAAAGATGGAACATCTTATCAAGTTTTATATCTGATAAAGAAAGGGAGCCTCCAACTTCAAAAGCATTAAAAACATTGAACCCTACTAGATGGGCAAGACGTTATGATGCCATTTTTATTTTAAAAGTTCAGTTTGCTGAAGTCCAAAAAGCACTAACGAAAACAATTCTGTTAAATTGCAATTCGGATGAAAGAAATGAAGCTTTTTCACTCAAGAAGAAGATTGAGAACTACAATTTTATTGGTTTTCCTTTGCAAAATTCTACAAACTATCGATGCAGCCTCTAAGCACTTCAGTCAAAAGCCATCGATCTTTCAAATGCCTTAAAACGTTTGAAAATTTGTCTGGAAGAATTGGAAAAGTATCGACATGAATTTGAAAATTTAAAAAGGAAGCAAATAGTATAGCAGAAAAATGGTCCATCAACCCTGAATTTTCTAAAACTCGTCAGAGGAAGGTGAAACGCCATGTTGACGAACTTTGCGAAGATGAGCGTCTCCTAGATCTGGAAAGTTTTGTTTAAAGTGAACATATTTTATCGAGTATTGGACATCATTATTAATCAACTGAAATCGCGATTCATCAAATGAATGAAATTGTTTCCAATTTCAGTGTTTTGCAACCTACCACTTTGCTAAATTTAAATGACACTGATAAAAAAGCTAAATATAAAAAGACATATGAATCAGGGAATTTCTCAGTCCACCTTCAGACACGAAATAGAAAAGGCTTTGTGTATTAGAAAACCTGCTGATTAAAATTCAATTACAATGTGACGATTTTTACTGGGGGGGGGCCCCATCCAATGAATTTGCCACGGACCAGATGGTATAGTTACGCCACTGGTACCTGGCAATTCCTACAATTATTGGCAGGTGGCAGACTGTGCTCATAAAACATGTCCGTGAAATACAATAACACGGCGATCACATTTTGTTTTTATCTTTCTATTGCTTCAGTTTTATTGCGATATTCTTTGGTTCAAGACATTCTCCATTTTCATTTCTCTGTTAATTCTTTAGTTTCAGTTTTAGTTTCTCTCCATTCCGCTGTTATTTTTTCGCAAATTATTTTTATTTAAAAAATATTAATAATTTCGTACAAAATATCTATCACTGTTTGATATATTTGTAAATGATCGTTATTTGTTATTTTCGTTACTTATTTTTGGGGTGTTATGCCGTGTTGCGCTACCTCCTTACCTACGACACTGTAACGCTGTCCGAAACGTTGGCTAAAGAAGGAGGTAGCCGCAACACGGCATAACACCCCAAAAACAAATAAAAATACTTTTGGCCGTGAAAATCTAAAAAGTTATGTTTGAAAATTTATTGAAGTAAAACTTCTTTACGCACGCTTGACTTGGGGAGTAAGCTGGTGAATGCGTGACGAGAGCGTTACGAAAAGTGTCGGGCGAGGCGAACGGAAGTTGAGAGGGAGGTATGAGTTAGTGAAGATAGAAAGAGAGAGAGTTAAGTTTCGTATATTACTGTAGGGGCAAGAGAGAGAGGTGCGAGCACACATTTTCTTTCTCTCTTTCTCTCATAGCCAGTTACGTTTCGTATATCTAAGACACAGTGCAGGCCTATTGTCTGTATCACACTGTAGAAGCAAGAGAGAGCAGTGCATGCGCACATTTTCTTTCTCTCTTCCTCTCGTAGAAGTTTTACTTCAGTCGTGTGGTCTTAAAGCACACTCATATTTTTCTGTACACACTGTTTTCATAAAAAGGGATGTAAAAATTTGTAACAAGACATAATAAAAGATTTCTTTTTTTACGTTAGCTTCACCCGGGAGGCCCTGAGGAAAATAATTTCCCTCAGGACCTATGTCATCTTTGGGAATGTTGTGAGGGGGGGTCTTTTCAGAAAAGGAAGGAGGAAGTTCTGGGAAGGAAAAGGGTATTAGGGATTTGTAGGAATCTGGGGGTCAATATGTCCAGGAGTGACGGTCGTATGAATCCATCCCTCCCACTGCGATGCAAGGCGATGTTCCGAGAGTACGGCTGGAGAAGTCAAAGGGACTTCCTTAACCATTATCTCACGATCCGCCACCAAGACCCTGACAAACCTCACCCCATGAACCCGGGCGCCCCTGCTAAGTCACCAAACGTAACGAACCACTTGGGGTGACCTACGGCAGAGGTGTTGGTTATCCAATAAATGGAAGAAAATATTAGCGAAACTGAATCGAAAATCTGGAAACAGAAAAATCAAAAAAAAGTATTTGCACCTCTGGGACTCGAACCCAGAACCTTTCGATTTTCTTCACTTAATTAAATATTACAATTTGAGGTTTTACTAATAAAGTTAAAAAAGTAATAAATTATTATTTAGTGAGGTTGGGTATTTTGGTCTCAAATCCAAAATTTAATTTTGCATAAAAAGGTTGCGCAGGCATTCCTCCTAAAAGTATGTTGGTAAAAGTCGTCCCAGCGACCACTAGCAACCAGAATAATGAAAGATTAAAAATATTTATAAATAACTATGCACGCCCCTCTAAACAGATGATGTCTGAAAGAGGTCTAAAAATAATCACAGGAAATACCTCTCCCTACAGAAGAAGCATTAGTCACTTTACATACATTTTGGCCACAGGAAGAGGAGGTGTTCGTTTTTTTATGATCCTCGCGCTGTTAAACTTCAGGGTTGTCTCGTACTTTATTTTTCTTTCATGATTTTTTTTTAATTCTCAATTTTTTTTTTGTTTTTTTTTTTTTTACATTAGCTCCACACAGGAGGCCCTGGGAAAAATAATTCCCCGCAGGGCCTATGTCATTTTTGGGGATGTTGTGTGGAGGTTCTGTTTAGGAAAGGAAGGGAAGGAAGTTCTGGGAAGGAGAGGAAGTTCTGAGAAGGAAAAGGGTATTAGGGATGGGTATGAATCTTGGGGCAGTGTGTCCAGGAATGACGGAAGTATGAATCCATCCCTCCCACTGCGGTGCAAGGCGATGTTCCGAGAGAGTAAGGCTGAAGAATTCAAAGGGACTCCCTCAACCTATTATAATTACTTTTGTAATTTATTAAGTTAAGCGCACTTGAAGTGAAGTGACACAAAACTGCGCTATACAAATGTAATGTTATTGTTATTATTATTATTATTATTCAACCATTCTCTCCCAATCCGGGCAATATAAGCAATCATGCTCAATAATGTTTGAAATAATGATATTCTGAGTGAAATCAAATTGACGGTCGGCGTAGTCCAGCGGTAAGGCTCTTGACTTGCATTCCGACGGTCGCGGAATCGAATACCGGCGTGGCAAATAAATTTTATTTGATTAATTTGTATTATTTCATAATTTATTCATTTAAAATAATATATAGTATATTTGCGGCACATTCCAGAGGGGAAGATACTCAGTATCGGTGTAAGACCACCATTCAGAATTGAAACGTTGCTTGAAATGGCTTTAGCCGTGTTTGGTGACCAGATCTGAATAGCCAGGTACTTCCTACCTTCTTCTTCCTCATCTCCTTCCCCTCCCCACTACCTTCAGCCTCACAACATACCCCGATTGGGGATGCCATAGTCTCACTGGCTCCAGACGGGAAGAGTTGGGACTCTTGTGCGGTATTCATGTAAAAAAAAAACCAAAAGTCACACCTATTCCTTTCCTAATGATAAAAATATAGTTGATTACAGAAAAAGGTATTTAGTTTTACTGAAAAAAAGGTTTGTGCGTATTCTATTCGGATGCTTCATTTTCGTTGTAACGAGTGACTTTAGAATCGTTACTGTGTGGGATTTCAATTAATTTCAGCTAATTTGAGGAAAATTTATTTAAATGTTGACTATGAATGGTTTTGACTTTCGTCCACAATTGAATATTAGTCTGTTGAGAATTGAAATTGAGTTTAAACACATCAAAGGGCTACAGGGTTGCAAGATGACTTTATTTTGAGTCATCTCCAATCCAAATTTCTAATAAATACAACGCTAGTTGCAGTTTTTGAGGGGATAAGTTGCCAAATTCCGCAGCAATAATAACGCTTAATGGTTTCAACTTAATTACTGTAAGAAACAACTATTTATATCGAGTGAGATGGAAAAACATGCACAAAAAAATAGGCTGTGAGGTTCTTAGTATGGGTTATTTTAATGCCAATATTTTACAAATATTTTTAGCTTCACAAATCCTACAATTATAATATTGCGTGATTTTTAACGGGTTTGATTAAAAACCTGAAGAAATAGCCTGTACGTACATATTTGGTTTCTAATCTTAGGAACTTATGACCTTTAAATGATAATAACTAAGAGCCCATTTCAAACAACAAAATATATTTTTGAAAATCAACATACAATTAAAAAATAAATAAATAAAATAACAAATAATCAAATTAATACTTAAAATGCATTATCATTATTTTATATCTAACAAAGGCTTCTTTATAATAAATAAGCAATTGTTTTTAATCAAGTGCTCTAACAAATAGTTAATTAGGTATTTTTTTTTAATAATTGCAAATAATCAAACATTTAGATATTAACTAAAATTAAGTAATATGAATCGTAAGACATTTCAAGAAAAACAATCATTCTATTAGTTGTAGAAATTTTAGACGAGATAAAGAAAAATATTAATTACAATAAAACGAACGAGATATGAGATGAGTGACAACATTGGGCAAAACTAATAATACGAAACCTAAATTAGGAAGAAAAAACGAACAAATGATATCAATATAAATAATAAAATAAGTAATACTTCAATATACAATTCTAAAAATGCATCGTTTTTTTTATTCGATACTTAGGTAAATTTACAAGATGTAAAGAGAAAACATAAATATCGACGAAGAAACCAAATTTCGGAGAGTACGTGCGTATTAAATTAAGGAAATTACCTTGGTCACCCCATATCCAATCTTGACCCCTGATAACTCTGACTCCGGGAGTGTACATGCTTAGCTCAAAATTAAGATGAACTCGAGTTAGTGACGCAAAACATGTTTATTATCTTCAGCCCCTAATGTAAAATGGTCACTTTTGTTACAATGGTGTGGCTTTCACAGTTATTTGTGGAACAACGTTCATCTTAGCAACAGTACGCACATTAAAGAGGTTGTTGGGCACAGCAAAATAAAAATAATTTCACAAAGAGAGTAATCCAAACGAATCTTAATTAACTTGCAAAAACGAAATAAAGAAAAACTGACACTTTGACACAACTTTTCATTTCCATCGAATGATTCGGCTTGAACATAGGCGGCGTACGTCATGTTAACCAATTGTAGCAGCTGTTGGCTGTATTGTCAAAGTTTTTACGAGAAGCTGGATACCGCGCAAGGCTGGCCGGTATCAACTTGACGGACGTAAATCGTCTGACCGTTTCTCAAAAACGCTTCTCAGCGTTTCAGACGGTTCAATTTTAATTAATCAACTCGGCACTTGGGGACTGAAAAAAATTATTCAATTTCGTTGAATGAAGGTTCACACTCGTCAATATGCTTTCAAGTGTCGAGTTGAACAACTAAAATTGAAACGTCTGAACCCGCTAATAGCAAACATTCGAGCATGGAAAGCATTTTATGTACCGGCGCAAGGTTCGTAGAAAATGTATTTAATAAAGTTCGCTCTTACAGGAACTTTTCGAAAAAAACGCATCGGGCCGCTCGCAAGCTTGTGACGTAGCTCGAAGTAAGTCGAAAGGAACGATCTTTTTCACTTTTCACTAGGTTTATAATATTATTGAAGTGAAAACTTCTTCAGCACCGTAGTGATTTGAAACTCTAAAAAAAAAAACACATATATTTGTTGGATTTAGCCTGCGAGACATTGAGATAGAATAATCAGTCTCCTCTTTGTGCGGTGCTTCGAAAATAATCGGTTTCCTTTATGCGGTACTTGGTAGCCTCCCCATTCTTGTCTACTTTAATTTTCTGAAGGTTTCACTTCTACCGCGTGTGAACTGCACATTTTTATTTTTTTTATTCGCACTTATGTTTGTGCATACAAGTCGAATTAAAGCCGATGAAATGTTGTTTTTAACAGTCATAATGTGTAAAGTAGTGAACGGTAGAAAACATCGGTAAAAAACGACGCCCGAGCATGACTTAACGCTTTATTTCTGCACTGGAATAATATATTATGACGATTCGGTGTGAACTCGAACGATGAGTCAGACTTGAACGGAAAAATAGACGGGCTTTCAACTGTAGTTACTCAATTAAAAAATTGACCAACTTTGTTGAAAGATTGTTCATAATAAGGAACTCTAAACACTAAAAAATATGTTCATGTAGAATGTAGACCAATAAACGCTGATTCTGAATATATAAGTTGTATTCAATAATATTTAACGTAGAGTTTTAAAAAAAATATTAAAAAGTCCATTTTAAAACAGTTCATTAAAACAGTGTTCCGCAAAGTGTGTGCCGCGGCACAGTGGTGTGCCGTGGTCGTGAGCTGGTGTGCTTCATCGCAATGCTACATTGTAACAAGGTAACATTGCGACGCTGCACCAGCTTAGGCGATCCGACTATCGGATTGGTAATAAAATAGGCCAGGCGGACATATTCGCTCATTTAAATGAGCTCAACCAAAAAAGCAAGGCAAGAATTCTAATACTTTATTTATTGAAAGCTTTTGTGCTAAGTTGGTGTATGTAGTAACGAAATGCTCCCAAGTGTTGCGGCTGCCGATTCAATAAAAAAAGTGCAGGCTTTGATAGTGAAACAATCTAAGCACAGGCTAGCGAAACACAGCAGAAAAAATGAACTCGTATTTACATAAGTGTGAACTGCAACCTATGAACTGAGTTCGAAATCCATTCTCAGATAGTATTTTTCTTAGACACTTACCAATAAACGAGCAGGAAGAATTTTGAAGACAAAACATTAAAAGTAAAAAATTTCCGAAACAGAGCTAGCACATTTTTGACTACGCATAAAAAATGAGTATCCAGTGCTTTCAAAGCGTGCTATCGCAATTATCTTAACATTTGCCACGATTTATTTATGCGAATTGGGGTTTTCAACTCCCACTACGATAAAAAAAGAGAACGCCTGAGGACGATCGAAAAAGAGAAGAGAGAAGCATTATCAACGATTGCTCCAAATTTTGATCGCCTGTGCTCAGTTAAGCAGGCTCATATTTCTCATTAAACATGTTTCCATATTATATTGATTTTAATAATAAATATTAAATAAAAATTGTTTTTTTATTAGGTGTACCTCTAAAATTTTTTGTTTTGGTAGGTGTACCTTGATCACAAAAAGTTTGCGGAACACTGCATTAAAACACCCTGTCAAGTGGTATTATTGAATTTGTGAGGCGTGACGTCACCGCGTACATAACACGCTCCAATGCTGAAATTGCTCCGGTGACGATCAGCTGATTCCAGTTGCCTACAAAATTCATACTTCGGTTGGTCATGATGACGTCACACTAGATTCGGTGGTTTTCGGGGGATCTTGAAAAATTAAAACTTTGACATTTATTTTAACTATAAAAATAAAAATAAATGTGCAGTTATTGAAGTTAAAAGGTTTCATTTAAAAAAAATTTTAAAATTGGACTGGAGTTCCTTATTGTCAACTTTTGTGTCATTCAATAGAGCGTTGATCAACTAAAATTGAGCCGTCTGAATGAGACATTAACGCGTATTGCAAATCGGAAGCGCATGGAGCACATGCGCAGTCAGTTTGTTGTTCTCAGGTTTATAAGTGTCATTTTGAGTTTTTGACTTTTGACATCTTTTCTTATTCCATTTACACATTACTAGCTTGCTTGAATTCGCTTGCTAACCAATGTTTTGAAGCAACCGATTGAGCTATACTTTTATTACAGTAACCTAAAAGATGGCATCTAAAGGCGGCCAAATTGACATCGGATTTGTTGAAGAGTGTGAAGATTGGAAATTACACTCACGTTTCTTCCCTAGCAAAGTTGGCGGAAAACCAGCATGGCTCAACTTAAAAGACTTGCCAAAACCGAGTGACGTTCTTTGCGGAAAATGCAGTGAGCCATGCATTTTCCTTTGTCAAGTAGGTTCCTATTAATTTGCCCGTGGAATAGTTCGATCTTGTTGAAAAGTAGTAATTGTCAGCAATAGAACTATAATATAATTCATTACAGTGTTGGTATTTGAACATGGTAATTCAATAAATGTATTTATTTTGTTTCTAGATTTATGCTCCCGGTGATGAAGAACCAGAAGCATTTCACCGTTCCCTTTTCATTTTTGTATGCAAGAATGGATTGTGTTGTCGGTCCAACAATGCAGATAATTTCATAGTTTTTCGTTGCCAATTGAAAAGGGATAATGAATTTTATCCATTTGACCCTCCAGTTGAAAATAAAGATGAGGTAAATTTTTATGACAATATTTTAAATGAAATAATATTGGTACCACTTTTTTAATAAACTTTATTGTTGAGCTCATGAACCACTTCTCCGGGCTTACTTTATTAATTTAACAAGCCCCTTTAATCTAAGATATATTCTAACTTACAAAAAATTATTTTTAGGTGTTTAAAGACACAAAGTGGGTGGCTTTATGTAATGTGTGTGGGGCTAAAGGTCCCAACCATTGTGCAAAATGCAAGAAAGTAAACTACTGTAGCAGAACGCATCAAATAATCGACTGGAAGAATGGCCACAAGGAGCAGTGCAGCAATGTAAGTTATTTGTTATTTCAACTCTTACATTTCATCATGATCGCTCAAAAGGTAAGCAGTAATTATGTACGGTGTTCATCATCTCATTTCGTAATCCACTGTATTACTCACTTAATGAGTTGTTTAACTTGGTGTTGAGGCCAGAAGGAATGTTTTTGAAGTGAAAACTTCTTTAGCACCGTTGTGATTTGAAACTCAATGAAATGGAAACGAGCGACACTAAAAAAAGACAAACACATACATCTATAGGGTTTAGCCTGTGAGAGAATGAGATAGCAATAAAATATTTTATTCATGGGTACTCGAGCGACACTAAAAAAAGACAAACACATACATCTATAGGGTTTAGCCTGTGAGAGAATGAGATAGCAATAAAATATTTTATTCATGGGTACTCGGTTCCAATATAATACGATAAATCCACGGTTGCACGCAAGTCCCCTTTAGTGTAGTGGTATAAAACACCTGACAAACGTTTGCAGACATTTTGCCGACCAGGGATCGAATCCCAAGAAATCCAAAAAAAATTAAAATTTTATTTTTTTAATAATCAATATCCAATCTTCAAACCACTCCAAAATGAACAGGCAAAAGAAAACACCAAAGAAAGCGACATCTGGCTGTTTCTTCTTCGGAGTTCCGAAGAAGAAACCACAAATACTAATAAGATGACCAAATGTATATAAAGGAAAAGGTGCACTGGAAAAAATATTAAAAAAAAAATTTCACCGCGGCAGAAATTCCTCCCGACTGAAAATCAAATGCTTATACCAGCTAACTAACTAACTAACCTTCACGCCGTTTCCCCACAGGGGTAGGCAGAGAGGACGGACCGCTAAACAACTCGATCTTGGCACACACCTTGCTTCGTTCACATTCATACATGCTCTTCTGTTATTCTGACTCTTGACATCGCCCGACTCAAGTATCTGATTCACTTGGTCGTGCCATGTCTTCCTCGGGCGTCCCCGACTTCGTCTGCCATTCACACTTGCGTCATATATTCTCCTTACACTCCTTTCCTCATTCATTCGCTCTACATGCCCAAACCACGCAAAAACAGTTAAATGCCCCATATTCACAGAATTTCGTTAATAGTTGTCCAAGACCTCTAATTAATTTTATTTTATTTTAAATTTCAGGATGAAGCCGTTACTCCTGCTGAAGTAAAGGCGAATTTGCTGTTCCCACAATGGGAGCTTATAATAGATGAAGAGGGCGAAGTAAGAGTTTTTTCTTCTTACATATATTTTTTTCTTACGTTATTCAACAACTAATTTACCACTCGCACGCCAGCTAACCAATTAGGTGGCAAGCACTCAAGCGCTTTCACCTTGGTACCCAGATTTTGATAGCATTGCTGTAGGCATGTAGATGATTTGGGGGACCAAATTGAATTAAAATATTTCGAACTTCCTGCACTTCCTTCATATTTTTGGTTGCTAGCTTGATTAAGCTTCTACAGAATACCAAAGATGTCACTACATCAACCATACTCAACCTGCGGCCCGTCAAGCTTTTGTGTGCGGCCACATTATTATCAGGAACATGATTTAAAAAAATCTCTCATTCTAAATTTCTTATATCTTGAGATTCGTCTCGACTTTGACGCACAGATAGTGACACCCGAAGAGGATTGTCATTATGGTCCACATCAGTTCTGATTTATGGGTGTTGCTTTTGCACATAGATTTACTCCCGAAAAACAAATATTCGACAGACAAGTACTTTATAATACATCAAATAAAAGGGCCGTTTCTAGAAACCACCGAATCAATTAGAATGTACAAGAACTGGTTAATATCAGCTGTTTAAAGCAATGCACATAGTCAGATAGGGGGTTTCTCTCATAATATTATATTTTTATTATTTAATTGAATTAAAAGTAACAAAGCCCACAACATTGTCTATTTTAATTCAAAGGAAGCTTGTAACATCTGACCAATAACATAAAACTAACTTACCAAATCAAAGCCAAGTTTTAAAGTTTTCATACTGTGATTTAACAAAAAGAGTTGAACTTGGAACTGATTCTGTATAACATGCCTCTTGTGTAACAAATCATTTTAAAAAGTTATTATGTTAATACCATTGACGCAGGAATTGCCCAGGAAAACATCCGAGGAGGAAGAATTGAAATATCTGAACCAGCTAATCGCAGAAAAACAGGCAGGATCTCTGATGGATGAGAACGAAACGGAATTAGAGCAATACGCAAACAAAGCAGTGGAGGATAAAACATTTGAAAAATTCAAAGACCGGATAAACAGAGACCCCGGTCAGGTACTGCGATACAACAGAGGAGGGGCTCCACTTTGGATAGCGGCACAGCCCATCCCTACAGAAGAGGAGATACCTAATTGTCCAGACTGCAATGCTAAAAGGCAATTTGAATGCCAGGTAAATTATTATATCTCCGTATTATTATTAAGATGTGGCCACGCGGTGGTTGTAACAGTGCGGTACTCTAGGGAAAAAATAACTTTATTTTAAGCACACAAAAAAGGCATAAAACCTACCTATTAAAAAAATACTTTTTAGATCGCTTCTCGGTATGTATTAGCATGTGAGAAGTTGAGTTAGTTGTCAACAATAAATGTTTATTGACTTATTATAAATGATGTGTAAGGTTTTCTCAGAGCAGTCTGCATTCTATATAGGGGACATCATTCAACTGATGATCCTGTACACACAGCAAGTGCGCCCCACTGTTGAATTTGGCAGCCACCTCTGGTCAGGAGGCCCAAAATACTTTTAAAAAACCCTTGACTCTATTTGATAGCTTCCCTGATTTTAACAACTTGATTACAATCTTTAGAGCATAGGCGTTAAGTGGGAATGCTGTCTGCATTCTATTTCAATAGAAGTTTCTCCGAGGAACTAGCGCCTGTGACCCCTTCGGTACCATTGCATTATTGGGAAACACACCAAACGCGCGCCCAACATTTGTACACAGTTGACATTCATGTTGCATGACAACAGGTCGTTTCTATGGCTTGTTTTTGAGTCAACAGCTCGGCTGTGGAACATTTGGCCAACTTCTGTGTGTCATCTCTCTTACAACATGGATCTCTTCAAGGCCCATATTAACTCCTTCTTTCCCTCAAAAAAAACTTTTACATAACATTCCCAAAGATGACGTAGGCTCTGGGGTAAAATTATTTTCCTCAGGGCCTGTGAAATTATAATACTTTTCACACTTTATTTTTAATTCCCGGACACTGAAATCACTAATAAGGGGCCATCCATAAATTACATAACACGAATTTCATGATTTTTTGACCCCCTCCCCGTCCCTGTCACACATCGTCACATTTGTGAGACCTCCTCCCCCCTAGTGTGACGTCACATATTTTGCAATTTTACATTCAAAATTTTTTTGCGTTTTAATAATTTAGATTTTTACATGTGACGTCACAGAGCTGATGACCCCCCCTATACCCCTTGTCACACTTCTGTACTCCCCCCCCCCTCCCCCCTTAAGATGTGATTTAATTTATGGATGGCCTCTAAGTAGAAAATTCAATATCAAACAAATTGATACATAACAGAATGTGCCTAAAATAAATATCCACGGGATTTTTGTAAGTGACACCACACCGCCATGAAAAAAAAAACTCGTAACTGCTAACATTTGTCAGCTTAGTTCATTGGAAACGGATTACTGCCATCTCTTGATTATTGCGCATTATCTCAGCTTGCAACTTACAAACAAAACGATTCGCGGAAAGGTTCAAATATATTCTAATTAATTTTTAAAAGTGACTTTCAAGTGTGAAACTATCATGTAATCTACCCACTTTACCACCCACCCTATTTAACTTTAATACTTCCTAACTTATTAGCCACCTCCAGTGGTTAATAGGTTAGAAATTATTTCTTGTTACAATAAAACCTAATAAAAAGAATGAGTACCATTAACTTACAACATTTATACAGGTGCTCATAGTTTGTTGCTAAAATCTGACCTGCCATAACTTGATATGGGTAATAACAACAGTAATAAAGATGACGGGATCAGCTTAATAGTTCTTGGTTTCTGATAATTGACAGCTACACCAAAGCTAAATGTCAAAAATCATTTTAAATTGACATCGACAAAAATTACTTAAAATTAATAGGTCTCAATGGCTGAGTCGGTTAAGTCCCATCAAGACTACAGATCCTGGATTCAATTCTCAGTTGTGACTGTTTTTATTTTTTTGTGTCTTGTTCTTTTTCATATTTCGTTAAGATTTATTAGTATTATCTTCTTCAGTGTTATATTACATTGATGGGTTTGAAGTTTCACACCATTCCCTCTTCAAAAGCAACTAAACCTCACCACTTCATTATTAGTCATTGTTATTTTGGTGGACAGATCTACGGTTGTGTCAAATCAACTATTTGTTCTGTCAAAAATCTACAGTTCTGTCAAATCTACAGTTCTGTCAAATCTACTGTTCTGTCTACTATCTATGTGTTAGTTTTATTTTTGGATTTTCGAGTGTCAATTTTTATGTAAAATAATAATTGTTTCAGATTATGCCGCAACTATTAAATTATCTCAATTTGGACCTTGGAGTCAACTGTCTGGACTGGGGAGTCGTTGCAATATACACTTGCAGCAAAAACTGTACGGAGGGCGCAGCGTATAAAAAGGAATTCTTGTTTAAACAAGATGTCTCTCAAAGTATTGCATCAAGTTGAATAAAATAATACTTGTATATTATTATACGAATTTGCATCTTAAATATTTTTAATAAAATAAATAAATAATAACAATCTCGTAATTCACGCTTTTCATTTCTATAAAATAAATGACATTCATAATATCTTACAAAACTAAATAAGGAGGTATTATAATATTTACATTTATTAATTTAACATTTAAATTCAAATGGTAATTTCAGGTAGTATGTAGGGTATTTCACAGTAAAAATCCCATAGCAAGTTTGTTTTCTGACATTGGTCCCATTGTAAGAACAAAAAGATTAATCAATCTCGTGGAAATTGCGCTCTCCCCAAAAATACTCCAGAAAATGCATGCAGAAAGAATTTTAAAGAACGATCGTTCCGACACAAGCACTTTTCATTTATGTGATCCACTTGGTTTCAAGATTTGGTTAATATGTACATATTCACAAGTCTTGAAATCGGTGTTTTCTTCATTGACATACTCAGATTCAAAATGTCAGATTCAACACAGCTATCAGTATGTTGTGAGGTCTTGTTCTACGTGGTATTATAATACACGCCAAACTTTAATACCGGCCTGATGTTGATGTAGAAATCGTCACAATAGGTGAGTTTAAGATTAGAAAAGCGGCATGCCTCCTCGCCCACACTTTTCTCTGTTGCATGTATGTTTTTACGCATCTTTCACTTATGTTCATTGTAAAGTCAGTAACTACGCAAGAATGGTTATGGTATCAAGTTCAGGCCGACATTAAAGTTTGGCATGTACTATACCATTATTTATATACAGTGGAACCGCAATAATCTGACAAATGTTTTGCGGGGCGATGTCGGATTGTCGAATTTGTCTGATTATAGAGTACTGCCTAAGACCCTCTATAGTCCGGAATTTTTTGAATAAGAGTACCTTTTAATCCCACAAATTACAAATCAAAGAATCTATTTGAACTACGAATCATACTACATAATTATGTATATAATACGTATGTGAATTTAGTAAATTAAACATCGCAATGGAGAAACAATACGCGTCGAGCACAATAGTGGTGGTGCGTACAAGTTACAACCTGTCCAATCATGCATTATGTATATTAGTGAAGATTTGTCGAAATTTTTATGTACAATCAACAGTGATAGGGGGGCGCCGGATTAGACAGGGTTTGGATTACCACGGGTCCACTGTATTAAAAAAATTTACTTAAAATATTCTAGCAAGAATGACTCGGTATTAAAATTTTATAGAACAATTTGTTTAATGACTACAATTTGATGTGGAAGGTCCCAAGTTGTAAGATGACTTAAAATAATATTGTGGTGTACTATCTATCAAGAGGTTTGGTTTCTTCTTTGCTCTTTCCATAGTCGGTGGCCAGGTAGGAAAGTAGATCATTGATGCCCGTAAATTCTGTTCTTGACTGCGGAGGATTATTTTTGGGAATCTTTGGTAGAATTTGACCCATTCTCTTTCCGAAGTCCTTCAACTGAAATCAACAGCATAATTAAGGATGGAGTAATTGAGGACACAGGTGGAAGAACAACAAACTCACAAAAGAGAGTTCTGAGATAATCGCTGCTACAGTTTTTGAAATATTCTCTATGTGGATTCTTTACTAAATATTTATAAAAAGTTTAATTTGCTATTCAGCATTTAAATGAGGTAGAAAAATGATATTTGCATATAGTCTTTTATTAATATGTACAGCCTTTTGAACGAGTCAATGTTTTAAGTAGTTCTCCCATCCAAAGAGTAAAAATTAGTGAACCAAAGGATTATAAAAAAGTGTTCACTGTACAACTTCTTTTTCACTAAACAGCTGATAAAATTAATCTTATATATAAAAATTTATATTTGTTTGTTTGTTCATATTTTATGCGCTGCCATACCGTTCATCCGATTGTGATGAAACTTTGGCGAATTGTTGTGCGAAGATTTCTATATATGATGGTAAGATCTGGCGTTATGAAATTTGTATAAAAATTTACTACAGGTGGTGCACAAATGGTTAAAAACGTATGTATTTCATATATTTTAGCGGCAGGGAGGGAAGGCAGGGGGGAGGGTAACGAAGGAGGGGGGGGGGGAAAGGCGGGGAAGGTAGAAGAAGAACGCGATAGGGAAACGGGGACACATGTGAAAAGACATGCAGGGAGAAACAATTTATTTCTTTGAATGGCACTGCAACACATGCCGGGTACCGGCTAGTAATTAATAAAATCTTATGAGCTATTACCGAGATGCCGACTTATCTTTTTCTATGTCTTGTTCTCTTTCATATTTTCGTTTAGATTATTAGTGTTATCTTCTTTTTCAATGATATATTACGTTTATAACCTTCAAAGTTATAAAAAAGAGAGTTCTTATAAAAAAATTGAACATTATTTGTTTGTTTTACAGTAAAAAATAACCTTTTGTTTGTGCGCACTTTTTGTCACCTATTGCGAACTTCATATATAAACTCATTACTCATTAGGTAAGTAACAGTCAATAAATACCTGCGACCGCTGGCAATCCACGCCGTGAAGTGAAACGTTTCTTGTGTGTTGATTATTGCGTTTTTTGGAAGGTCGAGTCTTTTTAAATTAATATCAACTCTATTTTTGCCACTAATCTTATAATAGATGTAAATCAATAGTAATGGAGTGTAAAATGTATCTTAAAATATTGATAAAGAATAATTCTAAAATAATAATAATAATAATTGCATAATTTGTAGAGCGCCGCTCTAGTTACGTTGCCGTTGTACAATTTACTATGGGTTCCTAGGCTCTGTCTATTTTTATTATTTACGTTTACAATTTGAAACAGAAAACATACTTACCTGATAGGGCATTTCCCATATACGCATTTTTATGCTTGGAGAAAATACGACTTTGCAAGCGTAGGATACTTTATTAAAAACTCTAGACATCATGCATGCTGCATGCTTTTACATTTACTAATGATGTAAAATCTCCAGTGATTTTTTACACCATTTTTATGCTTGGAGAAAATACGACTTTGCAAGCGTAGGATACTTTATTAAAAACTCTAGACATCATGCATGCTGCATGCTTTTACATTTACTAATGATGTAAAATCTCCAGTGATTTTTTACACCATTTTTATGCTTGGAGAAAATACGACTTTGCAAGCATAGGATACTTTATTAAAAACTCTAGACATCATGCATGCTGCATGCTTTTACTAATGATGTAAAATCTCCAGTGATTTTTACACCATTTTTTTCCTTTTTTTTTTGATTTGGGCAAAATGAAAACGATAATCATTTAAAATTTAATAAAATGCTAACATTTCTCCGCAAAACATCACTAAATGACCATTTCGACCAGTCAGTGGTTGAGTGGGCATCGCGTTTGGGTCCCACCCGGGCGTCGCATGTTTGATTCCTCGGCTGGCTGAGTCCTCCATCACAACACAAGCAACATTTTCGGCTTTCTGTGCTGGTAGTAGGAGATTTTCAAACATTGTTGGGTTATTCATAACCCGGGAATGTTTGTCTTTCTTTTAAAAAAAAAATGAAAAAAAAGACCCAACACTAACTTTACTTCAGTTTATGGAGTCGTCCTAAAAGTAAGTTTTAATTTCAGGGATGTGGTAAAAATTTTATGATGCAGCGGTTTAAAACAAAATCATTTTCTCAAAGTGGGGCAACTTATTATTTTCACCGGCTTGAAGTGTGCCAACATTGTTTTTCTTTGATCTTTGCAACAAAACAAAATAGTAAATATTTCTTACGTTTTCAGCTCCAGACAGTTTATAAATGCCATAGCAAAATAGAGACGTTCCTCCAATAGCATACAGGCTTCCCCAACCCAGGGCTCGCAAGGCAAGAAGGGCCCCAGAGTCTGCCATCTCTGTAGTGATGGCCACTCCTGCATAAATAATATATTATGTACTAAGCTTACATCCATCTAAATTTAAGTCCATCAGTAGGTACTAAGCTCAAATTATATGTATATTTTACCATACATACAACATACTATTAAATTTCTTGTGTTAGCCGGGATTGTCAACATTGTTTTTTTTCATCTCTGTCTTTTCTAAATTAATAGCATAATACATTATATACTTAATTTTTTTTTTCTCCTTTCATCTTTGTCCTTTTTAAATTAATAGCATATATTATTTCAAATCAAATATCAACACACACAGACCCTATATGTTTACTACATTATAGTTTATTTGCTTTATAAATCTTAGTTCTTGTAAATCACAGATTCATACGTCCGTCACTCCTGGGCACACTGACCCCCAGATTCTTACCCACCCTTCATACCTTTTTCCTTCCTCTACCCTTCATATCTTTCTCTCCTCCCTTTCCCTAAAAAGACCCTCCACACAGCATCCCCAAAGATGACATGGGCCCCGAGGGAAATTGTTTTCCTCAGAGCCTCCTGTGTGGAGCTAATGTAAAAAAAAAGGTAAAAATGTATAAGCCCACCTCACGGATAATATGGAATGTTCCTTGTAGAAGTTCGATACACGGATAATACGGAATATTCCTTTTTTCAAATATGACATATTGGGAAGACCAAACTTATAAAATAAATTCTCGTCAAAATAAAAACAAAAAAGTACCACATACTTCGAAATATTTCTAGTACTACTGGGTTGAAGTTCAAGCTGCACATCATCCATCAATAAGACATATATCCCAGGTTTTGAATGGTTTGTTTGGCAAGCAGGGTTTGTATAATGGGTATGTGTAATTATTCTAATACCTTTAGTTACATGTTCTTCTTTTTTAAATACAGATTCAAACTTGTCAATAATGCATGATGTTTAGTATGCGGCTGGTGGTGGCAAAAACATTAGGAATGTATGGCGAGCCATATGCTGAAATAGGCCAAAACTAAATGATCTTTTATAGCTAAGTTTGTTGGCCCCCTAAAACAAATTTGACCGGTTAAATAACTATGATTTAATTGTTTTGCCTTTAATAATGAGCGGCTCTGGAATTTTTGTTTTGCCACCGCCAACCGCATACTACTGATGATTGATTGTCTATGAAATGTAATATAAAAATGATAAACATAATAATGTCAGCAAAGTTCGTATACCGCATAAATGAACTAATTTTAACAAAATTAAATTGTAACCTGCACATACTAAAAAAAAATTGTGTACATTTCTATAATCTAATGCTAATTTACTTCTTTTCACCTTTCTATTTTCTACTTTTTACTATAATTTTTCCACTTTTAGCATCATTTATACTAAATCCATACGTTTACATTAGACTTCATTCAAACTTTAGTAACTTTTAGTAACTTTCCTCCATTGGTCACCATGAAACAGGCAGCGCTTAGTATGGTGATTTAATAAACCTACTTTATGTAAATTGTGTAACATGTATTGTATAAATAAATATTTTTTTGTCTCCCCCGACATAAATACTCACTTTTCGTGATAATGAAGCTAAATCTAACTGTTTGAATAAGAAATATTCCGTATTAATCGAGAAGCCGAGTAAGACATAAATAATAATAAAAATACAGTACAATCTCACTAATCCGGCACTTTTAAAAACCAAAGGGTGCCGGATTATCAGAATGTTCGGATTACTGGATTATATAGAGTACTGGATTGTATAAAAATCATAATAAATAAAACAAAGCATTTCATAAAGAGAATATAATGTATGTAATGTATGTACATATTTGTGTTCTTGTTTCACAGGTTTTATTGAAACTGTAACATAACTCAAAATTACATAGTTTTAAAATACTCCTTAATTGAGGTCTGCTTTTGTGCAACTTGTAGACCTAGCTTAAAAACCTTTTCTCGCGTTTTTCGAAGAATTATAATATCTTTGGCAGATATGCCGCTTTCTTCTGCCCATGTTATGCAGGTATTGAAACAATCAAATGCTTTATCTGGTTTTAGTTTTACAGTTGCAGTAGTTAGTGGCTCCAATATTTCTACAAGGCTTTCTTCTTCACTTGTCTCAAATCCAGATTATCTTCAGGATTCCATTCTTCCGTTTCTTGTGATACAGCATTCATTGTATGCCATAACTTTTCCATGAAGATTGGATTAAGTCAGATGAAACAAACTCCCAAATGTGAGCGAGAGAGAATACAACATCCTTCAAATTCAATTCTTTAAGGCTCTGCATTAAGTCACCACCCTGAGATATAATATGGATCAGCAATTTATTTTTATACAAGGACTTTACTTTTTGGATAACATTTTGATCCATCGGCTGCATTAAGCTGTGCAGTTTAGTGGTAGGAAGATGGCTTGGACATTCCCATCTCTTGATTAAAGTTCTTGTTCATTTGGGTGGCCTGGAGCATTATCAAGTACAAGTAGAAGGGCGAAGGAGGCGCGGGCGGAGGGTGCCAGATTATTGGACGTATCGGCCTATTGAAGTGCCAGATTAGTGAGATTGTACTGTATATATAAATCAGCGAAATAATATTATTATTATTAGCTTCCTACGGCTTAGTAATTGATAGGGTCGGGTATCAATGTGGACTCAGTAACAAAATACAAGTCTCTCGGTACAATAGTTTATTTTACAAGTTACACAATATCAGTTAATGTTTATATCATCTCACATTACCCCCCCAAGCTGCTGTGTCAAAAAAACGAAAATCAAACAAAAGAATTCAATTTGAATTCTGGCTTTATAAAAAAAATTCTAGTTTTATAAAAAAAATGGAACCATACGAAAGTACCTGTAACAAAGTTTGCAAGCTACAAACTACAATGCGTAGCTCGACTTGAGCCGTGACGGGTGCCGTTGGCGTTTTTCCAGTGACGGGGTTTTGGGTCATTCTTCATGCTCGTATCATAGGTATCCATTATTTGTAAGAAAAGTTGACGTAATAATACTGTTCTTTCACATTATTTTATAAAATTATAAACCTCAAAACAGGCTTGTTCTAGTGAGGTTAAAAAATTAAAACAATAATATCATGTAAAGAAACAATTAACAAACAAAAAAATTAAATAATACATGCAGTGATTCCTTCATGCTCTTATCGTCAAGTTGAATGTTTTTACTAAATATAAACTCGTATGTACCTACCAAAGTAGTACAGTCTTAAGATAATAAAAATATTTTACACCTACATTTTACTCAAAATTGAGCATTTCTTTTATATATGAATATATATATAATATATTCTTTTATAGATGTATATTTAAATATATGTTTAGAAACCACTGATATGGTGTGTTTTAAATAATAATAAATTTAACCTTTACTGAAGAATACTGGATCCTTTCTTCTGGCAATTGCTATGGTCGCTCCAAAGCCAAAAATTGCAGAGAATCCAGCAACAGATGTCAAAAAGGCTCCGGCTTGAGGGGTGTTCAAATATGAAGTTATTATTACATTTAGTAAAATATTATATTTCAATGTTAGGTTAGGAGTTATAACTGTATCTGTAATTTATAAAAGCGGTATTTTGATATATTATCCACCTTTCACCCTGTGTAACTTCTCTTCTTTTAGCCTTGTTTCTGCCTCGACAGAAGCTGACAAATCATTCATTGCAGTTTATTTACGTTGAAAAACTGTATGAATTACTTTCAGTATTTTTCCAAATTATGACAGCTACAGAAAAAAGCATAGACAAATAAAGATATTTTGTAGTTTATACTCACCAGCTAGTGATGAGCTTAATCACAGCCTACTGTAATGTATGGTTCATTTATGCTCCTGTATACTCAGAAGGCTGTGCCTTAATCGATAAATACGTTTTGATAATCGGAATATCAGCAAATGTGTACGTGTGAAAATTTTGTAAATAACCGAAACATACTTATTTAATTAAAATGAAAATAAATCACTTTGTATTCATTTCTGATCCTATGTTCCTTCTTTCCCCCGCCTGAGCTAGAACCAAAAAGTGAGTGGCGACATTACATTGATTACAAAGTGCCCATGAAACGACGAAAATTTTGAAGGAAGAATTTTAAAATTTTGTTTTTCGAAGATATTTTGATTGATTCGTTAACAGACCGTCATTCTCAGTAAGAATTCAATGTTTTAGTCTGTTTGTTGCCATAGGGCTTTAGTTATGACCGAACCCAATTTGACAAAGTGCCCACGAAAAGACGAAAATTTTGTAGAAATTTTTTTCAAATTAAGTTTTCCGGAGATATTTTGATTGATTCGTGTACAGATCGTCATTCTTAAAAAAAAATCCAAAGTTTCAGTCGGTTCGGTGCCATACGGCCTTAGTTATGACCGAACCCAAATTCGACAAAGTGCCCATGAAACGACGAAAATTTTGTAGGAAGAATTTTCAAATTAAGTTTTTCGAAGATATTTTGATTTATTCGTTAATAGACCGTCATTCTCAGTAAGAATTCAATGTTTTAGTCTGTTCGGTGCCATACGGCCTTAGTTATGACCGAACCCAAGTTCGACAAAGTGCCCATGAAACGACGAAAATTTTGTAGGAAGAATTTTAAAATTCTGTTTTTCGAAGATATTTTGAATGATTCGTGTACATACCGTAATTCTTAGTAAGAAACCAAAATTTAATGTCGGTTGGTGCCATAGGGAGTAAGTTATGTCCTAACCCAAAATTGACAAAGTGCCCATGAAAAGAAGATAATTTTGTAGGAAGAATTTTAAAATTCTGTTTTTCGAAGATATTTTGAATGATTCGTGTACAAACCGTCATTCTTAGAAAGAATCCAAAATTTAATGTCGATTGGTGCCATAGGGCCTAAGTTATGACCTAACCCAAGTTTGACAAAGTGCCTACGAAAAGACGATAATTTTGTAGGAAGAATTTTAAAATTCTTTTTTTCGAAGATATTTCGATTGATTCGTGTACAGACCGTCATTCTTAGTAAGAATCCAAAGTTTTAGTCTGTTTGTTGCCATAGGGCCTTAGTTATGACCGAACCCAAGTTTGACAAAGTGCCCACGAAAAGTCGATAATTTTGTAGGAAGAATTTTACAATTCTGTTTTTCGAAGATATTTTGAATGATTCGTGTACAGACCGTCATTCTTAGTAAGAAACCAAAATTTAATGTCAGTTGGTGCCATAGGGCCTAAGTTATGACCGAACCCAAGTTCGACAAAGTGCCCATGAAACGAAGATAATTTTGTAGGAAGAATTTTAAAATTCTGTTTTTGGAAGATATTTTGAATGATTCGTGTACAGACCGTCATTCTTAGTAAGAATCCAAAATTTATATATATTGGTGCCATAGGGCCTTAGTTATGACCTAACCCAAGTTTGACAAAGTGCCTACGAAAAGACGATAATTTTGTAGGAAGAATTTTAAAATTCTTTTTTTCGAAGATATTTCGATTGATTCGTGTACAGACCGTCATTCTTAGTAAGAATCCAAAGTTTTAGTCTGTTTGTTGCCATAGGGCCTTAGTTATGACCGAACCCAAGTTTGACAAAGTGCCCACGAAAAGTCGATAATTTTGTAGGAAGAATTTTACAATTCTGTTTTTCGAAGATATTTTGAATGATTCGTGTACAGACCGTCATTCTTAATAAGAATCCAAAGTTTCAGTCTGTTCGGTTCCATACGGCCTTAGTTATGACCGAACCCAAGTTCGACAAAGTGCCCATGAAACGAAGATAATTTTGTAGGAAGAATTTTAAAATTCTGTTTTTGGAAGATATTTTGAATGATTCGTGTACAGACCGTCATTCTTAGTAAGAATCCAAAATTTATATATATTGGTGCCATAGGGCCTTAGTTATGACCTAACCCAAGTTTGACAAAGTGCCTACGAAAAGACGATAATTTTGTAGGAAGAATTTTAAAATTATTTTTTTCGAAGATATTTCGATTGATTCGTGTACAGACCGTCATTCTTAGTAAGAATCCAAAGTTTTAGTCTGTTTGTTGCCATAGGGCCTTAGTTATGACCGAACCCAAGTTTGACAAAGTGCCCACGAAAAGTCGATAATTTTGTAGGAAGAATTTTACAATTCTGTTTTTCGAAGATATTTTGAATGATTCGTGTACAGACCGTCATTCTTAATAAGAATCCAAAGTTTCAGTCTGTTCGGTTCCATACGGCCTTAGTTATGACCGAACCCAAGTTCGACAAAGTGCCCATGAAACGAAGATAATTTTGTAGGAAGAATTTTAAAATTCTGTTTTTCGAAGATATTTTGAATGATTCGTGTACAGACCGTCATTCTTAGTAAGAATCCAAAATATAATGTATATTGGTGCCATACGGCTTAAGTTATGACCGAACCCAAGTTCGACAAAGTGCCCATGAAACGAAGATAATTTTGTAGGAAGAATTTTAAAATTCTGTTTTTGGAAGATATTTTGAATGATTCGTGTACAGACCGTCATTCTTAGTAAGAATCCAAAATTTATATATATTGGTGCCATAGGGCCTTAGTTATGACCTAACCCAAGTTTGACAAAGTGCCCACGAAAAGTCGATAATTTTGTAGGAAGAATTTTACAATTCTGTTTTTCGAAGATATTTTGAATGATTCGTGTACAGACCGTCATTCTTAATAAGAATCCAAAGTTTCAGTCTGTTCGGTTCCATACGGCCTTAGTTATGACCGAACCCAAGTTCGACAAAGTGCCCATGAAACGAAGATAATTTTGTAGGAAGAATTTTAAAATTCTGTTTTTGGAAGATATTTTGAATGATTCGTGTACAGACCGTCATTCTTAGTAAGAATCCAAAATTTATATATATTGGTGCCATAGGGCCTTAGTTATGACCTAACCCAAGTTTGACAAAGTGCCTACGAAAAGACGATAATTTTGTAGGAAGAATTTTAAAATTATTTTTTTCGAAGATATTTCGATTGATTCGTGTACAGACCGTCATTCTTAGTAAGAATCCAAAGTTTTAGTCTGTTTGTTGCCATAGGGCCTTAGTTATGACCGAACCCAAGTTTGACAAAGTGCCCACGAAAAGTCGATAATTTTGTAGGAAGAATTTTACAATTCTGTTTTTCGAAGATATTTTGAATGATTCGTGTACAGACCGTCATTCTTAGTAAGAATCCAAAGTTTTAGTCTGTTTGTTGCCATAGGGCCTTAGTTATGACCGAACCCAAGTTTGACAAAGTGCCCACGAAAAGTCGATAATTTTGTAGGAAGAATTTTACAATTCTGTTTTTCGAAGATATTTTGAATGATTCGTGTACAGACCGTCATTCTTAGTAAGAAACCAAAATTTAATGTCAGTTGGTGCCATAGGGCCTAAGTTATGACCGAACCCAAGTTCGACAAAGTGCCCATGAAACGAAGATAATTTTGTAGGAAGAATTTTAAAATTCTGTTTTTGGAAGATATTTTGAATGATTCGTGTACAGACCGTCATTCTTAGTAAGAATCCAAAATTTATATATATTGGTGCCATAGGGCCTTAGTTATGACCTAACCCAAGTTTGACAAAGTGCCTACGAAAAGACGATAATTTTGTAGGAAGAATTTTAAAATTCTTTTTTTCGAAGATATTTCGATTGATTCGTGTACAGACCGTCATTCTTAGTAAGAATCCAAAGTTTTAGTCTGTTTGTTGCCATAGGGCCTTAGTTATGACCGAACCCAAGTTTGACAAAGTGCCCACGAAAAGTCGATAATTTTGTAGGAAGAATTTTACAATTCTGTTTTTCGAAGATATTTTGAATGATTCGTGTACAGACCGTCATTCTTAATAAGAATCCAAAGTTTCAGTCTGTTCGGTTCCATACGGCCTTAGTTATGACCGAACCCAAGTTCGACAAAGTGCCCATGAAACGAAGATAATTTTGTAGGAAGAATTTTAAAATTCTGTTTTTGGAAGATATTTTGAATGATTCGTGTACAGACCGTCATTCTTAGTAAGAATCCAAAATTTATATATATTGGTGCCATAGGGCCTTAGTTATGACCTAACCCAAGTTTGACAAAGTGCCTACGAAAAGACGATAATTTTGTAGGAAGAATTTTAAAATTATTTTTTTCGAAGATATTTCGATTGATTCGTGTACAGACCGTCATTCTTAGTAAGAATCCAAAGTTTTAGTCTGTTTGTTGCCATAGGGCCTTAGTTATGACCGAACCCAAGTTTGACAAAGTGCCCACGAAAAGTCGATAATTTTGTAGGAAGAATTTTACAATTCTGTTTTTCGAAGATATTTTGAATGATTCGTGTACAGACCGTCATTCTTAATAAGAATCCAAAGTTTCAGTCTGTTCGGTTCCATACGGCCTTAGTTATGACCGAACCCAAGTTCGACAAAGTGCCCATGAAACGAAGATAATTTTGTAGGAAGAATTTTAAAATTCTGTTTTTCGAAGATATTTTGAATGATTCGTGTACAGACCGTCATTCTTAGTAAGAATCCAAAATATAATGTATATTGGTGCCATACGGCTTAAGTTATGACCGAACCCAAGTTCGACAAAGTGCCCATGAAACGAAGATAATTTTGTACGACTAATTTTTAAATTCTGATTTTCGAAGATATTTTGAATGATTCGTGTACAGACCGTAATTCTTAGTAAGAAACCAAAATTTAATGTCGGTTGGTGCCATAGGGCCTAAGTTATGACCGAACCCAAGTTCGACAAAGTGCCCATGAAAAGAAGATAATTTGGTAGGAAGAATTTTTAAATTCTGTTTTTCGAAGATATTTTGATTGATTCGTGTGCAGACCGTCATTCTTAGTAAGAAACCAAAATTTAATGTCGGTTGGTGCCATAGGGCCTTAGTTATGACCTAACCTAAGTTTGACAAAGTGCCCATGATAAGAAGATACTTTTGTAGGAAGAATTTTAAAATTCTGTTTTTGGAAGATATTTCGATTGATTCGTGTACAGACCGTCATTCTTAGTAAGAAACCAAAATTTATGTCGGTTGGTGCCATAGGGCCTTAGTTATGACCTAACCTAAGTTTGACAAAGTGCCCATGATAAGATGATACTTTTGTAGGAAGAATTTTAAAATTCTGTTTTTGGAAGATATTTCGATTGATTCGTGTACAGACTGTCATTCTTAGTAAGAATCCAAAGTTTTGGTCTGATGTTGCCATAGGGCCTTAGTTATGACCGAACCCAAGTTTGACAAAGTGCCCACGAAAAGTCGATAATTTTGTAGGAAGAATTTTACAATTCTGTTTTTCGAAGATATTTTGAATGATTCGTGTACAGACCGTCATTCTTAGTAAGAAACCAAAATTTATTGTCGGTTGGTGCCATAGGGCCTAAGTTATGACCGAACCCAAGTTTGACAAAGTGCCCATGAAAAGACGATAATTTTGTAGTAAGAATTTTAAAATTCTGTTTTTCGAAGATATTTTGAATGATTCGTGTACAGACCGTCATTCTAAATAAAAATCCAAAGTTTAAGTCTGTTCGGTGCCATACGGCCTTAGTTATGACCGAACCCAAGTTCGACAAAGTGCCCATGAAACGACGAAAGTTTTGTAGGAAGAATTTTAAAATTCTGTTTTTGTAAGATATTTTGATTGATTCGTGTACAGACCGTAATTCTTAGTAAGAAACCAAAATTTAATGTCGGTTGGTGCCAAAGGGCCTAAGTTATGACCTAACCCAAGTTTGACAAAGTGCCCATGAAACGAAGATAATTTTGTACGAAGAATTTTAAAATTCTGTTTTTCGAAGATATTTTGAATGATTCGTGTACAGACCGTCATTCTTAGTAAGAATCCAAAATATAATGTATATTGGTGCCATACGGCCTTAGTTATGACCGAACCCAAGGTCGACAAAGTGCCCATGAAATGAAGATAATTTTGTAGGAAGAATTTTAAAATTCTGTTTTTCGAAGATATTTTGAATGATTCGTGTACAGACCGTAATTCTTAGTAAGAAACCAAAATTTAATGTCGGTTGGTGCCAAAGGGCCTTAGTTATGACCTAACCCAAGTTTGACAAAGTGCCCATGAAAAGAAGATAATTTTGTACGAAGAATTTTAAAATTCTGTTTTTCGAAGATATTTTGAATGATTCGTGTACAGACCGTCATTCTTAGTAAGAATCCAAAATATAATGTATATTGGTGCCATACGGCCTTAGTTATGACCGAACCCAAGGTCGACAAAGTGCCCATGAAATGAAGATAATTTTGTAGGAAGAATTTTAAAAATCTGTTTTTCGAAGATATTTTGAATGATTCGTGTACAGACCGTAATTCTTAGTAAGAAACCTGTGCCTGGGTTCATGGGGTGAAGTTTGTCTAGGTCTTGGAGGCGGATGACCAGGACACACTGAACCCCAGATTCCTACCCACTCCTTAAACCTTTTTCCTTCCCAGAACTCTCCTTCCCTTCTTTTCCTTAAAAAAACCCTCCACACAGCATCCCCAAAGATGACATAGGCCATAATTTTCCTCAGGGCCTCCTGTGTGGAGCTCATGTAAAAAAAAAAAAAAACCAGTCTCTCTCGATCCGGCCCGCCACGCACCAGGTGGGCAGACACATTGGCAGCCATGACCTTTTTCACAAACCTCACCCCATGAACCTAGGCACTTACACTCATTCAGTATAATTCGGGATTAATTAACTTTCTAACTCTCGGAAACAATTAACTCTCATTCAGTATAACATTAATCAATTCACTCTTAACCACTCCGATCCGTAAGCTTGCTTTCACGATAATGTAACATTACCATACACATGTACGACGTACAAGGCGTACCTGATTTATTAAGCAACGATGTATGAATTGTCCCAATGACATGCTTGATTTGATCAAATCAATTTACTCTCAAGCAACGCTGTTCAGATTGTCCCAAATTTCATAATGCCTGATCTCAGTATTATTAGTATGTAATCTATTTCAATTGTATTTTGTAGAAAAAAAACAGATGATGATTTAAAAATAATTTATTTTGCATATTTTATATAATAAAAAGGATTTCAAAGCACCAACAAGAGTAACAGTATATTTTATTTGTCAAATAACAAGCATTTATCTATAGGACTAATAATTGAATATAATATATATACTTACATAATAATGCATATTATTTTTATTAGTTGGTGCATGTTTGAAATACAATCAAACTTTATTTTTATTGCAACCACAATAAATGAGTGTTTTGCAATGTTATGAAAAAACAACTTCATGCTTTTTTTTTCATTCATTATATTTTATTGGCTTTACATTATTTTTTTATTGAAAAATGTGTTGGTTGTTTTCCAATAACCTATCTTAAAGGACTGCTAGGGTTAAAATAATATAAAATTCTTTAACATCATACTTATTCAAATTTACCAATTGTGACAAAAAGAGATTTTGACAAAATACCAATATTATTAACAAATACCTTTTGACAGTTTGTCATCCAAGACCTTGGGGTAAATTTTGCAAACCGATGGAGATTGTACGGTTCGCTATCTGAAGCGTGATAGTTGTGAAATCAGTTGTGCCAATTGTGCCAGTTGGTTGACTTCATTCAATGGTTTAATTTTTAGTCAAAGTAATGCCTAAAATGCTTTAATAATTAGGGCTAGACGTAATGAATGCATTTTTCCATTCTTTAAAACCCAATCTCCACCAGAAGAACGATTCTATATCTTTTGTGGATATGGAATCGATTTCACACTTAATCGTCTGCAGATTTGTGTGATTGTCTATGGCTTAGTGTAATTGCTTTTTCTACGGTCTGATGTGTAAGCTGCGGGGTTGCCAATGCTTATGTTCTAAAATATCCACAATAAATGTTAAAATTCCCCAAATTGTGGAGAACAAAATAAAAAAATCCCCACAAATTCCACGCAATTTGGGGAATTCCCTGCAAATTGGCAACCCTGGTGAGCTGTCAGTGATGTCGCTGACTTCGCAAATGTCAAATCCATGGTATACAACTTTCAATGTACATTAAATGAATAAATAATTGTGTATACTTACGCATTTCGTGTTTTAAACTAGTCAGCGACAGCGCTGACAGCTGATAGAAAAGCAATTGCAAGCCGTAGACAATCACACAAATCTGACAGGCGATTAAGTATGGAATCGATTTTGAATCCACAAAAGATTCAGAATCGCATGGCTGCTTAATTTTAATACATACATAGATGTACAAGAAACAAAAAAAATAAATTATTTATTGTTTTCAAGTTATTTTTTTTTTTGTATTTAACTTTTATTATTTTTCGTCGCCTTAGTTCGTATTTGTCCAACAGACCATTAGAAAATTTTACAGGAGAAGGTTTTCTTTCTTTATTTCAATGAAACATTATAAAAGGTGTTCAAGATAAAAGCTATTTCCGTAAAGATAAAGGTCTCATTAGTTTAAATAATTCTTAGTTAAGTGATTGACTACACTTTTTGTTACTTTATTTTTAATTTTAATGTGGAGATTGAACAAAAACTTAAATGGTATGTTGGACAAATAAGAACTGAAGCGACGTTTTATATTGACTATTATTATTTGTGTAAACAGGACTAGCGCTTCCAAATAAATTTAATTGTTTTAATTAAAATAATGGTGATTTCAAAGAACTTTTGCCTTTATGAAGGTGACCCATTCTCGAGAATGTAATCAACTTGGATATGTAGATGTAGAATATTGTGCATAGCTTACATTGCACTGCGGTGTGAATTGCTAAGATTTCCACAATAATTACATACTTCTATATTTCTCTAAAACACCAAAGCGAAAAAATTTTGTGGTCGCCTTTAATTAAAAATTTAGGAAATAGGAGAGTTCATAAAAATCTCCAAAATTAATATTTTTGTGATATTATATTATTAGACGCACATGATTAATATTTTCAACATGCACGATGCGATGCTTAAAAGGCAGTGTTCTTATCAATTACAATTGGAGTCTTAAGAAGTTTTATATAAATGTGCATGTTTTGCAGGGCCACATTTTCTGAGCATTGAACAAAAATTCTTTAATTAAATTAATTTGATCTAAAATAATAACGTAATATTTATATAGCGCAGTTCAGTGTTATTTCACCCATTTACTTATTCAAGATCCTCAAACAGGCCCCTGTGAAAGAGGCCTAAAAATGTAGCATTACAACATTTCGTCATTAAAATAAAATGAATTACAAATACATATACAAAATCTTTGCCTACTCTACCCTCGCAGTGATATTACCCAAGGGGCACAAGCATAAGTAGCAGTAACCATTTGTGGATAGAGTAGGAGATTAGAGCAAGCATAAAAGTACATATTTACCTGGTAAGGCAATGTTTAAAAAACTGTATGAAAATAATGATTGTTTGTAAAACACGTTTCGATACAAATTTTAAGAACAATAAAGGTGTAAGATGTGACCTACAAACCAAGAGGAATACATATTAACAAAAAGCTTACAATACGAAAGTAATGTTTTTTTATACTCGAACACAGCCCCATGGAATATAAAATAATAAGTGAATATGTAATAAAACATAACTGAATGCCATTTAATTGGACGTGTACTTGGTTATTTCTTCTTCTTTAATTCCTCGAATCTCCGGGTTAAATCGTCAAAGTCAATATCGTCTTTGGGGGCCGTGGGCATGTTGTTACCGCCACTGTTGGACGGAACGTTGGGGAAGAGATTATCCGAAGGCACGTTGGGGAGGTCCGGCAAGTCGGGGAAGTGCACATTGGAGTATGTATTGTTTGCAGGAAACTTGGATCGCGGCTGAGGCTTAGGAGCATTTGACTTCTGGAAAAAAATCAGTATGAAATAGAGATTAGTTACATACTAGCAAAGATATTGATATATAAGGAGATGGGCTATCGGCCGTTTTTACTGGGTGGAACTGTGCTTCCTGATGTCGCCGATATTTTTAACCAATACTACTGTACACCTTAAAAAAATCAACTAGATTAACGAATTCTTTCTGTATTCAAACTATATTGTTAACCAATAAACCACCCTCGAAAAATCAACTAATTCCGTATTCAAACTAGCACCATTAGACCACAATCCGCCGACAGTTGGGCAGACATCATAGCATATCTCCTCATATTTCAATATCTTTGCGTACTAGCAAAAAGTTTATAATTTGAAAAGGTGAGAAACCCCAAATTTCACTTAAAAATTTATTTAACCACTGAGTGTTAGGCGCCCATAAAGTGGGTAGATGGCTTTTAAATGTGAAAAATTAATAAGTATAAATTTAAACTTTTTTGCTGCCCGCTCCGTTGAACAGTAACAAGCTGAGATAATGTTTTCACTGTTATTCGAGAGATGACACTAATCCATTCCGAATTAACTTATTTCTAATGAATCAAAAAATTTGTTCTAAAAAAAGTTTTATACTTAAATATATATATATCAGGGAATTCACGGCGGCCATACTGGATTTGCGAAGCACTTATATGTTTTTAGGCTCATGATTGGTGCATTTCAAGAGTGATGCTTTTGAACCTCACCAAAAATGGGAGAGGGGCAGTTTTGCATTCGACCACCGTTTTAAAAGTTGTTTTTGAAAGGCTTAGAGACGTTTTTGCTTTGGTTTGAAGATATGGTGTAGAGAGTGAGATAAAGATTACTATAGTCAAACATCAAGTTCATTCCCAAAATTTCAAACGGGGAAGAACGTTCTTCCCTGTTGACTATATCTGTTATTATCCGTTTGACTATAGTCAATCATTAGGTCAAAATGAACAAAGTGTGGATAGTGGCAGTTTCGCTTTTAAACCCCTCAATTATTGTAATACAGTAGAACTCCATTAATTCGAACCCCGTTAATTCGAATCCCGATAATTTGAAAAAATGCGTAATCTGAAATTTTTGCCAAAAAAAGTCTCCAGAAATTTTTTTTCATTTGAAATGATTTTTTAATTCGAAATTCGTTAATTTCTATATCGAAATTTATTTTGCCCGCACACAAAAATTTGTTCATGTAAATCGAAAAACATCAAATTTTGCTAAAAAAAATTACATAATTTCGTAAATCTGAATCTAACAGACAGCCGTGGCAGTAAAACGCCATAAAATGTCGATTTTCACGGTCAACATCATCCAAATTCGTATTATTATTTTGTGAATCTGAATTGGTTTACACCGAATATCATATTTTTACGAATTTACTTCGATAATGTGAATTTAAAGGGTCGGCTGTGGCAGAAATCAGCCGCAAAATGTCGAATTACAAGGAATTTTTGTTGTATTTTTACAAATTTACTTTGAATATCTGAATTCAAAGGGCCGGTTGCGGTGGTAAACGGCTGCGAAAATTTGATTTACATGGAAATTATCGGTATTTTTACAAATTTATTTTGAATACCTGAATTAGAATGGCCGGCTGCGATGGGAATCTGCCACAAAATTTCAATTTATGCGGAAATATATCATATTCTTACGAATTTACTTTGATTCTATATTTGAAGAGTCGACCGCGGCAGTGATCAACCACGAAAATTTGATTCACGCGGAAATTATGTGGTATTTTTACGAATTTATTTCGAGTCCGTATCTGAATTTAGAGGGCTGCGATGGGATAAGGCCACGAAATTTCGATTTATGCGGAAATATATCGCATTTTTATGAATTTACTTTGAATATCTGAATTGGGAGGGTAGGCTGCAATGGCAATCGGCTGCAAAATTTCGATTTACGTGGAAACATATCAGACTTTTATGAGTTTAAAGAGACGGCTGCGAAAATTTGATTAACGATCGGAACGGAAAATATTGTATTTCATGAATTTTCTTCGAACATACCGACCGCGGTGGTAAACGCCTGCGAAAATTCGATTTACACTAGTATAAGCCGTATTATTATAAATTTACTCCGAAGAACCCATCCGAATTTGAATTTGTGGCCGAGGAACTCAATTTTTGGCAATTTTTCAAGTATTTTTTTTTTCATAAAATTTTGAATTACGCGCGGATTCGTTCATTCGAAATTTTACTTTTGATGTCTTGTGGATTTTGAATTAACAGGGTTCTACTGTATAGGATTTAATGAAGTAATTCCATAATTAAATTGGATAGTTAAAACCAACCATTAGATTATCATCAGGGCTCAAACTATCGTAGGCTGGTGGGAGATTGTTCATTTCATCCTGAAAATAAATAAGAAGGAAATAAATTAATAACAGTTCATATTTGAATTGATTAAAATTACAAACTTGTTAACAATTGAAGATTATTTTATAATGTTAAAAATCAATTAATAGAGTTTAAAAAATTAACCTGCAAAAACTGAGTATTGAGGTCCTTGTTTTCAGTTCCTGGTGGAATGTTGTAAGTCATGGGAGGAAACTGGTTGGAAGTGTCGGGAGGGGGCATCGTAAAACCACCCGGCTGTTTCTCAAAATGAGGCAAATTCTGAAAATCAGGCAAAAGTATTTAGTATTAACACAAGAGTACCGTATCTAAAATTGTTTAACTCTGGATGTGCAAAAGAAGGTTGGTTGATGGCTGATAATATTCAAAATAATTCTATCTTTCTTTCTCGTTTATGAATATGTTGTATAAAATATACAAATGTCTACGTAAAAGTCTTTTTCAACAGGAGTAAAAAGATAAATTAAAAAAATTATACACTTGTTGAGAACTTCTTTGTGCAAGTTTCCACAATAATGCAACAAAGTAACATGAAAAGTATTTATTGTACCTACTGATATTATTCTGCATTATGTTATAATTCTGCATTATGATTTTTTTTTACTTGGATTAAGTTTGTAAATGCCCTACAGGCGTTAAATAAATAAAACATGCCCAGTGTCATTGGGACTATAGAACCACCGTACTCAAACGAGGTTGTCTCCTGATTATTTTGATGAAAATGAATTATATTTAAAGAGTTATTAATGACAGTTAAATTAGTTTCTCCAAAAATTACGAAGTTACGAGCTTTCAAAGTAAAGGTAAATGTATGCAATAGTGTCCTGTGAAGTCACACCCAACACAATTCATAATTCGTATGGCAGTGCTGCAGCACTGCTGCGCACGTCCCGTGACGTCACACGCTTTTCTGCCGGCCGCAAAAATTAACATTTCGATGACTTATATCTTCAATTTTTTCCAAAGGTTCTAACCTCAGGGTGCTCTAATTAACCTGTCAGGCTAATTTGTTCGCTTTTTGGAACAACTCATGTAGGTCTCACAGAAATTGTTGCGTCTCCCTTACTATCATAGTGAGAAATATGATCTTAACGGTGTTAGAAAGAGAAAACATCACGCTTTGTATTCAAATTTAAAAATTAACCACAAAATAAGTAAAATATAATCTTTATGAAACCAAAGTTTTGAATTGAAATTTGACAAAAAAAAATTTGAAATTTTACAATATTTTTATTAATTACTTTTACATGGAACGACAAAAAAGAGAGGTGACAATAACGTTTATAATACATTTGTCTAATAAAAAAGGTAAGTGTTTTTTTTTCATTACGTAATTTTAGTTAGAAAAAACTCTTTCAAAATTTGAAAGCGTATTTTATCACAGTTTTTAGTTTTCTGATACATTAAGAAATATTCTATTTTTTAGATTTTATTGAAAAGTGGAAATATTTTGATCCTCTGACAAAACATGGTCGATGCCCGAGGGATTAATATGATGCACTATTTGTAAAAATATGAAAATTCATTTAATGAGACTTCATTGTTAAATTCAATTATAATTATTCACATTTCATGAAACCAGTTGTGACTATGAAATTACTTCTAAAAATTTGTTGGTCAATTTTGTGATTGCTTGGCAAATGTCGCTGTACTACCGGTCAAAATAAAACACACGGCCAAGATTGCCGTTTGAAAGGGAAACTAATAAAAAATTATTTAAAAGACAAAAGAATTTTAAAAAGGCTCTTCAATAAAAAAATATTTAAAAGACAAAAGAATTTTAAAAAGGCTCTTGTAAGGGACAAATATCTACATTTAAACTTTAAACCAAATAAAAACAATACCGATGTATTTTTGTTAGTGATAAAATGAAAACGTTCGATCTGAAGCTAGGAATCAAACCCATTGAAAATAATAATAATTAGAGATGAAACGAATATCCGGTAAATATCCGGTATCCGGCCTATCCGGCCAAAATTTTAAATCCGGCCGGATACCGGATAATAAACGAGTATCCGAAGGGATACCGAATAATGTTATAGAATAAAATGCAATATTTAGATTTTTGACGTGTAACTTGTTAGTAAACTTTTGGAAAAAATTATTAGTAATCTAATTTTGAACGTATATAACGTTATTATAATGTTTTTTTCTTTGTAACGTCATGACATATCATCGAGGCAAGTCGATAAAACATCGTGAAAAGGATGTTTTATTACTTAATAAAACACGATCCTTCACGAAAAAATGACACGTCTTCTTAGACGTGTAATTTTTTCGTGAAGGCTAAAATCAATTTCTCTTCGTGTATTGAACTTACAGTAGTAATTTTTTCGTGAAGGCCAAAATCAATACACCAGTTACACCTATTTACCTAACCATAAAATTCAATAGATAAATCGTTCGTTCAGTGATATATTCCATTAAGTAATTAAAAACTGAAGAAAAGAGGTAAGCTATTTTACCTGCCTTTTTTCCTTTTCACCGCGAATAATTTTAACATTACATAACAAACAAATAGCAAATTTTTGGTCGTCACTTTTTATATCAAAATATTTCCATAAAGGCGATTGAAATTTTTCTTCGGTAAATGAATCTCTTTGAATTTATAGAAAGAAACACTATTAATCACCCCAAAATACAACATCACGTTTTTTCATAACCTCAAATGATCGTGCTTGCAATAAATTCAATAAGACAATGAAACACTAGCTTCTCTCGTAAATGAAAGGGTCCGAACTCACCCGAGTCCACCCGATCGTTCGTGCGGTTCGCTCGTGTAACGAGTCGCCAATCGGCTATGTTCAGCCGGTTATCCGGCGGCCGGATATCCAGCAATCCGGCTTCAAGGTTGGCCGGATATCCGGTATCCGGCAAAACAACTATCCGTTTCATCTCTAATAATAACGTAGAAAAAATTACTAACAGGGTAGCTGAAAGGCTGCTGTGGGGGTTGATGGGGTAAATTGCATGAGGATTGGGGCATCTGAGGCATCTGAGGCATCTGCGGCATGTTGGGGGGCTGAGGGAAGTCCACAAAGCCAGGAGGTCGGGGACCAACACTTTGAGGTCCCAAATCAATCAGCAAGGAATCGAGACCTGAAAATACATTACATTGTGTTAGCAGTGTCTAGGAATCAAAATTAAGAGGATGGCACACTTCCATTGGCCACAGAATTATTGAGCTAAAAAATTGGCATTCAGCACTGAATTAATTTTATACCAAAAATTGAAAACCTTCATTGATGTACTTAATCTTTGTAACTTTTGAACCACAAATTTAAATGAAATGTTTTCTCTAAATTTGTTTACATATTAGATTATGGTAAAGAAAAACATAAAAATAAAAATTTAAAAAATATTAAAATATGTGTAAATAAGGATACAAACATAACCTTTTCTTTTTTCGTAAGTTTTTTTTCACATTTTTATCCATAAAGTTACAAAAAAACATAATATTCATAAATCTAACATTAATGATTTTTGTTTTTTACATACATGTATACTAATAACTAATAAAATAATTTGGTATGATAGTCCTCAAAGCAATCAGGGACATGCAGGGTCACTACGAAAATCCTTGAACCACTCGCAATTTTGAAGAAATTAAATGGCGGCTGGCTACTTACAAAACTTGTAATACAAATATTAGGGGAAAAACCTAAGAAACTTATGATTGACAATTCTACAAAATGAATGGTTTGTTGGTTGTCAAAACGTTCAGCATTTAAAGTTTTTTTTCAAAGATGTCACTATAACGCTCCTTTTTAAGTTTTTTGGCGGGCATACTCTAGGCCGGCGGCTCGCCGGGGTTTGTGGTAAAGTATCTCAGTTGCACACCCGGCAGGACGCCGGCGTTTGTGGCCAATGGGTTAAACCTTGGTAACTGATGTTTTGGATTTGATTTTGTTACATAATTCTAATTGAAAACATATAATATGCTGAAGGATTGAATGTAAAACAACCCATTAAGGCAGACAGTATTCTAATATTATATTAGACTAGCAGTTAAAAACACGCTCTGGAGGTTTTGGCTGCTAGGCCCTGCGGGCGGCTTTTGGTTCGGCTTTGCCCAATTTGAGTATTGGTGACCATTTTATAAATCCGATAGGATCCGGTTCCAAAAATTTCCGGTTCCTCAGATCCACTGGGATGTGACAGGTAGTCACCGGGACAAAGTAACCACGACAGGCAATGACGTCATACATAATATACAGACGCGTGGTATTTTTATTCACAACTGCCAGTTACAATAATAATTATATTACCGTCAATCTCTCCATATCCAGAGAGATTCACGAAATTACAAATCCAATAGTACTTACGCCTGCCAGCCGATGCTCCTCATGCTGGCTGTTAACGTAAGATTGCTTTAATTCGGTTCTATTACAAAGTAGATTTGTATACAAACTCCACATACGAAAACGGTTTTGCGTAAGGCGCGGTGTCAGAGTTGTATTCTTAGTCGGATTCTTAAATTTCAACCGTACAGTTGCTAGGCTATTAATACTGTCTGCCTCTTGCCTGTTCACGGGACACTTGTTTCAACATGGGAAATCTGTCTATTTTGACAATATGTATATGCCTTCTACATCGGATATAATCTAAGGTACAACAGATCTACTGAATTCTTTTGTATTTTAAAAAATTCTCACCCAAATAAGGGGTAAAACAAACGCAGCTCCATTAGAAAATGGTTAATTACCTGTTGAAGGCACGTTTTCATTCATAACTTGTGGATCAGGCTCATAGTTCACATTGTAGTTTTTGGCAATTTCTATGAGATACTTCTCAATCAGTATCTTCGGGGGACTCTGCACTGACAATTTATGTTTGAGTTTCTCACTTATGGTGTCGACACTCTCCTTCTTACATGCTTCAGCGTAGAGCTTTCCGTATTTCACCGTTAGCAGCTCACACACGACCTTCAGTTCCTGCAATATGAGCTCATACTTTTTATTGAATGACCATTCAATTACTATTTACACAATACATGGTAGGACTATTCTGCCACTGGGAATCATATCATAGCAGTGGTGCTCTATCACTACCACATCTTACAGAAACAGGGTGCAATGGAGAGAACTCACAATAACTGGCGGCTATAGAAATTAACAAATTGTAAACTTAATGGGTTGTTTTTGCAGGATTTTTGCCGCCAAGTGCTGCATTACAAAAGACAGTCCCTTTAGGTTGGGAGAACTGTCAAGAGTCAACTGTCACTTACGTTTTCTTTGCTATTCGAAACAAATTTAATCCGTCAAGTCTAGTTGTTCGGTTTTTTGAAAAACTCATACAGGTCTCGTAGAAATCGTTGTCTCCCTTACTATCATAGTGAGAAATGTGATAAAAATGGTATTGGAAAGAGAAAACACCACGCTTTATAAAATAAAAGTTATGAAAAAAATTTATAAAACTTTGGAAATTTTTTATTACTTTTACATGGAACGACAAAATAGTGACAACAACATTTGTAATATTTTTGTCTAATAAAATGTGTATGTGTTTTTATTTTTTTTCATTGTCAGTAATTTTAGTTAGAAAAAATGTTGGAAGAGCCATTTTTAAAACTTTTTTATGTTTGCATACAAAATTTTAATATTTCAAAAATTATATGTTTATTTCGATTTATAAAATTTAAAAACGTATTTTATCACCTTTCAAAAACAGTTCATAGTTTTCGGATACATTCAGAAATATTCCACTTATTTGGATTTTGTTGTAAAGCAAAAATATTTTGACCCTCTGATAAAAAATATGGTAGAGGCCTTTATTTGTCGCCAAAATAAAAAAAAAATTGATTCTTAATAAAGCATCGGCCACACATAGCGTTATTAGCGCGAGCACTTATCTGTACCAACGCGAGCATGTGTTGTACCGACACACTATGCTATAAAAGATTTCTTCCTAAGGTAGGAGAGGGGTCAGTTGAATTAGGGAGCTGCCGCAAAATATCATTTCTTTGTACTGGATCTGTCAACTTGACAGCTGTCATCCACAGCTCCGTAATTATATTGACCCTCTCTCCTGTTTACGGCGGAGAGGGGGTCGCATAACTTTTCTAATGTCGCTTGAGCAACGGTTACGGCATAAAAAGTTGAGCTTAGAGCGTATTATCTGCTTAGGTGTGGCGAGTCTGTATGGGACTGTATGGCGAGCGATATTGTGTGTGCTATGATCTTTTATAGCTAAGTCTGTCGGCCCTGTAACTTCCCATGCACAACTCATTTTGGTAATTACTGTATTTTTAGTGCCGAGTTGATAATTATGTAGTAAGAGAGCCGATAACACAATAATTTTGGAATAATTTTAAACAAACACAAAACTAGGGTAGAAATAAAGTCAACAAGAATCAAATGAATTTATGTACCTGAATATCAGTCTGCATTCTTGGAGCGACCCATATCAAACTTGAAATGGCTTCAGCAAGCCCCTCATCTAGTTCCGTCATCTGAGTCACAAGTCCGAAACGCGCCAGCAGCAAATCACAGTACATCTCCACTATTTCCATGGCCTCCACCATGTAGTCCTCCCTGTACAAAAATATCACATAAGTATGTCTACAAAAAGATTGTTCATGCCCATTGGAATTTTGCGCCAGTTTGGTTTTCGCCTACTACGAAACATGCGTGGCTAATTGTTGTTGCAGAATGTGTAATCTACAGGTCACAATCAGGTTAATTGATTTGAATTGAAACACATCATGAAGAAAATTAATAACATGAAAATAACAATGGAGTCAAAACTGTACCTGATGATATGTTCAACGCGAATTTTAGCCCTTTCAACCTTTTCGCCTTGAATGTAATCCGCTATTTCTTTTCTAGATTTTTGCGTCAGCTCTGTTTTCTTCTTTTCAATTAACTTCAGGCGATTTATAGCCAACCTGAGATGGGTTTTAAGCTTCGTGTAATTAGGTCCACTGGAAAACATCTTGGCTATAGTCAAGTGAAATATTGTGTGAATTTTCCTAGTTTCCAATGAGTCACAATAATAAAATTATTTATGAAAGACACTCCTATCCATAGATATTCCACTTATTTTATTTGACAGCTTGATCACAAAGTAGAGACCGCAAACCTAGGAAATATCATAGACAAGTTAAGTCTTCAATACCATAGGGATTGCAGATCGCTTGTATTATACAGGAAATTTTTTTGGCTACGTTTATACAGTTGCTGTCAGTAAACGCACCCATTAACGGACCGTGTACCTACCAGCCTCGCTGGAGGAAATGTTATCAAGCTGTATGAGGATTTTGAATATAGCGCCAATTTCGACATTTTTATGTACAGATGGCGCAGTTTTACATACACGCCATAATGTAATGAGTGTGAACTGCTATTTTTTATAAGTTTTTTGTAATTAAGCGGTTTTAACGTGTCTAGAAATCAACAAAACCTTGTTAAATAATGAACTTAGTATTTAAAGGTACGTAATTAAAAGATTTTCATTGTATACTGTTCAGTATTTCGTCGTGCACGGTCGGTTCAAAAATGTCAATGTAGGTTGCATAGGCAAATTTAGGGCAGGTTGTTATGATGAAAGAAGGAATACAGTTAATTTCACTTTGTTTAAGCATATTTTCTTTCATTATTGTAGTTTTTTTTTTTAAAAGAAGCTCGGGATTTCGACAAATTCATTGCTTTAGACATGGGCCCTAGTGTTAAAATTGTTGGATACGTTGCTTGGTCGGATGTCTCGCGCTCGGATGTCATCGGACAATTCTTGATGCAATAGTGTAAAACAGATTATTTCTTTTGATACGAAACTAAACAGTGTAATGGTTATTTTACTTTCATATATTTGACATTATTTGTCGATATGAGAACAAACCTTGTCCAATACGAGAATGTGTCATGTCAATAGGACTACGAGTTGTCGTGTATTTTTTTTCTTTCGTTTTGTTTGAAAATCGTACATTTTTCCGTTTGTTTTACATTTATTTTTTGCTTTTTTGTCTTAAATTATCAACTTATATCATTACATTACGTTTGTCCGATTTGCCGTCGAAAATAATCATTTAGGTAATACCAATCAAT
This sequence comes from Glyphotaelius pellucidus, assembly GCA_936435175.1. NCBI lineage: Eukaryota > Metazoa > Arthropoda > Insecta > Trichoptera > Limnephilidae > Glyphotaelius > Glyphotaelius pellucidus. The sequence continues at coordinate 25,089,545 of OW386537.1, forward strand.
TGAAGCTGTCTGACATGTCCGTTTTTGTGCCTTCCAAAAGTCTAATAATTCATCTTATTTGTTGAATGCATCTTATTATGTTTATAAACTATCATTGAACAAACACATATTCGACAGAATAACGCCAAAACAACCGTATCTACAATTTTCACATTTGCAAAAATATGCTTCTTCAGAATATTGTGATGTCGAGGCATTGTCTTCAGTACAGTAAGTTGCAATAAAATAATAGGTAAAAGTGAATTTAAGTGATATCGCACCATTTTCGCCCTTCGTGCTTATATTAAAATCATGTAGTACAGATAATTTTGTTGACATCAAAAGTTAACCCTTTGGTACCCGGAGTTTTTACTTCAGTATTTTGTAATCTTGGTTAAAAAGTATCTAGCTTCTGAAAATCTTTTGTTTAACTTGTATATTAATACAATAAAAATCCTCATAATTTGTTGGATAGCTATTACCTACCAGGTATTATAAACTGCCAGTTGAAACGGACCTCAATTTATTTTTTGCAGATGCACAGCATTCATGATTTTAGTTTATTGGATGGTCGTTCTTACTGTGCTTTACAGTATGTATACTATCACACTTTCCTAGAAGGAGTTAAACAGCGGAAAATCATTAACTGTTTTTCACATGGCTTTACGACTTCCACATCTTTTGATAGCCAATCATTAAATATCTATCTAAGTCTATCTATCTATAAACTTTGCAGCTATAAAAAAGACCTGTACTTAATAAATATTTTGCGATGTTTGTTTTGATTTTACCAGATTAATGATCTGAATCGAGATGGCGCAGTATTACCAGATTGTGCCCAACCAGATGACGCTGGAAGACCTACAGAGGTTCTACCCGAACCTTTGTGTGGATGGAGGGACCATCCAGTACGTCATCAATCCTGAGGACCAGCAGTTTGGCCAGCAACAGGTGAAAAACTAAACAAAAAAAACCCTCTTGTATCTCGCCTGAAATATGCACTTTTGAATATTTACTCTTTACTTCTACAATATTTTTCTTACGGCCCAATGCCGATTGGTATAAAACCTATGAAGATACTTGGGGGCTGGTTTGTAAACTAGTCCCGGGGCACATGAGTTTGTCGCTGCGCTACTGCATTTTTAATGATGCAAATATTATTTGTGTTGTGATTCAGATGATTTGAAGCCATGTCCACCTAAACCATCGGTTCCCAACCAGTGGTGTGTGGACCACAAGTGGTCCGCAAGATCTAAAATGTAGTCAGCGAAACATTCATTAATTTTACTACAAAACCGAATTGAAAAGTATCCAAAAGCTGATTTGTAACCCTTTTGGTATTAGTGTTGGAGAGGTAGCTGAAAAAGTCCAAGAAGAACTATTCTTGAACCTTGTGATCCCTGTGAGAACAAATAAATATCATGATGGTCCCTGGCCAAAAAAAGGTCGGGAGCACGTTGACCTAAACGGTTGCGTTTATGTTTGAATAGTGTTCGAATTCCATGACAATTTCCTCAAGTAAACCTTGTGTAATAAAAGTACCGTTCTTATCAGGAAACCGCAGATTCTGTTTCCAGTGAAAATAAAAAGTCTTATTTAGCCCCCTAAAAATTTTGGCAACTGACCAACTTCTGTCACCAAACTAAGTTTTTTTTAACATCTTATTTCGCTTCTGTGGTGTTGTTGTTCTCATTTACTTTAGCATCTTGGTTTATTCCTTTGTAATACTTAAATATTCAATGCGTACTCATTGCAGAACTATTCAAAATGAAAAATGTAGGTTTTTTTTACCAATAATATTTTTATAGGTTATTCTGGCTGGCGAGCAGGCCCACGGCATAATGGTTGGTGCCCCCCTGGAAGCAGAGGGCGAGGGCTACGCCCCTGCGCCACCCCGCGCGCAGTACATAGTTCAGCAGCGGGAGCCGCCCCCTCCGCCGGCCCCCCAGCAGACGTACGTCCTTCAGCCGAGGGAGCCGCCACCCCCGCCGCCGCCCCCACAGCCTCAGTACCTGCTGGCTCGGGAGCCCCCGCCACCGCCGCCGCCTGCCCCGCAGACGCACTACGTGGTGCAGAGGGACCAGCCCCCGCCCCCGCAACCCCCCCCACCACAGCCCCCGCCACCCCCACCCCAACAGCCGCAGCAACAGGTATGAATTCATGGTCAATACTAGCTGGAGGAACTTCAATACCCTCAATATTAATACATATTAATTGCCTTTGAAATTTAACATTTGTTTAACAAAATTAATTTTTCTTTTCTCAAACTATTTTTGACAACATTTCTCAACCGTTGTCTCAAATATTTTCACTTTTTTTTTTTATTACTTTACTTTTTTTTATTTGTACAAATATAATTGATATCACAGTAATAATTACATGTGTAATATATGAAACATTTTGTGCATTGGGTGCTGAATATGCACCTAGCGCGTATTATGAAATTTTGTTTAGTGCTGAGTAGCATTTAGTGCTGAGCCTAGCTCGTATTATGAAATTTCGTTTGGTGCTGAGTAGCATTTAGTGCTGCCTAGCGCGTATTATGAAATTTCGTTTGGTGCTGAAAAGCATTTAGTGCTGAGCCTAGCGCGTATTATGAAATTTCGTTTGGTGCTGAGTACACGCCTAGCGCGTACGGATTAAGAACCCGGTAAATGATAAGAAAACTTCACGAGCATCACTAGCTAAACGTATATTACCGCCTCAGCGTTATAACTGAGCTCAGTATTACTCTGGCTTCAGTCTGTAACAGTCGTACAAATAAAAACTGATTCAAATGTATTTTTTTTATGAAAACATACATTTTTATCAGTTTTATTCTGTATTTAAATTAGATGTAATCTGCAGCATCCAATCAATTTATTAGAAAATACGTCGCAATGAATGTTTTAAAGGAGTGCTTGTGTGGATAGCAGGATGTTGTTATTTATTTAAAAAAATTTATTAAATTAAATTAAATAAAAGTTTAATTTTCATATGTAGGATACATAAAAATCTTTTAATTCAATTACAAGGAGTTACATAAAAAAATAAAATTTTCAAATAAAGTACTGCATTTATAATTTTTCTAATGGTATTGATAAAGAGAAGATTCAAAATGTAAACATAAGAAAAGTTTTTTTACAGAGCCAACAAATTTTTTTTGACGGTGCCAAACTTTTAAAAAGCTGCCCTAAGAATAAATTTTTTTACTTACACTCGTGCTACAAATGGACATAATGTAATGCGTAAAAAAATGTTGATTTCTAAAAACTATAATTATTAAAATATTTCATATTACGTAAACATGTACACTGAAATCTTGATCAATCGTTCCTCAAATGATCGTTTTTTGGCATTTATCGTTTATTTCTTCCAGTCCCGAAATTATATCACACAAAACTTGTAAAAGCAAAAAATGCATCGATCTTTCCTCTGTGCATCGTTTTACTGCATTCATCATTTAAATCATGCAGTTTTTTTGTACATATTTTACTCGATTGATTGTTTTTCAAATGTGAACATACATTTTAAACCCATTATTTCTTAGCTAAATGGTAAACTAAATGAGCGGAACAATCGAAAGAGAGAGAGATAACGATTTAGTCGCTTCGAACACAGCAGTAGTGCACGTGTGCAATATTTTTACTTATCTATATTTCGAGCTTATTATTATTACTAGTATGCATGCGGCTGGCGGTGGCAAAACGAAAATCCCAGACCACTCGTGATTAAAGGCAAAACAATTAAATTATAATTAAATGAAGACAATATGAGCGAAACTCAATCGAAAATCTGAAAACAGAAAAATCAGAAAAAGATATTGACACCTCTGGGACACAAGGTGTCAATATCTTTTTCTGTTTTCAGATTTTCGATTGAGTTTTGCTTATATTGTCTTCATTTAATTAAAATATTACAATTTGAGGTTTTACTCATAAAGTTAAAATAAAAATTAAAAATTAAATTATAGTTATTTAACCGGTCAAATTTGTTTTATGGGGCCAACAGACTTAGCTATAAAAGATAAAATTTCATTTGGTTTCGGCCTATTTCAGCATATGGCTCGCCATACATTCCCAATGTTTTTGCCACCACCAGCTGCATACTAATTATTACTTATCTAGTTTTAAAATCAATCATCCAGTGAAAAAAGTGCGCACTATTCAAGAACGATTAATAATTGTCAAAGAAGTGAAAAAAGATCCTACTGAAAAAGGCGTTGATGTAGCTAAGCGTTTAGGAATCGCGGCATCCACACTGAATTCGATCTAGAATTGGTAGGATCTGTGGTTTATACCTTCATTTTCATCAACACGCACAGCCCAATAAGCAAATAACGATGAAAGATTATGTACAATGTAAATTTTTTGTTGTAACTGTCCAATACCTACGGATTTTTTATGTTTTTAGTTGTTTAGACATCTGAAAATCACCTGAGACCAAAATTTTAATTACATTTTTTACTTCAAATAATGTCAGGAATCACCAAGTCAAGTATTTCTCTTAACACCCTGTATATACAGCAATAAAGTTGCAAACTCAGGATAGTATGTATTTGAAATTTCAGATTAAACTTTACAGATTATGAAAATTTAAAATTACTCTTCAAGTATCGTATTTCGAATATAAAATATTTTTTTAATAAATATGTTCAGTTAAATGTGAAATACGTATCTTTTTTTAGAATATTAAAAATTTAAGCTTGTTAGTGGATTTTTTTCCATTACATCTTCCCGTATTCATCATTTTTTTCAACAGGTCCCTTAAAAAACAATAGAGGTTTCACTGTACACGTTTTTAAATTGCCCTTTTTTGTAGGACTGTTATGAACATACATGCCCAGTTTTCCCCATCCCAACAATCATCAACATTCCACATTATCTTGAAAAGAAGTCACCAATTTGTCAATATTTTATTGGATTTTACATTACAGTAAAGTAATTATTCTTGAAAATGATCCCGACAGCAGAATAGCTGGGAGGACGAGATCTTAGTTTTTGTGTTCATAAAAAAAGGCCAAATATTTTCTGTTCTCAATTAATTATTTCCAAATTGAATTTATTTTCGCCCTGACACCTAGTGGTGATAATTCATTAATATAATATTTTTTAACAAAAATAATTATGTGAATAACTCTTTATCATCATGTCTTGCCTCTTACATTTACCCAGTCATTATTATTTTCTTTGTAAACAAGCTTCCAGGCAATAAACATATTCTTTTTTTAAATACAACAAACTTATTTTGTGGCACCATTTTAATTGAAAATTAATAAAATACTAAGTTAACCCGTCTAATCACAGGAGACCCAAGTTGTCCCAAAACACCATATGCCGTTATAATAACAGGAGACCCAGATTGTCCCAGAGCGACCGTGCATTATTAAAAGTTAGATATCTCTCTTCCTGTTGTTCAAACATTTGTAATTTCTTTTATGTTAGAAAGCAAAAGAAATAATGCTTCTTATTGCTTTAGGAATATACGAGCTATGTTGGTTAGATATTTTACAAACCCGATCATAAGTGACGATTTTATTTTGTGCCAATTTGTGACGTAGCAAACACTTAATTTTAAAATAAAATTGTATGAATGTCATAAAAAGTGAGGTGACAGTTTTATTACAAATTTTCTTAAAAAAATGAATCTATATTTAAAATTTACAGTTTATTTTATTTTACGTACTTTTTTAAGGAATCCCCAGAAACGTATTTTTAAGCCAATTTACATTTTCAATATCAAAATTTTAATATTTAAAAACAAAAATGTTGATTTCTAATAAACACATCAGAAAGATTATTTTATCCAGATTTTAGAACAATTTTTTTTTTTGCAAAAAAATTTAAAAATAACCAATAAAAAGGAACATTTAAAATGCACGGGAAGAACCGGAAATTTTGCGCGCAAATCTTGACAGGCAAAAGTTCATAGATATTATTTTCTCATTATTCGAAGGGTTAACCACACTTATATTGCTTAAAAAACCAACATATTTCGTAAACGACTTAAAACTAAGTTTTAAGTAAACCTTGATGAATAAGCATTGCTTATGAAACACGTTGATTTTTTAAACAATAAAAGTGATTAAAACCAAGTATTTTATTAATTTTGAATAAACAAATTTTTGAGATGCCTTATTTTATGTTGATATTTACGGCTTTACTAATTAAGCGTGGTGAAAATTTTATATAATTGATATACAAGCAAGTGTATATGTCAAAACCTTACTAATATAGAAACTGACAAAATATATAATAAATATTTCATGGAAAGATACATGCATTGCTTATCCAGCCAAAGAGGGTTGTTTATCTGTTGTTTAAAATGCTAGTAATAATAATTTCGAAATTTTTCTAAGGTATTTTAAGTGTCCTAAATATTTATTATTTTTGAAAATGTCGTAAAAATAAATACCATTTTAGAAACCAGATACAATTCTAGATTTTTGTATTTGAAATAATCTTTAATATTTAAAAATTGCAAAATTTTAATTTCAAACTTGAAAAAGTTGAATAAAAAAGCTTATTTTCACAAGCATTTTAAATAATAATGTTGAAAAATTTCAGAAAATTCATTATTATTTTTAAAAAAAAAACAGTCCTTTTATTTAAGGCGTTTGCAAGAAAAATATCACTTCACTTTTTGTCCCGTTCAAATAATAAAAATAATTCCCCAAGAATAACCAAACAAATCTGACTTTTTGGATTCATTGTTGCACAATATAAATGTCAATTTCTTGAATTTGTGTACACCTACACATGCAAAATGCATTTAAATTATTAAAAAACATCAATTTCATGGAATTGTTATTGAATTCACTTAGTAATAGCCAATTAAAAAATAATTTATCAGAAATTACCTTGCCTTTTTTGATAACATAAAACTAAATTCACAACACAACATTAATAATGGTTTAAAACTGATGAAAAATAACACAAGTAATAGTAAATATTATATTGAATTATACTAATATAATTGCGAATTGGTCAGTAGAATAGAAATTATTAACAAAAACATGATTTAAATCACACCACACATTAAAAGTGTCGTTTTGCCAGGAAATGCATGTATGCCGCATGCGCCATATCTAAAGTTCTTACTATAAAGAACTAGCAACATTGAACTAACTATTTTTCCCTGCATTTAAAACTTGCAATTTATTTATTTATTATTTATTAAAAACCAACATGCTTTGTGAGCAATGCTCACTTCCTCAGGTTTTACTTAACCACTGGGGCGCTTTTTGCCACAATATGGCACTATTTAAAATATCTCGGATTGTTTTGCTGCCAATTTTGGCAAATTTTCCCTCATTTGTAGGTAATTAAGTAGAAGTTTACGATTTTATAATATTTATTTTATAAATCCTACAAATATGTGATAATCCACAAAAGATAGGTGAATTATTTGGCTATATAGAACTATAATCAGTGTCTCCATATTAAAATTCGGAGGCATGATTTTTTTTTAATGTGGGTGGAAAATATTCAAAATGATTTCCAAAAAATCTCAAGCTATCGGAGAAAAAAGTTTTAAATTGCGCTGTCGCTCTAGTGGTTAAAACTAATTACAAATAATATATATAGACTTAACATTGTCAATGGAAAGGTGGGAGTGAGATGGGGAAAGGGGGATAATAGGGCATGATTTACAAAGGGAACATGTTTAATAATGGGTCATTAAAAAATATTTTGTTGATTATTTATAATATTCAAATTTGTATTTATGCTCTTTCTAATTTCTAAGATGTTCAATTTGTCCAAATGAACAAAATGGCAAACTCCAAGAAACTATTATTGTTTAAATCATTGCACCTAAAGAAAGTGTGTCAATGTATCAGTGTGCATAGCTCGTCAATGAGCTTATTTTCTATATTGACACTCGAACTTCTGCAGCGCCCCTAAATGCTAAAAATTTTAAAATGCCCCCCCAGACCTCCAAAACGACCACAACCGGGCGCTGGCGCCCCTGTTAAGAATTACTGATTTAGAATGTAATTTTTAAGTTTATTATTTGCATAAAATGCAGGAAGAATTTTATTTGATACATTCTTTGTTATGGAATTATTAAACTTGTTCCCTTTAAATTACATTACCTTATTACCCCCTTTTCTCCTTCCCACTCCCACCTTTCCATTGACACCGTTAAGTCTATGTCTATTATTTGTAATTAGTTTTAAGTAAACCCTGAGGTTTGAGCACTGCTCACCAAACATGTCAGTTTTTTATAAAAAATAAACATTTTTAAAACTAAGTAATCTATTAATTTCAAAATAAATATATTGTTGCACTGTTATCGTATAAGATTTTTCATTTACCAAATACCACTAACACTTATCTATGTGAAAGAAAAACTCGCATTCTGATTAAAAATAACATTATTATTTTATTCCTTTGGTTTTAGTGAATTCTTAGTATACCTTACGATCATTGCAACCCAATCTCCGTAACCTACCATTTTAGTTTGCTTGTTAATTGTATTATTTTTGTTTCTGCTCTCGCTAACTTATCATGCTTGCACAAGGCATCATCGTCTCCAGCCCTTGATGTGTATTTTACCTTCCTAGATATGCATAGAACCTCCTTTGATGTGTGTACCACCTTCATTGATTTTTATGTCACCTCTCTGGATGTATCTTATCGCCTCCTTTGATGTGTTTACCACCTCTCTGAATGTGTATAGTACCTCCCTTGATGCGTATACAACCTTCATTGATGTTTATATCACCTCTCTGGATGTGTCTATCACCTCCTTTGATGTGTTTACCGTCTCTCTGAAAGTATGTAGCACCTCCCTTCATTGTATACCATCTCCATTGCTGCACATATCATGAAAGCTTGATGTTATCACCTTCCTTAATTTGAATAGACTTGCTTCATGATGTTTCTAAGACTAAGTAATATGGCCGATTTAGCTAGCGTCTGGTTAGTAAGATGAAGTAATATGAATGTCCAGGTGTACTACACCGGAGATCTGCCGGTGGAAGGGCAGGTGGTGCTGCAGCAACCGCAACAATTAATTGATTCTTCTCACATGAACCACCAACCTCATCAAATACAGCAGCATGTAAGTTCCCTATGAATAAATATCTGAAGGGCAAAAATTCCATAAGGGAAACAAAAATACAAAAGCAATTATTTTTTGTCATTCACAAAATGGTTGGGTTCTTGGATGGGTGGCTTTTTATTATTTGTAAAAATCGCAATTATGTTTGAATATTTTAATGTTATCATGACACTGAATCGGTACTTATGATATGGGTTCTGGTAAATTTTTGTATTTTCACTATGTCATTTGAAACTCTGTTCAGCTTTCGGGTAGTGTTCCCATATATTTTGCTCAATGTATTGTAACCATCGACCAAATATCATCTAGACAGGGCGTGTGAACCTTAAAATTAACACTGAAACCAAATATATTGGTTTAAGAAAACATGTATCAAAAAGAAAGTGCGTTATCTCGCAATCGAAAGATTGGAAGAAGCTTCGCTTTTTACCTTTTGTTGCTCTGCACGGAGCAAATTTGTCTACCAGCAAGTTCGCTCCAACGGCTCATTGGATTAGTTTGAAGATCATTTTTCAAACACGAGAATAGAAGCAGTTAGAAATATTTAGGTAGTGGCTTTCGCGGACTTTATCAAACAATTTCATTGGCTATATAAATATATATACCTCATAGACAGCTACAAGGCGGCCTACCGATAAAAGTAACAATTGATAAAAATCTTACATTTCTTTCTAACTAAACAAATACATAACGCAACAAATTACAACACTTGCCATAAAATAAAAGATCTTCGCTGGTTTTGCATACATTGTTAGAAGCTTGAACAACAAGTTTACATCAAGATGGGGAGGTATTATGAAATTACTTTTAGGTGGTGTTATTTTTAGTCTTAAATTAGATATGAGAGTATTGTATATCGATGATTGTAACCCAGGAATTTCTATTTTTAATCACTTTAAAATCTGGATCAATGATAATAATATCTGTTTGGTATTCCTAGCATCCACAGGTATCCGGAGGACAACAGACGATACACCACTCCCCACACTCTCTAGTGCACATGCCACAACCACAATCCACCATAATACAACATCCATCTAATCTGCAGTATGTAGATCAGAGAAACATTAATCCCCAAATTGTGCAACAACAACAACATCACCAACATCAGCTCCAACAACAGCATCAACTCCAACATCAACACCAGCAACAACAACAACAACTGCAGCAACAGAGACAACAGTTACAACAGCAGCAATTGCAGCAGCAGCAGCTACAACAGCAACAACAGTTACAGCTGCAACAACAGCAGCAGATGCAGCAACAACAACACCAACTTCAGCACATGAGGCAGCCTCCTCTGCCACAACAGCAGCAGCACAACATTCAACAACAAAGTCCAGGCATGCAAGGACAACCCCGTCTTCTTAATCACCACTTGGGGATGTTAAACTCTCCACGCTTGGCTTCTCCCCAGACAACGGTACGCCCTCCTCGACCTCCCCGTGCCCGCCCCAACTCTCGCACTCCTTCCACCCCGCGAGCCCCGCGCCCTGCCCTTCCTCCGTCGGGCACCTCCACTGCTGCCCCCTCTCCGCGCCTCTTGAGACCCCCGCCCCCTCTGGTAGCACACCCCTCGCCCCCTCCTGTGCCTCAGCAACAGCAACAACAGCAGCAACAACAACAGCAGCAACAACAACAGCAGCAGCAGCAGCAGCAACAGCAGCAACAGCAGCAGCACGCTAAAGTCATCACCCAGCAGAGATTCATCGTACAGCAAGCACCTAATGTCACTAAAAAGATAATAAACCACAATAATTCCGATGATAATGGGGACTTAGAGGAGAGCATTCAGGCAGTTGTGCTCCAGAAAAATCCAACCACCGAAGTTCCAACAGAAATGAGACAAAATTTCCAGAGGCAGCAAGTTCCGCAACAACAGCCAAGCAACATGCCAGTACAACAGCAGCAGCAGCAACAGGTGAGGCAGAGCCTTCCCCAAAATCACAATATGGTGCAGCAGCAAATCGTCAACCAGCAACAACAGCATGGCTTTCAACAACAACAGCAATTTAATAATAATCAACAGTACCAGCCTCAGCTTCAACACCAACCCCCGGGACACCCTAACCAACAGCATGTTTACTCTGGAGAAATGTTCATAGATCAGCAAGGCCATCAACAGCAAGCTTTATACGAAAGCCAACAGCAGCAGGGAAACATCTATGACAATCCTAATCAGGAGATAAACGATGAGGAATTGAGATACGTTGCCCAAGCCAACGGCCAAAAGGTTACCATGGCGGAGTTCAGAAGTCTTCAACTGATGAAGAACAATGGACAACCGCCCCCTTCACCCATCAGGTACAGCAGAATATATTTCATTTATAACAGCAATGAACCACATTTTATTCCCTGAAGTAAAAGAAAGACTAATAATTATTGTGTTCAATTTTCTTCCTTTGTTATAGACCAAATTAATTTTCATTGCAAGGTTTCTTGTGGAACCGTTTTCCAGTGGGAAGAGCCTCTTCAAGTTTTTTCTTGATATTATAGGGCAATTTGTTGTAGTGATATATATTAATTCTTTGTTGTACTTTATCCTCAGAGGAGCTATGCGCGGTGGCCGGGGAGGAAGTGCAGCACCTGCACTCAGTAGCCGCCACTCCACTCTGGTCCCGAGAAAGCAAGATCTCCCGGTTCAGGTCGTTTCACCCTTCAGACCGCATCAAGGTAATTTATTTAACTGACGCATTTAGTATTTTATTTCCCAACTGATCTCTAACATTTCTTCAAAATTCGCAAATTCACTTTGTGGCATCATTATTAATTTAATGAAAACAAATAACTTTGTGTACACATTTAATTAACAATATCAACATATTTCGAAAACTATGTTTTCTTCGTCAGGATATTAAGTTAATAAAAAATAACAAAAGACAAACAAGTATAGACAAATTAAATTAGAACAGAGAAAATATTAGAAAGGAGAGGTGATTAATTTCTTAAAATATCATAAAAAATTAAAGACCGTAAGATAACGGTTAACGCAGTTCATTATGAGACTTTTCTGCGCGGCGGCTTGAAGTGGCGCGGGGCACGTCCTGCTCCGAACTCTGTGTAAAGGGTACTATTGACAATTTTCAACACAGCCGACATTGTTGTATACACCGAAGAGATAAACCATTAGAATTGTTTTTGTGGGCGTGAATTTGTACAGGAAGTAAGCTCTACTTCTGGTGAAAAACACTTGTAGGGTTTATCTAATCAGTAGCTCGAATTGCTTGGTTTGCTTACAGTTGAGCAGCAAGAGCCCCTGAGCACCCTGGAGAGCGGTAGTGGGGCGGTGGCAGCCGAGCCGCAGAGCGCACGCATGCTGATTCTGCTGCAGAACGGGGAGCAGCGCCTCATCACTTTCACCTTGCCCAAGGAGAGTTGCACTGTTCAGGAGTTGCTAGAGCAGGTTAGTCATCGCTGCTCATCAAATTATGCACTCTAAAATGCCTAAAATAAGAGCCTGCCATGGCAACATGACAACCAATCAGAAGAAGGAATTAAGAATCAGCACTCTTCACGGTCTGAGCAATCAGAAAGGGAATTGTTCCTGTTAGGATCGGACCTTAATAAGTGTTACTAAATTCCTTCTACTGATTGGTTGTCGTGTCGTCTTTTCTCTTAGCTTTTGTTTTCTGTTCTCCCATTTGTGAAAAAGAGTCCAAGTACCCATTTTTGTCACTATGTGATCAAAATATCCGAGATCGCTTATGCCAGATGTTTGTACAGTAAAACCTCTATCTATCGTTCCTCAAATAATCGTTTTCGTTTCCCGTATGTGTCGTTATTTCTTGTAGTCCCAAATTAATGATATGTAAAACATGCAAAAGTAGCAAACACGCATTGATCGTTTCTCTTTACCGCATTAATCGTTTAAATTACGCAGCAAATTTTTGAGCCCTTTAACCATAAAATTGAACTATTCAAAGAAAAAAGTGTGTACTCTTCAAGAAAGATTAAAAATTGCCAAGGAAGTGGAAAAAAATCCCTCTGAAAAGCGCGTTGATTTAGCCAAACGGTTAGGAATCGCGGCATCTACTTCGAATTCGATTTACTGAAGGAAAAATGAAATTCGCAAACAAATATGAAAGTGTGGAAAATCTTTGAAAACTGGAAGAGAAGGCATTACATTGACTGCTTGGCGTCAAATGAAGCATGCAGTGGTAAACTGTTTTAAGATTATAACAGTGTAGCAGCACCATCAGATGAACAACAAGAATAACAAGTTGAGGTTTCTGAAGATGATTGGCTCAGATTGGATACAGAAATAAACTTTAATAATTTTGTTACTTTCGATGACAATATTCCAACATGTGGGATTGAAATAATAGAAAATTTGTGTGACGCAAGCTTGAACGAGACTGTAGAAGAGGTCGATGTAGAGGATTCATCATCTGTCCCTTCATTTTCACAAGCGTACACGATGTTCGAAAAATTGAAAACTTTCATTTATGCACATTCGATAACTGATTCCGAAAAAAGTATATTTTGTAACACCGAAAAATACTGACTTCCTACGGCAATAAAAAAGCCGAAAACAAATGACAATATACAGCACAAAGTGTAATTTTTTTGTCTCCGTGCAGCTTCCTTTTTTTATTTTGTTACTATATTTTCTTTATTTAAACAAATTGATTTATATCTGAAACGTGAGTCTTTTTTAGAATATGCATATCATCCTTTTAATATTAATGTGTTTTTTTTCTACTTTCCCGCAATCATTTTTTTCCCGCATCCATAGTTTATTTCAACAGGTTCCTTCAAAAACGATAGATAGAGGTTTCACTGTATATAAGATATAACATGTATTGATATTTCTGGCATTTTCATAATTTATGTTTTGATGTGCAATTTATAAAAACATACGATTATATTCTTTTTGTAAGAAATATGTTGGGTTGACTGAATTGTACCGACTATAGCATTTTGAATTTGTAATGGATTTGTTAACTAAGCGTATTTGTATATGGTATTATATTTAGGTACTTGTATTATTATTAGATTTGATTGGAATAATTGTTATTTTATTTATTTATTATTACAGGTTAACGTGCCCTTCACAGCAGATACCCAGATCAAATGCATCTCTAACACTGGATGTGATATTGATTACTTCGTGTCCGTGGGCTCCCCAAACAAAGTTGATGAGGTAATAATTTTGTACATTGGATCATATACCTTATTTATAAACGCGGCGTAAATATTATATGGAAGGTCAGAAGGTCTGAATAGTGAAATCCCGACTTATGACCACAGCTTAGGTAAAGAAATCCGACCTCCTGGTTTAACCTTACCTTCGCTGTAACAGTCAAAAAGTATATACGTCGTAATTCAGTATTTGACAATAGCCATAATTTTTTATTTTTTGTTACTAACCTACCTCATTTTCCAGATGATGGAGTCCATGCCCGCCGTCTGTGCGGAGAGTCCCCTGGGCGGCAGCAGCAGTGCGGAGGCATCCCCCGAGAAGGCCCTTCCCTCGCCTGCGCCGCCCCCCCCACAGCCCCCGCAGCCCCCACCCACGCCACCCTCCCCACCCCCGCGCTACGTGGAGGGCATGCTTGCTCTCTGCAAGTTTTGCGGCTACACGGGCTTTGACTTCACCAAGTGCCAGAGGTAAGAGGCTCATTAGAAACTGAAGAATAATTGAATTGAATCACAACCTTACTGACCTAACTACCTAGCTGCAGTAGGCAGAGGCATGGAAGAGTACATATCGCAGTTCTGAAATTGCGAAAGTAGTCTATTTCTGTATTTGGCATTATTTACAGGAGAGAAAAGCAAAGTTTTGGAATCAACTTATTATATAACCAGCCGTAAATATTAAGGGTGTACACTTTGTTCTTTTTTTTAACTAATTCAATAATTATTTATTGCAGGTGTAAACGCAGATTCCCCGAAGAACCCAAAGCAATTCCTATCGCCACCAACAAAAAACCTGAGAAAAAGGAACCAATCAAATCTCCATTGCAAATGCCTGTCAAAGAACCTCTTAGGTATAATACCAGGATTAGTTATTCTAAAGTGGAATCCACTTTTAAATTATCATTATTATACACAAAGTTTCTGGAAAAATCAATACAGTCAATTTTGTTTTTACACAGTATTGATATAACACAATCAACACAACGTAATGGAAATATCAGTTCTTATTAGTACTCTCCCATTTTCCAATACATAATATAGGTACTGTATTTTTTAAAAACATGTTTTTTTTTACAAAATATTCTGTGTAATAACAATATTCAGTGTATTAGTACATCTCCGATATCACCATGTGGTGTTGAAATTAATTCCTTTCTTGTGTTGATTTTTCAGTATTCCAATTGAACCTGTGAAATTAAACTTATTGAAACCTTCTCTCAAGGTTGTCAAAGCTTTAAATGTGAGTATTACAACATATTGTAAAGTTATTCTACCATTTAGGCCTGCTTTTTCATAACAGTATCTGGATTAGATGTGGTTTTGTGCATGTACATGCAAAAATAATCAATATTCATAATTATAGGTATATATTACCTGTCCCGAAGAGGGCCCGTTTTTATAAAACTACATAGTTTTGCATTAACCTAAATTATCATATTGTATTACAGTAGAACCCGATAAATTGAAAAAAACACAATTTGAAATTTTTGCCAAAAAAATTCCCAGGAAATTTTTTTTATACACAATGTTTTTTTAATTCTTAATTTGTCATTTATTTTTGTGTAATTTGAAAACATCGCTATTTGCAAAAAATCATAAATTGCGTAAATTGTGGTCGTAAAATATAATTTTTTCGTACAGAATGTTTTTTTAATTCTTAATTTGTCATTTATTTTTGTGTAATTCGAAAAACATCGCTATTTGCAAAAAATCATAAATTGAGTAAATTGTGGTGGTAAAATATCAATTTACTCGGTTATGCATCCTCCTAATTCATATTATTATTTTGTATATCTGAATCGGTTTACACTGGAATGCCTTATTTTTTCGAATTTAGTTTGAATATCTGCGATCCAATATCCTGGCTGAGATGGATATCGACTGCGAAATTTTGACCTAATTGAAAATTTATTTTGGATAGATATCTGGATTTAAAGGACGATATTTGTGTGATATTTTTACGAATATACTTCGAATACCTGATTTGGAAGGGCCGACTACGATAGAAATCAGATGCGAAATTCTGATTTACGCTGAAACATATTGTATTTTTACGAATCGACTTTGTTTATCTGAATTTAAAAGCCCTGCTGCGACAGTAATCGCTAGCGAAAATTTGATTTATGCGGAAATTTTGCAGAATTTTTACGAATTTCTGAATTTAAAGGGCCGATTGCGAAGGTGCATGGTGGTAGTCTGCCGCGAAAATTTCGAATTACGTGGGAAATCGTTAATTCGAAATTTGATTTTGGATGTCCGTGGATTTCAAATTAATGGGGTTCTACTGTATTTATTTTATTCATTCTATACTTATTATTTTGCATAATTTATTTCTGAGGATTGATTTTATTAAGTCATATTTCTCTTACAGGATAAAAAGGTCAAAGGGCGAAAGGGAAGGTTGAAGCAATTAGATCCAGATCCTGTCATATTAACTCTGAGTTCAGATGAAGAAGACTCCAATAGTTCTGCACAAAATTTCCAGGTAAATGTTTACTTCCTGTACTGTACTTTCTGTAGTTTTGACAATTGAACACATTATTTTAATGCTGAATCTTTAGGAACTATAATTTTTTACTTCTATTGGTAATTTAATCTGCAGTATGATGTGACTGAATAAAAGTAAAAGACTAAACCTGCCTTTGTAGCTGCTTCGGGAGACATTGTTAGATCAGTAATATAAAAAGTAGCTTTTGCTGTTGCAGGCAACTAATTGGTAAAAATTACTTGGGTAAACAATGTGTAAATAAAAATTATGGTATGAATGTGGATGAGGCAAAGAGTGTATCCTACAAATACATTAATTTATGTATGTATGTTTGCATATGGATAAGGCAAGGAGTTTGTGCGTACACTTAGCTTTTTACCCGTTGCCGGCAACTAATTGGTAAAAATGTGATGTGTGATGTGATGACGTGGATGAAGCAAGGAGTGTGTGCCTACTTTTATATTTATGATTTGATATTTGAATGTGGATGAAGCAAAGGGTGTGTGCCTATTTTTATATTTATGATTTGGTGTTTGAATATGGATGAAGAAAGAGGTGCAAGAGCCTTTTGCATGTTGCAGGCAATTAATTGGTAAAAGTACTAAGTGATTCAATGTTTGAATGTGGACGAAGCAAGGAGTGTGTGCTCACTTTTTACTGAGCCAATCGGGTTGTGTAGTTCTATACATGCAGTTTGACACCTATATCGGCTACTTTCCGGCTCCAACGAAGACTCCTATCACTGAGCCACTGGTCGCCCGGCTCAAGGCCCTCCGTGTGAGCCTTATCGCGTGAAAAGGGGCCTACTCCTAGGAGCTTACTGCTCAATTTTTCACTGAGTCACTTGGGTTGTGAATATCAAGACGTATTTTGATACTCATCTCGGGTACTTTACGGTTCCATTAATTAAAAATACCATTATTTATGTCTTACTCTGCTTCTCGGTTAATACGGAATATTTCTTATTCAAACAGTTAGATTTAGCTTTATCATCACGAAAAGTGAATATTTATGTTGGGGGAGACAAAAAATATGCATGTTACATTTTAATTTTGTTAAAATTCATTCACTTACGTGATGTATGAACTGCACTACGCCATGTTTATATTTATTTCATAGGCAATGAATGCTGCCAATCATAGAAAAATTATTATGTATTGCCATATAAAACAATAATTTATTCATGTTATTAAGTGAACGCATTATTGACAAGTTTAAGGGGTTATGTACAGTTGGGGGCCCAAGAAAGCGATTTTTCAAGAATTTTTTCTGTGAATACCATTATATTTATTAATATAAAAATTTGTACACATGTTATGGTAACCTTAAACTGTATTTTAATATTTTTGTATTTGTAAAAATAATAATTTTGAAAGCTGCTATAGCTGATCTCCAGAAGCTCCTCTCAAAAAAGGTATCTTGCAGTGACCACCATATCTCTAGACTCGATCATTTAAAACGAAAAAACCAAACGGATTTCGTTAAAGTAATGTATAATCTTCTAATTAATCGAAGAACGAAGCAAAACAAAATTTTTTGACAAAATGGCGACTTCTCAAAAAATAAATCGAATTTTGACCAAAATTTTGTTCTTAAGTTGTTTATAAAAAAAAGATATTTATCGGTAAGAACCGACCTTCGATTAATAACTAAAAAATATACTTAAGAAGCTTGTGCTAAAATTTGAGACTGATCGGTTCAGCCGTTTCCAAGACATCTTGGTCACCGACTTTAAAAACACAGTTTTGAGAAAAACGCTTTTAAAGTTTGTCTCCTACTTTCAAATACTCTGCCTCGTCTTTACAAATATGCGTGTAACTTCGAAAATAATTGCCGGATTGACTTGAAATTTTTTTTTTTAAGTATATTTTATTTTGCTATAAAACTCAACATTTTTTATCTAATATAATCTAATCTTAAACTACTATAATATTAAAATTCGGACATCACAACATTGAGACATAAACTATGAAAAACTGGAAGACTTGTACTTACTAAATTACTCTTTAACATTTACCGGGAGTTCGTTGAACATTTAAAAACCTTTATAATAAATATTGTTTTGTGTTCCTGATAAATTTGTTTTAGGAAGCCTAAAATCGTTGCAGTTTCTCTTTTTTGTGTGTACTTAAATATATGTACATTACAAAAATTAAATAATAAAAAAAACGAGTTCTTGAATATTCTAACTGTATATAACCCCTTAAACCTGTATATTTATAACAGAAGAACATAGAATTAAAGGTATTAGAATAATAACACATATCCGTTAGACAAACCCTGCTTGCTATACAAACCATTCAAAAGCTGGGATGTACATCTTATTGATGGATAACACGCAGCTTAAACCAGTAGTACTAGGAATAATTTGCATTAGGTACTATTGTTTTGATTTTGATGAGAATTTATTTTATAAGATTTTTACCTCTGACGAATGTCTTATTTGATTGTCTATTAAAAAAGGAATATTCCGTATTATCCGTGTACCGAACTTCACCAAGGAACATTACGTATTTACCCGTGAAGCGGACTTTTACATTTTTACCAAAATATTTCTTATAAACACTACCTACCCAGTACTCCAATCTATTCTGACACCCAATATCCCCGTAGATAGTTTTTACAATATTGTGGGATATTTTTCATGGAAAGTAATTATTACAACCGATTATTAGTGTTCTAAAACCTTCTGTCGTTGATATTTTCCAAAAAATGTATCAGCAGATCCAGTACTTTCAAAGCAATCTAGTTTTTCATAAGGCGACCGCAAAAATGTAACATTTTTATTCAACTGCGAAAAAAAAATTTATTGTCACAGGGGTTTCCGTCGGGAGACTGATTTTTCTGACTTACGAACCTGTTGGCTTGAAACATAACTTCTGTGGAATTTCATTGATGAATAATGAGCGGTTCTAGTTTTCACTACTAGAGTGATCAGTTAATTTAATTTTATCTCAGTCGCCCAACTATATATACTGAGTAAACCTTGTCTGTATAGCACTTATGATTACATTGTGAACTGTATAGGGACCGAGTGATTTGATGCCCATGATGACTAACCCCATGATAACCATGGCTGCTACCATGAAGGAGCCAACCCTGCAGGATCTGGAGACCACACCCGGCAGTGCACTCAACAACATGCATCAGGACACGGGACTCTTCCAAGGTAACTAACTAATACACACTTTTAAACCACTTCCGAATAAATTTATTTTCTTTTCAATGTGAAAATATTGATTCCAAGTATCACTATTATAATCGTTTTTAAACAATGATTGAGTTACTGCGGTACCATAGAATAGTGATGTAACGAATGTCATTTTTTGAGCATTCGCGAATGCAAATGCGAATGCGAATAACTGCTACCGACATTCGCTTATGCAAATGCGAAAACGAATATTGAGTTTTTTTTTTAAATTTGGCGCTAATTATTATGGCTTAGCAGCTCGCGTTTGCGCGAGGCGCTTTCCGTTTGCATCTTGTTCCGAGAATTTTCCAGTTGATCCGAAAAAAGCCGATCGGTTGTTTTATTTCATTTGTCGTCTGCTCGTAAACAAAAACCTGTAAATTTTAAGGATAGAGAGTGACTAGTGATTAACATGAAATAAATTAAATTCTAGTGAAATTTGGACTTTTTTACACTTTGCGACGCTGAACGAGCTAAATGCAAGCTGTGTAACAAGGAATATTCTAGAAAAGGAAGAACTACAACGGCTATGAGAAATCATTTAAAGGCAATGCATAAAACAGAGTTTTCTGAATTAGAAAAGTGTGAAAAACGAAAATAGGATGCATCCAAAACACTTAACCTCTTAAATGCCAGGGAAGAAACTCGAAAATTTCGCGATGTTTTGACTTTGACGTAATATTTTGCGGATTTATTTTATGCTTTCATATATAATATTTACCGAAACACGTTCCCTGAACAATAAACTATGCTTACAAATAATATTACTTGCGTTTATTTGACAAATTGATAGTTTTATCGATCTTTTCATGACACACGACGCTCAAAGTTTGACAGCTCAAATCGCGGCAGAAATGTCATTTCGAAAGTCATAGATATGTGCAAAGATGATTATTTGAGAGGCTAGGTGTGTTCCTTACATCTGTTACGTCAAGAACAAGAATGCCCCAAGCGATTCTGACCTTGTCCTTCATACATTTTCTTTATACATAAGGTTTAAAATCGCATCTCAAATTATTTTTTTTTATGGCGCGTCCTGGGCGCGCAATCGGCAAACCAGAGGTTAAACTGGCATCATCTTCCCGTCAAAGTACCAAATCCGATCGAAACAGATATCGCTTCAAGAATGTGTCGATAAAACGAAACAGTGGGATAATAAATCTATGAAGTCATTGGCAGTTGATAATTAAATAAGTGAAGTGGTTGCCTTGGAAGACTTGCCATTTAGTTTGGTGGAAAGTGTTGGATTCGTAAGACGTAATTCGTAAATGAAGCATTTGTGTCCATCCTATAATTTAAAGTCTCGTCAGTATTTTACTTCATTTATCTGTGACAATTATATGGCAAAGTTAGTCAGAAAATACTCGAATTGCTGAAATCCTTCGACAAATTGTCATTTACTAGCGATATCTGCTCTGATAATTGTTCTGGAGTTTCACTGCTGAGTTTAACTTGTCATGGGATTACAAAAGAATTTGAAAGAAAAATGATAGTTTTGAAAGCAGAAATGTTCAATGAGAAAAAATAAGAAATGAATGAATTTTTTATTAACCTAATAGGTTTTTTCCGATGTTCATATTCGTAAAACATTCGCTCGAACTTTGCGAATGCGAATGCGATTGCGAATATGCAAAAATATGCGAATATTTGCGAATGCGAATATTCGTTACATCACTACTATAGAATTATAACAAATTTATAATTATGTAATGGTATGTTTTCTCTTACCAATTTAAATGTTTCCAGTGTGAGTTTTACAATATTTTTGAAGCAGACTACAACATTGAAATCCCATTTAATTTTCCCAATAGGAATTACTACCTTAAAAAATATTTTTTGGTAGTAATATCCTCTTGAGACCTGAGACTCAACCATGATAAAATAAATTTTGTGTTTCGAGATTCAACTAAGATAATAAAATTGTAAGGGTGAAAAAAAAAAAATATATTTTTTAAATATTTTCTTCTCATACTTAATTATAGATCTATCAACCTTAGTTGCCTTCATCACAGTATTGTTTTTGGCAAAAATTTCAAATTATGTGTTTTTTCGAATTATCGGCGTTCGAATTAACGGGGTTCTACTATATTAAGCATAGGATATGTTAGAAACTTTCAAAATACCTTCTCTCCGCCCTCGCGTAGGTTTCTGGATTATTACAACCACATGACAATAAGTTTTTTAACAAAGTTTTTTAATCGTTACAAAAACTCTTACAAAACTGTAAATAATGTCACAATTTGAGAATGACATTTTGCACACCACCAATCAAAATTAATGAATTTACTTGAAATACTATAAGTATGAATTATAGGTATTTTAAATAGGTACCTGTGTTAGATACCAAATTTGATTTATTATTCTTATAATATACAAAATGAATGTTTGTAATGTATGAAAAATAAAAATTTTAATAAAAAAATTATACTAGGAGGCACGCGAGCCATTTGAATGTACTGGGACTGAATATATGGAACGCGGGAAGGGGGTTGGCGGGAAGGCAGGGAAGGTGGAAGAGGAACGCATGAGGGAAAGGGGGACAAGTGGGCCGGGAAATTGCTAGTTGGTTTATAAATTACGTAAATAAATAAACTTTACAACAGAAAATAATAAACATGAAGGAATCAGTAGTAGAATAGTTCCTTGGAGCATCTTCCATTGAAATACCAGTAGAACAAGGACAGTATTCCCACCCAACACCTGTGCTCTAAAAATTGCAATCCGTTTGTTAAGATAGGAGAAATTATCTGAACTGCCCGTTTCTGCATGTTTGTTGGCGTAAGTAATGCTTTTGCGGAAAAATTAAAATGTAAGACCGCGTGTTCGAGAGATCAAAAGAAATATTATTGATTTTATCCCCTTAGGCTAATTTGTTCAGTTTTCGGAACAACTCATACAGGTTTCACAGAGATCATTGTCTCCCTAACTATCACGGTTAGAAATACGGCCTAAACTATAGGTTCTCAACGTGAGCGGTAACGCCCCCTTCTGGGCGTTTGAGACTTTCAGGGGGTAAGTAGAAGACAGAAAAAACTAGGAGGCGTTGAGATGGTATATTGAGGGCGTGGGCAGGTAAAAAAATGTGGTCTAAAAAGATAAGAAAAAAACACACTTATCAAGTACTAATAATCTTACGTGTATTATTATTATTAAGAATTGACACTATGTCATAAAACAAGAAGGAAGGAGGTAGCAACCCGGTACCCCTTTCTTTGTCGCGCCTACGTGGACCCCCGTCGGGTCTCCCGTGGACCCCTGGAGGTCCACCTGGACCACTTTGGGAATCACTGTCCTAACAGTATTAGAAAGAGCAAACACCACGCTATATATTCAAATAATTATAATGATTATATTCAAATAATTATTATTCCAAAGTTTCCGACAGCACTTTGAAAAAAAAAGTATGAAACTTTGGGAATTTTATTAACAATTTTTACATGAAACGGCAAAAAAGTGAGTTTATACGTTTGCCAAAAAAATTTGTGTTTTTTATTTTTTTTGCTATCAGTAATTTAGTTTAAAATAATGTAAGGTGAGCCATTTTTAAAACTTTATGTTTGCGTTAAAAAATTTTATATTTTGAAAAATTTATCTTTATTTCGAATAATAAAATTTGAAAAGAGTATTTCATCACCTTTCAAAAATAGTTTTTCGGATGTGCTCAGAAATGTTCCTTTTATTTGGATTTTATTGCGAAGCGGAAAAATAGACCCGAGACCTGAGGGGTTAATATTTCTAAAAGAGCTGAGTTGGCAACACTGATGCTATTGGAGTCAAAGTTCATTCGGCGACTCCATCTAATAAGGCTGGTTGAGTGGATGTGAAATATTGGTGTGTGAAGAATTGCAAACACCTATGCTAACAGCCCCCTTCTGCCGACCCTGTCCTAAACCTGCACTCTACATTTTGTCATATATTACAGTGTTCTAAAATTTTGTTTAGGCAAAACATCATAATAATCTCTATAATAAGGTATCATCAAGTCAAACGATTTCACTATAATGAACAAAATAAACAAATTACATGCAACACGTATTACAGAAAACACCAACACCATTATTGATCACATCATCTCAGACGTAAACCTTTCGTATACTATAACAAACTGTGACACCTCAATATCTGATCACAACCTATTGATTCTTGACATACTTCATACCTACACTAAAAAAAACTCGCAAAAATCCTCTTACAAACATACAAAAATTGATTATGATAAACTAGAGGAGGATATCCGACAAAACCCCTTTTCTATAAACAATAATGAGGACTCGGAACTGAACTACAATAACTTTGTAAACTATCTGATAAACAAAATTAATTGCAACAGTTCAATAACAATAAAAACAAATAAAACCTGTCTTCCTGATTGGATAACAAAGGACTTATTAAAAATGATTAAAAAAAGAAATAAACTGCACCTAAAAATCAAAAAAACAACCCTGTAACCTATTACTAAAAACAGAATTTACTAAAATACGTAATGACATAACTATAAAAAAACGAAACTTAAAAAAACAATACTACAGCAACCTATTTAAAAAATATGAAAATAATACCAAAAAGACTTGGAACGTAATAAACAGCATCATCAAGAACCAAACAAACACGCAAAGTAAACCATGTACAAAATTAAAGAACGGTAATGAAATCATCACAGAAGACATCAAGATATGCGAATACTTTAATAACTACTTTTGTAATATTGGCGCTTCTTTGGCTGATAACATAATCAATAAATACACCCATAAGCTGGATGATAAAACTACATTAAAGTATGAAAGTGCGGAATCAATATACTTACAACCCACAACTGAACCCGAAATATTAGCTATTATAAAATCCCTAAAATCAAACGCGAGTGCTGGACATGATCAACTAAAATGTACAACAGTACAAAAACTTGCCCCACTACTAACTCCTACACTTACTAAACTGATTAACCTGAGCCTGAAAGAAGGTCAATTTCCGGACAGTTGTAAAATTGCAAGGGTTATTCCAATATATAAAGGGAGCTTGAAAACTCAAACATCTAACTATAGGCCCATTTCTGTCCTACCGATTCTATCAAAAATATATGAAAGAGTAATATACGATAGGCTAGACAACTTTCTGAAAAAAAAATCATTTCTATATGCCAAACAATACGGTTTCAGAAAAAAATCTAATACTCTCTCTGCAACTAATGATCTTATAAATAAACTTAGAACTAGCATAGATAATAAAAACTATGTCATAGCAATTCTCGTAGACCTTCAAAAAGCCTTTGACACCGTAAGTCATGAAATACTGATTAAAAAAATAGAAAAAACAGGTGTAACCGGTCCAGCTATCAAACTAATAGAATCCTATCTATCCAACAGAAAACAATGTGTTAACATAGGAGATAAAAACAGTCAACTCGAGAGTATAAACTACGGAGTTCCACAAGGATCAATACTGGGGCCACTTTTATTCCAAATATACATAAATGACATCTGTCAGCTAAAACTACATGGTGAAATCTTCTTATACGCAGATGATACGGCAATTTTTTACTTCGGCAAAAACTTAGAAAGTCTATTAGAACAATCTCAAACGGATCTTAATGTACTAAACGATTGGCTAATAAAAAATATATTAACAATAAATATTAATAAAACCGGTTACATGATCTTAAGCTCACCTAAAAGAATAATACCATCGCATAAACCATTACAAATAGAAGAAAGAGACCTACATATTCTAGATAGCGAAAAATACCTGGGCTTATATATTGATAAACATCTAACATTTAAACAACACGTAGAAAAACTAAAAACAAAAATCATCCCATTAATTGGTGTATTTGGTAGAATTGCTCATCTTCTACCAACAGAGGTAAAGAGGGGCTTATACTTTAGCTTAATCCAGTCCCACCTAAATTATTTAATAGAAATATGGGGAAACACATACATTACGTACTTAAACGACTTACAAATAATACAGAACAAAGTTATTAAGAAACTCTTCAACTATAACCCAGACACTCCCACAAAAAAACTATACCAGGAAATGAACCTTTTGAAAATAAGAACATTGTACGAATATAACATATGTCTTTTAATCTACAAAAAACAAAATGGACTTATACACACAAACACAACATTTATAAAAACATCACAAGTACACGAACATTATACAAGACAACACAATAAATTGTACACAAATACAGTCAAGACTGAAAGTGGCAAGAGAAGTATTGGCCACGAGGGAGTTCACATTTATAATCTCCTTCCAGATAATCTAAAAACGGAAGAGAATATAAAAACCTTTAAAAAAAACTATTTAAACTTAAGATTTTGGAACAAAATTAAAAACTACTACATAATATGCTCTGTATTTAAGTTAAGAAAGCGAAATATTATATTTCTTTTAACTTAATAAATAAAATAAAAAAATCATTGAAGAAGAAGATAACACTTATAATCTAAATGAAAATATGAAAGAAAACAAGACAAGACTGGTTCGAGTCCCAGTTGCGACCATTGTCTTTTTCTATTTTTCTGTGTCTTGTTTTCTTTCATATTTTCATTTAGATTATAAGTGTTATCTTCTTCTTCAATGATATATTAAGTTGATGGGAATAACCTTCAAAAGTTATAAAAAGAGAGTTTTTCTTATAAAAAAATATATATTCTATAATAAGGAACTCCAGTCCAATTTTTTTAAATGTGTAATGACCTTCTAACTTAAACAACTGCATTTTTATTTTTATAGTTAGTTTTAATAGTTAAAATAAATGTCAAAGTTTTAATTTTTCAAGATTTCCCGAAAACCACCGAATTTAGTGTGACGTCATCATGACCAACCGAAGTATGAATTTTGTAGGCAACTGGAATCAGCTGATCATCGCCGGCCATTTTGAATTTCAGCATTGGAGCGTTTTATGGACGCGGTGACGTCACGCCTCACAAATTCAATTATACCAACTTGTCATTTCGTAAAGCCTTTCGCGAACAAACAGTGATTTTTCTTAAGATGTGCACACTATAAGTAGCACAATTTGATTAACAATCAACAAATAATGCGTTTTGTGATACGACTTACTCGCAAAAGAAACAAATACGTCAACGGCGCAGTTACCGCACGCATTTCAATGATGCAGGTCGGAACCTGTCACCCGCGAAAGGGTAAAAACACGTAGAAAGCGGATTTCCGAGTCGGCGCATGGGCGGCCGACTGACGCAGGGGAGCTGACAAGAATGTTTGTATGTAAACGTACGAAACCGCACACAGTGAAGCCAGACTCAGATGTCCACAACTCGGTACAAACTGCCGCCTGCGGGCTCGGGTGCTGGGCGCCGTCAATCTGAAATGCGAAACCCGCGTTCTACGTGTTTCTACCCAAAGGGTAAGAACAGAAACAAAACGGGTTTCGGCTTTCTGATTAGTCGGCGCATGGCCGGCCGAGTGGCGCAGGCGTGCCGACAAGAATGTTTGTATGTCAACGTATCAGATCGAACATAGTGAAGGCAGGTTCAGATTTGTGCCCGCGCGAGGCGGCGCCGATAAGCTTTACCGGAATGAATTCTTAATTCCTGCTCGCCGGTGACGCCGGTCAGTGAAACTCATTCATTCTGGTATATTTAAAAATCTTCGTCCGCCTTAAGTCGTCGCTAAACAAGTGATGATTCACCGTGACTTTTTCTACTACAATTAATTGGATGAATAACAATTGTTTTATTCCTTAATTTCGAGAAAGGATTCTCCAAGAGTAAAATCGTCGTGTGCCGAACTCGACATTTCGTAAAAACTGACAGCTGCTGTCAGGCTACCGCACAGGTAGCACAGGTTCTATCCGCGTTCTGTTTGTCCTCACCTCAGCGTCAAATGCCGCCGGTGGAACCGGGCACTGAGCGCCGTTAATCTGAAAACCGAAACCAGCTTTGTTTTTGTTCGTACCCAGAGGCTAGAAACAGTGAACGCGGGTTTCCTATTTCGGATTACCGGCGCCCAGCGCCCGAGTCCGCCGGCGGTAGTTTGTACAGAGTTGTGGACACCTGCTCACCGTGTGCGGTTTCGTACTTTTACATACAAACATTCTTGTCGGCGCGCCTGCGCCATTCGGCCGCCCAAGCGCCGACTCTGAAACCCGCGTTCACTCTGTTTCTACCCATACGTACTAAGTGTCGCCGAATATTCGGCGCTTCGGCCGAGAGCCTAACCGGATATTGGGTATTCGGCAAAAATCACTATTTGTGGCTTCTCTAATTTTAATGTACAATGTAATTTTATGATCAAGAATAAATCACTGTTTTAGTGTTTGATGATTAACAAACGTTACTCGACACGTCGATCAATGAATTGTTTCCGTTTTGTATCGTTTCGAATTAAAGTTAGTTCACTTTTAAAACTCCTATCGTTCCCCGTCTCCGTGACGTTCCACCGAGTCCGGCGAGTCCAACTGAAAGCTGAATCAACTCTCACTATTGAATTCAAAGTCAAACTGAGTTTGGCTCCAGCTGATTCAATGAGTCCGGCGGAGCGATACAATGAGTTTGATTCCACTGGATTCGGTGAGAATCCGGATCCGGAATTGAATCCGTAAAATGAGTGAATCGACTCACTTCTATTTTTAAGTATTTTCTGAATCTGATAGGCTGGCGGTTAAGGCGGCGCTCTTCGGCTGAAAAAGAAGAAGATGGAGAGATATGTAATGACGAATGTTGGACAGAGCGCGCTAATATTTTAAGTGATAAAATAGCAGCGAAAATTGCGAAAAGCTTAATAAAACATGACTCGTTTAAAATAGAGCAAAAATCTCCTGGAAGGTATCTTAAGTATCATTTAAAGAAACATTGTGAATTTTTTCACAAATATAACTTGTAAAATAAAAGAAATAGACTTGTTTTAAATAATTTTCGGAGCATACTTTGCGATTTTTTTTCTATCGAGGGAATTTCATATAATTTGCGTTTCGGCGTGAAACGTATCAAGATATTATCTTCAAAAATAACATATATTTTTTTTATAACTTAAAAACTTCAAATGTTTAAGGAAGATATGTAAGAAAGGGATCGAATTCGAATAGTGGCGCCTTAAATCCCGTAAAATTTCGATTTAGACGGGTGTCACACGCAAAGATAAAGGGTCATTCGACTTGCCGTATTTCGGCATATCGCTCGCCGTACATTCCCAATGGGAATATATAGCGAGCGATATGCTGAAATAGGCTAAGCCAAATGATCATTTGTAGCTACGTGTGACACAAGTCTTAACGGTTACATCGTCCTGATCGTAAATCTCAATCTGATCGACCAGCCTTATTTTCGATATTAAAATATGGCTGCAAAATAAAATAAATCAACCGAAATTTCGATATGCACCGCGATTCTGGCGCGACGGTAATCGGCCGCGAAATTTTAATTAAGGCCGGATTGTTGAGAAAGCCCGCGCACGTCCGATCCGACTATCAGATAGGTAATAAAATGGGCCACGCCCTTCTGCTTCGGCCGACCAATCCGATAGTCGGATCGGACGGCCGACGCGGAGAGGCGTGGCCTTTTTTTATTACCGAATCGACAATAGGATCGGCCTTACACGGAAATAATGTCGTATTTTAAGCCTCGATTACATTGAGCGAGTTTACAAGCCATTAGCCGGTATGTTTAAAATGAACCGGTGAGTGAGATTGTCATGATGACGCACAAAACTGTCTACTCGCTCAGTAGCGACAGTAGCAGCTAACTCTCACGCGAACCAACTCTGTCGACATTTTGTAGAAAACTTAAGCTTGCAGCTAGCGCCACACGCTAGCCAGTAGCGATAATAACGACTCCCGCGCGAACTAATTCTGACAGTTACGAAATTTTCTTAGATTGTCCACAATAATCTGTACGTAATTCGATTTAGCCTCGTTGACATTGAGCGAGTTTACAAGTTACTAGCTGGAAAATTTACTATCTGTTAGTAAACTCGCTCAGTGTAATCGTATCACTAGCTAACTAGCAGATTGTGGACAATCTACGAAAAAGGTTGAAAGGTAGCTAACTTGGCTCGCTATCGCCAGCGTGTACCTCAAGACGGCGGCCCACCAACAGCTGATTTCTAACTGTCAAAATTAGATCGCGCGGGAGTCGTTATTCTTGCTACTGGCCAGCGTTTGGCGCTAGTTGCGAGCTCAAGTTTTCTACAAAATGTCGACAGAATTGGTTCGCGCGAGAGTCGTTATTTTAGCTGCTACTGAGTGAGTAGACAGTTTTGTGTCATGACAATCTCATTCACCGATTCACCCGCTTTTAAACTTACAGGCTAGTAGCTTGTAAATTCGCTCAATGTAATCGAGGCTTTACACTGAGCGGGTTTACTTACAGATAGTGAATTTCCCACCTAGTAGCTTGTAAACTCGCTCAATGTCATCGAGGCTTTACGAATTTATTGAATATCTGAATTTGAGGGACCGACCGTAATCAGCCGGGAAATTTCGATTTACACGGGAATATGTCTTGTTTTTAAGAATTTACTTCGAATATTTGATCGGTCGTCAGATTTCGTTTTACTCTGAAATATGTCGTATTTTTACGAATTCACTTCGAATTATCTGAATCTAAGTAGCGAGCGGCAATTACACGCATACTTCGGAGCGATGCTACCACGCGCCGCTCCAGGCCGCCGCGGCGTAAAATCTCACAATGAACTGCGCTGTAAACCGTTACCTTACTTTCGGACTTTACTTTTTTGCGCGGCGGCCTGAAGTGGCGCGCTGTACCGTCGCTCTGAAGGGGACTTGTAATTGCCGCTCTTATTAACTTAAAGATTAGTTGGATAAGATTCTAACTAAGCCTTACCACGCTAAGAACTTTGACACCTAAGCACATGTTCTTAGGTATCAAAGTCCTTACTATTCTAAGATGCAGTTAGAACCTTATCCAAATGAGGTGACGCCTTGTCGCTTAAAATGTCGTTTACGATTTTTTTGTTGTTTCATAAACTTACTTTTAAAAATAATAATATTAGGCGTATAATAAAAATTGTCTTATGTAAAATTTCATTTATATCGGTTACGATTGTTTGTCGATCATGGCGCCAAGATCATAAAATATAGCATTTTCTTTGTGGTTTTTTCTAGTATATTTTTTACGAATATTGACTAAATGCACAAGTTTTTTTTCTTATTATTTGTAAAAATATACCTTCAATTAATCTTTTATTTTAAACAAAATTTATTTTTGTTAATGCTCCAATTTCAAAAATCATAATTTTAATGTAACCCAAATTGCTATATTGCATTATTTTCCATTTTAGGTTCATAATTTTTAAAAAAAATCGTATGGTACTTGAACGAAGTTTTGTTTTTGGTAATTATTGTGCTGCGTATAAACACGCGTTTCGCGCCATTTACAGTTGCTTCGTTCCTTTTCCCATTCGTGGCTCGGTTCGCGTTTACGATTGTGCGCATACATGCACAATCATAAACTCAGCATTATGTTAACAATGTTTTAAATACCGTATTTTGGAAAAAATCTTAATAATTTGTATTTTTTTTTACGTTTTGGGACAACCTGCCCCATCCTTGAAGTAAGGAAATTTTTTCCTGCTTCACAACTGGCAACATTTTCACGATGGGATTTTGTTTTTTCGTCCGCCATATTTGTTTTCTATGACATTCGATCGTTTTTTGCGATGTCTGTTTCTTCAAAATTATCAAAAAAAGAAGGTTTTTAAGTAAATTTGTTTATTCAATTATGTATTCCTGAATTATATTAAAATTTATAGTATTTTATGCTGATTTTTGATTTAGAACTCGTATTATCGGCATTTTTCGTGTCTTGTTTTTCGTAACTGTCAGTTTGGTGTGCTGGATTTTTACACTGTTTCGCACGTGCGTTGACTTCAACAATTGAATAAAACATTTAAAACTCATTATCACTATCGCATTACAACAGGGTTTTTTTTATATCAATATTATCTGTATGTCACGTGAATGCATTTAAAGAATATTTCACAATAAATCTTCTTATCATAATATTATATTATTTTAGATGAGGATCGTGAAGACATCAAAGAGGACACTATGAATCAGCCGGAGACTCTGTGTACCGCCCTGGATTGTAGGACAGTGAGGATCGGTTCTCACAGATTTACTCCTATTGAAAAGGTAAACATACTGTAAAGAATCGAACAGGTGATAAGTACATCCCTTCAACAATCCATATAACAAATTAGTTGCCAAATAATTATAGAGACCATTTGTTTTCCTTCTCTGAAAATGAAATCTAAAAATTTGTGTAATGTTTTTAACAATATTTTATCTAATTTATATTTGTAACAAGATGACCCATGTAATTATTAATGTAATGTTTGTTCAGGTCCTGATCAGCATTAAGGGTGTGCGCATCGTGGCGCCTAGGGTGGACGACCCCACGGTACTGGTGCCGCTGCAGCTGCAGATGAAGGAGGTGGTCAAGGTGCTCATTCATTCGGGCAAAGGCATGCCCGTGCTCTTCCTGTACACCGTGCAGTGGTGCGCGTCCTATGTGCGTAAAGCCCTAAACATGACGGACGTCAATGGTATTTACTCGCTCTTGTTTATTAATGATTTATGGTTATAAAGATACTGACTTAACTATAGACTTGAACAATTAAGTTTTTAAAATAGGAAAAAGTTGTCATTTTATTTATTAAGATTGATGCAACCGAATTTTGACATTAAATTCTGATGAGCAATGATGCACAACTGCTACTGTTAATAATCTGTTACCTGAGGATGATTATTGATGTTAATTTTGCAATATGTTTTACAATGGTTTTATTCTTAATTTTCAGGACCATTTTACAACTCTGTGGCTAAAGAGGAGCAGTTTAAACGTATTACACTTCTGCCCAATGTCATCAGTGAAGAAACCAAAAATGCCTTGAAGCAGATTTTTGGAGCCTGCATTGAAGATCTTACCTCCCAAGAGGCAAATGATATATTAATTAGAACATGCCCCAAGGAAGTGCAGCAAACGGCTAAAATGATGACCACTAGATCCAATAGCATTCAAATAGCCACAGCTATTGGGAACAAAAGGTACATATCAACCTGAGTTCTAATACCATCTTTAAAAGTTATTATATTTCTCTCTTATTGTAACATCTCATTTGTGTATGTTCATTACATCTCCAAAAGTTTTATTCTCAGCTTAAATCCCACGGAGATACGACAGATCCTGATATACCCCCCTGGGAAGGGAGGTATATCCATCAATACGGAGGATTACATGTGCTTGGCACAAGATCAGTTCCTTAATGATGTCATCATAGACTTCTACCTCAAGTATTTGTGCCATGATGTCTTTACACCTCAGCAGAGAGAGAAGACTCACGTCTTCAGTACCTTCTTCTACAAGAGACTGACCACCAAGCCCACTAAAGCCAACAGGTATTATCTTATATTAATCCATGACTAAACAAAATACCTAAGAGAAGGACTTGGCATACCGATCCAAATACGTAGTGGACATTCTGTCCAAACGGTAATACAAAAATTGCATTACGTTCAAATGGTTTCCATGGTTATTATTAAGCTTATATTATAAGTAATAAATGTTGGTTCCATCTTGGCTGCCATTTTTCTATAACTGTTTGGACAGAATGTTTTATTGGTATGCCAAGTCCTCTCTAAAGGCTTGTCCACAATAGGCGAGTATTTTAGTCGAGTGGAATAATTTTAGTAGAGTGGGTTAGTCAGCTCTTTAGTAGAATCAATAGAGTGGGTTAGTCAGCTCTTTAGTAGAATCAATCCATTTCATTCTATTTTTCGGGCGAGTGGGGATCCCCACCATGTGTCCCTGCGCACTAACATGCGCGAATCCACCGTTTTAGCAGAGTTCTTTTGTAAACGTGTGAAAATATTGTGGCATTGGAGCGAAGATGCTACTCTAAAATTATTTATTTATGCTGCTATTAATCTTTTTCATGTCTATAGTTTATTTATTTTCATCTTACTAATGTATTCTTCCACCTCTTCTAAGCATTAAAATATGCTTAATTAATATATTTACTTTGTTGTGTATCAGACTGTCGTCTTGCAAAGGGCAATAATGTACTCTACTTGAAAGTAATGCAAACGATTTTCGACGAGTCAAGTAGCAAGTATACTCGCTTCTTGACTTACTACTTGATCAATGGGAACAAGCCTTTAGGATATTTTATTTAGTCATTGATGAAATATGTGTGTACATAACATACATATTTACTAAATCATCTTTATCCACTTTTCTCTGTTAAACTATTCATTACATTTACTTACTGGCTTACTAATGCATGGATAAAAGCTTAAGCTGTGTACACACACAGCTATAAAAGATATGGCTTGGCCTATTTCAGCATATCACTCACCATATATTCCCATTGGGAATGTATGGCAAGCGATATACCGAAATAGGCCAAGCTACATCTTTTATACCTGTGTGTGTACCCAGCTTTATGATATTTAAATATGCACTCTGGGAAAGGCTTTTTGATAGAATTAAAATATTTTGTATTTATTTGTTAGAATTAGAGATCAACCGGGTCTCTTGCAAATAGGAACTCAAATTGGCATAACATTATAAGTAGCTTATTTGGTTTTAGTAGGAAATAGTAGCAGTATCAGAGTGGAAGATACTATCAGTATCGCCCTGGTGTAAGACCACCATTCAGTATTGAAACGTTGCTTGAAATGGCTTTAGCCGTGTTTAGTGACCAGATCTGAATAGCCAGGTACTTCCCACCTTCCTCTTCCCTGTCTCCTTCCCCTACCCACTACCTTCAGCCTCACAACATACCCTGATTGGGGATGCCATAGTCTCACTGGCTCCAGACTTGTTGGGACTCTTGTGCGGTATTAACTGTAAAAAAAAAAAAGCAGGTTACATTTTGGTGCTAATAATGATAATACCTTGCTGATTTCTTTTGCAATCTTTCAATTATATTTCCAAGATCTTTTCTGATTGTTTGCTTTGTTCCTAGAAGATCCAACCCTCACGAATGTGACTCCTCGCTGACGCCGGCCCAAAAGAGACATGCCCGGGTCAAGTCGTGGACCAAAAACGTCAATATCTTCCAGCGCGACTTTGTGATAGTTCCCATCAATGAGAATTGTCATTGGTTTCTCGCCATCATCTGCTTCCCGGGGCTGGACGGCTGCCGATCTATGATTGGTGACCGTCTTGTTTCACCTCAGGAGATGAAGAAAAGAGGTAAGATTGAGATATTGTCTATGCCCTCTGGAAGTACTGTCAAACAAAACTATTAGTAATTAATCCCTCAGGCCTCAGGCATGTTTTGTCAGAAAGTCGAAACTTTTTCGCTTTGCGATAAAATTCAAAAAATGGAATATTTCTGAACACATCCGAAAACTAAAAACTGTTATTGAAAGGTGATAAAATATGCTTTCAAATTTTATAATTCGAAATAAACGTATAATTGATGAAATATAAAAATTTTGAGTGCAAACATAAAAAAGTTTTTTAAAATGACACCTTAAATTTTTTTTAACAAAAATTACTGACAACAAAAAAAAAAAAAGAAAAACACACAGATTTTATTTTACATTGTGAATTTTATTTGCAGATCGGAAAACAATTGCAGCAGGCGACTCTTCATTGACACCAATTCTCAAACAAGAACAATTAGGACTCAACTGTGACGGGGATAACCTCAGTGAGAGGGATGAAGCAGAAGCGGAGGAGAGTGATTTAGATTTAGACATGCTGGCCAGTGAATCTGACAGTGAAGAAAATGATCCCAAGACTAACACTTCAGACAGGAAATCTGTAGAAAATAATGAAAAGCCTAAAGATGAAGCAATCAAACAGTAAGCACTTTTATTAACACACTTCAGGCCGGCGAAAACAAGGAACCCAGAGAAAATAGAATTTGTTTTTAAATCGATATATCTTTGAAAATAATATGCACATTTTAAGCCGCCGCTACCCGAATTTCTACCGATTTCTTGCATATCTGAAATTTTTAAGCTCTAATATATGTTATTTTTGAAGATAATATCTATACAATCCCCACGCCGAAACGCACATTAGGGGCCATCCATAAATTACGTCACACGAATTTCATGATTTTTTGACCCTCCCCCCTCCTTGTCCCTGTCACACATCGTCACATTTGTGAGACCCCCTCCCCGCTAGTGTGACGTCACACATTTTGCAATTTTACATCTAAAATTTTTTTTGCATTTTAATAATTTAGATTTTTACATGTGATGTCACAGAACTGATGACCCCTCATACCCCTTGTCACACTTCTCTACTCCCCCCCCCCCCCCCCCGTGATGTGTGATGTAATTTATGGATGGCCCCCCTTATATAAAATTCCCGCCATAGAAAAAAATCGCAAAGTATGCTCCAAAAATGTTTATTTTCAAGCCTGTCTCTATTATTTAACAAGTTATATGTATGAAAAAATTAACAGTGTTTCTTTTGAACGTTGTTTTAGACAACCCCCACGAGATTTTTGCACTATTGTAAATGGGTCGTGTTTTATTAAACATTTTCACAATTTTCGCTTCAATTTTATCGTTTGAAATATTAGCGCGCTCTCTCCAACATTCTTAATTACAAATCTCTCCTTCTTCTTTTCGTGCTTGGATATGGTGCCTTAATGATTTTTTTTTTCTGTAGTACTCGCCACACCCCAAAATTGTCCAAAATTATAGCCTACTTCGTAATAAGACTCCATAAACAGAAGTTAAAGTCATTGGGCCATTTACATAGTGATATTTTGTGTAAAAAATGTATGTATTTTATTACTTTGCAAAAAAATTGGTTTTCACTTTGGTACAAATCATTGCAGAAAAAAAAAGAATTTAATTAAATGAAGACATTATGAGCGAAACTCAATCGAAAATCTGGAAACAGAAAAATCAGAAAAAGATATTGGCACCTCTGGGACTCGAACCCAGGACCTCCCTACTTTCCGGGTTGGGTTCCCAACCCGGAAAGTAGGGAGGTCCTGGGTTCGAGTCCCAGAGGTGCCAATATCTTTTTCTGATTTTTCTGTTTCCAGATTTTCGATTGAGTTTCGCTCATAATGTCTTCATTTAATTAAATATTACAGTTTGAGGTTTTACTCATAAAGTTAAAATAATAAATAATAAAAAAGAATTTGTCCATCTTCAGTGCCAAAGTTTAAGTTTCCTTTTTTTAAAATATTATTTCACTCAAAAGACAAGGAGATAGTAAGATTTCCCATCTTGTATCACGTATGCTTATAAATTTATGTTTTGTACATACATAAATGTGTAGTTGGGGACCCTTACAAAATTAGTGTACAATATTCACATAAAAATATTTGACAGCAATGCCTTTCGAGGCATTCAAGTAGGACCAGCTTAAAAGGTAGAACTACCCTTCTCCTTAAAGTGTGTTAGCATTTTATCACTCTTCAGCTGCATTTCTGTGTAGCTCTCTCCGTTTCTATCTGTTCTTGGTGAATGCATACCACATTTGCCCACATTACGTAATTAAAGCATTTTTGAGATGAATGTTTTACAAAATTGGCTCTAAGCAAATTAGCCTATTATGATTACTTTGTATGTAGAGATTTAGTAAATTTTGGCTTATTTATTTCAGACCATGCATTTTAATATTTGACTCCCTGGCCGGGGCTTCCAGATCCCGAGTTGTTGCAACTCTAAGGGATTACCTCACTTGTGAATATCACGCCAAGGTAATTATTTATTTATTACACGCCCTAATAAGCTTTATTCTTTGTTTATAAGTTAAGTATCATAGCACTTTTAAATACTTTAAAACTAAAACAAAAAAGAAAATATAATGAAAAAAATGTAACAACACCAGCATATAATACAAAATAAAATACATTGGTAAAAAGATAAGAAGTCAAACATAAAAATATATTCAATATAAACAAAAATTGCAGAAATTATCCACGACTATTTGTGTCTAGATTTATAAAAGAATTGGAATAAACAATGTTTATATTGGTTATTCTTAAGGTGAAATATATCTCCTAGATCAGAATATTTATTTCCGAGATTGTGAAGTCTCGGAATCGGGGAATTTTGGTAAGAGATTGTCCTGGTGTTGTTAAAGTAAAAGGGTAGTAAATGTCGGCAAGAATTGTCGGCTTTTGAAAATGTGGATGTTAATTAATTGAAGTAATTCAGGACAATCAATTTTATATAATTTATGTTTTTGTTATCGTAATAAAATTAGGTGACATGTTTGAACAGGAACATAACATTTGTAAAAGAAACAATGAAAAAATACATCATAATGCTCCTTTCTGCTGAATGTTTTGCAGCTTGAGAGTGGTATTTTTTTAATTATATTTAGGAATCACAGTTATAGAATACGAAATAGACCAATTAAGATCCACTAATTAAGCAACTTATTGTATATGTGCGTTACAAACTTTTATGAGCCAAATAAAAAAAAAATCTGAGTTGCCGATAATAATAAAGTTTATTTTTATTATTTTAGGTGTCTACGGATAAAAGCTTTACCAAGGATAATATCAAGGGTTCTTGTCCGAAGATACCCCAGCAGAACAATTTTACTGACTGTGGTCTTTATCTACTGCAATATGTAGAACATTTCTTCAGGGTAACTATTTCACTTTATGTACATATACGTAATGTAATAAAAATTAGAATGAAGAATGTAGATATTAATATCCTTTTGTTTTGTGTCATTTTAGCAACCTGTGGTCGACTACCATCTCCCAATAAAGCAATTGGTCAATTGGTTTGAGGAAATAGTGGTCACAAGGAAGCGTGAAGA
Source organism: Glyphotaelius pellucidus (assembly GCA_936435175.1). Lineage (NCBI taxonomy): Eukaryota > Metazoa > Arthropoda > Insecta > Trichoptera > Limnephilidae > Glyphotaelius > Glyphotaelius pellucidus. The sequence continues at coordinate 25,128,132 of OW386537.1, forward strand.
GATATCTAACTTATTGAAGAGACTTATGCAGCAGCGTAATGCTGAAATAGATTTTCTTCCTGAGATTCCCTTCCCAACCCTAAATGGTTTGTTTATTATAAACTAGTCCCAGCGAGAGCTCGTATGGACATCATCAACATTCGTCCTCTTCCTTCTCATGTATCTTGTTTGGAAATATCACAATCACAAGATCTCTCGCTGGGACTAGTATAGCATTAACTTAATCTCCCTTATTTATAATCACAGTGTAAATAAAATGCGATAAGTAAGGTTGGAACCGTTGAAAAACTTTACTTATGACGACAGCATTTGTATGGTTAAAACGGCCTTAAGCCAGTTAAGGCCAACTTTTCCGTACCAACGTTGAACCGGGACATAAGAATCTAATAAGTAAGATGATACGGGTTTGGTGATTACTGTAAAAATAAATTGTTAAAATCAGAATTTCACAAAATCAAAAAAGAATTATTTAACGACTTAATATTTTGTATCGTAAAAAAATGTTGATGTGATTATTATACAAGATTCTTCTTGCTCGGACATCTATTTATCTTTAGTATAATATGTTATGTATCCTGTGTCTTTTTGCCTTTGTGATCACCTAATTCTGTGGTGTATTATTGTAAATGAGACGATTTTGATGTTGCAGGTAAACTCATGGAAACAAGCGAAACAGAAAATGGAGAGTCAAGTGAACCTCAGTCCAGTGAATCGGGAGAATCGGCCCCCCTTTCAGGCTTGCAGTCCTTGCAGAAGGGCAAGGACACGAGCGGCAGCAGCAGCACCGGCACCATGAGCGTATTGACTCCGCGCTCATCCATGTCCAGCGACACCCCTGGCAGCATCACAACCCCCTCCACGGCGCTGCGCACGCTTCGCCTGTCCACTGAGCCCGGCCTTGGGGAGACGCGCCTCAACCTCAGCATGAAGCATAGTGATCTAGTGAATGATATACAAAACTCTCTAATCAATAACAAAATGAACAATGATAAAGGACAAAAGTGTCTTAATGTAACTGTTAAACAAAGCGGTGATAGTTCTACAGATACACCCAAAAGTGATATAAATCCTCTCAAAACTAGGCGAATTGTTAAAAGTGACAGTGGTGCTATAGAAAGCAAGAGATTAAAATTGAGTGAATTCAACTGACTTACAAATTATATTTTATACAATTTCACACATTCTAGGTGGGTAAAATAATTGAAATACATTAAAAAAATTCCTCTCCACATATTTAATAATATTTTACATTGATCCAATAGTAATTCTATGGTCTATCACTACTATTTTAATGAAATGACTTATGTAAATAATATTATGCCTTTGACCATAACAATGTTTTTTTTTTTTACCATCGAGAGACTCATTATTGCATCCCAACACCGGGCATCTGGTCACTTGCACACCTAGTTGGCGATAAGTACCTACAAATATTTATAAATCACGAGAATTTGTACTGAAAAGTGCATACTCATTTCAAATGATTTAATGTCATCTAAGTGGCAAAATGACCCTATTTAACCCTTTTTATTGTGCAATAGAAAAAATACCAATCTTTGTGGCAGTTTTAACTCATGCAATTTTATTTTAATGAATTTTAAAAAATCTAGACTGAAGCATTTACTGCAGATATAATTTGAGATTTTCACGGCCAAAAATATTAAGCGATTTATTTTTGGATTAGTATGCCGCATTGCGCTATCTCCTTTAGGCAATGTTTTGGACAGCATTACAGTGTCCATCATCAGGGCTGATGTAATTGCATTGCATGCTGAACCCGTAATGCTATCCAAAATGTTGGCCAAAGATGAAGGTAGCGCAACACGGCATAATAACCCAAAAATAAATCACAATAAAGCATTTGTAATCATCAAAATCACTAACTACATTAAAGCTTAACATTTCTAGGTACAAACTTTTTCTGTATTTTTTATATTAGCATGGTTAAAATCACTTTTCTGAATGCATTTTCACTTTCTATGAGAGATTAGAAATCATTGAATAAGAGACCTCAGGATTTACATGAAACTTGATAGATGCATTAATATTTTTTTTTGTTGTATAATATTATGGACATACGGTCAAAAATGGTAAGTCACATGCTGCTTAGATTACACAATACCTATGTCAATCATCATTTGTAGGATGCTTGAAAAGATCTGTGAATAAATGTAATACTAAAAGAAGTTGGTAATTATTAATTTGTTAAGTGTTTTACGTTTAACTACATAATATACTTGATTCTGAACTTAATAATGCATACGGTGAAACTCTCTTTTAAGGTTTTCCAAGGGACCGGAAAAAAGAACTTTGTGGAATAAATTGACCTTTTTTTTCATGCTTCAAAAAACTGAAAACAAAACTTATGCAAGAGAACTTCTTAAGTGGGTTTCACCGTATATTCCTTGGTTCCATATCATTGTAGGTGCAGAATTCTGAATCTGCCTTTTTTGAACAGGATATGACTCGAATGGTGTATATTTCGATCTAAATAAATTATTGTAAGACATAACTAACAGTATTCAGTAAATTTTGTAACTGAAGTTTTTATTTATCCTTATTTAATTTTTTTATATCATATTATTGGGGTTTGATATCCCTGTTAAGTAATTGTAGAACATTTAAAGTCGCATTTCAGACAAGAGCAAGAAAAGTAAACTAGAATCTTTTCCGGAGAAATTTTCACCCAATTCCTAGCTGCTTTTTTTACTTATGTTGGAATGCGGCTCTACAGAATTGTTTGTAATAAATAGATCCAGTAGGTTAACATGTAAATAAATATATATGCCTAATGTATATTAAATGCAATCATTATAAAAAATTACTACTTTGTTTTTATTATCTTCCCACGTCATATTGTTCTTAAGGACTAGATTTTAGAATTCTGCACACTACTTTTGCCTGCCGTTTCTGCAAGAATATATTGATTTTGCCCACTGCCTGCTAAATAGTAAAACTTCTGAAGGACTTTGAAGAAATATCTTTTTTCAATTCAACTTCAGTTTTGCTAAGTAGGTGGTATACTCTGAATATTTTTTAGGTGGCAGGGATATCCAAATTACATTTTATTTAATTATGGTATGACGGAAGACATGAAATGTGAATCACTTGAAATTGTGGATTCATATACATAATTTCAAGAAATCTATATTTTGAAGAAAGCAGCATCATTCCAAAGGAGGGTACAGTCACAGAAAATGCAGTAGTCTGCTAATGTGTGCTTGTTCATACACGCCCATCCTTTACAGTTTTGTTCTGTTTTCAGATTTCACAGTATTTGCAGTACTTTTGTTCTAAAAGTCACTAGTTACTTCACTGCAATATGATTTAGGACTTTTTTTAACACACATTGAAAACCGAATTATGGTGAATCGTATTCCTAGAAGATAAAAGGTATAATAGTATAATATTTGGCTGATTTGTATAGCGCCATTTTCACGAAAAATCACCTCAAGGATGTTAATATTCCAAGATCACTAAGTAGAAATCGAATAGTATTAGGCTTCGAGTGCATGTCTGACGCACGGCGCCGTGCCACCAAAACATCTGTGCGTGAAATTTTGAACAAAGCTACCTTTGTAATTCAGTTTCGAATTCAAGAATTCGCAAAAGATGTCGCCACTTCCGTTAGCAGGTCGGATGGAGACGTGCCCCAGGCAGGTATAAGTGCTACGAATTTGTGAATTCGTAGTATCTCTCCAGATATGGAAAGATTGAGTCATTGCCCTTCCCGGTTACTTTGTCCATGACTAGCTATCACTGGATGACAGTGGATCCGAGGGTGGGGCTACTTTTGGAACCAGTTCCTATTGAATATATAAAATCGTCGCCATCACTAACTGGGCGAAGCCGAACCAAAAGTCACCCGCAGGGCCTAGCAGCAAAAACCTGCGGAGCTGTTAACTGCTAGTTCAATATTATTATTTTTGTGTGAGTACCTCACAAGAGTCCCAACCGTCTGGAGCCAGTGCGACTGGCGTCCCCGATTTGGGGTATGTTGTGAGGCGAGGGAGTTGGGTGAGAGGAAGGTGGGGAAGTGTGGTTTGGGTTCAATTTGTAGGAACCCTTTGATTTAAAAAAAAAAAAGTAGCAAACTAACGTTAAACCAAATATTTTTATTTCCTCACTTTTAATTTTTTTTTGGGACAGCCATTTCGCCTTTGAAGAATTTATAAATTGTGAAGGTAGGTATACCATTATTTTGTTAACAATTTCCAAGAAAGTAAAGTAGGTAGAATCATACATAACGTCAATATAAGTGAAACCACTTGACACATAACACGAATAAAATAAGTTTACACATGAGTTTGTTCCGAGGATAAAGTAGTCCCAGATAGAGGTTGTACTTTTGGTTTTTTTTAACATTAGCTCCACGCAGGAGGCCCTGAGGAAAATAATTCCCCTCAGGGCCTATGCCATTCTTGGGGATGCTGTGTGGAGAATCCTTTTAGGAAAGAAAGGAGAGGAAGTTCTGGGAAGGAAAAAGGTGTTAGGAATCTGGGGGTCAGTGTGTCCAGGAGTGACGGACGAATGAATCTATCCCTCCCACTGCAGTGCAAGGCGATGTTCCGAGAGAGTCCTGCGAGGTCAAAATGTCTTCCTTCATCAGTTCCTCCCGATACGGCCTGCCATGCAGTTGGTGGGCAGATGCATCCGCCGCCAAGATCCGGATAAACTTGGGCACCCCTACTAAGTCACCAAACGTGCGAACCTCTTGGGATAACCTACGGCAGAGCAGTTGATTATCTAATAAATGGTTCCTGGGGCGGCGGTACCCAAACGTCATTGATAATTTTTCTAAAATACTTGCATAAAAATCTCCCTTCTCACACGCCTTGTATGAAAACTAAAAATGAAAATACTAGAATTATGATGTCACACGCGACCCCTCTCTGGGATTACTATAGGAAAGCATACAAGACTAGATTTCTAGTTTATAATTAATAAAAATTGTTTAAATTGGAACAGGAGTGTTTATTTTTTAAAAGATTTTTTTTAGTGAAAATGCTTTGGTAAAAAAAATGCGTTGCAAAAACCCGTAAAGATAGCCGTTTGTGTGATTTTTTAATTAATTAATTATTTCTATCAGGTTTGCAAAGTGTTAATATTTTGCTTTTAGGTTATGTTGTCATTTGAACTGTCAGAATATTGAGGTTATGTTAAGTCACGTGGGATTTGTTATGACATACTATATGTCAACAATCCGTTAAATCGAAAAAAATGTTATGTTCGCACATGTACTTTTACCCCTTATATTCCACCCATTAGCATCCAAAGTCGCGCGTTCAGACAATAATCTGCACCAACAAGTTTTTAATTCACTTTTGCTTCAGTTATAAGATAAATAAAGACATTTTTAACGAAATAATATTTCTTTTTAACATAACCTCACTTATATCCGTTAAAATTGACCTTGAAAATTTTTGAATTTCCCGCCATAATCAAGTATCGTTTAAATTTCAATCCGGTAATGCTTCGTCTTTCTCGCTTGCTCTCACACAAACAGATGCGGCCTAATCTCGCTCGATTTTTAACTCAGCATTATTTGGTTTGAACGGAACGCAGGCGAACGGTCCGTTAACGGAAATTTTTTAGGAAATTAAAAAACTTTCAGAAATTTTACTTCAGAAATTCTGACACTGTTCATAGACAATTCGGGTGTATAAATGTTGAGGAGTTTTGCTTCTGCGAGGCACAAGAAAAATACATAACATGGTCATCGCGAAAACGGTCCATTAAGATTTTTTAAAATGTCTACGCGGTAGTCCATTTTTTTCTTATTACGAATTTAGATATACCGTCGATAATTAAGCCATTGTTAGAATTTTTAATACAAATACTCATTGTAAAGCGCAATAAGTGCTATTTAGTTTCCCGTGAGTGAATAGAATATTATTTATTGTACCGGGGTGGTATAAATGTCAAAAATTTGTTCCTACTAATATCGAAATGATGGATGGAAGTACTGTCCAACCTGGTAAGTGACTGTTTCTCATTTTTGGAGCAATAAAATAATCTTTTGTATTACACATTACCTGTTTTTTCCTCTTTAAAATGATGATCTTACAAACATAATCCATTCATACAAGGATGTCGTCGATGACATTTTTTAGGTTACTTGAGTAAAAATTCTGCATAATTTCGTATTTATTTGTGACCATTTCCAAGAATGCGTTAGCTGAGGAGTACAATTTCTCTTAATAATTTTCTTTTTCTGCTGCTCTTTTGCTACTTATCAATTTGGAAAATTTACGTAAAATGCCCTGCCTTTGTCGACAAGAAAAACCCTTATGTGAATGCTTCTTTATTCATATTGTGCTTCGTTCCTACGAAATAAAATAAATGGTCTCAGTACATTCCATTAATTGTACTGCCCGCCTCCCCAGTGGTGCCTTTTTATGAACAGCCTTCATTGTGTTCTCCAGAATTATACAATGAAATTATTAATTACATCTTACATGGTGCTAGTAGGTCTCAGGTATGTGATGGCAAGGAGTGAACCATCCAATTCAACCATAAACATTAATTTACTTGGCTTATCCAAGTTTTGTGTACACAATTTCTAGTAATAAAATTAGTTTTAGTCATTAATTAGTTTTGGTAATAATATTACTTTACATGACATGTGAAGGACTAAAACAAAAAATGATAAATTAAGAACTTAGGTAATGTCTGTAGCTGTGAACTTCTATAAAAATCATGCTCAAAGGATCAACTCAGTTTCTGCATTCTGACTGTTCTCATTTCTGATTCAACATGATTAAAAGTAGGATCCGGCACTTTTTGTCAGATGGCCAGTGTAGCTCATCTTTAAAAATCGTTCGCTCATAGGTTTGTATAAAGTTGTTCACACCTGTTATTCCGGCTTAAGCCCCCTAAGCCCTGACCCCTTAACTCGCTCACCAGTCGCAAGGAAGCACGCACGCATCGACAGCGTGTTCCAGCTGCAAAGAAGCAGGCACGCTGCGTGTGCTTGTATTTATACAATATTTTGTTAAGTATAATAATGGGATAGGTAAGGAAATAAATTCCGAAATTTTAATCTCACTAGTCGTAGAAAGAGTTGTGTTGTGGGATAAAACGACAGAAGCATATAATAATAATACATAATTATCGGTGTCCGACATCCAATTTGCGCCGGACAGGGCGCAAGTCCAATTTTTTGTCATTTTGGAGAGTGTTACAATGTCTGAATCCTTGGCTAAAGAAGGAGGTAGCGCAACACAATTCCCCACAAATAAATAACAATACTTTTGGCCGTGAAAATCTCTACTCACATGACAGAAGGGTATTGTAACCATGAAAAACCTATTTTGTTTTGATATTTTAAAATTGTTAGTTCATGGAATATATCAGCTTTTATTAAATTATTATGGTTTGCCGAGATGTGATTGCCGACAGTGTATTCCAACTATGTATTGATTTCTTTGTTTTTTCCATTAAACTTTGCCCACTTCTAATAAATGTAACTGCAATATTTCTCTTAGATCCAAGTAAGATGGCAGATTCTGCATCTGAAAGTGACTCTAATTCCCTGGAAGGAGGAGCCATCATGCTCCCGCCCAGTCCTGTCTCTAGGGACCAGCTTCAGAAGAGAATAGACTCGCTTCAACAGCAAAATAGGTAACTGTGCTTTTCTTCCATACAATTACTACACATCCTATTAGAGGTGTGCTTCACAGTGTGGTTCCACATTGGGTCTATTTTCCCAAATGTTTATTGTTATTAAATGACGCCACAAAGTGTATTTGCAAAGTTTGAAGGAGTTTACTGTTATATTTATACAATAATAAAGTTATAATTAATTGTTGTTTTTATTATTATTAGGGTGTTGAAGGTAGAACTAGAAACGTACAAGATTAGAGTTAAATCTTTACAAGAAGAAAACCGAACGCTGAGGCAGGCATCAGTCAGTATCGTAAGTTTGTTTTTATATTTTGGTGAATTTCATATATTTCAGTGAAATTTGTCTCTTTCTCTTCTATATGCCAGTAATTTATTCATTAGGTTTCACCTTGTTGAATCTCTGGGTGACCATAAATAATGAACAGAGTCAACGATACGTTTATTGTTTACAGCAAGCTAAAGCAGAACAGGAGGAGGAATATATTTCAAACACGCTTTTGAAGAAAATTCAAGCTTTGAAACAAGAAAAGGAAACTCTCGCTCATCATTATGAGAGGGAAGAAGAATGTCTAACAAATGATTTATCACGGAAACTTAACCAGGTTTGGAAACTTATAATGAGTCCGTATGTTGAATTTGTCTTAGCTGATATTCTCTGAAAGGGATTTAGATATATAGGAAGCTACTTCAAACAAGAGATTCTGATGACGTCTGACATTCTTTCTAGAGAATAGTTTGTTGTGACGTATTACACTTTTTTCATCTTAATCCATTAAAAGTCAAACATCTTGTATCAGTGTTATCATCGTTCCATGATAAAACAGAAAAATTAAGTAAAAAATAAACATTTGATCTTACCTAATCAATAATTTTATTATTTTCTGTTTTGTAATAATTCTGTTTTATCCGGTTACCCAATTATTGATCCCGCATAATTCTTAAATCAATTGGTTTACAGCTGCGTCAAGAGAAGTGCCGGCTGGAGCAGACATTGGAGCAAGAGCAAGAGTGCCTGGTGAACAAATTGATGAGGAAAATAGAGAAGTTGGAGGCGGAAACTCTGGCCAAACAGACCAACTTGGAGCAGCTACGCAGAGAGAAGGTAATCCTACATACCAAATAGCCTTCGATTACTTTCACCACACCTTTCTCCATAATTCTTTTGTCTTATATACGTATTCTAGTCCTTTTGTGGTCCGAACAGATTTCTAGTCTTGATATTATGTTCTGTTAGATTCAAGTCAATTTTCAGCGCTCAACAGCAAACTTAAACCCTTTTTAAGAAATCATGAAAAAGGAAACATGATAAAATTATAATTAATCCAAATTACTGGAAATAACATAAATTAGCAATAATATTTGTATAGCGCAGTTTTGTGTTATTTCACTTCGAGTGTGGTTTGAGCATTTACTAGTTAAATGCAGTAAATTTTTTTGTTCTCTGTAATCGTCATGAACAAAATTTATAGGTACAGTGAAATTTCAGTTGATCATTTCGTTGTTTACTTCTTCCAGTCCCGAATTAATTTCATACAAAACTCGATTCAATCGTTCCTGTGTGTCATTTAAAGCAGTCTGTTTTTGGTTTTTCTCGGTCGATTGCTGCCGGCTACTGCTACTGACTTGGACGTTCAAACATAGCGGCGTGTGCGTGCAGTTATCTTTTTACTTTATAGCGTTTCAATCATAAAAATGAACCATCTGGTGAAAATGGTTCTCTTCAAGAAAGATTAAAAATTGTCGAGAAATGAAAAACAATCCCATTGAAAAGCAGGTTGATGTAGCCATTTTTATTAACCCTCCGCCCGTCATGTCTTTTTTTAACGCGAGGCTTCGCACGGGGTCGCCAGGGACCCCAAAAATAAATATGGCATTGCGACGCATGCCGGGAACCAGCTAGTTTTTAAATAAATAATATTCCCGCATTCATGATTTATTTCAATATAACCCTTAAAGAATAGATAGAGGTTCGCTGTTTATGTACATATTATTTATGAGCTAATTGCAAACATGGAAGTGCAATTATTGCATTCGGCGAGTTTAGTATGTACTTTTTACAGAAACCCACCGTTAACACTAAATAAGCCATGGCTTCAAATTTTTGTGATTTAATTTTTATTATTGGCAAAGTTTTTTTTTATACATTGGCATACAGATACACACATAATAACACGAAATATAAAATGGTAACAAAAAAATCACATAAAGGTGAAGCCTGCGCTTTGGTATTATACTATTAATTATTATAATAATTATAATTATTAAATATATTATAATAATTAAAGTATGTTGATATTAAATAAGGGTGGTTAAAATAAATTAAAAATATATAATATCTATAGAGATCAATGTGATCGATTTTACAGGAGTTTCTGATTATTTTTTAAATTAAAAAAAATATATATACATCCCGCTATCATATCGACATTACTGGGTCTATCTGAAGGTCTTGATTTTACATAGTTTAGTTTTGCCCCCGTTTGAAAAAGTCGTAGATCCGGTACTGCTCCGTTGTGACACTACACCTCGCCATTCAATATTCAGTACTGTGCGTGTTGAGTTTTGGAAATATGGCAGAAATATACCAGCAGGGGGTACACCCTGACCAGTAAAATTTTGAATGTGTTCTATGAGAAAAAAGTTTGGGATATGGGTATGTTCCCATCCCAGTACAGTACACCTATTACACCCCCCCCCCCCCTCTTGCCTCGCTGAGCGTTTAAAGATCTCATACATAACCGGTACAACAATGTGCGCTGTATGCCAGTCGCTCTGTTATGAAGGGGGCGTATTGGGATATGAGGCGGGGGTGGGATGGGATATGGATGTGGGGCACAGGATGGGTCTCAATCGAAACCAGTTCGAGTCTCCTGTGGACCCCTGGGGGTCCACCTGGACCACTTTGGGAATCACTGCTCTAGACTCTCGACTCACAATCCGAAGGTCACGGGTTCGAACCCGGCATGCGCAAATAAATTTTATTTGGTTAATTTGTGGTATTTCACAATTAATTAGTTAAAAATAATATATGTAGTATATTTGCGGCACATTCCAGAGTGGAAGAGACTCTTAGTATCGCCCTGGTGTAAGACCACCATTCAGAATTGAAACGTTTTGTGACCAGATCTGAATAGCCAGGTACTTCCCCACCTTCACCTTCCCCATCTCCTTCCTCTCCCCACTACCTTCAGCCTCACAACGTACCTCAATTGGGGATGCCGCATAATTAGTGATTAAAAAAAAACAACAACTAATTGTCTAAAAAACCCTTGGAAGTAGACCAAGTATTAATAGAATAATTGACACTCTTCAGGTGGAATTAGAAAATACGTTGGAACAGGAACAAGAGGCGCTGGTCAACCGCCTGTGGAAGAGGATGGACAAGTTGGAGGCTGAGAAGAGATCTCTGCAGATCAGGCTGGACCAACCAGTCACTGATCCCACTCTGCCCAGGTTTGTGCTAAATGCTAAGCTGCCCACATAAAGTGCTTTTTCTGAGTCTACTCTAGTCTGCTCACTTATGTACCAAATTTTTTTCTAGTTTTGTTATGAGTATACTCTATATCTGTTCTTACACTTCTTCACGCATTATTTAACAGGGTGACAAATTTATGTGCCTTTATTTCAACACATTCCTTTAATAATAAGGATTTTCTGATCTAAATAGCTTGTATTGAATTCTTTTTGCAGTGATATCAGCAATGGAGATACAGCATCTAACTTGAGCAATCATATTCAAACTCTGCGCTCCGAAGTAGTCAAATTGAGGTGAGTCTGCTTTACCTCTGGAATAATTCATTAATTTTACTTGTTTCTGAAAATGTAATAATTATTATTTTTGCTCTTTAAACTTATCACTCACTGTTATAATCTTCATTTCTAGGAATCAACTGACAGTTTCTCAAAATGAGAGTAAGGAGAAAATGCAGCGCTATGCAATGGAGGAAAAAAGTATCCGTGAAGAAAATATACGTCTACAGAGGAAACTGCAACTAGAGGTACATACTTACACTGGCTTTGCTATTTAATTCTATTATTAATGTATCGTAGAGGTGGCCCTGGTCACAGCGATAGTGATGGTCTGGTTTAGAGGTACATATTGATTCTTGCCATGTTCATATTCTAAGACTTAGTCTTATTGTTGTCACGTAGTTGGCACTGGGCAAAGCGATAGGTCCTGTTTAAAGGTACATATTGATTGATATATAATATGCTAGTAAATAATATATTTAACAACAATTATGAACCTTAAAATGATGATAGTTATAATAAGGCAGTTGCTTAATTAAACGAGTAGTTTAGTATAATTTTATATACATAATAAGACATTTGCCTATTAATATTATTATGTTTCTCTTACAATTTTGTTAATTGTCAGCTCTGTCTGTCATTGTAATATGAACGAAGATTGTCAATTTGACTGAACTAAAATGGGAATTTCCTAGTTGGTCAATTTCCTAGTTGGTCAAAGTTCCGATATTCTGTAAAATAATTTCTTACCTAATAAAATAAATATTCATATTATATCCGTGTTTACAGGTGGAGCGTCGTGAAGCTCTGTGCCGTCACCTTTCTGAAAGTGAATCTTCTCTAGAGATGGAAGAGGAAAGGCAATTTAATGAATGCTTGCAAAATGTAAGTACATTAATATTTGTTGGAATGATAATGATCATGATTCTGTAAAGAGATCTTTTAACTTGTCTCTGTATTTTTATTTTCAACCCTCGGGCTTCGGGCATGTATTGTCAGAAGGTGAAAAATATTACCGCTTTGCAATAAAATCCAAATAAAGCCAAATATTTCTGAACGTATCAGAAAACTAAAAACTATTTTTGAAAGGTGAAGAAATACGCTTTCAAATTTTGTATTTCAAAATAAACACATAATTTTTTAAATATAAATTTTTTAATGCAAATTAAAAAAAGGTTTAAAAATGTCTCACCTTAATTTTTTTTAACTAAAATTACTGATAAAGAAAAATTAAAACATATGCATATTTTATTGGATAAATGTATTATAAACTTTTACTTTTTTCATGTGAAAATAATTAATAACAAATTCCCAAAGTTTCATAATTTTTTTTCAAATTGCAGTCGGTAATTTTGGTTTCATAAAGGTGTACCTTTTAATTATTTTGTGGTTAACTTTTAGATTTTAATATAAATCATGGTGTTTTCTTTCAAATACCGTTTAGATCAGGCATGCCCAACTTGCAGTCCATGGGCGGCAGGTTGGGTATGCCTTATGCGGCTCAATTGAAGATTTTTCGCGGCGCGAAATGAAGTTTTATATCTTAGTTTTGAATTTTGGTATTCATTAAAAAAAAAAGAAAAAAATCATTCTCCCACGTGCGACCCAATTGAAGATTTTCTGCGGCCCGAAATTAAGTTCTCAGTTTTCTGTGTTTTGGATTTTACAAAAAAAGAAAAAATCGTTCTTGTAAATTTATCCCATTTATATTGTATTTTGTAATTTTTTTTGTTATTAGACCTCGGAATCTCTATGGGGTCTTTCAATTCCAACCAGTTTATTTTTTCCATACATTTCTCGGAAGATCGAATACAACTGACCTGATTTCAATAAGTGGAGGGTAGGGTAGGGGAGTAAGAGAGACACAACGATTTCTATGAGGCCCATATGAGTTGTTTCCAAAGAGTAATTAAAATTGCTTATATTCCTATTTTTTTTAATTTTAACATACACACACCAAAACAGTTTATGCAAAACATAAATCGCTTATTTATGTCTATGCTTCGCTTTACGAAGAATGGACTGTTATTCGGGAGGCAGGTATGGGTACTGCCCACCTGGGAACCATTTATTGGATGACCAACACCTAGGTCACCCAACCCACGTCGTGATTGGTGATTTAGCAGGGGTTCATTGGGTGAAGTGCGTTCAGGTAAGGTGCGGCTGTAGATGTGCCTGCCCACCAACTGTGTGGCTGACCGGATCGGAAGAAGCCGGTTTGGGGGATCCTTTGACCTCTCCAGCTGGTCTCTCTCGACCCATTATATTGCACCGCAGCGGGAGCGATGAATTCATAAATCCATCACTGACCCCTAGATTACTACCCACCCCTCAAACCTTTTTCCTTCCCAGAACTTCCTATCCTTCCTTTCCTTAAAAAGACTGCACAGCATACCATGAGTTCATGGGGTGAGTTATGTCCAGGCCTTGGCGGCGGATGCGTCTGCCCACCTGCTGAGTGGCGGGCCGGATCGAGAGAGGCTGGTTGGGGAGGTCTTTTGACCTTTCCAGCCGGACTCTCTCTCATCACTTTACACCACAGTTGGAGAGATGGATTTATACGTCCGTTACTCCTGGACATACTGCCCCCTAGATTCCTACCCATCCCTCATACCCTTTTCCTTCCCAGAACTTTCTATCCTTCCTTCTTTAAAGAGACCCTCCACACAGCGTCTACTAAGGTGACACAGGCCCTGAGGGAAATTATTTTCCAGCAAAACAAAAAAAGATGCCCAAAGATGACAGGCCCTGAGATAAATTATTTTCTTCCTGTGTGGGGGTTAATGTAAAAAAAGGAGAATAAATAGTAAGAATGTGAATAGTAAGAAGTCGGAGATTCCTGATGAAGACATGACAAGTGAACCAAATACTGGAGTCGGGCCATGTCAAGAGTCAGAATAACAGAAGGTTATGTATGATGAGCCAATGTATAAATGTGAATGAACCAACAAGTGTGTGCCAAGACCGAGTTGTTTAACAGTCCATTCTCTCTGCCTACCCCTACTGAAACGGCATGATGGTTAGTTAGTTGGTTAAATCACTTAAATATTTTCTACCATTAATATTTAAAAATTACTTATCTGAGAAACTAAGGAATATGTGATGATTATTGCAGGCTAACAGGGTGCGGGGCTCTCCAGGAGCCTCCCGGCCTCTGTCTCCGCAGCCCCCCGGGCCCCCGCATCTTCCGCATCGCTGCTACCACCCTCCTCAGGTACCATTTACGTTAAATCTATTTGTAATTTCTCAGATTGTGTTATTTTTACACTTTGATAACTTGTACAATACATACAAATCTAATCATGCCACTCCTGTGCAAAGATAGGGACGGCCCGTGCAATTGTGCAATGCACTCTCAAATAGCAAAAAGAGGGGTGTTATAAGTTTGACCTTTCTGTGTGTCTGTATGGCTGTCTGTGGCATCGTAGCTCCTAAACGAATGGACCGATTACGATGTTGTTTTTTTGTTTGAAAGCTGACGTGATCGCTATGGTTCTTAGCTACAATGAAAATCTGTTCAGGCGTTTCAAGGTCATCAGCTCTTTTTTAGAGTTTTTTTTTGTGTCGGGGGTTGTTTAATTGCTTTAATTATAACCCTTTTACCCCCAGGGTTATTTCAAAACATGAACTTGATTTTTTCCCAGTAACTGTAAAGATTTTCAAAAGTGAAATTTTCGTTTTCTAATTAATGGGAATAATATTCTGTGATAATTACATATAGCACTATTTCACATTTCAGAAGTTATAAAGCATGTATTAATTTGAGTACCTTATTTTGATTTGTTTGAAAGCATCACGGAGGACAGTGCTGCGCTGTACTGGCCGGAGTGTTCCACCCGATGGCAGCTTCTACACCTCCCATAGCGCATCTACCAGTGAGTATTGCTCTCAATTGATTATTTAATAACCAATGTCGTTGATCCCTTTGGCGACGGTGCATTCATAGCCGAATTCGTGGGCAACATTTCGTGTCTTCTTGCTCACTTGTCGAACTGTGGAATGACTTGCCAGCTTTTGTGTTTCCTCCATTATAAAACATGGACCTTTTCAAGTCTCGGGTTCACTCCTTTCTATCCTTAAAACTACCCTGCACTCGAGACCAAAATTTCGTTTAAATTTAATACTACAAAAATGTCAGGAATCACTGATTAAAGTAAGTCAAGTACAATCCCTTAACACTCTGTATAAAACTAAATAATTCTTAGGTACGTACCCTCCCAAAAAACTTTATTAATTAAATGTGAACTAAAGCAAGTTTTTAGCAGTCATTAACTGAATAAATTAATATCAAAATAAAATATTGAATGTACATTGTGGGTAAAGAAGCAAACCTGCCACTTTGCAAAAAAAAATTTTTTTGAAATTTCAATTGATATAAAACTGTATTGCTATACCCTTCGATGTTTGGAAGCCGAAATGCTTCTCTTCCACAAAAAAACTATTTTTTAAAAAAGACTAGAAGCAAAACAGCCATTTTTAAATTTCAACCAATCAGAATCCTCCTTTCACTACTATCTAAAATGACTGCTGTTGTTCTCTTGAATTTTAAATAATTTAGATACAAAATTGCCAGTGCATTTCGATGAGACGCAAAATTGCCACTTTGTAAAATCTGAGGTGCAAAACTGCCACTATTCATTTTATTTACAGTCGATTCCGCTTAACCTCTGGTTTGCCAATTGCGCGCCCAGGACGCGCCATAAAAAAAAAAAAAAAATTTGAGATGCGATTTTAAACCTTATGTATAAAGAAAATGTATGAAGGACAAGGTCAGAATCGCTTGAGGCATTCTTGTTCTTGACGTAACATATATAAGGAACACACCTAGCCTCTCAAATAATCATCTTTGCACATATCTATGACTTTCGAAATGACATTTCTGCTGCGATTTGAGCTGTCAAACTTTGAGCGTCGCATGTCATGAAAAGATCGATAAAACTATCAATTTGTCAAATAAACGCAAGTAATATTATTTGTAAGCATAGTTTATTGTTCAGGGAACGTGTTTCGGTAAATATTATATACGATAGCATAAAATAAATCCGCAAAATATTACGTCAAAGTCAAAACATGGCGAAATTTTCGAGTTTCTTCCCTGGCATTTAAGAGGTTAATTGGGACACAGCGAGCCCAAACATATTGTCCCAAATAAGCAATGTTTCAGGTAGGTAGATGAAAAGAAAATATATATACATACACAGTAGAATCCGGATATAACAACCCTCAAGGTACCGACGATACTTAGTCGTATAGGTTTAACCCCGTTAAATTGAAATCCACGGGTCATCAAAAATAAAATTTCGACTATAGCGAAAATCAGCGGCAAAATTTCGATTTACGAAGAAATTTATCGTATTTTTACAAATTTAATTCGAACACCTGAATTTGAAGGGCCGGCCGCGGCGGTAAACGGACGCCAAAATTATTGGTATTTTTACAAATTTACTTCGAATATCGGAATTAGAATGGCCGGCTGCGATAGAAATTGGCCGGAAAATTTTGATTTACTCGGAAATATATCGTATTTATATGAATTTATTTCAAATGAGTATCTGAATTTAGAGGGCTGGCCGCAACAGGATTCGGCTGCGAAATTTCAATTTACTCTAAAAAATATACTAATAATTTTATGAATTTACTTTGAATATCTAAATTTGAAGAGCCGTCCGCGTAATAAATTTGCCAGTAATAAATTTGATTTACGCAGATATTATGCGGAAAATGTATAATCTATTTAGAGGGCCGGCAGCGGCGGGATTCAGTTGCAAAATTTCGATTTATGTGAAATATGTTGTATTTTTATGTATTTACTTCGAGGATCCAAATTCAAAGGGCCGGCTGCGAAATTTCGATTTACGGGATAATATATCACATTTTTACGAGTTTAAAGAGACAACCGCAACGGTAATCAGCCGCGAAAAATTTGATTTACGCGGAAAATATCGTGTTTTTATGAATTTACTTTGAATATAGGGCTGACCGCGGCGGTAAACATCTGCGAAAATTCGATTTACACGGAAATAAGTCATATTATTACGAATTTATTTCGAAGAACCTATCTGAATTTGAATTTGCGGCCCGAGGAACTCAATTTTCGGCCATTTTTTTCATAAAATTTCGAATTACGTGGGAATTTGTTAATTCTAAATTTTATTTTTGATGTCCCGTGGATTTCGATTTAACGGGGTTCTACTGTATTACATTTAGTTATTCAACAATAATAAAATAATTGTTTTGAAATATTCTTATTGTCAAATTGATTGTTTTAGCATGTTAGCTGTATTCGTCGACCCACGGACCGGTTTGTGAAGCCGGCAGTGCCATCGACAGGGGGCTCCATCCCCTCGGCAGCCCCGTCGGCCACTCCCCCCGCCCCCCTCGCGCCTCTGGCCCCGCTGGCCCCCCTGGCCGCCCCCGCCTCCCCCGCCCAGCCCCCCTCCCCACAGCCCGCCAGCCCCATGGACACCTCTACCAAGGAATAGTGCCCTCCGCCAACAAGTTAATAGCTGCCGATGCTTCGACACTTCCTTGTTCCATTCAGCCTTTGCATTCTTTATTTCGTTTGGGACAAACGCTTAATGAGGTGATATATTTCCTGGTCCTGAATAAGTTGTTGCTAGTTTTGATATTCTTATTTCTTCAAGTATTGTAATTATATATTATTATTCTCAATCTTATCTGACCAACTAACCATGTAACCGGGGTTCCTCATTGGTTAAAACCAGAGAATAAAGAATAACATAAGAAGTGCCTTATGGGTGTTTCGTGATCCAATCATATTTCCATTTAAAACTATGTTTTACCAAAATTATGAAATTCAAATGGGATGGCGATATACAACTTCAGGCAAGTGTGAGAGAGACAGACCGCGTGCTAAATGGTCTAGAACCAAAAGGCACTAAGTCAATAGCACAATGTTTCCATAAATTTTTTTTGCTTGAAAGGCTTTTCTAGTGTTATATTCTTTATTCTATGTTCTAAACATTAAATATTACTCTCCTGATGCGTGCATCATTATTGTGAAAACCCCTATGACATTAAATGTGCAAATTTCAATTTAGGATTTGGATGACATAATTTCATAAAATAAAACTAAATGTAGTACTTTCACAACCAATACGGTTGAACCCTTTGGTTGCTTTGTTTGGTTTATAATAAGCGTTAAGTTAATACCTCTCAAAAATTAATCTCTACTTAATGGCTGATATAGAATTAGAAGTTATATTTACACGTTATGTGAAAGAATATTCGAATGAAGTGGACTTCAAAATTTACCAAAGTTTGTCACTTCAATGCACTTGATTACGTATTGTTTATCGCACATTTTTTTCAATAATTATTATTTATGATTATAATATTTTTACGTTCACGCTTGATTTGGTAAAAAGGTAGGTTTATTTTTTTAAGTTTATGTTTGAGATTTTATAAACATTTTTTATGATACACAAGTACGTACTGAAAAGGTTGTCGTCTGAATTGGCCACCCGTACCGCTGGCAATCTCTCTATTGAAACTATTTATTTATTTGCTCCTGTTCAATGTTTCTGGAAAAGTAATCATCACTTTCCTACCAAAGGCTTTTCTCTTTGCTAAGAATACTTTATATTTGTCTAAATTTCTCATTCCTTAAACACCATTGTCCAAAGTTGAAAATAGCATTTGCTTCAGAGTATTTGAAGAGGTGAGAAATTCTGAAAATTTGAGGCTTGTGGTTTCATTATTATTGATAATTCTCAATTTAGTAAACTCCCAAACAAAGTTAAAGACCTTTCATGCACTTTTTCTTAAGCAATGCTAAAAAATGTTTAAAGCATTTAATCTTTCACATCATCAGTGTTTTTTAGTAAGTACAAATAAGCCATTTTTACCAAGATGCACTGCTCGTGAAAATGATCCTTTACAGATGATGCAATAAAATATATATATTTATTTACGTTGTACGGCAAGTGATAAGCCAAGACTCATCTGTGAAGATATGTAGACAACTCGTAAAGTACTGAGAAGAGTTTATGACGCTTATTCTGTAATGCATATTGTGGTTTGGCATATTTACTTTTTTACAAAACACCGTTAGCATTCTCGGCTATGAAAGAAATACTGTACTGCTTTATGAATGTGAAACTGCCTTTGGAGGAATATGTAATAAAGACTCTGCTAGTTGAAGCTGGTTCAAAGTTATTGATTCTCTCCCACTATAACTTGATAACTCGGCTGCTCTTGATAACCCTTTGTATGTCTGTTAACTGCAACTGGTTGGTGTGTTTCACTATTAGTTCACTAATCGGTGTATTCATTAAAACACTACTTTCCATAGAATAAGAATTGTCTCTCAATTTTGCCATCTTAATAATAATAATAGGTGTTGCTCAAGAAAAAATATGAAACTTTCTATAAACAAACAAATTATGGTCAATTATTGGAATATCTTTATGACTCTTTAACATTTATTTTTGATCAATGATAGAAAGGTTGTGATAGTAAAAAGGCTTTTTTAATAGGTTGCTCCAAAAGGAAAATTCACATTTAGGTCAACCAACATATTATTATAAAAAATAGAAACAGAAAATGGAAGAAAAAAAACTGTGTACTTTACTGAAGCTTAGCATGCCAACAACTCTCCGTACAGTTCTTGTAGTTAACAATAAGATTTTCCATTTTGCTAAAATGCAATTTATTTTTTAAATCAATTTTTGTCAGTAACACTGCATTTATTTAGCAATGTAAAATGTATCACTATAGATATGTATATCATAATTTCACATAAATTATATGATTATGGCCACACTTATTATCCTCCAATTATATGAAGCTTCATCGATATAGTTTTATTCTGTATAACAGTTGCTTAATACTATAATAAATATATAAAAATGTATTGAATAGCATTAAATTGTTTTGACTCTATTGGAAATTAAATAAAACATATTTTATTTCAGATTCTAATTCATGTTTCAAAGTTTGTTCATATGCAAAACTACAACCCTCAAACCATATTTATGTAATACTCTCCTATTTCCCTTTAAAATGTGCAAAGCCAATATTTGAGGGACAAATGTAGAACATCCAAATTAATAGACTTTTTTTTTAACTTTAGGCCCTGAGGAAAATAATTCCCCGCAGGGCCTATGTCGTCTATGGGGTTGCTGTGTGGAGGGTCTTTTTAGGAAAGAAAGGAGAGGAAGTTCTGGGAAGGAAAAAAATGTATTAGGGCTTGGTAGGAATCTGGGGGTCAGTGTGTCCAGGAGTGACGGACATTTGAATCCATCCATCCCTCCCACAGCAGTGCAAGGCAATGTTGTGGGAGGGATGTGTGGTGTGCTGCTGTAGATACATCTACTAACATACTAAGAGGGCGTCCGCACGGCGGAACGGGCATATTGTGGCGCAGCACAATAAGGGCCAAGGCTATCGACTGCAATGATAATAGGTTGGCGGGACTAGAAATAACTCTGGATAAAGGATTGTTGTGCATTCTCACAGTTTACATGCCAACCTTCTGCAATGACAACATACCCGAATTCTCAAGAAGCCTGGCAAACATGCATTCACTTATTGATGACAAGCAATATACGAACTGTCTTATTATGGGTGATTTCAATGCTGATCCAAAGACATTATTCGGGAAAGATTTATTATCGTTTTGCAAAGAAAATAAATATCACTGTGTTGATGTAGAAAAACTGCCAGAAAATTCTTACACCTATGTTAGCGATGCACATAACACAACGAGCTGGTTAGATCACTGCATAGGAACGGCCGCAATTCAAAAGATGACTAAAAATATTTCGATAAAGAACGATGTTAACTGGACAGATCACCGGCCCATGTCTATTTGTTTAGAAACAACTGGAATAACCGCCACGGAGGAAATTGCCCCGATAGCTTTGGATCCAGTAAAATGGTGAGCACATAATACATCTCGGATCATGTCCTATTCAGTAACAGCATCTTTTTTAATAAACCGCATTAAATGCAGCAGCGGTGTCGAACTCTGTAAAAAGTCAGGATGCAAAAATAACTATCATAAAGATGCCATCGATGAACTGTATGCGAGGTTGTAGAGTCACTGTGCACGTCCGCAAAAAACGTCTTCGAAAGTTAACGAAAAAATAACAGCATCACAGCCAAACATATTCCTGGATGGAACGACAGTGTTTTGACTCATTACGAAGCATCACGAAATGCACTTATGAAATGGATTGAAAATGGAAAACCCAGGTCGTGTCCTTTGGCAGAAAACAGAAAAATACTGAGAAGAAAATTCAAATCTGAGCTAAGAAAATGTCAAAAAACAGTGGAACAAATAAAAATGGACAAAATATCAGGCGCATTTGAGAATAGAGATTTTAAAAAAATTTGGCAAAAAACCAACACTGTCTTAAAATCTAAAGCACGGATATCGACCCATATTGAAGGAGAATCGGACACAGAAAAGATTGCTAATATTTTCATAACCTATTTTGCGAAAACATCGGAAAGAAACGAACCCAACTTCTTAGAACAACCATGTGAAGATGAAGACAAAGACATAATCGTAACCGACGGTATGGTCAGAACAGCTGTCAAACGAATGAAAGCTGGAAAATCTCCCGGTTATGATAGCCTGAGCATTGAACATATTAGAAACGCCGGTGAAAAAATATACACGCTTCTAGCAACATTATTTACACAGATTCTTCAACACACGTACATACCAAAAAACTTCTCACGTACAATTATAGTACCGCTAGTTAAATCCAGACAAGAAGACTTATCCAGTAATTCTAACTATAGGCCGATATCTCTTGCCACAATAATATCCAGAATATTTGAAAGAGAGCATTAGGGCGAATATGATTTCTCAAAGATTCAACAAGTGTAGCCCAGGTGCAAAAAAGCAACTTTTTAATACGTACTGTACGAGCCTATACACCTCGGAGTTGTGGACCAACTTCAGCATCACTAAAAAGAATGGAAGTACAGTACAACAATTCATATTGAACGCTTTTTGAATTGTCCTGGTACTGCAGTGCCACCGAGATGTTTGAAGAAGGGTGCGTTCCCGGATTCCGAGCATTAATGAAAAAACGGATCACCAACTACAGAACGCGACTAGCCTCGAGCGAAAATAGTATTGTGATGGCAGCATTCCACTTCTTGCAGGGTCCCATCTACAAGCAATGGATCCACTTCCTGAGGACATAGATTAAACAAAAGTTTTTTTAAAATTATTATTATTATTTTCTTTTTAATTTCTTTTACCATGTAAATATTTTTTTTTATGTATCCTTTTTATATCTTGTTATCATTACTTGATTATTATATATGTATAATGTATAATGTAACTCGTGGGACTGCACCACCCTCCCCGAGATCTGAAATAAATGATTTAAAAAAAAAAAAAAAAATGTTCCGAGAGAGTATGGCTGGAGAAATCAGAGGGACTCCCTCAACCATTCTCTCCCGATCTGACCTACCATGCAGCTGGTGGGCAGACGCATCTGAGACCAAGACCCGGACAAACTTCACTCCATGAACCCGGGCACCCCTGCTAGGTCACCAAACGTAGCGAACGACTTGGTGTGACCTACGGCAGAGGTGTTGGTTATCCAATAAACGGTTACCGGGGCGGCAGTACCCTTACCCGCCTCCCAAATGGAAAACTTGCCCTAACATAAATAAACTATGATATCAGTCGTATATTGACCACCGAGGAGTGCAAATGGAAAAACACCAGACCCTGCGCAGAAAAGTAAAGTTAAGTAGAGTAAAGCTAAAGTAAGGCAAAGGTTTGCAGCACAGTCCATTATCGGAGTTTTCTGCGCAGAATCAAAACGTTAATTTTTAAACGAATAGCGAATGTAGCTATGCTATAATTGAGTGAGGTGAATAAATTAAAACACATTTATGAAAGTGTCTAGCTAAATAGTGTAACAAAATATTAAATTGGAATTAAACCCGAACTTTTGTTTACCCCATTTGGGATTTAAGTTAAGTTCTTTTACACACCCAGCAATTTGCTCGCCATTGTAAAAAGGACAAGTAATTAGTAAGCAGATAGTGTTTTCGAGGACCGAATGATGATATGTATTACAATGCGAGTTGCCTGTATACTGTCAGATTCTTTTATTGACAAATCACAGAAAGGGGGCGGTCACGCAACATGGTTTGTTCCCCTTTCCTTGTCTTGCTGCTCCTCGATTGGCTCGTCTATTAATTTGAATGTCTATGGGGACAAATAATTTTGCAAGAGTAAAATCACCAGCCATAAAATAACACCTTGAATAACCTTATACCAACCCAAGAAATGTTTTTGCCATGTGTAGTAAGAAACTGCTATGTAATATTAACCAATGAAAAATGCACCCACAGTCTGACCTGAAAAACCCGGAGTCTCATACCAGGCCGGGATATGTTTGCCATGCTACATAATATTATCCAATAAACAAACTGTAGTCTTAGGCAATCGCTGCACAAGTAAGATTTTTCTTGTAAGTGGCTCATGTAAGCGACTTATAGCAAAATTATCAATGTAAACGTTTAAGCTCTGATAAGAATTTGTTGGACACCTCATGTCCCAAAAAGTGAGTTTGCAGGAAAGGGCATTTACTGAGGTTGACTCGAAGATTGGCTTCTGTTAACAAACTCAAAACAGTTTTAAATTGGGCCATCCCTTCAGTAACTAAACGATTTCACCAGAATATGATTATCTGGTATTGCCGCTAAAGCCTTCTTCTTAACCACTCCGGTCAATCGCCTTTGAGCAAATTTTTTGTCAGATTTATAAAAATTTTGTGTAATAACACTGTCCGCTTCGCAAAAAGCTCAATAAATGAGATATAACGTGGCCAAATACCAAAAACTGTTTTTTAAAGGTGATGAAATTCGCTTTCAAATTGTATTGCTACAAATAAATTTTAAAATTTGTAAATGTTAAAATTTAGGATGCAAACATAAAAAAATTGTAAAAATGACACACATGATGTTTTTATGTGAAAACAGTACTAAAATCACAGTTAACATAAAAAAAAAACTTATATTTATTAGACAAATGTATAATAAACATTTTTATCACATCATTTTTTTACCATTTCACACAAAAATATTTAATAAAAAATTAACTAAGTCTAATGGCGTGTATGCGTTTTGGCAAGTGAAAACTGTTTCTACAAAATTAGTATTTTTTTTAATCTATTTCTATGTACAACTTTGAATAGAGATGTGAAGCGTGGTTTATTATAAATATTCTCATTTTTGTTTTAAGGTTGTCAAGAAAACGGAGTTATAACCATTTCTGTGGGAACATGCGCGTTAACTTGAAAACAAGCTTATTGTACTTGACTGCTATTGACATATTGTCTTGAAAACAAGCTTAGGGGTTGGAGTGGTTAATAACGCATAAACACAGAGGGTGCATTAGCTAACCTGTGACTCTTTAGCACATACTCAAACTAGTCGTCTGGTATAACAAAAGCAGTTTTCCTAACGGATTCTCAGCCATCGGTACCTGATGGATAGCCTTGAGCTAAATCTAAGCTAGTAAAATAAGTTTTATCTGCTAACTTACATACTACAAAACCCAATCCACAAACATTTAACCATGAATAAAATCCTCCATGCTCTGACGGCTGCTGATGGGCATGGCTGATGCATGCCCACAAAATCAAAATCACAAAATGCATGAATATATCACCAAACACACTATAATATTTACACACTTCAGGCAAAGAAGGAAATCAAGGAATCCGTTAGAGAAAATGGATTTGTTTTAAACCGACATATCTTAGAAAATAATTTGTACATTTGAATGATTTTTTTTTATATAGTACTAGTATAGTACTTTTTATACAGTACTCACCACACCTCAACTATAAAAGCATTGTCCAAAATTATAGCCTACTGTGTAATAGGACTCTATAAACAGAAGTTAAAGTCAGTGTTGGGCCATTCAATGACATTTTAGGTAGGATAAAAATGTGCCTACATATTTTATTATGTACATTACAAAAAAATTGGTTTTCACTTTGGAAAACCAATTTTACAACAATAAAAACAATTAGCGCATCTGCAGTGCCAAAGTGTAAGTTTCCTTTTGAGTCCGATTCGAGCCGCGGTCAACAGTGGTTGTGTGTACCTTACCTATTGCTTAGTGCCGTTCGCCCGTTCCCGTGCCTCATACAGATAAGAGATTATTGTTACATTTTATTTAATTCTGTTTATCGTATACTTATTTGTTTGCATTCCTACTTACGGCTAATTCGTTTTTGTTTGTACAGTCAATGAAATAGACTGCGTATTATTTTTTCAGTTTAATTTTTAAAAGTTAAGTTTTTTTTTTATATAATGGAGGAAGACGAAGATAGACCTCCCGACCCAGGATCGATATTAGATTTTTCTGATTCGGAATCTAACACTAGCCAGGCTTCTATTACGCTTCCATCTCGTAAACGACGACCATCGCATAGCCTTTACATCCCATCGAAAGTTAAATCTATACCGCCGATTCAACAAACCTCGACCTCTAACGACCTTAACCCCAATAGTAACACCCAGACAAGTACTTTAGCTAGCGATAATACAAAAAGTACTGACTTACTTTATCCTGCTTCCGCTTCCGGTCCTTTTATCGTAATTGTTCAGAGAACTGAACAAGGAAAACTTATTCATCCTTTAGATTTTGGAAAATTCTTATTTGACTCAAAAAATAATAACCTTGGTATTGTTAATGGTTCAATTAAACCGGAAGGGCGATATAAATTATCTATCGAGTTTAATACTGCCGCTTCCGCAAATGGATTTGTAAAAAAAATTGACTCGCTCTCAAAACATAAATATAAATCGTTCATCCCGTCATTTAACCTTACGAGAATGGGTCTTGTTCGAGGAATTCCCACGGATATCCCAGAGGCTGAAATTGTTGATGCTTTGAATAATTCCCAAGGAACCCCGAAAGTAATAAAAGCACGTCGACTGAACTACAAGGATTCTACTGATGGAAACAAGATCTGGAAACCTTCCCAATCTGTTGTTGTTACATTTGAGGGACAATCCCTTCCGTCTCGTGTGTTTATTTATTATACCTCGCTTCCCGTCGAAGTTTATAAATTTCCAACTGTTCAATGCTTCAATTGCTGCCGGTTTGGACATACAAAATCCGTATGCCGCTCCCCTCCACGTTGTTACTTTTGCGGAGAAGGTCACCCATTTGATCAATATCCAAAATCTCCCAATAATCCCATTTGCATTAACTGTTCGGGTGCACATACCGCGGTCAGTCTAGCCTGTCCGGAATTGACAAGACAGAGGAACATAAAACATAAAATGGCTACCGACAACATTTCGTACTTCCAGGCCTCAAAGTTATTCTCTCCTGCGAAAAAATCTTTCGCAGAGATGACATCGTCCTCAGCTCCTTTCCAATCAACCACCTTTTTAAATTCAACGTCATCTTCTCACAGAGAAACCATTCTCAAGCCAGTCAAACCCAACCCAAAATATACTCCTTACCTTGATAAAAAACAATTGAATAATATTTTGACCAGCCCGAATGGGAATGCCAAATCTCGGACCCCCAATGGGTGTGCCATTAATAGTAATACATCCCCTCCTGCTCTCCCCGAAATATTGAATAATAATTCTTTTATACAAACTTTAATTACCCTTTTAATTTCTATCCTTACAAACAACAATACTGTACCGTCCAACGCTGCCGATTACATTAAATCTTTATTATCTTGCCTCCCCAATGACTTTGAAACTGAACAAAATTCTTCAGTGGAACAGTAGAAGCCTCTTCGCTAACAAATCTGATCTAATTCAATTACTCGACGAACACGACGTTTCAGTGGCCGCCATTTCTGAAACGTGGTTAAAACCCTCCTTTCACTTAAGAATTCCGGGTTATTATTGTCAGACACGACAGACCGGATGGTAAAGGCGGCACGGCTCTGATAATCCATAATTCTATCCCGTTTAAACAAATTAATATACATACTCCCTCCGACGATATCCAGATAATAGCAGCTGTCTTATCTGATATCACAATATTATCAATATATATTCCTCCTTCTACCACTTTTATTGAAAATGAATGGGCACCAATCTTAACCCAGATTTGTTCCCCTTTTATGATCCTTGGAGATTTTAATGCACATTCCCCTTCTTGGGGTAGCAAAATAACAAATCGTTCTGGCCGCAATCTTTTAGATTTTATTGATACCCATAACCTATGTTTTTTAAATGACGGATCTCCAACCAGATTCACCCCCCCTCATCAACGGAAAAGTGCTGTTGATTTATCTCTTTGTTCATATTCGTTAGCATCTAAATGCTCTTGGGACATCCTAAACGATCCCCTCTCTAGTGATCATTTTCCAATTATAATCCGATTCCAACATCAATCTAACACTTATCCTCCACCAGTTAAAAATAATCTCAAATTTAGAATAAATGATGCGAATTGGATCACTTTCTCTTCTGAACTAGATAACCTTATTAATTTTAAAAAAAAATCGTCCCCGAGAGACATCAGATTGCAATGTGAGACGTTTCCCTCTATGGTTATAAATGCAGCAGAAAAATCCATCCCGAAACGCAATGCGAACATTAAAATAAAACACTCTAATCCGTGGTGGGACGAGGAATGCACTCGCTCCGTCAACTCTCGTAAAAAAGCAATTTCCTCTTTTCGTAAGTGTATGACACTAGAAAATTTTTTATCAGTTAAAAAAGCCCAGGCAGAAACCAAACGAATTTTGAAAAATAAAAAACGCGCTGGATGGCGGAAGTTCTGTGAGAACCTGTCTCCGGAAACTCCCCAATCTTCAGTTTGGTCTAGCTTAAAAAAATTCGGATCATCGTATTCTCCGCCGAGTACCAAGCATATATCAGAAGAAATTCTTAAAGGATTTGCGGATAAAATAGCCCCCCCATCAGTGGCCGGATGTGAAGAAATGCCTTCTATTAAGCCATATCCATCTCACTCTAACTGGCTAGATGCTCCTTTCTCCATTGATGAGATGAAACTAGTAATAAGAACCCTTTCTGACTCTGCTCCGGGTCCCGATGGAATACTTAATAGTTTCATTAAATCATTTTCTGATATGGCGGTTGAATATTTCTTATCTCTTATTAATAATATGTTTGAAACAGGACTAATTCCGGATGATTGGAAAACTCAAAAAATCATTCCCATTTTAAAACCTGGAAAAAATCCATCTGAAATTTCGTCTTATCGGCCTATTGCTCTTTCATCATGTTTGATGAAAGTAGCGGAGCGTTTGATGAAGAACAGATTAGAGTGGTTTGTTGAAAGTCAAGATATTATCTCACCAAATCAGTATGGTTTTCGGAAAAAGAAATCTACAATGGATAATTTAAGTTTGTTCACAACTGATATCCGAGTTTCCCAATCCCTAAATTCTTATACATTGGCCACATTCCTTGACCTTTCATCAGCTTACGATGATGTTTTACTGAATGTTTTGAAAGAAAAGCTAATTAAAAAACAAATCCCCCCGAAATTAGTCCAATTTATTATTAATTTGCTCTCAGATAGGTCCATTATTATTGAGTCTTCCTCTAAATGCTTAAGGCGCAAACTATGGAGAGGTTTGCCCCAGGGTTCTGTTATTAGTCCTCTGTTGTTTAATATTTATATAAGCGACCTAGACTCAGTAATTCCTTTTTCTATCAAGCGTCTTTACTTTGCGGATGATATCCTTATATATTTGTTACATAAAAATATTATTCTTGCAGCTAAGGAAATGAATTTGGCTTTACAATATATTAAAAGCTGGTTGTCAATAAATGGGATGAATCTGGCGGCATCTAAAACAAGGGTCGTGGCTTTCACGCGCAAAAGAAAAATTCCCCAATTCTCAATTTCTTTTGATAATGTGCCTCTACAAACCGCTACTCAAATCAAATTCCTTGGTCTTCTTTTGAACCATAAACTTTCCTGGCTTCCACACATTCAGATAATTTCTACAAAGTGTGAAAAGGGACTTAATATGATGCGAGCAGTTTCCAGAGTATGGTGGGGATCTCACCCTACCACTCTTAAATTAATGTATAATTCCCTAGTTCGGAGCCACTTGGATTATGGCTCATTCCTTTTTGACCCACTCCCTAAATATCTAGATAAGAAAATGGAAAGAATTCAATCAAAAGCCCTCAGAATGATTATTGGAGCTATGAAGTCTTCTCCAATTAATGCTCTTCAGGTGGAATGTGTGGAGCCTCCATTATATTTCAGAAGGCAATTCCTTGCCAATAAATATATTTTCAAGGCTTTATCGTTATCACATCATCCTATTAAACAAAGTCTTAATAGGTTAAGTGTTAATTTGAATTCTAACAAAAGATTGAGAGAAAAACAATGTTTTCCTCTCTTAATTAAAAGTTTTCATCTCTATAATTCTCTATCATCTTCCCTCCAATATCTTCAAGAAGTTCCCAATCTTCCTATATACAATATTCCATTTAAGGCAATCACTTTTATGCCGAACACAATAACATCAGTCTTTCGGAAGAATATTTTATCTTCCCCAAATAAATTTCAAAATGTGGATGATTGTTTTAAAAGCATAGTGGCTTCGAAATTCCCTGGATTTTCCATCCTTTTCACGGATGGTTCCAAATTTGAAAATAAAAGATGTGGAGCATCTATATATAGTCCAGAATTCAACATCAATCTCACTTATAAATTACCGAAAGAAGCTTCCATATTTACAGCCGAATGCTTTGCAATTGAACAAGCGCTAAATCAAATCCAGGTTCTCAACATTCATCGAGCCTTATTATGTACTGATTCGCTAAGTGCTCTAACTAAAATTAGGTCAAATATTTTACGTTATCCGGAAGACAATATTATATGTAAAATAAAAAATCTTCTCAATTCTCTTAGTGAATCTGGGTTTGAGACGATGTTGGCCTGGGTCCCTGCCCATTTGGGTATCGAGGGTAATGAGATGGCCGATTTTCTCGCCAAATCTGGTTCAGATTCTGGAACTATCCCACTAAATTTTAGAATTCCTATATCCGATGTCTTTCCGATTCTTAAATCTAATATGACTCGTGCCTGGGAAGAAAATTGGGCAGTCTCCAAAATAAGAACTGGATCTTTCTATGCGGGAATTCAAAACCATATCCCTGCTAAGCCATGGTTTCACGGTAAAAAACTTTCAAAACGATTCATTTCATGTATCTCGAGAATGAGAATTGGCCACTGTTCAATTGCATCTCACTTGTCTAGAATTAGAGTTTTAGATGATCCGTTCTGCCAGTGCGGTGTGGAAGAGGAAACCCTCGACCACGTTTTCTTTAACTGTAAAAACCATTCATCTTTCAAGAACATATACCGCCGGCTTATTAAAATCACACACCAGTCCCCCCTTAACATTTCATACCTTTTATCTCTTAACAATTCTCGTGTTCATACAGCTTTATGTAAGTTTATTAACCTGAATGAATTCAATATTTAATTTGTTTTAGTGATCTAAATGAGTCCAATATTTAATTTGTTTTATTATTTTCCCATTAGATTAACCGAAATTTCTTATCCATTTTAAATATTACCGGCACAAAGCACTCTCTCCAGGGTGAATTGCCTAAAACCAAAAAAAAAAGTTTCCTTTTGATAAAATATTGTGGAAAACACCAATAGATGCAGGAAATGTGAAGAGGATGAAGAGACTCCAATTCACTTATGGTGCCAATGTCCTGCCCTGGTGAGAACTAGGCTCAGGTACCTGGGGAGACATACTTGTAGAACCAGAAGTCATAGCCACATATCCAGTGACAACCCTGGTGAACTTTATTAAAGCGACTGGGTTGTTATTAAAGGATTGAGATAAAATGGAGATAGCACAATGGGCCTATGGCCTAAGTGCTCACGGGAACTATTTGTAAACTGTCTCCGCCTTTAAAAAAAAAAAAATAATGCCTTTCCAAGCATTCAAGTAAAATCGTTGTAAAAGGTAGAGCTACCCTTCCTGCCCAAATTGTAATACGTCCAACTTCTGATATTTCTCGAGCATTTGATGGCATTATGCTACACTAGCGCCTCCTAGCGGTGCGGCTTGGTTTTCTTTCATAAATTATTTTAGGTAAACCTGAGTCTGTTCTAAAGGTATTTTAATGGAACCTGCTCTAAGAAGCTAGCAGCATTGATCCCCGTGCACTTACGTTAAACTCGACGGACATGATTGGCGGAACACACGTTCACAGTTGATATCGGCTTCATGAGAACGGATCGTTTCTTCAACTCCTTTTGTGTAAGTCTGTAAACAGTGGCGTAACTATAGGGTGGCAGGGCTGGCAAAATGCCACGCGCCCCGCGGGGGCCGGAGCCCCGGCCCAAGAGGCCGCGAGCTCAGAAGTAACCTAACACTTTTAACAAAATTTAGTAAAAATTATAAATTTTATACAAGTACATAAATTTAATTAAAGTTAGACACAACTACAGACCGTATACAAATTCAAATAAAAATTATTAAGATTTAAACGCATTCATAAGAAAAGAATGTTGATCAATTTTAAAATTTCGTTTTGTTGAAGTCCAAAAAACACTAACGAAAACAATTCTGTTAAATTGCAAATCGGATAAAAGAGATGAAGCTTTTTCACTCAAGAAGATCGATACAATTTTATTATGTTTTTGGTTTTCCATTGCGGAATTCTACAAACTATCGATGTAAATGCCCTGAAAAATGAAATTCACACAAAATTTATTAGAAATACTGTTGGGTAACTTCGTAAGTGATTTATTAAAATTCAATTACAACGTGACGATTTTGCTGGGGGGGCACATCCAATATGAATTTGCCACATGCCTCAGATAGTATAGTTACGCCACTGTCTGTAAGTATGTGGTTCAGGATACCGGCATCTGTTTTCCTTCTTAATACAATCCGGGCCTCTTCGAGACCCGCATTGATAAATCCCTTCCTACAGCCCTTACCTCACAACGCTGCCCGACATACAGACAAGGGCGCTCTTGTGAAGTGTCACATAAAAAAAAATAAAAAGACTAATGATTTCTTAAACATGTCCGGGTTCAGGAGTTCAAGAAATTAAATGGGAATGTTCATTAAAAACACATTCAAGAAGTGTGTCATTTATTTCAATGAAAAATATAAAAATAAATTACAAACATAATGTAAAAAAAATCACACAATCTTAATCAAAGGTTTATAAAAATAAAACTAAATTACAATGAAGAATATGCCTTCCATCAAACACATAAAACTTCTTTTTTGAGGGACTAAAAAAAAGTTTTAATTTAATTGGACAACCTATGAACAAAAGAATGATTTTACCCCTATCAAGTAGTGGTACATATTATACATACATATTTGACAAGTCGAGGGCATTCACATTATTATATTGACTATTTTATTTGTCTTTTCTGTCAGCCTGTGGATCTGCAGAAAAGAAAGTTACAAATAATTTAACCGATTAACTGTTTTTAATATTTCCACGTTTACAGAACGGCGACAGTACAGAAAGGCAGTAAATAAATGTTCCTTATGAACGTATGTCTGTTTCCCCCGAAGGAAAAAGTAGTAGTTTGGAGGAAACAGACAAATGTAAATTGTGTGTCTCATCTTTTGTCTCATTATTTAATGTGTAAGAAAGAACTGCAGCATTATTGTGAGGAGTAAGGATCATAATATGTTTATTGCCTTTTTTGTTCCGTCGCCGTTCCATAAACGTGAGAATACTAAAAGCGCCTAATAGCAAGAAATCAAAAAAATCAGGATCTCCGAATATTGGTTTACACATAATTTTTAAAAAATATAACACAAAAATAAATAAAAAAAATCCTTAGATCACCGATAATTTACTGGAGAAATAATGTTTGAATAATTTATTATTGATGTCTCTTAATTTATTTCACCCACATTTTGCTCGAAGTCTGGTGAAGTAACAACTAATGATTGTCACAGTACTAGTAGTGACGGGAATTAGACCTGTTTTCTTACTCTTCCTCTAGGTTTTGATCACTGAATGTGGCTTATAAGATTAAAAAATATCTGTACTTAGTCGCTGGTTCATATTTGTCAATTTAAGGTTTATAGGACTTTTGTGATTGATTTTTGGGGTATTATGCCGTGGTGCGCTTCCTCCTCCTTTGGCCAATGTTTCAGACGGTGACCGGACAACTCAAGTAGCACTTCATCACTCCTTTGAAAGTCATAAAAAGTGATGAAAGAAAACTAGGTCATATAGGTTATGTTATGGGATATTTTTTTTTCATCACTTAATGGCTTCAAAGGGGTGTTGAAATGCCACTTTGTTGAGGTGTCATGGAACCGTTTTGAATAGCTTTTACAGTGTCCGAAAAGTTGACTAAAAGAGAGGGAAGCCCAATACTGCGTAATACCCATTATAAAATCAATCACTTTGGGCGCTGAAAATCTTGAATCATACTTTTGTAGGTTTTCATCATTACGTATTAGCTTTGACACATTGGGATATGTATTTTGATGTTTATCTTTGACTGGAATTTATTGTTTCAAGTACTTGACCAGCACTTGTAGGATCATCCATATTACCAAAGCTTTTAGTTTGTTTTTCATAATTTCTCATGTTGATGTGGAGGCTGGAGGTAATGCAATTCATTTAGTTCTGGAGATTTTATTTGACTTGGCATTTGTTGGGTCATTTTCACTGTCCATTTTATTTCGTGTAGTTCTAACCTCTGACATGTGATTTTTTCCATCAGTTATTAAAGGGTCTATTTTAGTTAATAGGTCATCCACAGTATCATGTGTTTGCAGTTTGGATGTTGCTTTCTTTTTATCTACAGATTTCATTTTCCTTCCAATTTTCACGGGATTTATTTGATTTGCACTTTCCAAATAAATTTCTCCTTTCTTCCTGATTTTGTCAACACAAGAAACTCTAGCTTTAGCTTTGGGAGGGCTAGCTTGACTAGTACTGATAAAATTTTCATTTTTTTGAGGAGGTACAACTTTTTCAACGATATTATTTTTTGTCTTTGGTTTTTTATTTCCAATCTTAGTGCCCGAATCACTGACGCGTTTTCTTTTAGCTGAAGCTTTTACCGTTTCACTATCAATATCACTTGTATTCAAATCTTCCGTGGATTCAGCTGCTGCAGAACCCTTTTTTGTGGCGTTTCTACTATTTTTCCCTATTTTACTTATTTGTGAAATGTTGCCAGGATTAAAAATACTTCGACTAGTCATTTTTTGACTTGCATTTTTATCAAAGTTATTATCTTTACATGAAATTTTGGCGTCATTATTTTTCTCAAATATATTTGTTTTGATTAGTGGAGGAATATTAGAAAGGTTCGCAGGCCACGTAAATAAGATTTCAAATCGACTTCTCCAAATGTCGAAATTTGGTTCTTCTTTGCTTCTCAACTGATAATCTGTAAATTCTTCCTGAAATAAATCACCAAGTGAATACTTTTGAAGCATTATTGTTCTGAATGCTGACACATTACTTAGACTCGCAGGTAGCACATGACTAAACTGTTTACCAGTAGAGTTCTGTAGCTGGTTGGAGCCAGCACTTTCCTCCCAGATGCTGGGTGTGTGGGTTTGGAGAGGAGTATTACAAGCACTGGGAGGATTAACCACTTTTTTTCTAGAATAGGTTTTAATGCCCTTGAATTGAGAAGAAATATTGATGGTATTATTTTCACTATTGAGAAGACTATCTGCTATTTTCTTCAATTCTGGATGTTTCAAAATGAATGAATCAGAATTCACAAGATTTTTATCTAATTTAGCCCCTAAAAGAAGTAAAACTGTTCTTAACTCTGGTATATTGACTTCTGCTAATGGGACACTATCTTCAGGAGGTGTTTGTTGGAGGCAGTTGGCCTCAGAATTTTTGAAATAATCAACAAATTGCGAGTAGAGGACACGCGGACTTAAGGAGGGCATTTGTTTCCTTGTTGTTTGTTTTCTTACAGATTTTTTTTTTTTTTGTAATTGTTGGAGGGCTTCGGCTAAACTGATATCTAAATTCAGGTTTTGTCGAACAGATACTTTTCTACGTGGAGCTCTGGAGAGGCCCCGATAAGGATTGTTTAATAGCCAGGCCTCTAGTGTTCGAAACCGACTTCGAACCGATTGAGCACTTTTACACAAGAACTGTTGTGATAAAGCGGTAAAATCAATAGTGTCAGAAGAATAGCGCGATTGAGTAACCAGATTCAGGAGAAGACGATCTTCGGCAAAAGTCCATTGAATGTTGGATTGATTTCTGTAGCTTTCTAGCGTTCGATAGCGAACTTTCACCTGAACAGTGGAGCGGCCCGGAAGCAAGCCCGCAATTCGATTGAAACAGAGCCCGCGCTCACGAATGGCTGCCATCATTACATTATCTTCTTCTTCAGAAAAACGTCCACGGCGATTTACACACAGTTGGTGAACCCAGTGATTGTAAATCTGTTCTTTAGTGCGGTTTTCTATATGATAAGCCACCTTGGCCCAAGGAATGAAGTTACCGATGCGGCAACTCTCCACAACGCTCTTCAGATACTGGTCCTCGTCCGGGGTCCAAGAACCACGGCAGGAATGGCGTGCGAGGCGCAAGCGATAGAAGAGGAAACACTGGTATGGGGAGCGCCTGGTGCCGAGGCAGCGGGCCACCGAGTCCCAGTCCTGGTTCTGGTGCTGCTTCACGAGCACCGTCAGCTGGCGCTCTTCCCAGTGCTTCCATGCCGCCTTGTTGATCTGCGGGTGCAGGAATAGCCTCCACATGCTGCGGCACTCGCAGGCCTTGTGATGGATGGCTTCCCTGATCCCAATACCGCTCTCCATATAGCTCCAGTCAAACTCCTCGTTGCAGTCCAGGGGTTTCACTAGCTCCGCCAGAGGATAATGTTTAATTTTATTCAATTCCTCAGAAGCTTCCCTCAGATTTTCACGGAGAACTGTTAGAATGCTTAAATTTTCAGCTTCTTCAGATTCAATATTTTGTATTTCTTTTTGAATTTTTTTAATTTTAAATGAACATTCGTTTAGACTTTTATGTCTTGCTTGTTTTGTAATTTCAGTTAACAAAACTTTTTTTTCATTTGATGTCCAAACATTCCGCGTGGTATCTTGGAAGTAATTTGCTATTCCGGCTAATTTCATATTTTGGACATCTGCATTCGGTGGAGCAGGATATAAATTACGATCTTTAAAAAACGGAATTCCACATTTGTAATAAGTGAAGAATACGTTTTTGAAAGAATCCGGTGGATTTCTTTCGCAGGTGTTTATTAAATATCGAACTCTCTTAAGTTTTTTTTTACAAACGTTAAGTCTTTCCAGTAACTTTAATTCAAATTCATTTAACAAATTGTGGGCCTTCTTATTAAGTGACGATGCTTCTTTGTACGATGTTGTTGGCTCGTCTTCTGAAAAGGCTCCATCAACAGAAGAGGAAAGTTCCATTTTTGATTCTCCATCGGAAAGAAGTCCTCGAGTATTGTTTCCAAAACTTGTGCTTGCCATTATATATTTTTATTTCAACCGTACTTACAATTATTTAGACAAAAAATTGCACCCAAAATAATACTTCTACGGTAAGTCAAAATTTGACACTTGACACCATAAACAAACCAATCCCCCACCCAGACACAATTAACCAGAGAAGAAAAAACGAACGGCCATAGCGACGAAGACCATAGATCAGATCCAGGATAGATCAAATAAATAAACCACCCATAGATTTATATATAACTGAATGGATGACTCGAGCAAATTGGCCGGTCTTCCGGTTTCGACGGCCGCCATATTTAAAGAGGGCAAAAGATACGAGAACTCAGGGAACTTCTAAGGGGGAACTCGCAAATCCCAAGTTTTTTGTTAATAAAAAATGTTATTAAACATTTCCTTTCTTTTTTGTTTTGAAAACATTTGTTTTCAGTTGTGTTGCATAATGAATTTTTATAAAATCAAACTGCGACTTTGTATATTTCGCATAAATAGATCGCAATATGTTTTAAAAAAGGATCCTTGGAACATCTTTATTTATGAAAGATTATAAGTAAATTTCAATAATGAAACTTCATTCAGGGCATCACAAGTCATGCAATTCTACATTTTTTTTATAACTATTGTGATAATCTTACATTGTCTTGATCAGTAACACTGGTGTAGACGTGATAGGTAACATAATATGTTGAGACAAAAAACTACAGGATTTAATGGTGTATCATTTTTATTTCTTACAAAATTACAATATTTATTATCAGAACATACAAGTAGTAAATGTATTCAAAAGCAAGAAAAAAACAGTCATACATAATATAGGGCAGAAATAATAAAAAAGATTAAACATTTACATAAATTATATACAGACCATTTTACATCTAGTTTTTTAGTCTACTGGAAGGGATGTTGAACAAGGATGAGTTGTAACAGAGCAGGTGTGTCAGTAATACTGTTGATAATTTTGAATACCTAAATTAGACACCACAGTATTCTCTACGTTTTTCTAAAGAAATGTTTTAATATTATTTAAGTTATTATATGAAAAGATATCCCGATTCCTTTGCTGTACCGATTCGTACAATTATATGAAGAGCACGATAAAACCATTTTGTTAAATTATTGTAACGTCGAACAGAGTAAACTTCAAACTAGACGGCTGCTGACATAAATATGGCCTGCTGGCCGCTTCTTTTGCCCGATTCAAAGATGGCGGACGTCGATTTCCGGT
Source organism: Glyphotaelius pellucidus (assembly GCA_936435175.1). Taxonomy (NCBI): domain Eukaryota; kingdom Metazoa; phylum Arthropoda; class Insecta; order Trichoptera; family Limnephilidae; genus Glyphotaelius; species Glyphotaelius pellucidus. The sequence goes on from OW386537.1 coordinate 25,166,184, forward strand.
GGACCGCTCAAAATTTGCTTTGGCAAAGGGAGTCATCTATCCAGTTATATATAAATCTTTGGGTAGGTACGAAATGTACCAACGGTAATTTTACTTCACAATGTTTATATATCCTGTAATGTTGTAATAAATATTACGTACATAAATTTCTAAAAAAATTCATTAGCGCCCTTCAGACGGAGAGTTTGGCCTGCGAGTCTCACCACACTTCGCTCCGAATCGTTGGCGGAAACGTGCGTGTGAAGGCGATCGACTCGCAGGCGAAACGCTCAGGTCACTCGCCAGTTCCCCTCCGGTTCGCATCAGCGTTTAGCCCGTTGAGCCTTTACACGTAAGGGTTGGAGCGGCCGCCGCGCGAGATGTCTCTGACTTTTTTTTATTTGTTTATGGCTTTTTGCCGACTGATTTTATTCAAGAATTAATTTATCTACCATTCAGTGTTACCAGATGTATGGTTCTTTGGATCGTTTTTAGCTCCATGGTTTTCTAAAACAAACATGTCTAACAAGGCATAGTTTTTTAACGGTCGCCAAATGATGTACTTTTGAGTGGATATGATTTTTTTGCATGGGTCGCGTGAGTGAAATCCCGAATTCACGAACGTAGTTCTTGAACTTTAGTAGGAGACTGCGTGTTCACAACGTCTTTTTTATCTAATAATTGTCTTTATCAATAAATAATATGAAAATATTAATAAAATGATATGAATATGAACACGTAAATAACTTTAATTAGGCAACTATTCTAGGTACCGTTAATTTTTTATTATTATTGTTATTTTATTTTAATATTATTTAATTGAAAATACAATTCTGTAAATTAAGTTTGATAACAGAAAAAATAAAAGTTTTATTTGTATGGTGTTTTTTTAATAGGCATTTTCCTATTTAAATTTTCAATAAAATCTTTCAAAATATGTCTTTTATGTGTCCTCATCAAACACATAGTAAAACGTCGTTTGCTTAACTCTGAAATATTTTTTTTTTACTTTTGGGAAATGTCGTCACATTACATACACCAATAAACAAAAAAATGGCATACATACAATCAATATGTATATTATGAAAGAGAGTGTACAATGTGCTTGTTGCTAAAAATAAAAAAACGAGTCCCTGTACGATCAAAGGAGTAATGTGGTATGGTGCCCCCTATCCCCCATCCAAGAAGAAGGTTCTCGTTTTTACCCTTACAATCTGAGTTTTTACCCGAAGGGCGTGCTTTTGAAGATATAAGGGCTGGAAGTTTCACCCTCTAGAAATTTCTAGAACAGTCCAGAACATTCGAGAGCATTCCACAACATTCCAGAACAGCCCGGAACATTCTGGAATATTGTGGAATAGTCTTTATGAATTCGGGAAAAATCTGGAACGTTCGAGAACATCCAGGAACATCCCAGATCGAACGTTCCGGTTCAAATTTCAGTTCAATCTCATATTAACTCCCTGAGCGAGGACGGGTAACCAGCTAGTTATATATAACTCCCTGAGCGAGGCCGGGTACCCAAGCTAGTTATATATAATGAGCTGGTGGAGTTCTGTGAAATAATTGTTTTTTCATCTTTTTGAAGTAACTTTACGCACGCTTGACTTGGGGAGTAAGCAGATGAATGCGTGACGAGAGCGTTACGAAAAGTGTCGGGCGAAGCGAACGGAAGTTGAGAGGGAGATATAAATTAGTGACGATAGAAAGTGAGAGAATTACGTTTTGTATATTACTATAAGGGCAAGAGAGAGAGGTGCGAGCACGTAAGTAAATAAAGTGTGCAAACAAATATACGCCCGCGGCCCGGCTTATTGGACGAACGTGCGGTCGAATTCGCCATGGCGGGCCTGGAGATTCGACCTTTTCGCCGCATTCATTTTAATTAATTCTGAAGAACGTGTTACTAATATTTAAGATGTTTCTAAATGAATACCTCCCGAAGTTATTAATTCATCGTCTAGAAAAATAAAATCTGGTGCCTACCGCTAACTTTAAAGTTTAAAAACGGGTTATAAAGTTTTAAAATAGTTGTACATAAAACATATTAAAGGTAAGGTGTTGTTTTTATTAATCTTAAATATAAAAAAACTTACATCCCCAGGTGTCGTTTGAATAAAAAATTTATTATAGTTACGAATTTTCCGGAAATTATTAAAATGTGAGTTTTGAGCAAACAAAAATTATTTGGGTTGTGTACCGCCTTAAAAAATAATATTTACATAATTGTGAGAATGTTACATAATTTCGTAACAAATTTTCAAAAAAAAAATCTATTTCTAAAGTCTGAACAACAGAGAAAATCCGAAAATGATTAGATAATAATATGTAACAGATATTTTCAAAAGCACCGAAAGAACTTACAAAAAAGGATATCACTAAACATTTTCATTTCATTAAAAAATACAAGTGTGCAATTCACACGCGGTAGAAGTGAAACCTTTACAAAACTAAAATAGATTAGAGTGGCTAGGGGCCATCCATAAATTACGTCACACGAATTTCATGATTTTTTTGACCCCCCCCCCCCCTTGTCACATTTGTGAGACCCCCTCCCACCTAGAATTTCATGATTTTTTGAACCCCCCATACCCCTTGTCACACTTCTCTACTCCCCCCCCCCCACTTAAGGTGTGACGTAATTTATGAATGGCCCCCTACGAAGCACCGCACAAAAAGGAGATCGATTATTTACGAAGCACCACTCTCGCAGGCTAAATCCTACAGATGCATGTGTTTATCTCTTTTTAGTATCGCTTTTTCGTTTTCTCGATTTTCAAATCACTGGGCTAAAGAAATTTCACTTCGAAAAGGCAGTTAGTTATTAGTTTACATTTTGTTTCCAAAATTGTGAATTTTAATAATTTATATCAAATGTTTATATTGTATAATGGTTTTGCAATCCATTTTTATGTAAAAATTTGTACAGTAAATGTAATAAATAAATAATTAAATGCCAATTTCAAGTGATTTTTGTTTCGTTTTGGTGATAAAGGAACATGCGGGGAAATTGAACTTCTAAATTGGGTATTTTAGAACACATGCATTGGCAACATTACGGCTTTCCTTCCAAATTTATTTGTCTATGGGAAACATGCATGTCAACTGTCATCACAAGGTTTTTATATCATTACTTTTTTTTGTTAGAAAAATGTACACACTTATAAGCAAAATATAATTAAAGCGAAAATATATGATATGTCCCAGAGTATTTTATTACGTGGTTTCGAAACAACACTGGTCGTCAGAGGATATCAAATTTCAAATTTGGACAGTTCAAAAATTAAAAATATTTTTTCGACTATATCTCCCGATAATATAATTAATAATTATCCATTACTATGTGTTTTGGCGAGAAGTTCTTCTAACGTTAACCGTAGGACAAACATTTGTCTGTATTTTATACATTTTATTTATTTTCAGATAATTGTTTGCAGAAAATGTCTCGTACATGGTGGAATATAATTAACTCTGCAGCTGATCTCTGACAACGAGTTGAAAGACGAAAATGAAGAACATTAGAAATAATTCTGAATTGCGAGACCATGACGCCGCCGACGGGGAATGGGTGGAGGATTTGTTGAAGAAAGACCTGCTGCCGATAACGGTATGCAAAATTATTAATTTTTGTACATCACTTTTAGTATGCTTAGACACATTTTTCCCAATTGATATACAGCTATACTAACTATATTTAAATACTTTGGGCGGGAAGGGTAGTTCTACCTTTTACGTCGGTTCTACTTGAATGCCTGGAAAGGCAATGGTGTCAAGTACTTTTATATGAATATGTACACCAAACTCTTTGTAAGGGTTCCAACTAGATGTATATGTACATGTGATACAAGATGGGGAAATCTTCTTATCTCCTTGTCTTTTGTGTGGAATAATATTTCATCAAAAGGAAACTTACACTTTGGCACTAGAGATGTGCAAATTGTTCATTTTTTGTAATAATTGGTACCAAAGTGAAAAGAAATTTTTTTGTAAAGTAGTAAAATACAAACATCTTTTATACATAAAAGATCACCAAATGGCCCAACAGTGACTTCAACTTCTGTTTTTGGAGCCCTATTACAAATTAGGCTATAATTTTGGACAAAACTTGTATAGCTCATATAATGAAATCGAACAAACTCTAAACCTTGCTCCTTTAGAAGACCGTCGGGAAAAATCTGATCTCATTTGTTTCTTCAAAATCATCAACTATATTATTGACTCACCTACATTATTACAACTCATCTCATTCAATATACCCTCTCGTAGACTCAGAAATAAAGAACTGCTCTTCCTCAATCAACACTCGACTAATTATGGTTATAATTCACCACTATCCAGAATGTGTAGAATGGTCAACTCACGTCAAGACCTTGATTTTTTTGGCATAAGCCCAAATGATTTTTGTCGCTCACTAAACAATTGAAGATATTTTATATTTTATTTATAATCTATTTTTAGCAAAGTCTTGACTTGACTTGACACTTCTATTTTCTTATGTTTTATCTGTTTGTCTTTGCTTTCATATACCATCCTTTATTCTTGTAATGTACATTTCCAAAATTTCGTGTTACTTGATTGTAAATTGGAAGTTAGTCCGTTAATAAATAATAAATAAATAAATAAATAGCTGGGGTGTGGCGAGTATTATAGAAAAAAAAAATCATTCAAATGTAAATGTAAGCGAAGCTAGCAGTCCACAATGGAGTTCTGGTACCTACCCTGATGTGCGGCAGTGAGGCATGGAACTGGCAGAGAAAGGATGAAAGTAAACTGAATGCTGTTGAAATGAGATCCCTGAGAGGCCTATGTGTGGTAAAACCATGTATGAGAAATGTGGAGATCCACAAAGATAAGGCTGATGTAAGCATAATGAGTAAGATTAAGAAAGGGACCCTCAGATGGTTAGGGCATGTATTCAATTCAATTCAATTTATTCACTTTAAAAATGTAACAAAATTAAAATTTCAAATCATTTTTAAAATAGAGAAAATATTAAGATTAAAGCTTATTTAAGCAATTTAAATAATTTAAACAATTTAAACAAATGAAACAATTTAAACATCAATGAACAATTTAAAAATCAATGAAGCACATTAAGTCTAACAGCAATAAAGCTTGCTGTCTAAATTGTGCTTCGTATATGCTAAACAAGTCGATATTCAAAGTGATTCTATTTAACAACAAGACTGCTCTCCCGACTGGCATAACCATTGGCAAGTTAGTTTTGCAAGCCCGGAGATAAAACAGTCTATGCTGTCGGTGACGGAGATAACCATCGGGAACATAGAAACTAATGCTCTCCATAATAGCTGAGTTTTCGAACCGTCAACGAATCAGTCTGAAGAAATGTGTTATAATGAGAACATCCCTTCTGACCTGTAGACACGTAGAGCGAATGAACGAAGAAAATAGTGTAAGAAAAATATATGACGCAAATGTGAATGGTAGAAGAAGTCGGGGACGCCCGAGGAAGACATGGCACGATCAAGTGAATCAGATACTTGAGTCGGGCCATGTTAAAAGTCAGAATAATAGAATAGTATGTATGAGACGATGTATGAATGTGAGTGAAGCAAAGAGTGTGTGCCAGGACCGAGTTGTTTGGCGGTCGAATGGTTAGTTAGTTAATGAAAAATTGTGAAATAACACAAATTAATCAAATATAATTTATTTGCCACGCCAGAATTCGATCCTGCTACCTTCGGATTGCGAGTCAAAGGCCTTACCGCTAGACTACGCCAGCCGACTAGCGTCTATAATCTGTGTATAAGTTATTAATCAGGGATCACCCTCTATTTCAGAATGTACGAGCTGTACCAGCAAGGGGCGAAGAGTTGTCAGTAGACCCCCACTGATGAACGTTCTCATCCGTCCGCCAAGGGCCATGACGGACCAAGAATCTATATGATGGGTATTATGAAACTAGCACAGGTGCATCTCATTGGCAGGAATACTTGAATATTCCTTACATAAGCAACGTTATGTCAAAAAACAGGTTCCTCAAATCCCGAGCCAACCTGCATCAAATAATAATGCAAATGTGATACCTCATGGTGGACCTGGTCGTGCTAAAGTTTTCAACTGGTAGATGCCTTCCACTGCAATTTTGCGAAAGATCGACAACATGGATGAATTTATGATCCCTTGCAAAGGGCAAATGAAACTTAAAAGAATTCAAAAAATTTTCTTTCACAACAATAGATGGCGCTAGTTTCAATATATTTTAGGAAAAACACTTTTTGCAACATGGCCCGTTTCAATTATCTGATGCACTTGATCGTGCCGTATCTTCGTAGGGAAATAAAAACTATAGACAAAAATATTAAAGGGAGAGGTGATTAATTACTTAAAAATATCAAAAACAATAATTTTTAATATTTATATAATAACTTTTTTGTTATTTTTATCAATAATCCCTGACAAAGAAAACTTTGTTTTCGAAACATGTTTTTAATTTTGATTAAAGAGTGGTGTTTAACAAAGTGTTTTCAATTAATTAAATATTATGCCCAAAGTGTATTTGCGAAGATTGATAAAGTATTTTCGTTATTTATTTCTTGGGTATTATGCCATGTTGCGGTACTTCCTTCTTTAGCCAACGTTTCGGACAGCGTTACAGTGTTATTCATCAGCGTTACAGTGTTATTCATGTGTCACACATCTGCCCTGATAATGATATGAACGTATTAATGTTTTTGTAGCCGGAAAGTGGTTTTCCCACTTAATAGGAAATAAACGGCTGTGCAGCCTTTTTCAAACAAATTTTAAATTTGTATTCGAGGCCAAAATACTCAAACAAACTGAATATTATTTTTCTATCTAAAGGTGTATTAAATATCAAGAACAGATACTGATCGTCCAGTTGATTAAGTCAGTCATCTCCAAATACTAAGTTTTGAGATAATGAAGAAAGGAACGTTGGAATGTTCACTATAAATCAAATATTATTTACACTTGTCTGTGTTTTACATACTAATAATGATATAAAATAACACCGGGAGGCATAACGGTCCAGTAAATTAGTATGAAATTTTGAAGTATCCTACTAGTGACCCAGAAAACATCAACATTTTGTTTAATTCCAAGTTTTTCTGCAATATAATTGATTTAGTGGTGTTCATGAGTAATCTGAGTATTCTACCCTATAGGGGGTACAGTTTTATACATAATAACTGCAAACTCAACTCAAATATCGATTTTTCGGAGATGTCAGACTAACTGGACGATCGATATGTATTTTATATTAGGACATTATAGGCCACTAGAGAAGTAAATCTTTTCAAGATTTTAGAGGCTTTAAAATACACATTTTGTGTATTTTAAAGCCTCCCGCCATAGTAAAAGATTATAATTTTTATATGGGAGGTGTCGATCATCACAGTGTGCCAGTTGAGTTGTATGCATCATCAACATATGTTCCCGCGACCAGTCAGTGACTGAGTTGGCTTGGAGTCTTGAAGAGACCCAAGTTGTAGGAGGGAGGAAACACAGAGGCTGGCAAATCTTTCCACCGCCGAGCTGTCGTAGAAATGACCCGTTCTCATGTGACAAATGTCATGACCGGTCAGTGGCTGAGTTGGCATTGCGAAAAGAAAGACAAACATTCCCGGGTTACGAATAACCTGACAATGTTTGAAAATCTTCAACTACCACCACAGTAAGCGGAAAATGTTGCTTGTGTTGTGATGGAGGACTTAGCAGGCCGAGGAATCAAACACGCGACGCCCAGGTGGGACCCAAACGCGATACCAACTGACTGACCGGTCATGACAGTCACTTACCACATGAGAACGGTTCATTTTTACGACTCGTTCTTGAGTTCAACAGCTCAGTTGGAACGATTTGCCAGCATCTGTGTTTCCTCCCTCCTACAACTTGACAACCCATGTTCACTCCTTCCTCTCCTCAAAAAGACCCTCCACGCAGCATCTTTTAGAAATTATTTTCCTCAGGGCCTCCTGTATGGAGTCAGCATAAAAAAATTAACATATGATCCGTTTTTTCAAATCCTAGCGTAACCAAGACAACATTTAATTTTATCTATACTAATATTATAAAGAGGAAGGATTTGATTGTTTGTTTGTTTGTTTGTTTGCATCGAATAGGCTCCGAAACTACTGAACCGATTTGAAAAATTCTTTCACTGTTGGGAAGCTACACTATTCCCGGGTAACATAGGCTATATTATAATTTTAAAAAAATTTGCGATCCTTACTAAAACTCCAATAATGTAACCCAAGGTGTAAAAAAATTACCTAAAATATTCTTTACATCGCGTGCGCTGCGAAAACCATTGATGATAGAATAAAATAATGTACTACGACTTTGCAGAACACATCATTATCTACAAAAAATGTCGCGACAGCATATGTCTAACTATTATAGTTACGCCACAATAAGTGTTCTTTTATTTTAAAAATTTAATTGAAATGCCGCAGCTAGAAAAGACTCTTTATTTGTATCTTCGTATTAATTTTTATCAAAATAAATTATTTTATATTCGAGACTGCTTCAATGCCTTTATTTTACTTTTTGAATTATTCAATTCGGACATCCCATCTGAAAGATATCACGAGTTTAAAATTGTAAGTATTATACGATGTAAGCGTCACTGGGGTACGGACCGTACGAGAGGACACCAACAAACAATCAAATCTTTCCTATCTTATATATAAAAATTAAAATTTGTTTGTTCGTATTTTATGCGCTGCCATACCGTTCATCCGATTGCGATGAAACTTTGGTGATTTGTTGTGCGCACGCCCGCAAAGGATAAAGGCAAGTTCTTGCGTTATTAAATTTGAATTAATGAAAATGTGCTTATTACATATATTTTAGCGGCAAGGAGGAAAGGCAGGGGGGAGGGGGAGGTGGGATACGTGGGTGGGAAAACGAGGGATGGGAAGGCGGGGAAGGTAGAATGGAAACGTGAAAGGGGAAGGGGACTCGGGAGATGAACGGGGACGCACGGGAAAGGACATTCAAGGAGAATCAATTGATTTCTTTGCATTGCAACGCAAGCCGTGCTTTGTGCTTTGAGTTTTAGCTTTAAGCTTTGAACTTTAAGCTTTGAGCTTTGATTTTTGAGCTTTAAGCTTTGAACTTTAAGCTTTGAGCTTTGATTTTTGAGCTTTAAGCTTTGAACTTTATGCATTCAACGTTAAGCTTTACGTGTTGTTTAAGCTTTGAACTTTAAGATTTGATATTGAATTTTAAGTATTGAGCTGTGTGCTTTGAGATTTGTGTTTTGAGCTTTAACTTTAAGCTTTGAGCTTTGAGCTTTAAGCTTTGTGCTTTGAGATTTGTGTACTGAGCTTTAACTTTGAGCTTTGAGCTTAATTTTTAAGCTTTGTGCTTTGAGTTTTAAGCAGTTTAGAGCTTTGATATTAAGCTTAAACTTTGGCCTTTAAACTTTGAACCTTGCTTAAAGCTTGAGCTTTAAGATTGAGCTTTAAGCTTTAAGTTTAATGTTTGAGCGTTATGTTTCGGCTTTAAGCTTTGAGCTTTGCGCAAAGCACGAGGCTTAATGCTAAAAGCTTAAAGCTTAAAACTCAAAGCTTTAAGCTGAAAGCTCAAAGCTTGAAATTCAAGGCTTTAATCTTAAAGTCAAAGCTAAAAGCTCAAAGCTTAAAGCTAAAAGCTCAGCTTAAAGCTCAAAACTTGAAGCTCAAAGCTTAAAGCTCAAAACTTAAAGCTCAAAGCTTAAATCTCAAAGCTTTAAGCTCAAAACTTTAAGCTCAAGGCTTTAAGCTCAAAGCTTTAAGCTCAAAGCCTTAATCACAAAACTTAAAGCTAAAAGCTCAGCTTAAAGCTCAAAGCTTGAAGCTCAAAGCTTAAAGCTCAAAACTTAAAGCTCAAAGCTTAAATCTCAAAGCTTTAAGCTCAAAACTTTAACTCAAGGCTTTAATCTCAAAGCTTAAAGCTCTAAACTTAAAGTTCAAGCATAGTGCTCAAAGCTTATGGCTCAAAGCTTAAAGCTCAAAGTTTCAAGCTCAAACTTGAAGCTCAAGGCTTTAATCTCAATGCTTAAAGCTCAAAACTTAAATTCAAAGCTTAAAGCTTGAAGCTCAAAGCTTAAAGCTCATAACTTTAAGCTCAAGGCTTTAAGCTCAAAGTTTTAAGCTCAAGGCTTTAATCACAAAACTTAAAGCTCAAAGCTTTAATCTGAAGGCTTTGATCTCTAAGCTTAAAGCTCTAAACTTAAAGCTCAGGCATAGTGCTCAAAGCTTATGGCTCAAAGCTTAAAGTTCAAAGTTTTAAGCTCAAAGCTTGAAGCTCAAAGCTTTAATCTCAATGCTTAAAGCTCAAAACTTAAATTCAAAGCTTAAAGCTCAAAGCTCGAAGCTCAAAGCTTAAAGCTCAAAGCTCGAAGCTCAAAGCTTAAAGCTCAAGGCTTAAATCACAAAGCTTAATGCTTAAAACTTGAAGCTCAAAGCTTAAATATCAAAGTTTGAAGCTCAAAGCTTAAGGCTCAAAGCTTAAAGTTAAAGCTCAAAGCTTAACCCCTCAAAAATTTGGCGTATTTTGTCAAAAGGTATAAATGTTTCGATATATATCGACTTTGCAATAAAAATTCGAATAAATGGAATATTTGTAAACGTATCCAAAAACTAAATACTGGTTTTGATAGGTGGTGAAATACGCTTAAATATACGGTATTATTAGAAATTACAAAAAAAAAATTTAAATTCAAATTTTTTTAATGTTTTCTTTAAAAAAATTTAAAAATGCTCAACTGACATTTTTGATATTAAAATTACTGATCTATAGAAAATGTGTTTGTTTCTGTCTATGTGTGTGAGATGTTTTGCGTTGCTAAACCGTTCATCCGATTGCGATAAAACTTTGGGGATTTGATGTGTGCAAGCCCGCGATGGTTTCTATACGTGTATAGTGAGTTCTGGCATCATCTGGGACGAACGGGAAAGGGTTAGTAGAGCGAATTTTTTTCTTTATTGAGTGGCATAGCATATGCCGGGAACTCGCTATTGTATTTAAATGCCTGTGTCAGAATTTGGTAAAATTGAATTATGTAATAGAAAGTACCTACCCTAAAATTCTAAATCTATACTAATATTATGAATGCGAAACTGCGTGTGTTTGTTTGTTACGCTTTCACGCATAAACTAATAAACCGATCTTAGAATTTTTTTCACCAATAGAAAGCTACATTATATGCGAGTAATATAGGCTATAAATAATGGTAAGTTCTGGCGTTACGAAATTATAAATATTAATATATTATATTTATTTTACGTTTTCTGTCGAAAATGGCGAGTTATTGCTAACGTCAGAAGAAAAGCAAAACAAATCGTTGCCGTGAAAACCATTTTGATATATTTTTTTTTTAATTCGGGCATCGTAGTTACTATTTATCTCTAAAAAATGAATCGCCGAAATGTATTTACGCGCATGACTTACGAACGACTGCACCTAATTGGATTTTACTACTGGTGAGCTCTGGCATTATGAAATATGCAAAAGGTGGCATTCGAGCTGTTTGAAAACTGAATGTACCGGGAAGGAATGCATGAAATGCGGGAGGGGGACTCGGGTAGGGGGTTCGCGGGAGGGGGAGGAGGGAAACCCGGGAGGGGGAGGGGAATCTGGGAGGGGGAACCTAGGAGGGGAGAGGGGAGCTTGGGAGGGGGGTTCGCGGGACGGGGAAAGGGGTAGTGGAGTGGGCGGAGGGAAGGTGGAAGAGGCGGAGTGGGAACGCGAGAGGGGAAGAGGACGCGGGAGAGGAAGGGGAGGCGGAAGGGGAGGCGGAAGGGGAACGGGACGAATGGGAAAGAACACGCAGGAGAAAACAATTTATTTATTAAATGGCATGGCAACGCATGCCGGGTACCAGCTAGTAAGTAATAAAAGCTATATTTTAAGTGAAATTTATATTTTTTTATATCTAAGTTCCTATGTAAAATTGTTATTTCCTCCCACCTATGAAATATATGTTCCTCCTGTCCTAAAATGAGTTCTGTAACTCATCGGGATTGCCCCAGGAAGAAATAAAAACAATAAAAATTAAAAAAAGCTATAGCTTATTTGTTCTGTTTTTTAATGTAGTATGCAAATAAAATATATTTTATAAGGTGTAATGTAAATAACTCTTTATATTAATAAACGCCCGGGTTACCGGCACCTTTAAAAAAAAAAAAGGTAACAAAAGTGTTTCATTTATCTTTGTACTGATAAATTACACACCTCTACCACAGTTGTTAAAACAAATCTGAATAATGCCAGTACACATATAAACTGTTAAATATTTCTTTAATTCTAAGGAAATGAATTCGGATGAGAATTGTAATTGAATTAATACAACTACTGTAAAATAAATACACACGATAAGTTCTACAATTTATTGTAAATTCACTTCGTGACATCATTCTAATTATGAAAATAATCAACTTCATCCTTTTAAAATTAAAAATAATTATAATTTGCATGTAGCGTCATCGATATTTTTTATTAAAGTACTGGTTTACAATTTCATTCATATAAATCAATTGCGGCCGCCGCTTAAACTGTCAAAAGATGATGGGTGACAGCTGACAGGCATATGACAGGTATCATCGCCATGGCCAAAACTGCAACAAAACTTTTAAACCGCCCAACATGTCCCGCGGCACACCACACTTCGCTCCGAACGCTTAAAAATCACCCTACACGTCCACTTCCACCCGAAGGCCGCTCAAGGTCGCCCATTCAACAATTCCGCCTGCCCGCGGAAGTCGGCGGAAGTGTGGTGACGTTTTTACCCAAATTAGTGTACCTGTTTGGCCGGCAGGCGAACCCGGCGTTTCGGCGGGCTGCTCGGCGGACACCATAGACATCCACCTTCGTGAGGGCACATTTGTATGGAGCTTCTATTATCTATGGTCAAAACTGACGCTTCGGCCTGCCCGCGGAAGTGGGGTGACTTTTTAGCGTAAGGGGTTGGCCTGCAGGCGGACACGGCGTGTCGGCGGGATGGTCGCATGCCGCTTTAGCCTGGGGGTCTAGGCACGCGGTCGGAACTGTACGTGTGGGGCTACCTATTGTGTTCCCTAAATGGTAGTTATTTTAATAATTGATACCAGAAGACAAAAAAAAGTTTTAATTTTTTTCCCAAAAATGCACATATGTTGGATGTAATTATTTTATTTAAAATTATGTTTTTTTTTCATAAAAATGTTCAATAATTATTGTAAATATTTTCAGAAATCTGCAGAATCCTGCTGAAATAAAAAACATCTATCTCTTGTATTATTTTCTCCCTCCAGAATACATTTACCTCTCGAAGGTTTTTCGTTCTTTTTTAAAACTTCGTTTCAGGCTATTTTCGCGTGACTTATCTTGGTTGGTTTACAGCAGTTTACTTTTTTTTAGTTGGTCAAACTGGCGGTCTTGTGATCCTAAAGGTTTTCGCCTGTCCTTATTGACGTTTAGTGTCATCGAGCTAGTAAAACTTGGTGAGAAAGAACATTATTTATCAAAAATGGGGCTCCGCTACTGCTTGGTATACACCTTGATTACGTCTAGCTCGATGATTATATCGATTCTGGTCCTGTATCATCTTTTGACCGGCCAAGGAGAGAGGGTTAGCGTTGGGTGGTTCTTGGAAGAGACTTCCCCATACTTATGGGCCTCCTTGGGTATTGCGCTCTCGGTGGCCCTCTCCGTCGTGGGGGCAGCAGCAGGAATCCACACAGTAGGTGTCAGCATCATTGGAGGAGGTGTGAAAGCGCCCCGCATCAAGACCAAAAACTTGATTTCAGTCATCTTCTGCGAAGCTGTAGCTATCTACGGTCTCATCACAGCCATCGTGCTGTCTGGATTACTAGAAGAGTTCACCCCCACGGATATGTCTGACGCAGTGAAGGCTTCCAACTGGATGGCTGGCTACTTGATGTTCGGTTCTGGCTTGGCAGTCGGCCTTGTGAATCTGTTTTGCGGAATGGCTGTTGGCATTGTGGGATCCGGAGCTGCTCTCTCCGACGCTGCTAATCCTGCTCTGTTCGTCAAAATCCTTATTGTGGAAATCTTCGGCTCTGCTATTGGTTTGTTTGGGTTGATTGTGGGAGTCTACATGACTTCTAAAGTTAAGATGGGAAATAAAATTTAAGTAATAAATTTCTTTGCTAAAGATTTCGGTCCTTAACGAACTCTTTGTGGGTTCTGTATAAAAGTATCCGATTTAAAACGGAATATGATATCAATTCCTTCAGTATTTGAATAAAAAATAAATGTTTTAGAAATAATGGAATTTTCAAACACTTTTTGTGTCTGTTTCCATAGTTTTTTATGTGTATAATATGTTGTTTTAATAGGTTATTTAAGTTATTCTTGTTGTATATAATAGTATGACTTATGAACAATATTAATTAGTACTGCTTTTAATTGTAACAAACATCTTTGTTCTTTCGAGATATCATGCTCTTATCAATTATGAAAAGTGCGTGGAAAATTTTCACTTAAATTTACTGCATTTTAGTATGTATACATTTTGTTCACATCTTTAAATTGTATCAAATAATAATTTCAAAACTGTTGAAATAGTTTCATTTGCAACATATTCCTTTGCTAGCAGATTTATAATGTAAATAAAAGTTAAGAATACTCTGTATAAATTACATTCCCAACATATATATTCTATCCCCTTTAGTCGTTAGCTTAAAAATCTGTTCACTGTACTGGTTGTTCACTGTATTTTATTTACTTAAAGTTTTGTCAATAATATTATTGAGTAAACTTAACCAGTAACACATTGGTCACAGATTTATCACTGAATGTATGCATTATGTTAATAAATTAATATGATTATTGTTGAAAATATATATTACTTCATTTAAATCCTGCAACGATCCAAATGACATGTTTTGAAAGTAATTGCCTACAAGATTATTTATTTACCACCTTGCAGGCTATCTGACAATAGATGGACATTCCATATAATGCAATTCACAGCAGTGTTCATCTACATCAGAGGTTCCCAAACTTTTTTTTCTCGTAGACCACTTTCAAAATTTTACTGGTCACGGTGGACCCCCTGCTGGTACATTTCTACCATATTCCCAAAACTCGACACGCGTTGTACTGAATATTGAATGGCGAGGTGTGGTCTGTCACAACGGAGCAGTACTGGATCTACGACTTTTTCAAACAGCGCCCTATTGTCTTCTTAATCTTCTGCGGACTGCCTTTTGTAGCCTTCCTGTGTATTATTATAATGGCATGATCTCCATTCATCTATGAAATTGATCAGCGAGAACAAGCTTTCTACGCCGCAGAATGCCCAATACAAATAGAAACCAAAAAAGTTGAATCAACTTCAACTTTCGTTCTATTCTATATAGAATAGAGTGTACAACCATTTCGTTCTATGAAATAGATGAGGTGGGATCCCAGATTAACCCTAGGAGCTGGAACCCTACAATTGCAGTGTTGAAAATCTTGCGCACAGTTTGAAGCACTATGATTGCAGTATCTTAGACTGCTTATACACGCATGTAACAAAACATGAAATCACAAATTATGGGAAAGGAACGAAGTAACTGCAAGCGGGGTTTCGCGATATTTGCTGTTGCTTCATTCCTCTCCCATAAATCGTGCTTCATTATATTACATGCATGTGTGTGCAGCCTTTATTTTGTTTTTGGTTATTACCTTTACTAGGTTAGTTAAAGATATATAAAAATTCACTATCAAGTTTGGTATTGTTTGCATGTTGGCTTTAACAAAAAAATTATTTTTATTTATTGAAATTTCTTGCCGTTGTCTATGGGTTAACAGAGGGCGGCACAAATCTATGGCTCTTATTAGTGAAATTCACAACTCATCTTGTGCTAGTAATATATTTTGTTTTGTTATTTGATACAATACATATTTTAAAACATTATTTGATAATGTGGACCTCGTTGGGTGCTTTACCATGCTGGGGCCCCTCTTTCCGTTAAGTGGTTTTCTAAATCATTCATGACTTTAGTTCAACTTACACAAAGATTTGTGTTGACCTGTATAGATGAAATTATTTATTTTTATGTTCAATGATGATGTGTTTCCACCACATTACTGTACCGGACAACTCAGAATGAAACCAACTCAGAAAGTCATTGAGTGATGAAAAACATATATAAAAAAATTGGTTAAATAGGTTACGTTAGGTTAGAAATGTGGGCTATTTTCAAATAATTTTTTTCATAGCTTTTAATGACTTTTCGAAGAGTTGTTGAGTTGACATTATTCTCAGTTGGCATGGAACCGTGAAAATGTATTCCAAGAAAAAAATTTGAGCAGATTCTGATACTACTGGCACAATGACAGCATGTTGTGGTCAAAATTATGATTATTATTGAAAAATAAAAGATCTCATATTGCGAACCTTCAGTTTATGAGTCACAGTTTACTATTAAATGTTAGTATTATAATAACTTAGTACTGAGATAGTGAAGCATATAAAAAGTAAATTTATATAAAATTATAATATTTGGAGAATTTGTTGAGCACACGTCATCACCTTTTGCCTGTTGGCATCGGCGTTAGTTTCAAGCAAGGCATTTTTCTTCAGTTGGAGCATAAACGATGAATCAGACACAATTGTGCTCGTTACACGGATCTTGGATGGGGATTCTGTCACTAGTGTTCCCAGGCCAACAAGTCCCCTATAAAAACATTAAATAGACATGAATTTTCTGCAAAATTAACATAATTTCAACATTGACAAACGTGGATTAGGTTTACTAAGTAGTGAACACCTAAAAAAATTATCACAGGTATGAAAATCGTACAAGAATCTTGAGGTTTTTAATTAGATTAGATAAGATTAGCGTGTACATTACCTAAAGTATGCTTCACTGTCTGAAAATTTGGACATCATTCTCATGACACAATTGCATATCTGTGTTGTGTCCTCTAGCTGACCAAGGGCTACGCACAAATTAAGAAGGAGAGTGGAAGCCGCAATCTGCAAAATATCGCAAATAAAAGGGAATTAGTTTGATGATCAAGTAAATTGTTTCGTAAAATCAGAAAAAAAAACCCGAAAGATACATACTTGCATATTTTTGTTGAGTTCTGAAATGCATATTAAAGCATGTAAAACTTCTTCGTGCTTTTCCAACACAATCATTTCTCCTTCAAGATGGGCAAATGCATTTGTAAGAGCCCTGAGTGATAGCAGCTGATTGGCAGCTAGGCGACCTAAAAAATAACAATATTATGTAAATGTTGATTCCATTAAGTAAACAGATGTCACCTGATCAACAAGTCATGAGTTATCAAGTGACTGTTACTGACCAGGCAATAGATTGTCAATGAGTAATGTCAGAAGGTGGTGCCCAAAAGCTTCCTTGCTGAACAAGTCCGCATTGGTATTGGCATTTCTTATTGCCAGTCTTGTAACATCTAGCACAGGGAACAGGAACTCTGGAAAAACACGTGCCATTAAAGATAATTGAACATTTCATACATTTAGGTACAATGATAATGGTACATGATAAGAGTAAAAACAAAGAAATTACCTTGTGGCCATTCTAAAATTTGTTTCAATTTATTAACAGCACCAGCATTGTAGTCCGATTTCTAAAATGAAAAGAAAGTTGTTAATAACAGAACAGAAAAGTTTATAAGAATATCTAAAAAAACTGGTAAAAGCAGACTTACAATATCAGCTAATTTCACAACTTCTTCCAAGTCAGCATTGGTGAGGGGGGCAGACCCGGATTTCACATTAAATTCCTTTAATTTATCAAAAATTAGAGAAGCATTGCCCTGGTCAAATCTGGAAGGAAGACGACCACCATTACTATGGGTAGAGTGAAAAGTTTTTCTTATTTTATTATCAATAATTGAAGCAGCCCTTTGATTACATTATGTTATCACAATAACAGAAAAAAAGTGTGATGAGATAAGAGAGAGAGAAAAATAAAAGAGACCTTAAATAAGTCTTTTGCGGAAACAGAGTAGGGGCAATAGTCTGTCCTTTTCCGGAAGAAGTGGAGTAGCTGGAAGCTCCAGTGAAAGGATCGGCATTCTTCCCCGCCACTCCGGGGCCCGCCACCCCGGTTCCCGGGACGTAGCGAGAACCTCCGGTGAAGGGATCCATAAAGTCACTGGAATAAAAGATAAATCTTCATTACTAAGATTTGGCATATGCAGAACTCCAGTCCCTTTCTGTAATTTAAAAAAAAAACAATAATGACCTTCTAACTTAAATATAAGTACATATTTTTTATTGTTGTAGTTAGTTTTAATAGTTAAAATAATATTCAAAGTTTTAATTTTCGGGTCTACCAAAACACTAAATCTGTGGTTGTATGTGTGATGTCACCAGTCAAATAGCCTGTTTTTTTTTCAACAGTCGCTGCATTTTGGATGGGAGTCGGGACGTTTTTTATTCTTAATAAACACTTTTAATATTGAAGATTGGTAGTTAAAATGTTAGCATCTCAACACTAACGTTATTTGTAAGTGGAAAAATACATCCATGACCAAACCTGATAATAACCAGTGAACCTGATAAATAATCTACCAGTGTTCAAAAAGTCTGCATTACCATGAAAGAAATGGTGTGGCACCATCAACTAACCATTAGAAAAATGCTCCTATATCACTTTTATCAATTGCATTTTGTTCCGGGGATCATTTTGATGAAAGTATAATAGTTTTAAGGGTCTACTATTCGTATTTTGACCGATTTCTTACATAACTCCCTTAAACATTTGTAGTTTTTAAACTCCTAAAAAAATATATGTTTATTTTTGAAGATAATATCTAGATACGTTCCACACCAAAACGCAAATTATATGAAATTCCCTCGATAGAAAAAAATCGCAAAGTATGCTCCGAAAATTATTTTAAACAAGTCTATTTCTTTTATTTTACAAGTTATATTTGTGAAAAAATTCACAATGTTTCTTTAAATGATACTTAAAATACGTTCCACGAGATTTTTGCTCTATTTTAAACGAGTCATGTTTTATTAAACTTTTTCGCAATTTTCGCTGCTATTTTACGACTTAATATATTAGCGCGCTCTATCCAACATTCGTAATTACATATCTCTCCATCTTCTTCTTTTTCAGCGCCGTGCGTTTCAAGAGTGCCGCCTTAAGGTGGTCTAATAAATGTTTGCTACAAATTTAACCTTTATTGTACTTAAAGATTACGCTTATTACGATGATTACGCTTTGGTGAGCCAACTGTATATTTCATTTATAAATTACATACCTAGTTTCTAGAATTTTTCCTTTGTGGCAACTATTATGCTAGAATTATTACAATCAACAATGATAATATCGTTTATACATAATATTATGTAAGCAGATTACCAAATAAATATTATTGTGCTTTGATTTTGACACTTACTAACTTAATACATCTTTATTAATAATACGCCTATCACCATTGATCATAATGCCTATCACAATCATACATTTTCTAAAATATAAATTATTATAGGTACCTAAATAATGTTTTAATTCCATCAACACTGAAAAAACTGTGTTTTTTATTTGTTCAGAGTTTTAATGTGATGGTATTTTATTTGTTTTTAAATGACGATTTATAAATTCTACTTATAATAATTTCCAATAAAACTTATCTATTCTGAATCAACATTTGTTGAAAATATAATATACATATGCAATATGCTGCAATACATAATATATATATGAATATTTTTTTAGCCACAATATTTTTCCATAGAGTTCCTTATTTTACGCTAATACTAAAATATTACTTAATTGCTTACTTGGTTGGGGGATTCAAGGTGCTGGCATCTTGTCCGGAATTCTTTAATATGAAATTAGCTACTTGTTCCAGATACACTTGAGGTAAATTATTTCTGAAAATATAAATTATTAAATAAGAAACAAGGTTTTCAATTAAACATAGTTATCCAAATTGATAGACTTGGCACCAGGAGGGTTCGAGAATGCTTTGAATAATCTACGACGTAAATCGTGTGATGACCGCCGAAGAGCGCACGTTGAAATAACCACACCCTGCGCAGAAAAGTAAAGATCACTAAAGTAAGGCAAAGGTATGCAGAGCAGTCCATTGTGGGAATTTTCTGCGCATTATCTGAATTTTTGTTTTTAAACAAACTGCCTGCCATAACGACACTAAAAATGAACAAGGTCACTTTTGTAAAAGTGAACTAAATGTTGTAACAAAATATTTTATTTTGGAAACAAGTCTGAACTTTTTTTACCCGAATAGGGATTTGCAGTTAAGTTTTTACGCAGCCAGCAATTTGTGCGCCATTGTAAAAAGGACTAAAGTAAGATTTTATTTTCGAGGACTGAGTAGTGATATTACAATGCGAGTTGCCTACTGTCAGATTCATTTATTGACAAATCACAGAAAGGCCACTAATCACTAATGGCATCATTAGTTTCCCTTTCCCTGATTGGCTGGCCTATCAATTTGAACGTCTATGCAATTGAATCATTTTAAAACATAAATTTAAACATATACATACATAATAATTATGATTTAGCAAGAAAAAAAAAATATATATAGGCTACAAATAAAAATAAATTATTCATAAGGATTACAAGAATATAAAATCTTCCAACTGTAAAACAATTAACATACTTATGGATAAATGCTTGTGACGATGCCCAAGGGTCCTCTCCCATATTGTAGGGTAATTTTATAGGTGGCTTACCATCTTCAACATCTACGCTAAATACAAAATCATATTCCTGAAAACAAATACAATGGGTAAATAAACATTCTACAAACAAGGTAGGTATCAGATGATCAGATGATGATGATGAACAGATGATATTTTGTAAAACATTTTGTTTTCTTACTTTTCCTTCATACACAGTCTTTCCTTCTGTGGCCCCAGCAGCCCCCATTACGTCTCCCACCTCACTCCAAGTTTGGGTGGCGGCGCTCCAAGAATAACACTTCACACTGGTGCCCTTCCGCACCAGCTTTGTCTGGCCGTCAGCCTTGCCGGGTTCAAATAACACCTCCGGACCGGGCAGGCTGCAATACATATATAATATTTATATCTCAAATTCAATACGCTTCATTTCAGTTTGACATGCATTTTATTGCAAATGATTCTTGCCTGATGACGAACGGGGAAATAATTACACGGTAAGATAAATGTTGAGATCAAAACTTTAAAAAAAAAACAGTAAAAGGAAGAAATGCTCACTCTGTGACTTTCACACCTCCAATTTCTTGCATAGATGCTTCTTGTCGCTTGATAACTTCTTGGTCAAAAGTGACCAAAGATTCACCATCTGCATAGCGAGTGGGGTCTGCACTGAACACCCTCACCAATCCATCGCTTGAGCCTAGAAACAGTGATATCAGTCAATGGTGGCAAGATACACAAATTAATATTCTCACGAGATTTCAGCACTAATGTTTAATAAAGATAATTTAGTTTGATTATTTTTGTTCAGAGGCAGGATTCACATAGCAGTTGTGCTTGAAACACTTTTAAAAAAAGTTCTACCACCAATCATATCCAGCTGATAATGTGAAGCGATTTATTTGTGTTAACCTTTGGTAAGCCAAGATGCAAAACAACGTAGGTTGTCATGAGGGATGACTCTGTTACCACATGATTTGATGCCATTTATTCCTAAATTTTATTGCAAATTATATCTTATGTCTTACGGATTCAGTCTTACTAATAAATGTGGTTCAAATTTTACACAATCGATAAACAAATGTGAATATAAAAACCTTACTAAAAGACTAAACTGATATTTAACAGCAATAAGAAGAACATCGATAGATGCACTTTGTTTGTACAGCAGAAGAGGGTAGTTAAATGAGTTGTATAAACAGCTGGTGAACTTTTAACAAGTTTCTCTTTGAATTTCGGAATATTTCCAAAGTATTTAAAATGTGCTACAAAATTCTTTTTTCTGAAAACGTAAAAACGAATACCATTTCAGAAACTAGATAAAACATTAACCTTTAGATTTTTTTATTTGAAATATACATTGGAATATACATTTTATTTGAAATATAAATTGGAATAGTTTAATTTCAAACATGAAAACCATTGAAAGTAATTAATATATTTTTTAAATGGTAGAAAATTGAGTAAAAGATTAAAAAAAGCTATTGTAAATTAATTAACAATAATGATGTAAAACACATACCAGTTACAATATCTCCATTACCGAGGCATGCAACACTCCAAACGGATTGTGCTGGAAGCGTGATGGTGCAGACATTATCTCCCGCAAGCCAGACACGGACTGTCGAGTCTTCACCGCATGTTACGAAACAGGAATCCCTCAGCGAAGGGTTGACACATATACTGAAGAAATACATAAATTAGGCAATATGAGTGACTGACCATTTATAATGAGGTAATGGATTGAATAATCAAAAGCCGCCTGTACCATACAGTTGAATAAAAATATCGCTAACTGTGCTAGGCTTCCATACAATAAATTACAGATGGTTAGATAATAGCAAGCTGTTTCTTCTAAGGCAATTCTATTAGTAGAGTAACTCTCTATTAAATAGAACTCGCCACACCCCAACTATACAAGTATTGTCCAAAATTATAGCCTACTATTCTCGATCCACGTTTAGAACTGTTGTATTATTTGCTATTGTAAGAAATTTGGTTTGTACTGCGCGTACCACTACCCTGCTACAGTCCCTTCACCGGCACTCGGCTGCTGCAAATCATTCCGCCCAAAATTCAGTATGTCGTTGACTGTTCTTCTGTGTGCCCGTGCTATGCGAAATTAACCCATTCAGACCTAGTAATGGAATGGATATTCAGCCGCTATGTCCAAATACATTATCATTAATTACAAAGGACAAAAGTGGATAGCTCTCACAGGGGGTTATATGATAAGTATATGGTAGATAACACTGCTAGCGAAGCCAACAAAACTGTGCTCTGATTATTTGCTTATCATTGCAAATTAAACCCGAGCAAATTGGTATGGTCGATGGTAAAATAACATGTTAAAGTAAGCAATACCTCCTTCAAAATAGATGACGTAAGAACACTCCTGAAAGAAGCTATCGAAAAAGTTACACCGGAGCAATTGATATTGAGCGAAAATTTTGGAATGTCTATCATATTGTTCATGACCTTGAGAACAAAAATCATCTGAGGATTTACTTTTTAAATAGCAATGATGATATTTTTAACTTCTGATTAATTCCTTAGCCAATTTGATGAATCTCATGCCACATAAAGTACAACATGTATTTTATAAAACTATCACCACCATTATTTAAATGTATAAATTATTTTCATTTTTTGTTTGTCGGAAAACAAATATGTCACGATCAGATGTAAGGTCACCTTACTTCTGATCGTGATACCAGCCAGTAGCATTTTCTACATCATAATGACGTTATAGCCAGTTTGAATGTTGTTTGTTTAGGAATGTGCAGTTTGAGATCGTTTTTCAATAATTATGATTAAAAATATTAAAATTTCACATTTTTATTATGATATTCGTGAAAGTATGCCACCGTGCGGTAGAAACAATATGGAAATTTTATATATCCAGTAATTGGAGTGCAATATTCATAAATTAAGCTTTTATTTGGATGTTTGATTCAGCTTAGGTAACCCCAACGACATGGGCAAAAGCCAGTAGTTCAGCCATTGTTAGCAAACACTTAAGTTTTTTTTTTTCAATTAATTTGCTGTTTTTCCTACTGCCTACCCTGATTAAAAACTCTGTGCACGCCACTGTGTGACTGTGTGTGTGTAATATTTAATACGTTGTAGAAAGTCAAAGTTCATCATTCTAATGTGAGATAAGATAACTGTTTTTACGAATCAAAAATGTCAACCTGTAAATATAATTGGAATGCCCAAAGTAGGTGTTGAGGCATTCTCCTTTGTTGGACCAGAGCCGAACGCT
Source organism: Glyphotaelius pellucidus (assembly GCA_936435175.1). Lineage (NCBI taxonomy): Eukaryota > Metazoa > Arthropoda > Insecta > Trichoptera > Limnephilidae > Glyphotaelius > Glyphotaelius pellucidus. The sequence goes on from OW386537.1 coordinate 25,190,024, forward strand.
GGCATCGTTTCCACAGCTGAAGAAGGAATCTTCATTGGCCACAGCCAACGCTCGGACGCAGTCCGTATGACCTGAACAAAAGAAAAAATGTTTAATAGGGAAAGTATAAATTTAAATTAAATTGATTGGGTTAAATAAAAAAGTAGAAGGAATTGTACTTTGGCGAGTTTTATAAAGACGGATTTTCCTGGTCAGATTTTTTTAGGCCAACGGTTTTCCTATGTGATAAAGCAATCAACTTAACCACCCTAGCGACAGAGATTACCGGGTTTTTGTTGTTATGTTTTGGTGTTTCCAATATTCCAGTCGGCCGCGCTCATTTAAAAAATCATACCTCCAAATGTTAATGGAAATGTGTGAACTGCTTACTGCTGTTCAATGAATCCACATAGGTTTCACCATCTAGCCCATATTTTTAAAGTTTATAATTTTTTTTCTAAAATCGTTTAATACATAATTTATTTTGGTAAACTTTCGGGATGACTGGACATGCTTAACATGAATATATTTTTTGAAAAAAAAAAAACCTTTTGATTCATCTTAATTACTATAAAAGATAATTATTTGCATTTGGGGCGATGGAAAATACTGCATTTAAAATGTCAATAACGTAAAATGAAAATTTGCTTTCGTCGTATGAGATGACACCTGATGACAATTTACAATAATTTATGTCCATATTCTAACATATTTTGTAATGAAAGAAGTGTTTTCCATCTCCCCGAATAGTTTTCTTTTAACTTGTTGAATGCCGGGCGTATTTCGAAAAACCGTGCGGATTTTACCTTGTTGCTTCCTGGTCAAATTTCCGTATAAAAACAAAGGAATTGCTTTTTTTGCGATTGTTTTCTGTTTACCAGATAATATATCTTATTATTCATGTATATTACGTGATAATATCGTAAGAGGTTTTCCAGAATACCGTTAGTTCTAATTAAAAAAAAGATTTAAAAAAATCTCCCATTTTGGAAATAATTGTCAAAAAATATAATCACACAAATATAAACTATTTATTATTTCTACACAAATCTCAATACATACTTAACATGAAAAAACACAATTCAAAGGAGTTGGCAAATAAATAAAGACTTTATACGCATTTCAAAACTTCGATTTTTCGCCTTGCCTCGACAGTTGCAAAAAATTACCCGCCAAGTCATAGAAAATTCGTTTGAAAATATTCTAGAGTAGCTAGAACTGAAACCATTGGTTATAAGAATGATATTGGCGCAAGCGATTCTGACCTTGTCCTTCGTATAGTTTCTTTATCTTAATAAAAATCGCATTTTAAAAAAAAAAGCTAAATTTTTTTCGTGGCCGCCGACGGCCTTCCGGCAAATGACAGGTTAAGTTATGGCCACACACCGCATTAAAAACGCGAGCACTTTTCTGTTGAACCGCCAGCGCTTATGTGTTATACTGACACACCACGCTATAAAAGATTTCTCCCTAAGGTAAGAGAAGGGGTCAGTTGAATTATAAAGCTGCTGCAAAATGTCATTTTTTTGTACTGGATCTGTTAACTTGAGAGCTGTCATCCACATGTTTATTCATACAATATCATCCGTAGTTAAAATTACCCCCCTCTCCTGTTTAAGGGCGGAGAGGGGTCGCATAAATTTTCGCATATCGCATGAGCAGCCGTTACGGTGTACAAAGTTGAGCTTCGAGCGCATCATCTGCTTAGGTGTGACAGGTATTTAAAAAAATCATTTATTGAGTTAGTTTATACTACTTCAATATAAACTAAGGGAGCCGACAGATTTTAGCTATAAAAGATCATTTGGCTCCGCGTATTTCGGCATATCGCTGGCCGTACATTCCCAATGGAAATATATGGCGAGCGATATGCTGAAATAGGCCAAGCAAAATGATCTTTTATAGCTAACTGTGTTCGTCGTTTAATAAGCACCATGTACTATTTCATTTGATAATTTAAAATATTTTTGATAATTTAAAATATTGACATTTATTTTTAAATACATTCATTCTTTCTTCATACTTTCAGGCATTTCATCTTTATTCCTCTATACCAGCCATACTCAACCTGCGGCCCGCGGGCCGCATGCGGCCCACCGAGCTTTTTTGTGCGGCCCTAAAGACATTCATTGTTTACAAAATCTGGCATTCTATATTTCGTAAATCTTGAGATTAATTTTGACTTTGACGTGCAGATAGTGACACCCGAAGAGGATTGTCTTTGTCGCATAAATATACCAAACCACCCACCGTTGTCGTGTCAATATCAGATCTGGTATAGAGTGTTGCTATTGCACACGCTAGATTTATTCCCAAAAAACAAACATTTGACAGACAAGTATGCGCGCAAATAATTTTTCTTGTGGCAACACATAAATGTTTGACAGCTCCAGTGTTGTGGCTTTATTTCAAGTAAACATTACGCGGAACACGGATACAATAGCATTTTTTGCTGTCTTATATAATATTGTATTGTTATAATTTAATTACCCATAATGGCGGGAGTGTCTTCGAAATGTAAACGAAAAATATCTGACGAAAAGAGAGTGTTCCAAGACAATTGGGAAGAAGAATATTTCGTTGTTGCAAATAAACATGGTTCAACCACATGTTTGATCTGTCGTGAGAGTGTTATTTTAAAAAAATATAATATTCTTCGTCATTATACCACAAAGCACAAAACATTTAATGTAACTTTTCCTCGTGGCTCCTTAATAAGACGTGAAAAGTTAACATTCTTCAAGAAGTCTTTACAACATCAACAAAATATCATATCAATGGCGGTATCACATGACGCAGCGGTGACAAGAGCGTCGTATGAAATTTGTTACATACTTGGTAAACATATGAAACCATTTACTGACGCAGAGGTTGTGAAAGAATGTTTCCTCAGAGCTTCCAACATATTATTTGATAAATTTAGCAATAAAAGTCAAATAATATCTCAGATCAAAAGTATGCAGCTCTCTGATTCTACCTTTGCTAGACGCATTGAAGATATTGCTAAACACATATTTAATCGCATCATTGAAGATATGATGAAATGCAAATATTTTAGTTTGGCTTTTGATTCTAGCACCGATATTTCAGCAACATCACAATGTTCCGTTTTTGTTAGATATTGTACCGGACAAAATGAATTTTCAGTTCATGAAGATTTTTTGAAATTTCTTCCTATGAAAAATCAAACCAGAGGGACGGACTATCTCAATACTATCAGTACATTTCTGGAAAACAATGATATTGATATTAAAAAATTGGTTTGTGTATGCACAGATGGATGTCCTTCAATGATCGGATCTGAAAAAGGATTTATTACTTTATTGAAAAAGAAATATAATTTAACAAATCTCTTATCTTTCCACTGTATCATTCACCAAGAGAACTTAGCAACACGTATATCCATTGCCGAAATAGACGCCGCAATGAAGACTGTAATCAGATTAAATTGCATCTATGTAATCTTCACACGAAATATAGATTAAGGTATCGTCTGCAAATAGTCTAACTGTGAAATGTTTTATGATTTTAATTATATCATTTATGTAAATTGTGAAAAGAATTGGACCTAATACCAACCCTTGCGGAACACCAAGGTTATTTTCAATCATTTCTGATTATGAGCTTTCTGTACGCGATTGTATGGCGAGCAATATTGTGCGTGCGATGATCTTTTATAGCTGTGTGTGACATCTACATTATAGTAATAAAGGTGAATCTGAAGTTTTTTTTTTAAATATTCGTATTTAAGCGTGTCCAGTTAGCCTGAAAGTTTACCTTTATTTTAATTCATAAAAATCACTTACCCAAATTTGGGTAGTTATCGCACGAGTTCTTGAAATAGCAATCACATAGTAGCAAATAGAGGTTTATTCATCATTTGCCAAAGAAAAAGTAGAGAATTTGCAGAGAATAATTACTATGTGTCGCTTCTAAGTAGTTTTCTTCCTAAACAAAAAAAACTTACCAGTCAAACATTGAATTTTTTCACCGTCATTATTCCAAATAATAATGGTTTTGTCAGCAGATGCTGTTGCAATGTTCTGACTGCCGCCGAGTTCTATGATTGCCCAAACAGCGGCTGTGTGCCCTTTGAGGATTAATACGGGAGAATCCAAAATACTCACAGACCACACTCGTCCCGTATTATCCCAACTTGCACTGAAATGTTACAAGGAAATTGTACATTATTAAATATTTAGGTATGAATATTGTTAACCTTGGTTTTATAATAATTTTTTGTACGCCAGCAAACAAGCGAGATGATACATTCTAAATATAGATTCAAATATACACCAACCTTAAAAGACTACCAGGTATCTTGCCAGGTGATACATTACAGACTACATTCTCATGACCCTTAAATATAATAACGGGGTCTGGATCCTGTACATTATAGGCACATATGGTTGTGTCATTACTGGCAGTCACGACTAGCCCATCGGGGTGAGCCTCACAGGGTGGAAGGAAACAGACCGAAGACACAAAGTTACTGTGTCCTTTGTAGGTTACAACTGTGGCAAAATCCTTGATACTGAAATTAGAAAAAAAATAATAAATAGAGAAAAAAGAACGGAGAGAAGCAAGTTTTTATTTTGTAAATGTAATACAGCAGTTTTTTACCCCTCGGGATGCCATAGTTTTGCAGTTCTGTCCCTAGACGATGACAGGATGCACTCATCTTTAGTTACCGACACACATCTTACATCTAATGAGTGACCGTGGAGAACTGTACTCAACTTATAATCTGGCATTGCCATTTTTAATAAATTTTTAGCTTGTAGGGTTAAATTTTATTTTTATACTGAACAACCCTCTAATAAAAATCTTCGCACGAAAACATAAAACACAGTCATAACGAAGAAATACACAACACTCTCACACAACATGGTTCATCTATGCACAAAACGACAAAACTTCTTATCATGCTACGTGAAGTTAGGAAAAGAACAAATTGTTGAACGTATATTCCATTTCATTTCTCAGGACCAAAAACCCTTAGGCAAAAAGAGAGAGAGCAATACATAGATATGAAGTTAGTTGTAAATTTTTCCGTCTCCCGACCTTACGTACCAACATAATAAAAATACACGATTAAAGTGATTTCTTGCACAATTTAGATGATATTCTGATATAGATAAGATTAGATCAAAAAAACATTTTATGAATTTTGATAACGTTAAAATTAATCTTTAACCCTATTTAGTGTACGCGTGCTACGAGATGGATTTGTAATTTTTTAATCTTATTATAGTGGTTACCCTGGTCTTTCAGTATATTTTGAAGATGGCGTCGAGTGTCTGCGCTTCGAGGTGCAAAATGTTAATAAAGCTAGATTTAAGCCGTGTGTACAATTTGTCACCATTTATAAGTGGACCAAGAAATAGTAGGGTAAGTTGTCTCTAATAACTAATTTTCGTAAAGCTTTGTTTTCCGCTAATTTGTTATTTTATCAATGTGCACAGGTAGAACTGTCAAAGAAAGCACAATAATCTTCGCCCTCGTGTTGGTTTTTTCTAATTGCAACAGTTTTATAGATGCAATATCATTAACGAAAAATTAAGACATTAAATAAGGGAAATTAAGAAATATTTTTTCAAATTCTGTTGTTATTCCACCAATATTATTTTACCAACATAGAGATGCCGGTGAGATAAATTTAATGAACTTGGAATTTTGAAATAAACATCTATATTATACAGTTTATTTGCGGTATTGTTCAAATAGTACATTAGTTATATACAATCTACCGAATGTAAAATAGGTTTCGGGAGTTATTTTAATTCCCCAGAACACTCAAAAACACCCGGGAAGTATATTTTTAGTCTTGTTTATGCGCTTGATTTTATCTCAGATCATTACGAAAGTTGTTATTCAAGCAATAGTAGGTACAATAATGACATTATAAACAATCCAGGTGGATATCCGGATTCTAATTGAAGCAATACAATAAGTCATATTATTAAATTGTCTTTAAACGATCACTCGTAAATAGTTAGAAATACGTGAGAATCATCTCACACTCGCACGTTTCCAATAAGACGCGTATTGGGACGGATTGGATTGATAGGTAGGTAGTAGGTAGTACCCTATTGTGGGTTGGATTATGTTTGAAATCTAGTTTTCGTTTCACAGTGCGTAAGTTATGGAATTCATTACCTTATATTTTTATTAATTACTCGATCGTTTCTGGTGAATGTTGTCTGCTCAAAATTATAACCAATGGCATATTGTATAGCACGAAATAATATCGGTGAGTTACCACCACCACTCGGAAAGATAGGTACCTACCACCTTCCACGCACGTGTAATTTTTTAATACAAAATAACTGTCAGATTAATTAAAGAAGTATTTCTGAAGGTTAACGAAGTTTTATTTCTGATAATGATTCATCTGTTTTCGGATCTAATCGTTATTGTAACGTATGTTTACAACATACGTTTTTGTGCAAATTGTAATAAGTAAATACATAATAATATCCTAGGTAGGTAGGTACCTATCTATCTCATCCTTATTTTGAGTTTGGGCATGGCAATTAAACGGTTATGCTTGTTGCCGGATTTATTTTTTGTATTTTTGATTCGGATTGCTAAGTTTATTTAGAATTATTATTTTTATCTGGTCTTATTTTTACGGATAGACGAAATTTCTATGAATGACATATTACAATGTCAAAGTATAGAGCTTGTATGATTGTGAACATCGGAACACAGAAAAATTGTTTTATAATCATAGCAAAAATAAACAATTCTATTTTAAGCCTATTCTATCTTTATTTATCATTAAAATAACCGCACAAAACAAGTATTATTTTCATCAATAACTAATGCGTAAGTGAAAACGAATGTACATAAATCCAAGTCTTGTGCTTTTAATTAGCAGACAAGCCAATGTAACCCACCACACCCACTGACAGCGGTAAAAATTTATTATTGTGAAAGCGCGCCAAAATGTCTTGTGGGTATTTGAAGAAAATAATTTCTCCTATGATAGAATGGTGCCTTCTCGTAATTTGAAGGTACCAACATTCGGTGGGTTTCGGTGTTCGAGTGTCAATATCTACCTTCACACACCGTCTATCAATAAAAAGTTTTATCTGAAACAGTGAACTCCAAGCCAAGCGCGGGAGATATTTTTATACTATCCTTTGTCGAACTGCGGCGGAGGAAAGAGATTGATTTCAATCCGAATGAATGTGAATAATATTCTTGTACCCAGGTATGCATTTTACCCAATAGGGGTACAAGGCAAATAAAACGATTCAATATTGTTATGTTATGATGTTTAATTTGTTGAGGCTTATTTCTAGCAGCAGGTGTATGATCTGCAGTATCTTGTGGCTGGGATGAACGAAGTATGAATGCAGAATGATTTCATGATTAATGTAAGCAAGTCAAAGGTCGTGGTATTTGGAAGAGCTTACGTAAATACTGTATATGTCCGTTAATACTGTATATAGTCGTTAACGCTGATTTTTTTTATGTAATTGAATGAGTTTGTGCGCAAAAGGAAGTGTGCTCGCGAGAGACGGGAAAGCTGACGAAGGTATTGACAGAAGGGCGATTGCAGGAAATTCAATTATTGAATGCAGTAGTACCTACGTAGTCGCTAATACATATTATTTATTGACAATGGAAGCGAGACTAGAAGTTTGCAATTGAGTTCTAACAATCCTAATTTTAGAGAGAGTGATGGATTAAGTCACCGTCAGGCCGGAATAGGTGCATATTGCTTGAATGTGGGGATGAAGCAAGAAATGTGTGCCAGGACTATGTTTGCGTGGCGTTCCATTAACTTAGCATATCAATGCAAATATGCCCTGAAATATTTATGTTATTTGCTTTTTCTATCGGCCGATGTCAAAATTTCAGCTGTGAGCTGTCACGTAGTTTGGGTCGTTTTAAACACGAATTCCTGCAAGTATGCATGATTATTTATTCATTTAACAGCTGTAGAAAATCACACAAATCTGACAGCACTTCTCGCGGGAGAATGCTCTTATCACAAATTTTAGGGAATAGCCTTTCTGAAGAGAAATGACACCATTTTTTGTTTAGTTGTTTTAATTTCATAAAATTGTATTACTAACAGTCTTAAAAGATTTCTTCCATATGCGTTGGGGAATACAGAAAGGAATTAAAGTAAGAGCCTGCCTATTTGAAAGCATTTTGCAATCTCTTCGGTCAATATCTCTAGCCGTGTATTTACCAATCTCACTTCAATTTATTATACTTTGAAATATTACTCTTCATTGCCCTCTGTGTAACCTACGCTTATTATTGCTTGACCCGGTCAATTTTTCCGCGATGAGTTTTCTTTAATGGATTTTACTTTTAACAGGTTTTACTTTTAACCGAATGACGTTACGATGAATCATTACGTCTTCATGGAACCTCCAATGACAGGTGTAATCAATTCATTGAAGACATCCGTCACGATAACCTCCAGTAAACAGATATGTTGACTCATTCTTTTACTTCCTACTTTATAGGAATCTCCCGGTAAACAAACATATCGCTTAGGTATCTACTAAGTAAGCACAGATTATGGGCAAATATTAAAAAAAAAACTGATAAAAGAAATGAATTCTACCGGGAAGCTTCCGGAGGTGTGGCGCAATACACGGTGACCGGCCAACTCGGAATGAAACCAACTCAGAACCATCTCAGATAAGTCATTTAGAGTGATAAAAAATATAAATAAAAAATTGGTTAAATAGGTTAAGTTAGGTTAGGGTTATCGGCTAATTTAAAATTATTTTTTTATCACTCTAAATGACTTATCTGAGATGGTTATGAGTTGGTTTCATTCCGAGTTGGCATGGAACCGCAATACACATAATAATTTATTTTTAATTGTATAAATGTTTTAAATTTTCTATTTTTGAAACTGACAATTCATGGTGGAATTCCATTATAATAATATATTATGATAAAACAAATATAAAACTTATTTCCACTTTAATTTATTTGACCGTAACCGGTTTAAGCTCGGTAAAGCCATCTTCAGACTGGTACAAATTATTCTTAGGCTACGGTTTATATACATAACACATGGGTCAATAACTAGACAGGCTAGAATCATTCGAAATTACCCGCCTAACTAAAAAATAGCTCATAACTTTGTAATGAATAAGAAATTAGAATCATTTGCTAAATCTCCGCTTCTGTATCCATTTTAATTTTCATAATAATTTCTAAAGTAAAATTTGTATTTTGTTTATATATGACCATTTTAATGTTATTCCTGCTCCAATGTAAACATGTGTCCCTTCAAAAATCAATCAAAAAAATTCCATGTCATCATAAATATAATAATGATATGACAACAATAAAATTAGGTCTTTAATAAGTCATATTACTTGTAAGGTTTTCCCCGCACAATATTGAAGTGAGCCACAAATCCGAGGTAAAAAGCCTTCTGGAATAACCAAAATTAATTATAAATATATAATTATATTTATAATTAATTTTGCAATTTGGGAGGCGGGAATGGGTACCGCCGCCCCGGGAACCTTTATTGGATAACCAACACCTCTGCCATAGGTCGCCCCAAGTGGTTCGCTACGTTTGGTGATTTAGCAGGGGTGCCCGGGTTCATAGGGTGAGGTTTGTCTAGGTCTTGGAGGCGGATGACCAGGACACACTGAACCCCAGATTCCTACCCACCCCTTAAACCCTTTTCCTTCCCAGAACTCTCCTCTCCTTCCTTTCCTTAAAAAAAAAAAACCCTCCACACAGCATCCCCAAAGATGACATAGGCCCTGAGGGAAGTTATTTTCTTCAGGGCCTCCTGTGTGGAGTTCATGTAAAAAAATAAATAAATTATAAATTCAATTATAAATTCCACAGTCAAATACGACTTAGTAGCAAATGTAATTTATATAACGGATTAAAATCCTTTTAGACCACCCCTCTCGTCCTCCCCCGTGCGTTATGTATGTAAACCGTAGACTAAGAATAATTTGTACCAGTCTGAAGATGGCTTTAACGAGCTGAAACCAGCAACGGTCAAATAAATTAATGTGGAAATAAGTTTGATATTTGTTTTATTCTAATATAAAAAATCCAATCTTCTAATATATAAAATTCTCGTGTCACGGTGTTAATTATCATACTCCTCCAAAAATGAAATTTTGTGTGCTTATCGGATAGGACTGAGAATCGGCCAACATCTATTTTTCATACCCCTAAAAGTTTTTCATACCCCTAAAAGTTAAGGGTGGTCCACCCCAAATTTTAATTTTTTATTTTTTGGACAATTTTTTTATGGCGAGGCATTAAAAATACATACAGCCCTAAAGTTTCACCTTTCTAACATCAACCCCTATTATTTTAATAGCGCTATTAATAATGCAATCATTTTCAACACCGGAACTAAAAAATGTATTTCCTAGAAATAATGTATATGGCAAAACAACGTTTGCCGGGTCAGCTAGTATATTATATAAATGTTTTTGTCGAACCTGACACTCATGAACACTAAAGGCTGGTTGAATATTTCATACCACGCAGCACCACAATCCGCCTTCATGATGCTCACAGGATAGGTTTTTAAGATAAGATCGTTAATTCAACTCCCGTGGACCAACCGAAAGATGATAATATCCCAAGTTAATGTGATTCTACAGCTATATAATTGCAGTTACAGCTTGAAGATTTATTCGCCAAGTTTACAGCCGAACGTAAAACCTTCGATAATAAACTATGTAGAGTTACAGGCTGGCCAGACCTTAGGAAATTTTAGAATTATCAGGGTGTTGTCGGAGAACCCATTGCTGTTTTTTTCTTTAAAATGCTGGGTAAACCAGGAACACCGGGAATATTCAGTTTAATGTCTAGACAAGTTTTAAGGGACGCAATTTTGTCCCACGGTACAGTAATGGCCCTTAATAAATCATTTACAACAATATTCAAATCTAATAATCAAAGTAAATTTAATTTGTTATATTTTATTATTTCTTTATTTACAATAATAATATGTATAGCGTACCTACCCTGGTGAAAGACTGCCTGAAACGTTGCTTGAAATGGCTTTGACCGTGTTTGAATAGTCAGGAACTTCCACATCCTCCTGTTCTCCATCACCTTCCCCTCCCCACTACCTTCAGTCTCACAACATACAGCTACTAGTGATGCCATTGTCTCACTGGCTCCAGACGGTTGGGGGCAGTTGGAACTATTGGGCGGTATTAACATTAACAAAATATATGTGTTTCGTTACGCATTCGTATTTTTTTCTTCTTAAGCCGCCGCTACCCGAATTTCTACCGATTTCTTACATATCTCCCTTAAAAATTTGAAGTTTTTAAGCTTTAAAAAAAATATATGTTATTTTTTAAGATAATATCTAGATACGTTCCACGCCGAAACGCAAATGCAAACGCAAACGATTTTATATGAAATTCCCTCGATAGAAAAAAATCGCAAAGTATGCTCCGAAAATTATTTAAAACAAGTCTTTATTATTAGTTTTTATTATTTTACAAGTTATATTTGTGAAAAAATTCACAATGTTTCTTTAAATGATACTTAGGATATCTTCCACGAGATTTTTGCTCTATTTTAAACGAGTCATGTTTTATTAAGCATTTTCCCAATTTTCGCATCAATTTTGTCATTGAAAATATTAGCGCGCTCTGTCCAACATTCGTAATTACATATCTCTCCATCTTCTTCTTTTTCAGCCGGGAAGCGTCGCCTTAAGACCCGTTCATTTTTTCTTTTTAAAAATTTCAATATATTTCGTAATTAATATATTAATTGTTTCGCAATTATATGTAATGTTTTTCCGGAAGAATAGCCGGAAAATAGAACATATTATTAAGTGGTTCAAGCACAATCTTGGTAGATAATTCACGACCATAGGGTGTAAAAATTGGGGAGGAAATGTGAAAACTGCTCCGGAAAACCAGGAATTTTCAAATCAGTTTTTGTGGTTACCCTGAGTTTCTGTAAAGTTATGTATAGTTAAAAGATTAAAGTTTGTGTGGAGATAACGGTCCTTTGACCTTCAACTGTTCATTACTCCAAAAACCTCTAATTCGGACTGTAATTACGAAGAGCGGTTTGTACGCTGCCAACCCGAACCGTTTTGAATGGTAAATGAAAAGTAGTTTGATTTATAATTCTTATTTTACAACAAAATCCAACGAAAACATATAATATTTATAAAACTGATCAATATTAATTAATGCATCTTCGTAGTTCCTATGCGATTCGAAGTCCAATGAAAATATCATTGGTCAAGAAAATGAAGAGTTTGTTTCCTTTCAGTAAATGTATCAACTGATAAAGATAGGCCTACCCAAATTATATGGTTGCTTCATGTCTGTGGAGGGAATTTATTATTCTTGACGTTTTTGCTTTTGCTTTTTGCCTTTTCTTTGATTTTCTGAAGGGTCTCCTGTGTTGTTACGTGTGATTACAATTGTGAATGTAAATTGAGTTTTCATTTGTCTATATCTTGTGAGCACTATAAATACATTTTTGTACGGTAATTTTGTAATTCTAAACAATCAATATCACAAACAAAGATGTAATTTCCAAAAGGCGTACAAATATCCAGAACGCGCTCCTTTTTTAATTTTTCTTCTCAAGTCGTTGCCTCATTACTGCAGGTCTTGATCCCCACTCCGATTGCCATTATGATTGATTTTATAAACACGCATTGGTTTAGCCTCACGGTGCACATCTGCATTTTTTATGATATATATCCATACTATCCATACTAATATTATAAATGCGAAACTGCTTGAGTTTGTTTATGACGCTTTCACGCATTAACCAATAAAAAGACTTTAAAAATTCATTCACCAATAGAAAGCTTAATTATATGCGAAGACTATATTCTGTATATGACTGCAAGCTCTGGCGTTATGAAATTATAAATATTAATACATTATACTTGTTATACGTTTTCTGTCGCTAACAAAAGCGAGTTTTTGCTAACGTCAGAAAAACATCGTTTCCATGGAAACGATGTTGATATATTTGTGGGCTCTAAGCTGGTAGGTACTCAGCCCCCTGGTCAGCTACTGCTCCAGAAAATTCAAATATTAGAATATGTTTTGTTTTTTTTGGACAAGCTTGGTGTGGGGAGGAGGGGGGATAATTGATAAGTTCAACCGCTACAGTAATTTCCCGTAATACCATGCGAGCGAAGCCGCGGGGAAAAGCTAGTTAATATATAAATAAATGAAAATTCTGGCGATATGTATGGCATATCGAATATATTGTCCCGGAAAATGTTAAAAAATCTTACTTTATTGTTGTGGTCCATTTCGAGTATGCCTCGGGCGCCCGTGTGACCGGACCGGACAACTCGGAATAAAATCAATCGACGACCAGGTGACCGGACAACTCGGAATAAAATCAATTCAGAACCTCCTTTGAAAAGTCAGTAAAAGTGACGAAAAAAAATAAAAGGTTAGGGTTTGGGGCCATCCATAAATTAAGTCACACGAATTTCATGATTTTTTGACCCCCCCCCCCCCCCCGTCCCTGTCACACATCGTCACATTTGTGAGACCCCCTAGTTACTAGGGCCTAGTGTGACGTCACAGAGCTGATGATCCCCCCCCATACCCCATGTCACACTTCTCTCTACCCTCTCCCCCTCCCCTTAAAGTGTGACGTAATTTATGAATGGCTTTTCTGTTTTATAATTATTTTTTCATAGCTTTAATGACTTTTCAAAGAGGTATTGAGTTGACTTATTTCTGAGTTGGCATGAAACCCCAAAATACATTGTCCCGCCTCTGTCTAGATCAGGGTTTCCCAACCCCGTGCCCGCGGGCACCATGGCGCCCGCGGAACGATTCGTATGTGCCCGCCACTATTCGACAGAGTCAGAATTTTTTCATAAACATTAATTAAAAATGTGAATTATTTTGGCTTATTTGTTAGAGTTTTAATTTTTTTGAGTGCCTAGGTTTATTAAATACGTTCGTATGTTTGCGATATTGTACGTATGAGTGGTTCCTTTGTTGACATTACTTGTCGCAACTTGTCTAACGGCTAGCCAGACTGCACTCTTCACGCTAGCCTGGAACGGGGAGTGCTATTTGCACATCACTCCTTGTACACGCAGAAAACCCGAAGTGAACGAACGCCACGAACTGAGCCGAGAACGCCGAAGGCGCCAAAATATGTCGATTAAAAATAGGTGGTGCCCGCCACCCTACCGATATTTTAGAATGTGCTCTAGAGTAGAAAAAGGTTGGGAACCCCTGGTCTAGATTGTCAGCGCCCATGAATAATGATGAAACGATATGAAAAAAATTCAGTTGAAATTATTATTATTGCGTCGTCGCGGAAATCGATTTAAATTCAAACATTGCATAGTTTCCATTGGGACTCTTCGTAGAAGATGGGCATCCCACTGGTCGATGGTAACTCTCCTCATGAACACTATGTTTATTGAAATTCTATACAATTCTGCACCCCTTTACCTATCTAAATTAAATTTTGCATGGTTATTGTTTTGGATCCTTCGCAGAATATATTCTATATAATATATATCCTCCCTAGGAAAGCCAACTCCCTATTGGCGATATTATAGTGTATTTGGTTGAATTGAATACAGTCCTACACCCTTTGACCAATCAAAAACCAATAATTTAGCGTAATATAACAGGATGTTAGGGACGTACTTGACTTACTTTAACCAGTGATTCCAGACATTATTTGGAGTAAAAAAATGTAAATCAAATTTTGGTATACGGTAACATTTATTTTTTTTCTACAAAAACTTGAAAAATAGTTGGTGTAGAACATTTTGGGAGAGGTAAGAGATTGGACGGTTACTCGGCTGAGTGACCAGTGACGACATGCGTAAGATTTTTTTTGTTTAATTTTGAAGAAAAAGTTTTTTTTTAAGTCATTGAAAAAGTCACCGGAAACCAATATTTCATTTCCATTTTTTACTCGAAATAATGTCAGGAATCACTGGTTAAATTAAGTAAGTAAGTTAAGGTAACTCAAGTACGTCCTTAACACCCTGTGTAGAGGTTTAGGAACATGACTCATGGTTGTATCAAGCAAGCACCCTTTTCTTCGCCGGACTGTAAAATATGTATCATGTCTACAAACTTATATTATATTTAAAGTTTGATTGCACTTTGAGTCGATATCATATCTCTACATATTTTAAAACCAAGTCCTCCGCCGCGTCTGTCTATCTGTTCGCAGTAAACTCAAAAACTACTGATCGGATTTTCACGCGATTTTCACCAATAGATAGAGTAATTTATGAGGAAGGTGTAGGTAATTGGTTGAAATATATAGTCTGTATGTGGTGGACGAGCGGACTGGCAAGCGGGAGGTGTGGATTTGATTTGTATGCAAATTAACAGATGGCGGTGTGAGTTAATTTACCAAAGGTTGGGTAACCATTCGGTAGATGGCGTTGTTAGCCACAGCAACGCGTGGCCGGGTCGCGTATTTCCAAAACCTTTACCGGTTCAGTCGCGGTAGCAACAATTTACATTTTCAATATCAAAATTTAAATATTTAGAAATAAAATTATTAATTTCTAATAGACACATTGGAAAGATTATTTTGTTAAGATTTTAGAACAATTTTGTTTTTGCAAAGTGAATGTCACCATGGTTATTCAATCTATACATGGATAATTGTATGCAAGAATTGAAAGAGTTGGGATTGGGTGCGAAATTGAGTAATCTGAAAGTATGTTGTATGTTGTCGCTGATGATGCGGTGCTGATTTCTAACACTATGGAAGATTTACAGTCTCTAGTGTCTAGGATGAACGAAGTATGTATGAAGAATGAGTTAATGATGAATGTAAGTAAGTCTAAAGTCATGGTGTTTGAAAGAGAAAGTACGAAAACAGTGTGTGATATAGTTGTGAACGATGAATACTTGGAGCAGGTGGATGAGTTTGTGTATCTGGGTAGTATGTTTACGAGAGATGGCAAGGCTGATAGAGATATCGAAAGAAGGGTAAATGCCGGTAACTCCATTAATGGAGGACTGAATGCCGTTGGCGCTAATAAAAAACTATCAAAAGGAGCGAAACTAACAGTACACAATGGAGTCCTGGTACCTACCCTGATGTATGGCAGTGAGGCATGGAACTGGCAGAGGAAGGATGAAAGTAAACTGAATGCTGTAGAAATGAGATCCCTGAGGCGTATGTGTGGTAAAACCATGTATGATCGTGTGAGAAATGTGGAGAACCGCAAAGAATGTAAGGCTGATGTAAGCATAATGAGTAAGATTAAGAAAGGGACCCTCAGATGGTTTGGGCATGTAGAGCGAATGAACGAAGAAAGTAGTGTAAGAAGAATATATGACGCAAATGTGAATGGTAGAAGAAGTCGGGGACGCCCGAGGAAGACATGGCACGATCAAGTGAATCAGATACTTGAGTCGGGCCATGTCAAAAGTCAGAATAATAGAAGATTATGTATGAGACGATGTATGAATGTGAGTGAAGCAAAGAGTGTGTGCCAGGACCGAGTTGTTTGGCGGTCCGTCCTCTCTGCCTACCCCTGCGGGGAAACGGCGTGATGGTTAGTTAGTTATAAAAAATAACCAATACAGAGGTGTATTTACAATAAATGGGAATAATATCAAAATTTAAATGTTTAGAAATAAAATTATTAATTTCTAATAACCACATTGGTAAGATTATTTTATCTAGATTTCAGAACAAATTTTGTTTTAGCAAAATGATAAAAAATAACTAATAAAGAGGTGTATTTAAAATGTAAATTGTCTGAACCGGTATAGGTTTTGGAAATACGCGGCCAGGTCAGCAAGTTATAAATAAAACAGTCTTCACTATCGATCAATTGTACATCAATGAGTATCACTATCATACATTTTCTGCATATATAAATCAGTATGGAAGCGTAAATAATATTTCAACTCCATCAACACTGTGAAAAAACATCAATGAAATATTTTAACCACTCGGACCCATATGCTATATATATATGTTTTCACCATAGTATAACATTACCAGACATAATATGTATGACGTATGAGGCGTACCTGACTTATTAAATACAAACAAAACCTTAGTTTCATCATCGGTTCAAATGTGAACATTGTATGTCATAGATATCCCACTCACGTAGACTGGTTCCGAGATCCATGATGTCAGAATCATCAGATCGTACTAACAAAACAGTGTTTTGTTAATGTGATGGTGTATGACGATTTATAAATTCTATGTATAATAATATATGATACAACTTATATACATATTCAGAACCAGCGTTTATTGATTTATATAAATACTAGCTGGGTTACCCGGCTTCGCTCAGGACAACAACAAGAGTGTCCTGGAATGTTCCACAATTTATTTTATTTATTTATAGCGGACCCGACAGACGTCCTGTACACAACTGTCGGGACAAACTAAAATTAAAATAGAATAATATTGAATATTCGATACTGCGATGGTAGCGCAGTCTGCCGGATCCAATGTAAAAAATTCCAAAATCAACAACTCCTAAGAAATAAAAAATTAATTAAAAGAAAATTTTCCAGTGGACCAAATTGTGAATCTAAACCATTCTCGAATCTCCTTGAACCCACACAAAAAATTTCATCAAAATCGGTCCAGCCGTTTAGGAGGAGTTCAGCGACATAAACACGGACAGAATATATATATTAAGAAGAAATTTTTTTAAAGCCACAACATTTTTCACTGGAGTTCCTTATTTAAAACAATCGCTCGTTTGACAATTTTGAAAGTTTTTCAATTTCTTTTTTGAAATTTATGATTTTAAGAGAATAGTCTAGGAAAGTCGGGTTACGTGCCGGCTTGTCAAAATATTAGAGTAGCCTGCACCTGTCACACCAATAATTGAATTTCTCGCCACTATGCGTGACGTTCTTCTCGGTTTTTTTTACCCATATCGGTCAAACTTTCCTTTCGTTCTCCCTAGTTCTCTCCCCGCAAACGACCACCTTGATTAACCGCAAAGTTTCTAGGTGCCAAAAATAAGACATCCAAAGTTTCCGATAAGTACACTTTTTGCACTTACTTTTTTATAACAATGTTGATAGTCAGAGCTTTCTTGCTGAGATCTACGTTTGATGTAATTTAAAGGTTTCGGTTTCATAAAATTCCCAAAGATTTCGTGACAAAATTTTTCTTGGGAATTGATTTTCCAAACGATGAGAATCAACAGCATTTATTAGTTTGGCGCTGAAGAAAAATATGCTTGAAAAGTAGGCAATGTACCCAAAAAGATTGGTAACCTCCGGATCGTGCCATTATTGGAACACATCCTGTAGTTTCGATTTCCTTTGAAGTAATCTAAGATGTTAGTACTTTATTCCTCGCTGTATCAAATATAACTGTTCTAAGAAGCCGCCGGTGGAAAGCCATGGAAATTCTTAACGCGAGCATGTGAGGACGCGGGTTATCTGAGACAAATATCATTTGGCAATTTGCCTGGACACAGAATCCCCGCACATCAGTTCGACGCGCCGAATATTCATTAAAATGGAGATGATAATACTTTATGATAGCGAAATTCAACAGTGTTTGCGTTTAGCCTAATTTAAAAAATATATTCTCACATAGATCAACAAACGCTGATTCTAATAAAGAAGATTTATCATAACGGCTTTATACGTAGAATTTAAAAATCGTCATTTAAAAACGAATTAAACTAACGTCTAATTAGTTATTTATAATTTTAGATTTTGTTATTTACCGTCGGAGAAAATTTTTTGGAATAATACCTAATAATAATGATAAATAAGTTTCCTTAGATATTATTATACATACGTAGAATTTATAATTTTAGATTTTATTATTTACCATCCGAGAAGTTAACTTTTTTGGAATAATAATAACAAATAAGTAATAGGTGTATTGGATGAGGTGTCCACTTAGCTGGATATTTCACAACGCTTTTTAGTGGAATACGAACTATTTCCAAAGCGAAATTTTAATCGTGAAAACAAAAAAGATCAATTGTTGAACGTATTTTTGGGGCAACGAAGGTGTATGTCCCCCATCCTGTTCAAAGTATATGTTATAGTCAATCCTCGAAACTCTGGCGCTCCTAGGTTTGACTAGTCAATCCTCAGGTCTGACTAGTCAAGCTCCTAGGTTTGACTATAACATATATGTGAACGAGTCATTAAATCGCCTGGATGCCAAAGCGGGTTGTCGTATTAAGAATGTATGCCTAAATCATAAGCCATGCGGACGACATTTTTCTCCTAGTTTCGTCGATCAAGACTTCCCACCTTCCTCTTCCCCATCTCCTTCCCCTCCCCACTACCTTCAGCCTCACAACATACCCCAATTGGGGATGCCATAGTCTCACTGGCTCCAGACGGGAGCAGTTGGGACTCTTGTGCGGTATTCATATAAAAAAAGGATGTGAAGAAAATGCAAATGACCACAACATGATATACAACTCCAAGAAGACGGATCTAATCGCATTCCATCACCGGAAACCCTGAACAAATGCTCCCCGTACAACTTAATGAGGTAAACATAAATACATCTAAGAATGTAAAATACTTGGGGCACATCATTACTGAAGACCTCTCGGACGATGGTGATGTTGAAGACAAATGAGAAGTATCAGTATACTGTCGTATATGATGGCCCAAAGATTCTAATTCAGCAATAATGTAAAAAAAAAACAATGTATCATGCGATTGCATAGCCTATACACGTGTGAAACATGGTGCCACTACTGAATCAGCTCGATGGAACGACTCCTTATCCAATATAATAACGACTGCATAATTTTATTTGGATACAGAAGATAAAGCAGATCATCGACATTGTTTACAGAACTAGGACTGAATGGATTCGTCAGCCTGATGGGACACCGGGTCGCGTATTTCCAAAACCTATACCGGTTCAGTCGACAGTTTACATTTAAAATACACCTCTTTATTGGTTATTTTTTATCACTGCAAAATCAAAAATTGTTCTAAAATCTAGATAAAATAATCTTTCCAATGTGTATATTGGAAATGAATAATTTTATTTATAAATATTTAAATTTTAAATTTATTTCCATATATTGTAAATACACCTCTATATTGGTTATTCTTTATCACTTTGAAAAAAAATTGTTCTAAAATCTAGATAAAATAATCTTTCCAACGTGTATATTAGAAATTCATAATTTTATTTCTAAATATTTTAATTTTGATATTGAAAATGTAAATTGTCGCTACCGCGACTGAACCGGTATACGTTTTGGAAATACGCCACCGGTTCACTGGAGCCAGGATGCGGCTAACTTATTTTTATTTATTTATTAATTTTACTTTTTTTTTCTATTCTACTTGTTTCTTTTATTAATTTGTTGTATTCACATACTAACGACCCTGAAATTATATGGGTCATGTGGAATTTGCACTATCCTCTCCACATCCTGGAATAAAAAATATTATTATTACCAGACTTAAGCAGAATTACACAAATTTATAAATATGTTATGCCTTTATCTAATTCTACGATGTTATCTTTTTATTGTCTGTTGTATTGAAATTGGTAAGTAAGTAGGTAAGTGCTAATATTATGTAAGGTGTTTTTCTTCTACCACAATTCACACGTGTGTATGAACTTAAACATACTTACTTTACGATAAGAATGCCCCTGTGTCATCAAACGGATTAAATAAATAAGTTTTGTGTGAAACGTTAATACCTAAGAAAAATATTGGACCATTAAAAATTCACCGGTTTATCTTAGATAAGGTTAGGTATTTACCCATAAACTTAGATTGTGGTTCTTAGACTTAGACGGCCTCCGTGTTCAAGGGGTGAAGTAATATTTGTTTAAAATGTCGACTAGCAATCCGAAGATCCCGTGTTCAAAACCCGGAGTGCGCACATAAATTAAATCCGATTACTAATTTGTGTTATTTTACAATTTATTCATTTAAAATAATATATAGTATATTTGCGGCACGTTCTAGAGCGGAAGATACTGAGTATCGCCCTGGCCTAGGACAAGCATTCAGAATTGAAACGTTGCTTAAAATGCTTTAGCCGCGTTTAGTGACCAGATTTGAATAGCCATGTACTTCTTCCTACCAGTGTTGCTATCGATTTTTAAAATAAATAAAGACGTCACCCGATAAGGAGATTAAAAAATAGCTAAAATCTTCTATAGCTTACTTATTCGTCATCCTTGGGGAAAGTGGGGGGTTGGCTAGAGAAATTCTGAGCAGAAATACGGCGAAATAAAATTAGAGTAGAGAAAACCGAAAACTTATTTTCAATAAGCAATTTTTACTACAGATAAATAATAATTTAACAACGTGAAAAATACACATTCTGTAGAGAACCTGTTCTAGCCCGGGCACTTGATGAAAATGTATTATTACCTAACTTACTGTATCCGGAAAAGCTTTATTTGACTTTTGAACATAATGTCGCTTGACGTCGTCGCTTCCAGTCTTAATCCTTGAGATTTTCCGGACTAACGTATTATTTTTTAAATTTGTACTTCTTGAAAATTATAGCATTATTTGAATGGAACATTTAATTGAATTAACGTGCTAATACAGTGCTACACGTATAAGTTGGCGGTGGCGTGAATTAACTCTTTATCTTTTAATCTGGCAACCACACCTATGTCGTTATGTGATTGCCCCCCCTTTTCGCCAACTTATACGTGTAGTACTATAATTAGATTTCGAATATTTGTATTAAAATATTATAGATGTTTTATTTTTATTATGTTGGTAAGAAACTTTTTTACATTAATTCCACACTGGAGGCCCTCGAGAAATAATTTCCCACTATTTAAGTATTTAATAAATGTGTAATCTGTTGGGATGCTATTTTTTTACACTGTCTTAGATCTTATTTTCCTCAGGGCTCCACAAAGGAGGCCCTGAGGAAAATAATTTCCCTCAGGGCCTATGTCATCTTTGGGGATGCTGTATGGAGTATTATTTTTAAGGAAAAGGAGGAGAGGAGAGTTCTGGGAAGGAAAAGGGTTTAAGAGGTGGGTAGGAATCTGTGGTTCAGTGTGTCCTGGTCATCCGCCTCCAAGACCTAGGCAAACCTTACCCCATGAACGGGCACCCCTGCTAAATCACCAAACGTAGCGAACCACTTGGGGTGACCTGTGGCAGAGGTGTTGGTTATCTAATAAAGGTTCCCGGGGCGGCGGTACCCATTCCCGCCTCCCCGAGGAAGGTGGAAGGTCTTTTTAAGAAAGGGAAATAGAAAAAGTAAAAAATGTAATGAGAGGTAGGTAGGAATCTGTAGGATTGTATCCGGGAGTGAAGGACGTATGAATCCATCCCTCTTACTGCGGTGCAAGGTAATGGGTCGGGAGAGTCTTACTGGAGAGGTCAAAAGGTCTCCTTCAACCAGTGTCTTCCGATCCGGCCCGCCATGCGATGGGTGGGTAAATGCATCCGCCGTCAATAACTTGACAACCCGGGCACCTCTGCTAAGTCACCAAACGTAACGAACCACGTGGGGTAACCCACGGCTGAGGTGTTGGTTATATGGTTATGTATGGTTATATGGTTATGTATGGTTAAATGGATCCCAGGGCGGCAGTACCTATACCAGTCTTCCAAATTGACTGGTAAGTGGTTGAGTGGGCATCGCGTTTGGGTTTGTTCGATTCGGCTGGCTAAGTCCCTCATCACAACACAAGCAACATTTTCGGCTTTCTCTGGTGGTAGTAGGAGATTTTCAAATATTATTGGGTTATTTGTAACCCTTGTCTTTCTTAAAAAAAAATGCTGTTTTTTTTTTTTGCAATAATTCATTTTGATTGTAATTGGTGTTGCATCTATCAATGTAGAAAAGGGTATTTTTTATTTTATTTATTTATTGGAAAAAAAAATACATATACATTATTAAAAAAAACTATGACTGTACAACTAGGAGATTTCCCGTTTTAGGACAGTCAAATTTCCTGGTTTAGTTCACATTAGGTAGTTGTTGTTTTTTGTAGAACTTAATATTAATATTAAATGATGTTTACATTTGTAATTGTTAGATACAAATGTAAACATCATTTCAAGTACAAGGTTATAAAGCAGTTAAATATAGTAATAGTTGTAAAAGTTACTGAGAAAAGTTACAAAGTTTAAAATAATAAAATGATAATATATTAAAGATATAAAGAAAACAAAATATATAAACTCATTGGTTTGTGAAACAGAAAATAAAAACTAAATCCTAAAAATCAAAACTAAATCTTAAAAATAAAATCTAAATCTTTCATCGATATATTTCCTATCCGAATATTCGAATTTTGTCTGCTATATCGAATCTTAATTTTATTAGCAACATAACGCTAGATATTATTATGTGAATAAATATTTTCAGTACTTGGCTATTTATACGACTAATAATTATGATAACCCTTCCGTTGTATTCGCATTATTCGCAATTTGCTCCTAATGTCAGATTTATCTGAAACATGGTCGACGGTTTGGCGATGTCAAATTCAGCTGGAACATGGTATTGGCAATACGCCAACTGTCGTATAACACGTGTGACTGGAACTTTCAATATGTGGGCAAGTTAATTTGGGCACTGGCTGAAAAGATAACGATCTCAACACGCCCCTTAAAATTTTCTTAATGACATCATGAGCTCTCGTCCATTTTTTATGCTAAAACAATATAATTTCGTTAATTAAAAATCGTTATTAAATCCTCTTTTCACGTCTAATTTAATCCATTTTTATTTTCATTCGAATCTGTTACTATGTACATTTTTAATGTGATACCGCACCAGATCCTAACTTGCCGAAGCCTGTGGGGAACTATCGCATCTATAATTATTTTGGTAATTGCTGTAAAACTGAAGGAAGTGGGGGAAGAAGGGAAAATGAGAAGGTAAAAGTTGCTTATTCAGATTACAAAACATAGCTAAAGATACGTCGAGCAAAGTTTTGATTTGAATTATTGGGGTTCCTCAACGGAGAGATTCTAAGAATGTCTGCCGCTTCAGATAAATAAAAATGTTATTTTATTGAAACCTATAATTAAATGAGCCCCCAAACTTAAGTGTTATTCTATTTGTTGAATTTCCAACCTGCGACCTCTTAGTGCAGAGCAAAAGTGCTTTTTATGTTAATACCGCACGAGATGCTGCTAAGGAGCCAGTGGGACTATGACATCCCTAATTGATATTGGTATGTTGTTAGACTAAAGAGTATGGGGAGGAGAGAGATGGGGAAAGGAAGGTGTGTAAGAACCTGACTTCAGATCTAGTCACCAAACACGGCTAAAGCTATTGTGGCCTTTCACCAGGGCGATACTGAGAGTACCTGTCTACCACTCTGAAAACTGTCACGAAGATTCTATTATTACCCATTATTATCATTAAATTGTTTTGGAATAGTTTTCTTTTAATGTGTGGCAGTTTGCTCTTATGACATTTTCAAAACAATGATAATTTTAAACGTCGGCATTTATGGCATGTGGCCAAATCTAATCAGTTGACAGCTGTACAGAGCCATTTTGATATACTATACCCAACTTGATGTGGTCATTGATTTCATGCCGTCTACAATATTTAAATTTAAAACGATGGACTTCACACGTTTTCGTTAAAAACTTTTGAAGTACGGCATCAGATGATATTATATAATGAAAAATATATTCTTGTAATAGTTTTTAAAATTTGTCTTTAAATATTTATACACTTATAATTTCCACAAAATTAAAAAATCAGAGTGTGCAATTCACACGCGATGAATTGCATAAGAAGTGAAACCTTCAGAAAACTTAAGTAGTCAAGAGCGGGGAGACTACGAAGCACAAAGAGGAGACCGATTATACTATCTCATTCTCTCGCAGACATGAATGAATCCTACAGACTTAGGATTCATTCATGTCCTACATCTGTAGATGTATGAGTCTGTCTCTTTTTAGTGTCGCTATTTTTCGTTCCATCGAGTTTCAAATCACAACGGTGCTAAAAAAGTTTTCGCTTAAAAAAGTCGGTCGGAACAAGTAAAATCTAAATTAAATAAGATTTACATAATTAAGACAAATTGAGACATTTGCTAAGCTTTAAAACTTCCATTACTGTCTAATTAACATTCCTGTACAGCAATGTATTTTTTAAATTTCTTCATTCAAATTATACAAAGTTCACTTACTTTCAGGTTGCCAAGTTTGTAGTCGAAGTAAAATGATCTGCCTATAGTTTGTGTGTGAGCCAGCATGTCAATGTTTTTTTTGTTACAGAAATATAATTCTATTTATTTTCCATATTATTAAGATTAAAAGGAGTTACAATTTTAAAGAATATTTTTTCTCTCAAACTACCTTAGGCTTTTCTGAATTACGAACACTTTATTTTCGTATATGTTAATGACCAAAATGCTTGAGTTGGTCGGCGTAAAGGCGGTCGGTCTTCACGTTTCGACAATTTCATTATTATTTATATTTCAGCAGGTGACACTTTTTTTTCTTCTCTCGTGATAAAATTTAATGATCAACATACATCTAAATTTATTCCTGTCGTCCGCGAAGTAATTCAGACCTTTGGCATGTCTGTCAACCTTTATTTCATCCGTTTACATTTCACGCTATCTTACTGTTCATCTTCTTGTAAAGTCTAGAGATCTTCCCTTCCAAAATCAATTTGATGAACTTTTATTGGTCATTCATTCATTTGTAAATATTATTTACCACAAATTCGAAATGTAAAACCTACCCCTATATTAGTATATCTACATCTTTTCTTCCATCGATTTTTATTCTGATTTATTTGCAACACTTATTCCTGGATCACCGCTGGGCATCATTAATTAAAATATAATCAATTTTTTATAAGAAAAACTCTCTTTTTATAACTTCTGAAGGTTATTCCCATCAACGTAATATATCATTGAAGAAGAAGATAACACTTATAATCTAAATGAAAATATGAAAGAAAACAAGACACAGAAAAATAGAAAAAGACAATGGTCGCAACTCGGACTCGAACCCAGACCTCTCGTCACGTCCCGGTTAGACGAGAGGTCTGGGTTCGAGTCCCAGTTGCGACCATTGCCTTTTTCTATTTTTAACTCCCGACGCAATGAGCGGTGTTATAAGTTTGACGTGTCTGTGTGTCTGTCTGTCTGTCTGTGGCATCGTAGCTCCTAAACGAATGGACCGATTGTGATGCAGTTTTTTTTGTTTGAAAGCTGACGTAATAGAGATGGTTCTTAGCTATAATTCATGAAAATCCGTTCAGGCGTTTCATGGTTATCAGCCTTTTTGTGTTGGGGGTTTCTTAAAATTTTGTAAATTTTTTTACTATCATTTATTCTGTGTCTTGTTTTCTTTCATATTTTCATTTAGATTATAAGTGTTATCTTCTTCAATGATAAAATATAATCACTCGCTTCATTGCTCGCCGGTGTATTTGAATGTTTCAGATAAATATATCCTCCTCACAAACTGGAAGTTAATTCTCTGAAGTACTCGGCACGGTTTACCTCCAATGCGCTTTTGACAGTCGAGCTGCGGTCGTCCTCAACCAACCCTCCGCGAAGTTCAATTGTAAAACATACAAGAACCCCAGCCAACTTGCCAGAACGGTCTGAAGTCTGGTCTGAACATACTCTGACGCGGTCTGTTAGTCTGTTCGCTTGCTTGTTTTTCTGACTTCTTTCTTTTTGCAAGGCGAATATTTTTGAGACCGAGGAACTAATAGATTTGATTTGCGTGTAGTAAACGGATGCTTTGAAACTACCTAACACAATTATTTTTTATCCATACAAGAAGATATGACTCATCATTTTGTAGTTATAATTTATTATCCTTAGTAGACATGGTATTATAATATTTAACGCGTGTACTGGTTCTCACTTTGATTTGAAACTTACTTGATTTAAAAACGACGTATGTCGATTCGGTGAAAACTGCTCAATGCGGATATTTTCGTTTAATATTTAATAAATTATGATGAATATGTACTGTTTGTACCGAGTATTGCAATATATTGATTTTCACAGAGTTTGTGAGATCCGTTGGTACATTTAATTCAACCGTGCCAATGTGCTAATTTTGTATGCATCACAATAAACTACAATATCTATAGGTACAAACGAATACAATAATTTTATTATTGTCTATGGATACGATACATACCAAACCCAACTCACACACTCAAATATTGTAAAAAAATCTTATCGCTGCGCCATGACACATTCCATTGGGTGACGAGATGCGTTACAACTTACCAAATAAACGTACTAAATACCCACTTTAGCCCATTGACCCAAACTGAGACATTTCTAAACAATGATTAAAGTTTTCTAGTACTACGTTTTCATATTTATGTTACAATTATACTGTTTTATTTATTGAGCTCTGATATAAATAACATGAAATCTTTAATTAAATGAAGACATTATGAGCGAAACTCAATCGAAAATCTGGAAACAGAAAAATCAGAAAAAGATATTGGCACCTCTGGGACCAACCCGGAAAGTAGGGAGGTCCTGGGTTCGAGTCCCAGAGGTGCCAATATCTTTTTCTGATTTTTCTGTTTCCAGATTTTCGATTGAGTTTCGCTCATAATGTCTTCATTTAATTAAATATTACAGTTTGAGGTTTTACTCATAAAGTTAAAATAATAACATGAAATCTGTTTTCTGAAGCAGCACAACTATAAAACTGTGAGCTATGATGTCATGATATTTAAAGTTCGCAGTCATTTCCATCATGAGTTTAGAACTTATATCTATCTCTCTGTCTATTTTTCTCTCTGTTTATTTTTTCTTTGTTTATTGTTTAATTGTTCAACAACAACAAATGGTTTCGCAAAAATAGTGTTAAAACTCTGGGTAGCTGGGTAATAACTGCTACTTATGTAAAAAATACAGTTATAAAAATGAAAATTCATCGTGATGTGAGAACTGTCGGTAATAAAAATGAAATTGGGACGGGCGCCGCCTGTTCTGTTACTACTTCTGTTACTTCCTACTGGAAGTTAGAAGTGTTGACAGATGAGAATGAGATGAAGATTGATTATATCCTTTATCGTACTATCCATCCAACTACCCGTGAGTGGGAAGGCTTCTATTGGAATCCTCGCAAATGCATTGCCTCTGAGCTTATTTAGCCCCCTCGTTATCCGAATTGAAAACTCGCATATTGCACATCGCCAGCCAATATGATGTTTATCAACAACTACAGAACCAACAATCCCAAATAGAATCCAAATGCTGTTCCATATTATATTATCACTAAATATCATTCATTATGCACTTGGCCAACTATTTTCGGTAAATGTTGCAAAGTACACGGCCACTAATGTTTTGATCGACCTCTAATCTTTGATCGATGATTGCAGTTAATTAATTTATGTTAGCAGGTTGTATGCGATTTGTATTGAACTTATTTGCTGCAATGTAATAATAATATATTAGAATAATGTGTTTGAATTACATCAATAAATCCGATATTTAAATTATTCTTATCAGAACAGTTATAGTCTCATGGTCGGGTGAACACAAAGGTAGTAAAAAGTGTAAAAATAAACAACAAAAATGTGTGTGTAAAGAAAAAAAATGGCACCCGGTATCGGTGAGTGGAATCGTATTTTGAGATCATACCGTCGGTATCTTTTGTAGAATTTTTTTCTACGATAGTTTGTCGGTAAAATATCTGCGTCTACATTAAATGTAAAAAGCTTCGAGTGACTTCAATTTTTTTTTGTCTTGAACACTTTTCCTCATTTCATGTTGTTATTTTTCTTAGTACTCTGAGAATAATACATTGTTTGATAATAAATTACGAAATGAATCTATTGAATGAGAAAAGTAAATCCCTCGAAACCGGCGTGACCCTCATGAGGTTGAATTTGAGCATTTCTTTTCGCCAGCACGCGATACATTAAATAATAAACTTCCTAGAAAGTGGCAGCTTTATAGAACGTTAACTTTTTTCATATTTCCTCGGAAAGGAAAAAGATCCTTTAAAAATAATACAACGATAAGCTAAGTAGGCACTATGAGCGTACGGAACACGGATTTCTTTCAAGATATACATACCAACGTAGCAAAAACACATGGAAAGTGCTTACATCAGATTTAGAATCACAAAATATGTATTTTTTTTCTTGGCTGTAGTTACCTTCGTCTGGTCTGACAATATAATAAAATATTGAGAAAGTTTTACGAACAAGTTTGTATGGTTCATGTTTGAACGAATTTTGTATCACCTTTTCGTAGATTCTGTTATTACGTACATTTAAAAAAAAAAGTTATGAATACCGCACAAGAGTCCCAACTGCTCCCGTCTGCAGCTAGTGAGACAATGACGTCACCAATTGGGGTATGTTGGGGAGCTGAAGGTAGTGCGGAGGGGAAAAGGAGATGGAAGATGAAGGTGGGTAAGTACCTGGCTATTCAGATCTGGTCACCTAACACTCCTAAAGCCGTTTCAGGCAACGTTTCAATTCTGAATGGTGGTCTTACATACTGAGAGTAGGTATCGTCCACTCTGAATTAATGTTTTACTTTATTTGTCTCTCCAGCGTTGGTGGAATTGCTGTTGAGGATTCTTAACTTATTTATACCTGAATATTTTTATTTTCAAACTTTGTTTCTTCATATTGGTGTGGCGCAGATTGTCTTTATAAAACTGGGACGTAACACAGGGACATCCCTAGCATGGCGGATGTATTAACACAATTTTTTTGTTCATTGTTATAAAGTTCTTTAATTAAATACATAAAAACAAAAAAGTTTCAGAAACGGAAGAATTAACATGACGCGTGATACTGTTGAAGAACTCGATTAACCACTGATTTAATAACAAGATAAATATAGATAATAAGTGCACGTATCAAAAGCACTTTACTCTAATTCTTTGCGATAACTTGGGGATGCAGGAAGCACCCTTCTTTATGGTTACCATCCATCCCTAGATAATGTATTTCCAGCTGATGTAAAGTTAGTCGGGTCATCTCGAGCTAGAAAGCGGGTAGAGTTTGCCATAAATAGTGTATCTCAGTATCGAAGCTAGCTCTAAACATCGTTATCTTAGTTTTCCTCTTTTCCCTAAGCTCTAAAGTTGGTTAGACAAAACACACTGGGTCTCTCAAATCTATTCGCCATTACCAGGTTAAATATCATCTAATAAATATTATCTAAACATCGTTATCTTAGTTTTCCTCTTTTCCCTAAGCTCTAAAGTTGGTTAGACAAAACACACTGGGTCTCTCAAATCTATTCGCCATTACCAGGCGTTTTCATTACGTAAAATAGCGTTGCGCCGTTCCACGGAGTAAAGAAAATCCTCAGAGGAACAAATAAGTGTTTTATGAAAAGAGGATTGGGCAACCTGAAAGGTATGGGGGAGTGAAACCGGGCCATGCATCGTAAAATAATCTACCACTAGCGTAGATAGCTAAGGGTGCATGTACGGTAAACATATTTAGTCTTCGGTAATGAAAGTGTGGAAGATTTTTCAAAATTTTATCTCATTATTTAGTTTTACCCCTGTTTCTGATAAAAAATTCAAAACCGGGAGTTAATTCAAATTTAAAACATAATGTATTTAAATTTGGCAGACGGCACTGGTGCCACCCTGGGACCCATTTTTTTTATAAACTAATACTATTATTAAATAAAAAAAAAACTGAAAATTTAAATGGAGTTCTAGAAATAATATGCTTGATAATAATAACCAGACAAAATCGGAATTATGTAATTTTTAAATCAACTTTTAGACGTATTGACTCTTTTCCGCAAAAATTGATTTCGAAAGACTTTTCTTTTATCTAATGCAGCAATTTTTTAAATTTTGAGAAAATATGTTTATTTTTAGTACAATAAGGTTTTACCGTAGGTCGTTGGGAGATTTATAATTTTTTTGTATTATACAAAATACATTTCAAATCATATAAATCATGCATTAAAATAAATCAAGAATCATTGGGAATCATCATAAATTATTTGGGAAACATATTTTTCAGAATTTTAATTTTAGTTCAAATAAAATCATAAAAAAAGATCCGCGCCCTTTGTGACGAAAATACTTTAGTTTATCTATTTATTTACGGTCTTACAAACTAATATATTTAAAAAAAAAATTACATTATTATTTTGCTTAGACATTATTGAAAAATTATAAATACTCTTGATCAAACAATTATTACGTAAAGTACATAATTTTAATAGTGTATCATCACGAGTTTGATTATTGTTTAATGTGGGTATTTATCAAAGCAAATTCGGAATGAAATAAAATCGGTATTGAATCATTATGTTAAAATGCTGGTATGGAGAATAATTAATCTTTGTCATCGGAACCGCCCTGTACCATTGCAAGGGTACAATCGCAAGATCATCGTTCGACGAAATTTAAATTCTCGGACGCTGGTTAATGGCTCTCAATAACGTATGGGAGTCAAATCCTAATAAACCTTTGCAAATGTACATGCATTTTAAATAGTAATGATAACAGGAACCGTATTGAATTCAGTGTGCTACATACTCAGAAGTACCTATGATCGTGTACACTTTCTGAATTTCAGTACGCTTGTACACCATTGACGTGCGGTGACGTATATATGTATACGAAATATAATATTATTATAAGATATGTATACAATGTCATATTTATTATCTCCATGCTTTGATTATTATTATTGCTTAAAAAATTTGGTTGTCTGTAAAGTCGGTTTACGAACGATAATTTTACGCGATAACATCACGAGCCGAACGCTTAGGCCGAACGCTTGTTCGGCCTTATCGCTTGTTCCGCGCTCTCGCTGAACGCTTAGACGAACGCTTGTTCCGCGCCCTCACTTGGACGCCCGGCTCAGGCGGAACGTGATATCGTGACATCGTGACAGCGTGACAATGAGTCATGCTTTTTCGTGAATGCGGCCGGCGTTCATCGATTTATAAGACGTTATCACGTCAAAAATAACCTCTGCACATTTTGCATGGGGGAAACTTCTCAATCACCCGAGCAGTGTGAAACGAGCAACAAAGTAGGTGCATGTCTCACTTCTTAAAATGGAAGACGACACAGTTGTCACATACTATTCATCCAAAACGGAATCTTTTAATATGGATCGCAAGCCACTGAGTAACGCGTAGCTGATCTGTAGCCCCTATCGTGCTTCCATTAGTAAATTGAGTGCCTGGGGGAACTCAGAGAACATAACACGGAGGACGCTAGTAGTAGAATAATATATTTTCATTTGCATTACATTGTCACAACTAATAAAGTAATTGGATCAAATCGCACTCATTTAACCAAAATGGTCTGATTTTAACACAACTTTTATAAGGTTCTACTTACGTCAATAGGTGGTAAATATGTTTAAATATAGTATTATGTTTTAATTTATGTCAAGAGATGTCTCTCATTCAAAGGGTCGGCTTAGCGACATTTCATTTTATAATATTATAATGTCGCGTTTTATAATTTTCTTCCTTTCTGTGCCACTAACATGGACGAGTGATACCTGTTATCTCCTCTAACTGTTTAACGGCTCCTTGTCGTTGAACCTGATCATAGAACTAGTTCAGTGAACAGTAGACCTTACGTCCAAAAAAGTATCTTTCTAATTTTTCTTACTTAATAAATCAAACCCAAAACTTCCAATGAAATCGTATGATTTGTAACTAGGCACTTAAATACCTACCTTCTTAATTATAAACCATTAATATTTTAAGTATATATATTTTTTTATTTTCAAATAAGGAATTATTCAATTAGTTCAAAGAAATTTCAGCCATGGTTCTTCGAATTTCAGGAACCTTGAGCGTCACCATCTCAATGACAATTATTTTTTTCAAACTTCAGGCTGGTAAGTATCATAATGTTGGTTTTCCGATTTGTCAGCACGTAATAGGAACCACGATCATGCAAACCCTGGCGGGATAAAAAGGTAGTTTCCAACACGGCAACCAACCTGAACCGGAATCGGAACGTAACAAACAAACTTACAGGAGTGCCAAATGGTCGAGTTAAATCAGTAATTTGCTACGGCCAGGCAATAAAGGATTGCAGCACCAAAATTATATAATGTTCAATTTTATTACTCCACTTTGTCTTTATGCGTGGGCTAGATTATTGGAGATTTGGCTTAACGTGAGTTAGTGCATCCATTATTTGCATCGGTCCGTGCTTCTAAAAGTACCCCGTAAAACATTTTCCATTTAAATATTTATTATTTTTGGCATAGGCACCCGCCGTCGCTTACTCGTGAGTGCGACACTTTTTTAGAGGAAATGTTTTTTTCGCGAATTTCAGGTATTCGATATTGACCGCATAAGGAACGGATGTTTTACGTCAAAGCTCTTAGTATTTTTGGGGTTGGTTTTCTACGCATTGGGCCGAAGGTTGTTGTGATACAAGTCGCGATGTGATGTCGTAAAGGTGATCATTCCCCAAATAATTTTGTTTTTACACCTCGACCGAATTTGAGCTCGTAACATTTCGGAAAAATGCTTACCGTCGTAACCATTAAAACAGCGGTAATTGAATGAATAATTTCGTTAGCAATCGGTATGTATTATACATCGTATCAATTGTTTTTGATGTTCGGGTTCCGGTGACACCAACAACTCTTTCATATTAATTAACTCTATGTATATTATTCTATTTTGTAGAATTTAGGATTATGGCTGCTGACCTAAGCCTGTCAAAGTAGTCGAAGGCGAGGCTATCGTAGAACCACTCACCTAATTAGCTCATTGCTAAATTGTATGTGCTTAAGCCAAGCACCCACCCACGCAGAAACTAATATTGTACTTCATGTCCGATTATAAACATTCCCTTCAAATTCGCTGAAACGTATTTTTGCGATAATTCCCCGAGCAAATAATTAAATTGAACGAAACTCTGTAATGAAAATATTGTCTTAAAGCAAATGTTTTAATGAAAATAAAACACTATTAAAAGAAAATATTTACACACGTTATCAAACTATAATCTTTTTACGACGAAATAACTCGGGAAAATATAATTAGATACGTACCTATAACCACTTTTGATTGTTCGTCTGTAGATACTTGAAACTTACAAATTTAATTGGATTAATTCGTTTTACAGAGTTCAATATTGTTTGAAAGTTAACTCGATGAACTTTTATGTAAATTGAATTGCCTGAACCATTCATAAAGCCATAAAGCTCCGTTCACAAGAAGTAAGCGTAAAGCTCGGGGCCGCGTCGGGATGTTTGAAGTAGAGTAGAGTGGCCGCTTTGCCATTCACGCGACCTACTCTACTGCTACTCATGTACTCGTGCTTCCAGCCACATGCGGGCTGTCACCTGTCAGCTGTCACTTGACAGACAAATATTAGCATTTTCAGTATTATTAGACGCGAAGGTTTTATCGTGGATTTTCGAGCATATGTAACGGTGAATATCAAATTTCGTTTTTGTTTTCTAACGAAACTGAATTGAGATTATCAAACTTTGGTCAAAGGTAAAATTTTAATAATGACGTTGAAGCTGAAGTTGCAGAATCTATAAGTAACTTCGGCCTGTAGCATTTTTGGTAGCATCGGTAGGCCAAAAGTTTATCGAAAAATTGCTGGACTAAGTCTCCTGTGACTCATTTCAAATTCTCCACAAACTGAGCATGCCGAAACTTGCGTGAAAATCCCATGTAAGTAGCATACCTAGTAGGTACCTATTTGTAGAATTATATGGAACAGAGATTAGAAATTCTCACAACAACAAACAATGTAAAAAGCTAAACTTTTGTCTACCACTAAGTACTGCCGAGTTAACTCAGATATTTTTCGGAAACCACCAAATAAAGGTTGTTGAAGCTTAAAATAAATTTATCTCAAATCTGGTTAAGGGTATACGTAGTTAGAAAAGGCCGAAAAAAGACGTTTGATCATAACAAATTTTGTGAATAGGTATTTTATTTTACACAAACCAAAAGTATTGATACATTTAGTGACAACATCTAAGTTTATTAATGGCACTAATGATTTGTAAAAATATTGATCTGGTGTGCTCCTGCAGGTCTCCCGAAGGTCTTCCAAAAAAAGGTGTTCGGCGATGGCCACAATTTCTCCGATTTGAAATCAAAAAACCTAAAAGATTCTTTTAGTGGATATATAAAACTAGGTATTGACAGAAGGAATAATCGAAATTTCGATTTTTGACAAAATGGCGGCTTCGTAAAAAAAAATCAAATTTTCGACCAAAATTGCCACGTAAAATTAAAAAAAAAAAATAAAAAAAATAATCAATCGAAATCTTCATCCTTCGATTAATACCTGAGGTAAAAATTTCAAACCGATCAGTTGTGCCGTTTTTTAGAAATCTTGATCACCGACTTGGAAGACATAGTTTTCAGAAAAATGCTTTTAAAGTTTCGGAAAAACTTTACACATAACTATTTGAAATGATATTCACTTATTTCGTACAAGAAATAACTCGATTTAGTCTTCATGAATGAGAAAGAATAAGCATGCTCAAAACCAACAATTGAACACACATGCTCTTTTGAACATGCTCATGTCGAATGGAGTCAGTTCCATTCGCCCAGAACTAAACAAAATAATCTTATTACTTGTAACGCAATTATTTAAGAATCTTCTGACGAAAGAAAATAAAACGGTTGATTTGGGTCTAAGACGTCAACAAATTCGAAAATGACTAAGTAATAAAAAATAAATACTAATTTCAATAGAATGTGTTTTCATTTTGGAGATAAAGGAACTTTTGGGAAATTTGGAAATCTATTATGGATATTTTGGTAACCTTGTAATAAATACTTAATAACAATCCAAACACATTCGTGATTCCCATAATAAATTACGAAAAGAAAGGTTTTTTCGTCCCCCCAGCGATCTATTTTGACATTTTTGCAAAGAATGCGCAGGCGTGAACTGAGATCGGATTGAAATGAGCATGCTCATAAGCCAGCCTATTCACACATGCTTAGAGGCTTCCCCTTCCACCCGATAATCCAATGAGCATGCTCATAAATCAAACGGCTGTTGTTTTGGTTTCAAATGAGCATGCTCAATACTAGCAACGTCACTGACACGTGCTACTAGGTAGCATGCTCTTTGGCTTCAAATGAGCAAGGGTGTCCGTAGCATTAAGGACTTAAAAAATTTTCTAAGCGAACTAATTTTCAAAATCACATGATTTGCATTTCTTAGTAATGCATCACCATAAAGAAAAGGGCACGTTCCCGGATTCCAAGCACTAATCAAAAAACGGATCACCAGCTACAGAACGTGACTAGCCACCAACGAAAACGCTCTTGTGATGGCAGCACTCCATTTCTGGCAGGGTCCCATTTTCCAAGTGATGGAGCCAATTCCTAATGTCATAGATTTCTAAAAGTTTCATAGATTTCTAAACTTTATTCTCATTTTCTTCTTTTATTTCTGTATTATTTTGTTGTATTTTACCATGTATTATCTTCTAAATGTTATATTTTTTAATTTGATCTATTCTATGTACAAAATGGAACTCGTTGGATGGCCCACACTCCCGAGATCTAGAATAAACAAGAAAATAAATAGAAATAAATGGTGCATCACCTGTAATTGTGAGGTTTCGAAATGGCCCAAAACAATTTTGATTGCCGGATATCTTAATTTAGTAATCCTGTATTTATAATGTATTCTTCAAATTTATTTATATTGTCGAATTATTTTAAATGCACAAATTTTGAATGAGATGAGTTTTCTTTTAAAACTGTTTTGGCGTTGAATCATCTCAATTCCCTCTTTTCTAACCAGCAGCATCGCTCCTCGGAGATCCAACTTTCCGCCTGACTCATTTTATGTCCTAAGCCCTGATTATTTGCTTAATCATCTTTTCCCCAGCCAATCGAACCTGCGCGGAAAGCTTATTTCGTTCAGTGACTTTAATAAGTGTAAGTAAGACCTAACCACGAGTGATTAACAGTAATTTCATCCCATAATTTAGCAATAAAAAAAATAACATTTATTTAGATACTCTTTTCAGAAGAGCTCTTATTACTAACAAGTATTCAGACGAAGTTTTTTTTTTATATTAATAACCTTGTTCCCAGTATTGTAATAGCGCATTTTTATTGCGGAGAAACCACAGATGATTACCTACAATAATATGCATAAAAATAAATAAATTTTTGGGAAGATAGTCAGCAGTTAAACTATTTTTTCCAGTGAAGATGCTTTTACGTAATAAAAAACTAAACAGCAACAAACAATGAAGTTTAACAACTAAAGCTTTAATGCAGGTAGTTAACAACATTCTTTCAAAGCAGTGAAGTTATTATACTATTTCAATAGGCATTCAAATAAATATACATGCCAAAGGAAAAGACGACATACATACTTTCTAAAATAATGTAATAATTTCTTACGTATTTCTTAAAATAATTAAAAAAATGCTTTTGGACAGTAAGAACTGCTCAGACTACCTAATAATTATTACGCAAGAAAAATACTTTATGATTCATGTACGATTATGTACCTACTTGTTTTTTTTTTCCTTTTGTCATTAAGTAATAAGTAGTATCACTCGGTCATCAAATGTTAATTTCCCCTACTGAATTTCGAAACTACTTATGTTGATTGACTGTTTGCAAAGCTCTTTATGTGATTAGCATAACCCATGACCATCGCCGCCAAGACAAACCTCACCCTAAGTCACCAAACGTAGCGAATCACTTCGGGTGACGTATGTCAGTGAGGTGTTGGTTAACTAGTGAATGATTCACGGGGCGGCGTGACCGTAACCTTACCCGCCTCCCAAATTTAAAATGTGAGATGTGGACAGATACGAAGAGTCAATCATCAATTAACTGTAGCTGAGTGGGCATCGCCTTTGGTTCCCCCCGGCCGTCGCGTGTTCGATTCTTCGGCTGGCTAAGTCCTCCATCACGACACAAGCAACATTTTCCGCTTACTGTGGTGGTAGTAGGTGATTTTCAAACATTGTTGGGTTATTCGTAACCCGAGAATGTTTGTATTTCTTTAAACAAAAAAAAATTAAACAATAAAGTTTTTTTCGCAGTACCTACCCTACATATTGCACCGGAAGACCGTGACTCATGAAATGGCTTTAATTGTGATTGGTAACCAAACATGCAAAGCCAGATGAGTTCTCAACCTTCCCCATCCCTATCCCCTTTCCGTCCTCATTCACATTCAGCCTTACAAAATATCGCAATAATTGAGAATGCTGTAATCGCGCTGTCTACTGTCACTGTCTACGCTCGGTGAATCGGTGCGGTTACAATGAACAAAACACATTCCTACTTAGGTAAATAATGTAACTACCCAACTAATCAACTAACCATCATACCGTTTCCCTGTCGGGTATACATGACAAAGTATTGCTTACGGGTTTTTGTGGGTATGTGACATTTCACCCACGCTTGACCTACAATACATACATCGACTTATTTTCATAAATAGGCTTATCTTTACTAATAAATAAATCAACAGAATCAGGAGTATTGTACATTAAGGTGGGTCATTTAACAAAAAATGTTATTTTTAAATTCTAATAGCGATAAAAGGGGTTCAAAACGACGTGTTTAAATTTTTTCAATTTTCTGATACGATCTTCTTCCCCGGATTCACTTCAAAGTTTTGAAAATTTTAGTCTTAAAAAAAAAAAAACTTAATTTTTACCAAACCGTATTTTTTGTAATCTTCAAATGCAAATGTAGTATATTTTGACGAAATCATTACAAAAAGTCCCAAAATTGAGTCTCGCAAAATAATGCCGAAATTTTAAAGTAAGAAGGATTTTGCTGGTATTTGAATACACTGCCATGCGATAATTTGAATTATATTCAAATATTTTTTTTTATAAATAAATCAAAATATTCCTTCTTTTACGTGATTTATTAAAAATAGATCATTTTCAAAGGTTTATCTAACATTTTTTTAAGATTTAACAAGGGTGGGTTTTTCTCTATAACGTGAAATTTCGAAGTCAATCCGGAGGAAAAAGATGATATCCAAATATTATTTTAAAAATTACGTGATTTTATATCTCCATTTAACACCCTTTTATCATTATTAGACAAACCAAAACAAGAAAAAAAAATTCCCCATACAGTCGTGACCCACCCTATTGTACATACATCAATAATTCAAATTAAAAATGCAGATAGAAATAGCAAAAATAAAATACAGTCAAGGTTTCCGCAAAAGTATAGCCGTATACTATATTTTTAGTTGCGCTTGTTATTCATCGAATGCAATAGCAATCTAAAATGTTAAATAATCATACACATCGGTACTGGTACACCGTGTGATAAATGATTGCTTTTGTCTCCAAAATGTTAGTCTGCACTGGTATTATGAGATTTTTAAAACTTGCTGAAAATTCCTACCTGCATCATCCCTAACGAGTTCCCACTGGCGCCCGTTAGCCTTGTAATTCTGTTAACCCGATTGCCTGCAATTTATTGGCTCCATCACATGCAGAAAGTGCAGGATGCTGCTGGCTGCGCGGACTTCCACTCTTTACAACGCACTGGCATTATGAACCCCCTCTGGAATACTCAAAGGAAAACTACAATCGCTGAAATATCGACTGATTTTTAAGCCTTAACTACAGGATTTTCTAAAAGTGTTGAAACGTGCAAACTTTGTTTATTTAAATGTGAATACCGCATAACAGTCCCAACTGCTCCCGACGAATGAGACTATTGCATCTCCAATTGGGGTATGTTGTGAGGCTGAATGTATTGGGGAGGGGAATGAGACGCCGAGGAGGAATGTGTGAAAGTGCCTGGCTATTCAGATCTTGTCACTAAACACGACAATAGCCATTTCAAGCAACGTTTCAATTCTGAATGAAGGTCTTACACCAGGGCGATACTGAGAATATATTCCACTCTCCGACGTGTTGCAATTATACTACATATTGTTTTTAATTAATTAAATTGTGAAACGACACACATTAATTAAATGAAATTTACTTACGCACGCCGGGAATTAAACCCGCGAACTCGAAAGCCTGGCCTCGCTATT
Source organism: Glyphotaelius pellucidus (assembly GCA_936435175.1). NCBI lineage: Eukaryota > Metazoa > Arthropoda > Insecta > Trichoptera > Limnephilidae > Glyphotaelius > Glyphotaelius pellucidus. The sequence continues at coordinate 25,229,931 of OW386537.1, forward strand.
CGAAAGCCCTACCCGTCGACCACGGAGGCCGAGAAACAACACTCAGTTATATTATAGTTTAAATTGAAATTTGCTTCCACATTCTTTCGTCGTATCTATTCCGTAATCATTTCATTTGACTTGTTTAGTCACTTCTAAAAAAAGCCGCTTCACTCTTTTTAACAATTTTTTTTGGCAAGTGTTATTCTCTCTTTTTACCTACTCATATTCAATAGATAGATTTTTTTCTTCGGTTTGGCGGCGCTAAAAATACCCACACACGAAACGATATGGGAACCAGATTGATAACAGTCTTAGCGGTTCATTTCTTTTTCAAATTAAACTTAAATGGCTGAAGTGATTTTTAATCAAATCTTTATCACTTTCTGGGCATTAAGAGATTCGTTGAAGTCTATGTTCTAAAATCGTATACTTTTCATCGATATTCCCATTGGAACAATTATAATTATATCGACTGCTATATTAAAAACAATATTTTAAAATAAAGTGCACATTTATACATGCATTTATTTATTCAAACTTTTTTGAAACTCTTTTGGTAACGTGTCAAAACTGTAGGTGATTAAAAACACAAGCGACAAGAACAAATAAAAGCGATTCACCGACAGGTAGGAGGTTACATTTTTTAAATGGCCGTCATGATGTGATGACTACCGAGCTTTTGGAAAATATATTTTTGGGTTTTTAACAAATTTAATGTTTTTGGCCAACTTTATTCATAGAGATATTCGTTAAAGCTAATACGTATTACCATTGTAATGACTGTTTTATTTTATCAAATTATTCTAAAATACAATAATTATTATTATAACAGTTATTTACATGCTATTCATCGCTTAACTGTGATTCAGATTTGATAACACAGAAGTGCTACGAGTCACCTAACATGAAGTTCGCTTATCTTTTAGATAAGTACTAAAACTCCTCTGCTAATGTCATAAGTTCTAGGTGAGTTATTCTCCTGGAAGCTCACTCGATGATAATGAAAGGAATCTAACTTAGTAGTTGACAGGTACTGAGTTATTGACTAACTGCTCAATCGTAGACTTACTTAGGTGTCTCTGATACGAATAATTCATTGACACGTGAATATCAATATTACTATCTTGTTCGATTCTCATGTTTATGTAAATAAAATATGAGTACCTGGATATTTACAACTGTCAACATCAGTGGTTCCCAAAGTGGTCCTTACGGACCCCCAGAGATCATTCAGGGGGTCCGGGGAAAATTAAAATTGAGTTGGGGGTCCCTGAACAACGTCAGGGTGTCCGCGCTAGGTTTAATATAAAAAAAAATTGGTTGTCTGTAAAGTCGGTTTACGGGCGATAATTTTACGTGATAACGATAGAGTGGAAGAGAGATAGATGCGTCACAAACCGAACGCTTAGGCCGATCGTGCCTCTCTATCGCTTGTTTGCACGCTCGGCTCAGGCGGAACGTGACAATGAGTCATGCTTTTTCGTGCATGCAGCCGGCGTTCATCGATTTATAAGACGTTATCACGTCAATAAACAAATTGTGACACATCGTTAGATGGCTGTATTACCTAATAATTATAGCTTTATGAATATATTAAGTCGAGGCCTAATTCTGAGTTATGTGTTATGTGAAGTACATATAACAAATTTTTCTAGTCTTGGACAAAAAGAAGTATTATTTTTTTGTAGTGTTATATTGTTGCATGAATAATAATATAAATTAAAGTGAATATCTGCGTTTGTTGCAAAACTTTTGCCGTACAAACAAAACTTGGGAAGAGGAGAATGTTCTCAGTTTCCAAATCTTTAGAAATTGCACAATAGAGATGAAGATTTGTTTGCTTTGGGTTCGTGGGCCAAAAGAGTTTGGGAACCACTGGCCAACATGAACCAATAATATTTACATCACTTTATTATGCCAACAATTAACCGTTTTTCACGAGGGTAAGTAAAATGCACGGATTCAAACCCCTAACGTTTCCATAGGTTTTAAATTAACTTCCGGTTATATTTAAAAACGGATTATTTTAATTAGGGTTTCTTTAAATTTATTAAAAGTCGATAATTTTAGGCATTTTTCGGAAAACTTGTGTTATCGATACCGCGGTCTTAACATATTCGTCCAGTTGAATTCTCCGCATGCTTCTGCCAAGGACCCGTGTCGCACGCGACTTTTTCTTTGTAGAATCTACATAAATATTATGTGTAAGATATTCCACATTCTGCCGGCACGGAAAAGTGTGAAGTTCGAAATGATTTATTCATCGAACGCTTCTCGGTGCGGTGCGGTCACCCTCGGCGTGAAAATCCAAATGTTGACCTTGCTGAATATTATTACCACTATGTTTGTTTTTATAAACCGCCATTTTTTTATATCCGGATGTCGTGTTAATTTATACCCCTATTGAATTTTTCCTCAGCATATTTTTACTTTTGTGTTGCTTTAAGTTCCGCTACACACAGCTAACGCTATTTTGTTATAAAGATAATTTTATCGTGATTTGATTAAAAATGAATCCAAAAATGTATATGGTGCATGCTATATCTAGGCCAAATTTTATTATGAGCATTTAAATACGGAATTATGAATATTTTTATTTAATATTTTTATTTTATTTATTTGATTTTGTTTCTACATGGGTAGGCTTTTACATTTACACGGAAATATGAAAGCCTTATTGAATTTCTTTTATCATACATACGAATCTCGGAACTTGAATCGAGATTTATACCAACATCGTTAGCGGAAGAAGATTACAGACATTTGATTACAGAATCGAGGTTTACTCATTATTGACTCATTTCACAAAATAGCCTGGAACTGAACTCTTGCATCCGATGAAATATAGCTAAATCACTGAGCACTGAATCCTAAAAGCTCTCGCCATTCAAGTCAATTCTTTTCACCACTGTTTTCATTCCCTATGCCTAGCAAAGTAGCCTACAAAACTATCTACTATTTAAATTGCCTTTTCTTCTTGGTCTCCTGGAAAGGCACGCCGAGATTGGAAGACCTTTTGGAAAAGCGTTGAATAATTCACGATATCTTTCGCGTCTTCCATTCCTGAATTTAGAAGTAAAAAAAACCCAGACTGACATTACGCCATTTCGTAACTCGTCAAAACGCGAATACACGTTTATTTACATAACGTTTTATTGAGAATCTGAACATTCTGTATATTCAGGTCAAAATAAACCCTGATCTTTTACTGAAATTAAGCATTTCGCGAGAATTTTCAGAGTTCAATTCAACCATCCATAGAAGGAGTGTGTAATAGACATTTAAATATATGAAGATGTATGTATTATTATTTTTCCTAAATTCGTATTCAAACATAGAGACAGAAACGGACATGGTTGGACATGTACGGCAGTTGATGAGCATTGTATAAATTTAATTATTACTATGTAAGTCTAAATTCGTATTCAAACATAGAGACAGAAACGGACATGGTTGGACATGTACGGCAGTTGATGAGCATTGTATAATTTTAATTATTACTATGTAAGTCTAAATTCGTATTCAAACATAGAGACAGAAACGGACATTGTTGGACATGTACGGCAGTTGATGAGCATTGTATAATTTTAATTATTACTATGTAAGTCTAAATTCGTATTCAAACATAGAGACAGAAACGGACATTGTTGGACATGTACGGCAGTTGATGAGCATTGTATAATTTTAATTATTACTATGTAAGTCTAAATTCGTATTCAAACATAGAGACAGAAACGGACATGGTTGGACATGTACGGCAGTTGATGAGCATTGTATAATTTTAATTATTACTATGTAAGTCTAAATTCGTATTCAAACATAGAGACAGAAACGGACATGGTTGGACATGTACGGCAGTTGATGAGCATTGTATAATTTTAATTATTACTATGTAAGTTCCCATTTTTTAAAATTCTTCTTTAAACTATCGTACACGTAAGTCGAATTTTGAAAATATTGAATTATATTTTTTGTGAAAACAATGGAAAAATAAAGAAAAAAATAAGTTTTTGTCAAATCCCGTCACAACACAACCGACTAACTTAGCAAACATGATGACACCAGCATCCCTTTGTAAAGACTAGGTATAATACTCGTATAGTCTCGAATGCAAAACTTCTTCGTTAAAGGGAGTGGTTTGAACCTGCTTTGCAGACAGCTGAGCAGATAGTATAACTATCCTAACTTTGTTTGATAAAAATTATCCTGCATGAGCCTTTCGCTCCCATTATCCCCTTCGTTCGAATTTATGTTGAATTATGACAGCGTATTACCTGTGTAATGTACAGCACGAGGTGATTTTTTTCATGAAAACGGCGCTATATTTATTTTTACGATGCAATTTTCACCATCCCGATTTTATTTAGTATACGACGAGGGTGTTCACACAGGCGACTAAAACTCCCGTTAGTACAGTCCTGCCAGATTCCAAACAAAATGAGGAAGATGAAAATGTCAGTGTCGAAAACTACATTTATGAATGGGGTTTAATTCTCTGTGCATATTTTACTGCGCGTTACAGAAAGTGTATTTCTCATGAAACGATGTCTTTTGTAAATTTAATGGAGTGTCTCGGAGAATCTAAATCTGTTAATGATTTTTTATCACCTTTTTTGTATGCGCATATAGTAAAATGGTAGTTTGCGCTTCGACGGTGATTTTAGCCAATCTCGATATTCCACAGAGGCCAAAGTTGCAGCTCGGAACGGTTTTGGTTATTAATGTCGTGCCACGGTAAACGTTTCATTTCATTCAATTGGATTATCCCTCTTCTCTGTCTTCAGTTTGTCAAAAGCAAGTGTGGCCTGCATGTTTGTATATATTTAATTTAAAGCTAATCTATTCTGCCTACATAAATAAGTACACTAATCCGGTTATCAACCTGGATTGCACTGTAGACGTGTAGACCCTTCCCCGGTGACTAATTCAACATATTTAGAGCCCGAAAATTTCGCGATGTTTTTTGCCGAAATTCGCACTATTTTTTTTTAATAATTCGTGGTGTTTTCGGAAAATTCTCGTAGTTTTTGTGAAAATAGTGATATTATGTTCCTCTTTTGTTGATGTTTTTTTTTTTTTGAATTTTTTTTTTTATTGAGTATAATGACATTAGGTACACGGCTTTTCCGACGTTAAGCTAGCTCTTTCTCAAACAATGGCTATCCAAGCGTGTCAAAACCATCGAAGAAATATTTAGATCGAATTTATGTTAGGTTTACTACCTAACTTAATTCAAAATACCAGAATTTCGAGTGAAAAATACGGAAATTATTATTACGGGTTATTTTCCCAGTATTGCGATTTTTGCGTAAAAATGACAAAATTTGTGTAAAAATGCGATAATATGAATTTTTAGAGTTTTTTTTGTATTTTCTGTTTGAAGTTTCACGTTATTCATACGTTTCACTTAGTCATCCAAAGTGATAATTGAATACGCCAGTATAAAGCGAAAGGTGCGTTTTGTTTTCATTTTTTCGATGAGATTATTTTACAAACTGCCAGAATTATTTTACTATTTACTAGGTATGCGTTATTATTATTTTTTAAGTTGATATTTTGTTTATTTTACTAGGTATGCTTTCGTATTATTTTTAGGTTGATATTTTTGCAAGCAATTCATTTTTAAACTCCAACCCCTTATTCGGAAAATCTGGAAAAAAAATACCTTTTAGGCTTATAAAAATACCAACCACATTTTCTTACGAAAAATTGGAAAAAGTATGACTGCACTACGGTCAATTACTTTTTATGTGTACCGCTTTCGTTTGTTTCATTTGTTCCGCCACTGCCATATAATGAAATTATTTTGAAACAGCTAACTATGCACCTACTCGTATAATCAACCGTTTCCTTCGCCTAGTACCCACCCTCCGAGGACATCATTTTCTATTCATTTATATATATATTTATTATTCTTAAGGTGTCTACTTTTTTTTACAAGTACCTCCCGCATTGATAATGGCGCCCTGAAGTACTCTATTCACCAAATCAACCAATTTATTTAGAACTTCAAAGTAATCAATTTGAAAGGCGGGTACGGGTACCGCCGCCCCGGGAACCATTTATTGGATAACCAACACCTCTGCCATAGGTCACCCCAAGAGGTTCGCTGCATTTGGTGACATAGCAGGGATGCCCGCGTTCACGAAGTCACGTTTGTTTAGGACTTGGCGTCGGAAGCGTCTTCCCACCTACTGAGTGGCGGACCGAGCCAAGAGAGACTGGTTGAGGAAGGCCTTTTGACCTCTCCAGCCGAACTCCACTCGACCCGTAGAGGCATGGATTCATACGTCCGTCACTCCTGGACCCACTGACCTTCAGTTTTACTGACCACCTCTCATACATTTATCCTTTCCAGAATTACCTTTCTTTTCTTACAAAAATAACCCTCCATACAGCAGCCCCTAAGATGAAACGGGCGCCGAGGGAAATTATTTTCCTCAGGGCTACCTTTGTGGAGCTAATATAAAAAAAGTCCGATCTAATTTATTGTGGATTTAGATAGCATCAGTATTTTGTACTTATAGTATTATTAACCAGACTTTATGCAGACCCTACTTGATTCTATATTTTACTAGTGGCACTTCACTCTTTGCTTTACTCAATACGTGTCGTAGGTATCTTTTCAATGCACCCTCAAAGCTTTTTTTCTAGAATCACTAAAAAATAGCCCTTAAATAGGCCCTAGGGTAAGAGAGCTTGTGCTAGAGTGCCGCTGAGATAGCCTCTTGTTATTGTTTTGAGTTTATTCGAAAAATTGAAAATGAAAACACGGTTTTATGGTGGGTAATAATATTGTTTCTGTGAGCACAAATTGAATAGTAAAGTTATCAATTTGCATTCCATTTTTATTGCGGTATGTTCGGTTTGGGTAACTTTTTATTTCAATTTGATACATTTTAAGGGGACAGTTTTATTACTAGCGTTTTTGCATGCCCAATAGAATGAATCCAAAGATTAAGGATAACCTACAATAAATTGCCATAAAGCATTCATTTCCCAGGTGGGATCATCGCCAAAGATAGTATTTGAAGGGCGCTTTTTTTTCAAAAACATCGATAGTGTTTTTTCTATTCTTAGATGATCTGTTATTGATGGCTTCATTATTCATTGTAATCTCCACTTTTGTTTTGCTGAATCTGTTTCTAATGTCTTGCGTTGTATTTCTTGCATATAGTTTTTACATGTGCCAGTGAAAATCATATTTTTTGCATTCAAAATCTGGTAAACAAACCTATTCGAAATTCGGCACGCGGGCCAAAACGTTTTGGCCCGCGTGCCGAATAAACGATAAAATCGCTTTTAAAGGAAAACAAAATGAACAAATTTTATGTCAGGTATAAAAAAGTTTTCCAATTAAATATTAATGAGATTTATCGGCCCGTGTAATCCGCTTCCACTGTGAATTCGTAGGTATTTCCCAAATCATTCCCAAGTTATTTAAAAAAAAACACGTTTAGGTTTCTTATCTAGCAATAACTATTAATATCACTATTAAACAAGGAAGGTTCCACGCGTGGCCCCCTCCTTCCTCTTTACTCAATATTCTGCCCTAGAAAGATAAAAAGGTTAATGATGCTTGAAAAATATACGGATAATAAACTTTATTTTAAAGTTTTCCTTCAAGGCATCTTTTCCGCCCTTTTCTCCCTTATGATATTATTATTTATCTCAGTGCTGTGTATAGCTGGTTTTCAACGATAATTAAAGGAATCGCAATTTGCCTAAGAAAACTTATCGGCCGTGAAAAACACAGAAAGTGATATCTGGCATATCGAATTTCATCGATGAATAATTTTGCGCAAGAAGTGTTTCTTTCAACAGTTAAATAGAAAGGTAAAATCAGTCGCTATATGCCCAAGGTCATTTCAAATCTAAAGTTTGTTCATTTCTTTCATGAAGCATAAATAAATTAACCTTTTTTTAACGATTTGATGTAAATGGCAATGGAGATTATTTTCTATTTATCCTGTACTATCACGACTGTTTACGTAGCTAATATTTTTATATATTTTAGCTTGGGTTGAACTTCTTAATTATATTCCTTTAAGGATTAATTCGGTAAACCTGTTAAAGTTTATTTTCGGCGCTCAAAGGCTTTTCAAGATGCCTCAAAAAACATAACTACTTGTGAAATTTGTGTGAAGCTTTTCCGTAACTTATAATATTGCGATCCTTAAAAGGTTTACCTAAAATGTTTAAGACCTAGGTATGTATCTGTGTGATGTAAAAAGTTTTGGGTTTGATACGATAACTACGGTTTTCTTTTTTGTTTTCGCAATTTTGATGAAAATCTAGTGTTTAAAAAAAGTTGAAACGGCAGTTGCGAAAGTCTTGATGTCGAGCGCTTATTTTTCTGATTAACCTTTACGAACCTTTGACTAAAGATAGAAATCACGTATCACCCGAAGGGGTCTCTAAAATCCCCCGTACGTCGTGGGGCGATCGTGTCTCTTGATATTCCGTTTGTCATTGCCAGTTTAGGAGGCGGGTATGGGTATCGCTGCCCCGGGAACCATTTATTGGATAGAATAACCTCTGTCGTAGGTCATCCCAAGTGGTTAACTACGTTTGGTGACTTAGCAGGGTGACCGGGTCCATGGGGTGAGGTTTGTCCGGGTATTGCGTCGGCCCACCAGCTGCATGGCAGGCCGGATCGGGATAGAATGGTTGAGGAAGTTCCTTTGACTTTCTAACCGTACTCTCTCGGAACATCGCGCCTTGCACCGCAGTGGGAGGGATGGATTCATACGTCCGTCACTCCTGGACACACAGACCCCTAGATTCCTACCCACCCCTAACACCCTTTTCCCTCCCAGAACTTCCTCTCCTTACTTTTCTGAAAAAACCCTCCACACAAATACATCCCCAAAAATGACATGGGCCCTGAGGGGAATTATTTTCCTCAGGACGTCCTGAGTGGCTAATGTAAAAAAAAGCTACCCTCGGATATTAGTAACTATTACCATTTTAACCGATTTTAAGCTAATATTCGCCCAGCAATCAATGCTGGTATGTATATTTTTTTAATACCTGTAACTACTTTTTTATAAACATTATTTGATATTGCGAGCCTCACTGGCTGGTTTATCCGTACTGAGGCCCCGGTTTTTATCGGGGGAGCGTATAACCCCGCTCCCCCGTCCGCTGCGGGAGAGTTAAATACGTTTTTTGCAGTTTTTCTTCAATCTGTGCAAAAGCTTGATAATGCTATACGCCTTTTAACGAGAGAAAAGTTTTTTTCTTTGAAATAATTGTCTTTCTGAAAACTCATTTCTTTTTCATAAAATAGCCAACATTCGCTAAAAACGTGTCCACGGCACGGCCTTGTTGTTTTTTAATAGGAACCTACCTGTTCTTTCAGAACTCAGCGCTGAAATGCTTGCCTTGTTTTAAAATTTTTCGTTTTTCTTTTGTGCAGGAATCATGGTGTCGTCGGTGGCGAGCGGTAGGGACCCGCAGGATGTGCACAGGCGCAGACCAGCACCTGCCAACAGATGCCCTCAATCACGGTAAGGAGTCCACCGAAACTATAATAGGGCAAGCCGTGCGCTGCATGCTGGACCTGTTCTCCAACTTGCTGTGTTGTCAACGATACTGAAGTAGCCGAGGCTGCAAATTCATCCAACTACGAACTACGTCTGCATTTCGGAGAGAACTAGTCGAAAGCTGCTAAGTATTTTATTTGCTTTATTTTAGGTCTGCCGCGAACATACCAAGTTTCACGGCTCTCCGCGTTCTACACAATCTAGGCAAGTGGATGCCGTGCTGTAACGAAGATTTTAAAGAAAACCTTAAGAGGGAATAACTAGACAAAACCGGAAATATGTCATTTTTAATCAAACTTTAAACGTATTGACTCTTTTCCACAAAAAATTATAAATCGATTTCAAAAGACTTCTTTTATTTGGTAAAGCTATTTCTTAAATTTTGAGAAAATATGTTTATTTTTAGTACATCAGGGTTTTACCGTAGATCTTTGGCAGATTTGTTAAGGGGGTATTCTAGTCTAGAGGCACGAATTGTAGGTGTTTTTTCAGGTGCAACAAAAAAAACCAATAATATTTTTACCATCTTCTATTTTATGAAATATTTATTAAACATCAAAGAATCCATTAAAAAAAAGAGTCGAACTAAAAAATTGTGAGTGAGTGTTGAAGTGGGGGTCTCAAAAAATGGCGCGCCCTGGTTGACACGATTGCAACCCTCCCAGTAATCTAAAAAAAAAAATTAATTATCCAAATTAATCAAAAAAAATGCGGCTATGGCCCGAACTAAGGAGAAGTAAAAAAAATTTTTTTTGCAAAATGACGGCTGTCTGAAATAAAAAAGACGTTTTTGCACCAGTTTTTTTGACTTTCCTAATTTTTTAAAAATAGTAAAAATTGAAATTTTGTTATAGTTTTAGTTCCCCCATAGAGGAATGTATAGAAAAGGCTCACACCAATTTTCAAACAACCAAGTAAATTGGTTTAGTAGAACTTGAGATATCGTGTCAACCACATTGAAAAAAGAGGTTTGGAGAAATATGGGTAAAAATTTGTTCAATTTAGATTTTGGTTAGATTCCGTCTAAACCGTGACATTAAAATGGTTATAACTTTTAAAATATTGCGAATTTCGAAAAATTATTTTAAGGAGATATTTTTGAATATTTAAACTTTGGAAATATGAAGAAAAAAAAAATTGATTTTTTTTTCTGGACTAGAATATTGGCTTAAGTTTTCAAACAAAATTTTGTATTATACAACATACATTTCAAATCATATAATCAAGCAGTAAGAGAAATCAATAAATTATTTGGGAAAGCTTTTTTCCAGAATTTTAATTTTAGTTCAAATTAAATCATAAAAAAGATCCGCGCCCTTGTTTTGTGACGAAAATACTTCAGTTTGTGTATTTATTTACGGTCTTACAATCTTATTTTGCTTAGACATTATTGAAAAATTATAAATACTTATGATAAAAAAATAAGTATAAAAAGTACATAATTTTAATAGTTTTATCATCACGAGTTTGAGCATTTTTGAATGTGGGTATTTATCAAAGCAAATTTGGAATGAAATAAAATCGGTATTAAGTTATTATGTTAAAATGCTGGTATGGAGAGTAATTAATCTTTCTCATCGGAACCGCCTTGTACCGTTGCAAGGGTACGATCGCAAAATCATCGTTCGACGATATTTAAATTCTTGGCCTCTGGTTAATGGCTCTTAAAAGTTGCAGTTAAAGAAAATAAATACAACAGTGTAGGTAGGTATATTTGATGCGAATTTTTAATTAAACCTTCCCTAATTTTTAATTTTAAGGTTGCACGTAAGCTTATCCAACAAGTTTTTCTTCACACAGCCCACATTTCACTCTGATTAGCTTTTCTTCACGCAACACGTATTTTACTCTGATTAGATTCCCTTTCCGCTTCTAGATTATTACTTTTTATGTTTGTTTGTATTATAATCAGTATTAAGATGAAACCTTAAATTGGTTTAGTTTTTGGGCGTAGATTTTTAATTAATATTATTAAACGTGTTATTCTTCCAAATAAAAAAATAAAAGAATCGTCTTGAGCAAGCCCAAGGATATAAATACTCGCCGGTGTAGAAGTTAAAGTTTTGTGGGCACACGGCTGGAGAATATTTATGTTTGCACCGACTAGAAGCCTTTAGCATAGCATCTCAGTAGCCTAACATGTTCCAATCATCTATTCATGGCCACTGAAGACCAGAATGGCAACCACCTCGCTAAATCTTTCTTTTATGTAGGTACACACTTCTAATGCCCCGAACTCCCTGTACCGAAGTTTAAAACACCGCAAAAATAATGTATTCATGGATGTTTTCATGTTATAGTGTTTTATTATTTTTAATATATTAATAATCTGTATCTCGTCGGACTTCGTGGTCGAGAGGCGAGGCTCTCGACTAGCGATCCGAAGATCGCGGCTTCAAATCCCGGCGTGTGCAAATAAATTGTATTTACTTGATTTGTGTTATTTTACAATTTATTCATTTAAAAATAATATAAGGTATATTTGCGGCACGTTCCCCAGCGGAATTTATCGCCCTGGTGTATGACCACTATTCAGAATTGAAACATTGCTTGAAATGGCTTTAGCCGTGTTTGGTGACCAGATCTGAATAGCCAGTCTTCTTCTTCCCCATCTCCTTCCCTTCCCTACCACCTTCAGCCTCACAACCAATTGAGGATGCCATAGTCTCATTGGCTCCAGGTGCAAGTAGTAGGGACTATTGGGCGATATTAAAAAAATTCTTAAGGATAAAGTAAAATGAAAATTTGTAGACAGGTACATACCTATGATCAGTCTGGATATCGGAATTATCCATTCTTCGTGGATTATTTTTCCTACGACTAAATTTTGAGTCGTCTGCGTCTGAAGGTTTCGGGTAGTGGGCATAATCGACATGTCCAGTACAAAAAATTCAAATGAAATTATGAAACATTTCTATTCTACGTAGTGGCATCTTCAATTTATTGAAAAAATTGGCGCCTTTTTTTAGGCAGTCGCCGTCGACGTGATTAGATTACAACGATGTTTTTTAAACGAATGACAAAGCGCTTAGGAGATTATTATCTTTCGGTTAATAATTTTAAGGGTAGTTACGCGTAGAATTTAATATAAATTACGAAGGCATGTATTAATACAATCATACGGTATCCAACCAAATGTAAAAAAACATTGTGTAATTTAACATTAAACTTCAAATTATCCTAATATGAGAGAACTATTTCAATTGAAGTAATGTTTGTTGTTTATATCCATCACGACGATTTATTAATACATTCGAAGAATGTATATTATTTATGCGTTTATTTTGTTAAACTTCATTAAAACAATATATTCTACCCTTTCTAAACTTAATTCAAACCTTTAAAAATATATTTAGTTCTGCTTGGTCTATATTATTTTAAAAGTGAACCAAGCAGGATTTCATAATTACATTGAAGTTATGAGAAACATTATATCTGAATAGTGAATACGCCTCTATTGTGTGCGACTATAGTAGGAAATTAATTCGTAAACTTGTACACTTGGAGAGGCAGTCCAAATTAAATTGCGGGTACATAAAGAGCGCGGCTATAGGACTACGTAGAAACGGGCGAATTTTCAAAGTAGCAATTATTACTGAAACATGTGCGGAGTCATTTCGTGGTTATTTACTCGAAACGTATTGTGGAATTGGCTCATAAACCTCTCTCTTGTTCTAGTAATTGGATTCTCTCTTTTATAGGAAAGGTATAAAAATGATTAAAAAAAATTAGGGTAGGCGTCTAATTCAAATTAATTGGATCCGGCACATCTGGATTGCGTTTTATGTAGAGCTTTGGGATTGCGTTGAGCAACCGAGCCTCAAATATCTGCTCTAAAACGTTTTTTTTTATGTGAGGCCACATAAAAGTCCAAATTGCCCGCTGTCAGTGGCAAGGAATCCCTAACGAAATCCGAATCCCGAACGGACAGAAATGCTCATTAGTAGCACGACTGCAAGCTACTCAGCAAATGCTACTTAGTGGCATGTGTGTCAGTGATTTTGCTGGTATTGAGCATGCTACTGGATTCGCAAGCGGAAGATAGAGTGCTCTAATCTCTTGTTTATTAGCATGCTAATTTTCACCCGATCTCAGTTCGCGGCAGCGTGCTTTGTAAAAAAATATCTTTGTAAAAATATCGAAAATGGCCCGTTGGGGAGACGAAAAAATCTTGCTTTTCTTATTTATTATCGGTGTAACGAATGTGTTTGGAACACAGGGTCATTAAAATACCCACAATAGATGTTCAATTTCCCTACAAAATCCCCACAAGTTCCTTTACCTCCAAAATGAAACAAAATTCTATTGAAATTAGCATTTATTTTTTATTATCTGGTCATTTTGGAATTTTTTCTTTCGTTCAGGTCTTAAAAATAGATATGTTTTTTTTTTAATTTGCTGTGAAAGATTACGAAATTGTAAAATTCTCCCAATTATTTTGAATATTATTTTTAAATATGGTTGGATAATCGAGAAATACCCAGAATCCCGTATTTCCCCCACAAACAGTTCTACCCGCAAAATATCAAATTGATGAAAAAAGCTTAGAAACTCCCCGCAATCACTGGTATTCCCTGGGAAATGGCAACCCTGATTTCTGGTATTTTCTTGCAAAGCTTCCACTTTGGCCGAGAGCATGCTTATAAAAGAGCATGTGCGTTTAACTGTTTGCTTTGAGCGCGCTATTCATGAGTTCGCTCATTTATGAGGAAATGTGTACAGTTGGAGAACATGCTCATGTATGAGGATGTGTGTCAGTACCTTAATGCATGTTATGTTAAGCTGGAAGATGTAGGTAAGGTGGAAGATGATAGTTGACAAGTACATAAGGTTACTCAGATCTGGTTATAATAGATTCCGAATGTTGGTCTCTCATTAGGACGAGACCAAGAATATCTTCTACTCTGGAAGGAGGTGCATATATTTATAGAATATGTAATTATCTGTTTCGCTGGGCTTTGAACTCCAACTCCTGGGTTCAAGGATGGCACTGACGTGCCACGGATGTCTTCAAATGTTTGTCGAAAGGCAATAGTATATTTTGGCAGACGTTTATTACATTAGCGTAATTAAAGCGAACATTGACAAAAACAATCTCAGCCTGCAACACATTCCTCACTTCTATTCTTGGAGAAACAAAGTAAAGTACTTTTTAAGTAATCGTGATTTATTTTCATCCCGTGCTCCTAGTCATGTCGGACCATTAATTCGGCTAGCTATGCGTCCCTATCTTAAGCTACTTCGGTGCTTTGCGGTCTGTTCTCATTAATAACAATAATAAAAGCAAATGAGTAAAGTAAAGAGTGACTTTTTTTTGCAATGAAGGGCGGTTAAGATTGATAAAAAACGTATTTATTTGTATTCTAGCCGAATTTCTTTTTTAACAGCTTTAAAAGTTTTTCTCCGAGATTTTAAGGCATTTAAGTTGTCGCAAGCCTTAGAAATTCAGAAAATCTATACATAATTAGGTTTTTGAAATCTCAACCCCTTAGAGCGATCAAATTCACCGACCTTCAATGATTTTAAATGCTTTCATTAAATTCAGAAAATACCCATTCGTGTTTCTTTAATTATAAATCTACCCAATTTAATTGAATAATACGATTTTATAACTGGCTTTGTTCTTTTACCGTGCAAAGTGTACTCGATAAGTGAAACCATAAATTGCCATCGCTCAATTTGTCATAATTTTATAATAATTAACGACTAGATAATTTATTTTCCGGGTAATTAATTATTTTTATTTATAATTATTATGTATTTTCCTATAATTTTTTTTTTATTGGGCATCTACATTTTGAATTATTTATTTGTTTAACACATTAATGACATTTTCATATACTTTCATGCTATGAGATTGCAACTTAAATCAATGTCTGTTCATGAAATTTTTTAATTTACAGCAATTTGTTTTTGAACTGTAAAAATACACGCATATCTTTTCGAAGAAAATTCCGGAAGTATTTCTGGGAGAACGAAACCTTTGAATGTATCTAGACATCTTGTGAGTGGGAATTAAGAGAATGTTTGTGTTTCTCGTTAGAAAACAACTTATCTCCGCCACCATAGACACAAACACAATTGTCATCATCGTGCTGGTAATATCGTTATAGTAATATTATACTTGACTGTGAAAGCATGTTGTTTCTGAATTTATGAGTAGTGGCGTTATAAGAATGGAGAGAATAATATTATTTTATAGGTCTCACAAGTCATAAATCTTAATTTTGTTTTGTTGACCCGTGCCTCAAGACGGACAATATTAAACCCCTCATAGTCACCATTTCCAGGGCGTGTAGGTAATATTATAGTGTCAATGAATTATCGCAAATTTCTTAGGTACATTAATTTTAAGCTCAAAATTCCAATTAGCAACATTAATTACGTAAGTTTGATGAATCGATTGCATCTAATTTCGCTTTCTGACAGTAGAATTATTTAATTTTCTTATTATATTATTTTCTGTTTGTTAACTTTTTGTACCAATGTAATTTATAAACCTTTGTAAACTACATTTAACGTGTACTTTCTTTAGTTATAAGTGTTGAAAATTTCGTTAAATCAAGATTTATTATTATTATTATTTCAGACCAGAAGGGTGATTCCTGTGCCTTTTGTGTTAAGTCAGCGTTACGAGATAATTAAGACAAAATCCGTCGTATATCGAAGGGCGTATGTGCGTTATCGCCTGTCAAATTACTGTGATTTTCTGTAGCTTTCAATGGCTTGTCTATTATATCTGTCGTGTGTTGATGACAGTTGGTGTGGATTAATTACGGAGACATTAACCAATTGAAATAATTCAATAGGATGCGTGATCTGGGCAACAAGTTTAGGGGTATTATTGATATATTTAATGATTCAATTAATAGATTAAGTGTACTACTCTACCAGCACTTTGCTGAATTTTACAAACTATAGAAGGGTAGGTAATACAGTTTTAGTGATTTGTCTGTTTTAGTTTCTATTTTATTTTCTGTAAATGATTATTTTCACTTTTTCGCATCTCACTGTAAGATCGTCGCAGATTTCTTGTTTGTGTATTATGTAACTTTATTGGGTAGATCTACTATCTAGATAAAATATGTCCATTCCATTGAAATCGTTCTGGTTGAGTAGACGTTAGTGTATTATTTTTGCCAGATTTTCGCCAGCTCAGAAACTCAGAAGTGATTCAATTGAGTTGTGTATTTTTCTGAAGCCTTTATTGGAGAACGTGTCTCCTAATAATTCTGGGTCGTGTTTTTATACTGAAACCTATTACCTACGTCCGTACTAAAAATAGAGGCAAAGAAAACGGGCTGGCTGCTCACATCGGCAAATTTGTCACGCAACAAAAATGCGATGTGACATCAGATAAAAACCTGAACTTTAAGCTTAGCGAAATAATTATTAATTAATTTCATCATAATTGGACCGGTATGCTTACAAAACAACTCTTATTTTTTAAATTAAAATTACGGAACAGCCCTAAAAATAAATAGTTCAGATATTTTCACTGATTTTGCTATATTATTGTCATACCAAAAACTTAATGAAAATTTTCAGCTTGCGGCAATCGAATGATAATATATATGTTTTTTTATCAATGGCGGGTCTCGTTAATTTACTGAGCATAGTATTACATCCACAATAGATTTCAGATATTTTCTGAGTTATTTATAATTCAGGTAATATTCATGATTGGAATTCCATTTTAATATTATGACATTTTATTTATTTTTAAAACACAAAATTTCTTATGCTTGTTTATTGTATATAATACGTGGATAGAAAGTTACGAAGAAAAAAAAATCAACCCGTAAAAAACTAAGTTTTTTCAATATCATATATCTATTTTCAGATACTTTTAAAACTTAAAAAATGATTTGATTAAAGATTGAACCTTTCTATTCAGCAACCGAGTCAACCACGTTCCCAACGGAGCCAAATGCTGAAAGCATAAAACCGACATTTATTTCGTATATTAAGTGCTGTAAAGTTATCGATTTTCAGAGAAATACGTTTGTGTCCGCTTGTTTGTGCATGACCAAAGAAGATATGATAATGATAGAATGCATTGTCGTCGACTGTCTATCTGCCGAATTTCAGCTCGATCGGATGTCGGGAAGTAGGTTAATTTCCATTTCCAAGATTCCACTTTATACGTACGTTCATTCGACGAAGAAAACGTGGAATTCAAATATATGTATTTAAAATATTATATTCTATCACTAAATATGCGTCCTGTCTGGTGGATACTGAAATTTATGGCCAACCTTTAAATTTATTGTCAATTACTAAACGCAACCACTGAAGCCACTGAGAGCTCGGTGGAGGCTATAATATTACATTATAATTCTGTAGCCTGTATATTTTGTCACCGTCAGTTTCGCCTTTGTATTTAAAACCCACCATTAGCCGACTATTCAATAGAGTGGGGGGCTAATACTGTACTACATTGATTACCTACAATAGAATGGGTTCCACGATAACTCAACAAAGTGGTATTTCAACACCCATTTGAAAAATCATTAAAAGTGATGAAGAAAAAGCCCATAACCTAACCTAATTTAACCTACTTAACCTAATTTTTTTGTTCATCGCTTTTAATGAGTTTTCAAAGTCATTAAATGATGTGATGAAGGTCCGGTCACCAGCAGAATGCAGTCATGCTAAACTTCGAGTAGTGATTTCCATACAATATGTATACATACAAATAAAGTAGCAGCTTTTCTTTGTAAAGTGATATGTTCAGCAACAGCCTAAAGCCTCGTAATAAAATTTCCCAATAATTTGGGGTGCCATAGTTCTCTGGCTTCAGACTTAGCTCTTAAAACGACAATTTAATACGCATGGATACTACATTAACAACAAAGACTTTCTCACATGTTTAGTAATTGTACTGTTATCGACCACCTCACCATAGTTCCTCACCTTGGACATGGTGAGTTAAGATGAAGCTATTCGTGAAATCTTGTTTAGATACTATTTAGATTCATCTTTACGACGAATCGGTTTATATTATGAACACCCAAAAATATGTTACGGATAAATTGAGGCTTTTACTAGCTTTTCTATGTGTTGGAATTACAATAAAATTATTATTTACATAACAAAAAATGTAAGCGTAAACCACTAAAAAAAAGTTTTTTCACGACTAACACACACACTTTCACAACTATGAAGATAAGAAACAATTTTTAAAAATACCCCTTCTTGGCTAAGACTATTTTTGAGGTTTTGTATGTTCTAACTTTTTTTCATTCTTAT
This sequence comes from Glyphotaelius pellucidus, assembly GCA_936435175.1. Taxonomy (NCBI): domain Eukaryota; kingdom Metazoa; phylum Arthropoda; class Insecta; order Trichoptera; family Limnephilidae; genus Glyphotaelius; species Glyphotaelius pellucidus. The sequence continues at coordinate 25,248,713 of OW386537.1, forward strand.
AAAATTATGCACAAAATAAATAAAAACCACTTTTTCGCTTACTTGCCTCGTGCAAATACGACGCGCGTTTTTAAATTTTGTAGGCATGATGATCGAAATATTTCTAGCGTTTATATTCCTCTTAGGAGGACAAAAGGAGAACCTTATGAGGATTTTGACCGCATGATGTTTGTAGTACCCATATGTGTATGACTTTTATTTATGACACCTATTTTTTTTCGGGTTTTAAGGGTGCAACGGGGCTATTTGAGTGTGATTTTGTAAACATTGTAAAACTATTGGGAAAATTATTACTGTTTCAACTGAGCACCCTTTTTATTTTTCTGTATAATAACAACGATTATAAAATACTTTAATAATTGTGTAGTTGACCCAACTGTTCATTTATTCCTAATAATGACTTCGATCCGATAACCGGTACACTTAAAACTACGAAAATACAAATTAATACAACAGTGTAATGAGGGCAATTAAATTAAAGTAACAATTCTTCGACATATTTTAAAATTTTTTTTAAATATTTTTTAAAACTCTTGTTACAAACATCCGCCCGAACGCTAAGGCGGTTGGGCAGTTACTGGAGACTTGGAAGGAAACCCGGTCCCCGAGAAATTCGAAAAATAGGTATTTTACCAAACGGTTGCTGTCGCTGTCGCTCTTACTTCACCGAATACTGAGCGAAAGGGACAGCTGCACCTTAGGCTGATAATACCTAAATAAAATCGAGGTTTTGTAATCCTCATTTTTCTCCTCCAAAATTGAACCGTTTTTTAAGATTTTTTAAATCAGAAAATACTCTACGTTTTCCTTTTTTTTAAATACATTGTCTAGTTTGTCTACTGAACGTCTATTTATGGTGTTCAAACCAAATAATTTTGAAGGGTCTATCAAAAATAAGTTATCAAAAAAGCATTACGTACCGGCACGCTAGTTGTCGATATCTACATTAAATAAATACATGTTTGCATCATTGTCAAAATCTAGAGAGGATATTGGAAATTACGTTTCTACGGACAAAACGACGCCCGGGTAGAATTCACACACGGATCTGCTCGGAGAATCTGTCCGCGCCGAGCAGATCTGTCCGTGTCGGCCCACACGCGGATTCGGATATTCGAGCGGCGTGCATCTCATACAGTGATAGTATGTCTAGGGAAATTTCGCAACATCTCTACGGAAAAACCTTTTTTAGGGAAAAAGGGCAAAATTTAGGGAAATTTTCAGAAAAAGATATTTGCACCTCTGGGACTCTGAGTCCCAGAGGTGCAAATATCTTTTTCTGATTTTTCTGTTTCCAGATTTTCGATTGAGTTTCGCTCATAGTGTCTTCATTTAATTAAATATTACAATTTGAGGTTTTACTCATAAAAGTTAAAATAAAAAAATAATAATTATTGAGAAATATTGGGAAAGTTTGATCTGATATATAGGGAAAACCATTTTTTAAACAACGAGCAAGCCTATCTGTTGCGTACATTCACACACGGATTGGCTTGTGACGGACAGACGGAAAATATGTCCGTCGCAGGACCACAGGGACCGCCGAGCAGTTCCGTGTGTGAATTCTACGCTTTACACCCTCGTATTACGTTAACCCTCTCATCGCCTCTCGGTACGCCTTCGTAAACTGTTCGGTTTCAAAGATATTCGCCTAACCCATCAAGCCCCTTGGTTAAACTAGCCCCGCTATAACCTCTTTATATTTAGTACCTTTTAAATAAATGACTTTATCATCCACCCTATACCTATTCAGTACTCAGATTGAGAGACTTCCTTAGCCAATGAAGCGTGAAAATGCGTTACACATCGGATTGTGACGTCACGTTGCGGAGTTTCAATTTTCCTTAGACATTTTCTCAACATTGTTTTAAAGAGCTGTATAATATATTCGGAAAATTATAATTGTTTCTGATTGTTATTTTTTTAAAGGTTCTAAATGTTATACCTTATATGTAGAACGTAAATTGCTTTCGCTTTTCGTTTAAGTTAATTAAATTCACTTTATTTTCTTATTATTTTATTGTTTAATTGTATTGTATTTTTATTTTCTTATTATTTTATTGTAACCCTACATGTACTTTGAAATAATTTTGTTGAATTCTCATAAAACCTTAATCCAAAAGTAACGATTTGCTTGCAAAGCGTGAGATTGCTACTATTTCTAAATAAATATACCCCTTGAGGACAGTATTTTAAGAAAGAAGCCTCCTAGCGCCTTAATACATTTACTCGGGGGTCTGTAATAATATTATTCATTAATAAAGGCAACCCTTATAGTTTTTTGAGAGAAAAAAATTATTTCTTGTGGAAATAAATGCTAATATTTTGAAGATTTTATTCAAATATTCCTAGAATATTTCATGCAAAAATTATTATTTTCTTCGTAAATAACCGGTCAAATCAAGTACCGGTCAGTGGCTGAGTTGGCATCGCGTTTGGTTCCCACCCAGGCGTCGCGTGTTTGATTCTAGGCTGTCCTCCATCACGACAAAAGCAACAATTTTCCGCTTAGCGTGGTGGTAGTAGAAGATTTCAAATATTGTCAGATTAGTTCCAACCACCTTACTTATTAACATGTTTTAAATTTTAAAGTGATGAACAACTAAATAAATAATTAATGGTTGTTTATCGGTAGCGTTTAAAAGTTTAAAACACGTTTATTAGTAAGTAATATTTAATCTGTTATAAGCACTCTACACTGTACCAATCTACACACTAGCACCAAGGCTTTTTTGCCTGCGTACAAGAGTTTTATAATGTAGGTAGCGAACTTATTGGCGTATTATATTTTGATTTCAGGTACTGTCCTAAATCTGTTTAGAGTTCAGTTTTACATTTGTTTTGATTTTTCAATAAAATTAAGTTTTAGTACATGTGATAAAAGAAAAACTGAAGTTTTTTTAATGACTATTATTTTATTTATTCATATATGGTCGTATAATTTGTGGATTTTCCACCATCATGCTAGGCACATGCCCGTGTTATGGTGGTCGTAGTGCATTCAAAAGTGCATTAAAATACAGAAATTATTTAACGCTTTACTAATTACTTTACTAGTTATTCAATATTCTGATTGATTTTATTGCTCCTAATATGAATTTTTAGAATTTTATTTCAAAATAAATTGCGTACATACACGAGAATTAGCTTCACGGTGTATCGAGAGAAATTCCGTTCGGGAGTTCTGCCTCACGATTTTGATTAAAACTGCTAATGTTTCTGAAATTGCACACTATTTTTCACTAATTATTGGAAATAACATACGATGAACATATTTGTTCGGAATTAGGTACAAATAAACATGATTCAAGCTTTTTGAGCACGAAACTCAAAATGCATATTTTCATTTGTGTTATTTCCAGCACTTTCGAGATGTTTTTCCTTAACACATTTGTTGCATGCATGGATCAAGCAGGTAAAGAATATAAAAAAGTTGAACAAAATGATGTGTTTAATTAGGTTGATACTAGGCTTTTGTTGATCCCGTCTTTATTTTTTTGCAATTAGAACTCCGAGGGCTTGTAGGGCGCTTCAATTGGATTTTTTTACAAACATTACTTTTTTCTGGTTTCTTCGGCACAAAAGGCAATAGTCGCCTGACTCTTAGATATTTGCCGACTTCGGGCTCAATTGAATCCGCTGACTTGATTCCCTTAATGAGAAAACTTGGTCGTCTGCCCGTTAGGCTGCAAGATGAACTCGATCGTGCAAGTTTCATTATTAATTTTGTTCTTTATGGCCAATGGTTGTACAAAGTTATCGATTATTTCCTTTATCGTCATTCTCTCACGTATTTTTAGAAAACTTGTCCCAACCTCAAATTGTCGAAACTTGTATTAGATATTTCTCTTGATTGCTTTGCTATTTGCACAGATCAGTGGTAGGGTGGGTGTAAATTCCCTGCCAAGATGTACAGGATTTATTTACAAACTTTGTTTTGGCACGAGAACGTTCGAATCAAAAGCCATATTTAAATTCAATTCCGAAGACCAAAACTTAAAACCTCTACAACCAGTGGCGTGCGTTATACACAAATGTAGACTGTGCGTAGTTTTTCAAGTTCGGGTATGAATCGTGCAAGAATTATTTGAAAATGACCGTTTCACTATCAACTTAAATGAGCGTACAAAATTCCTTACTAAATTCGTAGAAAAAAAATTATTTCGATCACAAATTAATTTTAAAAATAGATTTACAATTAGAAACTTCGAAATTTAAGAAATTAGAAACAGTTTTATTAGTAAATTAAATATTATTAAAAACCAAATACATTGATAATAATTAAATTTTTGTTATATCTGGTTACTTCTGGATTATTTTGTGTAATTTATAAAAGTTTTTAATTAATATATACACAAATGCAATACCTAATAACCTATTTTATAATAATTTTATTTATTTCATGTGATTGTTTTTAAGATACCTTGTAACTAATTAATCACCACTCATTATAATTTTTTTTGTCTATAGGTACTTTGTACTTATTTTTCTATTATTTAATTTTCATTGTACGTTTATCCTGATGCAGAAATCTTTGGTTTTAAAACATGACGATTATTGAAGTGAAAACTTCTTTAGAACCGTTGCGATTTGAAACTCGATGAAACGAAAAATAGCGACCCTAAAAAGAGACAAACACATACATCTACAGGATGTAGCCTGCGAGAGAATCGGCCTCCTCTTTGTGCGGTGCTTCGTAGCCTTCCCACTCTTATCTACTTAGTTTTCTGAAGATTTCACTTCTACCGCGTGTGAACTGCACACATGTATTTTTTTTAACCCTAGAAAGATAATCTACGTCTTTGCGACGTAAGCGACACAAGTATTGCTGTCTTTTTTTACTTCGAAAGGTAGCGCGCTGTCTATTTCAGTTAGCTCAGTTGCCAAGCAGAGCTTGCGCGGGGCAATACATAAACCATACGTTCGAAAGGCGTAAGATTATCACTTGTGTTACTTTCGGACTTCTTATAAATGTGATTTAGTAAACAATTTTTTTTTCTATTATTTTTAAGCATAACGCCTGATTAGCATTTAAACTTTCATAACATATAAAAAATACGATTTAGAGTGTTTTCACACACAGCTATAAAATATGTAGCTTGGCCTATTTCAGCATATCGCTCGCCATACATTCCCAAGGGGAACACGCTCTTAGACATAAAATAAACATTACTTTTCATTTAAAAAAAACTTAATAGTTGTAAAAGGTTTACAGCATTTTGTTATTTTTTTAATTACAATATATATTTTATTATTATTTTGGTTTTATAGTTATTAAAGTACAAAACCCTAAACCAATTATTCAACTATCTTTAAACTGTTTAAGTTTAATAATATGTCAAATAAATACTTTTAAACTTAAGTATCATTATCTCTTAACGGTTGTCAAAATAAGATTATCTTTCTAGGGTTATTATTGGTGGTGTAAAGTTATTTATTTTCATTAAATTAAAATGACGCCAAAAGGTGAATTTGCATTATCGAAGAAGACATATTACCATAATTATTAAAAGAATAACGTTCGCTTAAAAACAAACGTAAATGTACGTATATTCCCGAAAATGCTGCGGTCTCACAACGTACCAGCCTACCGCCGTTTCTGTTCTTCTGAACGTAAAATTTAATGCTCCGCTACGTTCCTATGAGGGTTTCCAGAGTAGTAAATTTATCAGGCACTTGACAGGATCAACTTGAGTAAGGAGATTGAAGTGCGACCTATTGTATAGCTAAGCATAGTGTGTAATGGGATTAATTATTCACTGTAGATCTTCTCTACGTCATTCTCGTAGCTACAAGACAAGCTCGTGATCAATGAGGTTTATGAGATAGACTAGTTTTACAACGTATCTAAGTGCTAATTACTGGTTTCAATTTTGGAATACTCAGTTTGAAGTTTTTGTTGTTTATGACCTTACTTCCCTAATAAAGTTTAAAATTAGATATGATTTTAGATTTCCAATAGTATTTTCGTTATTTATTTTTGGGGTGTTATGCCGAGTCCACCGAGTCACCTCCTAGCCATAGTTTCGGACACTGTAACGCTGGCTAAAGAAGGAGGTAGTGCAAAAATAAATATCGAAAAGGTCTATACATCGTTGTAAACTGTCTCTTGTTTTTATCTCGTTCTTCATTTATTTTTTGATATTTTAAGAATAATTTCTAATAACACTTTTTTTAATTACAATACGTAACTATAAATGTTCATTATTTTCTTTTCGTACGTTTTTTCTTATACGTTTTAATATCTTCTGCTTCTTGTATTTTTTTTTTTTTAATTCTAACTTTTTTATCTCATTTAATGTTTATCTGTCTTAAATGTTTGATGTGCTTTACGTGGTTTGATTAGATTTTAAGTTAGGTTGTTTATACTATGTAAAAACCATGGTGGGAGCTATTTTACTTTGCTACTCGAAAAGTTTGATATTAAGGGGGCAGCCCAAAGGGTGTATTTTCCGTAATTATTTTCAAGCAAACGATGAATGGATTTTAAATTTTTTTATTTATTTGCAAAAACAGCGTAAAACCAATACATTGCAAAAGCGGTAAGAAAAGATACATAATAATTACGTTTACAGTTAAAGTAATACATTTAGTTAAAACATAAGTGCTGTAGGATATGTGGAATAAAATCGATGTAGGATGTGTGGAAAATATCCACATTTCCTGCAAGGCAGTTAATTAACCTAGTGAGTCTTCCCAGGGGCATCACCATTGTTGTTAGTTCTGCACCTGGGAAGAATCAAAAGCCTGTATTGGCGACCTCGCGTGAAATTATCCGGGACACGGATAGAATCCTATTTCAGCCATAATATCTGGTGCCGACATAAAACCATTTAGAAGCTTATAAGCCATCAGCAGTACATCTCTTCTGGAACTAAGGCTGCAGATTCCCAGCTATCCCGGGATAAATGCTGTTGGAAACAGCCATGGGTAAAAACCTAACTCTCTCATATAGAGGTATCGTAAAAATTTCTTTTGTATTTTCTTAATCAAAATTAAATTTTTTAAAAACCCTGTCAATATATACATATAAAAGACTGTATACAAATTTTTGTACACGAATTGTATGGTTTGCGGTGTGCGCCGCTTTCAACAGGACACTTGCCTTTCGGTGGTTGACAGGTATAAATCCATACGGTTCATCAGAAAAATAAACTAAAAATAAATTTAGAAACTAGACATATAGGTTTATGGCACCACATAGGGGAATTTTGATATCTCGAAAGAAAAAAAAATGGCCGACCAACAATTTTTTTTCCGGTTGTTTTGGAAAATTTTCATCGTTTATAAAAAAAATTGAAGGGGACCCTTTATAAAAAAAACCCACGTGGTTCCATAGGAACTGGATTTTTAAACAGTTAAATACTTGGTGCATGTAAATCGAATGTGTAGTTCTTTTAATATGCTGTCACCGGGTTGAAAAAGATAGTTTCGAGAAAAACGTATTCAAAGTTTTGCCGAAAGATAATTTAACATACAAACTGTTTCAAACGGTTTCACATAAAATGCTGTATCTCTGTCAATTTTATGAATTTCTTTAAAACATTTGGTGGGAGCATTCTTAACAAATGCATCTTTCAGAAAATTAAATAAAATAAAAACTTACAAAAAAAAGTTGTCACAGTGGTCTGGTGCCTTAAATAAACAACCACGAAAGTTTGATAAAGAAAGAGTTTTAGTAGACCCTCTCCAATCAATACGAAAGACAGCAAATCGACTCTAAAATTATTAAGCCGTGACCTCCAGACAGTTTTACTATATATATAGAACATACTGCTTTCTCCACTAAACTGAATGAATACATTACGGGTCATGAAACACGGTGCTGTACAACTAACTGTACAGGCTGCATACCTATTTAAATTCCAGGGATGGTTGTTATTAAAAGTCGATGTGCCGCATTATATTGTATTTTATTCCCGGTTGGAAGTCCGAGGAACCCCATATGTCGGTGGCGTCCGTACGACTACGTCCACCCTACTATTATAACCAGTTTAAGGGTGGAAAGATCTCTGAAAAGAGCTCTGTTACCAACGTCTCATTTCCTAGAGGAATTCTAATAAACACGTAGTGTGGGCTGACGATTATCTCCTCGTTTAGTTTGTCGACATTTGAATAGGTTACTAAGCACAGCAGTTCAAATTCGTATGGAGCATTTATGCTTTTTATACCAAAAATGGTTGTGCATTTTTGTTACTTTAAGGGGTTTTATACAGTTAGGAAGCCCAAAAAAAAGCGATTTTTCAAGATTTTTTTCTTAGAAAACCTTTATATTTATGTAAAAATTTGTACACATATTATGGTAACTTAAGGTTAACATTTTTGTATTTGTAAAAATAATAATTTTGAAAGCTGCTATAGCTGATCTCCAGAAGCTCCTCTCAAAAAAGGCATCTTGCGGTGACCACCATATCTCTAGACTGGATCATTTAAAATGAAAAAACCTAACGGATTTCGTTAAAGTAATGTATAATCTACTAATCAATGGACGAAGCACAACATTTTTTGACATACTGGCGGCTTCTCAAAAAAGTCGATTTTAGACCAAAATTTTGGCCTTAAATTGTTTATAAAAAAAAGATATTTATCGGTGAGAACCGATCTTCGATTAATAACTAAAAAAATATACAAGCTTGTGTTAAAATTTGAGACTCATCGGTTCAGCCGTTTCCGAGACATCTTGGTCACCGGTTTAAAAACACATTTTTGAGACAAACGCGTTTACACTTTGCCTCCTACTTTCATTTGCTCTGTAACGTCTTTACAAATATGCGTGTAACTTCGAAAATAATCTCCGGATTGACTTGAAATTTTCTGTGTGTGCGTTAAACATATGTACATTACGAAAATGAAATTAAAAAAAAAATCGATTTCTTAAAAATTCTAACTGTATATAACCCCTTAAATCGGTACTTTTGATGTGGAAATTCATGTGGTGTGTGGTGTTTTTTAAATTCATATTTTTTTTTACATGAACTCCACACAGAAGGCCCTGAGGAAAATAATTTCCCTCAGGGCCTACATCATCTTTGGGGATGCTTGGGGAGGGTTTTTTCAAGGAAGGGAAGGAGAGGAGAGTTCTGGGAAGGAAAAAAAGGTTTAAGGGGTGGGTAGGAATCCGGGGGTTCAGTGTGTCCTGGTCATCCACCTCCAAGACCTAGGCAAACCTCACCCCATGAACCCGGGCACCCCTGCTAAATCACCAAACGTAGCGAACCACTTGATCATATGGTCGAACGTTTTTATAATTACAGATTTCGCTAGCCAACTTAACACATAAGACGTTTGCGCCACGATTATCGCAAATTCTCTCTGTGGCGTCAGTTTCATTTAATGAAAAATAAATTGAAGTAATATTCATTAAAATAAGAAGTTTCTGATTAAAAATCCACTTTGTTCCATTTTCGCTATATCGGTTAATATTGGCCTTCAGAATTAGTTGGCGCCTTTCAATGTTATTTTTTGACCCTTTACAATTTCACGCCAATTCAGTTTGTTTTTATTACTGATTGAAAGATTTTCCCTCACCATCGAAAGTTTTTATATGATGATCAACCCTAGGAAGAATTTTTTTGTCAAATTCAATAGATGCTTTATCGGATTACTATCTAGGGATTAATGGACCAGTCGTAGATGAAGCAAATTTTTTTTACACTTTGACCTTTTTTACTCACTTCGTATAAGTTGTGCCTACACTGCCCACGTGCATAAAATGATTAAGTATCTTTGTAAGGGATTAGAAGAAGAAACTTTATGTTTCTTTGGTTTCTTCAACATGTTCTTATTTTCTTTTTTATGCATACTCTCAACACGAACATAAAAATACAGAACACTGTTTGTTGTACGTGCAAGATAAGAAAAACAAAGAATATTTAAAAAAAACACGAAATATGTAGAAAGGAAAGAACAAGGACGAACTTGGACAAGTTTCATAAACTGAGTACATCAATAAGCTGCTGTGAAAGTTGTGTAGAAGTGCCTAACTTATGTGTGAAAGAGACTATAGAGAAGACTAAGCGCCTCCGTACATGGAGCTACTTACAAGCTATTCGAGCCTGATGCGCGTAGCACGCACACCGCTCGTGGGTACCCGCCATACAATTTTGCTGGTGTTCGTACACGGCGCTACGCGACGGATGTCAGGTTGAAGTCGGTAGCGCGCTAACGACGGTGCTGGTAGCGCGCTACGCGTTGCAGCATTCGTGTCTACTACTTTCGTTTGACGTTTGACAGAAATGGCGTCTGAACATGAAAGTAATGTTAGATTTGTTCTGGAAGTGAAAAAAATTGGTGTTTACATAACTTTACATTACCAGAATACGCAAGAAAGGATTTAGTGAAGAAGGCATAGATTAATGTTGGAAAAAAGTCATTTGACATCGTTCGACATCGTGTTAACTCCACGGCTGCACGTGAAAAATGATCAAGTTCAGTATGATTCGGGTAGCGCCGTGTACGGAAACCAGCTTTAAAAAGTAGTACATCTGCAGGGTACTTGTGGTTGTGTCACAATCACGTAGTTTGTAAGTATCTCCATGAACGGAGGGCCTAAGAGACAAAATATAAGTTGAAATGACTGAACGGACGTCGTTTATCAATGTTAGCGCTCTTCTGTTCCAGTACCTAGTGAACCAGTATAAGCATTGTACTAAATTGATAGGTACCTTTGGTATAATTCCACCTTAAATAAAAATAATAGAATATTCTTATAAAGTAAGATCTGTATCAGTGGGCAGTTGCTTCACAGAACTGAAATAATAACACTTGAATTAATTATCCTTAATCTTTTAATATCCCACTTTGTAAAACCTCGTAAGGACAAAGAAGTTTTAAATACAAATCTAGGCCGCATATATATATATATATATTCAGTGAGCCGAAATTCATATTTCATAAAAAATCGACCCGTAAAAACTTTTTTTTTCTTTTTTACTATAATACATTTATTTTCTTTCTGTCTTTTAAAACTTTAAAAACAACAAAAAATAGATTTTACTGTGAAATTGATTTGACTGTGGATTGAACCTTCCATCCGGGAACTGGACTCAACCACGCTACCAACTGCGCCACATACCGGTTGGGTAGTAAAAAATAGAATACTTTTCCAAAATTTAAAAAGTAACTTCACTAGATAAAATAATGAAATCAATTTAATAAATTTTTTTGTTGAAAACAATCGACGCATATAGAATTCCTTTAAAAAGGGTTAATTTTCAGTTGTGCCTGGTTATAATACCGCCTGAAGCAACATACAGGGTGTTAAGGGACGTACTTGACTTACTTTAACCAGTGATTCCTGACATTATTTGGAGTAAAAAATGTAAATGAAATTTTGGTCTCCGGTGCTTTTTTTGGTGACTTTTTTTTATCAAAAAATGTTTCTTCAAAATCCAACAAAAATTTTTTTTTCGCATGTCGTCAGTGGTCACTCCGCCGAGTAGCCGACCCACCCCTTACCTCGCCTCCAACTGTCCAACACATACCATTTTTTAATTTTTTTGTAGAAAAAAAAAATACTTCAAAAATGTCACCGGAGACAAAATTTTTATTTACATTTTTTACTCCAAATACTGTCAGGAATCACTGGTTAAAGTAAGTCAAGTACGTCCCTTAACACCCGGTATACACCAGACCACCACAGCCGAAGTCGACTTCATGATTTATTTAAAGTACCGAACGGCAGAACAGACGTCTACTTGCAAACCATTTGGATGTAAGTGACTGTTCTCTGTATTCCTTAAAACTATTATTGAAGAGTCACCTGCCTAAATGCTGATATGGTAACTAAATTTTACTGTAATTGGAATAATTCTGTTGTACATTAATAATAAAAAATAAAATAAAAATTAAATATTCGCGCCCTTGAGGTGAATTTTCACAAAAACCTCTTATTCAATTCCCGGGACTCCAATTATTATTACTCTATCCCCTACCTAGTGATATTAGAAATATACAAACCAAAAGTTCCTTTACAATTATTTAGATCGTTGATCACCTTCAATCAACCCGTCTATTATCACGAGTAGTTCATTTTATTAGTAGTGTATATTTATACACATGATTTATATTTTGGTATGTAAGTTTTGCATATATGTATTTGATTTATACTTGTTTACGTTTATTCTTCTTCGTCTTTTGTCTGTTTTAAACTTTATACTTTTATCTAACTTAAATTCTTTTATTTTTTATCAAACGAAAATTGGTTTATTTTAAAAAATGTAGATAAGTTTTCCTTATTTATTTAACATAAAACCATTCCCGTAAATTGCCATCTCATCACAGGGGTTTCACTCCTAGTGAATTTGTAATACTTTCAAAAATATATAATTATAATTTATACAAAAAAAATTTTGAAGTATTATGTTGAAATAAAAAAGATGTCTTTAAACACCTCGATTGGATTCCGCTGTTCGCAAGCAGATCTTTTCAGGAATATTTGACGCATCATAACATGTATGAAAAAAAATCCTTAAAGTTGGTAATAGACGCGGGAGCTATAAAATCGCGGTTTTAAAGTTCGCGAACTTACTCGGCTCGACTTCTGTGTCACGACAGCTAAGCTCATATTGTGACGCGTGTCTTCGATAAAAGAAGCTTCGTGTTATTTACGAATTATATCACTTTACATTTTAATAATGTAATCGAAATATACAAGTACGCGAGATACGTCGCGGACCGCCGGAAAAATGGCGGCTCGTGGCGATGTCGGATGTGCGAACCGAGGAGGACTACGACCAAAATTTCTAACAAAGATTCAAACGAAGTTGCTCGGCGGTTTCAAGGTTCACATACTTGGGGTGCACGGGCGAAAAAGATCGTCGAGCCATAAGTACGCGTACTTGCTCGTGCGTCTATCACCATCTTAAAAAAAATGCTCGTCTTTTTCAACAGTAGCTACAAAGTAATGAACATTTCTGTCTACTGTTTTTCACGAAGTTTTCCTATTTTTTTAAAGGGAATAATATTTTAGGAAAATGTCTTCCTTTTCGAATGACTGCATAGTTTACGGGCCGCTAGTTTGTATGAAATAACACTCTAAAAGCCTTTGCAAAGAGCGTGCCAGGATAGCAGAATGAAATGAGCATGCCAGGCCTTAAGAAAATTGGAACGGCAAATGTAAGGAAACCTGCTTTGAATTAATATTATGTGGGTTACGTTACGTTTTCCGGCACCGAACAAAAAGTGAACTGTACATGTACTACAATATTCATTTATTGCGATAATCCAGTGCAAAATGTATTATAATCTATTTCAGTTTCAAATGAAATGGTTGTTTACTTTTCTGAATTAAAAAAAAACCATAATGAAGACAGGCGAGTTTTTTAGAGATTAGGTTCTGAATAAAAATCTTCTCAGTGTACTCATGGTGTTTTTTCTGCTCTCTTTACCTAACATACTTACATTGCATATTGTGTATTAATTTGGTATTAGTATTGTGTATCTTTCAACATTGTTAGAAATTGTTTTTCTTCTGGTGCCCTTTCCTAACGATGGTTGGCTATCATTAGATAAATCTGCACCCGAATCCCGCTGCAGCTCCAAAATCATACTGAGAAAACTCTCAATTTCAGTGCCAGTGATTATTCAAATAAATGGGTATATTAATTTTACGGCATCTTGAAAGAAGATACACTAGTGATACTTATAAAATATCTGTTTTTTTAATATAAAAATTGTTCTTGAAATTTTTATTAGGCCGCACGGGCTAAAGTTGTTCATTCCAAGTTTCAGAACTGAACTTACCTTCGACGCCTCTTGGGAAGAATAATTACTAAACTAGATGAACAGTGAACAGCCTCCGAAAATAGACACTTTCCAACAGAGTGCAATATAATAAGTATTATAAATTCGCAAACAGATTTATTTTGATGTCTCTTGAAAAAGGAAAATTGGTTTATAATATTATAAACCAAAAAGTATTAATCAAATAATAACGACTACAATTTTCTTTATGTGAAAATAGATGGGGAGGCGGGAATGGGTACCGCCGCCCCGGGAACCTTTATTGGATAACCAACACCTCTGCCATAGGTCACCCCAAGTGGTTCGCTACGTTTGGTGATTTAGCAGGGGTGCCCGGGTTTATGGGGTGAGGTTTGTCTAGGTCTTGGAGGTGGATGACAGGACACACTGAACCTTAGATTCCTACCCACCCCTTAAACCCTTTTCCTTCCCAGAACTCTCCCCTTCCTTTCCTAAAAAAAAAACTCCACACAGCATCCCCAAAGATGTCATAGGCCCTGAGGGAAATAATTTTCATCAGGGCCTCCTGTGTGGAGCTCATACAAAAAAAAAAAGATTTCATGGTTTTTTTGATTTCTTTCATTATAAATATTTTACCGCTGTCAATTAAATATATAATTATGTATGTATCCTTATACTGATTGAAGACATTGGGATAAAATTCCATAGAAGGTGTTGGTTTTATTTTAAAGCATGTTTTAATATTAGCTTCCATTCAATAAATTAAGAGGTTGTCTGCCAAAATGTATTTAATGTTTCTAATATTTAGTACAATATAAATAATGTCTTAAATAACCCATTGCCTTTAAAGCTAAATTAATTGTTTTTATTTTAGTAAAATAAATTAAAATTTATGCTATATAGATTTATACATGTTCATAGAAATATAATAAATATGTAGTAAAGGGTAAATATTTGTGATCGACTGCGCCTAATGCCATGGTAAATCTAAATATTTTCATAATGCATAAATCGTTAATATTAAGATTATACAGCTGATATCCGAATATACTCTGAAAGGAAAATGTCTGAGTTACATATTTGGTTCCAGTACTTCGAATTCTTCAAAAACCATTTCTCCAAATTTACAATTACTCTTTTTGTCTTTTGTTTTTGTATTGTCTGAATTGACGTAGTAAAATTTCTTCTCATAATTTATAGGATCATTGAAAGATTTGATAGTATCCGCTACGGATTTTTGATCACTCGGAATGTTGTCAGAATCTTCACCCCCTGGTATCGATACATTGTCTTGTTTCTCTTTTGTTTTGTTTTCTTCGGTGGAACCTTTTGAATCAGTATTTTTACAAGCCAAATCGACGTTCCTATTTCTTGAAACTTTACTCTTCTCTATAACTGTGACATCCACTACAGTAATTGGATCCTTCATATTATTTTTTTGTATGTTATTATTCTTTTCGAGGGTTTGAGACTGTCGATCAGTGTTATTCCCCGTTGAATTATCGAAATGACCATCGCATTTTTCGTGATTTTCTTCCTTTTCCAAATCACTGAACGGTGAGGCCACCATTCCTTTCCTGTAACTTTCAATCCTGCATATTTTAGTTTTCACAGAATGCTCATTATCGTAAATTAGTGGCGGGTCATCGTAATTTTGGTTGTTCTTGGATTTGTAAAAACGCCTTATACTTTGATCTTCTCCTGTCCCAGCGAGTTCCAAGCGACTGCTACAACTATTAGATTTGACTAGCTTAAACTTAAATCCTAAGTAATTTTCTCCGTTAACGCTCCCATTCGTATGCTCTATTCTCTCTCGAAGATCGTTCTTCTCCGTAATCTCGCTACACGAGCAGCACTTGCTGAACCTGTCAGCATCATTGACGGACGCTGTTTCGCTTTTATCTATTAAGATTGGCGCATTATCCAGACAAGCACACTTTCCTTCTGTACATTTACTTTGGCAAAGAGTACAGTCTCTACAACAATTTCTCTGAAGACCTCTGATCTCATCCATTATAGCTTTTGTCATAGGGCTTACAGTCGGACCCCTGCGTTCATTGAGAACTTTTCCTCCATAGTAAGTTATTGACGTTCCGCATTCTCTTATTTTCTGTAAAATGTCTTGGCTAACATATTGACTTTCATAACACAAGCTAGGATTGAGAGATTCACACAAATATTCTTCGCTTGAAGAACAGTAAATATTATCATTGTTTACTTTGGTCGACTGAAATGGGCTCAATGCATCCGTATCATAATCGTGATCATTATTTGAACTCAAGTCTCCACTCGAAACGCCACTTGATAAACTAGCGGAGTCCCATTTTTTTTGTCCATATGATGTATCAATTGTTAAGAATCTCATCACCTTCTTACGACTTCCAGATTTGTCTAACTTCGAATCCACAGAAAGATTTTTGTGAGAAATAGATTTTTTTGACATGCTACTGGTCGAGTCACTTAAAAGACACGGTTCCGAACTTTCCTGAGGTCTTCGCAATCTCAGAGTCCCTTCGAACAGGTCGCGAACAGTTTTTACGGTATCTGGGTTTGGAAGTTCTTCTTCAATTATTTCCTTGTTTACACGAATTGGGTGATAAAAGAAGTGCCTTTTTAGTCCAGATAGTTTAGTTTTCTTTGGTTTATTTTCTTTGTCTTCGGTATTTTTGCTCTCATTTTGTTTTGAAGTGGCTCCGGTAATGTGACAACTATTAGATTTTTTGTAAGCAGTGTTTTTTACATTGGATTCTATTTTGGTTCTTACTGGTTCTATGATGACTATATTATTATTGACCAGAAGCTCCTGGAAACTATAATCCTGCAAATATTGAAGTAAACCGTCGAATTGTGCTTCTTTTTTATAGTTTGCTATCATACTTTTCCGAAATACATCTGATTTCATTACTTTATATCGGACGTGGTCAAAATCTTCACAATCCTGACTGTAACTCTTTGATTTAATTAAGGTTGCATGTTTAGTATCATCACCTTGGTGATCTTTCTTTATCCCACCGAATTCAACAATTTCTATATCCGGTGAAAAGCTCTTGTATTCGGGTTCGGATTCTTTTTTAATCAATAAAGCATCGGGCGTCTGTGAATTGGCCGAGGCCAAAGTCAATGTTTCTTGAAGTGTGTCGCACGCTTTTTCTATAAATTTACTTGAATCACTTAAAATTCGCTTGAACGAACTTTCCTCAATAATTGATTCAGCTTTTTCTTTTTCTGGCCCAGCCTCTTTTTTCCACACATCGGTTTCAGATTCAGATGGTGCCTTTTTTATGCTATCCACAATTTTGACTGTTTCTATTGATTTAATGATGTCTTCCACCGAAGTAACTTGGTTATTGTGAACATCGTCTGGTAGGCATTCCCTCAAGTTTTCAATGTTTTCATACGTATTCTCATCTTCCTGTTCGTGTTCTTCACCGGGCTTGTTTTCTATTAATTTTGACCAATAGCTTTTGACAGAGTGCAACTTTTCTTGGTATTCCATGTCGGTTTTTACGACTTTTTCAACTTTTTCTGTAACGTTAAAAATATTAGTTTTATGTACGTTACCCCCACTGGTTTTGTTGTATTCTCTTTTATTTATTGAATTATGATGTTGGGCTGGATTAATTTCTTTATCATTCTCCCTTTCGTGTAAACTGTTTTTCATTTTCAAGAATCTATTCGTCTCGGTATCAGACTTTTCACTTCGGTTGTCTTTTATCGTCAATACTTGTGGTCGAGACATTTCAGATTTTTTGTCACTTAGTATTTTCTTATCCTTGATTATGAGACGCGTCGGCGGTCTTTCAAATTTATTTTGTACCGCAGCTATTTTAATACTGCGTTCTTTTTTTACTTTCGGTATATGACGTAATTTTGACTTCTCTTCGTCTATTGGAGGATAGCTGGATTCACTTCTTTGACTTACTACTTTTTTGGGTGTAGGGTCAAACGTAATTTCTTCGTGAGGCTCTAATTTTTGGTTAGGTTCGTTCAAGAAAGCTTCAAGGGCTGACAAGTTGTCAGGTGGTACTGCGCCACTTATTCTAAGACAAGTATTTTCGTTCGTTAATGGTGGCTCTACGATGATTGTTTGATGACCACTTAATGGAAGAATGGTAACGTTTGTTCCTTCTTTCCCTTTGCAATTCAAAATATTTATTTCTCTTGCATTAAAACTGTTCAGCCGTTGGATTTGCTGCTTTTGAGTACACCCACCGTTGTAAATCTCCGATGAGAGGTAAGTTAAATTTCTTGATGATGATTGTTGATGATTCGATGTTAAATTAGGTGCTTTTATCTCATTCGATGATATTCTCTCGTTAGGTGGATTAGGAGGAGCAAGTATATCCGGAAATTGTAGACCAGGTTTAGGTTCTCTTTGTCTTAAGGAATAATGTTTTGTTACTGGATTTCGCTTTTTATCCTTCGATGTGTTAAGTATACGAGTCTCTTCTACAATTGAATCTGAGTTTTTCTCACTTTCAGAATATTTATAATTATCCGGAATATCGGGTAAATCTGAAATTATTTTATTTTGTTTTTCGATTGCTTCTGACGTTAGTTCTTGTGATTCGTTGACAAATAGTCTTTTCAACTTATTAACCGACACGTTTTCGCTAAGGTTATTAGGACGTAAAGCCAAAGTTATGTTCTTTTCTATGATCGATGTATAATTTTTATCGCTTTCGACCTCTATAATCGATCCATCAACCGTTACAACCGTACAATTGTTTGAAGATATCAATTTGTCATAAGATTTTATCTCGATATTATTAACTGATCCAAGTGACTTGTACGTATCCTGTTCTACGATGAATGTATTGTCCTCTTCATTAAGACTATCTTTTTCATTTATGAGGTTTAAACTGTCGTCGCAGAAGTCACTTTCCTCTAATCCAAATACATTTATTTCTATAGAATTGTCTTCTCTTCTCTCTGGATTAGTGTTACTTTTATTTTTCTCCGATTCGTAAGATAGCTTCCGTTTATTTTGGCCTGTTTTTAAATTTTCGTCTTGCTGTCTTAATTTGGCATCGATTTTTTCCGATCGCTTCAAACCTTTGCTGATATTGATATCCGGCAATGAGAAGTATTGGTTTTCTATTAGTGTTGTTACGAAGGGTTCGGTGGTTATGTTTTTTGACGAACTGCTTTGTCGATATAAAGATCTTGTTTTAAATTCTTCGTAATGTTGTTTATGTTCTGAGTTACTATCGTTCGACAGATTTTGTTTTTGATATCTTTCTAATGTGTTTTTATATTTAGTTTTTTGTTCGATGCTTTTCGGCTTGATTTTGTTCACTTGGGTATAAATTGATTTTAAATCGTCGAAAGATTTACTATTAAAGCTATTTCCTGCACTTTGCAAATTCAGTGGAATTTCAATGAAGTTTTCACTGTATTTGGATTCACAATATTCATCTATTTTTTCAGCCAATGAAACAGCTAAGTTTTCAAGTCTTCGAGGTGGGCTCCCTGGGGACGATGAAGACAATGTTATATACGACGTCACACTGATGTTGTCCTTGTCAGGGGGTGTTGTTATTCTTTCCACGGATTGGCTCAATTCTTCTTCAGAATTTATAAAGCCTGTCGGCTTTTCTTTCTTGGCTGCAACTTTTGTTATTGTTTTCGAATCAATTTCATTCGTTGATCTGTCACTTTTATTTATAAATGTCTCATCAAACGAATCTGGATCATCGCTTTCAAGTACGTGGAAGTTCGTTTGCGATTTCTTTGCGTGTGAACCTTCTACACTGCTATTTGATGATCTTAAGCTGTCCGATTTCTCGCCTTCGGCGTATTCCGGTAAATAGTAGTCACTAGGGATATCTTTATTCGTAAAGTTATTTTCAGTCCGAATAAAAAGTGGTTTATTTCTTAACGGAACTGCGTATGAATGTATGTCGTGATCAGTTGTCTCAGGGGAAGATTCTTTGAAACTTGCGTGATTACCATCGAAATTGTAATTTTTGTGAATGTAATTAGAATCCAAACTATCAATTTCACTTGGGTTACGAGAGTAGGTGATTTCTTCAGACGGTTGTAGGTTCAGTTGGACTCCTTCAGTTGAAGTTGGCCAACCGTGTGTCTGCTGTTTATTTCTACTCTTGTATATCTGCGCGTCTTCATACAAACCTTCAGCCGCAGTGAGATTGGGTTCGTCGGGCGGATGATTTGGATTGTCGGAGATATCGCCGTAGCAGGAACTGTTCGATTTATTATAGATTCTTTCGAGCGCTTCTTCCTTCGTCTGGTACTTGGATCGCGAAGGCGCCCTGAAAAATACGGTATTAGTTCGATGATTACTTTATTACAGCCAATGGAATCAATTCATTGCATTAACCACAATTCACATGCATGCCGTGCGTGGCATCGAATATTTAAGTCTGACACGCTCAACTCCAGTAATTTAACGTCCTGAATTGGCCGCAACAAGTGAAAATATCCTAAAACAAGCAAAACATCGATATGTTTTCTGAGTTTCGAAGCGAAATTCGTGGTTGATAATCATGAAGTGTGTTAACCGAATAAGGAAAGCACTATTACCTCTCTTTGTAGAGCGGTCTGTCGGCAAGTCTCGCTCTGGGAATGAGCGGTCCCGTGCAAGCCTCCTCTCTGATGACGGCCAGCGACCTGGAGCGACGTAGGCCGGGTCCGGGGCCGGCGGGGGTGGACGCGGTGCCCGGGGGCGCGGGGACCGGTGCAGAGTTCTGCCACCAGCGCTCCTGCTGGCTGCGTGCTGTTAGGTGTCTGAAAAGTTACGAACTCATACAATAAGCTGGATATTTTTGCGATTATGTTTATAAAAGGGATAATATTTTTCCGCGATAGGTGGCCCGAGTAATATCTCCAAAGAATAAGTATACCCACCCAGATAATTTATTTAGTTCGAAAAGTAAATTGGACTTGTCAGTATCGTCTTTCAGTAGTTCGCATGATATGTAAACATGAAAGTTACGGATTGTGTCCGTAACGTAACAGGTTACACTTAGGAATGATTGATAATCGACACGCACCTCGGATAGGGGAGGAATTACGGTGAACGGTACCATCCCGGTATTCTCCACGGTTTCCCTCTCCGGTTATTTTATTGATGGTTGAATGGTTGAGTGCTCTTCTTATGAAATATAGCTGACAAATTGATTAATTACTTGCAGTAGATAGTTAGAAGGGTTGAATTTGGATAGCTGTCGGGGTGTGTAACTAATTGTGAATCATTGGAAGTAATTTGTTTTTAATGCGTCTGCGAATATTTTATTACTTCCGTTATTAATTTTTTTTTACTTACTTGTACCCTTTCCTGGCTTCCCATTAAGGGGGGGGGGGTAAGGTCATTAAAACTCATTTTATTTTTTTTCTAAATGTACAACATGTCGAGAGAATTGTGTCGAAATTTCAAGTAAATCGGATCAAAACCAACGAAGATGCAGCATTTCAAGCGATCGGCCCTCTTGCTCTTTTCTAGTATATTTCGAGTATAAAAAAAACTTTAAATCGATTTCTCCGGAGATTCGCTCTCACGGACTTATTTATTAATATTTTTAATTAAAATTTTTTTCAAAGATACTTCAGATGTCATACTATAACATTATTAACTAAAAGAAATAAGCCAACATTATTCATATCTCCAAAAAAAAAATCATGAATATATGCCTTTTTTCGCCTTTAAAACCTTACCCCCCCTCTTAATTAATTATTAAACTAATAGACATTAAAGCAGTGGTTTTTAACCTTTTTGGAGGTACTGAACCCCCTACCAGTTCCATATGCATTCACCGAACCTTTCTTAATTGGAAAGCGGGGCGTGTCATCAGTGGTGGCAGATTATCACTAGGGTGGGGGGGGGGGGCGAATGGGATGGGATGGGGCGGGATGTGATAGTGACAATATTCTTCGAAAATTTTTGTGTCTTGTTCCGCCGAACCCCTGAGACTGACTCACCGAACCCCTGGGGTTCGATCAAACACAGGTTAAGAACCACTGCATTAAAGTATTCCCAGGCAAAGTGCGTATCTACGTCATCATGGAGCATTGGAAAGGAACGTACGTCGTTTAATATTGATTGGTGACAGTAACCATTCTTCTAAAATAAACGCGACATTTACAATAGAATTTATTTTCGATTCCATTTTATTTTTATGCATACCTTAATAAATATGTGATCGGAATAAAAACGCCAGAAATTTAAATGCACATATTTTCTTGTTTGGTTGAAAATGTATGCCTGAAGAAATAATTGTAAATAAATATATAGAAACATAAAATTGTGTCGAAATAAAATTTCATTATTTGCTTACTTTAAATTTTACAAATATAAACAAAAAATCTTTTAATAACATTTCCACAAAAAGAAGTTAAGAGATGTAAAAAATTTTTTTTTGAAAAATTCCATTATTAAAAATTGCGTCATCACCTTTTCGTTTCATTAAGGTTGGATTTAAATTCGAAATCTAGAAATAAGTCGTCCCGAACGGGAACCCATAAAATTTTTATAACGATAATCATATAATTTTTACTGTAAAATTATTAACGAATAAGTAATGTTAAATTTTCTCCTCGTCCTGTGCGAATTTTATTAACAATTGGTGCGTAAATAGGGCACATCTTTTTTGGTCGTTTTTATGGCTGTCAATACCATAATAGTTAACAGTTTGAAAGTTATACTCGTATAGTGCGTTTTTCTAACTGTCAATACCATAATAGTTGAAACAGTTTGAAGGATATACTCGAATAGTGCGTTTTATAACTGTCAATACCACAATAGTTAAACAGTTTGAAAAATATACTCGTATAGTACGTTTTTATAATTCTCACGGCAACGGTAACGGCAATGGAACGCAGCATCTCATTTCTTTAACTCGAGTTAGAGAGATGCAAGAAAATTATACCTTTTAATTTTTGAAGGAAGCAGTCAGGTAGTTATTTTCGTCAATTATAAATATAATAGATGTGCAGGATGATTGTAAGCGTGCATCAAACGTTTATTTACTTTCTTTCATGTTGCTTGAGTGACTTGGAAAATTTACTTGGAAATAGATATGATGGAACAGATTTCAGTTTTTCTTTCCAGAATCTGTAATCTCATAACGGAGAAGAGAAATTCAACGATAATTTCGCTCACCATTATCATACATCAGTATTCCGTGTCTGATCAACATTAGGTGAAATAAATATAATTCCTCCAAGGATTTACATGATGCCATGTTCTAATGCCATAGAGTTCGACACGTCGAGGGTTTCGCTCCAAAGAGCTAATTAGTGGTCGTCTTAATTTATGGGTTGGTGTTAAGGGTGTGTCGGGTGGGGAGTAGCCGCAAAACTCGGATGGAAATTATATATTCGTTTAATAATGCTTCACAGTTTTTGCAAAATATTCCCTCAAAGTAGTCATAATTAAATTTAATTAAAATCAGTACATATTGACGTAAATAAACTAAAAATAGTATTTACATACATGTTCAAATATTTTCCGAGCTGTGAAAAGGTTCAACATTTTTTAGATAAACTGTTAAGAAGAAAATTCATTTATAAATTTTATTTTTAATTGGTATCGAAATCTACAGAATCATTGTATTCTATGGTTCCATTCCGATTTACTGTAATTTTTGTTGCTGAACAATTATTTTTGAGCATACCGACGTAACAGTCTATCTAATACCTATAAACTATGCACATTGCACATGGCACAGGAATTTAGTAGTCTCCTTGCTTCGTGATAGAACTAGGGGCCAGATATTATATTATGTATCTTAAATCAAATCAAGTTCTAGTTAAACCGATTACGGTCATGTTAAACGTACCGAATTAATTCCAAAGCAAGTTGAAGCAATGCTATCGGAACCAACATTATATCACCCTTACGACGATGATTACCTAAGCCTGCTCAAGCCTGCTGGTGCCTGTTTGTCGTGAATGTGACCAGATTAGAGGAATTTCCATTTGGTTTCAGTCCATTCTACTAATGACAGAGAGCTTTAAATACATACCTACCTAATTTATATTGGATCTAAACTATGAATATCTTCCCGGGCAGTTCTGCCAAACTAATCCCCTTAAGCGCCAGCTCTAGTGGCGGATATTTGATGGCGGTGAAAATGAAGGCTCTCCGTGAGTACCTACATAGTTTATTTTATTTACATACTTTATCGTATTTTTATATGACACTGACAAGAGTATGTCTGTCATGTGTACAACCAAAACAGGGGGACCGTTTTGCAACCCTGTTGGATTACGATAGGATGCATTTTAAGAGTTTTTAAATAGGCCCGCATTAAATGTTAAGAGGTAAGACGAATCCTGTAGTTCGTTCCACACAATGCCATTTTGCATAATAATGATCCGGAAAGCGTCATGTTCTTTTGCTACCCAAATGAACTCTGGACGTCGAGTTTCTCGTTGGTATGTAAGTCAGCTGCGGATCATTTCTTCTAGTTCCTATTGATCTTACTGAAAACAGTATAATGCATAATTTACCTGTAATATTCGTCGTCGACCCTCGGCCTGGGCGGGCGTGCAGCCGGCTGGAGCCGCTTGTTGGCGAACTCGAGGTTCTCGGCCGGGTTGTCCAGGTACTCGAGGTCCTGCGAGCGGGGCGGCGCGGGAGGCGGCTGCGGGGGCGGCTGCGGGACGGGGGCGCGCGGCCGGTACGCGAGCTCGAGGTCCGACACGGAGCGCTGCTGCTGGTAGCGCAGGCGTGGCGGCCAGCGGATGCGGTCCGCGTGCAGCTGGCTGCGCAGCGATACAGCCGAATCGACTGAGTGCCTAGAAATCATATTCATTCCTTTTTATTACAATATTTTGCATTCATCCAGAACAGTGAAGCACTTTCTACAACTTTTTAATTGCAATAACAATTTTAGGACCGAGTCATTTAGATACTCGCTTATACCTAGATTGCATGCAGTTGGCAATGCATTCTCAGAAATAGTAGATGTGTTCAACTGCACGGAACATAGTTATAAGAAGGCTATAATAACACACCTCAATCACAATAATTAATGTTAGGCATGTTAATACTTGTCTGCATGGTTTCTGTAGATATCTTAACCACCAGACAGAGGGAGTCATAGCTACGAATTTAAAAAAAAAAAAAAAAACAAAACAAAAAAATAAAATATTAATTCATAATTATTATTAAATCTCCTGACAGCCCTAAAATAACAGAACTAATTTGCCAACTATGCGTGTCCAGTCATTTCAAGCAATGTTAAGCAATTTAAGGTAACAATAAACTTTGTAGTAAATTATTTATAATTTGCAAATAAATGTGAATGTTTGAATAGGTATAATTACTTGAATTTGCCCGATTCTACGATTCTACTTGCTAACAAGTCGCCTTTACTTACATATTTTTAATCAGCGTAAATATAATGTTTTGTTATTTTAATAGTGTGGGGAATGAAACTTACTCTGTTGTAATATTTTTTTATTAAAACTTCGCTTCCTCTAAAAACATAGATGTATGCAGATATTATGCAACAATCCTTAAATATCAAATTGTTAACATAACAAATTCACTGCTCACTGCTCTGTAACTACTTTAATATGTAAAATTGTGTACCTTTTATTTTTTGTACTATATACTTGTTATGTTGCTCCTGTACAACTTACCAATGTTACATGTAAAAGCCGTCAAGGCGTAAATATATATATATTAAACTTCTACTACAATAAGACAATTGATTGATCCATTTTCAAATTAAAAGCCCTCAATTTTTTTTAGAAAAATTCTGTGTTGATCACTACATGAATACAGAATTAGCCACAGTTACACAGCAGTTCGCGGGCCGCTAAGGTTACAAGTTTTGAGTTTTAACATTGAAAACATTGGAAAATTATATTAATTAGAAATTATTAGGGATATTTTGTTTTTGCCTTGAACATTGAAATGCACATTTTTGACGGTAACCATATTTTTTAGAGATCTTCCATATCTTATTCGGTAACCGGACAACTCAGAATGAAATCAACTCAGAACCTCATTTGAAAAGTCATTAAAAGTGATGAAAAAAATGGTTAAATAAGTTACGTTAGATTAGAGTTATGGGCTATTTTAAAATTATTTTTTTCATAGCTTTGACTTTTCAAAGCGGTTTTGAGTTGACTTTATTCTGAGTTGGCATGGAACCCTATTATTCACCTAGGGATGATCTTCACCAAATAATGGTTTTCCAATTTGTTCACTGGCCGCAAAGAGCACAAATGGTGACGATTTAAATTCGTATTTAGTAGGATAATTTAGCATTCACCTAGTTATGCACAACCCTTTTGACAAAGGGATCTATTTATTATTAAATTAAAATAAATCGGTTTGTAATCAGTTCAATATTGTTCATCGGCCGCGAAAGATACTTGTTTAATTTTGATTCGGAGACACAGCGCTTCAATGAGCTTCCGGGGAGAACAAATACCATAAGGAAACTAAACAATGCTCTAAAAGTCTAAATACATACGGCACTGGTACTCTCCTCAGCAAGTTGTTACGAAATTTTTATTTGAAATATTCCGTAGGTAATAATCAAGTAGGAACGCTGGTTGCGCGTCGCTGTCCGCCGAGAACTGGGAAAACTTATAGAGCAATGAAAATGCCCCACCGCGAAATAGTGTCAACGTTCTTTTTTATGTTGTTCATTATCAAGTCCTGTTTTACTATTACAGTAGTTTGTTAAAAAGTCACGATAAAAACAGCACTAGTAAATACATTGCTAATAATATTTATTTTATAAGAGTAAAAGAATAGTAGAGCACGTTGGTGGAAAGAAACAATACAATTGGTTCTTGTTTTATAAAAGCTAAAAAATAATATAGCAAATATAATGAATATGTTAACATAATAATATTTATATAGCTTCATATATTATTTTTGGTTGTTATCTGGAATACAATACATTTATAATTTGAATGGAATTCCAAAGATTTGGTTTCAGATTTATTGACCGCCATCGACCCATTGTTCGCAATATAAAAACTTTTGAAGTTTTATAATTTTTTTATAGCCGTGTACTTGAATAATATTATTTGCAAAACATTTCCTGTAAACTCTTTAATTCTCCAGTCAATAAGTATTTATATATATAACCTAATTAATTACCCAGTGATGGATGTTCAATGTATTTTTCTACTTCCTTGAAGTTGGGTAACCAATTTGTTATTGATGAAGCAAAACAAAAATCAAGAAGTACATTAATTAATGACAAGCTAAAATAAAAATAAATTTGACGTCTTCCTAAAGAAAACTTTTACCAGTAGAAATCAATTAAAGCAAACTTTCACGTTAGAGGAAATCATGATGTAACACCAACACAACTCACTACATTCCTCCATAACCTCGGAACAGGAATCCTTAGTGAGGAGGACTGTACTTTGTATTTAAATAGTTATTAATAAAAAATAAATATTTTGTAATTTAGTGCCTTAAAACAAATTATCTGAAATCGAGTGAAGTCTACATTTTCAATTATTACTGCAGACTTTTTTAATCTTTTTGTACCTATTCTAATTCGTATTTATCAACGGAACTATGACCTTAGAGGTGTCGTTAAAAAGGTGAGATCTGAAGTATTTTTCCATTTAATAATATTCAGGGTTGATTTTCTTATAATTATTTATTCATAGAAATTATTGGGAAAATGCATTAAAATATCTAAGAGTGTGTGTAAGTCATTAATAATTATACACCGGCCCAAATAAATAAAATACTACATTCAACTTTATCACTCATTTTAGGTTTTAAAATATGATATAGTTTCATCTTGTTCCTGTAATAATTGCTAATATCATTTTTGAACTACCTACCTATTCAAACTTTGTTGACTAATCTAAATGAACCCACTTGTCTAGTAGTCATTGAGTTATAATTATTAATTACGTATTTATTTAATACTAGCTGGTACCCGGCAAGCGTTGCAATGCCCTTCAAAGAAATAAATTGATTCTCCGTGCATGTCCTTTCCCGTGCCCCGTGTCCCCGTTCCCTTCCACCTTCCCCGCCTCCCTCGTCTTTTCCCTCTCCGCGAACCCCACTTTCCCCCTGCCTTTCCTCCCTGCCGCTAAAATATATGAAATACACACATTTTCATATATACAAATTTCATAACGCCAGAGCTGACCATAATATACAGCCTGTGTTACTCGCTGATAATGCAGCTTTCTATTGGGGAAAGAATTTTTAAAATCGGTTTAGTGGTTTAGGCGTGAAAGCGTAACAAACATTCACACTCACTTTCGCATTTATAATATTGGTATAGATTTTAATATAATTTATATCTTTGCTTACGCCAAAAAAAATAATCTTAACACCATTTATTCATAAGGTTTAATAAAATAAATATATATTTTTTATAACGTGTCAACACTAACTACTGGTAATTAAAAGCAAAATTATTTATGATATCAGACCATTTTGATCGTCCACGGTGATAGTCACGCGAATATATTGACACCCATGTACACAAGTACTTCCGCCCAATTAATTACGCATCACGAAAGCAACACGTGGCCCTTACGAAAATCTATCTCAACAAATCTCCCTCATTAAAAACATCCTCTTCAATTTACATACTAGCAAATGTAACGTTTTTTCCTATGCCTGGGCGCGGCTAAGTGAAATTCATGTGTAGTATTTTCTTTCAGGCTGTTTGCGTGATTATACAAATACCTTTTTTGCGATCCTCTGCAATGATACGTTGCGTGTGTTAAAGAAAATATTTAATCTTTTTTATGCATCAAAATGGAAAACGTTAAATTTCACTCCACGTTGAGAATGTAAGAGTACCTATGATATATACTTGTGTACTCGTTCTGGTGTAAATTAAACTTAGTTTTGTATGCGCTACGCAGCTACGTGTACGTGGTTCCCAGGACCCGTAGCGGATTATTTATTTCCGTGATCCCAGAGTAAGCATTTCTTGACGCGGGCTCAAGGTGTGCCTGGAAAAACACGTATTGTGGATACTGTGTACATACACCTACTGGGTACATTGTCGATCGGAAAAGTGAATTCGTAAAACGGGGAGGGGAGTGATCGCAAGTTGTCACATGCGCAACTCTTTGATACGTGCTTCTGGCCGTATCATTTTTTTACGAACGTGACTTCTTCGGTTTTCAAAGCTCCGTATTGTTCATTCATAAACAAAAGCTATTCTTGTTGTCGCCACAATTCGTTATACTTAATATTAAAGTTGTCACGTTTGGATAACGTGATGTTAGAATTTCTTTCAAGGCTTGTAAAATTTTGAGGTACCTATGTTCGTTCCTATTGAAAATTTGCCCTAAATGCCTTAAAGATGTATTATTCATACTTTTTCTGAGAAAGTTATTTACAAATAACATTTCCAGATGTATCCTAGATGTAAAGAACATTGAACGAAAGATTTTTATAATATGTTTGAATAACGGCTGTAACTTTATTTAATATGTTTTTTTTTGGTTATTTTACGTCGGAAACTTTTCTTTACTTTGAAAATATTATAATGCGAATAAAGAATGGCAAATAATAATAAATATTGGAATGCGACTTCAGGTGAGTTTGAAGTGGTTTTCATTTCTGTATCGCCGAGAATATTTGAATAGATTCAGTAACTCCGGTTAATTGTTCAGTTGAAAGCCGAATAAGCCAATATCGCAAGCAATTCGCAAGACATTATGTCGAAGAGCATCGTAGAACCTTGGTCTAGTAGCCCGACCTCGACTTACTATAGTCCAGTGTTTTGCTGTTCACGTCTCACTTACATTGGTCAAAGACTTTGTTAATTCGACATGAATCACCGACATTGATATTGATTTAGCAAAGGTTACGTCTCCGGGCAATGAGTTTTGCCTGTCACCGTCTCACTCGGTTAAATCCGCCGATAGCTGGAAATCGATACTAAAATAATCGTTTTGCAAGTTTTTAAAAACCGAATGGTAGGTAATATGTATCTCATATTATTGTGACGGTTGAGAAACGAATAACTCGTCACAGCAAGTCCCTTGGGAAATTAAAGAATGAGTTGAGATACGCACCAGAAGAAGTCAATATAATATTATCATACAGTTTCCCTTTCGGGATGAACTCTCGTAGGTAACTAACAATTCTACAGTATTTCTTACTATCTACTGTTGCAATCTGAGTAATAAAACAATAAAACTTGTTGTTGTATTGCAAGAAAATCATAATTTGATATTTTTTAGTGATGGAGAAAATCAACTAATGGCTACTTCGGGATTATTGAGAAATTGTAAATGCAGCCGCGGACTGTTTCTTCATTAAGATAAAAAATCTGCATTCTCCACGCATTCCGATTTCTTTGTAACAATTTATATGGACCGGCAAATGCCACACGCTCAGTTTTTGTATTATTTAGAAAATCGTTTTCACCCTGTTTACATACAAACTTTTTCATGTAGGCTTTAAAGTGTTTTGTTTACGTTGATCGCATATTGTTCTTATAAGTTTATTGATTGCAATTTGTTCATGGCTCATTAAAACGAGAAAGTAAAGGTTTGATTTTAAATCCACTCTGCAGTATTTCAATGCTAATAGTCATTTATTAAATTAGCAATATACTGATCAAGTGTAACGCCTCACGCATGTCGGAATCTGTTTTTGTTTTCTCATTTCTCAAATCTCATTCTATAGTCTCGCGAGTCTCATCTTTGCAACATCAATTTATGCCATAGTCAAAATAAGTCACATAAATAAAATAAATCTTATTTGGAAAACGCAAATTAATAAACCATATCAAAATAAGATATCTTACATACACAATTTACGGCATTATAGGATGGGGGGGTGCGCTTGATGCATTCATTAAGCCTTTACAAAAGCACATCGTTAGTTGTGTACAATAAAAATAAAAACTTTCTCGACCGAGTTATTATATAAAGAAAATAAAATATTTAATATCCTTAAATTATTCATAAACCAAACTATGAAATGTGTATTTGGAAACAAAAATATTTTCAAAATAATAAAAATAAAAAATGAAAATCGAATTAATAAAAGAACTATTAACTAATTTAATGAAAACAAATAACTTTGTGTACACCACTATTTAATTAACAATATCAACATGTTTCGAAAACTATGTTTTCTTCGTCAGGACAATAAGTTAAGTTAATTAACTTAGAAGTTATGACGCCACAAAGTGAATTTGCGAATTTTGAAGAAATAATTATAGCAAGGACTATCAACTATTTTTAAACCTTCGTGTTTCACTTTGCATTTAACAAAACAAAAATTATACCTATACTTACTTACATGATGTTGTATTTTAGTATTTTATTTTATTTGTATTTTTTTTAATATTACCCACACACGGGCGGTGTCATTAGTGGGTTTCTACTACTTACAGTTGTTTTATATTTTATACTTGTGTAATTTTTTTTCTTTTAAATGAATGCATTTATGTTGTAATATTATTGAGAGAAAAAATGTCAGAACGTCGGAGAACACAGATTCATATCCGAAAGGATAATATAAGTATAAATTTTTGTGAAAAGGCACTTTACCACGATCGAGTTAGTTTTATTGCAATCGCTGCAATCGAAATTGATGACAATAAAACTCAGATGGAGACTGAATGTATCTCTTTCAATTTTATTTCTTTCGCTGCAATGTATATTACAAGACCATTACTCTCACGAAGCATTCTTTTGAGTTATATTTTAGATGAAAGCCCGTCAATTTTTCTCAGAAGGCTTGGTTTTGCGAGAGACCTCCCCTTTGCTTTATGATTTATCTTATTTGGTAACCTTAGCTCTCGGCGGAGGCGCCTAGCCCGACTTAACTTAAGTAACTTAAAATGGTTTGAGTCTGTCGTTCTCTTTTAAATTATAAGGCAGAATATACATATATATAGTATAGGTACAGAGCTCCCCGTAGCTTTGATATTATTATGTAAAATAGGAGTTCCAGCTGTAGAATTTTGTCATGCAAAATAAATCAACATTTCTTAACTCGGTTTAGTTTTGCGTCACAGTCACATGCTCGAACAGAAAAACACTCAACAACTTTATAAATTTCAAACAATAAAAGTTTTGTCTGGGTCCATTGATTTTAATTTTACTGATTAATCCATTTTAGTAATCTTACGATAATATCGATTTACCAAAGCAGGGACAAACCATTTTAAAACATCGCAGCTATAAAATGAGGCTTAGGATTAATTTTCTTTGATTAGTACATATTTAGGTATATAATATTAAGTTGCTGGGTCGTTTCATCGATGTATCTATAATACCGCCGCCACGGGAACCGTTTACTAGATAACCAACACCTCTGCCATAGGTCACCCCTAGTGGTTCGTCACGTTTGGTGATTTAGTAGAGGTGCACGGGTTCATGCGTGAGTTTTGTCTAGGTCTTGACTGCGAATGTGTTTGCCCACCTACTGCGTGGCGGGCCGGATCGGGACTGGTTGAGGGAGACCTTTTGACCTCTTCAGCCGGAGTCTCTCGACCCATCTCCTTCCACCGTAGGGGGAAAAGTGGATTCATACGTCCGACACCGACTGGACACCGACCCCCAGATTCCTACCCATCCCTCATAGACTTTTTCCTTCCCAGAACTTCCTCTCCTTCCTTTCCCTTAAAAAGACACTCCACACAGCATCCCCAAAGATGACATAGGCCCTTTGGAGGACCCACCCTCTTTCCCGCCCTGGTATAGGTCACAGATGGTTACCCCTTCAAGGCCTCAAAGGATTCTAATTTTGTAAACGGCTCTACTCAGATTCAAGACTCTAGACCTCCAAACATGACATAGGCCCTGAGGGAAATTGTTTTCCTCAGGGCCTACTGTGTGGAACTTATGTAAAAAAAATGCTCTCAATGGGACTAAATGCAACAATTAGTCTGCCAATTTGATTATTTGCTTAAAACTAGAATCGAACATAAGTAGATAATAATCTATGAACTCTAGAAATGACAATTATTCTTGTGATATTATGATTTGTTTTATCTGCTAGAACAATTTCATTAACATTAAAAGTGATGCAAAATAATAATTTCCCATTGAGATTACAATTTTTCAATTAATAAAATCTGGCCAGATTAGAATGAAGTGATATGAATTTTCAATTTTCCGTGGAAACTTGCTTCATTTTTGTGTTTACTCGATAAACCCCGTTTCTTATTTAAGTATTTTTTCCATTCCCGGTAAATGCGGCTTTGTTTAATTTACAGATTCGTTCTGTCCTCATAGCGCGAGTTTCAGCATTTAATTTTTAGTAATCATTTTGAAGAGGAATAATTTGTCATTCAATAAGAAGAAAACACCAAAAATCTAAACGAAAATATGAAAGAGAGCAAGACATAGAAAAATAAAAAAGATAACGGTAGCAACTGGGATACGAACCCAGAACCTCTCGCCTTACCGGGACGAATTTATTAACATATTTTCGTTTAGTTATCTTCTTCTTCAATGGTATATTACATTGATGGGAATAACCTTCAAAAATTATAAAAAGAGAGTTGCTCTAATAAAAAAAGGAATAATTTTAGTTAATAAAATAAATGCCCCTTCGTAATAGTTTATCTAAATGGATGCCATTTCTATACAATATCTAAAATGTCTAATAATTTACATATAATATGTAAATTATTGGACATTGCGTTTCCTTCAAGTGGACACAATAATGCTCGGAATTAATATAGCTTAAGCATAAAAATTTAACATTATCTTTGTTTACCATGAACTCCGAAATTTTGTTCTCGGATGACAAAAAAAAATGAATGCATTGTTATTTTTTTCATTAAAAAATCGAGTATTGTTATCGCGTCGGAAAAACCTGCGGTCTCCACTTTTTGTGATTTTGTTTTACCCCGAAACAAAGCCAACCGAAATTCCTGTTACCTACAAATAATATACACACAAAGGTACCTATTGCGCCTACGGGGCGTGAATTTTCATTACCTCCTGTTCACATCTGCTGCTCTCCTTTTGGATTGGGTCTTATATTGCAGTCACGTGGGCATTCTTTCGCTTATATACCGGGTTAGGTATTGGGGTGGGATCTAGGTTGGGAGTTGGTGAGATGTCGTAGCATTGGCTTATAAATCCAAAACCTATTATTTTTTTATTGGATAACGAACACCTCTGCCATATGTGTACTCCAAGTGGTTCGCTACGTATGGCGACTTAGCAGGGGTACCCGGGTTGTTGGGGGTGAGGTTTGTCCGTGTCTTGGCGGCGGATGTTTGTGCCCAACGACTACGTGGCAGACCTCATCGAGAAAGCCTGGTTGAGGGAGGCCTTTTGACCTCTCCAGCTGGATTTTTTCAACCCGTCGTTTTGCACGGCAGTTGGCGGGATGGATTCACAGGCCCATCATTCCTGGACACACGCAGATCCCAACCTTTTTCCTTCCCTTTACTCATACTTTTCCTTCCCAACCTTTTTCCTTCCCTCATACCTTTTTCCTTCCCAGAACTTCCTATTCTTCTTTTTCTTTAAAAGACCCCCCACACGCCATCCCCGAAGATGACATAGACCCTGATGAAAATTATTTTCCTCATAGCCTTCTGTGTGGAGCCATCGTAAAAATAAGATTGTTGATTTATGAAAAGTTTTATTTAATTATCATTTATATGGATTTCAACATTAAACTTTTTCGTTATGCTAAAACTAGTATTTCCACAAATTTCCCCTTATTTTTCTTTTGCGACAACCAATGATGAAAGCGATAAATTTTGCGGTCACATAAAAAAACTTTTGACAGTTTTCCCATTTGCAAACAACGTATTTTTATAGGGTCATCGTATATTATGCATGATGCTCATCTTGCGGCGACCAGTGGCATTGTTTTAAGGTTATTGTTTCACTTTGAATGACCATTCGTCATAATTCATAATATTCTGTGGTCGGTTCTAGCTCGCTTTGCCTTCTCCGGGCCCCGTGAGCGGCACGTGACCGCACTAAATTGAAAGACATTTATGCAATATGGTGCTCACGACGTGTATTACGGTTGAAAGTTATTAGCGGCTTTTTTGTATCGCGTGACGTTTGCTAAAAGCCTCTTATTGTAACCGTTTTAGTCAACACTCGAATATATCGTATTTCCGAATGTTTCTTATCATAGTTAAATGGAGAAAAACATAGTTCAAATATGCTGATAATTGATTAAGTAATAAAGTAAACATTAAAAAATAAAAATAAAATGGAAAAATAAACACATTTTTTTGTAAAAAAAATTAAATCATCTAATTTAAAAAAAAGAAAATTGCGCGCATTTTCGCACATAATAGCCGCTCGAGTATACTCGGGCCTGGTTCTTAGGTGGTTAACACTTGTAGGCCACGAAAAAAGTATATGTAGGGTAATTAAGAGACGTAATTGACTTACTACAACAAATGAGTCTTGTCATTATTTGGAGTAAAATTGTAAATTTTATTTTGATCTCCGGTGACATTTTTTGATGTTTTTTTTTTCTTACATCTAAAAATCTGTAAAATCAGTAGTGTTAGACAGTTAGGGCGGGGTGCGGGGTTGAGGGGTTATTCGGCCGAGTGACCGGTGACGTCATGTGGAAGATTTTTTTTGTTTGTTTTTATTCCAAATAATGTCTGCAGTCACTGGTTAAAGTAAGTCAAGTATGACTCTTAACAACCTGTATAAATGTATGTCACCCATGTGAGTTTAAAGCCTTGACTAGTTGCGGACACATTATTTGAACATAATTGTATGATTGTGTAAAATAAAAGATTAGGCGTGATTTCTATTGATCTATTCGATTCTGTTGAAAATGATTGTAATGGTTAAAAAAAGAATAACGCGGGTGGTGTAATCATAAAATAAATACCGTTGCAAATTTATATTGCAAATAAGAAAAACCTCGGTTCTAAGCTATTATGTAAGTGTACATCGGATATCTCTTTAGGTGTTTTTCAAACATATACAGAAGCAAGTCACAAGGTCACATCTTTAATATTCCATCTTTAATGTGCGGTGGAAATCACCGTTTTTGTTAAACAATTGCTTGTAAGGCTCGCGTGGACTACATAGGTTCTTACAATTATGTAATACGGGGAACGGGAGTGACAATGTTTAAAAAATACGTGAAATAAATGAACGGTTAACTTCGTGACGAATTTGAATAGATGCCGAAAATTTGCTGCTCTACCCATTACAAGTAATTTTTATTCATTCTGCCGAAATAACGAAACCTATTTTTAAATGTATTACTCACTAGATGAGCGCATTATTGAAGTTTTGATACGGTTGCGGCTGTAGTTACCTGCATCGATCTTCACGTGAAGATGTCACCGAAGTCTTTTGTGCATATCAATTTTTGATACCTTCGGGCAAGGGAAGGACAAACTTGCTATGAATCTTTCGCCGCAATTAATTCAATGGCACGTACCTAAAAGCAGGTAGATATAACTTCTCTGGGAAAGGGATAGAAACAATTACTGTATAACAATGGTTGAAGCTTAAATGTATGACAGGTGAATAAATTGGCGTCATTTTGAGGATGAACAACACCGCTTCAGTTCTGACCTTCTGCCTATCTCACCATCAGGCGGAGATCACGATCCTTGACACACGGCTATCGCGAAGGTTGTTCTCATATTCCATACAAATGTTTGAACCTCGAAAAATTACTCATTGTTTTGGCAAAGTTATTATCCCATGATGGAACACTTGTTTCCGCGTATGATGATTATTAATTTCTTGTGCCTAATTAGCGCTTTTCAATCGCTCTTTGCGTTTCCTATATTAATCTTGATGACTCATTGTTGAGAGATGTTACATTTTGTGAATATTAAATAGGAACTCCATAACATTATGAACTCCATAATATTATGGAACATCGATGTAAAAAGTACACGATAATTCAAAACAAGGCTTGCGGCAACAACAAGACTATTACGAGTCTTCTTTTCTGAATTCAACTGATAATCTCGAAGTTTTGTTCGGGTTATAAAAATAATAGTTATCAATTCCATACAAACAAGATAAAAACGCTCATTGAAAGTTTGGCTGAACCAACGACAATCCTTTGATGAAAATCTTAAGTTATTCGATAAAGAGGCTTGTACAATAAATAGTTCAAGTGTACTTTATATAAAAAAGTGTTCGATGAAGAAACCTTATCTCAATGTATCGCCACATTTACGTGCAAATATTACCGCAATAGTATTTTTTTATGTTCCTGACATAAAATTACGGTTAGTATATTTTTTGCCATTTTTGTGATTTATCTGTGTTGACCTTAGTGCATTTGAAAACTAAAACTTCGTTTATATTTTAACACGAGAACACATAAAGTAGGGTTTTTTGTAAGGATAGTTTCTATTAGTATTATCAAAACAACTTTATATTATGTTAGGTATCAACTTGAGTTTCATTCCTTTTGCGGTAAAAACCCAACCTCGTGAACATAACACGATTATTTGTCTGACCTCATAAAACTCTCTCAAATAATATAATGTATTTGTGTTCTTACTTCATACGTTATTAAGGCTACGGTTGACGTTTTTAGATTCTTTTTTATCAGCCAAAAATACTGGTGAAGGCCTTCCCAGACATCTCCCTCCTTCGTAGTCATTAGCCAGATTTGGACACATACTTGGTGTGTGTGTGTGTGTGTGTGACGATCCCCAGACCGAAATAATTATTTGCATTTTTTTAATATCTAAGCCTCTTACGGTCTTACGTGTGCATAACATTATTATTTTGTTGTTGAAAATCAATGAACATGATTTAGTGTGTGTCCAAAGAACATTGGCAGTAGCAGAAGTCCCCGAAAGCCGGCCAATGTGTGTCCAACTAATCAGGCCACCGTTTTGCGTAAAATTTTCCACGAACAAACAACGTTACCAAGGGTTTACTTACCGATAGTGTTAGCCAGCTTAAAATGTGTTCTATTTGCTACGGTTTGCTAACATGAACATTACGACCATTACGTGATCTAATCTTCGTGAAAAGAATTTATGGATTAATTACTAACCGATAAAAATACTAATTACTAAGTTGTATTTTTTTGCTTCGCCTGATTTGAATATCGTTTAAAGAGACGTTTGAAGATGTGTGTTAAGTGTTAATCACAATGTAATTTGCTCGTTTTTACGGCCGATTACGTTTAATTTTTATGGTAGTTTAGCAGCTAAGTAAATGAATTTTGAATTAATGCAGGAAATGAACCGGATAAATATTTGTCGACTGTATAATTATTTCAATTGAATTGTAGATAATTTCATGTTAACGTTCATCTTGTACATTATTGTGTATCGGCAAAATCTTACTTGTTTTGTAAAATTCGTCAATTGCGTTGTTGAAAAACCATAGTCGGGTCTTCGATTTTTCATATTTATCTAACGGTAGCAACAAAGCTTGCATAATATATTACCGCCCATTACATACATTAATGGATATTCGGTTGATAATATTTTCTTTAAAATAATAAAGTGTACTTTATTATTTTAAAGAAAATTTATGAAGTAGGTTCTACACGTTTTTTGTTAGCCTGTTAAATCAGTACACATGCAAAATATAGATATCAATATGTTTACTGATTGCATGTCCGAATAATTCGTGGAATCGAAAATGTTTTTCTACTTTGCTTTTACGGAATATTAAATCATTGCATCGCGGTAAGATATATCACTTACTATTATTTTTATACATAAGCTACAGCAGAGCCGGTACTCATACCTACTCGAGCACACAGGTAAATGAAGGTCACTTCAAGAGACACACAAGGTGATTATCTCATTATTGAGCCTCATAGTTGTTATTTCGTGACCTTTTTGTTTTGTAATGTCATGTTGTCGTCAACGACTTAAACTTAAAGCATCAATTATCTTAATCGTCAGATTTAGAATAGCGAAAATAAATAAATTCAATGGAATTATAGAATTTCTAAATTAGGTTTTACGTGTTAAGCTGATCTATTTGAAGTGGATTTTCACGAAGTATCACATCGATGTTGATGCTGTAATTTATCATCTTCGGCTAAAGTTGTTTTTCTTTTTGGTAATAAGAAGAGAAGATTTTCTCTATTTCGAGATAGAGCCTTCAAACCGTAATTCAACGTTGACCGTGAAAATTACTAATGAAGCCATTTATGAAAATATATTTTCTACTGTATATAATACTATGTCGTGTGTTGCGGTAATTTTTCTATACTACTGTAATATGATGTTATCACAACTTATTTTGGAAACCTGAAAACTGTTTTGGTTTTTAGGAATATTATATATTTGTGTGAATAGTTATTGTCCCGCATGGTTTCCCAGCTACCTTTTCTTGAAGAGTTCTTGGAGAATTTCCAATATGTGTGATCGGTTATCTTTAAATGTTATCAGCCATCTGTATAGTAATATAAGCTTTGTTTGTATCACAGTAGGATTCTGTGAGAGAAAATGGCAAACAATAAAACTACTATGCATTTTTTTTATCGTACTTCATTCGGGAAACAATTCATTAGGTATGTTTTATTTAGTCATAGAGCACGCAACAAAACATGCCAGGTGTGACTGTTGTAAATTTCACCTGCGTTTGTCCCTACTACATATTTCTGGTTGATAGATTCAACGGCCGTGTGATCAATAATTATAATTTTACACGCTTATTTTTTTATGCCTGTTGGCAAGTATTATAATGATTAATCAAACCTAGCTTTAATTAGTAAGTGTACGATTAATTTTATACCATTTAAAACTCCGTTTCTTCCAGTAGTTGTGCGTTTAGCCATTATATGATTCTAGTACTGTGGTAAGTTCCAAAGTGATATTAATTTCTGAACCAGAACTTGGATATTTTTACATAAAATTTTTACTCGTTGACACATTAAAAACATTGCACTTCAATAATTTTTTTTTTATAATTTCTGATATACTATTTATCACAAAAACCGTACCAGTATATAAATGTTGTATATAGTTAAATTAGAATCAAATAATAATGACAAAACTATGATTAAATTTTCTGTAGTTTTTAGTATTATATTACAAAAACAAATAATTAAATAGAGCGTGGTATAATATTATCTACCAAACAAGAATAATTTCTAAAAAACAGAACCTAATTATTGGAAATAATAAAATTGACTTTAGTCCCACCTTACTTGTGTGCCGGTCCTTGCTTATATCTATGTCGCTTATCACTGAACGCACTTAATCACACTTTTGCACTGGAAGATAATTGTGGCTCGTGGTCCAGAGCACCCTCGATGTTATCAAGCGCACGAGTGAAGGTGGCCGCTATTATTAGTGTTCGATCCATAGATCACTGAATCTTCGGCGGTAGGTGAGATGGGTTTGCGCGCGCAGATGCGACTGGCGCATGCGCGGTGGCGGGTCGCGTGACGGTGCGCGCGCACTCAACCGAAGCCTCCACTGGACGTGGACACAATGTAGCTAGGTACCCCACACCAATACACCATGTGTCCATAGTCCATACCTATACCTCCTGATGCATGCACTCACTCGACTAACTCTGCTACATTCACGTTTGCCATTTGTAATGAATTATTTATCGTAACTGGTGAGAGGTAAGATTTATTTAAACGTTTCGTTCGGTACACTTCTAGGGGATTTTCCTATGCAGTTCCAAGAATTTACTTGAAGTTCTTGAGTTTCTTGAGTCATGCTGAGGATTGGTTTGTACTATGTCCACAAAAACTCGTATTGAAAAATAAAAGTTTTTGAGTTTCAAAAAAATATATTTTTGTTTCTCGTATCATGTCGTATTTATTTCAAACTTATTGCTATAAAGATTTTAAAAAAATACAAGGGTTAATCTACCTATAAGTAAAATAACAACGTATTTGGTTGAATTTTGAACGAACTAACATGTACTCCAATTCACAGCTTAAAAAAAAACCTAAAAATACAGGAGTACAAACCAATCCTCAGCAAGCGACATGTCAATTATTCTATTTACATCAGGAAAAAGTTTAAAAATGAACCCATTAAACATTCTGCAATATATCAATATTAAGAGAAAACCGGGCGGCGTTTTATCCACACTAACTCATTCCCAAATTTCCTCTCTGGCTTTTAACACTAGTGTAAATATTTTTTAATGTAATATGGAAGTTACTTCCAGTGGAAGTTGGGACACAAAAAAGTTTAAATTGCGTGGTTTTAATGCAACATTAACCGACGTTCCGTATATAAACTGGACAATATGTTTAAAAAAAAAAAACAAAAAAATGTAAAACGTACAGACATAGAATATTTTCTTCTTTTGCTAAAGAAATCTTAAAAATCGGTCCGGTTTTGGAGGAAAACAATGGGGAATACGAAAAATCGATTTTGACGATTTTATTTAAGTATTATCAACCTGAAGTGCAGTTGTCCCTTTCGATCGGTATTCGGGGACTAATAGCGACAGTGACAGTAATAGTTTGTTAAAATACTTATTATAAAAATTTCTCGGCGACCGTGTTTCCTCTTAATACCCGGCGTTGCCGGTGCTAGTGTAGCAAACCGTAGTAGACGTAGTGTATTGTAGACTCGGAGAATTTAAAAAAAAATCCTCAAAATAAAACTAAACCATTGCTTCCACCCGCTGCACGGCTGCTGACTAACGAGTTGACGGTGAAGCGTTATTTACATTTTCATAGAAAAACATTTTCACATATACAGGGAAGGAAGATAAAAACATATCGCTTAACACATCAGGGAACTGCGTGTTTTTTACCATTTTTCGATCTCACAAATGTTTTTTTTTTCATTCGCAAATTTTTGGGGCACACAGTTGTGAAACATTTGTATTTAAGTAATATAATATAATTATTTTTGTAAAAAAGATTACTTTAGTATCCGTTTTGTTTTCTTTTATTTTTATTTTTTTACGTGAGCTCCACACAGGAGGCCCTGAGAAAACAATTTCCCTCGGGGCCTATGTCATCCTTGGGGACGCTGTGTGGAGGG
Source organism: Glyphotaelius pellucidus (assembly GCA_936435175.1). Taxonomy (NCBI): domain Eukaryota; kingdom Metazoa; phylum Arthropoda; class Insecta; order Trichoptera; family Limnephilidae; genus Glyphotaelius; species Glyphotaelius pellucidus. Next base: position 25,290,277 of record OW386537.1, read on the forward strand.
TTTTTTTAGGGAAAAGGAGGAAAGGAGAGTTCTGGGAAGGAAAAGGGTTTAAATGGTGTGTAGGAATCTGGGGTTCGGCGTGACCTGGTCATCCGTCTCCAAGACCTAGACAAACCTCACCCCATGAACCCGGGCACCCCTACTAAATCACCAAACGTAGCGAACCACTTGGGGTGACCTATGGCAAAGGTGTTGGTTATCCAATAAAGGTTCCCGGGGCAGCGGTACCCATTCCCGCCTCCCAAATTTTATATTCTTAATTTAGAATTTTCTCACACAGCTATTTACTAAAAGTTAAACTGAACAATTCTCGTAAAATGATTTTAAAAAACTGGGTAAACAAGTTAGCAATTTAGTTTGTGAAATCCAGTTTAGTCTAGTTTCGAAGTTTAGTTATTTTAACATGTTTCTAGATTAGGCGTAGATAACTTTTTAGTCCGCGTTACATAATAAATTCCTCGGTACTATTTTTTTCATCAAGTTTTTTAACCCCTCAGCCCTCGACCGTATTTTGTCAGAGGATCAAAGTATTTTCCCTTCGCAATAAAATTCAAATAAATGGAATATTTCTGAACACATCCGCGAACTAAAAACTGTTTTTGAAAGATGATAAAATACGCTGTCAATTTTTATACATCGAAATAAACATATATTTTTTGAAGTATAAAAACTTTTCATGCAAGCATAAAAAAGTTTTAAAAATGGCTCCCCCTACGCTTTTCTAACTAAAATTAATGATAACAAATAAATAAAATAAAAACACATCTTTTATAAGGCAAATTTATTATTAAATTTATTGTCACCTAACTTTTTGTCGTTTCATGTAAAAATAGTTAGTAAAAATTCCCAGTTTTATAATTTTTTTTCAAATTGCGTTCGGAAACTTTTTTTTCGTAGAGGTGTACATTTTAATTATTTCAAATTGCGTTCGGAAACTTTGTTTTCGTAGAGGTGTACATTTTAATTATTTCAAATTGCGTTCGGAAACTTTGTTTTCGTAGAGGTGTACATTTTAATTATTTCGTGGTTGACTTTTAGATTTGAACAAAGAGCCCGGTTTTTTCTTTTTAACACAGTTCAGATCATATTTCTAACCATGACATTAAGGGAGGCACAATGATTTCTATGAGACCTGAGTGAGTTGTTCCGAAAGCCGAACAAATTGACTTTAGTAGTTAAATTAATTTTCACGTTCTGTGTAAGTTCTATTCGTGTTCTGTTATTATATCATTATAGGCCAGTATGCTTCATAAACTTCGAAAAAGTGTTAAAATTTTTTGCAACAACCCATCCTTAATCTTCAAACCTATTTTGAAAATTGTAATTTTAGTTGGAAATCGGTTGAGAGAGAAAGATTTAGGGAGTCCTTTTGACCTCCAGCCGGACTCTCTCGACCCGTTGCCTTACACCGCAGTGCGAGGAATCGAGTCATGCGTCCGGCGCTCTTGGACCCAGATTCCTACCCACCCCTAAAACCCTTTACCTTACCAGAACTTCCTTTCCCTAAAAATTCCCTCCACACAGCATTCCCTAAAATGACTTCGGCTCCGAGGGAAATTGTTTTCCTCAGGGCCTCCTTTGTGGAGCTAATTAAAAAATAAATATATACGTATATATATGTTATTTTATAAACCTTCGTGTGCAAGCAAATGTATGTTATCATCATTAAACAGCTAACATTATCGATCAAAGAAACTGAATTGTGTTTAAGATGTTAACTTTTTAAAGAATTCACCCTTTCACCTTCTTCTACAACCTTTTTACTGCTCTAAATTCGGGGGTAAAATTGAATAATTCCGCCGTAAATTTTCAAAACATTGAAAGGAATTCCGTTCACGAAAAAAATTGGCTCGCTGTGTAATGTTGCGACCCTTGTGTTATTATTTTTAATTATTTAAATTTAAATTAACGGATTCCACTTCCAATTCTTAGATGAAATTCCTTTCACGAAGGAAATGGAAGCTTTAAATGACGATTGTGTTAGTTTAAAATTATAATCACATTCCTTGAATAGAATCCACCTACCAAAGGCATGCACAGGATTTTTTTGATCGGATAGGGTAGTAGGGAAAACTTCTTGTTACGAATTTATTTAAAAATAAAAACCTACTACACACAACTCCCCAATGACCCGTACAGCCTAGGCTAGCATTTTAGTCGAGTAGCGAGCATTTTAGTAACAACGTGTCCGAACACCATAAATTTAGTACTGAGTAGTAGCATTTTCGTCAGTCAAGCAGCGAGTATACTCGTTACTCGACTAATTACTTGCCCAATGCGAACAAGCTATTATAGCTTGTTCGCATTGGGCAAGTAGAGCATAGTAGTAGGCAAGTGCTAGATTTCGCTAACTAGTGATATGTTGGGTGGCTACACCATTCAAAATCCAAATAATAGCTTGCATATTGCATTATTACGAGTTCTACGGTCATAATATCCATATTTTTTCAGATTTTACAATATTTTGAAAGAAAGCCAACATAAATTATACAGGGTGCGACAGCATAACTTCCTTTTTTTTAAATGCGCGCCATTCAGTCGGTTGATGTCGTAGCGGGACGCTAGTGGTCTCGTTCGAGAGGCGGAACTATAAAGTTTTGTCCCGACACAGTTTAGTCGCCATCATGCGTTGGAACAGTGAGGAGCGTGCGTTTGCCTAACGTTGAGGCCTACTTTGAGTCATGACAAACGCCAGAAATCGGCTTACTCAGTGTATGGAGAATGGGGGACGTCACCTACCTGATTTGAACTTCAAAATCTAAGTAAAACAATTCTTTAGGTATGTGTCTACATTATAAAAAACAAATAAAAAAAATCTCATTCGTACAATGGGTTTTATTAGGGTAAAAAAATCACGAAATTCGTTTGACGTAATTTATGGATGGCCCTTAATTGTGTTTGGTTTTTATTGTTAGACACTTTCTCATTATCTTATAATGTTTTATGTACCTAAATTATTAGTAAGTTATAATTTTCTTGTAACCAATTTTCGTCCGCGACAATGTGATTATAATTCAAATCAATAAATAGTGATTACCGATTACACGATTTATTGTAATCGGTACATGATAAATAACTCGGATATGACTTTTCTTGTCGGTTTATAAAAGTGCTGAATTGAAAATACATTTTTGTCATAAAATGATAGATAAATTGTGTATTCCAGTCATGTAGTGGCGAAGCGATAAAATACTAAGAATGCCTCCCAAAATATTTTTTTTGCATCCCCGCTGAAGCTGAAAGTGTTCTAGAATCTAGATTAAAAGATTCGATGATTCATTCCGGCGTTGGACAGCGAAAAGTTCCAATGCGAACATTTGTATACAAATAGACATGAAACCTTTCAAGCATAGAGCCGCCCGCATCGTGATAAGTACTGTCTCTCTATTATAATTACTTGGCGAAATGTACGACATGGAACACGGGAGAGTTTTAAACGTCTAGTACTGCTCGGAAATAACCACATCTTTTATACTGCGGAACAGATATGGCCCGTTTTAGGGTTCCTGCTGTCTAATTGTCTACGCACCGACACAATCTGGTTAATGTAGTTTTCGTTTATTAGAGGACCTTAACAGCAAATCGTTTTAGTTTATTCCAAACTGTTACAAAAAGTTTGTCCTACGTTCTTTTTACGGGATGTGGCCGCAATAGTTTTGTTTTTATTTTATGCAGAGTATTTCTAATAATGAAGCAATGGACACCTATTTCAGTGCAAATGGATACCAGCTTTAAATTCGAGTTATGTTTAAACAATTATATTAGGTTCTAGGTACTTAGGAATATTGATCAAAATGTTCTTCTAATTGAAAAGTTGGTATTTACCCAAACAAAAGTAATTGAGTGATATACGTTTTTATATTTTCACGGCCAAAAGTATTTTCGTTACTTGTTTTTGGGGTGTTATGCCGTGTTGCCCTGATGATGGATGTATATATTTTTTTTACATGAGCTCAACACAGGAGGCCCTGAGGAAAATAATTTTCCTCAAGGCCTATGTCATCTTTGGGGATGCTGTGTGGAGGGTTTTTCAAGGAAAAGAAGGGAAGGCGAGTTTTTGGTTTAAGGGGTGGGTAGGAATCTGGGGTTCAGTGTGTCCTGGTCATCCGCCTCACCGTAACGCTGTCCGAAATGTTGGATAAAGATGGAGGTAGCGCAACACGGCATAACACCCCAAAAACAAATAACGAAAATAATTGAGTGATATCCACTTTAAATAATTAACATAGATAGCAGTTTTGCTGTTGGCTTAATTGTTATTTTGGTTTCTTACGCATACATTATTTAGTTTGTTTGTGAATATAAATTTGGTGATATGAACATGGTTTTGGGTTTTACTATGCTAATAATATCAATAACTTTGTGATGATATTTTCGTACAGACGCTAATTTCAAGTAATTAAATTACTTTCGTGGTTTTTTGTTTTCCTTAAAAAAATTGTTACCGCGCGATGTTGATATTAATTACGCCATTAACACTGGCAGATTTTAGTTATTCCACGCATACCTAATGTACTATTCAATGAATTGGAAAATCTCGTGTTATTTTGTGAAGACCAGTTACAACCGTCTGGCAAGCTAACAAGTATAAAATAGTACGCATGTCAAAATATTGCACGTCAATATTCCTAAGCAGCCAATTTTTTCGCTTACACTTTCTAGAGAAATATTTTTCGTCAGCGATTTATTTTGTCTGCAAACTTTCTGCTTTGTGAACTGACCTAAGAAAGGATAGCTTGAGTAAACCTAATCCTTGTTCCCATTCTTGGAATATAATATATTTTCCTCTAAGGCCCTATCCCAATAAATAAGCCGGTGTCAAGTAGGTTCCGATACACAGTATTTTGCCTTGCATCGGAGTATTTCCACAGAATAAGAGATATCATGAGAAATTTTAAAGACAGATGAATATAATTCTTGCAGGGTCCCATCTACAAGCGATGGATCCACTTCCTGAGGACATAGATTAAAAAGTTTATTTATTTTTTTATTATTATTATTATTTTCTTTTAAATTTCTTTAACCATGTAAATATTTTTTTTATGTATCCTTTGTATATCTTGTCATCATTTCTTGATTATTATATATGTATAATATGGAACTCGTGGGACTGCACCACCCTCCCCGAGATCTGGAATAAATGATAAAAAAAAAAAAAAAATAATAATCATTAATTTCTCCAGTTAAATTTATTCAGTCGTCTTCGTTATTAATAATAATTCTAAATGACAACTGTTTTAAATTCTTTCTTGCGTCGCTTAAATCTTAATATATAAACACAAATGTTTCTTTGTTTGTTCTTATGCGTTTCTAAACCAGTTATCCGATTGCGATGAAACTTTGGTGATTTGATGTGCGTATGCCCGCGATAGTTTCCATATACAATAGTGAGCTCTGGCGTTATGAACTTATTTCCTATACTATCGATTCATCCGATTGCGATGAAACTTTGCTCAGTTGTGATGCGCACGCCCGCGAGGGTTTCTATATATATATGGGTGAGCTCTAGCGTTATGAAATTTGTATAAAAATTTTGCAATAGGTGGTGAGTTGTTTGAAAAATGACTGTATTTCGTTTAGTTTTTCGGCAAAGGAGGGAGGGGGAGGGGAATGCGGTAGGTGAAAGGCGGGGAAGGTGGATGGGGAAAGCGGGAGGGGAAGGGGAGACGGAAGGTGAACGTAGACGAATGGGAAAGGACACACAGGGAGAAACAATTTCTTTATTTAAGTGGCATTGCAATGCGTGCCGGGAACTCGCTAGTTACTAAATAAAGTGTATTTTATTTGTCTTAGTTCTCGTTCTGATTTTTTGTCAAGGGGAATTTTGTCAAAAAACAAAAGCCAATGGGCAAGTGAAAATGGATATTTTAAAAGTAACTCGTTTACTCAAATATGCCCCTGGCTCTTGGATGCATGTTTCCAACAAGTTCTGGCTGGGGTCACATCTTTTCCCTCTAGTGTTGCCCTTTTCCCCTAATCCACAGTTATGTTTTTGCTCCTTTGGGAGTTATTTTTTTTACTGAGGTTGTGTGTAAAGATAAGGCTTTATATTTTTTTTATGAACTCAGTAATGTTACGTTCATTTCTGTTATAGGTTAAAGCATTGTTATGTCGACAATATACTCGTTTTATTGCGTGGTTAGAAGTGGAACTGGGGAGGGTTGTTTCTGGTATTTCAAACCGGACTGCGGAACAATCACGTGATGAATTGGTTGTACTAAGTATTTCTCAGAACTTCCGTGTTTAGTTGTCTTTTTAACATCCCACCAAAGAGCGCCACTAATCGGGATTGTAATACTGTTTTACTACCAAATCCTGTGATTAAGATCGCCCACAAAGGCGCGGAGTTTATTTAATATCTTTTGGCGGCTTTTCTGTCGCGATATGATAACCCTTTTTATGACTGTCATTCAATTTACTGCAAACATAATATTAAAACAGTCAGAACATCGCAACAAGCATTAATAACCTACACTACTATCGAATTTAGGTTATCAAAAGCCATTGCAATGTTTATTTGTTTTAAACATCAAAAACACCAACATTTTGTTCGGAATCGTAATTTGAAAATCATTTTTGTTTTGTTTCACTATTATTATTATTAAATTTGAGAACTTCCCTCATTGTACATCGTTAAACGATATATCTGAATCTAGGTTTTTCCTGAAGTGACATATATATTCGACCAGATGATTTATACGTGATATTTCTTTCTAGGTCTGCATTATTACAATTAGCTCGCTAGTTTCTGCTTCCATTACTTAGGGGTAGAAGAGGTCGCTAGTGCGGAACGGCACCTGGATGCTATGCTTTGAATTCAGTGGTCAATGCACGCCTCACGTGCCGCAGGTGATGTGCTCGAAATATGGGATACGAAGCCCGATGTACTTCGGTCGTAAACTACCATTAAAATGTGTACCTACCAGGTTTTCAGGTGCAGGAAAAGCTACCTGACTCAACACCCCAAAAGCTCTACAGCTTATGAGTATTTATCAATGTACCTTACCGCGGCTGTAAAACCTGTAAATTTTGAAAGGGTAATTACAAAAACTTTCTTTAAATTGGGGTATGTTGTGGGGCTGAAGGTAAGTGGGGAGCGAAAGGATATGGGGAGAAGGAAGGTGGGGAAATACCTGGCTATTCAGATCTAGTCACCAAATATTTCCAAAGCCATTTCAAGCAACGTTTCAATTCTGAATGGTGGTCTTACACTAGGGCGCCACAGCCACATCTTTCATAGCTGTGCCACACACGGCCATAAAAGATGTGGCTTTGCGTATTTCAGCATATCGCTCGCCATATATTCCAATTGGAAATGTAGGTACGGCGAGCGATATGCCGAAATACGCCAATCTTTTATAGCTGTGTGTGGCACAGGTCTTACTGAGAGTATCTTCCACTTTGGAAAGTGCCGCAAATATACCTTATATTATTTGAAATGATTATATTGTGAAAACACAAAACAATCAAATAAATTTTATTTGCCCACGCCGGGATTCAAGCACGCCACCTTCGGATTGCAGACCAAGAGCCTTACCCCTCGCCTGCGCCGGCCGTCAATTTGAAATTTAATGTTACCTTTATATGTTTCTAATTATTTTTTTTCTATTTTTTCCCAGGTGAGATGTTCTGAAAAACAAAATGATTTCGTCGGACACGTGTTGCTACTAAAGGTTTGCTATCTAAGCGAAAAATACCATTAACCACAAAAACAAAACAATAATCTGGCACGTCAACATACGAATCGGTGCAATTTAACATTTTCTTCGATTCAGTTTTAGGAAATGTATCGCTTCTCAAAGCAAAGCCTTCCAAAATAAAATGTGACTAATGTTTGAAGATTGTGTTGCTTGATTTGCGGATTGTGTCCCGTAACACGATAAAGACTTCGGCAAACACATTGTCACGAAGCCATCAAAACACCAATTAGCAAGTTTACGTGACGCCGTATCCGACCACAACCGTGAAGGTAAATTAATTGGTCGCTTTACCTCCGCCATTTGGCAATTATTGCCTATATTATGGTCCCCAACTCGCACACGATTTAAATGGATACCCTCCTAATCTACCGAAGCAAACTTAAAATGGGAAATTCGCGTTTGTTGACCAAGTCAAAAATTAAAAGTTAATTCATAAGTTCACCGAATATCCTTATTAACCCCTCGACCATATTTTGTCAGAGGGTCAAAATAAATCCGTTTAGCAATAAAATCCAAATAAATGGAATATTACTGAACATATCCGAAAACTAAAAACGGTTTTTAAAAGATGATAAAATATGCTTTCAATTTTATAAATCGAAATAAATGACAATTTTTGAATAATATAAATTTTCCGTGCAAATATAAAAAATGGCTTAATTTATGTTTTTCTAAATAAAGTTACTGATAATGAAAAAAATAAAAGCACCCACATATTTTAATAGACAAATAAATGTAATGTAAACGTTTTCGTCACCTCACATATTTGTCGTTCAATGCAAAAATAATTAATAAAAATTCCCAAACTTTCATATTTCTTTTTTAAATTGCGATCCGAAACTTTGGCTTATAAAAGGTGTACATTTTACTTATTTTGTTGTTAAATTTTAGATTTGAATATAAAACATGGTATTTTCTCTTTGAGGCTTATATCGCTTACATATATATGACATTTATATCACATTTCTCACTGTAATATAAGGTAGACAACGATTTCTATGAGACCTATTTAAGTTCCGCAAAGCGAACAAAATAGCCTGAAGGGTTAATTGTATTTTACCTGATTTATTATTGAATTAGTCATTTTGAAAAGTATGTAAAATCACAGCAAAATCGTAAAAACAAATATTGTTATCATTCCGCGAAACTTGTAATTTATTATTGAAATAGTTTATTTTTTAAGTATAAAAATCTAATAACTCAATTAAAATAATCTTTCATTATGTATCTACATTGGTAACTTCGTTTTCAATCGAGATCTTTAAAACTCGGCTCATTCCAAACCAATTTTCTCTTCTGTTTATATTCGTATCGTGCTTATTTTAAAATTATTGTAGAACTATATTTAGATAAGCCTTGAACTTCGTCTCTCGCGAAAATAAGTATTGTTTGAAGTGGAGTTAGACTTCACTCAGTCCGAGGTATTGCGAAGATGATTGTAACGCTTGATGAATCATGTAAGTGACTTTGTAGCTCTTTGCTACGAAGTTTGTTAATCAAAACAATACACCACTGTAAAAATGTGTTTTTGTTTTAATGTGAATACCGCACAAGAGTCCCAACTGCTCCCGTATGGAGCCAGTGAGATTATGGCATCCCCAATTGGGGTATGTTGTGAGGCTGATGGTAGTGGGGAGGGGAAGGAGATGGGGAAGAGGAAGGCGGGGAAGTACCTGGCTCTTCAGATCTGGTCACCATACACGGCTAAAGCCATTTCAAGCAACGTTTCAATTCTGAATGGTGGTCTCACGCCATGATACTGACCGCGATACTGAGAGTATCTTTCGGAACGTGCCACAAATATAATATATATATATATATATATATATATATTGTTTTAAATGAATTAATTGTGAAATAACACAAATCAATCAAATAAAATTCCGGGATTCGATCCCACGACCTTCGGATTGCGAGTCAAGAGCTTTACTTTAGAATCACTGGTTAAACTTGCCCGAAGTCGTGTTACACTCTGTATAAAATTGCGTTGTGTGACTTGATTGTTAAATTCATGTAAAAATGAGAGTATTAAAAAATTACAAATTAATGAAACGCGTCTTTCATTAAACGTGTACAAAAGATAGATAGAGGGTACGGGGAACAGCAAATTTGTAATAAGAGTCAAGAGGCTTAAAAAGGTTGAACACCGCTGATCTAGACGAAGTAACATAGTTGGCCAAATTTTACGAAGTACGAGTAGAAGTTAATAATATTTTTCGAATTCGTTTATTACGCGTGTTCGAGCTTCGGCTTTAAAAATGACTTAAAAAGGCAAAGGTAAGAATTGCGAATTTCTCTAATATATTTCAACTCAGAACTTCGCAATGCTAATCTAGAAAGATATCAATGGACGATAAAATCTTTGTTTCACTTGTTTATTTTTGATGAATAATAGAACATTGCTCTTTTTTAGGGAGAAATACCACGGTGTTCTTTGAGATTACAGAAAACTTTCGTAAGTAAGATTTGTTTCAAAGGGAAACCTAATAACAATAACTTTTGTTTTTGGAAAACTTTCATTAATAAAGTTGTACTTTCGTTATCTTTTCACACCGAAAATGCTGATAAAATTGTGTAGCAGCAGTGGTTTACGTCAATCAGGTTTTGCAGGCTTCGATTTAACCGTGTTGAGAGTGCTACTAATCTGTAGATTCAGTGAAGTTGGAATATTTTGTATTTAAAAATGCTCCCATTTGGAATCCAGCGTTCCGACTGCAATAACTCCACTGATATAAATTTATATTCGGTATTTTCGTCATCATATAATCTTTCAAAATTCAGACGTATTTTGTCAACGTGCAAAAATATTTCCGCCTTGGAATAAAATCCAAATAAATGGAATATTTTTGAACGTATCCGAAAACTAAAAACTGTTTTCGAAAGGTGGTAAAATACGCTTTCAAATTTTATTACTATAAATAACATTGTAAATATTAATTTTTTGAATGCGAACTTTAAAAAGTTTTTAAAATGGCTCACCTTTCGACGAAAAAAAAAAAACAAAAACACGCACATATGGTGTTAGACAAATTATTAATATCAAAAACGTTACTCCGCCTCTCGTTTTTGTCATTTATGTAAAAATAATTCTTAAAAAATTCACAGGTTTGTCATTTTTTTTTTCAAATTGCGATTCGAAACTTTGGTTTTATAAAGGTGTACATTTTAATTGTTTTATGGTTAAATTTTAGATTTAAATATAAAGCGTCTTGTTTTCACTTTCCAATACCATTTTGATCATACTTCTCACTTTGATAATAAGGGAGACACAACGGGACCTAGTGAGCTGGGACAAATATGATATGCTGTGATGGATGTGCTGCGTATTTTTATATTAAATTAAGTTTGGGAACGTTGATATTTTTATTTAAAGTTTATTTAGTTGAACGTATTAAAGAAATCTATTTTTATTTGTCTATCTGTCTTTCTTCTCTATTTGTCTATCTTCAGACTGTCTATCTGGCACTTAAGTTGCCAGTCCTCGGTATTACACTTCCAGTAAACACTACTTGACCATGTTTATATTATACATATCTCTGTATGTTGGACATTGACGTCGATGTGTAGCCTTCTTTATGAAATTTGATAATATTCTTCATTTTTATTCCCCGCTTTATCAATAGGTGCGACCCTTGCCGGAAAACCCTTAATTCAAGAGTACTTAGGTTGTATTATTTAACAGAAATGTGTTAAGTAAACACCGTTGGATTGATAAAAGTGTTATGTAGTGTTTTTATTATAAACGCTTTGATTTGGCTGGAGCCTTGAAACCTGCCCTCACAAAATAGAAATGTGTAAGTGAAACCAAAGCGTCAATTAATATATTCTTCTGATTTTTTTTTTCTTTGCGCTCTCAATATCAATAATCTGCATAATAAATGTAAGCCTTGAGTTATCGAGTGATGTGGAAATCGAACACGAGTTTAGTAGATGCATCGCTTTTTATAATAAAATACAAGGTCCGTAAGTCCACACATTCGCTCATGTGACTCGGAGAGAAATAATGCAATGTAGTGGGTGTTTTATGACTGTCTGTTTAGAGCGGTGCAAATAAAACTCTAGACGCTCAATCACAACTGAGATAAAATAAAATATTTGATCTAATTCGAACACATTACTAAATCTAACCAACTTTTTATTGAATTGGCCTCGTTGGATTTGCTCTGGTTAACCCAAAGGTCTCATTTTAAATGATAGTCAATTTTTCGGTTTTCATAATTCTTTTTATTATATTTTATTGCTCTTCATTGCATGGAAACTGAAAACCCTAAACGATTTATGTTATTAATTATAATTATTAACATTTTATCCTACTTGCTTATGATCCCCATTTCAACAAAATGAAGACACGGCACAATCAAGTGGATTAAAAACTTTAGTCGGATCATATCAAAAGTCATAATAACAGGAGAGTATATTTGAGACGAAATACGAATACACATATGTAAATTTATATCTATATGTACTATTCTTCAGAAGCGTTTGCTTGAAGATTAAAGAGGAGTGCAGATACATAATATGCAAAATGTTGTCGACAGTTAAATTATACATGTAGTAGTAAGTAACATTGCATAAAAAAAAACAATTTATATTTGTTGTTATTAAGTTCTGCAAATATTTTAACTTTTTATTATTGTAACAGCATTTTTGGCTTCGGCATCAGAAATCTTTGAGATCGAGTCTGTGTCATAATGTAAAATTTTTATTTTCGGTGTCTTTCTGTTTTATTTATTTTTAATATTAGATAACACAAAGAAGTAAGAAAATTCAATATTGCCCCAATTATAAACCATGTAGGGAAATTTGAATGCTAACACGCAGAATTTACGCGATTATCTTTAAATTAATAATTATTGATGGATTGGTTTGATTATTTTGACGATAGTTTCTTCCAATATTTCTCACATTGTTGTATCAAATTAATTAATGAATTTAGAGAACTTCAATGTGCCAGGCGCAAACCCTTTTAAATCTTAATTAATTTTCAAAATTAAATTCTGCTTGCTCCCCTGCAGCAAGATTTTTGGTTTTCACGTCGGGAGAATCATCATATTATGTTGAGTGGACATTTGCATAACTGCATGCATTATTCTCTTTGGTTTTCCTAAATACTAAATACTATAACGAACCGTATCGTATTCTTATAAGGGAGGAATGAGAAACAATATTAACTATGTTCCTTACGTTGGATATATTTGGGAATGTTGATTAGCGTCTTCATATTAAATAAGTTGTCCCGCCTGATAAGAACCAATCTCGTGATCGCGGTAGAAGTCCGTTTTGTTGTTCTCTGAATTTTATTTAAACTATCCATCATTCATCATAACCACTTCCTGGGACTTCACCAATTTCTTTCACGCACTTACTTACTGATTTGGATGAAAAGTTGAAATGTACCGAGAGTCGGACTAACTGGAACCGTAAAAAATTCAGAATGGCGCTAATCGACGATTTAATATGGTCATCAAACATGTGACTAGAGTTTGAAATAACCCAACCTTATACTAATTTGATGGCACCAGTCTTGACAAGGAACAATTTAGTTTTCCCTTGCAGTGCGTTTAAGTCTGGCGGATTTATAATCTTTTTCCAATAGCTCAACACACTATCAAATTATATTAAGAATCTGTATAATATAATAACATCGTAATATGCGTAAGCTTTGTGTTATCCATTCACGTTCGGTGATTGAATAATCCATTCACTTTGTGTGTGAATGTTTGAACGTTGGTAAGCTTATACTCCCCCCCCCGGGTTATTAAGTTCACTTGTTAACCTGTGTGGGGTGACAATAATGAGTAGGTTAAGCCCCGCGGGCGGGACAGGTGGTTCCTGAGCCGCTTGTGGCGGGGCGGGACCCCTCCCGGGGTGGGCGAACCTTGTCGGGAGCTTTACAAGTCGCTCGGATTATTATTAGATTCATTTGAGCACGTCACGAATATCAGTGGTGTGCCGTCCATAAGGCTGAAAAGCTATGCCTTCCATAAAAAGAAATTATAGAAAAATTTAAGTAAGCAATTTTCTGATCAAAATAATATATACTTTTTATGGAACTTGTATGGTCATTTATTGAATTGTCCATAAGACTCAACGTATTCATTTAAGAGGAGCGGCTGCGCGACCTTATTCATTCAAAACTTTATTTTGATTAGAGGCAGGCTCTTACGCCAACGTTACTAAAAAATCAAAATGTTTACCAATATAGTACGAATGTAAGTATTTTTTTTGTGTTTAATTAAATTTAAAAAATAAGCCGTTGAAGAATTCAACTTTTGGTGATTTCAGAGGCAACTTTTGAGTTAAAGACAATTATTTAGAAATTATTTTTTGCCATACCTATTATGTGAATACGATAAAATATTAAAAAAAAAAAAAAACAAATTATGGGGATGATTTTGATGGGCTTGAATTAAAATTACAAGCGACTCACTTTTGGTATACAAATTTGTCGTATTATATATACTTGAATTTCAAACCAAAAGAATATAATTTTTTTAAATTTTATTTCACATTTCTATATTATCACAGTAGGTTGTGGTTGGGCCAGATTTTTTTTTTTATAATTACTGCAATTAACTCACAAAAAATAGCTAAGTTGCCACTACCTTAATCAGGCATGCCAAACCTGCGGCCCAATTAAAGAAATTTTGTGGCCCAAAATGAAGTCTTCAGCTTTCTACTTTTTTGATTTTGGTAGTCCTATAAAAAATAATAATCTTTCTTGTAAATTTATCACATTTGTATAATATTTTATGAAATAAAGGTTTTTCTTGCTGACTACCCCCACCCCTCACCCTCAGAGTGGCCACCACCTGTGCTCCGTAATATTTTTTTTGGCCTACGAAACAATTTGGTTTGGGGACCACTGATATAAATCGTGAAAAATCGAATATTTAAGGGCTTACCTGTAATTTAAAACACAAATAATTTTATTGGAAGTCTTTGATACTTGAAAGAAAATGTTATAAAAAAATATGCAAGGTAAACTGAACCAAAAAATCCCACTAAGGCACACTTTCAAAAATTCAATCTGCATTTCATACCTGAGCTTGAAAAACTACGCACAACCTACCTTTCTACCTTTGATCACAGAGCAATGCACGCCACTGACTAACATCAACTTTATCGCGGGCGGCTTGTATTTCACCGAAGTTAAATTAACGTTTTTCGTGATTTCTATCGGCGGACAAGTTGTTAAACATTTAAAAAAAAAATCCGGTCGTTTTATATAATGAAGTACATATTATGTAGATTAATACAATGCCTTTACCGTGTCTTTAGCTCATGTTAAATGAAACTGAGGAACTAGCATCATTGATTCCTTCGGCACCGGTGCACGGTTGGGAAACACGTCAAACGCGCGCCCAACATTTGTATTGTTGACATTTGTGACTCAAGAAAGGGTCGCTTCTACGACCCGTTCTTGAGTTCAACAGCTCGGCCGTGGAACGATTTGCCGTCCTCTGTGTTTCCTCCCTCCTACAACATGGGTGTCTTCCACCCAGGTTCACTCCTTTATTTTCACAAAAAATACCCACTTCACAGAATGAAATTATTTTGCTCAGGGCCTCATGTGTGAAGTTAATGAAATAAGTAACGATGACTTACGCGGTCGGTAAAATCATTTGTTGGCGAATTGGGAAAAAAAAATCAGAGTGTGCAATTCACAGTGGGAAGACTACGAAGCACCGCACAAAGAGGAGACCGTTTATACTGTCTCATTCTCTCGCAGGCTGAATCCTATAGGTGCATGCTCTTTTTAGTGTCGTTATTTTTCGTTTCATCGAGTTTAAAATCACAACGGTGCTAAGGAAGTTTTCACTTCAAAAAGGTTTCTTTTCACACGTAGACATACGAATGACATTCATAATAATGTATTTGTACACTTTGTCCGGAGTGGAAGATTTTAATTACACGCTATTGTGATACATCAAAACAATAATATTGTAACTTTGATTAAAATGACTTCAGCTATATTTAGTTACCAGATCGTTACTTGTTCCACTTGCTTTCCTCATTTTCACCGCTCGGGGTGCAAGGTAAACCAATCGGGGGTGCTGGGCAGCAAGATATTCGTTTATCTGGTGAGAGTCAAAGCTCATATAAGGTTTAACAAATAACCACTACGCCACAGTTACCAGCTTTCATTGCACTGACTTCAATGTGTAGTCATTTTCTTGGTGTTAAGTATTCGCTGTCTCTTCTTCGATGTGACGAGGAGATAGCACAATCGACGTTGTACATAGGGATTGCAATCCCGCAAAACGGGATTACGCATTCCCGCGGGATGCCGATGCTTTTATTAATCTGCTGGATCCCGCACCTTCAAAGCGCGGATCCCGCAAATTAAACATTTGAAGAAATAAATGACGTTCTTTGAGTCCGATGGTATCAGAGGAGAGTACCTGACGCTCGTCTCTGAATGTATCCTGACGGTTCATCCTACTAGCGTAGAAGCCGAGAGAGCGTTTTCAGCATCAGGATACATTTGCAGTTCACTCAGAAGCAGGCTCGGAGATGATACAATAAATACCATTTGCTTCTTAAGAGCGTATTTTCAAAAGTTGTCACCATAGGTTGATATCATAGTAATAGCATCCAAGAGAAAGTTGTGATTTGATTATTAGTCATTATACACTGAATTAAAAATATGAAACTATTGTTAGGAGTAAGGGTAAAATTAAACAAAACTATTAAACTGTGCCAAACTTTTAAAGATGAATCTAAGAAAACAGATTACTAATTTAATGAAAACAAATAATTTTGTGTACACCACTATTTAATTTTGCCTGTTTTGGTGATAATAATGACGCCACGTGAATTTGCGAATTTTGAAGAAAAGATTACTAATTACTTATACTTAATTAATAGAATAGAAATAATTTCTGTTGCTTCATCTAAGAAATATTTAATAATAAAAATTGATTTTTACACAAAAATCTGTGGTTTCAATTTGATTTTATAACATAATTTCAAAGATGCGGAATCCCGCGTGGTCCCGCGCGGGATTAAGTAATCCCGCATACCAATCCCGCGGGATTGCAATCCCTAGTTGTACAAGATTGCAATAAACCCTTGCTTAAAAAAATCTCTTGCGATAACACAAGAGTGTAGTGTAATTTTAGACTGTTCCGATACTCAGATTAGTAAGACTGCTTTTGGATTAAATACAAATATTTTACGAACCTTTTGATTTCAAGTGGCAGAAATAAAATTGTAAAAATAATAAACCTTGACCGTTATTTGCCGACACATCAGTCATACAGAAAGTGCTAACTGATTCCTCGTGTTTTCATGACCGCCGCTGTTTGCTCTGTTGATAAGTTTACTAGTAAGTCTACCGAGTGAGCAAATAAAGCACGGAGGACTAAACAATGCACGCACGTATGTTTGGCGCGTTTTTAAAGTTAAGTATGTATTTACTTTTTCTTATCTCTCTCGTAAAAAACTGACAAATCCTTTCGTCAATATACTCGACACGTGATTATCAGACCCTTTCTTCGGATTTACTTGTTGTCAGGTGGCAAAGGTATTGTACGTGATAAAGAACGAAATACACGAGTTTATTTCTCTCTCGTATTATTTTCAGCACTTTTCAGTGGAATTTATTTGATGTAAAATTTAACCCCTCGGGCCTCGGGCTTGTTTTGTCGGAAAGAAAGGGATCCTCAGATGGTTTGGGCATGTAGAGAGAATGAACACAGACATGGCATGATCAAATGAATCGGATACTTGAGTCGGGCCATGTCAAAAGTCATAATAATAGAAGAGTATGTATGAGACGATGTATGAATGTGAGTGAGGCAAAGAATGTGTGCCAAGACCGAGTTTTTTGGCGGTCCGTCCTCTCTCCCTACCCCTGCGAGGAAACGGCGTGACGGTTAGTTAGTTAATTAGTTAGTCAAAATATTTCCGCTTTGCAATAAAATCCAAATAAATGGAATATTTCTCTATGTATCCGAAAACTAAAAAAAATTTTTTGTTAGTTCGTAATAAACATTTTTGTTAAGTATAAAAAAAATTTAATGCAAATAAAAAAAAAAGTTTATTAATTAAAGAGATTAGTTATTTCTAACTTAAATTACTAATTCAATTTGGGAGGCGTGAATGGGTACGGGAATGGGTACCGCCGCTCCTGGAACCTTTATTGGCTAACCAACACCTCTGCCATAGGTCACCCGAAGTGGTTCGCCACGTTTGGTGACTTAGCTAGGGTGGCCGGGTTCATGGGGTGAGGCTTGTCTTGGTCTTGAAGGCGGATGTCCGGGACACACTGAACCCCAGATTCCTACCCACCCCTTTAACCCCTTTCCTTCCTAGAACTCTCCTCTCCTCCTTTTTCTTAAAAAAAACCCTCCACAAAGATGACATAAGCCCTGAAGGAAATTATTTTCCCCAGGGCCTCCTATGTGGAGCTCATGTAAAAAAAACGAAAATATTTTAAATCATAACATAAAAAGTGTTTTTTCCTAAAATTATTTAACTGCTACTCTAGATTTTGAATTGTTTTTCAAATTGAAGCAACCGTGCTTACTTCTCGGGTCATAACTAATTAAAAAAATATTAATAAGTGCCTTTTGAAATAAAAATACGTTAATATTTATATTTATTCTTGTAGTCTTCTAATTATCTCAAGTGAAAAACCAATTTTTACTAAATTGAAAATTTAATTAAATGAAGACATTATGAGCGAAACTCAATCGAAAATCTGGAAACAGAAAAATCAGAAAAAGATATTTACACCTCTGGGACTCGATTGGGATAGATATCTGGGACTCGAAAAAGATATTTACGCTCTGGGACTCTTCTGATTTTTCTGTTTCCAGATTTTCGATTGAGTTTCGCTCATAATGTCTTCATTTAATTAAATATTACAGTTTGAGGTTTTACTCATAAAAAGTTAAAATAAAAAATAATAAATTGAAAATTACTGCATGAGTGGTAATAACGGTATGGCTAGTAAAAACCAGCTACTAATAAGTATAAAATTATTTCAGATTATTGTTCTGGTGAAAATTTTATTGATTAGTAATTTTCTACCACTACCTCAATTTGGACGGCAAACAATGTAGTATTAAAAAAGTTTTTAAAATATGATTTTCCGATATCCACTCAAATCAAAACGTATGTTATCTGGCGTTCTAGAGAAGTTTAATATTTTTATTGTAAAAAAAACACTTGAATTCGAGGGTGCAATTATTCTTTCCACTTCAACCATTCACTGACAATGATCGTTTATCATGGGTCGGCAACCTGGGGCCCGCGAGCCACATGCGGCCCGCGAGGAGTCTTGGTGCAGCCCGCAAGATTCTCGCCACAACGCATGTGACAGACGACATCATACACAACAGAGAAAGGAGCGAGAAAGGGAGCGAAGGGATAGCGATACAACTTCAAACTGTGTTTGAAAACCGGTTTGCTGATTTCAAAAAGATCTCACGCAAGATTTTCGAAAACCCCTTCGCAGTGGATATCGATAATGTACCAAGCGATTTGCAAATCAACATGATAGATTTGCCTTCTGAAAACTACAAGGAGTTAAAAGGTTTGCTCAGCAAATAATTACTATGTTTGGTAGTACTATTTGTGAGCAAACTTTTTCAATACTGAATTATCGAAAAAACACTCTCGGTTATCGGATTCACATTTAGACGCAAATTACGTGGCTATACTTCAAAAATGCAAGCTAATATAAAAACAACTCGCAACCCAAATGCAACCACAAAAATCCTATTGATTTTATTAACTACAATAAATGTTGTAAAAATATACAAGCGTTTTATGTTTAAGACTTAAATATTTGTATAAAAATATTGTACGTATTTTTTTTGCATTAGCTCCACACAGGAGGCCCTGAGAAAAATAATTCCCCTCAATGCCTATGTCATCTTTGGGGACGGGATGTAGAGGGTCTCTTCAGGAAAGGAAGGAGAAGAAATTCTGGGAAGGAAAAGGGTATTAGGGGTGGGTAGGATTCTGGGGGTCAAGTGTCCAGGAGTATGAATGTCCGTATGAATCCTTCCCTCCCACTACGGTGTGAGGCGATATTCCGAGAGAGTACGATTGGAGAAGGGACTCCCTCAACCATTTTCTCCCGATCCGGCCTGCCATGCAGCTGTACGCTTCGTAAACCCAGGCAAACCTCACCCCAAAAACCCGGGCACCCCTGCAGTCACAAACAACGTCAAAAAGTCACCAAACGTACCGAATCACTCGGGGTGACGGGCAGAGGTGTTGGTTATCCAATAAATGGTACCATGGCGGCGGAATTCCTCCCGAATTGAAATAGGTATACTGTAATGACATGTGACCCAAGTGCGGCCCGCACTAATCCCCATGTAAAATATTTGGCCCTTTTACAACAAAAGGTTGCCGACCTACGGTTTATATCAACTCGGGACAGGGTTTCTCCATTGGTACTTTTCTTTTGACTTCTTTGCTTGGCCAAACTTGTGTCAACCTTTAGAATTATTATTATTCATACTACTTACTCAAGTTACTTTCCTTCCAATACTTCAATAGGCCAAAAACTTGACTTGGTTCACTTTATTTATTCATGTCAGTAGATTTTCTTTCTAAAGCACTGACATTTTATAAAAAAAATCTAAGATTTTGTGTTATTAATTAACCAACTACGTTGTGCGCCGTTTAAAATAAAGCATTAAATAATATCGGATGCCTAAGAAATGTTTTCATAACCATAAAAACGGCTTCAAAATAACTTTTGGTTTTAATAAATAACAAAGGAGGCGCTCAGCGGAAGAGTTTTATTTTAATTTTACCCAATTTTAGTTTTCACTATTTCAAAGATCCTTTGAACTCAGTGAAAACTAAAATTGGGCCATTGTGGCTTCATAGACATGACAAAAAAAATTAAAATATGATGTTTTCGCTGATTACCAATTTTTATGGATTGGGCAACTCTTCCGCTGAGCGCCTCAAATTTAATTAATCATCTGTGTATAATGCGCACGTGATGCATAATTTCATACAATCGGACCTGTGTAGAAAATCTATCAATTCTTGTAGTTTTTATGTGACATCTATTATCATTAAAACAGGTGATCGCTTTTGCAATTTTACCGCTGATCATAAAAAGTGACAGTAAAAACTCCAATTGTGTATTGTTCTTCAATTTGATTCCGTTAAGAGTTTTTGTTAGTATTAAAAAAAACACGTCTTATGAATAAGTTTTTGAAAAGAACAAACCTTTACTAATTTAAGATCAAACGGCCTTGAGCTTACAAGAAAATTTCCCTTCAACTCGTTTTTTCTACTATAGCATAATTCTAATGATAACTGACGATAGTTTGTCATTCTGAGCTTGATTCGAGTGAGTTGGAGTAAAGTTTCAATTATCTCCCCTCGAAATACCAATTAAGTTTGAAAACTTTTGGTTCCGAACCGTCTGCATTTATGTGGTTTTTTCCGGTCGAATGTATCCAGTGTGATCTTAAGATGTTGTTCAATATTACATATATATGCACTGAGATATGTATAGAGTATGTGGGTCGTTCTTCTTTTTAACCTACATAAAGTTATCTCCACCAGTTAGTGAAGAAAAATTCAGCAGAATTACCAATATTATTATTTTATAATTACTTTAAAATCTACTGTACTAAAGACGTAGCGACTGTGTGCATTTAAAAAAAATATGTGTTTATATTTTTGTAGTAAAAATTACGTGACAGAGGTGTAACTCCTCGTGATAGAAGTGCATTTCATCAAATCACAGTTGTCTTCTGCCACCTCGACTTGCGTGTATTTTATAATGTTACAAAAAATGATATGACGACATAAAATATAAAACTATTTTTAAACTTCAAAAGGTATAACCTACCAAGTAACAGCGATTATTATTTTTAATGATGTTATGATAAAATATTTAAAAAATATCAAAAACTTGTCTCCTACAATTTTTATGTCGTACGACACTTCTGTCACGTGGGTTGTCATTCGAAATAGGTATACACGCAGCTTGTGTTTGTCACCCCCAATTAGGGTTGCCATCTCTAAAATTTGGCAACCAGGACAAGGCGCGTGAAAACTCCGGATTTTAGAGCCCAGAACCCGGACATGTCAACAGGTTTTTTTAAACATAATCAGTGTAATAAAAAACAGTTGAAAATGTCATAAATCACCTTTTTATTTATTTTCAGACCTTAAAATTAAATTTAGTCATCTTTCATCATCATTTTAACTGTACCTAACAAAACAGAATCTTATTACAGTTTGTTATAAATTGTTTTAATAATCAGTTTTAAATTTTTAAACCCGGACGACAAATGAAGCCCCGCCCGGACGCTCCCCGGATGCCCTCTAAACTAGGACAAATCCGGGGAAACCCGGACGGATGGCAACCCTACCCCCAATAGGCATTTTAGGCCTCCTTCCCCCCTTGCTACAATTTCCCCTCTGAGATCCAGAGAGATTTATTTATAGTAAAAACAATATGTGACAGAGTGGTAAAGTTATGTAGGTTAAAAAGAAAAACAGCCCATATGCACTGAGTATGCCAAGCTGCCATTGCAAATTTACCTATTTTAAATATATTTTTTGTTTTTTAAGATTTTAAACTTCCTCAACGCAGGCCAGTCTAGCGAGGCGGGTTATGAGAAACCTCAACTTATAACTAACTATACGTTTGTGTTCTTCACCTACTGTTTAAGCTATTATTACTAATCTTTCGCGACCGTCCCAGAACTATCCGTGTTCAATGAACGCTGGTTAGAAAATAAATAACCCTGAAATATGTGCCTGTCTTGTCTTCTTTTAAGTCTGTACGAGTAAAGGTTTTACCAGACTGTTCCCTTGCGGACCATGAAGAATTGAGGTCGTCCTATTATGCATACGGTGTCATCTCTTATGAATATTCCATGAACTTTCATCAAGTCGTTCGCCACGCGGTAATTACATGATCTGATATTACGGGTTACAGGCAAACCAGACTATAAATGCAAAGAATATTTTAATTTCATCTCCATGTTTACGGCAAAAGAACTTAAGCAGATTTTTGAAAGCAGGTTACATACAAAATTCTGATTTCGTAATAAAAGGTCTAGTTAGAATAATGTTACTGAAAACAATCTAAGTTTTAGTTGATCCCCAGGGAAAATTTGCCTTAGTTACAAATTTCAATATTATGTTTTTGAGACAGTATTATGTTAAATATGATAATTGTACAAAAATTCACCCACCGTCAATGTTTCAAACTTACAATACCGAATACCTTGTTTACTGGTCTCTTTATTATGTTTATTAAAATAACTATTGGATGAAGTGCTGTCCAAAGTCGTTAAAAGCAATGGCGTTTCGTTAAAATTGTTTTTTTTTTAATTTTTTTTATTTGTAATTGCATTAAATATTGTGTGTTGTTTGTGCTTTCTGAAACTTTTAATAAAGTTTATTAGAAAAATAAAGATTTAGAGGTGTTGTAAACTATTTTATAGACCAATTTCGGGAAGAGTCGTTTAGCAAACGTACCCCATTCTCAAAAATGTGTATTTATCTCCTCTGCATCACGCGCATTCAATAAATGTGTAGTACCAATTTGGAAGTTTACGTTACAGAGCGCAGACAAAAGTCCCCAATAAAAAAATCATCGTCACAAAAATGATAGCCATGGAGTCGCGGAAAGTAAAGCGCTAGAAGAGTCCTTCCTTATATTATAGAAAAGTGATATAAAATCTACGACAGTAGCCGACGTCGAACATTACTTTCGCAATCTTTAGATCTGTGCCACACACAGCTTTAAAGATAAAAGATCACGTGGCTTGGCGTATTTCGGCATATCGCTTGCCGTACAGTCCCAATGGGAATATAGTATGTGTATGGCACAGGTCTTAAAACTTAATGGAACTATACTCTATAATATTGATGATGACTAGAAGTTAATCTTCAAATAGCACAGGAAGAGAATCTGAGGTCGTCCTACAAAAAATCTACAAAATTATACACAGTTAAGGACAAATTTTGACTATTGACCATAGACATTAATTTGAATGTCTACTATGCTATTGATTTATTTTAAGAACCGCTTCAGTGAATTGTACCATATTTTCTGATTCCGTCGCCGCGCCGGAGGACGTTTCGTGGCGATAACTTTCTCCCGCTCATTTCTTTGCAGATGTCGCCTGCAAAACCGAGTATCTTGGCACATTATCTCAAAGCGTGAACTATTGTTCGATAACCATGAAATCTTCTGCAAAAAATCATAAATTATGATGCTTTCATAATGATGTCTGTTGGTGCAACCATTGCATTTTGGGTTAGAAGATCACTGAGTACTTTTTGTAATTTATACTTGTAAACTCTTCAGAAAATAAGATTATTTACGTACTTATTATATACATACTATGTTATACGTAATAAATGTATTTTTATCAAAATGGAGGTATTCATCGATGAGACTACGATAAAAGAGACTTTTAAGGCAGTATTCTAGCCTAAAAAAAAAAAACAATTTTTTTTCTCTTCATATTTCCAATTTTTAAATATTCAAAAATATCTCCTTAAAAGGATTTTTCGAATTTCGCATTATTCTAAAAGTTAAAACCATTTTAATGTCGCGGTTTAGACGGAATCTAACCAAAATCTAAATAGAGCAAAACTTTAAATGCGTGTTTCTCGAAATAACTTTTTTCGAGACGGTTGACACGATATCTCAAGTTCTACGAAATCAATTTGCTTGAAATTTGGTGTGAGCTTTCTCTACACATTGCTCTATCTCCCCTACCAGAATTATTACAACATTTCAATTTTTACTATTTTTTTTTAAATTCTTAAAAGTCAAAAAAAGAATAAAAAAATTTTGGACTTTTTATTTCAGACAGCCGCCATTTTGCGAAAAAAAAAATTTTTTTCTCCGAGGCAAGCCACATTTGTTAGGATCAAGAATTAATTTGTTTTTTTTTTCTTCTGATTACTAGGAGGGTTGCAAACGTGTCAACTAGGGCGCGCCAGTTTTTTGAGACCCCCCCACTTCAACACCCTGTAACTTTTTGAATTTCTAAATTTTTCGTTTGACTTTATTTGTTATGTATTCTTTCATGTTTAATAAATATTTGGTAAAGTAATGACTGGTAAAAATATTATTGTTTTTTTTTTATCGCATCTGAAAAAACACCTACAATTCATGCTTCTAGACTAGAATACCCCCTTAATCGTATATTTAAAAAGAAAATGTTGGTACATGAATGCAAATATTTTTTTAAACATACGTAAAAAAGTTTCTTGCAAAATTATTGACGTCACAATAATCCAAAGTTTTTTTGTGAATATGAGTTCTTTTCGGCCAAGTTTAAAATCAGCAGTAAATGGACTAAGGCTTTCAGTGAATTTATGAAAGAGCTGTGAAGTTTATGGCTTGCCTAACGATCCATAAATCGGAAATTCCTCAGTTCACAAAGGGAACTATTTCAAACTCCTTCCCGCTGGAGCTTGAAGCCATGTCCCACGTTTAATATCCGTATACTGCTTATTTAATAGCTTAGCAATAATGTCAATAATATTTGATGTGATGGCAGCAATTCTTGCGAATGTAATGTCAACAAAACTTGGGTATATTATATTACTGTGATCAATCTACAAATCCTGTGAAGCAATAAAATGTTTTTTTTTGGTTATTTGTAATCAGTGGGGTGTTATGCCGGGTTGCGCTACCTCCTTCTTTAAAGAAGGGTGTGGCGCGACAAATTAACGTAAATAAACAAATAACGAAAATACTTATGGCCGTGAAAATCTAAAAATGTAAATAATAAAAAGGTTTTTCATTGTTGATAATAAATAAGTGAATCACTAGCTTGATCTTGAGAAACATGCAAAATATCCCACAAAACTTGTATGAAATCGTTGATAAAATCTGTTCGCATCAACATACTACGTATCTTCTGAATTCTCATCCCTGAATGATTGATAATATCTAATTTATTTATTATCCTTTTATACGCTACAGAGCTTTTACATTGGCTACATATTACGGCTACTTTTTTACAGGGGTTAGTAATAAACAATGGTTTCATATGGTTTACAACTTGAATAAATAAATAAAAAATATATAATAATCTTGGTATTTTCGAATTGGCGAGTTTGCTACATATTTTTTTGCACATGTCCATTTGCCTTTTGTGTCGAGTAGGTACTCTGATTTTAACTTGGCTTAGGAGTTCGCAAGAATCGAGTTCGAATTTACAATGTAAAAAAGAAGCGCAAGTTACTTATCGTTCGTCTATCCTGAAATGTATGTATATCAAAGGTATTTAAGCAAAAAAAGAAGTTTATAACGAAGGTCATTTTGTTATATTATAATATTTACTTATTTTCACTTAAAAAATATATATATATATATATATATATAGAATACGAACGCTTTGCGAAAGAGAGTTAAAATTAGTGACAAATAAAATTTGGATTTTTATCTCCTCCGCTGCAAATAAATTTTTATAATTCGACCCAATTCGATCAATTTCTCCAAAGAGATTCAAATTACCAATTTCGTTTATATCGAAATAATGGTTTACGGACATACAATATCTTTTTACCTTAATATTTTCTTGCTCAACATTTCCGTTTATTCTTTTCCCATATTGAGCTAAAATAAGCTGTATTGTCTTTGATTTACTTATCGGATTTTTATTATTTGAAGCAAGTGCTCAGTAGGGTGTAGTTAAGTTATCTTAGTCTCGTTTCTTTCATCCGATGTTTTTTTATTTATTAGAGACTTTCTTCCTATCCCATTCATCTTGATTTATATGGAACGGTACAGTGAACGCATTGTAACACGTAAGATCATTAAATTTATCGCTTGCTTGTATTTCTGAGATTTTATTGTATTAATGGGCTTTTTCTAAATACGGTATGAAAGTAGCTTCCATAATAATTTATGCAACGTTATCAACTAACACAAACTTCCGTAAAATCTATAATAATTACACTATTTCAGAGAATTTCTTATTTGATAACTAGCGAGTTCCCGGCATGTGTTGCTATGCCACTTAATAAATACATTGTTTCTTCCTGCGTGTCCTTTCCCATTCATCCCGTCCCCCCCCCCCCTTCCTCTCCCGCGTCCCCTTCCCCTCACCCGTTCCCACTCCGCCTTCCCTCTCCTCACTCCCCTCTCCCGCTTCCCCCGCCCCTCAAACCCCCCTCCCGAGTTGCCCTCCCCCCTGCCGCATTCCATATATTCAGTCTCAGTACATTCAGTTTTCAAACAGCCCGCGTGCCACCCATTGCAATTTTTTATACAAATTTCATAATACCAGAGCTCACCAGTATATACATATTGAAACCTTCGCGGGCGTGCTCACATCGATTCCCCAAAGTTTCATCGCAATCGGATGAATGGTTTAGCAACGCATAGACATCTCATATACTCGTATAAATATACCCAAGCAAACAAATTTTGATTTTTATATATGTAGATAATAGATGAAAAATTATGTTTTTTTATGAGGCCCTGAAGAAAATGATTCCCCTCAGGGCCTATGTCATCTTTGGGGGTGCTGTGTGGAAGATCTTTTAAGGAAAGGAAGGGGAGAAATTCTGGGAAGGAAAAGGTTATTAGGGGTGGATAGGAATCTAGGATCAGTGTGTTCAGGAGTGACAGACGTATGAATCCATCCTTCCCACTGCCGTGCAAGGCGATGTTCCAAGAGAGGACGGCTGGAGAAGTCAAAGGGACCTCCTCAACCATTCTCTCCTGATCCGGCCCGCCGGTGCAGCTGGTGACCCGAACAAATCTTACTCCATGAACCCGAGCTAACCCTGCTAAGTCACCAAACGTAGCGAACCACTTGGGGTGACCTACGGCAGGTGTTGGTTATCCAATAATACCGGGGCGGCGGTATCCATAACCGCCCGCCAAATTAATGTGGTGTCATTTTAGATTAACTTATGTATTAACTACTATTTTCAATAAAAAATATGTTTCAAACATGCTTCAAAGCTCCATTTTTAAAGAATAATTATTAACCTAAACTACGCCAACTAATGTTAACTCTCATTAGCAAACGACATACTGAGTGCAAAATCGTAGTAATTTTAACGTTTTCACGAAACATATTATCGATGCTTTAATTTGGGCCATCTTTCACATAATGTAATTAAATATATTTGTTTTAAATTGTAATTTCACATAATATTTGTTATTTTAATTAACCCTCCTTTATTGGATAACGAACACCTCTGCCATAGGTCACCCCAAGTGGTTCGCTACGTTTGGTGATTTAGCAGGGGTGCCCGGGTTCATGGGGGAGGCGGATGGCCAGGACACACTGAACCCTAGATTCCTACCCACCCCTTAAACTCTTTTCCTTCCCAGAACTCTCCCCCCCCTTCCTTTCCTTAAAAACCCTCCACACAACATCCCGAAAGATGACATAGGCCCTGAGGGAAATTATTTTCCCCAGGGCCTCCTGTGTGAAGCTCATGAAAAAAAAAACCCTCAAGAGCATGTTAATTATAATTTTTACGGCATTGATTTTCGACAATTTTACTATTTTAGTACGGTTTTACGCTCAGTGAATGAATTACACCTTCATTTTAGTTATATACCGGATAGTTTTTTTTTTTACATGAGCTCCACACAGGGGATCACCTTTGGGGATGGTGTGTGGTGGGTTTTTTTAAGGAAAGGGAGAAGAGGAGAATTCTGGGAAGGAAATGGGTTTAAGGGGTGGGTAGGAATCTGGGGTTCAGTGTGTCCTGGTCTTCCACCTCCTAGACCTAGACAAACCCACTCCGTGAACCCGGGCACCCCTGCTAAATCACCAAACGCAGCGAACCACTTGGGGTGACCCGTGGCAGAGGTGTTGGTTATCCAATAAAGGTTCCCGGGGCGGCGGTACCCATTCCCGCCTCCCAAATTGATAAAATAGATGCATTATTATAGCCTTCAAAGGAAATTAATACTGAGCTTTCCTTACAAATTTGTTAACAAAACTTACGATGATTAATAATACTCTATTTGAATTCACTCGGATACAAAGCATGAAAAGCTGTCTAAAGCTTAAGAGCCTGACTTGATCCTGTAACAAGTAATTCTCCTGTAACATTGTCTTCATGTCTACTTGTTTTCCTATGTTATGTATTATATTCCCAAATATTTTGTTGTTGACAAAAATGAATGTTTTATGAAAATTAAATTTGTTCATTAATTTTAAAAGAAGAAAAACATTTTTCAATGCTCCTTTACTCAGGATATTTACAATGTTTATAAATCTGACAAATAAATAACAAGTGTTTTTTTCGCCTTAATCTTCCCGAACATATTACGTTTTTTTTATTTCCAATTGGGAAATAACTTATGTAAAATGTTTATTCGTCTGTATCAGTGGTTCTCAACGTGGGCGATAACGCCCCCTTTTGGGCGTTTGAGACCTTCAGGGGGGCGGTAGAAGACCCAGAGAAAATTGGGGGGCGTTGAGATGGCCCAAGGGGGCGTTGGTAGGTAAAAAAATATAGTCTAAAAAGATGAACAAAGACACTAATCACGTACTAATAAAGCAAAGTTAACATTGGTTAATTTTTGTTATTGTGTGTATTGTAATCATTTTTATCAAGTGTTTGAAAATTGACATATTTCGATAGTTCGGGAAGTGGATGAAAATTGAACTGAAAGATTCCATTACATTAAATTAGATGAAATGAAGTTTTTTATTATGTAAAAAAAAATCATAGCATCTACGTGTAGTGTTATTATTATTAAGAATAGACACTATATCATGAATAAAAGGAGTTAGCAACCCTGTAATTACAAGACAAAAGAATTGCTTTTTAACTTGCTAAACAAAAAGATAAAACAAATAATTACTCTGTAAGATTCCGTGACAGTTGACGTCCTTCCCCCCGTAAGTAAAAAAAATTGGGGGACTCTAGAGAAAAAATTCTCATTGTGGGCCGTGGACAAAATAAGGTTGAGAACCTGTGATCTACACAATAATACGCCATAATATACCACACCTGCAGGGCACTTACAATATTATTAATTAACGGCACGCTCCTGTAATGGCTACTAAAAAGGTGCGAGATACCCTAAACATATCGAAACGGTAATTCGAAATCTTTTAAATGAGCGGAATGTGTTCGAAATGTAATTGTCGGACAACGCGACGAACATTACATGCTATACAAGTGGGACTGTGTGGGCGGCAAGAGTTATCAAAAATGTTCACGATTATCAACACACATTACAAGCAACTCTGATTCAGTTATCATTTCTTCTTTTTATTCTAGAATCTTTTGTGTAGTTTTTTGTAGATTTTTTAGAAATAGTTGCGTCCTCCTGAATTTTTAATTTTGAAAAACTACTTCATTTACCCCCGTTTCACGTAATTAGTATTTCGATGGGGAAATAGTCCATTGGCAGTTCAGAAATTGGCTGCCGATGAATTTCGATCCATTATCTTTCTAGAACAATGATTGCAGTTGATTTTGAGAACGGATCAACCCCTGAAAGTACTGATTCTGTGAATATAGCTTTCGCTTGGCCCAATTATCGTTTCCAACGGGTTTCCAACTAAAATTCCCTGCACCATTAGGGGTAAATCAAAGTAGAGTAGGTAGGTACCCGTGACATAACGAAAAAGCGATGAACTTCGGTTAAGAGGAATATAAATGCTAGAAGTATTTCGATTCTCATGCCTACAAAATTTAAAATCGCGCGTCGTATTTGCACGAGGCAGATAAGCTAAAAAGTGGTTTTTATTTATTTTGTGCGTGATTTTATAAGAAGAAAAAGAGTTAGAACACAGAAAACGTCAAAAATAGTCTTAGCCATAAAGGGATATTTTTCCAAAATTGTTTCTTATATTAACTTCATAGTTAAGTCATGAAAAAACATTTTTTTAGTGGTTTACGTTTATATATTTTGTTTTGTAAATAAGAATTTTATTGTAATTCCAATACATAGAAAAACTAGTAAAAGCTTCAATTTATACGTAGCATATTTTTTGATGTTCATAATGTAAACCGATTCGTCGTAAAGATGAATCTAAATAGTATATAGATAGGATTTCACGTATAACTTCATCTTAATAGGATAAAAGATCCATGCGTCCATCCAGCGTAGACACTCCCGAACTAGTGTTTATAGACTGGAAAATTTGCAAATCAACGAAAAAATCGTTTAGAGGTACATCTGCATTGAGAATTCAATGACATCATTTTAATTCAATGACATAATATTAATTCAATTACATCAAACAGCATTACCATTTTTTATTATGGTTTATCATAGATGTTTGATATTTGTCACAATAAGCTAAGTTGTAAATACATACATCAACATTATGGTATTGTACTTTCAGAGTGTCATGTTTCGAGCCATAACTTTGTTGGAACAAACCGTTTAATCTAAATTTAGTAGCGCCCCGCCCCCCTTCCTCTGGGTAACGAAAATAATTCTCTGGTCAACCCCCACCCCCCCCCCCCCCACCAAACACACTGACGACTATCTATTTTTGGTTTAAAAATTAATTTAAATATAGCTATGACATGAGAGTAATTCGTCGCGCTTTAAAATACCATAGATATAGTTAATATTTAAACCTTCCGTTTTCTGTTGTGTGAATCACTACTTACGTGATCAGATGACTTTTTTCCAATTCCATGTAATATATTGTTCAGGATCTTCTCAACCTATCGATAACAAAAGAAATAAAAAAGAAATACCGATTCCTTCTTCAGAAATATATTCGTTACTACATTTTACATAAATGATTTTTCGGCGTCCATAAATGAATCGATTCTTAAATTTAATGGGCTGTTTTTTTTCAGGCGGTCTTTCTGTTGTGAATTTGGGTGTGATATCTATGGCAATCTACGGAATACGGACTGTCATTTCGATTGTTTACCGCCTAGACCTAGACGCTCTTTTTTCGATTGATTGCTATTTTCTGCTTCAAAAGTAAAATAAACAAGAATAAAACAACACGGATGCCTGAAATAATTATTTCTGTCAAAAATGGCGAAACAAAATATTGACAGATGCATTTCCAGCGACAATTTTACTGTGCATTCTGCGTAAAATGTTTATTAATATCTGGGACTTAACGCTAGAAGTGCCTATGTCAAATATATTGCTCATTAATGAAGATTGTTTCTCAATTTCTTGGAGAAAAAACATTATATTTGATAAATTTAATGAGTCGAGTTTTTGCACTGGTGACCAGTCTGAAAATGTCCGTAGTAGGATGAAACCGGTCCTGGTGGAAATTAGTGGAAAAAAGTGCAAAAGTGTTTTAATTTCAATTATGATAAATTTAGTATAAGATAGGCTATAATTGAATTAATCTAGAACACTTGAAAAATGTATTATTCATTCCATTGAAATAAAGGACGTTGTAGAGTACTTTCTGTCACCTAAATCAAATTTCCAGAAACTGACGTATGCACTTCTAGCATAACCCCTATACTATACTATACTTTTTGATGGAATTAATCCGTTATTTCGCCTTCAAATCTTTAAATTTTGGAAACACGTCCACCGCTATTATTACATATTGGAACACAAGAATAAGTTGACAGCATTATTATGATATTATGACAAAAAAATTAAATTATCTCAAATGGTGTCGAAATCGTATGAAATTTCTCCCAAAAAGTTCTCCCAATCTAATGGGACCGTCTTTTCGAATGCGGAACCTTTTTTGTTTTTTTTTTTTACATTAGGCCCGCACAGGAGAGGCCCCGAGGAAAAAAATCCCCTCAGGGTCTATCATATTTAGGAATGCTGGAATGGAGTCTTTTTAGCGAAAGGAAGGAGAGGAAGTTTTCGAAAGGAAAATGTATGGGGGATGGGTAGGAACCTGGGGGTCACTACATCGACAAAAATCGAGCGAAAACAACCTTTATCGATAATGATTTTGAGTTGGTTCCATCTTGATTTTGGTTCCACGACAACTCACAAAATGGCATGAAAATGGCAACCCTTTTGAAAAGTCGTTAAAAGTTATGATTTTTTTTAAATAACCCATAATCTTACCTAACCTATTTAACCGTTTTTTTTTCTTAGCTTTTAATGACTTTTCAAAGGAGGTGTTGAAGTTGTATTTGAGTTGTCCGGTCACCCTAGATTTAGCCACTGTTAATTCGACTTTAAATGAGTCGGACAAAACTTTTACGTATGGTTGTTGTAAGTTTTAGTGCGTTCTTTGCTATGATTTCGAATTATAACTTTTCATCCTATCTAGACAGCTTCAGTAAAGTTTTATCTTCATAAAAAAAAAACTCCTCGATTTCGCTAAAGTTCCTCTTTTGAATACTAAATTATTTTTCCTGAGGAATATAAGTTTTTAACTAATAAAGTTATTATAAATTACAAATTTGTCTTTAATCTAGGTGATTCTTATTTAATCTTATTTTGTTTTTCTATTCACTTTTGAATTTAATCTGATTTTTGCGCGACATATTTTTTTATTACAACGTTCACGCGAAGATCATAAGCAAATTTTCTTTTGTGTTGTCAGTTTCATAGAATGCACTTACATTGAGGTCTTAATTACTGCGCGAGCGTTGCGTGCCTTCGTTCTCAAAACTCAATAATTGAATGCGTTCGGTGCAGACGCTTAAAAAAACAGCAATTTCCAAATGTTTTTCTAGTGCTTAAATGCTGTGTTCATGAGTGAGTGCTTAGAATGATACGCCGGGAGCTTTCTCATGCAATGTTGATTGGCTCCTCCTGACTGAACAGCGCAAGTAGACTGTGACTAGCGAATGTTGTACGAAGAATGCGGATGAAATACGAAATGGGAAACTGAATGCTGTGAAAACGAAGAACACGAAGTAAAAGAAAGAAAGCATTTCTTCGCTCACGGCTCAAATTATTCATTTCAGGACAGGCTTTTTGAAATTTACATTAAGTCGTTGCTGGAACAGTTCTCTTATTTAAAAAAAAATAATAATGTAACAAGAAAGCTTAGATCTTTACGAGATTGTCCTGTTCCAGATTAAAAATAAAACACGGAAATTGAACGAATGTTGTTATACGGTTATCGTTGTGGGACCTTTGTGGTTTACCGGAATCGTCGGAAAGTCGGGAGTTTGATTTGCGATCAGGATATTGAGGTTTCAGTTCCCATGGGAGAGCTATAATAAACTTCACTTTTCCTAATAATGAAGCTGTAGACGTGTCGAAAAATATTTTGATTTTTCCTTGAATATTTTTGAACGAAAACAGGTTTATTCGTTGACAACCTAAGAAGGTATCACGAAGCATACTAATTACGTATTAGTATAATGTATAAATATATTATAGTCATGCATTTCCACTACTCTGTAGTTCATCTTCAGTATACGGTTAACATTCCAGCTGTCTGGTGTCGGTATTGTTCCACTTTTAATTCAAATTAGCACGCTTGTTTCACGTGTGTCGCGTAGCACAGCGGTTTTCAAACTTTTTAAGGGCGCGACCCCCTTTTAGTAATAAACAAATTTCACAACCTTGCGACTCCTCAACCTTTTTATTTGTAAAATCAGTGATGTTGAACTGTTTTAGCCGGAGGACCAATTTTTTCATTTTCCGTTTGTACGCGTTCCGTAGGTGATAGGGTACATATGGTTTGACATGGCTAACTTGCAGTCGGCGGTCTCGCCAACCTATTTGAATTTTGTAAAATGGTATTTTTAAATGAAACTATCAGATAATAATAATAATAATAATAATAATTGGACAATTTGTAGAGCGCCGTTTTTGTGAAAAATCACCTCAAGGGCGCTTATATAAAGATAAAGCTTAAATAAAGCGCCTAAGTTAAAAAAACGCGCGGCTGGCGAAAATGTTATATCTCCAAAGTCAAAACAATAAATGCTTTCGATTTTTATCATTCTGAAATATTAAAGAACATCTGAAAAAAGTTTTGGGTGGATGATTCAAATTAGGTATACAAAAGTTTGTCGCGAAAAAAGGGAAAATATTACCACAGGCCAAAATTTTACTATATACACGGTCAAAACAATAAATGCTGTTGATTTATTATTGTTCGGACACAAACAATATTTCGCCAAGAAATTTTTAGGTATCTTTTATGTATTATAAAATGGAAGCCTTTAAAATCCATCTAACACAGATCTTAACAAAAAAGCCTTGCAATATTCTGCAAAAAATTTTTGCAATTAAGATCGAAAATTAACCTTTCTTAAGTAACCACGAAATTCTGTGTTTTTAAGAATACGTCAAAATATATATAATTTTGAGCGGCTGATTCAAAACTTTGAAGAAAAACTAAAGTTTTCCGCAAAACCTTTTTGGATTTTTTGATATTTTATTTAGTCAAGGTCCGGGGCCGCACGAGGCGTTGCTGAAAATCAGCCTCATTCCAGGTCCGGAATGTACAGCCGATCAGTATATTTTTGTCAATATTATCAAATTATATATAATGACTGTCGTATATTGTCAAATAAACGTTTTTATTGTTATTACAAATAGGCCCGTTGGTTTGCCTGCCGCGGGTTGCTCATCACTGTTAAATGGTGTGCCCTTCTTATAAATGTCATTCTTTGCATAAGCGCACTTTTCTTCCTTCGTTGGGATAAAAACGACAAAATATAGAAAGTAATTAAATTTGGAAGATGACCTCATGTTCTGAGCCTCGAACATAAGAGTCAATGTTCGACAAATTAATTGAAAGCGTGTCCGTCGCATTAATATACTTGTTATCATAAAGCAAAAAAAATCTAATTTTATTTCATGATATCTTGCGCTTCCCACTTTGAAATTCACTGGGGCAGCAGATCGAGGCAAATATTATTCCTATTTAATACGCCGTCCTTGCAATTATTCTAACTTACACCTATGATTTCATTAAAATTAGACATCTTCATTAATTAAAATTTGCAACAAGCAAAACACAGTAGTACGATTACTCCACTTTGTATTTCTTTTGAAAAAACATGTAAATTTAATGGTGAAGTAATTGAAACCAAAAATTCATCTGTCTTAATTTATTAATTGTTTTTGTGTTTAATTCGTAGAACTCCATTTAATTTTTATATATGTAATTAAAATTAAATTTGATAGTTTTATTATCAAGTTCTGCAAGTATTCTATTATGTACTAGCTTTTCCCCGCGGCTTCGCTCGCATGGTATTACGGGAAATTACTGTAGCGGTTGAACTTATCAATTATACCCCCTCCTCCCCACCCCCACCCCCTCCCGAATTCCATACATTCATTCCCTTACATTCAGTTTTCAAACATCTCGCCTGCCACCTAAATTTCATAAAGCTATAGCTCAAAGAAAAAAAAAGATTTATCCAATTTTGTTCATTCGTTCGGAATTTATGCGCTTACAAACATTTCGGATGTTTATTTTTAATTAAATATTTGAAAGTTTGTGAATATAATAAAAAATTACAGTATTTATTCAGTTCATTTATTCAGTCTTTATAATCGTTACGAATTATATTTTTAATGTAGGAACTGACATTTATTCCAAAACAGAAGCTTGTCCAAAAAAATAAAACATATTCTAATATTTGAATTTTCTGAAGCAGTAGCAATCGTTTCCACGGAAACGATTTTTTTCTGACGTTAGCAAAAATTTGCTTTAGTTAGCGACAGAAAACGTATAACAAATATAATACATTAATATTTATAATTTCATTACGCCAGAGCTTACCATCATATACAAAATATAGTCTGCGCATATAATTTAGCTTTCTATTGGTGAATGAATTTTTAAAGTCTTTATATTGTGTTATGCGTGAAAAGATCATAAACAAACTCGAGCAGTTTCGCATTTATAATATTAGTATGGATTTTAGTTACAGCCGTTTCGGTTTTCAAGACCATTTTCAAACTGTTTGAAAACCGAAACTGTTTGTTTCTTGAAAACCGAAACAGCTGTAACTAAAATACATAATAAAATACTTGCAGAACTTTATAATAAAACTTTCAAATTTAATTTTAATTAAATATTAAAAAATGTCTTAATTTAGATTTAAATAAATATTTTCATTTTGTGCCGTAAATGACACTACGATCAAATTACGACTACCAATTCAAACATCGAGTTTTTCTGAAACAGACATCTAAATAATTATAAAAGCAATATCAGCATTTCAAAGTTTTGACATGTTGACACCCACCTGGGATTTGTCAAGTCTGTGCTTGACAAATTAAATTTGACAAATTTTCAATTACTGCGTACATTTATTGACAAATATTGACAATTCGAATATTGCTAATGAATTTAGGGGAATTTATTGGATTCAAAGAAAAAGTAACAGAGAACATTTTATGTGATTTTAACTGTATTGATAAATGTTTCAATAACTATCGATAATAATTCGGATATTGCAAAAAAAAGGGGGAATGAGAATTCTCAAAAGAAAAATTACTTCAAATAAATGACTTATTTTTAGTCATTGAAGACAATATTAGCGATTCTCAAACATTTGAAAAAGAAAAATCAGAACAAGATTCGGTCACATCTAGAGCAAAGCTTCGATAGGCATAGATATTAGGTTCATTTCCTATTTGCGATCGAATCTTTTCTGTTTTAAATTTTCGTTTAAGAATCGCTAAAATATTGTCGTTAATGATTAAGTGGAACGTTCGCGCAGCCCGTTTCGGCCCTTTTCATACAAATCTTAATTTTAGATTCGACATCAAAATACCCAGTGAAACTGAAAAAATATTTTTTTAATATACAGATATATCAAATACAGATGTGAGCTACTTTTTTTATTTTTGCTTTAAATTATAAGATATAGGCCATTC
This sequence comes from Glyphotaelius pellucidus, assembly GCA_936435175.1. Lineage (NCBI taxonomy): Eukaryota > Metazoa > Arthropoda > Insecta > Trichoptera > Limnephilidae > Glyphotaelius > Glyphotaelius pellucidus. The sequence goes on from OW386537.1 coordinate 25,327,696, forward strand.
AAAATTTTTGTGTTTCATGATTTTAGAGGAAACTTGGACAATTATTTGTGAGTAAATAAAAACATTTAAAAAAATAATGTTACTATATTTATTTTAAAAATATAATGAAAAATAAAATAAAAAATTTACCATAGTTAAAAATGCATTTTTGGGTAACAATTTTAATATACAAACGACAAATTTTTGTTCCGCCGTAAATAGGTAATTTGTATTTTAAATTTACACCCATCAAAATAATTTCTTTTATTAACTTTTATTTTTCATCATATTTCTATGATAAATATAGTAAAATAAATTTCTTTATTGTTTTTTTAATTTACTCACAAATAATTTTCCAAATTGCCTCTGAAATCATGAAACGTTAGAATCTTGAATGGCCTATATCTTATAATTTAAAGCAAAAATAAAGTAGCTCAACCGTACTAGATAATTGAAAATGTACCTTTTGATTACAAAAATAATTTTTCTGTTTGGTTGGGTATTTTATTGGGTATTATTAAATCCAAAATTAAGATTTGTATGAAAAGGGCCGAAACGGGGCGCGCAAACGTTCCTCTTAAGATGAAGCTATACGTAAAATCCTATTTAGATACCAACTATTTAGATTACGACGTATCGGTTTACAGTATGAACATCAAAAAATATGCTACGGATAAATTGAAGCTTTTACTAGCTTATCTATGTATTGGAATTACAATAAACTTATTATTTACATAACAAAAAATATAAGCGTAAACCACAAAAAAATGTTTTTTCATGACAACTAGGAAGTAATAAAAGATTTTTTTTTTTAAAATACCCCTTTATGGCCAAGACTATTTTTGAGGTTTTGTATGTTCTATCTTTTTTTCATTCTTATAAAATTATGCACAAAGAAATAAAAACATAATTCATTCAAGCACTAACCGTTTAATCCGCATTTTCTAATCTATGTATATTCCGGCCAAGAATCGCATTAGCCAAACTAGCAGTGTAAAGGAGTACCTCTTGGGTCGTTATCACTGGGCAACCCGCTGTCGGACCTAACACGCGCATATCCTATATACCACATTTATGAGAATATGGTATAGGACTGCCCTTATATTGTTATTATTTTCTTACACTCTTTCCTAATGTCTAATGTCTTCGTAACTGTTCTATTGCCTACACATTTCAGTCAAAGACCATTTCTTATTAATAGTACTGTATTTACGTGCTGTAATCTGTTGTAGCTACATGTTGTAATCAGGGTCGTAGTATTCCAAGTAGATGACCATATAATATTATATGGTATGTGATGATAATACTAATTTGTACACCTATATTATTTTTTTAAATCTGCCTCGTGAAGTCTTGCTAACTTCTGTAAATAAAATTGCTTGATGATAGTATAATATTAACTCATTTTTTTACAAAAAGGTTCAGTATCTACGATGTTAGGCGCTTATACAGTAGCAAACCCGGAAATTGCAAAATAACTTTTGATCAAATTCAACCGCAAAGAGTTTTTATTCGCGGAGTATTAAATAATTTAAATTTTATCCGATATTTCATATAGATTTTTTATCTCTGATGTAAGACTTAATTTCGTAAGTTATATGTTATACACTTTTAAAAGGATAATTTATCCCTTGTTTTAATTTCGACGCTTGTTGAAGTACAGGACGCTGACTATGTTAAAAAAACTACGTTAGTTGATATTTATTTATTTTTAACCATTTATTGGATAACCAACACCTCTGCCATGGGTCACCTCAAGTGGTTCGCTACGTTTGAAGACTTAGCAGGGGTGCCCGGGATCACGGGGTGAGGTTTGTCCAGGTCTTGGTGGCGGATGCGTCTCCCCACTTGCTGCGTGGCGGGCCGGATCGAGATAGACTGGTTGAGGGAGGCCTTTTGACCTTTCCCCCCGAACTCTCTCGACCCATCGCCTTGGAGTTTCCATCGATCCATCCCGCAGTTGGAGGGATGGATTCATCCGTCCGTCACTCCTGGACACACTAACCCCCAGATTCCTACCCACTCCTCATACCTTTTTCCCTTCTCAGAACTTTCTGTTCTTCCTTTCCTTAAAAAGACCCTCCATACAGCATCCCCTAAGGTGACAAAGACCCTGAGGGAAATTATTAAAATGAGAAAATTGTACGGTAATTGGTTAATTAATCTGTTGTACAACAGAAAAAATTATATATATATATATATATATGTGAAATTTTTTATGATAAGCGATGATTATAAAGGCCTCTTTTCTGTTGGTCGGGAAGCAATTGGTTACATACTAAATGATAACTGATAAAATATACAATAATTTGAAAAATAAGGAAAATCGCGGCCATGTTAAACTCATCACTATTGGTAGAATTAGTCGTGGTCGTCGGAACAATACGTTCAATTTCACATTCACTGATTGGTGAAAATTCTAAGTCTAGGGGGAAATAGTGCGTTTCTGATCTTCGATAGGGTGATGGAGTTGATGCTAACATCAGGTTTAATTGTTGGCACGGAAAATACATATTTAATACATTAGCATCAATAGTGAATTGGCAAATATTTTAGAGTTGCCAACCCCTACTTTATAAAAATAGAGGAAATTGGTGCGTTTCTGATCTTCGAGTTGAGTGGAGTGGAGTTGGTGCTAACATTAAGATTTAAGAGGAACGTATGCGCGGCCCAATTCGGCCAGTTTCATACAAATCTTAAATTTGGATTTGAGATCAAAATACCCAACCAAACTGAATAATTATTTTTGTAATCAAAAGGTATATTTCTAGTACGGATGTGAGCTATTTTATTTATTTTTGCTTTAAATTATAAGATATAGGCCAGATTTTAGTGTTTCATGATTTTAGAGGCAACTGGGGCAATTATTTGCGAGTAAATGAAAAACATAAAAAATAATAATTTTACTATGTTTATTTTACAAATACAATGAAAAATAAAATTAAAATTAAAACATCGTTAAAAATGCATTTTTTGGGTAGTAATTTTAATGTAAAAACGACAAATTTTTGTTCCGCCGTAAATAGGTAATTTGTATTTTAAATTTACACCAAACAAATGATTTTTTTTAATTTTTTTTTATATTTCATTATATTTCTATGATAAACATAGTAAAATTTTTTTTTTATTGTTTTTCATTACTCACAAATAATTGCCCAAGTTGCCTCTAAAATCATGAAACACCAAAATCTTTAATGGCCTACAACTTACAATATAAAGCAAAAATAAAAGTAGCTCACATCCGTACTAGATATTTGATCTACCTTTTGAATACAAAAATAACTTTTCAGTTTGATTGGGTATTTTGATCTCAAATCCAAAATTAAGATTTGTATGAAACGGACCGAAAAGGGCCGCGCAAACGTTCCACTTAATTGTTGGCACTGAAAATTAAATTAAGATCAATAGTGCCATTTTATTGTCGGATGTATTAGAACTACCAATCCCCAGTGTAGAAATTCCCAGTATTCGCGGGGATTGCAAATATATTGCTGAATTATAAATATGCACATTGGGCATTCTACACACCTGGATACGTTATTGAATACTTGCAGATTTCTGAGAATCGTAATAATAACCTTATATCATCCAAATAAATAATAAGCTAACTAAGGCCTCTATATTTGGAGATCTGCTCGGACAAAAGCGTGCATTCTAGCAATATTAGAAAAAAAAGCCCCTAATGTGGTCACCCTCTTGGAGGTCTGGCCATGCCGCAATGCAGACCTCTGTTTCCCTCCCCGTGTATCCTGCGCCCCCCACCCCCCGCCCTGTATCTCCTCCTCCCTCCACACGCCCCAGGACTCGGGATCTCCTTGCCCACCAGATTATGAGGCTCACTCGAATTTTACATTCTTTACCTACGTAGCATTACTTACGCGTTATCTTAGATTTAAAAAAATTAGAGGACGTAGCACAACTTTTAATATTTGTATTGCCCCATTCGAATGTATGTTATGATTGACGGCCTTCATGGTCGAGGGGCAAAGCTCTCGACTCGACCTCCGAAGGTCCCGGCGTGCGCAAATACATTTTATTTAATCAATATGCGTTATTTCATAATAATTAATTATTTTAACGTTATATTATGTAGTATATTTGCGACACATTTCAGAGTGGCAGATATGCTCAGTATCGCCCTGGTGTAAGATCACCATTCAGAATTGAAACGTTGCTTAAATTGGCTTTAGCCGTGTTTGGTGACCAGATCTGAATAGCCAGGTACTTCTCCATCTCTTTCCCATCTCCTTCCCCTCCCCCTACCTTCAGCCTCACAACATGATGCAATGGTGGGTGCCATAGTCTCACTAGCTCCAAACGGTAGTAGTTGGGATTCTTGTGCGGTATTCATAAAAAAAAAAAATTTGTCACATATATTTTACGAATTGTTTTCTCGGAATAAGGATGCCATCATTCCAATACTTACTCCAACAAACAGTAATTCTTCGGAGAAGATTTGAGATCACGCCAGTTCAAAAATAAATCTTGGTATGTGGAAAAATTCCAAATAGAAATTAATCAAATTGAGAACGTTGGAATTTTTTTGTTGTTGTTTAATGTTAACGCCGCACCAAAGTCCCAATTATTCCCAACCGCCTGGAGCCAGTTAAGACTGTGGGATAATTGTGGGTGAATTCCCAATTGGGTTATGTTGTGAGGCTGAACGTAAATTCGGAGGGGACGGAGACGGAGAAGAGGAAAGTGGGGAGTACCTGTCTATTCAGATCTAGACACCAAACACGACTAAAGGTCGAAGGTAGGTACGAAGGTAGATCCGAAGGTCGCGGGTTCGAACCCGGCGTGCGCAAATAAATTTTATTTGATGAATTTGTGTTATTTCACAATTTATTAATTTTAAATAATATATAGTATATTTGCGGCACGTTCCAGAGTGGAAGATACTATCAGTATCGCCCTGGTGTAAGACCACCATTCAGAACGTTGCTTGAAATGGCTTTAGCTGTGTTTAGTGACCAGATCTGAATAGCCAGGTACTTCCCCACCTTCCTCTTTCCTATCTCCTTCCCCTCTCCACTACCTTTAGCCTCACAACATACCCCAATTGGGTATTCCATAGTCTCATTGGCTCCAGACGGGAGCAGTTGGGACTCTTTTGCGGTATTTCATATAAAAAAGCCATTTCAAGCAACGTTTCAATTCTGAATGGTAGTGTTACACCAGGGTTACTGAGAGTATCTTCCGCTCTGGAACGTGTGGCAAATATACCTTATTTTATTTTAAATGATTGAATTGTGAAAACACAAAACCAAATCAAATTTACTTCCCCTCGCCGGAATTTGAACCCGCTCCGCTTCGAATCGCTCGTCGAGAGCTTTGCACTTCGACAAATCGACTTATGCTAGATAGCAGTATGTCAACGGGTTCTTTTTAACGATCTACTTTATATTTTTAAAACTTAAAATTTTGAATCGGAGAACATAAAATGAAAAATAAAAGTAAACAATACCTACGTAAATACAATACAATAAAAAACATCGAAAACCGAATATAGAATCTGAAAAGGTACAAAATACAGGGAAAAATGGAACAGTACAAAAAGTCTTTATATTATAACCATTTTTCCAGCATGAATCTCCTGAAAATTTGTTCACAATATTTTATTGAGTTTGGTAAAATTCTATAAATTAAAATCTTTTACTCAATTGATTTTTGGAGCAATAATGTCGGTTTTTCTTGCTTCCATTGTATGCGGAAGCTTGCTTTTCTTGCTTCCACGTGTATAAATCAGATTTTGCATAGCTGATGTATCTATTATATATTTCATCTCCATAAAATTTTATTTTTATATTTCTGCCAACTATTTTATTCTTAATGGTTGACTAAGAACATCTTTGAAAAAATCAAGCCAAATTCAATAAGTAAATTCTCTCGTGAAAAAAATCAAGGCTCATGCCCTGAATTCCCAAAGATGCTGCAAGTTTAGTAGAATAGCAGTTGCATGTCTTTCTCTAACGTAATTTTCGTAATTTAACTTTTGGAACCTTTCCAACATTCAGCCTTCGCGTATTATTCAAGTTACACGAACCGTACTAAGATTTATTTTGCTTGCTAAATAATGTTTTAAATATTTTGTAAAAAATATGTGATCTATGGCCGACTATCCAATGATAAATGAAACGGAATTTTTATGTTGTAATTTGTTGTTTTTTTTTTTTTTTAATAAATATCTCGTACGAAGTTGCTAGGACGATAAACTTGTTCTGCGTAATGGAAGTTGTCTTGCATAATATTATGTTACCAGAATGATAAATGTCATTTTACTTAAACTTCGAAATTAAAGCATAAAGCTGGGTTTACAAAGATATGATAGCGTCAATTTAAACGCCAACTTTTGCGCATGGAAAGGTTTACGCACGAGATTCTAGTTTATCTCTCAAGTCTCATTTTTCAAGTAGAGGTGGAGTGAGATTATTTTGTGAAATATTTGAATAAAAAAGTCGTACTTGATATCCCGACTCAAAGACAAATGCGCTGAAAACTACACTATCGAGATCGTCAAAACGTCAAGTCTTTTTAGATTTCGGAAGTAGTAGTTTTAGAATGACTACGCCAGTAACTATTTGCATCAGTATTCCATTTTTAGTGGAGCTACCAAATCATTTCATGTGTATAAACGCAGCAAAACCTCTGCGCGCATTTTACTACAATATGATGGATGTTATTTTAATCTTAAACGTTAAGCGATAAAACTCCGTATTTAACTTTTCGGAAAAGTAATCTTGTCTGCTTCCGGTAAGCGTTTCTGTCCAAAGAGCTATCACTACTTAGTGATTAACTATTCCGCGGCCTCTCGCTAACCTTTATAGTCCTTGATTACGAAAAATAACAAGACAGGCCTTTTAAAGTCTCATTTAGGAGCTTAAGTGGATAGCACAATCCACCAGCATTAAAAGCTCCAAGTAAAACACTTTTAAAACGTGCTTTTGGTAGAAGCAGTAATTTTCTGTGAATTTTCGTGGGCCATTGAAAAATGAATCCATTTTGTTTTCGGGATTATTTTGGTCATTGTGAAAATCCTTTCACGTAAGAAAGGCCCATCAAATTTACTACTTGAAAGTGAATGGCATCGATCACAAAAACCCTTTTGTCCGCGGAAACACTTTTTATTACTTGCAATCACGAATGGTTGTTTATGGTCTTGTCCTCTCACCTCATATATTATGATTTATAATTTGTATTGAAATGACGTGTTGGAAAAAATAAATAGTTATTATCTTTAATATCTATGACCAGGAAATCCTCTAACCTTAATTTTAAAAAATAGTCATCGCATACACGAATCCCCGAATGTGAAATTTAAATTTATCCCCTGGAAGTAAGCTCGTTTTCTGATTATGTATTGCCCGTGGCTGAATTTGGCTGTGGGCGGTTATTCATCTACTTCGGAATACGCTTTTGGACTGAACTAACCAGGATTTGAGTTGATAAAGTAGTCTCGAAATTCTGAAAGCTTTTTTTTATGCTTGGTGGTAATATGTATTTCGTTTATAAATTTTGGCACATCACAACATTATGTTAAGAAATTTGGTTTCTTTATCATGGTACTTCGACCAAGTATATCGGGTATACTAGGTCAATGTCATGGTAGCATGAATTATTACGCTAGGTGCAGAGGTTGAAGGTTGGAATCCCGTGCAGAGATTATTTTAATTAGACAGACAGTACAGTTGTGGTAATAATATGTATGGTTGTGGGACTGCTACTTGGAAGGCAACGGGAAGCCACCACATTATTCTTCCCGGTAATCATCATGACAGAAGATTTCTCCAATGATATCTACCCTACGACACGAGAGGGTGAATAAAAAGCTTTTTTTGTTCATCGGTCGTTTGGAAAGGAAGATGATGATGACGATCTATACACGATGAGTTGCGAAAAATATAATGTTATGATTTATCATATTTTCTTTTTTTTGTTCATATGAAGCAGATACTTTGTGATGTGACATTATAATTTAAAATAAAACAATAACTTTGTAAACACCACTTTTTATTTTTTATGTACTTAATGCCTTAATTAAGGCATTAAGTACATAAAAAATAAAAAGTGGTGTTTACAAAGTTATTGTTTTATTTTAAATTATATTTTCTTTTCATTCACGAAGAATAAGTAATGCATTTCCTAATTATTAGGAAACACGGTTTTTCCTTTTATGGAGTGAATTGAAAATTTAAATGACCCCCATTTCCCGTTTCCCCATTTCACCGCGAAGTGTAATAATTGCGCTTTAACGTGCGTTAGTGATGCAAAATTATTCATTATGTTCGTTTGTATAATAATTGAGCAATCGAGGGCGATCAACATGAAATAACTTTTTGTTAGCAGCACAGAACAACCCAACCTAGGCATACGTTATACAATACATGTATTTATTTTTTACCTTTTTATAATTTATTATGAGTGGCATTAGTAAATCCACTCACATCGAACCAATGATCAATAACAGTTCGCGTTTGAAGGCTCTAATACGTTGTTGAATAGACTTTCTCAGATGGGGTAGCAACGAAACCCCTTTTCATCATGTCGGAAAATGAAATGTCCACCACAAACCTCTTTTTGGTTTTGTGAAAAGTGAGTGCTAAATATAATGCTAACTGTTCTTTACGACCGTTTTCCTTTTTCCACATTTCGCTTGACATTGGTCTTGTTTTGGGGGTTTTTATGTGCCGCCACAAAGCGATAATGCAGAGTAATAAAATGAATAGTTTTATGTTCAGGCTGTTAGAAATATTCTCAAATGAATTATGGTTTGGATTTTTGAGAAAGCCTTTCAGTATTTTGAGTGTGGATTTATTTAAAAAAAAACATAAAACATTACCTCGGAATTAACTCAAATATTTATGTTTAATTTTTCTGTTGCACCAAGAACCCTCTTGGAATACCTACTTCACATTTTGACGCCCTCAGTGATACTGCAATGTACATTTTTTGCAAAGTTAAGTCACCACTCCATTAGACTAGGTGCACTCGAAATAGCGCGGCATTTTAGCTACGCAAATGACGGTAAAATGTAAATTATGTTGAGTACATAATTTTTCGAATGAAATGACAATTTTTACTCTATTCGCATCACAAATTTTTAAAATTGTCACATTTTCATAATTTTGTGTAAGTGTTGTAACATTCAAGAACAAAGTGTTATCCAAAGGTAAATATTTTTTTCAATTTTAGGCAACATCTAAATATTGCCAATATTGACAATATTCGAACTTTGTCCAAGCGGTGACATGAGGGATGTTGTTGGTTGCCAAAATCCTTGTTTGAGTATTCTCAAACATTTTCTGTTAAAAAACCTATTCCGAAAACTAACGTAACTAGGTTTACGTGATGAAGTTTGAATAACTAACCTGAACGGTTAACAATGCTGGATAGATAAGCCGATTTCGATAAGAATCTTGGGCTTTCGGTCGTAATATAATATGTAAAATGGGGGGTCATTATTTTTTATTTCACAGTAGTGCCTACCTACTGGGGTGGTACAATCGTGTCGTATCCGTGTGCCAAAAACATTAACATTGAGTAAATTGTTCCCCCGGAATAGGCTCGTGGTATCAAAGGGGTTGAAGGCGCACCATGGAAACGTTTTTTCAGTCATTTTTCGTTTTAATTTATTGACAACTACGCGGAGTCATCATTAGTTCATCTGCTAATGTTTTTTTACATCCAATCAGGCAAAAAGTGTCAAAATATTTTTTTCACTTTATCACAACCCCCTACAAATAAACGTGTTTTTAATTTTATACAACTGATAAACAACCATTAATGTAGGGTAAATTTATTTATTTATTCATGTTCTATATTACGAAGAAGATTACAAATTTGAGGTACACGTAAGTTTCAACGGTCGTGGGGGCAGTTTTACTGTTTTGTGAAATGCAAATTATGTATTTATATATTTGTGACATATAATTATGCATGCAAAGATAGTTGCTGAACTGTCTAAGATAGAACTAAATGACTTTGAAAATGAATCTGAAAAATCTAACTGAACTAAGTGACTTTGAAAATGTATTTTATTTTTAATTATTAATTTTATTTTAGTAAATTGTACATTTAAGTTTACAATTTGCTAATTCATTATATCATTTCATATTGCAAACTATATTTTTTCTTGTTTTATGTAGCTCCTACAATACATCTTGAACTTTCCAATTGGTATGGACTTTAAAGTTTCTGGTAGAGTGTTATATAACTTCATTCCTTTGTGAACCGTAAACTGTTCTGCATATTCGCTTTGTCCTTTTTTGTAGCCTGATTTCCTTGCACGTCCTTGTGTTATGTCTGTGAATGTCCTTGTTGTATATAATTTTGTTTGAGAAGTATTTTGGTAACAGGTTGTTCACTATTTTATGGATAAATATCATCGTGTTGAAGGTCAACATTTGTTTCACGGTAAGCCAATTTAGTTCCTTTAACATTTTATTTACTTGAAAATCTATTTTTTCGAATAATTATAATTATTCTCATTGCACTGTTTTGGAGAATTTGCAATTTATTTTGTTCTCGTTCGTCATACAGGAAACGGTTAGTTGAGCAGTAGTTAAAGTGTGGAGCAATAATTGAATTATAAATAGTGATTGCCGTTTTTCTGAAAAGTTTTTGCCGAATTCTTCCCAAAAAAGATATCTTTTTTCCAATTTTCTTTTGGGTATATTCAGCATGTTTGTTAAAGGTTAGTTTGGAATCTTATATAATTCCTAAGTATTTCATTTCAGTAACATTTTCAATAATTTCACCATCAATTTTAATTTTGCTTTCACTGGATATCTTATATCCAATCACCGTACGTTTCACCATACACCATGTAGACGGTCAATGCAGAATCGTTAAGCAGTTGAGTCGCTCTGTTGACTGGCGCGTTCTGATAAGCAGAAGTCCTCGCTTTCGGAGCATAAAAAAGTGCATGGGATCTCCTACGAGTACCTATACTTGTTAGGCACATATAAGTTTGATTCCGAGTTGGCATGGAACGGTTGTTTATAAGTTGTGTAAAATTTAAAACACGTTTATTGGAAAGATCCAATTTGTATAACTCAAGTCAAGGAGAATTAAACTTACAAGGCTTTAATTATCTTTGTTGGTATTATTGATAATTTATCGCCGTCGATGATGGAAATTGTTAGTAATGATGGCAAGATTTTTATACATAATTCAATATCCGCCTTTTGTCGGTTGAATGATGTTCAATCCTGTTAATTAATACTAATCCAGTTAGGTGCTTGAAACGTTAATTATTATCAATTTAATGCAATCCCGTTATTACTCAATTGCTCGTTGATTGAAACCTTTTCATCACGCGAAGTAAGTAACGTGAGTAGCACCTTTAGTATCAAGCAGGAACTGAATATTCGCAAAAGGCGTATTGAATCATTTTTCTGTACATTTCCCTGGGAGGATAAAAAAATCAATGAAAGCAGATCTCATCATATCTTCTCAAGATTCCTACACGTATTTCTCCATCTTTATATACCAGTTGTGGGTGAATTTAGTTGAAATTCAAACCTCCACCCAATAAAACTGGCACAACATAATAATATTTTCACCTTATTATTAGCATTCGCAATTGTTATACTTAGCGCTGTACATTTTGAAACGTCTAAAAGACTAGGTAATTCGTAAGTGGTCCCATAGTCAATGCGCTGATCGCGATAAGTTTGAAATTGCTACTTCGCGTGTTCTATTATTTCGCACCATTCAAAAATCACGATTTCATCCTTTCGAAGTTCTCAATCATCATATCAATTGCCTTAATAAATTTGTCAATCAGAGGTTCCTGGCAATACGGGTCCGAGCGCCGCATTGAATAAATCACATAAAAAATAAATTCATTATTCAAGGGGTTGAGCATTTTGGATCCAAGTTATTGTGATGAATTGCCTCGTTTTATCGTACGCCAGTTAAAACGTGATAAAGCGGTATTAAGTACACGAACGCGTATCATTGAAGGGAAAATAATACACGTGTACGATATTTCCCTCTCTCGCCTGTGTTTTGGTTTTGGAACTGGAATTGTTGGATGTAGATTACATTATCAACCAGTTTACGAACTTTCGCGAAATTAAAGGCTTTTGTAGTTAGAAAAGATAACTTTAATATCTGTTCATCTTTTGTATACAAAGCTCCAACAATATTTCAAATAAAACTACATTTAGCGATCATCGATGCGATGCGTTTTTTTACTCACTAGTTCATTATTTAATGTAATTCTGCTTAAAAATCCCTAAAAAAATTATCATAAAATTTCACTGCTTCGAAAATTTACCTACCATTTTCAGTATGTTAAACTAAACCAATCGAAATATAAAACGAAGGTTTTTTTTATTACTGAATTGAAGTGAATCCCCGCACAACTGTAATGGAATAGTTAATGTTAAAAAGGGACTGACTCAGTATGAATATATTATTATACATAAATATATCTTAAAAAAACGCATTTCTAGTAAAAAATTATTGAATCTGAGTGAATAATGTGGTTGGACTGAATATTAAATCACTCTAACAGCAAAATATCTAGACTCTTTCTGAAAATAACGTTTTCAGGAATGCACATTTTGCGAAATACAGGAAGCAATTAACACCTTCAACTCTTGTTAATATGTTAATATTTTATTTTATTTCAAATATGAAACACTATGAGTCATGTTTGTGAAAACACACGCTGAAAATATACAAAAATGTGTGATCTAATAACCACCCAGTTGTTTGGTTTTCGCTGTGTAAGCAGCTAAACGGCGGGATTCTGTAAGTATACCTAAATTTTAGGATTACAAAACCAAAAACAATCAGCAACACAAAATCTCCGAAATGCGAAATAATAACCGCTTTCGGAAATCCCAAGGAATATCTCCAGAGTGGTTCGACACAGTTTCTAAAACGGTGGTAGGATCTACATAATAATATCGTCTTCCCAAAAGCAAAGGGGCACTTTGCTGAGTCATTTGTTACTTTATAAGAAACTTGTATTTCAAAGAAAAATATCACGAAATCTCAAAATAATGAAAAACAACACACGCATAATTTTTTTTCACCCCCCAAACAGTTATTACATTGCGTTGTACTCGAAAAAGTCGCCCTTGTGCTTTTGGAGCAACGATATTATTTTCAGTACAAAAACATTTTAAAATCATTAAAATCAACCCTGCATTGCAGAATAGTCACCTCAGAGTGTTACTCTAAGATAGTCACACGAACTAAAATATCACTGCAACAAAAATGTCAATACCAATTCGTTTATGAACTCCCTTGCGCAGAAGTAGCAGATATTTTATAGCACCAATAGAACTTAACGACAAAGCACTTCACTTTTTTTAAACAGTTATAAAAGTACATTTTGTGTTCATTAGTCCGACAGTAGATTTAAAGTTTACTCTGCGTAATTTTTTGTAACTAAAAATGTTTTATTCTGTGTTAAAAGGTATTTTTGTACCGAAAATAAAAAATAAAAAAATACCATTCTACTCAACATTTACCATTATGTATTATTTCAAATTTGACAGTTTGACTGTAAATTTGACAATAATTATTAGATACTATTCTTCGTACTGTAAAGTTTTCAAGTGAATTATTTTTCAGTTTTTTTTTTTTTTTTTTTACTTGAGCTCCACACAGGAGGCCCTGAGGAACATAATTTTCCTCAGGGCCTATGTCATCTTTGGGGATGCTGTGTGGAGGGTTTTTTAAGGAAAGGAAGGAGAGGAGAGTTCTGGGAAGGAAAAGGGTTTAAAGGGTGGGTAGGAATCTGGGGTTCAGTGTGTCCTGGTCATTCGCCTCCAAGACCCAGACATACCTCGCCCCATGAACCCGGGCACCCCTGCTAAATTACCAAACTTAGCGAACCACTTGGGGTGACCTATCGCAGAGGTGTTGGTTATCCAATAAAGGTTCCCCGGGCGGCGGTACCCATTCCCGCCTCCCAAATTGAGTTACGAGTAGGTTACTTTTCGTGTTTTTTTCATATAAAATGTTGCAATTAAAGATATATGTTTTACTTTAAATAAATTAAAGGCACACCCCTTCCAGAAGGCCAGAAGTACACTATGTGACTGGGATACACAGGTGTCAGGTAGTGATTGAATTGCTTATTAGATTATTTCTCATATACCTCATGGCGTAGGGAGGAAGTGTAAGAAACTCATTCCTATGAATAATCGCATAAGGGTTTAATCTGCACCACCCGCAGAGCTATACGTTAGTGTAAACCAGTGTTACACAACCTTTTTAACCAAGAGGTCCAATTAATCAACTTTCAAAATTTTTGTAATTTATTTTGGGGTGTTATGCCGTGTTGCGCTACCTCCTTCTTTAGCCAACGTTTCGTACAGCGTTACAATGTCGGAAACGTTGGCTAAAGAAGGAGGCAGCGCAACACGGCATAACACCCCAAAAATAAATAACAAAAATACTTTTGGCCGTAAAAATCTAAAATCACCTTTCAAAATGTTCGCTGGCCGAAAAAGATAGGGTATCTACAGCTTGATATGGTTAACTATGCAGTCGATGGCGTCGCCAGTGTTGCTTTTTCGTTTTACAACATCCCAACTGCCCAGAGCCAATGGATATAGGATATCTTTTTTTTTACATTAATTCCCACAAGAGGCCCTGAGGAAAATGATTTCCCTCAGGGCCTATGTCATCTGAGATGCTGTGTGGAGGGTCTTTTTTAGGAGAGAGGGTGAACATTGGTCTTGAAGAGACCCGTGTTGTAGGAAGGAGCAAATAGAAAATCGTTCCACAGCCGAACTGTTGGAACTCAAGAACGAGGCTAAGAAGCGACCCGTACTCATGTGACAAATGTCAACCGTGTACATATGTATATGTGGGGCGCGTTTGGCGTGTTTGGTGTCGAGGAGATCATTGACACTATTTTATCGGAGCATCTTCCATTGAAATACCGGTGGAACAAGGATAGCATTCCCGTCCGACGCCTGTGCTCCAAATATTGCAATCCGTTTGTTAAGAATGAATAAAAAATAACTAGGTTCCTAACTAAAATATTGCATTTAATAATTAAGATTAATTTGTTTAGCGCCGTCTATGTGAAAAATCACCTCAAGGACTCTGTACAAATTACTTACCAAGCTTTATTTTATTACATAAACAGACACAGAAACATACATAACTGAAGTTACTACCGGAAATTATCGATAATTATTTACCTTTACATATTTAGTTATTTACAATGCCGTACAAAAAAAATTAAAGTTATATTTATTTCAGGGTGTTCATATAAAATTTTGACTGGTACCCCCTTTTTTTTAACGGTAACCGTTTTATAAAAAGTTCCGCACTCGGAAAATTTTCCATCTACAAGGTCACACCAATGAATACTGTCGATTTTTTTCAATCTCAAATTTTACGATAAAAAATATTGGATGCAAACCGTTTAATATTTACATCATAGAATCCGGAAATCGATTGCTATTAAATAAGAAATATCGTAACTCAATTCCGTTTCTACGTTTTTAGAAACAATATTTGATCGTGTACCCCTAAAAAATGGACCGAATTCATAATATTAACCATACGGCGCAAATTTTCCAGAACCAAGATTATACCAATAAATTGCTGCTGATTTTTTTTGCCAAGTTCTCCGCATTAAATGGGCTAGCGGTTCGCAACCGCTCGTTTTACATCACTGGAGTAAACAGTGCCAACCCTCGTACCGTCTTACGTCTTATGTCGGTATCTTATACAGTCCCAATTCTAATGTGTACCCAAACCCTTCTACGCAAATTTGCTTGAGTCAACTTATTTTATCGCCAAGTCGGGAAATAGGCACTTTAATTTCAAAAGCACCTGAATATTAGTACCTGTTGCTTCATCTAGTTACACACTAGAAATTAAGATTCTGTAATTCAGTTTTTTTTTCGTGTGTATTTACGTTTTGCACTAAGGCGTGAAGCCCTAATGCATGGGTGAAGATACTGGTCACGATAAACAGATATAATATTTGGCTCATTTGAAAAAAGTTTAGTATTCTGTTCTATAAATAATTTCTCCTTCGTGTGTAATTGTTTTGGTTAACCCCTCAGGCTAATTCGTTCGGTTTTCGATACAACTCATACAGGTTTCATTGAAACCTTTGTTTCTCCCCTACTATCATGATTAGAAATATGATCTAAACGGTGTTAGAAAGAGAAAACACCACGCTTTATATCCAAAACTAAAAGTTAACCAAATATAATTCAAATGTACTTGAAATGTAATTTATGAATTCAAAGTATCTGACAGTAATTTGAAAAAAAAAAGAAACTTTTAGAATTTTTATTAATTATTTTTACATGAAACGTCAAAAAAGTGAGTCGACTATAACGTTTCTAATACATTTGCCTAATAAAATATGTGTTTTTTTATTTTATTTTATTTTTATTTATTTTTTTAAAATTTTATTTACAGTAACTTTAACAGTAGTTGGCGTTCAAAATTTATTTATTTAAAAAATTAAATGTTTATTTCAAATTATAAAATTTGAAAGCGTATTTCATCACGTTTCAAAAACAGTTTTTAGCTGTCGAAAATATTTTGACCTACCAACAAAACAGGCCCAAGGCCTGAAGAGTTAATCTTTGAAACCGAAATCGTCCATGTACAAGTACACGTCATTCGCTCTCGTCCTGGGATGGTTCTACATCGTTCAATAGGACAAAGCTACTGAACACTTCATATTATTTCATGGGTACGTACGAGTCATGTTTATTTTTACATCGATACAACCCCATTACAGTTGTTTCAATTTTTACAGCTTTTTTAAATTAGAAAATTCCGGAAATGGTCACGTCACAACTAAAAAGGATTTTCCGCAAATAAACTTAATTATAACAGCATTTGCATGTGCTTGTCTAGTTTGAACTCGCGTGTCTGTGTACAATTATAATTAGGTACTCGATACAAACGTGTGTATGTTGGGTGTTTAATTACCTAAGTACTGTTGCTTTTTACCTATGCTTTTCTCGTCCACAGCCCATTGAGTGAAGCATAGCATATTATTATGATCCACCTGTCGCTGTCTACAGTAGCTTGTAACGGGGTTAGTTGGCAAAAATGTGTGAAAAGCCTTTTTTATACTTGCTTTTTTGTATTTAATCGATGATTTGTAATTTTCAATCTTGTTTGTGATAATTTTTTTCCAAATACTTCAGTTAATTAATGAATACTTGTAGTTTGGTTTGGTAGGCTGTACAGCTGTCGAGATAAGATTAATTATATTTTTTTAACAAATGCTGTGCAAGAAGAGACTGGGCATACAAAATGTGGCGTGGGCTCCGGAATTTCGGAGAAGAAATGGGAGCCCCCGTTTCGACCCGGAAAGGGAAATTAAAAATAAGGTGAAGATAATAATACTCCTAATACAAAAAAAAGGCGTTATGATATTTTGCATACGGAGTGCATACTTTGCATATGCTTAAAAGAGTTGAAATTATTACATTTTCACTCCCATTTTCCTTATGTTTATTTCTAAGTGGTTTTACGAAAAATTACTAAAAAACCTAATTATTATCGTGAGTGGCAGTTAGCGTAATATGATCATAAAAAATATATAAAATCATGCAGTAATAAAGAACGAACCGTTACTGATACTTTGGTATATTAAATTTAACTCTCTTCACATTTTTTCATGATAATCGTCATTCGACATAATTATTTTTTCGAACACTTTGCTAATAGGCAATCTCGAGCCACCGTAAGATCCAATTATTCGTTTGACAACCCCCCCCTTCCCCCTTCTTCCAACCCTCTTCCGTCTAATTGCCCCCCCCCCCCCTTCACCCCCGCTCCGGTCCAATTATTCATCACTCATCCCACTCTCATTTTCACGTTCCTATTAGTGGGTCACTAGCAGTCAGGGGCACCCTACATGAAAGAATCAAGATGTACGCAAGTGCTATGCGTCACGGATTGTGTAGTAACTTTTTCTAGAATATTTCTTCACAGAATCTAATCGATTATTTATTTATTTGTAAGAGACAAACAGCTTATAAATAAAATATAGATACATATATACAAAGTTAAATTAAGTCCAGCCAAAAAGATCTCCTATGTTAAAATCACTTGGAAATGGAGTTTTATTGTATCTTAAAATTATTTTTAGGTGAGGAGGAGAGGAAGAGAAAAATAGGATAAGGATAGGAGATGCTCTCGATTTGATCGATGCGATGGATTCCACCTCTTATATTAATTTTCGGTCGTACGCATTATTTCTTTTCAGTGTTTCTGAAGGGTATTATTTAAAATGCTATATTGTAAAATTTGGTTTTATATTGCGCACATACACGGGGAATTGGGGATTTTTTTCTAATGTTAGTTCTACGTGTGGGCAAATAAAATAAATTGGATCGTCTTGTCGATTGTCTTGTTGATCTTGTCGGAATATGAATTTTTATTAAGTTGGTAAGCTCTGGCGAGTCCTGGCCTTTCTTCAGAATTTTAAATAACAAGTTTTGGTCAAAAATTAAACGTCATGTATAGAGGTAGTTGAAGTAAGTACACATGTTATGTAGAAAAAAATTAAATATTTGAATTTTTTTAAATTGGTTATCATATGTTATCAATTTGTCCAATAAATATTTTAGAGGAAATGAAGACTGACTAGAGGAGAGTAAAAAGTTTAGAATTAAAATCAATTAATTTGTTAACGCAAATTTATTAGATACAAAACCTGTATGTTTCGAGAACAATGTTCTATTTATCAGTATTAGATATAATCTCTCTCCCAACTGTAATTCCATAATTAACTTCCCTCCTTCATTTCAACCCCTTCCACTCATCAATCATCAATTCTTTTGCCGATTTGGGTTTGTCACCTCCCCCGCCAATCTATATTTGACTTTAAACCATTCATTCCGATGACGAGAACACTGTTCTCAAAACAAGTTGTATCTGATAAAACACAGTAATTTGATTTTAATTCAATGTCATCACAACGTAAATGTGGTTCCATGACAGTTGATCCGCTGACAATTGGCCCCCCGGCATTTGTTTTTTTTTTTAAAGAAAGACAAACATTCCCGGGTTACGAATAACCCAACAATGTTTGAAAATCTCCTACAACCACCACAGAAAGCCGAAACTGTTGCTTGTGTTGTGATGGAGGGCTTAGCCAGCCGAGGAATCGAACACGGGACGCCCGGGTGGGACCCAAACGCGATGTCCACTCAACCACCGACTGGTCATACCGGCATACTTATATACAATATGCAGTCGGTTTAGGGAAAATACGGTATACATAATTACCCAAAATATAACTAAGTGATCCCGAAGGGATGTGCAGAGAGGATGTACCGCCGAATAACAAAGTATAAAACATATTTTCATTCAAATGCGTCAAGGAAAAATTATCTACTTGCCTATATACTGTGTATACCAGCGCATAAGTACAAAAACATCGACACTATATATAAATTCGTTTGATATTCATGCCAATTTATTATAAAGGGTATTTTTGATCTCGATTTTATGTTTGAAATTGGTAAATAATGCACAAAAATTATAATTTTATAAAAACCTTTCCCGGGGGGCAATTGTCAGCGGATCAACTGTCGGTTCGTAAAAACCCACCTTTGGGAAAATCCTCTTTGAGAATTTAAAAGTTAAAATTAATTATTTAATGAAAATTAACTGGTTTCCCCAAGCACAGACTCTTTCAAAGAAAGAAGTATTTACGTAATATTTAAGAAGTATTTAAATTATTTTTTGTTTTCTCTTTTTCGGAAAAGTTCTCCTTTTGACTTTGGAATTTTTCTACTTATAAAATAGTTTCTGTTTCCCTGACTTAGTAGAACACCATTCGTATTAAATACACTCTTTGTTGTGCATTAATAGTGAAGTGCGGTTTCTTCTGTAGCGCCTGGGCCGCCTGAGAGTGCCTTACCGCTCTATATTTTTGCACTGATTAAGTTCTGTGCCAGAGCAGCGGTGTCAATGGCCACCTTGATGCGGTCAGTGGGCAATTATTATAATTCTCTTCACACATCACCTAACTATGGTCTCGTACGAATCCGACACATTATGCTTTTTAATGTGTTTATTAAATTCACTCATCGTTATTGTACCACAGATCTAATGTTACCCTTTACTCTAGACATGGGCAGATTTATTCCCAGGACTGAATCGATTCAGTCTGATTCTCCCTGCCTTTTGAATTGATTCCTTTAATTCATTCTTTTAATTCAATGAATTCAAAAAAAAAAATATAAAGAGTACTCAAAACCAGATTAAAATTTAAAATTATAAAAAAAAACATACACACTCCAATTGTCTTTACATAAAAATTATACATATAACAAGAAAGAAAGAGAAAATACACATAATTTGCCCACATCTTCTTCACAAAATATCCCAATCGGGGATGCCATAGTCTCATTAGCTACAGATGGGAGCGGTTGGGACTTGTGCGGTATTCACGTAAAAAAAAAAAATATTATTATCGCGCTCTCATATATCCGATCCGGTCACCTGGAATAAGCTTTACCCAAATATATATTTTTAAATGCATGTAGGTACCTACCTCACTGGTAAAGTTAAAACCTTGCGCCAAATAAAAACTGATTGAAATCTAAGCGACGCGCGTCGTACAATTTCTTACAAAAATAACGGAACAAATAATCACTCGATTATTATTTATCACGGTTCGACACTCGACAGCTGACTGATGTTTTGTTTACGGATAGATAGGCAGATACCATAAAAAACAATAATATAAATAAATATCGTTTTGTTTCTAAACGCATTGCATAATTATCGCAGGTGGGAGGGAGAAAAAACATAGAACTTAATTTCGCTTTTTTTAGCAGGAGTTCGGGGTCAGGAAGTGGGAAGTTTCGCCCTAAGTTGACGGCTTGGCCGCGGGAACTAACGACGAACCCAATCTCTGCCAGCATTAAGGGATGAATTAGGAACTTCTGACTAATAGATGTCTTTTGTCTTGCAGTGACTTGAATAACTTGCATTCCGCGGACCTAGTTAATCTTCAACGGACTTGAGTTGTCCGATCAGATTGACTCGACACGTGGGACATAGGATTTGAGACAAAGACGTCACAGCTGAATTAGAAACAAATGTTTTGATTCCTTGAGTAAGTGAAACAGAGATTGGGATTGAGCGCTACGGTCCGCACAGACATTTAGGAATATGACGACACAAATGAATGAGGAATAAAATTATTAATTCCTTGAATAAGTGGGAGCTGCGGGACGACTGTGAAAAAGACGCGACACCGGAATTCGGAATTACTTGGTTCTTGACTGACTCGTCGTGACTTTGTCGGTTGGCGGTTTTGTCGCTTGGGCTGGGGGACTTGACTCTCGGGCCTACGGGTTTATTTTTTATGGATTTACTGCGCGGGATACTACACGTGACAGGCATTTCGCGGCGCGCCGCCTATCTGCCTGCCTCTACCTACCTGCCTATCCGCGCAGCAAATAACCAGAATAATATTTAACTAAATTCCTACAAAATACTACAATATTTACAGAGCACATTATTATTTTCTTACCTCAATATAACATGAAATAATTTAACTGTAAAATAAATAAATAGAAATAAAAAGAAATATGGTGCTGTTAAAAAATCGTAGGATGCAAGGCCAATGGTAAGGAATTAAGATTTAATTCCTTTTGAAAAAGAGAATCAGATCGAGTATGTCACAAGATTGAATTTATTCATTTAATTCATTCATTCAATTTTGCCCACGTCTACTTTACTCCACATTTTCATTATAATAATAATCAAATTTGTTGTTTCATTTTTATGATAAACACTTTTTTGTGTTTTATTTGATTTATTATGAGAACCTTATTTATGGTTGGCCAAATAATTTGATTATTTAATGATGATGTGCTTTATCTCTTTATAAAACATTTACTCCTTGCTTCAAACAACGATGATGTGCACTTTTTTATATAATTTCTCTTTTATTTTAATAAAAACAAATATTTTCAACTTTCGGCATTATTCGCTAAACTTCTGCCAACTTTGGATGTTTTCTGGCAAACGAGCTATCTTAGAAAGGAGTTTTTAGCTTCTTTGTCGCAGTTTTCTTTTAATATGAAACTGGCCTTTTCTTATCCACACTTAAAATTATTTTTTTAAGCATTATGAATTTACTTGATGTTTCACAACTCCCATTATTTTATTTTGCTGTTGCCTTGTCAATAGGACTGTATAATTTTAAAAAGAAAATGACGCACGTAGCTCGGTACTTTAAAGTTCGGTATAGGTAATACCACAATTTCCTGCATTATTAAGGGACCGTGTCCCTTTCATCAAATCATTTCCTCCGACCCTTTGTGGACTTAATCATAAGTACATTGCTGTTTTGCAAATAATGCTTTATTTATACGAGACTATAAACGGACTGGGCTGGTTTGAAATGAGCTATTTACTGAGTGAAAATAAAAATGTTTCGTCATACATTATTCATGCAGCTCAGTCCAAGTAAGTTTCTCCCTAGACGCTCGCCTCGGAATGGTCCTAACGTTTATCCTGAACCTGAACTGTGTAATCTTCCAATATCCTATAAAGCTTGCGTAGGTACACCTCCGTCCTCTGGGACATCTGTACAGCTTTAAGCTTCAATGGGTCAACCTTCTAACTTTTAGCTTAAAGTAGCGAGCCTTTCCCTTACTACATTTCCTTCATAAAGTCACCTTGATAGGCTGCTATCTTTTTTATCTCTACCCGTCTCCCATCGCATTGACATGTCGCTGCGTAGAGGGCTGATGCGACAATGGGAGTTTATTTTTATTGTATTAAGTTGTGCCGTGTATGTGGAAATAAATAAATCAGTATGTAATTTGTTCCTGCGGTCGAATGATTTATTTTATCCCACTCAAACGATTTTTTTATAAATTGAATTTTTGAAGAATTCTCTTGTGGATTCATCGCAATATTAATAATAAAATTATGCCATTCTTAAATATATCTTTCTTCTTATTAAATCATAGAAAAATGTGGAAGAAACAGGAAATTAATTTACTACTTTTACTGCGAACTTTTTTTAATTTACTACTTTTACTGCGAACTTTTTTTTACATTAGTTCCACACAGTAGGCCCAGAGAAAAAAATACCTCCGTGCTTATGTCATCTTTGGGGATGCTGTGTGGAGGGTCCTTTTTTATGAAAAGGAAGGAGAGGAGAAGTTCTGGCAAGGAATAAGGTATGAGGGGTGGGTAGGAATCAGGGGTTCAATGTGTCCAGGAATGACGGACGTATTAATCCATCCCTCCCACTGTGGTGCAAGGTGGATGGGTCGAGAGAGTCCGGCTGGAGAGGTCAAAAAGTCTCTCTCAACTAGTCTTTCCTGATCATGCCTGCCACGCGTTAGGTGGGCAAACCTATAACCGCCAAGACCTAGACAAATCTCACCCCATGAACCCAAGCACCCCTGCTAAGTCACTAAACGTAGCGAACCACTTAGAGTGACCTATGGCAAACGTGTTGGTTATCCAATAAATGGTTCCCGGAGCTGTGGTCCCCATACCCGCCTCCCGAATCAGAAATTTGGTTCTGAACTGAAATTTGGCTCTGTTAACCTAAACATCCCGGACTCAATTTACACCAGAGTTTACCACGAGTTTTCGGCGAAACATAAAAACTTCCTTTTGCTTTATTTTGAAAATAAATATTTGAGGAAAATATCTGAATGTATTTATTAGCCATATTTCATTTTCCAATATTCGTCCAAAAAATCACGATACTTGCCTCTTGGTGTTTTTGCAGGCCGCTTTTCCCACGGATATTACGTTGAGTAAGTCACAAAGAAGAGCTTTCGCAACCTAATGTCTACATGGAATGCCTTATCCTCTGACAATGGCCCATCAACGACTAGGATATGTTATTTCGATCGGCCCGGGGGGACGGGGAGTGGGAGTTAGGTTAGCATATTACTTGATACAAAATAACGAATTGAAAAATTATAATTACTACATTAAGGCGGTACACAACCCTAATAATTTTTGTTTGCTCAAAACTCCCATTTCAATTACTTCCGGCGAATTCGTAACTAAAATAACTTTTTTATTCCAACAGACCCCTGGAGATATAACTTCTTTATATTTAAAATTAATAAAAACAATACATTAACATTAATATATTTTACGTATTATTAACTTACTATTTTAAAACTTTATAACAAGTTTTTGAACTACAAAGTTAGCGGTGAGCACCAGATTTTATTTTTCTAGACGATGAATTTATAACTTCGGGAGGGAATTCATAAAGAAACATCTTAAATATTTGTAAAACCTTCTTCAGTATTAATTAGAATGAATAATATGAATTAGAATCTCCAGGCCAGCTACGGCGAATTCGACCGTACGTTATATTTGTTTACACGCTTTCTTCACTTACGTCGTTAAGATTCCCACATTATTCGTCTTCTTCTTCTTTTCTTTGATAGAGCAAATTCGACAGTAGGTCCGTCCAATACACGGGTCGCGAGTCGCAATTTGGGTACACAACTCCTTTACTTACGTCATTAAGATTATTTTAGATATAGATTAAGAGTATTTTGTCTTAAGAATTTTTGATAACGCTTTTGTGTTGCACATACTAAGAATATCTGATGACTGAATTTCTAGGAAAATACTGAGTTCGATTCCAGGGGGTAGACTTCCAGTGGGCCGCCCCATACATAGTTGGACGAGACAATCCAGAAACTGCGTGAGGAGAGGATTGGACTGCCATGGACGAAGGCCGCACAATCAGCGCAAGATAGGGACGAATATAGGCGCTTTGCCAATGCAGTGGGTCCCCGACCAGATTAGGACAAGGGAAAGAAGATGATGCTGAGATGCTTTTATGTGGCATTCTTAAAATAGGCCTATTTGCTCAGAAATTTGGGTGTTGCCGCAACTATAATGATATTGAGCTGTATGAGATTTAATAAGTTGAAATGCATCACATTTTTTTAAATTTAAATTCAGACCCTCATTTCTCCGACTAACGCCAATTTAATTTATTTATTTTACGCCCTTTTAACAAAAATATAGGTAGTATAATTTCACCATGAGTAATGTTTTTAAACATAGAAAAAAATCAAAATTATAAAATTACAATAGTAAAAAAATACATAAAAGATTTTTTTTTAATTCAGTGAAAATCAGAAAAGGTTAACAAATGGACAACCAAAGATTTAGGAATAAGATAGGTTTTTAATATGATCCACAAAATTCACCAAAATAACATTAAACATGTCGATAGTCGATAGCACCTAAGAATTGGTTTCCCATAGTGTGAAACCGCTGTATCGGGGAATGAGCAATGTAGTTGCGCTTAGATATACTGCAGTAGAATAGAGTATTGTGTCGCGTTGTTCTTGTGGGTATGTGTAAGTTTATAAGTTGCAGGAGTTCGGATCAGTCGAATTTGAAATTTTCTATTTTAAATGAGAAAGTTAAATAATTTATTTTCTTTCTTCGAACATGTTAATGTTTAGATTGTTTAATACGGAAGGATAATTTATACGTTCTAACGAAATAAACCAAACTACTGATTTGTATTCAATTAGGCTTCTGACGAATACATATTAAAATTTAATCCCCTATGTCAGTGGTTTTCAACCTTTTTGAGCCTGCGTACCCTTTGACTCTATTTTTTGTACCCCGTTTTGTACCCTGTTTTAAACAAATGTATTGTACCCCGTATCCTATATCCCCTTATCCATCTTATATACACGTGTAATGAAAGACATGTTTCGTTTGTAATTTTTTAAAACTCTCGTTATTACATGAATTTAACAATCAAGTCACTCAAATGCAATTTTATACAGAGCGTAACATGGATTCGGGTATTTTTAACCAGTGATTCAACATGCGAAATTGAACAAATTTTGTTCCAGGTTTTTTTATTTCGACGAAAAAAATTCCATTCCAAACTCACAAAGTTTATTGAGAGAATGAATTTTTTTACGCCGAAATTAAAAGACGTGGAACAAAATTTGTTCAATTTCGCATTGTTTAACTCGCATGTAGAATCACTAGTTAAAATTGCCCGAAGTGTGTTACACTCTATCACCACCACTCTACACCCTACTCCGACCACCGAGCGTAAACCGCCGAAATATAAAAACGTTGAGCTGAGTTTTAAAATCATTCACATTCGTGCCACGATATTGCGTACCCCCAATTTTTGGTCTTTGTGGTCTTTATTAAATCGTACGCGTTCCCCAAGGGGTACGCGTACAAGTTGAAAACCGCTGCCCTACATTATCAATTTTTTTTTTTCTAAAGAAAGACAAACATTTCCGGGCTACGAATAACCCAACAATGTTTGAAAATCTCCTATTACCACCACAGAAAGCCGAAAATGTTGCTTGTATTGTGATGGAGGATTTAGCCAGCCAAGGAATCGAACACGGGACGCCCGGGTGGGACCCAAACGCGATGCCCATTCAACCACTGACCGGTCAATTAAAATATTCGCTTTTGTATGTTTTTCATTTCTATAATATTATAGGAATATACTTTATCTAGAAAATAATCTCGCATTTTTATTTTGTCATATAGCAAAAAATGTTTTGTCTGTCGTATGATATTAAAAATAGTTTCCCTTTAAATTTTCCGAGCCTTTTGTGATTCGCCTGTGTAAAAACAGTACGAGGAGGACACATTTTTATTAGGGATGTGTCTAACGTCAAACAACAATAGACTCACCGGCGCCTGCGGTTGCTGCCACCCCCTCCATCCTCCGCGCTGTGTCCCGAACCTATCTTGATGTATTCCTGTTAACTGGGATTATAAATACACCGTCGATCCGGTATCGATCGCCCGAACCACTCAGTCCAATGTCAGGAATGTCACTCCTCTTCGGTTATACACTTCTCACAATTTTGATCTGACACTAGTTTCCCTTTTGACACAATTTGGAATGTTGCACTTAATCCGGTTTCTGAAAAAAAAACATTTATATTAAAATAGAACCAAATAACGATTCGTTTGCTTGGGTCAATAACAAAGGTTTCGGATGAACCCTCCTAATATTTATTAGGGTTATCAAAACAGTGGTAAATCGAACCCTTATAAAATTGGGTTTTCTTGTTTGTCTTTAGTCCCTCGCTATTTAAAATTGAGGAAAGTGTTTTCCTACCTACAAATAAAGCATTTTTGATAAATTTTCCGACCGATTTCACTTAAGAGATATGTTGGTTCATTCTGTTATCTCATTGATTGACGGAAGCTCTATTTAAATACCAGTGTGCCTGATTTTAAGATGACGTGTTCAAGTACTCTCAGTGTGGAAACCTCCATCTCCCGCTATTACAGTCTTTGTGGTCTTTATTAAATCATTCGCTTGTCATCCGTTAACAAAAATAATTTTATTTGCAATGGAGACGCTTAATCTGAATGTGTGTTGTTGACGGTTTTGTGGATCGGTTTGTTTCGTGTATTGGACTGTTTTGTTGATTCAATTTGATCTTTAAACAATGAGACGTTTGTTTGTGTGTGGTTGCTTTGAAATTTAATAAATATTTTTTTATTCATTTCATTAATATAGGTAAACGCGTATTTTTAAATTCTGCTTTAATATATGCTTTTGTTTTAATTTTATATAATGGGTCTATCTCACAACTATTCCCACTCAAAAGCATTATTATAGCTAAGACTTATGACTTAATGCGTACAACATTGTTTTATGTAATAAATTAGTTAATCTCAGCTAAAATCTCAGGATTCAAGATTGTCAATTTTTATTAAACGCCTCCACCATGGTAATTGTTTTCTTACTAGCATCCAAATAGTTTTTAAAAAGTACCCATCTTATATATTTTATGTACTATTTTTTTAGTACATCACAATAATAACAAAATGTGTGACCTAAGGTTGGGTAGATACTCTAACTATAGGTTTTCTCAAGGTTTTATTTATTATTTTTATTTCAACAAAATGTTCGCTTCACGAAGCAAACTCGAACAGAGACAATACGTCCTACTAGAAGGCAAAAGTGTCGCGTGGATAAAGTGAAGTCCAAAGTCCTATAATTTATATATTTTTTAATCATAGCCTCCTGAACTTCTTTGTAGAATCCAGCTTTTTTAATTTGACAAAGGTGGAGTGAGGTTTTTGAAGTCAAATGTGCGTTTTATATTTATCTAGTCGGAACGTCTGTAAGACCAACGCTGGGATGGTTGCCGTAAAACTATACATTTTATTTAACACTTCAACAAACATTATCAGCATTTTAGTTCAGCCATGTTCAGGGAAGGTGGTACAGTTCCTTGAAGTCCCAACTATTTATTTATATAATAATATTGTATCATTTACCAACTCAAACCGATTAATTGACTTTCTTATTGTTATTACAATAATTGATATTATAACGTTGTATTTGGGTGATGCGACTTCAGGGGATTTATCAATTTTTTAAAGTTTTACTATAGAATACTTGCGTATCTTATTAAATTTATAATATTTTATAAAATTTTTGATGCCTGGTATGTGTCTGGGAGTTTTATGCCATACTACAGAGGTTTCGAAACTTTGTATCACTGCGATTAACTTTTTAGGACAACAAACTTTCCCATCTAATCCATTTGTCATAAATATAATTACAAAATCTTTCAGTTATTGTGTTAATGAAATCTCGGATTTCACCCTGAACAACTGCAAATTAATCGTGTACTGCAAGTTCTTCGTACGAACGAATTCAGCTTGTTAACTTTTAACTACATATTTTATATGTCAAATACGTGAACATCAAACAAATGTTAAAATTCCCACATAAATTTTAGAATGGCCTATATTTTGAGTCAAAGGACCGTTTATGTATATAGCTAACTCTGTGGTATTTATATTCTGACGAGAATTCCAGGACTTTAAGCACGCGTACATTGCATTGGCATTTTGCTTTCCATAATTCGTTGTGAGCTTTGCCTCCGCACAGCAAAGCCAAATGTGAATGGTGTTTTGTACCTACGTCAAAACACAAAGCGGACAAATTCACGGATGAATTCGAATTACGACTTCTGTTCAGTGCTATAAATTCTGGATCATGGTGGTTGAGATTCGAATACTAAATTATGTAAATTTGGCTTCTGTCCAGGAGGCAGTATTAGTATAGGCATATTTAAAGGATTTGTTCTGTTATTTGCTGCACAGGACACATTTTCGTTGTCCCAAACCAGGAAGGCATTATTTTTTTCTTGGAATTACCGCTTCAAGTGCGCCTTTAAAAATAAAATGTTTAAAAAAATCTCTCCTGGTCTCGTAACCCTAACTACATTCTTTTCCCTTTACTCAATATACATATTTGTACGTATGTACATTATGTAGATAAATCATTTTAAAGATTCCCTTGCTTGTGTAGTGGTGCACTGGGTGGATTAAAAAAATATGTTTTTGTTAGGAAACTGAAAAAAAAACATGTTTTTGTTAGGAAACTGAAAAAAAAACATGTTTTTGTTAGGAAACTGAAAAAAAAACATGTTTTTGTTAGGAAACTGAAAAAAAAAAACCTAAAAAGAACGTTGTAGATTTGTCGCGAGCCAAAATTTAAACTGTATTGATAAACGTCGCTAGGCACCTAGTATCTTTGGGCATTTGCGGGGTAAGAAGGGACTGCGGGCCGGTGTTCCAAACCAACCGAAAAATATTTCTGAAGCTTTCGATACCATTAAACCGTCCTTTAAAATGATTTTACCTATAATGAATCTATTTTCCGCTCCCTGTTTCTTTTACGATGAGATAATAAAATTATTGTTCTTGTCCATTTCACAATATGGCGAATAGTTGTTTTAATGTTTTCCTAACCGCTGTTGACCTTCGTAACTATCCTGAAATTAAAATTTTTATGCCATTGATCTATTTACCAGTTGCCAACTCAGTGCCTAGACTTTTCACTCCTCTTGTAAAAAGCAATATTTCTTCCCCTCTGGTATTTATTTGTAAGCTGTTGGCAGAGGCTTATGTTACATCGATTCCTTCCCTACTTGATGGTCTTTTTATTGTTATCCCCCGCTTTGCTTCCACCGAATGCTCGCCAACTAATTCGGGTGCATGACCAGCGTCTGGGAGGGAATGGGCTCTCGTGCCACCATTTCTAGACCGTCTTACATGTTACGTGAAAAACATTTAACTTTTCGTTGCCAGCAATTATTTTCCGAGTCTTGGCCCCAGAAAAGCTTCGCGGAAAACATTTAATATAAAATCAACCATGGTCCGATTTTCAGAAGAAAAAAAAATTTATTTTCGACAATTTTTTTTCTCATCAATTCCTACTTTTTGTTAAAAAAACATTTTTCGGCCTTCAACATAAGAATATTTGATAGCAAGTCATGAGGCATCACTGATCAGGAACCAGTGAAGTGATGCTTAATTTTTTTTGGCACGTCCACATAATTTAGTCTAACAATATAAGTAATCGTAATTTTCTAAACAAAGTGCTTATTTGTTCCCCGTCTAGTTTTTGTTTTGCTTTTTCCAACCCTATTTTTTTCCACCATATGCAGTTGCCCTCTGATCTTTCTTAATTAACAAAATATTACAATCATTAAAAATACTAAATTCGGTTGTGATTCTGTCTGTAACTCCGGTACGATAAACTCTGGAACTTCGATTTAAGTGTCATTTTGAAAATTGCAACTGATTGTGGAAACAATTCAGACAAACGATAATAGAGTTACCAACATTATTTTATTTTAATTAATTAATTACCAATTCTTTATTTGAAATATGTATTTCTTTTGTTTAAATTTATAGTGTTCGTAATTTTTACTAACGGTGTTCAAATTAACAGGGTAAATTTGTTTATTTTTATAAGGCAATGGACCCTGAGACAAAGCTTTTTTTTTTAAGAAATACTTTCAGCTTAACAAACCGAGATTTTTCACGGGTCTGCGCTAGTACTAAATAAAATTAATTAATAAATACATACCTATTTGTCTTTAAAACCTCGAAACTCCAGTATTTATGACTGAAAACTAATCGTATCGTAAAATTAATTGAAACCGTACCGCACGAGCCACCAAGTTGAGCTGGCACAAAACGCAAGCACAAGTGTTTTACTTCCGGCAATTCTGAAGCCACCCTTCTCTATGCATGGACTTTCCTGCGCGCGGTAACCGGGTAACTGCTCACGAACTGCAATAACGCCAGCAGTCGCGATCGCACAATATGTCTCCAATACTCCGTGATGGTGAACACTTGCGATGTATTTCCACGTAAGGCGCCCGATTACTACCGCCAGCGTTGTCCGATCATGACTGATTCCATTTTCAGCTGATCCATTTTTGCATCGAACGTAAAAGAATTATTATAACAGCACATCCAGAGGCAATGTGGTACGAAGAACGAGACACGCCGGTGATTGTGCATCCACACTCACACGCGCAGGCGGCCAGCCACCATTACTCCTACTCGAGGAGAGAAGAAATTATTGCCCGTGAAAATTTCTCAGTTAATTCAGAGGCAATATTGCCGTGAAGGCACCGCACCGTTATGCATTGTCGGGCCCGCTAAACATTACCCAAGACGAGTACCCACTGCTAAATACGGATTGCTAAATGCCGTATTATCTGTTTCTTGCATCATTTTCCCTCGCGAAGAAGTTGATCTACTACGGCTTTCTCGTTAAATCCACATGGTGAATTAAATTAATTACAACCTTGTGTTTTGATACCCTATCAATCACGTGAGCGTGCCGGAATAAAAGTAATCAACGTTTCGAGATACATGGGTACTATTAATTTTAATTTAGACATCTGTCTAACGAAAAACTTCGAAGCGTTACAATGAACATTTTCCCAAAAAACAATTAATTTTGATCATGTTCACCAGGCTCGGGCAACCTATTATAACTTTAAACGAAACTGATCTGTTGGAAAATTTTGGTTTAAAATCAAAATATGATCACGTTTCACTAAGTACATTGCGCAAAAAAAAATTCTTGGATGTGTCCAAACGTATGTAGATAATATTATCTTTCATTTGACGAAATTTGTAAATTACGATAATATTTTTTTTCTTATTATTTATTATTTTAACTTTATGAGTAAAACCTCAAACTGTAATATTTAATTAAATGAAGACATTATGAGCGAAACTCAATCGAAAATCTGGAAACAGAAAAATCAGAAAAAGATATTGGCACCTCTGGGACTCGAACCCAGGACCTCCATACTTTCCGGGTTGGGCGCTCTTATCCACTGAGCTAAGGTGTCGAGTCGAGTCCCAAAGGTGCCAATATCTTTTTCTGATTTTTCTGTTTCCAGATTTTCGATTGAATTTCGCTCATAATGTCTTCATTTAATTAAATATTTTTTTTTCATTTGATCTACTATTAAATAATAATTGTATATACTGCATTACAAAATTGACTATCCTGAATTACTTCAATTAATCAACATCCACATTCCCAAAAGATCTTGCCGACATTTACTACCCTTTTACTTTAACAACACCAGGACACTCTCTTACCAATATTATGATCTAGGAGATATATTTCACCTTAAGAATAACCAGTATATACATTGTTTTTTCCAATTCTTTTATAAATCTAGACCCAAATAGTCGTGGATAATTTCTGCATTTTTGGTTGTTTTGAATTTCTTTTTATGTGTGACTTCTTATCATTTTTACCAATGTATTGTATTTTGTATTATATGCTATTGTTGTTGCATTTTTTCCATTATATTTTTTGTTTTTGTTTTAGTTTTAAAGTAATCAAAAGTACTGTGATACTTAATTTATAAACAAAGAATATAAATGACATTAGGGCGTGTAATAAATAAATAAACAAAATAAGCATATTGGCAGCATTTTTTCATTTGTAATAAAGAAATGATCAAGCCTTACTGGGAATAGCGATTATTCGCGGCATAAAAATATTCCACTTTATATAGCGCTATTTTTGTCATAGAGTAAATCATTAATTATTGAACTATGTGATATATGATATTGTGCTGTTAACAAACTTTTGTATATAGATGAGTAAAATGCACTCAGTTCCTGAGTCAGTTAATGAGTCGAACGGTGGGTTTCTATGCATAAACATTGTTATCTAACCCGGGTTTTGATCAAATTCTCGTTCTAGTAATACTTCGCACTCAAGAACTTTAGTTCTGTATTTCAGTATCAACGTTATGACTAACATTGTTGTCTAAGCCAGGTGTTGATCAAATCCCCCTTCTAGGAATACCACGCTCTCTAGGACTTTAGTTCAGTGTTACAACTAACATTGTTGTCTAACCCGTATATTGATCAAATTCCCCTTCCAGGAATACCTTGCACTCTAGAACTTTAGTTCAGAGTTTAAGCCGGCTGGAATAAAAGTTCTCATTAACGCCACGGATGCAAACTGTTTGCATATTAGTAACTGTTATAAATGTTTCATGTTACCGTCTCCGTTTTCCCGATACAGTTGAAACACATTAATAAACGTTTTCCTGTTTTCTGGAGTACTGACGGAAATGAAGTAATTAGATTGTGCAACGGATTCATATTCCACCATCATACCATTATTTTGCCATACTCGATATTGATTTTCGGTTGGACGAGCAAGCAGCTTGCATTCAAATACGATTTGAATTATCGCAGAAATCCAAGGTATTGGTTGCGAATTAAAGCATTTTCAGAATTTATTAGTGAATAGTTTTTTTCATTATCTACAAAACAAATCTACAAAACAACAGTGGACCAACCCGAAACATTTTTACGTTGAACTTTTCAAGTCTGAAAGTATTTTCATTTAATATATGCATAGCATTGACGTCGCTCGCTTAATGTACGTGCACTATGAAATCCGTATTGCTTTGTAAGACAAAGTTTTTTTTTGTCGAACTTTTTTAATTACAGGGTTGTTGAAGTTGTTTGCCATTCAAAAGATAGTGTTTTTAATTGGGATCCAAAACAAAAAGGCATTTAATCCGTGCTCCATATTGTGCATTTATTATCACTTCGCTCTGCTTTTCTCCCGATTTCTTGTAAATATTCAGTTAATTACAAATTTCGTTTTCTTGTAACTTGTTATATCTTAAGCGAATGTACGTAGATTCTTCGAAACTTAGTTGCTTAGCAATTGGGAGCACGTTATTGTCTCTGGGCTTGCGTGCGATCCTCTTCATCTGTCCAAGATTACAAGAAGTCCGTTAGATTTTCTAGTGATATATGTTTTTTTTTCAATCTGCGGAACGTGAAATTTTCGCATATTTCAGCGGCTGCACGGAATTTCTTTTAGTGTTTTCTTAAAATCTGAATGATTAATAACTTTTGCGGATTAGGAAAGCGGAATCTACAAAACATGACATGGCAGATTAAGAAAAAGCCATTACAAAAATTAATTTCCATGGAAATGTTGTTGATCGTATTTTCTTTAGATCTGTGGATAAAACTTCAAACTCTATTAATTCAAATATTCATGTACCGAGTGTTCCTTTCTTTGTTCCGCAACGCTGATATTTCTTAAACATTATCTGTATGTCTTTCAAATTTTTTTCTAAAACTTTTTTTTTCAAATATTTGTTTTTAACTTATTTTGAATGGGATAATAATTTAATACATCAGAGGAGCGCAAATCTATATATTTTTTTCTGTCCCACTAAACACGGATCACTGTACATGTGTTTTCTAGGTCAACGCCACTACAATTTCTCATTAGATCTAATCTAAACCCAGAACGGGCTAAAGCCCGTGTTTTAACGCTAAAATAGAAGTATTGGTAATTGATTTTTGGTCACGCTCGTATTTATGGAATAACCAAATTGTACCCAAACTAAATTGGTAAATTAAAGATGGTCTAGCGACCTAGAACTGGGTCAACAGATCAGGTCCTAGATACATTAATCTGATCAAAATATAGCCCACACGAGTCTGCCTTAATAACGACCTTGAACCTTCCGCAATTATAGTATTCATCTGATAAAGGCCCGAGGGAGTGTTTATACAATACTAACAAAACCACAATGGTGATTACACGCCGCAATTAATTGCCAACTGATCTGGTTACCTTTACGTGATAATGGACTGTAGAACTATAGGACTGTTTGTAGGGGGCGGTTGCGGTTAGGTAGTTAGACGGGGTAGTCACGTACTCAATAAACTTATAACGAAAGCTTTTATTTTTTGAACAGTTGAAATTTATTTTGTGGAACCACGTACTATTTTGTTCGCTATTCCAAGACTTGTTATCAAAGAAAACATTTAATTTTTTACCGCCTTATCTCGAATATTTTTTTAATAAGTGGTGTGAGGAGAGTCATGAGTAATGTGTTACCAGTTTTTAGGAAAAGTGAAGTTCTATCAATATTCAAATGACGTAAAAGCTTTATTTTTATTGGGGCAGGCGTGATAGCTCCATCGGTTCATACGCAAATCACGCTATCAATTATTAAACACTACGGATCTAATATTTGTGTTTTCATAATACATCGATATGGATATTTGGGATTTAACGGAACTCGGTCAACCAGGAAGGTATAATGTCTTTACTTATTCCTCTTGAACTACATGCCTATCTATTCGATTATTATGAAACGTGTTTCCAATTTGGTTGGGCAATTATCTCGGTGATTTGGTTTTAATTACTAATGTTAGATACCCGCTAGTGGTTGTTATTCTACCTGGCTTGGCCAGAGTTCCAATAATCTTTTAATATTGGAATGTATTAATGAGTGGATTTTTTCAAGTTTCATGGCTCATGATGAAAATGAAATCGTCGAAATCACTGCGATGATCTGGAAATACCAGACATAAAAATGTGTGCAAAATTCGTGACACCAAATCTTTCAGTGGGACGCACTAACAAATGCATTGTTAAGGTAATAAATACGTACATAATAAATCAATAATTCGACATTTTTGGTATTTATTTTTGGGGTGTTATGCCGTGTTGCGCTACCTCCTTCTTTAGCCAGCGTTTCGGACAGCGTTACAGTGTCCATCATCAGGGCAGATGAGCCATGATCTGCCCTGAAGATGGACACTCATCAGATGTCCACCATCTGCCCTGATGATGGACACTGTAACGCTGTCCGAAACGTTGGCTAAAGAAGGAGGTAGCACTACACGGCATAACACCCCAAAAATAAATAATAAAAATACCTTTGGCCGTGAAAACCTAAAATCATACCTCAATAATTCGACATGTTTATTTGATACGTATCTTCAGAATTCATTTGATTAAAATTATTCTTGTAATAGAATTTCTCTTTTTAACATCAATCACGCCATGTTTATAGTGATGGGATCCCTAGACCAGTACTGTCACCGTGTGATGAAGATCAATTTCCTCGTAACTCTTTTCTTATGTTTTTAACCCACACTCCTCCGGTGGCAGGCAGAGAGGCAGCAGCACCGAGCATTGAGCACAGAGCACTCAGCACGGGGGAGCGGGTACCGGCTACCGAGCAGACACAGCTCATGTTGCTAAGATGAATCGGTCTCTCGTGACTCGTTAGGTTGTGCGCTATGCTCGGGCGCCAAACAGAGCGGGAAGCTGCACATTACAGGTAAACAATGCTTTCCACTACCGTCGTATTATCTGTGGCAGTAGCAGTAGGCACTAGGTTGTTCCGTTAATTAATACCACCCATTAACATAATGATCCGTTAGTTCAGTCGTAGGTAAACCGAATTATTGTGCGATGACTCTGATTACAGAAAACACTGCTCTGACCATTTGGTGATTATCATCGGCTACTTTCACTATCGTACAGGAATTATTTTGGTCCAGTAGGTTTCACACAAAATATGAAAGTCATCAGGTGCTTTTATGTGTATCTCGAGACCTCCTTCGACCAAATACTGATTAGTTTCAACGTTTTGAAGAGGTTTTCGCTTTCTACCCTTCCAGGGGTTGCAGTAAGGCATCATGTGGGAAGTTCGTGTGGAAACTGATTCTGAACGAGTCGACGTTTCGTAAAATATTCAATATTCATAGTCCATTAACGTGAAGGTAAATGTCACTTTGCCTGGTATTATGTTGCTTACATTATTATAATGTAGAAGGCGAGAACCGTCTCGTGGTAGGGTTTTGCTGGAATAACACTAAAGATTGATGATTCCCGTTTAAAATTTTCTACGACCATATTTTAAATTAACATGAACACGGGCGGGTACACGAAAGGTTAACATTAACATTGTTTTTGATCTTTTTAATCTTTTTAACAATGTTGCTTTTGCACACCCGTTTTATTCTGTTGGGCTTAATATCTAAGCTTGTTGACAATTCTATGGTGGGGTACTTATGAGTAAAAGTGCGTTTGTGGTCTTTTTGATGTCAGTAGATAAGAGGAAAATTACAGTCTACATCTGATTTCGAAAACTCTGTGTAAAGCCTGAGGAACGCTGGGGACTTTAGCTAGTAATTGTATATTTTTAAATACAATACAAAAAATAATTTTAAAAAGTTGAACATTTTCTATCCTCTAGTACGAGCTGATGATTTTTTAAAACTTTTTTCATGCTCTAAAGTCGTCTTTTTTGGTGTTTTTAGTCATATTCCACCATAGAATTATTTTTAAGGATTAATGCCAGTTTGGCCTTGGTTTTTTTTTATTTTAAAAATAAAAAATTACGTTTTATTTAATTAAATGAAGACATTATGAGCGAAACTCAATCGAAAATCTGGAAACAGAAAAATCAGAAAAAGATATTGGCACCTCTGGGACTCGAACCCAGGACCTCCCTACTTTCCGGGTTGGGCGCTCTTATCCACTGAGCTAAGGTGTCGATATCCAATTCGGTCACTTTTAACTGTACCATACTTCGACTAAGAACCACCCATATTATCTTCATTTTTCTTAACGCATATTTTTATTGGCTGCCATCTTTATGAATGATTGCAAGATTCAACTCGAACTAAATGCAATCTAGATGGTGTCTGGATAAATTATTATCCATTTTATTTAATGTGCGACATCTATCTATTAAATAAAATGGATAATAAATTTATCCAGACACCATCTAGATTGCATTTAGTTCGAGTTGAATCTTGCAATCATTCATAAAGATGGCAGCCAATAAAAATATGCGTTAAGAAAAATGAAGATAATATGGGTGGTTCTTAGTCGAAGTATGGTACAGTTAAAAGTGACCGAATTGGATATCGACACCTTAGCTCAGTGGATAAGAGCGCCCAACCCGGAAAGTAGGGAGGTCCTGGGTTCGAGTCCCAGAGGTGCCAATATCTTTTTCTGATTTTTCTGTTTCCAGATTTTCGATTGAGTTTCGCTCATAATGTCTTCATTTAATTAAATATTACAGTTTGAGGTTTTACTTATAAAGTTAAAATAATAAATAATAAAAAATTACGTGTTCACTCATTTAACTAGAAATAATTAAGCACATTAAACTAAACTAAATATTTCGATACAGCGCTCTTCTATTTCATTACTTTGTTTATCAAGAATAAAAATTAATATATAAAAAGGGTCTTTCAATAGGGACTTGCGAACTTTGACAGTTGAAAGCGGCCATATTGTGAAGCGACATCATCTGTCAAATTGGCTGTCATTTATTCAGCCTGTTTTTCCAAATCACCATGGACGGATATAGCGTTCAACAACACGTGCAAATGATAAAATTGTTTAAAATTTAATTAATTGTTTAAAATTGTTTAATGATAAAATCTCACATGGAGGTGTGATGTGAACTGGCCACCGAGACCGTGCGATTTGACCCCGTTAGACTTTTTATTGTGGGGTTTTCTTAAGTCGCAAGTCTATGCGAATAAGCCACAAACCACAGTGACCCTCAAAGCCAACACAACCCATGACATCGGTCAAATTCAGCCTGATTTATGCCCCAGAATCATGGAAAATTGGACACTTGCCGGCTTACCCGCCACCCGGAGAAGCTGCGGCGGACATTTGAACGATGTTATATTCCACACATAGTGGCATCGTTAGGCCTTTCAAACTAATAAAAATTTTCGATGATTTTCAAACACACATAAATTGTTTTATTTAAATTTAAAGATAGGAAGCGTTTAATGACCCTGTAATTTCATTTACCCAGCTTATTTTAATTTTTAATGTCGTTTATTTGTTGGTTAGTTCACAGTTATTGAAATTTGCCCAAAAAACGTTAAGTGTAATTCGGCGAGTTTCATTGGAGGAAAATACTTAAATTGTTCACAAAAACAAAAGTGTATTAAAAAATAATTGATTTTGTTCTGAAATTGCTGGCAGTTTTTGATTAAATTTTATCTGTGTCAGTGGCTTAAATCAATTCATTGTTGAGATCTCGTTTTGTGCTTGTTAACTTTAGTGTAAGCCCAGTGATGAATGAACCAACTTTGGTAATCCAATTTCACTGCGGTTATACCATTAATGTTATGATGTCATCCGCGAAATTCAATGAGCGAACTTTTTACCGAATAATTTTCTCACAGAATATGTTCATACCAAAGTTACGCAAACACATTTGTTTTAATATCAGAATTGATTTCCGGTACAGTGGTTTTGCACCCTTCATGCCTCGGGGGTTTTTAACAAACGGGACAGTTAAGTTAGCAGTGTTAATTGTTGCTCCAGCCCCAGACAAAAGAACTAAAAGTTAAATATCGTTCGTGCACATACCTAGACGGACACTTATTTCTTAAGCGAAATGTGTCTGAGTTCGTGACGTAGATAAAATAATAATTTGACAAATGCGACTATTTCCGTCGGGCTCTATTCCGGGAGCGGTGAATCCCATTTCAGCTCATTTCGCATTCTGTTATCCGACGTCGTTTCTGTTTTCTATCTAAGAGTTGAGCAGCTTTTGCTCGCGATTGAAATCTCTTGATCCAAACATAATGAGTTATTCAAATGAGGGAGGCTCGTCTGCTTCCTTTGATTTTGGGTTATATTTTTGCAATTGGATTAAAGAAACAAAGCTCAGATCAAATAATATGCAAATCTGTGTTTAGCTTTAAAATACAGAAAATATCAATATAGAAAAAGAGTTATCGAACTTTAAAAGAAAATTAATTTAACAATTTAACATCTGGAAAGGACGACCAATTGTTGGGTGAATTATTTCTAAGGGTGAAACATGACTTTTTGTCAGTTTTATTATTTTGTTCAAGCGCAATATTTGAATAGTTTCTATTCGTGTAATTCTAATGTACATGAATTTTATTTATGAATTATATAAATCATACAATTGCATTCGATCTTTATTCTATTTATTATGACTTAATATGAATGTTACAGCGAAAACTGTTTTCCCGAACAAAAAATGAATTTAATGCATCCTTGTGTAAAGGTAAGCTTTTTGGTGATAATTTCTTCCAATCAACCCAGATTCTTAGTGGGATTTTTTTTTGCATTACCTCTACACATGAGGCCCTGAGGAAAATAATTTCCCTCAGGGCCCCTATCATTTTTGGGGATTAAAAGAAATATACAATATTACGGTGCGAATGTAAAAAGAAAGTTCTCTCAAAATTAATTAATACTTACTTTTAACCAACATATTTCGTAAGCAATGCTTACTTCATCAGCGTTTACTATTAATTTTGAATTAAAACGGTGCCACAAAATAAATTTGCTGTTTGAAGAAGTGAAAGTTATCTTATTTATGAATTACTAATATTAATTCATATCAAAGATAACTAACTACATTGTATTTTCTAGTAGGGAGGAGAAAGGAAGTAATAGTGGGTGGAAAAGGAGCATTAAGCTCATAAGCTGTTGGTAGATAATATAAATTGTCTATATATTTTAGCCTTGTGAGTGGCATGTCTGGACTCTGGACATGCCCGATGATCGTATTACTATCGTGGCATCGACCACTAGGATCTGATGATGAGCATATCATGTAACAGTCATTTTCTTTGCAGAGGTGACTATCGGCTACCGTGGTGGGTTGCCTCAGCTGACCGTGCCGCTGCCGAGCCGACGCGAGCGCTGCCGCTTCACGCTGCGTCCGCTGGGACACACGGTGGGCGACCTGCTGGCCATGCTGCGCGCCGAGGACCGCGGCATCGACCGCGCGCAGGTCACCAGCGCGCAGGGCGTGCGACTCTCCTCCTCGGACACCATCGAATCGCTGCTCGAGGAGGACTTCAGGCTGATCGTCAATGATAATGATTATTATGTCAAGACACCAAAACAGGTTTGTTTTTCTCTTATTCGTAGTCGAGAGGACCCACTCCTTTTCTGAACCATTGAGGATAAGATAGGTCCCTCTATCGGTTCTCAGTCACATCACTCTGCTTTTTTAAAGAAGCTACTATTTAATGATTCTACACACAGCATGATAGGCACAAACAACTCTACAGGTACTATATATGATTTACGCTTCTCACAGCCAACAGTTTTATATTGTTTGACTTTTGAGTAATTGAGTCGTGTTTACCTTCCTCCTTCTTAAGCCAACATTTCGAACAGTCTTCGTTGTTCATCGTTAGGGAAGACATGTTCTCATTATCAATCTGTGTGATCTGATACTCTAAAACTTCGGCATGTAGACTTTTCAAGTTATTGGTGCCAATGGCCCAGTGTTTCCCTTTTCGTAACTACGTGTTCTACGCTCCTCGATTTCATAATTTTACGTCATCCCTCAGCGCGAGAATCGAGACAGATTGTGATAATTGAATTGATTACAAATCTTGCTGATATTCAATGATACTCAATCTAGTATTCCGGGATGTTGAAGGGTCGGAGACGGGATTGCTTGCACTGATTGGGATGCTGATATCGCGCGCCACATTATTTCTCAGTCGATGTCTTTGTTGTCTGCGGGCTAAGCCAAGTCAATATTAAGTTCTAAGACCCGGCTTATATGTTGGTTAAAATATTTCTCGATAGAAATAATTTCGTTTTACTTTAAGTTTTTATCGTAACAATTTTTTGCATCATTCATATTTTTTTTGTTACTTGTTAGAATGTTGTTTTTATTCTACAATATCTCCCTTATTTATGAACGCGGGTAAATATTACATGGTACGCAAGGTCAAAATTGTGAAAAGCGGACCACAACGTGGCTACGTTTATTAACCTTAGGTATTTAGCCGGACTTGTGTATTTAAAGTTGCATTGCATATTTACTTAAGATGACACAATACACTAAAATATATTCAGAATCTTAATGACGTAAGTAAAGAAGCCGTGTGTACAAATTGCGACTCGCGACCAGTGTATTGAACTGTCAACAACAGCCCCGTAGTGCGATATTCTATAATTTATTATTCTCTGAAATATATTTATTCTGATTGCCATCACAATCAACTGGGGTAATTTTTCGATTTAATTTGATGTAATTAATTCTTCAAAATAGGCAAATTTACTTTGTGGCGTCATCATTTAATAATGAAAAACAATTACTTTGTGTAACAACCACTATTTAATTAACAATATCAACATGTTTCGAAAACTATGTTTTCTTCGTCAGGATAATAAGTTAATAAAAAATAACAAAAAAATATTGTTTTGTTTTAAAAAAAAAAAAAAATTATTATGTTAATGTAATTTTTTACAGATTCTAAAATAATTTTTATATTTTATTTTATATAATTGTTTTTTATGATATATTTTAGGTAATTAATCACCTCTCCTTTCTAATATTTTGTCTATGTTCTAATTAGTCTATACTTGTTTGTCTTTTGTTATTTTTTATTAACTTATTATCCTGACGAAGAAAACATAGTTTTCGAAACATGTTGATATTGTTAATTAAATAGTGGTTGTTACACAAAGTAATTGTTTTTCATTATTAAATGATGTAATTAAATTTATAATTTTATCGAATTGAATTAAAAACATTAAAGAAAATTCATTTCTCATGAAATGCACTTTCTTCGTTAGATGCTCACCTATGAAAACGTTTTTACCTAGTATTTTTCTTTATTTTATTCATTTTTAATTTTTAACAGCCCCAAGTTGTCTTGTTATAAATTCCTTGCTTAATCCAATTATGACTAGGCAAACTGGCGCCCCTCAGTCATAAACATTTTGCTCCTGCTGAGTTTAAGTAATTCTTGTTAATTTCCAGCTTAGCGGGGTCCAGTTTCTTGGCATTTTTTCATTAATGTTTAATTCTAAGTTATACTAATTTTATTGTCTACTTATTTTTTTCATTACACGACTTATTTTCAACCAATTTAAATAGTTTATATAAATATTTTATATTTTTTTCATTCGTTTGGTAAATTTTTCGTTTTTATTTGCATGCGCCATTTTTATTTAATTCTAAAAAACGGCATTTTCTCCGTATTTCTTTGAAACCTCAATAAAAGCTAAGGAAGTAAATAAAGCATGTAAGCTGTAAGCCTACCGATTGTGTAGCAAGTCTTAGCTTTCCGGAGTGGCCTTCTTTTTTAACGTTTGAGTTTTGTAAAAGTAAAGCGTTTTCACAAAACCGACAACTTTTATTCTCTGAAGAGAACACTACAATTTCATTTTTTAAATATACAATTT
Source organism: Glyphotaelius pellucidus (assembly GCA_936435175.1). Lineage (NCBI taxonomy): Eukaryota > Metazoa > Arthropoda > Insecta > Trichoptera > Limnephilidae > Glyphotaelius > Glyphotaelius pellucidus. The sequence goes on from OW386537.1 coordinate 25,371,026, forward strand.
TATCATTTAATAAATTTTCAAGCGCCAGCCTCAGCAAACAATGGAAAGTTAAAAACATTCCCACGATATATGGGAATAGATAAAAACACCGTCAATTACCTTATTTTAAATTACAGGAAGAAAAATTGAAGTTTCTACGCCAACGAAACCCAAGCCCAAGCAAGGTAGACTTAGGACGGGTTGTTTAAAAAAATTTGATGAATTCATCAAATATTTGAAGCTAATTTTCGCATTCTGTGTAAGTTCTATTCAAGTTCTGTTATTATATCATTACAGGCCAGTTGCTTCTTAAAACTGAAATAATCACAGAACTTGAATAGAACTTTCACAGAACGTAAGAATTAACTTCAGATATTTGATGAACTCATCAAATTTTTTGAAACAACCCATCCTTAGTAAAAACGGAAAAGAAAGCACCATTGTTCAATTAGACTAGAGATTCGGAAACCGACCCCGGGAAAAGTTTTCTTCGCAGAAGAAACCCATCGAAACAGCTAATGTTTTAACAACTTACCCCTGAAGTTAGTTACAATACATAATTAATCTGATCTGCGGATTTAACTTATGCACCGACTAAAAACACGCGTCACTTCCCCGAATCCCCAACCCGACCGGTAACATTAGTTTTGTCTCAGGAAGTTTACCTCATAATATCTATTTCCACTCCCATTTCTAAAGAATAGACCGAGAGTCTAAAGAAATGGAAAGAAATACATTAGGTGAAGGAAGACCAGAGAGACCGCGAAAAGGGGATTTTTAACCGCCAGAGACGAGCCGAGAACCGGAAGGGGTGGTGCCCATAACTTGGAGCAGTGAGCACTGAACGCGGAACACTGAGCAGCCCCTAAGGATCAATTGACTGCGATATCCAAGACGAGAGAGCAAACAATTCTTCGTTCCTTTAGTTTTAATAAAATACTTTTTAAATCACACACTGTACTGCACTGGTCATCAATTTTGAGCTTTTATAAAAAAACAGTCTGCTCGTTTTTCGCAGGATTTAAAAAATTGTTTATTTTTATAACTTTCATTGCAATATTATCTTATAAGGTACTTGAAGCAAACCCTTAACGCTGTGCAGAAATGGACTGTCCGTTTGATAGATTCCCCTACCTTAACAAACGGACTTCAATCTTTATAAAACAGGGTCAAGCGGGAATGCTGTCCTTGTTCTACTGGTGTTTCAATGGAAGATTCTCCGAAGAACTAGCGTCACTGATCCCTTTGGCACCGGTGCGTAGTCGGGAAATACGCCAAACGCGCACCTAAAACTTTGCACATGAGAACGGGTCGTTTCTACTACTGGTTTTTGAGTTCAACAGTTCGGCTGTGGAACGACTTACTGGATTCTATTTCCTCCCTCCTACAGCATGGCTATCTTCAAGACCCATGCTTACTCCTTCCTCCCCCGTTAAAGATCCTTCCCACAGCATCCACAAATATGACATAGGCCCTTAGGGAAATTATTTTCCTTCGGGTCTCTGTGGAGTTAATTTTAAAAAGTTGTATTTAATTTATCTATGGTTTCTGTGCGGCAATACTAGGTAGACAAAATATCCCGCTCTATTTAACAGCATCGCACATAGTTACACATTCAGTTCTTGTATTGAGTTCTTGAAGTGTGTTTATCGTAACTTTCCTAGTTCAACAATAGGAGGTGCTCTAATAGCATAAACTTCAAAGTTTCCCCGTTAACTTTATAAGCAGTTAGGTGTGTAAATTTAGATGGTGCCGACTGTTTACCGTCAGATAAGTTACATTGCGAGAATGGTTTGAAGGTAAGTTATATTTAAACTTATTTAAGTTAAGATGATAATATATCTATAAAACTTGTACCTAACTGAAGAACCCCCTGCAAAAAATATATTTTTTAAAACGTTCAAATACAATCTATAGTGAATAGTGGGCATTGTGACAATGTAAATTCCAAATCGCCGTAGTCATCAGATGAAGTAACATGCTAGATTTGCGAAATCTAACCCGTTTTTATGCACCAACTTTACAAAAAAAATTATTTTTAATTTGACAAATGTATTTTTAATTTCCGTGTCAGATCCGACAACACTATAATTTTTATTTTTTAACTGCCTTTATTCTAGCACTGTTATTCTAGAGCTGTTTTCAAGATGTTTGTGAAATACGAACTACACGCAAAAATGACAGACGAATTTTCGGTATGTGAGCGTGTTGCTTGCAAGCAAGCCACCAAGCATGCCCCAATTCCAATTCCCACAGTTCCAACTTTTTATTATTTGTTCTAAATTCCAATCATTATCATGAGTAGATAGGTAGGTACTACAATAATGAATACTGTCTATCAAATAAGAGTAGAAAATATAAAAAATTAAACTACAAAATTTGTAGGCTGGCAACACCAATTTACCCGTCAAATATTCTTTTAAAATGCAATGTCACTGAAAATACAGAACACTCCATACGCATTTAAAAAAAACATTTTTTTGTTCTTAAAAAAAAATTACAATCGAAGAAGCACTGATATTAAGGTACCTTCTTAATGACATAAATTCGATTAAATTGTGTTTTACACAGTGATTGGCTTTTATTTAATTTAACAAAAATTTGAATTTAATAGTAGGTAGAAAGGAAGAATCATTAATGGTAACTTTAGTTACACTACTTTTAGATCTAAAGGAGTTAAATATCTTCAGATCTAAAATTAGAGATGTGATCCCAAAGCCCGGGCAACGCTAGGTACATAAGCTAATAATTAATAAATGTGAGCAATTTCTAAAGTGTGCTTTATATTTTATTACAATATCGTTATTCTTCATTATGTCAACACAAAATTGCAAAGATGTAATAATAATATATCTATATGCAGTTCTAATTTTGAGATCAGTGAGTATCTATCTATGTATATTGCAATGAAAAAAAAATTCACTTTGTACCTTTTTAATTTTTAATAAAAATGTAGGTTACTCAGCTTTAGATTAACCACCATAATTATATTTTTAGTTTTGCCATTTGAACAACATATGCGCCCTCCTATGTTTTCTATCCTTATTTGACAAACTGTATCTGTTACGCAATATGCAATTGAAGAGATTGCATTTTTAGTTTAGAGATGAAACGGATAGTTGTTTTGCCGGATATCGGATATCCGGCCAACCTTGAAGCCGAATATCCGGCCGCCGGATATCCAGCTGAACATAACCGATTGGCGACTCGTTACACGGGCGAACCGCACAAACGATCGGGTGAACTCTGGTGAGTTCGGGCCCTTTCGTTTATGAGTGAAGCTAGTGTTTCATTGTCTTATTGAATTGATTGTAAACACGATCATTTGAGGTTACGAAAAAACGCGCTGTTGTGGTTTGAGGTGATTTTATTAGTGTTTCTTTCTATAACTTCAAAGATATTCAGTTACCGAAAAAAATGTTTTCGATAAAAAATATCGTCTTTATGGAAATATTTTGATATAAAAAGCGACGATCAAAAATTTTCTATTTGTTCGTTATGTAATGTTAAAATTTCTCGTGGTGGGAAGGAAAAACGCAGGTATGTACCAAACGAAAATAGCTTACCTCTTTTCTTCTGTTTTTAATTACATGGAATTTATCGCTGAACGAACGATTTAAATTTAGATAAATCAGTGTAACTGGGGTTAAGTTCTGTACACGAAGAGAAATCGATTTTGGCCTTCACGAAAAAATGACATTTCTTCTTAATAAAACATCCATTTCACAATGTTTTATCGATTTGCTTCGATAATATTATATCATACTGTTAAAAGAAAAAAAATATTTTAATAACGTTATATGCTTTCAAAATTAGATTACTAATAATTTATTCCTACAGTTTATTAACGAGTTGCACGTCAAAAATCAAAATATTGCATTTTATTCTAATATTCCGTTATTTAAAATTATCCGGTATCCGGCCGGATACTCGTTTATTATCCGATATCCGGCCGGATTTTAAATTTAGGCCGGATATGCCGGATACATTTTTTACGGATATTTACGCGACATTTTCTGGTTTTATGTTGAATAAAGTATGAATTCAATTTATATTTTCGGGGAATCCAACATATCCAACTTGAAATTTCACCATTACTCGTCGAACCGTAATATGTAATTCAATAAAGCTGGTCCAAAGATATATCACTCGTGATAAACGCCCAACGTTTTGAAGACTTTTCCGGTTTTTTCCTCATCTTTCAACATTTTCCGCTTTCTGTGATGGTAGGAGATTTTTAAATATTGTCAAATTAATCAAATTGTTTGTTTATTACGCGCCAAATTAGGGAGATACTGACTTTTACTTCAAAACAGAAGCTCTTCACATTTTCTCATATTGTTCATTAAACATTTTGATTGATTGGCATTCTAAGAAAACATAATTCTTCTGAGAACCCCTCGCTTCACATTTCTTATTTTATTTCTTGTCGCTTTTTATTTGGCTATCTATTTTGTAATAAAAGTTACTGACAAAAATGCTCGTAATAAGTAATATCCTTTTGGTTATGTCTGCCTGAAGATGTGACACAGATGACAGCGAAATTTGACATATTGCGGGTAACATTTTGATACAGCGGTGTGGGGGTGAGCGAATGGTACAGTAAAATGCGAAGAGGGATAATAATATGTTCGATGTGTACGGTAAATTAACTATTATATTTTTAAAGCAGTGTGGATTTTTTTTTTTACATGAGCTCCACACAGGAGGCCCTGAGGAAAATAATTTCCCTCAGAGCCTATGTCATCTTTGGGGATGCTGTGTGGAAGGTTTTTTTAAGGAAAGGAGGGAGAGGAGAGTTCTGGGAAGGAAAAGGGTTTAAAGGGTGGGTAGGAATCTGGGGTTCAGCGTGTCCTGGTCATCCGCCTCCAAGACCTAGACAAACCTCACCCCATGAACCCAGGCACCCCTGCTAAATCACCAAACGTAGCGAACCACTTGGGGTGACCTATGGCAGAGGTGTTGGTTATCCAATAAAGGTTCCCGGGGCGGCGGTACCCATTCCCGCCTCCCAAATTGAAAATACTTAGTTATTTCAGAATTGTCAATTATTTAATTACCCGAAAGCCGCTTTTCTGCCGAGATTCATAAAAAATAAAATTTTGCGATAGTTGAAAAACTATATCATAAATGGTGATATTATTATCTCCACGGAACTGTGGTAATTTGTGTGTATTGTGTGGAGGGTCTTTTAAGGAAAGGAAGGAGTGGAAGTTCTTGAAAGGTCAAAGGTATGAGGTGTGGGTAGGAATCTAGGGGTCAGTGTGTCCAGGAGTGACGGGCATATCAAATCCATCCCTCCCGCTGCCTTGTTGATAGAGTCCAGCTGGAGAGGTCAAAAGGTCTTCCTCAACCAGTCTCTCCCGAACCGGCCAGCCACGCACCTGGACCTAGACAAACCTCATCCCATGAACCGAGGTTGGTTATTCAATAAACGGTTCTAGGGGCAGCGGTACACACCCGCCTTCCAAATTGAACCCAAATTACCGCCCTTATTATTGTATTTTATTTTCTTTCAATTTATTATTTTATTAAATTGTAAAATGAGAGTTATCGTACCAAATAAAAAAATAAAAAGTGGCTGGTATAAACATTTATGATATTATGTAACTAGGATATATTTTTTTGTGTGAAGGGTGTTCGTTAAAAGTACACATACATGTCAAATGTTGAACATCTGGATAAAATGCTATCAACCCAGCAAATCCTCAATTAGAATATTGGGAATACCTAATTTTTACCTACAATCCATATTAGGTTACAGTCGATCCCCCGCCATAAAAATGTCAAACAAAAATAATTTAAAATATTTCATTTGCACACTTTGTGATACACCACTTTTATTGAATTAATAAATATACGTACGGGATGTATATATACAGGATGTATACACACCCTTTACATTAAGAGAGCGTACTTAACCGACTCTAACTGTCCAACACCTACTGTTTTTTTTATGTTTTAGGTTGAAAAAAAAGTCACCGGAGATAAAATTGCATTTATATTTTTTACTCCAAATAATGCAGGGATCATTGGTTTAAAATGAAAGTCAAGTACGCCCCTTACCCTGTATGTGTGTATGTATGTTAATTGTGATTAGTTAATATAATAAGACCTGGTTGGCTGCAATTTATTAATTCAATAAAAGTGGTGCATCACATTTTTTTTTCATTTCATATAATATAATGTCACACTCTACTTGATTCCTTCGAAAAAAATTATTTTACTCTTCGCGCTCGGAAAATGATCGAATTCAATTTTATTGAAGATCGTGAAAAGATTCTCCTCTTACTGTAAAAATAATGAATACCGAGATTTTCGTAAGGATCCTAATAAACATTTCGCTATAAGGGTTGGCAAGAAGAATGATTTAAAAAAACGGTCTCGGACCGGTACACTTTTTACATCTAATTTTGCTAGTCAACAACTCAAAATTTATGAGTGTAAAGGAACTCCTTTCCATTCTTGGTTTCTTTACTACAAATGGTAGCATTTAAATCACCTAACGGTTCACAGCCGATTTCCACATCTGGGGTAAGTAGAAGTCCGGGTTATCATCCAGATTTGGATAAATCATCTTCTAAATTTGAGCTTTGTTCATCATTTTTTTTATATTTTCATCTTCTTGCTTTTGATCGTTTTTTTTGCCTACATTTTTTTTAAATTTGCATATAAAAAAATAAAAAAATTATTATTTTTACTTTTTAAGTAAAAAATATTGTTCCACTAATCTTCTTCCCCGTCGCGTTCTAGTGTGATAATTTCCGCACCTTTGGTCGCAAATTGATTTATTGTTTATTTCCCCATTGTACCGTGTGACGCGTAACTTCCCTGATTCAGCAAATGAAGGCGCATTTAATCGCCTGTTGTGTGGAACAATGGGCCAATTTCCTATTGATGTCACTTACTCACTTGTACCAACCACTTTGTAGTCAAATACCTACTTTGCTCTCGGAGCAAACGATATTTGCTGAAGGATTATACAAATTGAAACGCTGTTTTGTGAAATTAAACTCACAATTTAATATTTATGCAACAAGTTTTAGCACTCTTGGGGATTGGTTATACCTATTCGTTGTTGTAACATTTAAAGCGTTGTCTAATATTATTATTTATTTTATATCATAAAACCAGTCTCTTTTATTTGTTACTAGCTGGGCTCGGGGAGATTGAACTGACGTTCGAACCCACGACGGATCTTGCTTTATATACCCCTACCAATGGGTAGCCCCACCCATACAAAAAAAGGCTTCGAATGGTCCATAATTTTCCAGAACATTCCGCAACATTCGAGAGTGTTCTGGAATGTTTCACAATGATCTAGGATGTTCCGGGAAGTTCCCGAACGTTTCAAACTATTCCCGAACATTCCAGATTGCTCTGGGATTTCTAGAATGTTGAATGCTCTCGAATACTCTCGAATGTTCTGGACTGTTCTAGAAATTTCTAGAGAGTCAAACTTCCAGTCCTTATATCTTCCAAAGCACGCCCTTTAAGTAAAAACGAAACCTTCTTCATGGATAGGGGATGGAGGGCTACGACACCATATAACTCCCTTGATCGTACCGGGACTCGTTTCTGAGTTTTAGCGGCACGCACATTGTACACTTTCTTTTATAATATATTGATTTTCTGAGATACTCATGTTTTTTCACCACACGAGAATTCGACCGGGCAAAAGCCAAGGATCTGTTATACCATCTGGGACCTGGTGCCCTGGGTGGGAAGCGTGGTGAAAAGGATGAAAGTCAGGCTAAGGTCCGGCACACAGGGAAATTAGCACTAGTTTGTGAAGAATATTTGTGTTAACCTTTTCCTGTGACTGTTGACAAGCTGTGCCTAGGGTGGCTGGGGCCACTTTCCGAAGGGAAATGAATAATGTAGAAACGTATTACCCTGTTCTACATCCCCCTACATAATAATTCCTCACCTTCCCGCCCCGTCACAAATCACAAGGCAGGTACGTGGTCCAGAGTTTTTCGCAAACGATGCCATTAAATCAACGGCAACCCTGAGATTAATATTTTACCATAAACAATCGCTTATTTTAAACACCTCCATTCCGACTTCCGACCTATTTTCTTTGTTTTCGTCCTTAAATTGTTGAAAACAGTCTAAAACATTCTAAAGGTTTCCCGCTTCATATTACTTTTTGTAGCGTCACATTACGTAAACTATTGTTTTAAATATCACGACATCGTTTCTCCCATTTTAAAGTGTTATTTTCTTCCTTATTCCTGCAAACTGGTTGCCTTCCGTCTTCATCTGCCGCCTACCCTTGAAGAGTCGTCCCACGCTGAAAGTTGTTAGCGCAATAAGAATTAGGGTGGAACTTTGTTTATCTATTTTACGACAATACGGCGTTTTTCCGGCGGGTTGTTCTTGAAAAGAGCCACCTAATTCAAAAGCGTTTGTTTTGTCACATAATTTATTCCGAGAGACTTGTAACTTTGAAGGCGTTTTTCCCGGTTGTGAATTTATTATCTTACCATTCAAAGGTGTATGAGAGCAGCTTAAATTGTTCTCATTTTTCGCTTTCCAAGAGGTAATAACTTATATCCGAGTCCTGACTTCAACTTGGCTTTCTTCGGTTTAATTTATTTTATTTTTAATGTTATCATTATTAGCGAAATTTGCATTAGTTTTTTGAAAGCCGTGTTCTTCAAATGCTTTTGCTTGTGAAAATGATTTTTATGTGTTGTTCCGTTTATGTTGACTTACAGACACATTTATGGAAAGATTTTTATTGAAATTTTGGGAACAGAATGAAAAGTTGTTGGGTCGATTTCTTTTGTTTATTTTGTTCTATTTTTTTGTTTTCTTTCTTCTAAGTTATTTGAGATCAACAATTCTAGGGATTACTGATTGCTAGGTGCCGTAAGCTGGAATAAACTAGAAATTTATTACATTTAGAGGTTTTGTTGGCTTCAAGAGCTTAATTTTGATTACAGTTCCTTGAAAGGGGAGGTTCCTTGGCGTTATAATAATTTTATTTTAAAAACATTATACTTCGTTTTTATTTTCTATTTTTAAAAGATATCTAAAAATGAACTCCAAGCGTGTCGGGTAAATAGGATCACTTGGGTTATTTGATTTATTTTCATGTTTGTCTATTCTATATAAATATGACATTTATAACATAAAAATTACGCTTTTTGCGGCCAAAAATAAACGATTTTGTTATATTTTTGTAACACTAATAAATTGTGAGTTTTGATATGATTTGAGATTTTTACTGCCAAAAGTATTATCGTTATTAACCCCTTGAATGGCAGGAGACCATATTTGCCCAGCTCACAAGCGTCACACATAAATTGCCGTAACTCCCTTGTTATCAGAGTGAGAATTATTTTCTAAACAGTGTTAGAAAGGCAAAACACCACGCTTTATAGAATAATCTAAACTATAAAGACCATAAAAGTAAAATCCACACCTTTATGAAGCTAAAGTTTTGATCGAAATTTGAAAAAAAATTGAAACTTTGATAATTTTTTATTTATTATTTTCATATGAAAAGACAAAAAAAGAGGTGACGACAACATTTAAAATATATTTGTCTAATACAATATTTATGTGTTTTTATTTTTTTCGTTATCAGTAATTTTAGTGAGAAAAAACGTGAGGTGAGCCAATTTTAAAACGTTTTTATGTTTGCACGCAAAAATTTTATATTTCGAAAATTATATGTTTATTTTGAATTGCAAAATTTGAAAGCGTATTTCATCACCTTACAAAAACAGTTTTTAGTTTTGGAATATGATCAGAAATATTCCATTTATTTGCATTTTATTGTAAAGCGGAAACGTTTTGACCATCTGAAAAATACGCCGAAATTTTTTTAATTACGCCTTGTTCGTCTGCCCTGATGAAACGTTGCTTTAGGAGTAGGAAGCGCAACACGGAATAAAACTCCAAGCTTTTGAGATGGATTTTGAAAAATAAAATATAACCACATTTCTAACTACTAAAGTTAACTTCAGAATATTAATTTAAAAACATCAATAAATAGGTCCGTGAGAGCCAATCTCCGGAGACGCCTCGAAAAAAAGTTGTTATGCGGTGAACATTATAACTCATTAACGAATCATTTGAAACAAAAAAATTTAAATGCGTTTAAAAGGTGATATGTTTTCCCAGGTAGTGACAAAGCGTTTTTTTTTCTTTTTTGATTTTTTTTTTGCAGCATGTTGAAGTCAAAAGTGCGATTTTTGCTAAAATTTTCGATGAATTTGTTATTATAAAATGGAAAACAAATGGTAAAAAAAAAACTTTTCGTCACTACCTGTTGATTTATGTGCAAAAATAGTGTAAAAAATTTCAAAAGAATTGGTTAAGTAAATTTTGAGTTATGATGTTCACGAACTTAAAAAATTTATTTGCCAGAAAATCGATTTAAAGTTTTTTTATACTCGAAATATACTTGAATCGAGCAAGAGGGCCGGTCGCTTGAAACAATGTATCTTCTTTAGTTTTGCTTCGATTTACTTGAAATTTTGACATAACACTCTCGACATGTTGAACATTTAGAAAAAAAATAATTTCAAAAATGAGTTATAAAACCTTACCCCCCCCCCCCCCACCCTTTGCAAACAGGTATTAAAAAAAATCATCTTTATTTCAATTGAGGAGCGTTTTCACAGAGAGGAATATCTACCCTAAAAGACTTTTTTTTATTCGTATTCTCTGTGTAAATGGTTAATTCAGATTTTCAAAAGACCAATATTATGTGTAATAGAAAATTATAAATTTTTCGCAAAGCTTAATCTGTATAAAATTGAAATAACCATGAAGGTAAAGAATTTAAAAGAGCCTTATTTTTATTATCTTTTTTCTTATTATCTTATTTCAAAGTATCTATTCTAAGTAAGTCCCCGGTAATATAAAAAAAAAATAAACCTTATTTCTGATTCCCTTTCAAAATTTTTGCCTCGGTATTATGCAATTTTTATTTTGACCTACCAACGGGGTAGGTGTTATAAACATTTTAAATGTTTAATTAAGAATTTTCGTAATTATTTTTAGTTGGAATTATGTATTTCAAAAGATAAATAAAGTGGCAAGCATAAATTTTTGTTTTTATTTAAAAAAAAAAATATCTTAGATTCTAAATGTATGGGTAATTTCGCTTTGTGAAAACATTTTTTTTTCAAATTTGTAGATACATATTTCTCTTTTGTCAAAATTCACACATTTCGCCTTATTTAATGGCTTTTTACAATTCTTTTAAAAATATATTTATTAACCAATATAATATAAAATTTTATGCACATACATTTTTTCTTTATTATTTTTTCTAAATTTTTTTAAAAATTTATTTGTTTTTGATTTTTTAGTACATGCCACCTCACTAGGCTGAACCTGTTCAGAGGTGGCGGGAATTTAAACTAATTATGATATCTTAATCTTGGAAGATAAAATAAAATAATTTTTTAAATGAATTAAGTTTTCTTGTTATTCATCGTGTTAATAACAGTTAACTGAATTTGCATTTGAAGATTATCTTAAAATATTGACCCTGACTGACTATAATGACTTTATTACTTATATTAGTTAAATCGTTACTATAATGTACACATAAGGTACATGTAAGGCATTGAGCAGTGCTGTTGGCACACAATAACTTGTCCATTCCTTATTCCAGGAGCGCCTGACACAGGAGGAGCTAGAGCGGCTAAGCGACGTGAGGAACTTGGTGAACCAGCTGTATGCAGCCCTCAATGTGGGGGAACATCAGCTGCGCCAGGAGAGGGGGCTGAGGGCCAAGCTAGAGACCCTGAAGCAGGAACTGATGCCGCTAGAAGAAGTAAAAAGCCTTTTTTTAATTTAAAAGTTAACAGCTGGCATACAACATTCTACAATTTTTGTATTCAGCCTTTAAACGGTGGCGCACTTTATCCAGTATTGCCCTGATTGTGTCTACGTCTAATGAATAGATTTCATTATTCAGACTTTTTTTTTTTTTTTTTTTTCCTTTATTTTTCCCAAATTTTACATTAGATGTATACAATATCATGAAATAATAAGAATAATGGGAACCCACTAAGGCGCAGCCTGTGCGTGGGTAATATAGTTTAATATATTTTATTATTGTACCTAGAAAGTACAAACAATGGGCATAAAAAGCAAAAACATGATTAAAAATTGTCTAAACAGCTATGCACAAAATGAACATACAACAGTGCAATAGTGAGTGTATTGTGTAATATTAAGTGTAATAGTAAGTGTATATTAAGTGTATTGTGTAATATTAAGTGTAATAGTAAGTGTATATTAAGTGTAGTAGTGTTATAATAAAGGTGTATTGTAATTATAAGTACATAGTGTAATAATAAGTGTATTGTTTAAATATTTGAAACATAAAGTGATAGAAATTAAACAAACAACGTTTCAATATCTACATTGTCAAGCCACAGCTTCAAGTCCTTTATGTATTGAAGTAGTTAGTTGTCATTTGAATATTTTTCGGTAAAAGATTGAATGTACGAGGTCCAATGAAACTGCTGTGAGTTTGCATTTGTTTGGGGGGAATAAAAAACATTATTATTTCTAATGTTGATTCTATTTTCATTTTTTTCAAATTTGTTTTTGTTTTTAAAGAAATATTTCATAGTTTGCAGTATAAATAGTTTACGGAGATTGAATAGTTTAGCTTCTTTGTATAATGCATCTGTCGAGAATGTTCTGTTTCTATTATACATAACTTTGATAATATAATTTTGAGTTATTTGTAAAGGTTTTATAAATGCATCAAGCACACCACCCCATCCTATTATTCCATACATGAGTGAAGATTGCACCAGAGAAAAATAAATCATTTTTAATTTGTCATATTAAGTACTTCTTTAAGTCTGTAAAATATGTCTTTACTTCCTTTATTGTTTCTTCTTTTTCTCTACCCTCATTTTCTTCCTCCTCACAACATTCTCCAATATTCTCAGTTCTATATGCTCACTGCCTGGTTCCAGGTGGATGCTAGGATGGAAATACATGGACTGCTACAAGCAATCGATATCAACAGCTTCAAGTCGTTCTCATATAAAAAAAATCATCATAAAACAACATGGTAGTACGTGTGTTTCAAAATTGACTGCGTGACGGTGCGTGGTAGCAGCCCATGAATTTTCATACTTAGGAATTTTCTTTGCTGTCACAACAGAAAAACTTCAAGTTTGTCAATAGATATGTTGGAAAAATTAAATAATTTTTGCTAATCACTGGCAATGATGGTAAAAAAAAATCATTTTGTGACCGCTTATTATATATTTCTTAACAATTCTTCCATTACTTTCCAGAAAAAATCTGATCTAGAAGTGGTGGCCGTAAGGCGCACAACTGCCCTGACCTGGGCTGGACTGGGCCTCATGGGCGTTCAGTTCGGAGTGCTGGCCCGCCTCACCTGGTGGGAGTACTCCTGGGACATCATGGAGCCCGTCACCTACTTCGTCACTTATGGCACTGCCATGGCGGCGTACGCCTACTTTGTGCTGACTAAACAGGCAAGATTCATTTCTATAAGCTAAAATGATTAACATCTCTCCCTTTTCTTAGCAGGATCAAAATTTGTACCCAGCCCTGCACTTGTTCATTGACCTCGTTTTTTGTAAACCCAATTTGTCAAAGTTTGTCTTATATCTTATAAATTCACTTAAAAAAGTATGTTGACAACCAATTTTATAAGCTTCAAATAGTGACCCTTCGGAGTCAAGTGTGAAATTCTTTTTTATTTCTAAAACAAATATTTCTGACTCTGATAACATCGAAACACTGGTCATTAGTTGAGATTGAAAAGATTTCAACTCGTGTTTTTGAGAAAGTTTAAATTTTGCCACCAGGGATTTTATTTTTGACTAAACTATACTGGAAAAAACACATTTAGCACCTATAAAATAATCTGATGTCTGATTTTTAAAAAATAATAAAATTCCTTAAATTTAGATTTGGTTTGGGTTCGTAAGGGTTCAACAGCAGTTGGAACATTTATTTAGTACATTTCAAATAACTGAAAGTTTAGTTTGATAAGATTCCAACTAACTTCATTCAAAACTTAATTTTGGAATTGAGGCCCAAGATACGCAATTAAAATTAATTATATTTTTTTTTAAATCTAAGAACCTTGTAATTTTCTATTACGCCTTGCAGCTATTTCGTTTATTTTTGTTTTAAATAATAAAATAACTGAAAACCTCTTGAGAAGTTCCCTCTAAAGAATTTTTCATTCTTAAGAAGTTTGGTTTTTTTGGTCCCTTGAAAGACTAAATGGCCCAATTTATCCTACATATAAGATTTTCCTGCTTAAGAAGTTTTTTTTTTCATTCTCTTGGAAAACTTCTTGATAGTTTCACTGTAGTAGAGGCCATTAAAGAATTTGATTTATCACAATTTCAAAGAAAACTGGCAATTATTTGCGAGTTCATGGTAATTATTTATAAAATCATTTTGTTCCATCTACTATGTAAATATGTTTTAATTTTTTTTGATTTTGTTGATGTGATAAAAGTATATTAAAATTTAAATAACAACCAATCGATTTACGTCCGAACACAAATTTGTAGCACAAAATTTTAATTTCGACTAAAGAATGCTTCTTTGTGTTGTTTTATTTTTTATTTTATCTTTCATTATATTGATGCAGAAGGTTAGCCAAGATCATTTTTGTAATAATTACCATTATTTTATTATTCATGCTGTATTATATTAGTAGCAAAACAACGAAGCCAGAAATGCATTTTTTTACTTGATGATTTTTATAGTTTATATTTTTATTTGAGCTCTCGTATCTCAGATACAGATCTGGTTAGAACAGTTAGAACCTTTGCACTCTCACATAACATTGTGTTTTTGACTTATTTTGTTTTCTTTGTTTTTAGGAGTACTTCCTGCCTGAAGTGAAGGATCGTCAACATTTAATAATTTTGCACAAACAAGCTAAAAAGCTTGGACTTGATGTGGAACGCTATAATACTCTCAAAAACCAGGTGAGCACATGTTATGAAGCTTAATTGGGTGTTCTTTCTTCATTTTTTACTATTTCCTTATCAAAAATACTAAGTCAATAGAGCACTTTAAAAATTTGTATTATTAAATAGCAATAAGAAATAATTTTATTTTTAGATCAACAAGGTAGAGACAGACTTAAGAAGACTGAGGGACCCGCTGCAGATCCACCTGCCGCCCACCTACTCCGGGAGATTGGGAGAAGTGGACGACCTTCTCGATAGGAAGAAATCCCCGCTAGCCAAGTTAAAATCTATCATCGAAGACACTAGCAAGAAAATAAAGAACTCTACAACATAATATAGGCTCTGGTCCAAACCCTGAACCTGAACTACGTGAACATGGAAGTTAACTCCACGTAATCAGAACCAGAACCTTATCCCAGACAAATAATCGAGATATTTACAAGTTTACCCAATCATTATTTGTCACGTGAATGCAAAACTGCCCCAACTGTTGCAGACAAGACAATTTAACTTTTAGCACTTCAATTTTATTGGGATAGCTTGTTGGAATAACTTTTGAAGGTTATACCCATTAATGTAATACATCATTGAATAAGAAGATAATAATAATGAATCTAAATGAAATATGAAAAAGAATAAGACACAGAAAAATAAAAAGGTAACGGTCGCAAATGGGAATTGAACCCAGGAATCTGTCTTATTCGAACAGACGCCTTCTATTGGCGCCTTATTTCTATACGCTAAAATTTTTGTATGATCTTCTTTTTCAATCTTTTTACTTCGTTGACTTTATGGGACTGATTTTATTGTGCAGAAATGATACAAAGTTTTCGTAGAATTTTTAAATTTTTCTTGATGTGTCCTAATATACATTGTTTATTTTTGGCCATTTTTAGTTCACCTTTAGACAGGCCATTAAGTGAATCTGTTGTTTCAAAAAAATTAAATAAAAAATGTTGTTCTATAAATAAATGTATTATTTGTAAATATAAATGACTTATAAAATGTGCTCAAATGCAGTAAGGGTAGTTCTGCAGTCAGGCGATGAATTGATCCATTTGTATTTTTACATCCGGTCGCTTATGTAGTTAGCTGTTGGGGAAAAAATCCAATGTAAATAAAAGTCGGTTAAGATGTATCATAAAGTTAAAAAGTTATTTTCAGGTTTTATAAAATACGTCGATAAATAGGAGGATTAGGTTTCTCATTAATCTTGTTACGTTTGCCCTCATCTCCCTGTATAACAATGTTAACATTTTAGCTGTGGAATGGTGTCCATGTTTTGCACACCTTTTTGGGTAAGAAGACCATTATCTGACGCACACAAAATATGCTTTAAGTCTTTATGTTCCTAATGTTTAGTCCCATATAACTCTTTCATACTCTAAGATTCAGACGTTTATGTTTTGTCTTTCATTATTTTCGGAATTTTAAAAAATATATATTATATTCCTGTAGACAAAGAGCACTGTTAATACATGTACACAACACTTGTAATCAACACTTAAAAATATTCCCTCGATAGATTTTTCATCTAACTATACCTATATTTACATCTTCACTATTTATAAACAATTTTACACTCTTTTAAACATAAGCAAAGCATTTTGATAAAACATAAGACTTTTATTGTAACTCTTGAGAATACTTAAACATAATACATAACTGTATAATATAATACGTCTCGCACATCTCACTATATCTGTAATTTGTAATCTGTCTTCATATCCTCTATATTGCATTCATTCAAATTTATTATATACCTACTTAAAGTTTTATTTGAATTTGTATTTAAACGTAATTGCATGTTCCTACACTTTTCTGTTTTGCTTTCTTCTCTATTTAGAAACATTTTTTGTTTACTTTTAATTTTTTTTTTGTCATTTTGAAGTTGATGTTGTCTATATTTCTTCTTGAATGTTTGTTTTAATTGTGTGTTATGTGTTTGAAAATAATATGTAGTATGGAATTGAAAATTGTGGAAGGCTTTAATTTTACTTGCAAAGCACTAGACGTGGGCGGTGATTTTTAAAGATGATTTTCAGGATATCATTGCTTTACAAAATAATTTTTTGTTAAAGATTATTATTGAACTCTGAAAATGAATTCTCCTTTCATACAGAAGTTCTAAATATATCAACTGAAAAATTTGTACTGGAATGTTGCCAAAAGCGGAAAAAAAATCACAGCACAATTCTCTTTTCTGCAAGGCGGCGAATGTCTATGATATTTATGGTATTATAATTCAAAATCGGCAGATAAAAAATTATTTAGTCTTGATTTTATTTTAGATTTATTTGAATGTGCATACATGTCTTTGAATTCAGCATTTGTCTAGCTGCATTGACTATCGTATATGACTTGGAATATTGCTCACCTCATAGTTCCGTGATATTATTAATGTTATAATAGTAACATCTAATTTATCACACAATTCTATAAATAAATCCTTTGTTCTTCCATGAATTACCTTAATCTATCAAATGTTAAAAAATAAAAAATAAATTATCCTAAAATTAGTGTATTTTCATTTGCAAAAATCAACAAAAAGCCAAAGCTTTACTGGATCATTAATTTTCAAAGCTAAAAATAAAATACATCTACTTATTTTTTAAATTCGTTCCATCTTGAAAAAATCTTGCAAATGCATTTCTTTCATAACAAAAAAACAGTTAAAAAATCCTTAAAAAATGTTTATAATAAACTTGTTATTAACTTTTATAGCTCTCAAGTTTATAAATATGTGGCTAATATTCTTAAAAAAGGAAAATATACTTGTGGGAAGTTGCAATATTTTTAACTTTGCAAAGAATTGATTATTTTAGAATGTTTTACATTTCCTTGTTTGTGCCGCAGTGTTGAATGCTTCTTAATTAAAATTTACAATTTATTTTCCACTAACGTGCTTTTATATTAACTATGTAGATATGTAGATCTTTTGCATTTTTTTATTAATTTGATCTGTTAAAATGTTCAGTACTCTGAAAGTAATATTTGCCTTCTATTGTAGATTATAGTGGATATCTTTAATAAAAACCTACTTAGAGTAATTAAACCTTGCACAACTAACTATAAATTTATGCGAAAATAGTTCATTTTCTTACTGTGTAGTGGTTCGAGCCGTAAAGCAAATGTTTGGGTAATTTATAGTGTACCCTGTTATAACGTTAAAAGCTTTAAAACTTAAAAATCTAAACATCTCGAGCTTTTAACCAATTTGGCTCCAAATAGCTAGTGGTTGTAATTTTGCCTTCATTAGGTACTGGTTCAAAACTAGTGTAAGATGTCTTTCATTTGCTGTTTTCTCATTACATATTAACGTGGCTACGAGCTTCATTTGTATCATCATTAGATCCTTGGTGAAAAATAAGTCAATCTTTCTAGATGACAATTGGATCCCTCTTCTCTTTCTTTGTACTACGCTGATATATGCTGAATTTTGTAAAGTTGCACTGGTATATCCAAAATGTTGACTCGAGGATATGGAAGCGATATTTGACTTTTGGGTTGTGAATAGCTTCACAACCCAAAAGTCAAATAACATTTATCTACATATTTGCTGTGAGAATCTTAAAATTTAATTTGATTTAACACATTTCAATTGATGTGGTTTCGTCATACTTTTTTTGAAACAATTTTTTTAAGACAAGGGTGATCATTAAACACTATTGTCGAATTGCAAACATTTATGTACAATGGCTTTGAAATGCACATATTTTTAGTGATCACGTTGGATGCAGTGCTTAGACTACCATTGGAGATATTTTATTATACTTGAATCTCAATATTCTTCATAAATTATTTTTTATACTTATATGTCAAATATTTTGTAAAATTATTAATTATTGCGCTAACTTTGAAAATAAAAACGAATTCATTTATTTCTAATTATGTAGATGTAATAATTGTTAATTAATTAATCAATAATTTTTAGAGAAGGCACTCAAAACTTAAAAATTTAGTTGGGAAGTTTTAATGTACCAAATTTAATTTTTTGACTTATGTTTGTTTGATACTCTAATACAATGAATTTTAAAGTACACTTTAAACTTCTCGAGACTTTTCAAATTTGACATTGTATAATTTAGCACCACTAGTAGACAAACTTATATTTATAATATGAACCAAATGGGACTAAGTAAAATTTAACTACCTACTACTGTACGAAACGTCTTCAAATTTATTGTTAGATTGTTGAATCAGCATTTTTTATAGTTCATGAGCTCAAGCAATATTTTTAATTGCGCTAGGTATCCTGCTGATTGATTTTTTACCATTTACGATTCATGTTACATATTAACTTTTCTGTTTTTATCCCTATTTTTCGACAATCCTTAAAAGGGTTTTTAGTTTTGTAAGTCATTGTTGCATAGTTATAAATGTATTCATAATATTATGGTTGTTTTAATAAAAAAATATATTTACAAGTCTGTATTTCTTTGTATTATTAATAAGTTAAGAAGTTATGTGTCAAATAGTGTTTAGTTTTTTGAAGGCAAAGATGTATATGACATTGTTTCGTTTGGAAAATTAAAAAGTGAAATACTATGTTCGGTTTTGGGCTTGAACGCTTGTACAGGGTTACCATAAAAATCAAGATGATATCAAAAGATTCAATAAGGTTCAGGATGTAATTTTTTATTCTTGATTTCTTTAAATTTGATTGTCTTCCTGTTACCTACCATTAACAGTGTTCCCCTCATTCCCCAAATCTGACGCGCAGTTCATTAAATTTAAAAGTTTAAAATAATTTGCATCTCCTTTTTACACCTTAGAACTGAATGCCTTCAATTTTGTAGCTAGGCTGATAATTTAATTTATTTTGATTGCGGAAACCGAAACAGACTAACGCAAATGAAAAATTAAGCTTTTTGGCTATCATATAAAAACCATCCGAAAACATTTGAACTAATCCATGGCTCTCATTTAAAAGGGGTATGTATATTTGTCAGTAAAAGTGAATTGTTCAGGAAACAAAAAACAAAGTTTGATATTTTTTTGAAAACAAAAAGTTTCTAAATTATCGACTAATGTACTTGGAAAGAATCTTGGAAATGTAATCACCTTTCTAATGATGCATATTGCCAGTGTGTGGGATGTTATACCAATTTATAAAAGGAATTATTTTTCAGGGTACTCAGTTATATCCTTTTATCCAAATATTCAACTACTGTGTACGACTTATACTCATATTTTAATGTTAACTAATGGATGTAAATAAAACTTTAATAATTAATATTTTGTTGCTGTAAGTCAAACTTGAATGTGACCAGAGATTCATCTGACTAGCTATTTTCTTTATCGTTCATTTTTAGCAGTTGATTAGCGTAAAAAGATATATATCTTGAATTATTTCCCTTTCCTCAAACAGTCGATTAGGGAAAAAAGATATATTTTGAATTATCTCACTTACTCAAACATAACATCACACTTTTCTTTCTAGCTGCATTTTCGCAAGCCCGCAATCTGCTTATAGAAAATAAAACCGTTATTCCCCTTTATTCAAATGGAGATAAAAACAATGCTTTCGTAACACACACTTAACTCCAATTCACTTCAACTTCGTACACTTAACTCCAATTGAGCAAAAATTTGAGATATACCCCTTTGTCCGAGAGCCACCGAAATGCATACTTTTAATTTTCATTAGCTCCACACGGGAGATCCTGAGAAAAATAATAAAAGGAAAGGAATATAAAAACAAAAAGGCTATTTTTTTCTAACAAATAATCAGAGAAAGTTAGTGACTTGGCCATCTTTATTTCTCTGCCAAATGGAGCTAATCATTGATATTAAATTTGTTTTGTTGCAATGTTGTAATTACTATTTTTGTAATTAGTTCACAACAACCACTCTTATGTTTTCAAAGTTTTTTTTTGTATACCTAATTTTTTCATATTTTCAATATTTTTTCTTAATTTACAATATTTTTACTATTTTACTGCTATGTACCATTTGATTTGGACTCTTATTTTAATGATTAGTACTTAAACTTGCGGAGGCATAACATTTGTGTGATTAGTAAAAAAATTAAAATTGTTTACTAATAAAAATAAAACCAACACCAATTCAAATTATTGAAGTTAGTTTTTTTTGTAAATTTTGAACTTGAGATTTTTATTCATCCATTGTTTGTCAAAGCAGTGTTGTAAATATGCATTGATTAACATCATTATTATTATTATTATTATTATACAATTTTAAGATTTATAATATTTTGGAAAGTAGGTGAGAAGTGTCGGCGATTATGTGTACATAAAATGGAAGTTGCTGAAGTCATCAAATTTTTCTGCCGAACCTCTGTTTATAGACATCAAATCAATGAAATTGTATGGATGATAATTAATAAATAACTCTTAATCGACATATGGTTTCATTAAAAACATGCCTAACCCTTTGATTTTTTTTTGCTTTTATTCTTCTTTTTGAATATATGTACCTTCTTACCAAGAGAAAAAACCGGAAGAGGAAGAAAAAGTTAAAATCTGACCATAATAAAAGGTGTCTCATATTGTTTTTCGTTTTTTGTTTGACCGTTACGCGCCAAACACAGATAGCGGGGGGACGGGAGTGGTCTCAAACGATTGGCGGGCTTGTTTAGTTTAGTGGTAATGGATCGCTTCACGGAACCGCAGCCTGCATTTTGCATGCAAGCGTTTTATAAAAACAACGATTTGTAAACTATTGTTCGACATCTCTACAGGACACGTTTTCATTTAACCATTATGAGAAATGTGCCAAGTGCGAATTTAATCAAGCATTGGGTGCGCAAGTTTGAACAGATTAGGAACACAATGCCGGATTAACAAACTGGGTGCAAAAGGACATCGAGGACAAGCACGAATGCCGACCGCATGCGCCAGTCTGTTTTGAACGATCCCACGACAGTGGTTTAAAACTAGTAGATTTAAAAATTTTAGTGCCAGGCTAAATGAGTGTGAAGAAGTGAATGGTGCACACTTACAAATGGTTATTTTTCATAAATAAAGTTTTAAAACCTGCTCTTTAATTTAACAGTAATTATAACAAGTTTGAAAGAATTCTGGTGTTTTATTTTTAAGTATCAAAAACGAAAAACAATCTGAAACACCCCATATTATTACTAATAATATGCTCCTGTATCAATAATATGTCCTCCTGTTTCTTTCTTTAGACATTGTGAGAAATCGACTCTACACGTCCGATTGGTAATTGAGCGTTCTACCCCAAGGTTCGTAGAAAATGCGTTTAACAAGGTTAGCTCACCGAGGGGGTAGAGCAGTGATTGGCTAAAAATTTGTGACGAAGCTTGAAGTGCACATTTCATCGGGAGATTTGAATTTACTACAATACCAATGGCAGTATTTTACTTCAAGCTTTTTTTTTTTACTTAAATTAATTTTTTAAAAGAAAGACAAACATTCCCGGGTTACGAATAACCCAATAATGTTAATAAAATCTCATACTACCACCACAGTAAGCCGAAAATGTTGCTTGAGTCATGATGGAGGACTTAGCCAGCCGAGGAATCAAACACGCGGCGCCCGGGTGGGACCCAAATGCAATGCCCACTCAGCTACTGACCGGTCGATGCGCCAGGAGATAGTTTTCCACTAGGGAACCCTAATTCTTTTGATCAGCAGGAGTTTTGGCAACAATTTCTATACATATGCATATCTATCATTAGTTCTCAGAAATAAGTTGATAGATTCACGTTTCATATTTTTAATTTTGAACATAATAAAATAATTCATTATACCTACTAATAACTTAAACTAATTTGCACAAGTTTTCAGCCTGCACGTACATGCAGAGAAATAAATAGGAAAGGTTTTTACAAGTCCAAGCACAGCAATAGAAATGTATAATGTGTGTTTTGTTGTTGCTAACATTGTTTCATCTTATAAACTAAACACGAGGAAAATATTTATTGTCTGAAAATAATCATCTAGGTTCGAACAGTACAAGTTTTTGTTAAAGTAAGGCTACCGGCTTCCATGCTTTTTGAGCTCTTCATCTATGGCTTCTCCAGGGGATGGTACTTTGGTTCCATAGGGAAATATATCAATGGATTGTACATGGGCTCTTACAGATTTTCCTGGAGGAAAGTGTATCGATTCATCCCCTAAATTTGTGAAAATCGTTCCTCCTAGGTTCTTGTCTCCGGGTCCACCAAAAGTTATTTCTGTGTCTCCTCCGGGATGTGAATATATCCCGTCATGCTTGTCTTTATTTCCACCCTTTTTATCACCATCTTCTTTACTGCCTCCATCTAAAAATCCTCCAGTAAATGGTGGTCCGATAGGTTTTGCAGAGCCTGATGTTCCTGATGTCGGGCTTTCTACTGCGCTTGGTCCTGTGTCGGCTCCACTATCTGGTCTAAATGGCCTTTCTGCTCCACTGTCTGGTCTAAACGGCCTTTCTGCTCCACTGTCTGGTCTAAACGGCCTTTCTGCTCCACTGTCTGGTCTAAATGGCTTTTCTGCTCCACTACCAGGTCTTGATGAAAATCCCGACTCACTTGAAGATCCTGGTTTTGATCCTATAAACATATTTAATTAGCTGTATATGATCAATGAAGATAATGAAGCGTGCATATTATTTTATTCATTAAAGATGTTAAGTTTTGTAATACCGTCTTCCTTTCCTGGCTTGTTTCCACCCGATGGACCCGCTCCAAATATATCTTCATCGTCGTCTACATTCACAAATGATACTCCTCCCTCTCCACTTCCCGGTCTTCCTTTGTCGTCTTTGTCGACTTTGTTATTGCTTGGTCTTGAGATTACTCCAGGTTTACCGTTTGTTTTGTCACCACCACTTGGGGGGCCGCTAGGTTTGGATACTCCAAAAATGTCGTCATCTTCATCACCTATTCCGGGTTTTGGACCGTCTTGATCTTCGCTGCTCGGTCTACCATCGGGGCGTCCGCTTGGCCTACCTGGCTTAATGAAGGGTCGATCTCCTCCAGGCCTTCCTCCGGGCCTTCCACCAGGCCTACCCCCAGGCCTCCCGGTCGGTCTGCCTCCAGGCCTACTACCAGGCCTACCACTAGGACCTTCTGGACTCCCATTTGACTCAGAACTTCCCCCCGGTCTGCTACTAGGCTTTCCGCCGCTTCCAGGCCTATTCCCTCCATAACTAGGCCTATTTCCACTACCAGGCCTGCTTGTAGGTCTGCTACCACCGGTCGGTCCACTAGGCTTAACTTCCCCAAATATGTCATCTTCTTCTCCGGAATTAGGCCTATTATCGTCATTGCCAGTTAAATCGGGTTTTCCGATCTCATTACTTCCGCCGCTCGGCTTACTGTCTATCGGTTTCGAACTTGGTTTTCCAAAAAAATCATCGTCATCCCCATCGTCACTTCCGGGCTTTCCTGCATTCGGACCACCAAATGATGAGTCTCCCGGCCCAGATCCGCTAGTTGGTCTGGATCCTGGTTTTGTTGAATCTGATCCAAAGCCAGGCTTCTCTTGACTTCCAGAAGGGCCGGTATTTTTATCGAATAAGTCGTTTCCATCATCGTCGCCTCCAGTAGCAGGTGGCGGCAAAGGCTTATTATTAGGCCGATTATTTTTTGGAGGCTTAACGTGACCTGACGCTGCTGATCCCTCTGGTCTTCCAAATATATCGTCATCTTTATCACTTGTGAATGAATTGCCTGGAACAAAGTCAGTTGTAGGGAAGGGCTTGTTTAAAGCCGGGTCTCTGTAATCTGGGAGGACTGGAAAGAACGACGGAATGAATGGATCCTTGCTACTCTTAACCACTCTGTATCCGATGCCTGGTCCAGCAATGTAGTGAACAGTTCTGAAAAATAAACAAATAACATTTAATTACATTATATTTGACACAAAAATGTTAATAATTTTGAAAACATATTTTTCTATTCTGTTTTTTTTTTTTTTAATTTTTTTAATTATATTTTTCTTCTTCCGACCTACCTCTGAACATTTTTATCATCAAGGTAACTGTACGATCCACGAACATTACCACTTGCATCGCTGCTTTCAGTTCTCCTTTGGTCTGGTCCAGCAGAAATAAATCTTAAAGGAGACAACATGCATATTACCATTTAAAATAATAATTACGATAATGTTACGCATATTTCTGCATGGACAATTTTTGTCAATGTACAAGGGGGGTACATAACCATGATTTTTTCGGGAAATAAGTTATCACCTGTGCCCGGAGTTATAACATAAATTTTATTCTGTTTTACTACTACAAATGAAATGGTGACCGGACAACTCGGAATGAAACCAACTCAGAACCATCTCAGATAAGTAATTTAGAATGATAAAAAATATATTTAAAATTTTGGTTTAATAGGTTACGTTAGGTTAGGGTTATCGGCTAATTTAAAATTACTTTTTTCATAGCTTTTAATGAATTTTCAAGGTGGTGTTGAGTTGACTTTATTCTCAGTTGGCATGGAACCAAATGAAATATACCAAAATACTGAAAAAAAGTAGTTTAAAAAAAATATTTGTTTGGGAAGAATTTATCTTGAAATAGTTAATTTACCTATAAGATCCATCAAGTCCTCGCTGAACAGAAGTGTGACCTCTCTGTTTCTTTTCTCCTCTTACCAGAGGACCGTTATAGAACAGCGGTCCGATGGATCCCGGATTGGAATCAGGAAAAGCAGTTTTTACATGGAATCCGGTATCTTTCCCTGCAATGTATTCCACGTTGTGCCTCTCACCGACATCATCCACATAAGAATATCGACCTAAAATATTGGAATGATCATAAAAAATAAAATACTACGGTGATTTGAATCCACTGGAGCGACAAAATATTGACCACTTTCTGCGATTGACAGCGGCCCAAAATTGGACCACATTTTTTTCACCAAAGTGTACGCTTTTATATATATTTTTTTATAAATCCTACGAATATGTCATAATCGACAAAAGATAGGTGAATTCATTGGCTATAAAGAAATATTATCAGTTTGTATGTCTCCATATTAAAATTCGGAGGTATGATTTTTTTAATGTGGGCGGAAAATATTCACAATGATCTCCAAAAAATCACGAGCAATCGGAGGAAAAAGTTTTAAATCACGCTGTCGCTCGAGTAGATGACAAAATACAGTATATGGTTATTTATTGATATATTTACAACCATTAGATGGCTTGGCATAATTATTTTTGTGTTAAGATAATAAATACCAGGACATATTGTTTCATCTCTGTAAGAGACGTTTGCTGTAGGAAACCGTAAATGCTAGGTATTAACAGTGAATACAAATGAAATATTATTAAAGTATTGTAAGCCAAATTATAATTAAATCCTTTTGTGTATGTCGCAGGCCAATCGTAAAGTCAGGCAGATCATGATGCGCCTCAGGCACATCACGATCTGCCGCCATTTCACGATGCGGCAGATCATGATGTGGCTAGGCGCATCATGATGTGCCCGATTTCACGATCGGCGTACGACTTAATTAATCACAGTTAAGCACTTATTTAATCAAAATTATCTAAACGTTTGGAAGCCAATGGTTCCTTCGTTAAGATAAAATTAAAAAGTTTAAATAAATGTTTTTAATTTAATCCCGACGAAGGAACCATTGGTTTCGAAACATGTTGATAATTTTGATTAAATAAGTGGTGTATACAAAGTTATTTGTTTTCATTGAAATAAAATGACGCCACAAAGTGGATTTTCGAATATCGAAGAAGCAATTAATAATTTTTGGAAAAATGTTTTGTTTTCAGTAATCAGTTTTCAAATTTTCCTTGCTACAGGTAAATTGTTGCTTGAATTTTCATTTCACGGAATGTTGGAGTTTTGAAATTTTTGATTTCAGTATTTAGGAATGTAGGTACCAAACAAACGATTTTCCTACCAGTGACATCCCCGCGTCTGTTTGCATCTTCCTGCTTTTCGTACGTGTTCGTTTTGAAACCAAAAGAGTAGCTTGGGTCCTCGTTGGGGTCGAAATAGGGATCGTCCTTGTTTCCGATGGGTCCTCTGGGCCTCTGGTCCAAATCCATTTTCCTATGGATATGGGGTCCTCGAGCACGAAATCTGATAATTAATAGAAATATTATTTATTTTTCTTGATCTATGAAGAATCGGAGATTTTAATAAATTAAAATGTGAACTAGTGTTAACAAATAAAGAGAGATATAGCATCTGCCTTTAAAATAGCTGAACGTTGTGTTTCATTGGTGAACAATTTGTGCACAAACCTAACCTACCTATTTATGAAAAATTAGAAATATGTGAAAACAAAATGTGGCAGCTTTAAGGCCCTCCGTTCATGGAGATACTTACAAACTACGTGATTGTGACACAACCACAAGTACCCTGCAAATGTGCTACTTTTTAAAGCTGGTTTACGTACACGGCGCTACGCGAATTATACTGAACTTGATCATTTTTCAGGTGCAGCCGTGGAGTTAACACGATGTCAAACGATGTCAAATGACTTTTTCTCCAACAATAATTTATGCCTTCTCCACTAAATCCTTTTTTGCGTATTCTGGTAATGTAAAGTTATATAAACACGCACTTTTTTCCACTTTCAGAACAAATCTAACATTACTTTCATGTTCAGACGCCATTTCTGTCAAACGTCAAACGAAAGTAGTAGACACGAATGCTGCAACGCGTAGCGCGCTACCAGCACCGTCGGTAGCATGCTACCGACTTCAACCGGACATCCGTCGCGTACCGCCGTGTACGAACAACAGCAAAATTGTATGGCGGGTACCCACGAGCGGTGCGCGTGCTACGCGCATCAGGCTAGAATAGCTTGTAAGTAGCTCCATGTACGGAGGCGCTTAGAGATTATATTTAATAAAAAAAACAACTGTGTTTTGGATCCGAAAAATCATTTTACTCACAAAGATCAAAAATTATTAATCATTATTATGTTTTATACCAGAAATAAAATCAAACTTGAGGATATTCTTTATATTGCATCAGTTCTTTGAAAATCTAGGAATTTTGTCGCAAACTTTTTTCAAATGAAATAAGATAAGATAGAGTAGACGAGTTTTTGGATGAGTGGTGTAACGATTATAAATCATAAAATATGTGTGTGTTTTTTTTTTTAAATCTGAAACACGGATGAAACTAAAGGTATTGAGATATATTGCATACCCTCTGGGACCAGCCGTGTAGACCGTCTCCTTGATGATGTTGTCTTTAGGGTCCCTCGAGCCGAACCTCCCCTGCACCACATTAGCCCGATTGGCCTGCGCGAGGTGGTAGGAAGCGCCGCGGTCCTTGTTGTTGTAGCTTTACGAAAACATCAAAGTAAACATTACACAATAATAAACTGGCAGCTTGGATCGACTTAATCGTGCTTTTATCTTATTATAAGGAGTTTTATTATAATTAATGAAAATATTTTTTAAATGTCAAAATGTCTCCCTCAACCGGTCTATCCCGATCCGGCCTGCACGCAGTAGGTATGCAAACGCATACGCAGCCAAGATCCAGGCAAACCCTCATTCCGCGAACCCGTGCGCCCCTTCTAAGTCACCAAACGTAATGAACCACTTGAGATTGTGAACCACAACAACCACGACCCATGGCAGGGGTGTTGGTTATCCAATAAATGATTCTCGAGGCGGTTCGCCTCAAATTAAGTTAATAACTCATATGTTGAAACATTATAAATAAAAGTAAATCTTAAAACAATGTTAAAAACAAAGAAAATTTTATAAAACTACAAGTGTATTTGAGAAACACAGATAATCTGAAAGGTTGACTGATTTATATATTTTTTGTTGTTATATTTGAATGAATCGACTGTAAACAGAAGGGCGGGTATTGTCTGCATGAAATTTTATTAACATCTTGATAAACAAACAATGAACTTACCCAAAATCAAAAGAACCGTCCGCGTTAACATTGCTGAAGTCGCCATCATCCGCCGCCGCTTTGGGGGGAGGTCCTTGCGCAGAGATGACCGCCATCAGCATCACCGCCCCCACCAGCACCCAGCATCCCTGAACACGCGGCATTGTTCCCCGCTCACCTTAGGCTGTGGGAACACACCACTAATCAATCCACTATCTAACTTCATTAGCATTATTGCGGCAATAAAAGCTTTCCATTCACGGAATTACCTTGTCGTGAAAATATTAATCACCCAGGTTTAGAATTATTATCGAATTTCTTGAGCAAACAATGCAGATATTTTCGTAGTAATTATTATCAGATAATTGTGGGTGTGTGTTTTCATTGAAAAATTGATATCTATCTTCCGTGAACAATGAACAGATCTGCCGAGATAGGGAGGGAAACGCGCCAAGTGCAGCCAATGCACATATTGCACATGGTCACTGGACCTGGACACAATACCTACTCATTACAACTTGCATTTTATCATACTTTTATTGTCGAATCGGGAATCCGTGCTGTATTTTATTTTGTTTTAGAAGAGTTTACTTTGAATGTACATTAAAATGAAACAAAATGTCTAGAATTATGTCTAGAAATTGTAACACTAAATATTTTACCTGACAATACCGCAAACAAGCACATCTGTCAATTTCCATTATGATGGCCGTGTTGCGCGCTACCTCCTTCTTTAGCCAACATTTCGGACACTGTAACGCTGTCCGAAATGTTGGCTAAAGAGGGAGGTAGCGCAATAACACCCCAAAAACAAATAACGAAAATACTTTTGGCCGTGAAAATCTAAAAACTTATCTGTCCATTTCCAGTTCAAAAATTTCCCTCAATTTTGTCCTGATGTGGAAAAAGTTGAAAAAGTGGAAAAATTTTCAGGCATTCTTGAATTTTTTATCAGAATTCTGTTAAAAAAATAATTAATGGGTCTTTAACACATTTCGTAAAATCAAAAATGATTCATAATTTTAACATTTTCATATTTTTTCTCTATAATTTAAGGATTTCAAACTCAGTTAACTAGAAAATTTAAGTTTGATCATAATATGCACACTTATAAGACACGTTGGAAGGTATTTACTATACAAGTAACACCCGTGTAAGCCTCTCTTTGAGAAACATGGTTTGCGATAGTTCATGACTTGAACTCGTGCCTACATGAAAAACCCCATGAGTGAGTGTAAATATATTTAAAAAAAAATAATAATCAAAACATCATCGTTTTTCATTGTTTCATTGAATCGTCTGTAAAGTATAAAAATCGTTTTCTAATCTATTTAATTTCTGCAGGAATCCGGGATTTTATTTCCAAACTCAGTATTCTATATTGCATTATTTTATTTTTTTTACACAACATTGAAAAACGCTATAAAAATTTATATCTGATGAAGAACTTATTTTTACTATTTTCCAAATCGTTCAGTACCTACTGCTTTACTTTTGTATATTTTTATGCATCTGCACTAATTTCCAGAAACAAGTAATATAATAAGCAACTTTATTATTCGAAGCCGCACTGTAAGGTACTATAAAGGGAGGTTTATTACTATTGAGGGGAGGTTCTACTTATTTCTTGTCAGACCTCACTACATGCTCCCTTTCGTGCTCAGGTAATAATGTTTAGGTATTTATTAACCCACATTAAGCAGACACAAGTTGGAGCAAGCCTTAACCTCACTTAATTCCTTAATTTTATGATTAATATACCTAAATATTGAATTTTTTGTTTACCGATCCGCCTGTTTTTAATATTCATGAAACCAACGGCATAAATATTGACTAACCTTAATCATGTGACAGAGGTAATTACAACGGAAGGAAGATGTTTTTTATACACATACCAGTGCCTATAATAATTTGATAGTTATCACCAGCGGCGTAATGAGAGAACAATGCAACCTTGTTCACATAAACACTGCCTAATTATTGTGTTATGACCGGAGAACAAACTCATATTAAATTCATGAAAAACTACATAATGTATAGTTTGATTTGGAATTTATTAAAACATATATTTTAAAATAGTTAGGTACCTACCTATAGTTTTTTGTGATCTACTGAAATACCTAATAAAATAAAGTTGTAAAACAATTTTTTTTTATTATGCATCTATTGTCTTGTACCTTTTTAATTGTTGTTAGAGGTATTACAAATGATTTTTGTATTAGTTAAAATGTGGTAACTTACCCTAATTTATTTATTTCAACCCCTTTTCACAAAGTTTTCACCATTAATCGAATTTTCACAACAAATATAATACACTGAAAATTACACAAAATTCACTTAAAATCCATCACTTATTTCGAAGAATTATCACAGGAACCTAGCAGCTAGGTCCGAATTTAATACCTAGAAAAACTTGTTAATATAAATATGATCTGTCGTATTAATATCGCAGCAATAATAATGAACTTATCAATTCTGTATTTATTTAACAGATCCGCAGTATGTTATATTCGTTCGTCAGTTCGTTCTCAACTGATTTTGTATTCCCATTATTTTTTCTTTTATACGTGCCATACACAGGGTTATCCGAATCTTGGATCCTTTGTAGCTTTTGAGACCCCCACCAATCGGCCTAGCCTCCGCGGTCGAAATCAGTGACGCACTAGACATAGACCCTAGGAACTAGGAATTTAGGAACTTAGGCCGCCGTTAGTAAAAGAACCTCTCGGAATCGGTGGAAGAAAACTTCCACAATGAACTCACCTAACTGGGGTTGAAGAAACTGGCTGCATATTTTGATAAGCTGGTGTTTTCTAGTCAAATTAGAACGGGTTGTTAAAAAAAAATTTTAACAATTCATCAAATATTTGAAGTAAAATTTCACGTTCTGTGTAAATTCTATCCAAGTTCTGTTATTACATCATTGTAGACCTGTTGCTTCATAAAACTGAAATAGTCACAGAACTTGAATAGAACTTTCACAGAACGTGAAAATTAACTTCAAATATTTGATGAATTGTTAAATTTTTTTGAAACAACCCATCCTGAGTGCTTTAAATGGATATATTTTTTAAGCTGTTACGTCACTTTTACAGACTAAAAAAGTAGATATAAAAAATATGCACGGAAATTTTACAGTCATGATAAAGCAATTACTTGCTAAATTTTTTCATAATTTTTCACGTTATTTAATTTTCGAGAAATGAAACATTTATCTTCTATTTATACAATATAAAGTATAAATATAGTATAAAGAAGAGTGTCTGTGGCAGGCGGGCGGGCGCACTGGTTTTGCTTTTTATACAAATGTTAATTTTATTCCGAGATTGATGAAGTTTTGCACACTTGACCTTTAAAACAATAGGGAATTTTTTCACTGTTTAGAAGAGATTTCGAAAACCTTTGCGTAAAGCCCGGTAACTTCGGGGACTGAAGTATGTTATCTATATCTATACTAATATTATAAATGCGAAACTGCGTGTGTTTGTTTGTTACGTTTCACGCGTAAACCAATAAACCGATTTTAAAAAGTCTTCCACCAATAGAAAGCTACATTATATGCGAGTAATAAAGGCTGTATATAATGGTAAGCTCTGGTGTTATGAAATTATAAATACTTATATATTATATTTAATATGCGTTTTCTGTCGCTAACAAAGGCTGGTTATTGCTAACGTTAGAAAACAGATCGCTGCCGTGGAAACGATGTTGATATATTTGCGGGAAAACGTAGTTAATATCTATCTATCTATATAAATAAAAATGAATCTCCGAAATGTTTATACGCGCATAACTTCCGAACGACTGCACCAAATTGGATGATTCTTTTTTTAATACTGTTGAGCCCTGGCATCATGAAATTTAGGTGGCACGCGAGCTGTTTGAAAACAAAATGTACCGGTAATGAATGTATGGAATGCGGAAGGGGGGTTGGGGGGGTATAATTGATATTTGCAAGCGCTACAGTAATTTTCCCCTAAAACCATGCGAGCGAAGCCGCGGGTAAAAGCTAGAATGATATAAACCAGTCTTATTTTCAGAGTTCAAAAGAAACAGTAGCTCACCTTGTGGTACAGTAGATCTTGCTAAAAAATATGGGTTGACTTGGATTAAAAAATAAAACAAAAATGTTTGATTTCTAATATTACCTATCTAGGTAAAATAAATTTAGTTTTTTTTTTCTCGGGGTTGATGACTGACGGTTTTTGTAAAAATGCGCCTCCAGCCATCTTCCACTGCTTCGGTCCTTTATAGGCCCTTTTTGCATAGCGTTTGGATATCTCTCATTTTGATATCTTTTCGTAGACGAATGCTGGTGTCCGGAGCCCGTCCGGTTCACCTAATTTTTAAATCGGCTCGATATCAAGCGTGTAGCATGACTCTCGCCCATAATATTTAATTTAATATGCTTATTTATTTTATAATAAATATACAACTATTATGTATTATTAGGTAGCTTTTATTCAGCACAAAGAGAGAAGGCTCTTGGGTTTGGTAAGGGAATTCAAGCTCAATTAATAAAAGCATATTATTATACTTAATAAATAATAAAATAAACACATTTTCCGTTTAATGGGGTAGCAGTAAATTTTCAAATGTTTGTCAGGTTGTTCGTAACCAGGGAATGTTTGTCTTTCCTAAAAAATATGTTAACAAGAAAAACTCAATACATTTATTTATCGAAAAAGGAAAGAGATAATAATAAATATTAATAAAATAGATAACAATAAAGTTTTTGAAGGTTGTTAAATTAAGTTATTCCTTGAAAGAGGGAGGTATTTTTAAAATGTTTGGTGTTCAATTTTGGGATATCTGTAATTTTGATTGCTTATTGGTATATATAATATTGTAAAATTATTTTTTTATACCTTTTGCCTCAAATAGACAAATTTGTATTAACATTATAGAAAGGTTTCAGTGTAAAGGGTTAAATGTTTTTTTAAAGATTATCGTGATTGAATTATTTTGAGTGAATTAAAAATATTATCATATGCTCCTCCCCTGCCAATAATACCATATTGTAAAATAGATTGAATAATTTTTGGGTTTTCTATTCTAAGAATAATCCCAATTAATATAAACATATAAATACATTTCCTAATTTGTTTGACAAGTTCACTAATAATTTGTAGTTACTAATTTTTATTTTGTTTCCTTATTTATAATTAGAGTTATTTTTTTATCTAATCTATTTTTATTGAATGCACCACCTTCACTCTTCCATTGTAATTAGTTTCCCATGGTAGGGCAAGGTCTTAATTCGCCTCTGAATGAGGTTCTGTTACATAATTCTTCAGGCTTCTGGTAGCCAATTACAATTACAAAATTCGCTCTGTTAATTTAATGTGGGTACTACTGGGTACCTACGATAATTAGGTATTCCAAATATTTCGATGGAAGTTCAAAATACAGAAACATATTTTATCTGTTCCAATACATTTTAACAGTCGCGTGTGTGCAAGCGGTGCAAACAGTGCATCTTTTCGAAAACTGTATCTACTTCTATATAATAATGTTTATCTAGTTTCTACAATAGAAGGTATATTATGCAGGGCTCATCTTATTTTAAAAATAAACAATCCGCTCAAATTCATAAAAATAATACATACCCAACCAATTTAAGGCGGCGCTATTCGGCTGAAAAGGAAGAAGATGGAGAGATATGTAATTACGAATGTTGGACAGAGCGCGCTAATATTTCAAGTGATGAAATCGCAGCGAAAATGGCGAAAAAGCTTAATAAAACATGACTCGTTTAAAATAGAGCAAAAATCGCGTGGAACGTATCTTAAGTATCATTTAAAGAAAAATTGTGAATTTTTTCACAAATATAACTTGTAAAATAATAGAAATAGACTTGTTTTAAATAATTTTCGGAGCACACTTTGCGATTTTTTTCTATCGAGGGAATTTCATATAATTTGCGTTTCGGCGTGGAAAGTATCTAGATATTATCTTCAAAAATAACAAATATTTTTTTAAGAGCTTAAAAACTTCAAATGTTTAAGGAAGATATGTAAGAAATCGGTCGAAATTCGAATAGTGGACCCTTAAAAACCGCTCAAAAATGAATTGTACGTGTATAGATAGTACGTAACCTGATGATCTCGAGCCTTGAGGCGGTACAATATTTGGCTTTTTCCACCGTAATCCATTAATTATCCATGAGGTCCATGTCCATGGGTAACAATGCTTTTTCGGAAACAAACGATGGCTTTTTAATGACAGGAATGCTTCGTTTAGTGATTGTTACTTCGGCGCATGCAATTATTTTAAGTACAATAAGGAAGGCT
The DNA here is from genome assembly GCA_936435175.1 of Glyphotaelius pellucidus. Classification (NCBI taxonomy): domain Eukaryota; kingdom Metazoa; phylum Arthropoda; class Insecta; order Trichoptera; family Limnephilidae; genus Glyphotaelius; species Glyphotaelius pellucidus. Next base: position 25,406,067 of record OW386537.1, read on the forward strand.
CTACCATAGCGTGATATTTCCTCAATCAGAAATAGAATCATTTTCTACAGACAAAAATAAGGCCATCTCGTAGACGAAAGCTCTCAAAGGCGATTTGTTCGAACTCGTTTTGAAGAAAAAAAAAATATTACTTCGATTGTTTTTAATAGTTACCTACAAAACTACTCTTACTGTGATAAATGACAGGATATTATAATTGAAAGCTCTGTGAAACTTAACTTAAAACTAATTTTCAAATATTTGCATCATACATTTAAAAAAATAATATTATGTATACCTACTTTATCGCTTGTCTTAACAATCAGTTTTAATTTTGAAAATGACACAAATTTGAGTTCATTGAAATATTAAACAAACATTTTACAAACAGACAACCGAAATTTGTGTTCTTGATTATTATCGTGCTTAAGTTACAAAAATATTATCATCAAAGATGTTCCTAATTAAAAGAAAATGTTCGATGTTTTTCCAACCGAAAACCAAACAAGGAAAACTCTGCGTCACAATTAAACTTTTAAGATAAAGTCGTGGAGTCAACATATTATGCAAAATGGTCGTGGCATTTCAAGTGGGTATACTTTTTTTAATGACTAAAGAATTTTTTTTAATGGGAGGCGAGTTTGGGTACTGCCGCCCCGGGGACCATTTATTGGATAACCAACACCCCTGCCATAGGTCACCCCAAGTGGTTCGCTACGTTTGGTGATTTAGGTGCCCACGTTCTTGGGGTGAGGTTTGTCCAGGTCTTGGTGGCGAATGCGTTTGCTTTCACCTGCTGCGTGGCGGGTCGGATCGGGAGAGACTGATTGAGGCAGATATAATCTAGACCTCTCCAGCCAGACTCTCCCGTCCCATCGCCTTGCACCGCAGTGGGAGGGAAGGATTCATACGTCTCTCACTCTTGGACACATTGACCCCCAGATTCCTACTCACCCCTCATACCTTTTTCCTTCCCAGATCTTCCTCTCATTCCTTTCCCTAAAATGATCCACCACTTAGCATCCTCAAAGATGACATAGGCCCTGAGGGATTTTTTCCACGGGGCCTTTGTGTGGAGGTATTGTAAAAAAAAACTGATTTCTACAATTACATTTGAATTTAAAAAAATCTGAAATAAATGAAACACCATCCTAAATAACAATTAAAAACTTCTCATCAACAGCTGACAGAGATTGATTAAATTATGTATGGTCCACAAATTTTGATTAATGCTTCAAATAGCAGCTGAAACTGCAGTGAACTGTGCGGAGGAGTATTGTGGGGTGGCTTCTCGTGTGGAAAGATGTCTGGGAGATGATGTCCTCGCCGTTTACCTCTCCCCTTCCACCCTCCTCCCACCGCCGACTCCCGATACTAGTACCCGCTGTGACCAGCAGACCAGTGACCAGTAGTTAGTTGAGTAGCTTCTGGTATATTATTCAAAAGGTATTTACCGTTTTCATACTCTGCATTAATAATCTGTAAGTGAATTCACACACATCGACTGTGTTTTGATTTTTTTGGGGAATGTTACTTTTCAGTGGTTTCATATACAATAGTTTTCAAAGTACAGTTTGTCAAATAAGAGTAGAAAACACAGGAGGGTGCTACTTTTGTTCAAATGGCAATACTAAAAATATAACTATGGTGGAAATGTGAAGCTGTGAAACCTACATTTTTGTAAAAAAATAAAAAGACATAAAAGTGAAAAATTATTTTTTCATTGCAATATAGATAACCACTGATCTCAAAATTAGAATTGCATATATAGGTATATTACACCTTTGCAATTCTGTATTAACATAATGAAGAATAACGATATTGTAATAAAATATAAAGCACAGTTTAGAAATTGCTCACATTTGTTTAATACTAGCTTAAGTACCTAGCGTTGCCAGGGCTTTAGATCATGACTCTAATTTTAGATCTGAATATATTTAAATCATTCAGATCTAAAAGTAGTGTAACTAAACTCACCATTAGTGATTCTTCCTTTCTACCTACTGTTAAATTCAAATTTATGTTAAATTAAATTAAAGCAAATTACTTTGTAAAACATCTTTTAATCAAATTTATGTCATTAAGTAGGTACAGGTTAACAACAGTGCTTCTTCGATTTTAAATTTTTTAAGAACAAGAAAATGATTTTTAAAATGTGATTTACAGTGTTCTATACATTCAGTGCCATTGCGCTTTGAAATAATATTTGATAGTTTAATTGGTGTTGCCAGCCTACAAATTTTGTAATTCCATTTTTAATATTTTCTACTCTTAATTGACAGACCACCACCACCTGGATAAGTATTTTTTGCTGAATAAGGGGGTATTTCACCAACCTCTCGATAAGCGCTATCCACATGATAACGTATTATTTCCGATTTACGATCGTTATATACAAATTATAATTGATGATTTCTTTAATTTTAAAGTCCTTGTTTGCTGTTCGATACCCGAACCTACGAAATATGGTTAACCGGATAAGTTAACCGATTTTTCTAAATATTGAGAATATTTATTTATTAAAATGGATAGTTATCGAGAGGATGGTGAAACACCCCCTAAGGCAATACAATTTTATTTTGGTTATTTTGGGAAAAACGCAGATGAAATTACTATGTTTTATGTGAATAACGCACAAGAGTCCCAACTACTCCAAACCGTCTGGAGCCAGTGAGACTATGGCATCCCCAATTGGGGAATGTTTATGTTGTGAGGCTGAAGATAGTCTGAAGGGATTGAGATTGCATACTTCAATGACGTCAATATTTGACATACTCAAAATTGTTCACAAATATTCTAAGTAGTTTTTTATCCAATTTAAAATGAAAATTTTATTTGGTGCTTGTGTATCCTACGCCCTTTATAACTAATTATTTAAAATGTGTATATAATTCGAGTTTTTTTTTTCAGATAAAACCGAAGTTCCTTTAAACGTTTAAACAATGCAAATAATCAACATTGCATGTTTACCAAATCTGTTCAAAAGAAATCTCACAAGGTTGCTGGGGCTTTCAATATAAAGGCTTATGGCGGTCAGATCTGTATCTCCCGCACTAACCCATGGTTCAAAGCCCAGTCTAACTGGCTAACTGCCAACTGCCAACTTTACTCCTAACTACAGAGATAAACTACTGCGTTGCACAAGTGGATACTGGATACCCAGCGGGTAATGATTAACTCGGGTTCATCCAAATGATTTATTAATGAATCCTGATCACTTTGAATTCCAAACAATCGCCAGTGCCGAAATGAAACAATGCCATTGGGAAATGTTTTATTTCTTCTGTAAATATGGAATACTCGCCAAGATGAATAGTAATGTCTAAAGACAGGATGTGAGATAACGTCGGTTGGTACACCGGTGGGGGCTCTCGGGTTTTTACTTTACGGGTCATAAATGGCAGAGTTTTTTTTATTCTTAAAACTCGGTTATTTGCGAATAATTCCACTTCTGCGAAAGGATGCACGTTAATATAATTAGTTTATTGAATAGAATTATTATCATGAAAAACAGTTTTTTTAAAAGTTAATTCCGCAAAAGAGTTCCAACTGCTCCCAACCGTCTGGAGCCAGTTAGACTACGGCATCTCCAATTGGGGTATGTTGTGAGGCTGAATATAATAGGGAAGGGATGGAGGGGAGAACATGAAGATGGAAAAGTACCTGAGTATTCAGATTCAGATCACTAAACACTGGTAAAGCCCATATCGCGCAACGTTTCAATTCTGAATGGTGGTTATACTGAGAATACCTTCCATTCTGAAATGTGCTGCACACATAAAATACAAATTAATTAATTAAAATTTACGTGCGTACGCTGGGATTTAAACCCGCGATCTTCGGATTGCCAGTTGAGAGTCTTACCCCTCGAGAGTTTATCTCAACTGTTATCTAATATTATAATCGGTGAGAAGATGAAATTATCATGTTATTATTGAAACATGTTTCTCCCCTTTAGCTATGAATATCAAGACAAAGTCAAAAAATTATTTATTTCAGACTCCAGGGGACAAAATCCTCTCAACTGTTGACTCCCAGCCCCAGCCATTGTGCAATGATCACTTTACCTATGAAGTAGGTTTACATAGTTATGCCACGATTATTTCTCAGCAGGTTTGCAGCCAGAAATTCGGATGTGATGACCCTGTGATCAGCAATTAGAAAGATTTGACTTAATTATCCCATTCTTTTAATTCCTGTGTCGATGACCTTCGTGATATATTAAAAGTGTTCTTTTCGGCGAAATATATCCCATAGTATTGTCTTAATAATTACGACCGACGAATGATTTAAGTGCGTTATAACACCTTGCAGTGGCCAATGGTAGTGTGGCTTAAAGCGCAAATACTGTTTAACTGTTTTATTTTAAATGGTAGATTTGTTTGTAGATTAAATGTGATCTTTTTGTTATATCATATATAGAATTAAGATAAAATATACCTGCTCTAAAAGTTGGTTTAAATTTATGCAACTGCACCGGAAATAGATGTTGCAATACTTGCAAAGTGTTCCATATTATAGAAAATTGGAAAGCTGTAAAATGCACTCATCAATATTTTAAAATCCATTTTAAGGGTCGAAAGGTACAGGCGTTAAAGTTATTTATGAATGCACGTGCAGTGACCTTTCGACCCACATTGACGAGTGCATTTCATTCTATAACAAAAGCTTTATTCGCATAATCACAAAAAACCCAGGCTCATAGATAATTCCGCATACTCCGCCGATAACGCGACCGCACTAAAGATTACATTAATTACATAAATATTACGCGGACTCGCTTCTATACAATTTGAGAAAATTCTCATAATTATATATTCAAATTAATCCGCCAGCGTTCTTTAATGTGCGCAAACTAAAGTGGGAAATAATTCAATTTTCAAAGGGGTCTTTTTCTGGGAGTCGCGGGTCCTTGACTGGACTTATATTATTTAGTAGCCACCTCTCGACTCTTGAGACTGAAACTACTAACTATTATATTGTACCAGAATTATTGTTTGTTTCATTGACGTGTCCAATTCACACGAGTTGAATGCAATGGGTAACTATCCTTTATTACCTACCCGCTCCATCGTTAGATAAATCATACACAATAACATACCGTGATAAGTTATCAGACATCTGCTGAATCTGCTCTATACGATATGCAGCTCCCGCTTACGATGAATTGTAATCAATTAGAAAACTTGGGAAATAATAATGATGAAAGCTCAAAGATAATTATTTCGGCGGGCAGCCCTTGCAAAAGTCGAAGAGAGAATAAACATTATTATTAGCAAACGTTAGCCCCCACGAGAAAGCCTTTTTATGAATGGAAGAGATTTCAACATCACCCTCAGTATAGAGCTTTCGTGAAAAGCGAAGGAAAGGACTAGCAAAGGAACCAACGTACAAACAAAGAGAAATATTCCATTAAATATTCAGATTTGGGAGGGGGGATTGGGTACCGCCGCCCCGGGAACCTTTATTGGATAACCAACACCTCTGCCAAAGGTCACCCCAAGTGGTTCGCCACGTTTGGTGATTTAGCAGGGGTGCCCGGGTTCATGTGGTGAGGTTTGTCTAGGTCTTGAAGGTGGATGATCAGGACACACTGAACCCCAGATTCCTACCCACCCCTTATACTCTTTTCCTTCCCAGAACTCCCATTTCCTTTCTTTCGAGGGAAATTATTTTCCTCAGGGCCTCCTGTGTGGAGCTCATGTAAAAAAAAAAGATCTTGTACAATGTTATATTCCTACAAGACGTATGTTGAGGTCTCGAGAAGATAATACGATCATAGGTTTGAGTTTACGTTGCGAAATAAGCAATCGGGACACAAATAAAATATACAAATATTTTCTACCATTAAAAAAGTGGCAATATTTAGATGCGCTAATTTTAGAACGACCAATATTTTTTTATTTATTTTGTAATTTAATTATTTAGTTACAATGTTTTTAGGGGTGACCGGCCAACTCGGAATGAAACCAACTCAGAACCATCTCAGATAAGTCATTTAGAGTGATAAAAAAATATAAATAAAAAATTGGTTAAATAGGTTAAGTTAGGTTAGGGTTATCGGCTAATTTAAAATTATTAATTTATCACTCTAAATGACTTATCTGAGATGGTTCTGAGTTGATTTCATTCCGAGTTGGCATGGAACCGTTTTTAGGTATTCACGGCCAAAAAGTATTTTTGTTATTGTTTTTGGGGTGTTATGCCGTATTTCGCTACCTCCTTCTTTAGCCAACGTTTCGGACAGTGTCCATCATCAGGGCAGATGAGTGATCACTCATTCATGGACGGATGATGGACACTGTAACGCTGTCCGAAACGTTGGCTAAAGAAGGAGGTAGCGAAACACGGCATAACACCCCAAAAACAATAACAAAAAAAACTTAGTTACAATGTTTAGAAGTTGAGATTGGTAAAAGATTGAGTGGAAAAACCCTTGTGCATTGCGTGATGAAGATTACTCCTAGATCGACTTGAGATGTGTTTATAGTTTAAATGGATAATTCACTCAGATACTTGTTAGTGTTTTAGCATATAAAAATGAAACAATGGATTTTCGATAATGAATAAGTCGGCTGCGGCTGTAAATGCTGGGCCAAGTATCATCTGTCTATACAATAATCGTTATTTTTCCGGTCGGTTGTTTTCGGGTGAAGGTCCAATTCTTTACAATACCATGTTGTTTCACCATCTCTCTATTCAGCGTGGAGAACCAGCATCCAACTACTTCGGGGTGTTCAAGAACATCCCAAAGCAGTTTGGTTGTTAATAATCTGCACCTGTCATTAATAATCTCTTTGACCGTATACCAAATGTGTGTAAATTGTTAAGACATGTTTTGGTGGCAGTACATTGCCACTGCTTTATCTTTGTGAATCTCATTTTTGTACCTAAAATATGTTACCCGATGTTTTAGTTTTTCATCCCTTGCGTTTGGGTGTTTCTCTTGTCACACTTTCTTCGCATGACATTATTCGCAATCTATTTACGGTTTTTAGTAAAATTCCACTACGTAATGAATTCAATATTTTACCCATTTACAACGTTCATTCATCATACTGAACACATTTTTCAATCTAGTGAAAATAAGTTAAGAGTTTTCTTTGTCTAATCTGAAAAAGCGAATAACTTTTCCTAAGGGATTTCTAAAGCGTCGCACAGTGGGGCAAGAATGCCTAAAAACGCTCTTTATTCACAGGGACGTTTTAAGGTGAAAATTTTAATGTGAAATGGAAGGTTGTTGAAAAATAAAAATTTTATGTACATAATATGTGTACAATATATTACCTCTACATAAATAAATTTGCAATTTAGTAAAATAACTATCAAAAATATTTTTAATTTTTTTTATCTGTCATGTTTGAGTAGTCATCACTATCATCATCACCATCATCATCTCTACCATCATCAATATCATCATCATCATCATTATCATCACTACCATTATCATCAGACAGAGTACTTGGATAAATTCCACTTATCGGCTGTAATATAATGTAATTAATGTAATGGTCTCATAGAAATCGTTGTCTCCTTTACTATCGTAGTTAGAAGTTTGATCTAAACGGTATTGGAATGAAAAAATAACACGCTTTATATTAAAATCTAGAAGTTTACCACAGAAGAATTAAAATGTACACATACATGTGAAAAAAAAAATTATATGAAACCAAAGTTTCCAGATGCAATTTGAGAAAAATTTATTAAACTTTATGAATTTTTATGATTTTTTTTTTTCATGAAACGACAAAAAGTGAGGTATCAATAACAATTATAATACATTTGTCTAAATATGTGCTTATTTAGTTTTTTCTTAAGTAATTTTAAATATAAAAAAACGTAAGATGAGCCATTTTTAAGACTTTTTAAGCTTGAATTAAAAAAAATTATGTTACGTTGTTATATATGTCTTTCTAAAAATAAAATTAGGAGGCGTATTTTATCACCAGTTTATACAGTATAAACAGTTTTTGTTTTTGGATATATTCAGAAATGTTCCATTTATATCGATTTTACCGTAAAGCGGAAAATTATTTGACCTTCTGACAAGATATGCCCGAGGGTTGATGGGTTAATTAATTTAAAAGTTCACAAAAGTGGTACGCATATATGAAAACACAGTTTCCGAATGCAATTTGAAAAATATTTATTAAACTTAATGAATTTAAAAAAATATATTTTTACATGAAACGACAAATAATTAAGGTAATGGTACATTTGTCTAATAAAAAATATATGTGTTTTTAGTTTTTTTTTAATATCAGTAATTTTTAGAAAAAAAAAAAAAAACTTTTAAAACTTTTTTATGTTTGCATTAAAAAAATTACATTTCAAACATTATATGTGTAGTTTAAATAATAAAATTTTAAAGAATAGTTCATCATCTTTCAAAAACAGTTTTTGTTTTCAGATACCATTTAAAATTAAAATGTACACGTATTTGAAACCAAAGTTTCCGAATGCAATTCGAAAAAAATTTATTAAAATTTATGAATTTTTTATTAATTATTTTAACATGAAACGATAAAAAATTGAGATTACAGTATCGTTTATGATACATTTTTCTAATAAAATATATATGTGTTTTTAGTTTTTTTTTGTTAACAGTAATTTTGGTTAGAAAAAGACGTTAAGTGAGCCATTTTTAAAACTTTTTTTATGTTTGCTTTAAAAAAATTATATTTTAAAAATTATACGTTCAGTATTAATAATAAAATTTGATGGCATATATTATCACCCTTCAAAAACAGTTTTTTGTTTTCAGATAAATTCAGAAATAGTCCATTTATTTGTATTTTTTCGGAAAGCGGAGAATTGATAACAGTAACAAAATGCGCCCGAGACTTGTGGGGTTAATTACTTAAAAAATAGTTACTGATATAAAAAATGTTCAAAAAACAGCCCGGAGCTAAGTATATTTCTAAATGAATCTGAAATTTTTTCAAATCAAGATCACATTTTTGTGTTTAATTGATATACCTTTTTACCTATCAATACAACTAATAATAAAAAAAAACACTAATAAAGAAAAGTTAAAAACCTGAACATGATGGTTTCATAATCATTTTTGGAGTTTAAATTAGGTATCTTCCGAAATTAATATGTAAAGTTGAGTGATAAGCGGGCACACTTAACGGGGGTTCTTGACTTCACGACTGATATGCATGTTCTCAGGGCGATTACAGGTAGAAAGGTTAGGTCAATTGCGTTTACCTGCTATGTAATTATGCAGCAATTAAAGGAGTATCTGACAATATATAACACGACTTCTTTTTTTAATGTTTTTTTTTTGTATGGAAATGAGGGATTTGGCCCCACTGTGCGTCGGTGCCATCAACCAAATTTAATTATATCATAGCTTGGTGCATGTTATTACGAGTATGTAGGCATACGTAATAACATGCATTTAGGGAGAACGCCTTTCCGTAAAAATACTTAAATATGTTTTGATGGTTATCAATCCTGGCTTCGTGGAGTGGGATTTTTATTTATTAATAGCGAGTACCCGGCATGCGTTGCAATGCCACCCAAAGAAGGACAGTGTTTGTGTTTTAATTCTGTTTATTGAAGTGCTCCAGCGTCCCCCCGTCCCGTGAACCTTTCCACTCCACCCACCCGCGTTCCCCTTCCACCTTTCCCGCCTTCCCCCCTTACTCGTCCTCTCATCCTGCAAACCCCCCCTCCATTGTTCTTCTCTCCCCTCCTGGATTCGTCTTCCCCTCCCTCCTTCCCTCCCTACCACTGAACTATATGAATTATACATATTTTTCAAACAACTCGCACAACAACAACACAACAAAACAACACCTGTTTTAATTTTTATTTCTATTAATTTTTACAAATTTCTTAACGCCAGCAGACCTCGCCATTAGATAGAAACCTTTGCGGGGGTGCGCAGTACAAATCACCCAAAGTTTCATCTCAGTCAGATGAATGGTACAGGAACGCAACAAAGAAACATTAATTTTTTCATAAGATTTTCCTATGCACATAACAAAAAACTTTTAGCCCAATTAATTAATTACCCACTCGGAGCTAAATTAATGTTAATTCATAATTAGTTTACCTGAGCTTGAAGATGAAAAGATAAACGACTGTTAAGTCATGACGTGACTGGCTTTGCCATTGGTCACGTGGCCCTAGTTGGAAATTATAAATCATTATTTAATATGTTTATGATCCCAACAACATAATAAATGATATATTTTTGGGTTCTTTGAGGCTCAAGTCAACATTCCATCTCTGATCCATCTAGGAATTTACCGTTTCTCGAGATTTGATTATTATTTGCTTGCTTGCATACAACATCAGAATATCCCTGAGAAAAGATACATAAAGCGAAATTATGATTTATTTATAACAAAAACTACGTATGAAAACCTTATTCAGATCCCACCATCAGTATCAGTAATATTACATAGAGAAATCAGAAGTTTCAGTTACTAACCCTACTTAACCGTTAATCAATTGCTTGGACCTAATTCTTCTTAAATAAAATTATTCTCTAGACAAATAATTTAAAAATAGATTCTTGCTTGTGTTCCAAACTATTTAGAACGAAATTGAACCATTATTGGTGCACAAATACCTTCAAAGTGAAACCTTTATCGGTTTTTATCGGCTCAAACCGTATTTTTGTGGGTTCAAACGAGTTCAGAATAAATGGCTTTACGTAGAATTATTTTTAATAATTATTTTTGCCTTTCTTGTCAGCAAATTGAAATTAATTTTTTAAGCAATTACGTATACATATAGTTATTGTTTCGATTGAGGTGCGATATTCGTGGTACCTAAATAAATCCCGAAAATCAACCCCGATTTATTTTAAGTTGATTGATATAAAGTTACAGTTTTGTGAACTACCCAGATGACTGCAGAAATTTATAAAAAAGATAGATAAAAGGTAAAATACTCGAGTAGGCTACAGAGATAAAAAAAGGTAGTATTTTGTGATTAAATCTTCGAGCAGCCTCTATTTCAGTGCGAGGTCTGAACCATAGATGTCTCTAATGTAAAAGGAAAACTTTATCGAATCTTTATAAATTAATTCAGCAAACATAGCTTGAATTATTGAAATGTGCTATGCATAAGATATCGTTCCTTATTTTGTTTAAACTATCTTCTATTATCCAACGACCAAGTATAAAATCATATTCTGTTATAATATCATATATGTTGACCGGACAACTCGGAATGAAACCAACTCAGAACCATCTCAGATAAGAAAATATATATAAAAAATGGGTTAAATAGGTTATGTTAGGTTAGGGTTATCGGCTAAATTAAAATTATGTGTTTCATAGCTTTTAATGACTTTTCAAGGAGATGTTGAGTTGCCTTTATTCTCAGTTGGCATGGCACCATGTATTATATTATCTTCACTGAAAACTTACGCTCTTCTTCTTCTCTCGTGGGATGAAAAGGCTGGGCGACGCAGAAACGATTATTTATTATTAATAAAGTAACTCACTTTCCCCCGTGTGGTGAAAAACCAGATTGATGCAGTCTATAAAAAATAAATTCCTACTATATTTAGGAATTTGCCTCTTTTTTCTTGTGTGGTGACAATGATGGGTGTCCAAATCTTTGCATACAGTGTCCGGAAACTCGTAATAAAAGCGGGAAACTTGTGGTTAAATCTACATAGTGCTGGATCCACGAAATCTGACGTCCGTTAAGCCGCTGCATCCCGAATTTCTATCTTTTATTACATATTTTTTTAAATTTTTTATTTGTTTATCTCAAAAATGGTACATATAAAGTAGTACTGGTCTTCCATTAAAAGCATTTGCTTGTGGATGGAAGAAGAGTACATTCTATATATATTTATACATTTAAACAGTCACGTGCGTTACATAAGTAATGAGTGCAGTTAATACAAACACATCGCAATTTTTAACTAAAAGACATACATGCATTCCATAAGAGTAAAAACAAGTATAATTTTTAGTGTTACATTCATTTTTAAGAGCTTTAAAACACTTTGTTTTAAAGCTCTTAAAAAAATAAATTATTTTTTTAAATAATTTATAGATGTTCCCCACGCCGAAACGCAAATTATGTGAAATTCCCTCAATGGAAAAAAATCGTAAAGTGTGCTTCGAAAATTATTATAAACACGCTTTTTTCACTTATTTTAGAAATAAAATGCATGAAAAAAATCACAGTGTTTCACAATGCTATTTTAAATGTACCCCACGAGATATTTGGTCTATTTTAAACGAGTCGTGTTTTATTAAACATTTTCACCACTTTCGCTTGAATTTGATCAGTTTTAATATAAGCGCGCTCTCTCTAACATTCGTATTTACATATAGCTCCATCTTCTTCTTTTTGAGCGGTACACGGCGCCTTGTACCGATGGCGCCCCCCCCCCCTCTACATTTTATTTTTATTTTTCAGATTAAAAACTCATACCCCCTGAAATACAAAATTGTCCACCTGTGTTTTTGTACCTAAAAGATTTTCAAAAAACCTACCTTGGTGGTTGACACAAAATCACTTCACTCAATGCAAAAACTAAAACTTAATAAACTGACTAACACGTCAATTTAAAAAGTAAAAGGCACAACGCAAAAGAAATATATTTTTTAATATTCGTATAGGTAAAATAATATTCAATGCCATTTTTTGGTTGCGTTTATGTATTTGTCTAGGTTAGAAAAGACGCTGGGTGAGGGGGAAGATGTGTAAAAAATGTCTTTACCTACTTACATACATTTTAAGTGACATGTCCCATTTCCTGTCTCTTCAAATACCTCTAAAAATCACGGGCCGTTATAATTTAATTAATAATATAAAAATAAAAAAGGTCATTTTATATCACTTTGCATACAAATTATTTCAAAAGTTTGTCACACAAGATGGCTGCCTGGCGTCCCCTCACCATAGATTTGGCTTCAATGTTATTCATACAATATTGCACTATGTCCTTTAGATTCATGTACACGAGCGCCACTTGGTGGCGCTTTTTCACAACAGCACGTGTTTAATCGTCAATTTGGTTCTAATGATTTCATGATTTGAGAGGCGGATTTTGGAACCGTTTATTGGATAACCAACATCTCTGCCTTTTTTTTACATGAGCTCCACGCAGGAGGCCCTGAGAAAAATAATTTTCCTATGCCATCTTTGGGGATGCTGTGTGGAGGGTTTTTTTGAGGAAAGGAAGGGGAGGGAGGAGACTGCGAGACACATAAAATACATGCGACTATTTCCTCCAAAGTACTACCTTTCCCTTGCGTTTAATTTTCTTTATACGTGTAAGGGAGACATTTGATAATGATTGTATGTTTCCTTTAGGGGGGTGCAGAGTCTGCAGACATATGTTCACCGTTTTGAACGTATGTCTGCACACGTTGTTATTTGGCGTGTAAGAAAGAGCTGCAGCATTATATGTTTAAAAACAATAGCAAAATCATCAGCGCATTGGCATTTGACGTTTTAATTTTTGGAATTCGCTCACACTTCAAAATTATCCTTGTAACTATATTCCATACTTTCACAACTATCGTCACAGCTAGCAGTATTGTAGTGTTCTACGGAGACGACACCGTGTATATTTATTATTTATTTTTATTTCAAAATTAAATGAATTTCTTTTTTTTTAACCACTTTTAATGTCTATAAAACCGACGTGATTCGAGAGCGATGCTCTCTTCCTCAGGGTTTACCAAAAAAAAACCCCGAGGAAGAACCCTTTCGCTCTCGAAAAATCTCGGTTTTATAGACATTAAAAGTGGTCACAACAAAGAAATTGTTTTAAGTTTGAAATTAATTTTATACATTTACGTATTAACATTTTTACGTGTATATTTGGGAAACATATATTTTCTTCTTCGCGTATTAGCTATTACTAGTGGTCGCCCAGAGGTGAAATTCGACCATAATCGTAAGGTTTTTTATGTATTTTTTTACGAATTTAAAAAGAATATTAGCATTCTGCACTCCTCTATATAAACTATAAGTGTGGGAAATTTCATACTCCTCCGTCCGCGCAATTTTCGTAAAAAGGGGTACAAAGTTTTTGCTTCACGTATTAATATACTGATGATGATGATACTGATGATGATTAATATCAGAAAGTAATTTTAAACATTTTATTTACTTATCCTTACATTACTTACCCCAATAAAGCCGTCTACCCAGATGATAATGGGTAGGTAGGTACAAATAATTTACACAACTTTTCGGAAAAAAAAACAAATAAAACACAATTGTTTAGAATATTTTTTTATTATTTTTCGTCTTCCTCATGGTGCGAGGAAATATTTATTTTGTGTTACAATTGTAGGATGATTTAGGAAGTAAAAATAATACAATATTTTTCATACATAGGGCTTTGTGGGTATCGTGATATCATAGCAACCCAAGTAGGCTAGTTTACAAATATAAAATACTAAATATTTTTACAAGACTAAATATTATGATAGTTTTTATCAAAAGCCTTAAACTCTCTGCTATAGTGCTATATAAAGTCCACGGTTATATACAATACCTACCTCTTTCGTCCGAACACACTTTTTAAGGGTTCAAAAATAGTTTATCAAATCGACATTCCTACAAGTCATTTAACAACGGGGAAATTGATAATACTCATATCTCTGATGGTTTGATAAATTATCGATTGTATTATGTTGAAAGGTTTTAAGATAGTTTTACTATATTTCAAGATAAGTTTGTTAGAAGTCAGACAAAACGCGGTTTATAAAAGAATTGCGTAGCCCGCATTACATTGTGCTATCGATAGGAGAAAAAATCACAATGCATAGTTAGAAGAAAATAAGAAAACGTTTAAGTATGTTTTAGACATTTTTAGTTTTGGTTTGGCAAGAAAATTACTCCATTAATAAAATTAAATTTGTACAAAAGGTAACGAGTGTTTGTTGAAGCATCAATTAATTATTTATTAGTTATTTGATATAATCAGAGGCCCGAGTTGCCACAGTACTCCCCGATGCGGTCCGATATGCACTCAAACACATCGAAGGATACATCACAGTTTCGACCGTTATCTGGAATTAAAAAAAAACATTATGAAGAAAATCGGTTTTGTTGGTTTAGGCATGTAGAGCGGATGAACAAAGAAAGGAGTACGAGGAGAAAATTTGATGCGGAAGTGAATGGTAGAAGAAGAAGAGGACGCCCGAGGGACACACAGCACGATCAAGTGAAAAAAATGAGTCGGGCAACGTCGTGGGTCAGAATATCAGAAGAGTATCTATGTGTGAACGTGACTGAACAGAGGGGAGTATGCCAGTCTGTGTGGCAGTCTATCCTCTCTCGCTTTTTACTGAACACGTATTCAATCACGCATAATTACTCATAGTTCATATCATTGTTGTTTAATCCTCTACGACGCTTCAGGGTAAGCTGCGGTGTAGCTCGTAGAACAGTAAATTATCGCCTGGAAAACATAGCCCATCGTCCCATGGGTCGATAAGGAATCGGCATAAACCGAGTGCTGAAGATCAAGACCCTGCCCAGAAAAGTACCTCAATGGACTGTGCGAGCCTTTGTTTAGCGAACTTTACTTTTCTGCGCAGGGTCTACGACACTCGGTTTATGTCGATTCCTTACCGAACGATGGATTTATTCATAAAGGGAATATTCATAAACATATTATGTGATGATGTTTTGGAGCATTGAGGACACTTGTGACACTTTGACTTATTAATCTAGTTTGTTTGGATGATGTCCATAGAAACGGTTTGATTTTTGTGTAAAGTGAGTGAAATATTAATATTTTTATGCAATATTGTTTGTTGTTGGATATTCTCTCCAGGAAATGGGTTACCTCGGCCACACAAATGGCGTAGCCTCCCACCATTAAAAACATCAGTCCTCATAACGAAGAAAAAACATCTGGAAATCTGCGAAACGATAAATTATAAAATACAACAATTTTGTTTGCGCGGTTTAAGGTGAGGTAGGTAATAGCGAAATTTTGATTTATAGCACTAAACAATTATCTGCCTTTCCCAAAATTGAAGCCATTTATACATAATTATTATACTACTGCAATTAGTGTTTGCTTGCGTGAATCGATATTTAAAACCGCGAGCCTGGGGAATAAATCCATTTACTCTTTATAAATCCTAAAGCGTTGATATTTAGTATGTGCACCCATTGAGATTGATGATCTGAAGACGATTCCAAGATCATCCAAAATTAACATTTGTGAAAAAAAATATAAGTAAAGAAAACACGAGTAATTCTTTGTACAACCACCGCGAGAAGAGTATATTAAATAATAAGCAAAATAATTGTATTACCTACGATGGTAATTGCTATATAAAATGTTAATTCCATTGTTATTTTTACCCCATTTCCGATTTTGTCTTATCTGAGGGAGAAGGAGACAACTCACCAATGGGGATAGCCCTGGAGAAGCGGCCGTGGGACTTCATGAGGCATTCTCTGCTGGCTTCCACCACCGCCATGAAGTATCCCCTTTCGTTCACCCCGTCGGAGTAGAGCCGCACCAGGCCCTCGAGGGTCGGGAAACCGAAACTGTCCACCTGGAACCATTCAAATGCTCAATCGTGTGGAGGTAATGTAAAGAAAAAAATCATGCAATTTCATTATTGTTATTAGCTGGACAGGAAATCAATTATTTAATTATGTTTATATTGTAAATTGACGATATTGTTGAACACTTAAAATAAGGATATCCAACGTTCACTCCATTAGGCTGAGATTTTTATATTTTGGCAGACATTCCTCGCTTCATTGACATACATACATAAATACCTCTGGGAGATACAATATCGATTGCGGTTTGGTAAAACCTTTCAAGCCACAAAAAGAAAACTTTACAAGAGACGAAAAAACCATAGAGCTTTAGAGGCGCTACTCCTTACAAAAATTTCCGAGATTCGTGTTCAGGTTAGGTACAAAGAGGTGTGTGGAGGGGTAGTTCGACAGTTTCTGTCTTCTACCGATACATGGAACAATTATTGTACGAAATAATTACATAGGGAACAATTATTTTACCGCCGTGTGTATGGCCGACTATTCTACGTGAAACCACCGAAGAGTAACATTCCCAAAAATGTGGCTTGAAGGGTTTTACCAAAACTCATTCGATATGCCACACAATATCTAGATCTAGAGCATAAGACTGAGGTCTAACATAGATATAATTTGCACCTTCAGAAGCCGATTTGATCGTGGTGTATGAATAAAAATAAAAGAATCGAAGTCACGAGTTTATCGAAATTTTAAACTGTTAAAAAACTTAACTACACATACAAAATCTATTGAGCATCTTAATTTTATTGTATATAACTAAAAGTTGCATGAATGCATACAAAAAATGCTCCATTTTTCATGCACATTGTTCATAATTTTCAATGACACCGCTAAGGTCTCTTTATCGCGAGTAAAAGATAAAGACACTTTTTGTACTTGGTCAAAATGAACGTTTTGACTATAAAACTTACAATCAGTCTTTCTTGAATATCTAGTCAACTCATTCGGTGTACATATCTTTACGAATAACTTTGATGATTTTTTAAATTATTTAAATAGATAGGTACTTAAAACTTTTAATGTAATAAACTCAAATCGTTTTGAGAGGCGTTGTTATAAAAATTGTATGCAGTTCACCTGCGGTAGAAGTGAAACCTTCGGAAAACTAAAGTAAAAGATAAAGACACTTTTAATGTTTACTTAAGTTTAATCTTTTACTCAAGCCTACTTTAGTTTTCCGATTAGTTATTATATTAGTTATTACATTAAAAGTTTTAAGTACCTATTTAAATAATTTAAAAAATCATCAAAGTTATTCGTAAAGATATGTACACCGAATGAGTTGACTAGATATTCAAGAAAGACTGATTGTAAGTTTTTTAGTCAAAACGTTCATTTTGACCAAGTACAAAAAGTGTCTTTATCTTTTACTCAAGAGTGGGGAGGTTACGAAGCAACGCATAAAGAGGAGATCGATTAGTCTATTTCACTCTCGCGCAGGCTAAATCCTATAGATGTATGTGTTTGTCTCTTTTAAGTGTCGCTTTTTCGTTTCATCGAGTTTCAAATCACAACTGTGCTAAAGAAGTTTTAACTTAAAAAATAATATGTTACATCCGATCACGATTTTACTGACTCATTTATACAGGTATCTTTTATACCAACACTTGTAAAAATAAATTACAAATAATGTAAATGAGTAAACCTGTAGAATACGAAATCTGAGCGGATTTCGCAACATTTTTACAGTTGTGGTTCATTTTGGACATCCTTGAAAATTTAAGTGCTTACCAAATTACATGTCAGTTATGTGATGCAGACAGACAGATTGAATTCCGTCGAAACTTATAATAGTGCAAGAAAGGAAAATGGGATATTTTATTGAAGCTATTAAAAATGGGTGCTTGTTTTGCGATGCAAGCTCAACAAAAGTTAATTTTCATATTTTTCGGAAAAGCGATTTTCTCACTTGAGTTGGTTGACCCATGTCTTATTAAATTATGCTGATTTTTTTTTTAATACATTGTGGTCCTACCTTTCTACCAAAGCTTTTATCGCGTTGTATGCGTAATCAGGAAGAGGAAGACAATGCAAAGACAAAGACAAAGCTAACAGCGGAATTATTTGAATTGAATGTTAAAAAAAACCTTTAACAAATTCAGCAATAATTTAAAATATAAACTCAGCATTCGAACCTAAAACATCTTATATGAAGATATAAATGTGTAGTTATAAATTTTCCTCATAGGCACCAAAAATATCCTCCAAATACTGTACCAAAAATACCTCTCCGCGAGACTCTGAGCCCCACGTAATAACGTCAATAATAATAACAACACGCGTAGTGGTTTTAACATTAACTTTAGTAACACATTATGAATGCGGTGTTGCAAATTCATCAATGGCTGTCAGAAACTTTCCAACCAGTCCCTGAGAGCCGCCATAATACCGATGCAGTCCCGACACAGCCGCGGCCGCAGCCTCCCGTGCCCGGCGCCCCTACGTACTATGTAGGGCAGAGTGAAAGGATAAGTCTGGCGGGGCAGTGACCAGTCCATTATCAACACCACCTTACCTATTATAGTAACTACCTGTACCCTGTACGTGTGCACTTGTACACCTAGAGGTACACTGCTCACTGCTCAATGTTCAGCTCTATCATAATAGATAACACGCTGTACCTATCACTCGTGCCAGACTTAATATTTGTAACCATTGAGGTAAAATGCATCAGAGATATTAAATATCGATATATAGAAAACGAATTTTGATATTTCAAAATAGAACGCCCCACCCCGTGGTTATTTGGAAACCATATACCTACGTGTGGTTATTTTTTCGAAGAATTAATCCGAGAAGTGCGATTTAAAAAAATCATTTTTGCCATCTTTGTCTGAGAGAGCTTCAAATTTAAGCTACGCGTTTGCAGATTGGATATTTGAATTGATAAGGTTGTTGAACTAGTCGTAGGGGCCTGTATGACGTTAGCGATAATGCGAATTTTATAATTTTTTCGCGAAAAAACCGTATCTTGCCATTTTCTCAAGAATAACGTGAAATTTTCAAATTCCGGGCAAGTTAAAGCGAATTTTCGTATTTTTCAAGAGATTATTAAAATAAGAATGTAATGTTTTAATGTTAAACTCTAAATATGTCTTTTTCTACGCTTTTGACTACCCTGAATACCCATAAAATGGAACGCAGAAACTCCGTTGTCATTATTTTTAATTTAAACAAACAAAAAAAAAACGGTGTCACATCATCTTTCTTCGCTGCAAAATACCAACAAGTTATAGTTACAGATCATAATTTTTGTTGCAAAATACAATCGTTTTACTTGAAAAACTACACAGCTTTTCGCAAAAAATAACTCGAATTTCGTCAAAAAACAACGTAAAACTTCAGGTCCCCAGTCATTAGGTAAGTGTAGGTATATCTCTCTGTTTTCAGAACGTTTTTTTTTTTAAATTTTGTAATCCAGTAATATAATATTAAACATAAAAATACAGGTATCTAAGCAAAGTAAAGGTACATGCTAGTATTTTCATTTTTAAACAATATTTAGTTTTCAGCCAATCTGTTTCAAACGCAGCCAAACAGGTTTATAATATTATTATCTTTAATGCAGATTATCTTATCTGCCCCGAGAAAGGTGTAATGTGTCCGAAACCGATTGAATTTAACCTAAAATAAAGTGGTTTATCGAAAGTTATGGCTCTCGGTATACACAAGTATTTATTTGGACATACTTTTCTGTATGAGTAGCATACTAGTATTTAGCAAACTTGTTTCATTGAAATAGTAGTGCGATGTGTTGTTTGCGGCGATTTCTACTCTGCAAGTTTAACGTACGTTGACATGGTTCAGGCATGTTGCTATAGATTTCTATTTAACTTTATGTAAGATCGGTGACAGTGCACTTTCAGTAGAAGTCAGTCAACTTATCTTAATGTTGATTAAAGACCTACTTGTAGGGTCAGAACAAGTCCGCTTACACTAACTCAAATAATAATAATTAACCCCAGGCTAATTTATTGCTTTTCGGAACAACTCATATAGGTCTCATAGAATTCATTGTGTCTCACTTAGGTACTATCATGGATAGAAATATGATCTAAACGGTGCTAGAAAGAGAAAACACCACGTTTTATATCAAAATCTAAACCTTTATGAAACCAATTACAGTCTTGTTCTCTTTCATATTTTCATTAAGATTATAAGTGTTATCTTCTTCTTCAAGATATATTACGTTGATGGGAATAACCTTCAAAAGCTATACAAAAGAAAGTTTTTCTTATAAAAAATTGAATATTCATTTAGAATTTCATAAAGTCAATAGTTCCATGTGAATAAAATTCGGATACACTTATCCGAGACGCTATTCAGGTTCCAAACCAATTCTTACAATGATTGTTCCAATAAAAAGAGTAGTTGCCTATAATATGGAAAAAAGAACTAGTTGAAGATAATATTGTTGGTTCTAAATATTTGAAATATGAGATTGACAAATATGACGGTTTGACAGAAGGTGGCAATAGCGAAATTGGATAACGTGCACGTCCCGGTTAGACGAGAGGTCTGGGTTCGAGTCCTAGTTGCGACCATTGTCTTTTTCTATTTTTCTGTGTCTTGTTCTCTTTCATATTTTCATTTCGATTATAAGTGTTATCTTCTTCTTCAATGATATATTACGTTGATGGGAATAACCCTCAAAAGTTATAAAAAGAGAGTTTTTCTTATAAAAAATTGTTTATTTTGAATTTTAAAACATGAAAGCGCATTTCATTAAGTATTAAAAACAGTTTTTAGTATTCAAATGCATTAAAAAATATTCAGAAATAGAAATATTATATTTATAATATATTGGATAATATTTCACCATAATGATTTAGATGGATTTCTTAGCAGTTTTTTTATCAAGTAGGTAGATAGGTAGTATTGCCACAGAGCAAAAAAGACAATAAGTTAAACATTTTTTATTGGATCAGTTATTTTTAATTACACTCAGATAAGGAACGTGCTATACCTATACCGTACCCTATGTATACACATTTGGTTAAATTTGCACGACCTTTTTTTCTGAAATACTTGTTCGGAAGGAGTAAAATGAACGTGTTAAATTTTAGAGTAAGGTTAACAAGTCGCCACTTACTGGTTTCTCGTTTTCATAATGTAACGTGAAATGAATCAGAGCAGGCCATGAACACCGAGCAGGTAATTATTAGATATTACATAAACAAATAAAAAATACTCACAGCTTTGACTTTTCTGTACACGCACTGGAGCAGGCACTGAAAAAAAAACCAAATAAATTAGTAACATGTCATGTGCATTTTAAACAAGAGACGAGCCAAAATGAGTAAAACCTCAAATTGTAATATTTAATTAAATGAAGACAATATTTGCGAAACTCAATCGAAAATCTGGTATTAGTAAAAACAGAAAAATATATTGGCACCTGTGGGACACGAACCTAGGACCTTCGGTTTTCCGGGTGCCAATATCTTTTTCTGACTTTTCTGTTTCCATATTTTCGATTGAGTATCGCTAATATTGTCTTCATTTAATTTTAAAAAATTATTACCCACAGCAATCGAAAACAAAATTATTTATTTACTCTGATTAAAAACATCCAAGTTTTTATAAATATTTTTTAATTGTTTTTACAGCATATTTATGAAAATGTTTTTTTTTTCTTCTGTAGGTGACTGTTTTGCTTTCCAGGAGTAATTAAATAGATATAGGATGTTGCATATTTAAGTCACTGTGTTGGTCATTATTATTTTATCTCTGTAATTAATAAGTAAGTCCATAATAAAATCTTTGGTTAATTACGCGCAAATACCATTGTCGAGAAAAACTATTTAGGTCAACTATTATTAATTGTTGCCCTCAATAAACAAGAAGGTAGATTTTCTGTAGTTAAAATAACAAACAAAATATGCAGTAATATGTAGGAAATAGGCCTCAAGTGAATTATTAAGTTAACCTGAATATTGTTGTGAAGGTATGTATGCCGCTGCAATTGAAAAGAAAGCATTATTTACTTTGATAAAACATGAATAGTTCATTTTCAAAGCGCTTATCAGCCAGATAGCGAGAACCTACTTTTTTTAAGAAAGGCCCGCTATTTCAGGAATTGGCACATCTGATAAACCGCTCAGACTGTATCATTAAAAGAAAACAATCATTTATTGAAAGCAGTGCTCGTTAAAATGAATTTCATAATTATTGGAAATATTTTTATCTTGTTTTGAAATGTTGGTAACCTGTAATATATCTGTATCTTGTAATAAGGTAAAACTAGGTTAGTCCGTGCTATTGAGAGTTTGCTCAAAATGTTGAACAAAAGGTGGTTAAGTTCTTAGAAAGAAAATGTGAATTCAAAACGAAAAACAAGGAATTTATGTATAGAAATTAGAATTTAACGAAAAATTTCAAGTTAGTGACTTTGGAGATATTCCATGATATTAACTAGGTTACTCAATGATAGTTATGGAAACTCCGTTGCACCTGTCGTAGCTAAAATTTAAGAAAATTTATGAACTTCTTTTCCACGCTTTGTCTGTTTTTGGCTAATTTACTCTTTTTAAAGAGAAACAAATATTTCATAAAAACAAATAAACTGGAAATTGTGACGAATATTTCGTCACATGAATTCCTTTTAATTCAATCATTCTAGGCGATTTTTTTGCTTGTGCAACGATGGTGGTATACAGCCAGCAGAGTAAAAAACCGGCAAAAGCTGTGTGGAAATCCGACGCTTTTGATTACTCGGCTACTTATAGGTGATGGACCACTCTTTTGTATTTTTTTTGGTGCCATGGCATGTCTAAAAATAAAATAAATTAATCTGGAAAATAAAAGAAAATTATTTAAAAAAAAACAACAAAATGATCGATGTTTAAGCAACGCCGTATTTATTTCGTGATTATTAAATAAATATATAACATGGCAGAATTTAACACCATTAACAAAGCTAAAAGACAAACATATTTACAAATATGCTGGTCAGTCCATAATACCACAATAGTTTCCACAAAAATTATGAAGAAATTTGTCTCCGGATTTAAGAAACTATTAAGCTAGGTACCAGTTAGAAAAGCAATTTTTATATGACTATGTTTATGATGGTGAAGTTCAAGTGCAGTTTTTTGAACTTTTTTATTTATTTTTTTTATTATTTCTTACAAAAATATACTTAACAAATACAGATAGAATTAGAAATTTTAATAGGTAATCCCGCGAAGCTGCCACATGGCTGCTTGTCTGCAGGTTCTACCTCAATATACATCCATTACCATTTGAAATAAATAAAAAACATATTTATAAAATTTAAAATTGTAAAGAAAAAAGCAAATAGAGACAATCAAATCCTAATGAACTGGTTGGTGCAACCTACTTTACAGTTAATGAAAATAAATAAAGTAAAAAAAAAAACAAAAAACAACATTTTATGTTTACAAAGGCATACAATATTTAACAGATTTTGTATCTATCATTCAAGAAAAAGGTAATATATTCTTAATAATTAGAAACCATGACATCATCAATCTTTCTTTTTCATCTTTACTGCGTTTTTCTTAATACACTGTTGCACACGTTCAAAAACCACCTATTTTCAACAATGATCCCACAGTTTTGGAAAAATGTTAAAAATGACGGAAAATCAAACTGAGGTGAGGTTTAACAGTTTCAAATATATTCGTTTTAGAAAAATGCTTCACAACAAAAGGTATTATTAAATATTACATTGGACACATCGCATAAGTATCACGGACTGACTAAGTTTTACCCTACCTATTTTATCATTGCAGTACAATCGACATTAGACATATCTAACATCCGAAAAAATAAAATCAATAAAAAATTATAAACCTAAACGACTATATCTACATTTCTCATAAACGAAGGTTTATCGATTTATATAGGTTTTCTCGAGTGATTATCCATGTTGTTATTTTTTTATTATAGCTGGGTTTCTTAATTGACCTCTCGTCTTGATTTTTTAGAAGGGAAACTTTTTATGTAGATTACATACCACATACTTACGGAATCTTTTTATAGAATTGTAGAAGTTAGCAAAGCAATAGGACATATATGATAAAGGATAGATTGTCACTCACTCCAGCGATTCGTTTTTCATCCCTCGTAAATGGAACTTCTCTCTTGTTTCTCGTCCTTTGTTCTGGCATCATTTGTTCCTGTTGGATGACGTCAAGAGCCTCTGAAATAATACACAAACAAAAGCTTAGTGTTTAAAATAGTTTTTTTTTTGTACCTAACAAAATAATCCATAAACTGTCTATAACCCAGTGAGTGCATATAACGTGCATTTTCAATGTTGAAATGCTTTGCTTGCCTTAAGAAAAACGAACCATAATGGAAAAATAAAAATTTCGACTAACGTCTGATCTAGATTTTCGTTATTTGTTTTTGGGGTGTTATGTCGTGTTGCGCTACCTCCTTCTGTAGCCAAAGTTTCGGACAGCTTCACAGTGCCCATCATCAGGGCAGATGTGTGATTACTAGTGATGGACACCGTAACGCTGTCCAATTTGTTGGATAAGGACGGAATAGCGCAACATGGCATAACACCCCAAAAAAAATAGCGAAAATACTTTTGGCCGTGAAAATCGAAAATCGTATCCGTCTGATCTACATGTTTTTTTTTTAACGAGTTTTATAAGGAATTTGTTGAAGTATTTATTCAGTTGGCAACAAAGATCAACGGATGATAATAATATCTACTCGTAAAATAACCATTTTCAAACAAAAAAATGTTGATTCCACACTTTATACCTACCTCAAAATTTGAAAACTAAACATCATCTACCTTTCACCAGGTACATTAATAAACGTCATTGGTATATCCGGTGACCCGAGTTGATCCGCCGACAGTTGGCTTCCCGAAGTGATATTTACTATAAAATTATATTGGTTTGTGCATTATTTACCAATTTCAAACGTAAAATCGACTTCAAAAATACCTTCAATAATAAGTTGGTATGAATATCAAACGAATGTATATACATATACAGAGTCGATTTTTTTGTACTTAAGCCTTGGTATACACAGTATATATGTAGAGAAGCAGATTTTTCTTTGAAGCATTTGAATGAAAATATTTTTTATTCTTTTGTTATTCAGCGTTACATACTCTCTTCACCTTCGGGGTCACGTAGCTATATTTTGTGTAATTAGGTAAACCGTATTTTCACTAAACCGACTGCACATTGTACATAAGTTCGCCGGGGGGCCAATTGTCGGCGGATCGGAACCGATATATCGTAAATCCAACGTGTTCCTATCAAAATACAAACTCGACGCATATTTTGGTACCTATTCGTATGCAGTTTAGTTCCGTTACTTTTGCAAAAAAAATAAGCCAAGAAAATATTATCATTCAGTAATCTTGGAAAGTCCTACAAAATTTATAATGCTGATGGAGATAAGTTGCCATATCATTTTTCCGAGGAATTCCCCTGAACCACAAGCAATCGATAATGATATTATAATGATTCACAAACGTGTGGAATTTGAGAGTTCGTATCTAGTCAACCAACCGATACTCAAGGTTGTGAAAATAAAGTCCTTGAGTTGAGGTTGCACTCTGGAGTTAGCCGATAAACCCAATTGAACTGCATATTTTATTTCAGATGCCTATATAATAATATAAACGTACATGACAAATGAATTTATAGTACATGTACAATTTTGCAGGGTACAATATACCTTCTTAAATCTCGAATGCATGTAGGTAGTAAAAATTTAAAAAAATACATCCTTCTCTGTACCGGATATGGTCTGGATCATATTTATTATACAAACGCTAACCAAAAGCGTGTGCTCTTTTTGAAACAGGATCTTGAAAGGGTGAGGTTCATTTATCTTCCAACAACACATCACGATTGACATTTTCATCAAAATGAAGTATCGCTTTAGAAAATAAAAAAGTCACTAGAAGTATAATTACTATGAATATAAGCATTTAAACAAATATGGACAAAGAACACTGGACTACATGATACCTAATTTCTTAAATATGTTACCGAAATTTTTTAATATGTTACTGCCGAAATTAAAAAATGTACAAATGGTAAAACAAATATTATGTTGAAAAATTGGCTTGCCGAAAGAAATAATTTGTATTAGACTAACACAAAAATTCTAACTGCATAATAAAGTAAAATAAGTTTATTTATATATCCAAAGTAAAAGTACCCATCGACAAACTGCTAAAAAGTAGTTAATTGGGACTTTTCTTTTTTCTGTATGATATTTTATTTTTTTGGTGTCATATTGTATTACTTTGTATTTATAATAAATAAATTAAACCTTGAAATTTTTTTTTAATAAAACATAAATACTATTAGGTACATGGATTAATTTCGCGTATGTTATGAAAATGCCTTGTTGCGATACTATCTGCATATAATTATGGTAAATAATAATCGCATTTCGGGGCATCAGATTTTGACAAAGTACGTTAATATTGCAGTTAATATAATATTATCTGAGTTAATATTTCACTAACACTGTTATGAAACTGTCGCATTGCAAAAAAATTTGCAACATTTCCCCTGTGATTAATAATTACAAAAGTGCATAAATTTAATTCATACGAAACAGGAGGAGAGTGATGTAATAATGTAACTTGGCTGCTTAAATATGTAAAGACACGCCTGATAGGTCGAAACATCCAGCTTACAAACCATACATACGTATGTTATATTAATTTCCATAAATTAAACACACTTTGTGGTCGAGGAAATTGGCGATTCACATTGACAATAATTAAGAATCGATTGACCTCGATTTTCCGATCTGCCACAATGGAGCATCCATTGAACACGAAGTTGAAAGTATCATTATACAAGACTTAACACATAATCCATAAGGTTAAAACCGCAGAAGATTAGAACGGATTGCCGTAGAAACGTGTTGTTCATATTGTTCATTGTGCGCCAACACGCACACCTATTTACAAGAAATGTTATTTTATTGAGAAAAATTATAAAAAATCTTCTAATTCTACTTATTAAAATCACTGATAATTTTTAATATATTTATATAACCTTGATAGACGTTGAAACAAAATTAATTGTACGTAGGTATCTACTTGCATTTCAATTAATTTTCCATCGATACGTCAACGATTATCTTTTTGAACAAAATAATATTTTGCATATAAACTGAAGGAAATACGAGAAATTATGTATTATAAAAATGTATTGAGCATCAGAAATTATATCTAATGAATAGTAAACGTCACAACATCAGGACAAAAAATATCTAATCTGTACCTACCACTCATTCTTGGAAAACAATAACTTGTTTTTTATTGTTTTCTGATGAGAACAATAAAAATAACTTATTCGAGATTACTTTTATGATACTGGTCTTAAAAGATTGAATAAATTATGAACGGCAATTTCTCCAAATTAATCAACTATGTAAATAATGAGCGTGTAAAAATCATATTTTGTATAAATATTGGGCATACTAACGCTCCCATATCGTGCAAGAAATGTATTGTGGAGACAATACAACCTTCAATTGTCTCAACAACAATACATTTTCACACGATGCTCAGACATGGAATTACTTTCCAACGAATGAAATGGAAACCAGTCATGAATCTGCATTCATTAAGACGTAATCCATACTCGAAAATAGTTCTGTTTTATGGCAGGAAGATGTCATTACACCTGCTGGCGTTGTCATAAATCTCACCTGAACATGGTTGTGTTACGTGTCGGTACTTGGTTCAGAATTTCAGAACGGTGGAAATACGAATAGTTGAACAAAGGAAACATAATATTAATGTGAGACTAGATTAAAATTTTCACAGGAAACATTATAACATAATTTTATTATTTCATTCCAAGTAAACAATAAAGTAAGCGCCTCCTGAAACTTCAAACAGTCTTTGCAGGTAATTAAGTCCGACCTTCGCGGCTAATACTAGAAAAGTAGTCCGCCGAATGTATTCATATGGAAATTCTCCAAGGCTCAGTTGCCTCATGTGCCATCCGCCTTTGATCATATCGGGGGAAGCCGATTGATGAGCTAAAAAGTTGTGAAGAGACAGACGACAACAACAGAACATTTTAACAGAGTTTTACTTAATAACCTAAAGCGGTTTAAATCGTTACGACACGTTTTAGTATTACGGCATAACCTTTTGCATTTAGTTGTTCATTATGTAAGAATTATGATTTAAAATCTTCTCTGTAATAGGAAATAATAATTATGCCATAATGCAGAGGAAAGATGTGACCTTTAATATATTTTCAAAGGAATATGAATGCCTAAAATCGTTTTATTGATATAAATATTGTTAATAAAGTTTACACAAAACAAGATTACTTATAGTCTTAAATTTCAATGGAAGAGATAGAATAGAAAATAAATAGAGCTTTTGTATGGACGAAGTTTTCTACTTTTTAACGCAATGCCTGTAACACACGCTGTTTCTCGTGTTCAAATATTGGCTGTTTGCTCGTGAATCATTTCAAGAGAATTAAAGTTCGCAAATGATGTTTGGGCGCAAACAACATGCTCGACTTTCTAAAACAAAAAATAACATTGAACTGTAGAAAATATAAGTATGGTAGGTAGTTGTAGATAAACAGACATTCACGAACTAACGTATGTAGGTTATACAAATTCTAGAAAAATATACAGTCTAGGTATAATAGCCTTTGAGTTTAAATTGCAATCCGGAATGTTTATGGCATTATTTACGGTGTTATGGTGCTTATGGCGTTAGTGTTAATTACGTTTTATGTACGTAGATGAACTACGAATTAAATGAAGATGTTCACCGCGCGAAACAATTGAGGTTTGGTGTATTCAGCCAAAACTTTTGGTTGTTCATTTCAAAAATAATTTTATCAGTAAAAAATTTTTGTATTAACCACTTTAATAAAATGTATTTGTATTGCATTAGTGCTAAATTGGTAAAAAATAAATAAAAACAAATATACTGATAATAATTGTAATGCTTTACCTACATATTATATTTTCCTACGCCATTATCTACTAGTATTAAATCAGGTCTGTGACCTATCCGTTCAGTGTTAATCCAAATGCCTATGAGAAATACGTATAATTATGTTGAAAAATATTCCAAAATAAAGGCACCATTTTTTAATCTTCACCAATTAGTACACCATTTCCTAAAACCCTAACCCATTTTATTTGATAATAATTAACTAATAAATTTCCATTTTCCAATTTTTTCATCGTACTTTTAAATCTACAAATATATTCCGCAGCAAAACTAAATATTTTCTCCATAACAATTATTCTCACATCTGATAAAAATTGTCACCAAATCGCTTTGGATTATATTAAATCATTTATATTTGAATCTACGTACCTTCCGACTTTATAGCGATAAAAACTAACAATGCACATTACTTACAGAACTAAAAAACAAAAACAGAACAATTACTTCATGTAATGCTAAAAATTATATTTTCAACACAAAATAAAGAATACTTCAACTTCATAACTTCAATTTTTTGCACTATGAGAAGTAATGTTTCATATAAGTAAATCATTTTGAATACTAAGTCAATTAATAATATGTACTTACTTTTCAACCATATCATTGATTCTAATTGGAAATTACTAATATGGCTACACAATTTCACGCAATTTTCGAAGATGTTTTTGGTATGGCAGTAAAATTATAGTGGGTTGAATTATGCGCAGATTTCATAGTGCCATTGACCTCAGCTAAAGGTATATAAATTATATACATATTTAAAACTGACCTCTGAGAATAGAGATTTTGATTTCTTCTTGACATTGTGTGATTACTCTCTCTATCTTCTGTGGGGCTGTTGGCGGGTTTTGGCAGCGTTTTTCCTGAAAATAAAACATAATTTATGTTATTTTAATAAAGAAGGGTTTTTTATCTTAATTTTCAAAGCAATCCACTTCTAACAAGAATGCTGTAAATCTTTTTGCTTTTCTATTTTTTGAGGTATTCAATAAAAAATTCGTCAAATAAACCGGTTCTTTAACAGGTAAGCGCCCTTGAGGTGATTATTCATAAAAACGGTGCCCTACAAATTATCCAATTATTATTATAATTATAAGCACGAATCTAAGACAATTATCCTCCGATCAGGATATTATTTTTCTTATCCCTGGTTGTAAATTTAAAAAATGGAAATAATAAAAGTATTAAAAAAATCATAATTAAATTAGTAATTATTGGGATCGAACATATTTTGCTCCTCAATTGGCCGGTTGGGAATCTGCTAATTATATTCTTTTCATTTATGTTGTTATTGTTTACTTAAATACGAAACTGGACATTTTATTGAACACTTCTTCTAGGTTATTGGTACTTAAGCAAGAAAAAAGTTAATCGGTGCAAATTCATCGAAAAAAAATTAATTTACCTAACCTAAACGATTAACATGGTGCTCACTATTATGTTAGGATTCACCAGTTTCCTGCTTGTACCACCAGTTTCCGGACAATGTGTATAGTTAGAAATTTAGAAAAAAAAACATGAGCTTTTTTAAACAACTCTCCATATTTTTTCGATAATTAAATTAATGTAGTACCTATAATAATACGGAGGCACAATAAATAGCACTCATTAATAAAAAAATTATTTACACAATTTTCTAAATATTATTCAATATTTGATTGCATTACTTCTGTCAGCGCGGTTTTTAACCCAAAATTTATTCACGCTTATTAAAGCAGCCTTGGAAAGTGGTATTTTAATTACAGTGTGTGCAAAAGTCTGTTACAGTCGTTAATTTCAGATGTTAAGGTTAAAATAACACAACCTTTTTTTGTCTAAATCGTAATAAGAGTGTTATGTTATTGATAGAAAGTAGATGATTCATAAATTAGCTGGTTTAAACGATGATAGACAGTATAACAGTGATTTAATATGGAGGAAGAATTTTTAATTTTATTTGTGGAGTTATATGAAAGAGTATTTGGAAATAATTTACGTATATTGTTGCTATATCGATGTTTTCTTTTAATATACTTAAACATTGATTTGTTATGCTGCTCATAGATTGACAAACCGAGACGCGAGCCGAGCCACGAATAATTTTTGGCGCCGATTGTGGTTACTTTTTTACAATTCGTAGTTCGGCTCGCAGATTCCGCTCGCGTGTATATAAGCTGCCTTGCTCTTTTAATGTGGAAACCAGCGATACTAATGTATTTAGGTACTGTAAACTGTTGCATTGTTGACAGGTTGCCATGGTAGCGGCTGTCAAGTTTTGACAAGTCAGTTCAGAAAAATATCGATTTTGTTAAGGAGGTTGATTGCAATTGCGTTGAGAACTGGTTGGAACTTTTCAGTTTCTCCATTAGCGGAGGCCTTAAGTTTACTAGTGGTAAAAAGCTAGTGGTACTAGTGGTAAAACTAGCTACGCTAGTGGTTTTTACATAACTAGTGGTTTTTATCAAGAAATTATTGAAATGTTTTAAACGGTTATTGTTGGTAACGGTTAATGTTTTAATTATTATTGTTTAGAAGATGATGGAAAATAGCAAAATATTAGTAAGTTAAGACTTACTAATATTTTGCTATTTTCCATATTCCGGGACCGACTCCTTAACCAACTCGGCCATTGAGATCTCATTTTTGTCGATCTAACATTTCAAATTCAGAATTACCAATTTTATCTTTGACTAATTTTTTTCCATATTTTTGGCTGCTACCTTTTTAAATGATCACAAAGTTCTAGAGAATTGGTTTGTAACCTAGATAGAATATCGGATAAACATATCCGATTTTAATTATATGGGACACGTATTATCTAAAAGTCAATGAATATTCAATTTTCATTGGAATAACTCTTGTTATAATAACTTATAGGTTATACATATCAATGATATAGATCATTGAAGAAAAGAAAATACTAATAAACCTAAACGAAAATA
Source organism: Glyphotaelius pellucidus (assembly GCA_936435175.1). NCBI lineage: Eukaryota > Metazoa > Arthropoda > Insecta > Trichoptera > Limnephilidae > Glyphotaelius > Glyphotaelius pellucidus. The sequence continues at coordinate 25,438,458 of OW386537.1, forward strand.
TGAAAAAGAACAAGACACATACAAATAAAAAGGTAACGGCCGCAGCTGGGACTTGAACCCAGGATCTATTGTATTATAGGGACAAACGCCTTAAAACCAACTCGGCTATTGGGACCTCCTATTTTCAATTTATTTATTGTCGATCTCATATTTCAAATTCAGAATTAACAATATTATTTTCGACTGATTTTTCTCATATTTTCGACTGTTACCTTTTTAAATTATCATTAAGTTCTAAAGAGTTGGTTTGTTACCATAACAATATAATAAAAATTTAATATATTTTCAATTTAAATGAAGGCTGTCTGAATATGGAGGCTGACGTGCTCAATTGAAAAATATATCTTAGTATTAAAGATCACATTGTGTCTCTTAACATATAAAATATTTATTAAAAAGCTTAAATAACAATCTAATTTCCAATATTGGGGCATTATATCACAATGGAGGAGAAGAGGCTCTTAAAATCGTGCGCCCTCATTTGTAGGATTCCATCACCGAGTTGACCAACTTTTCTATACTTGGTTGTGTCCCCGGAACATCGCACAATGGGTGATTTGGGACCCACCAGCCGCAACACGGACTTTATGTTTGCTGACCAGTGATATAAATTATATGAAGTTGGCTTTTGCGGTACCAAAATTAACCACAGTTTAGAATCCCCGTGGGTCAAAAATATATGTCAGACTTCGAAGAGTTTTTTGTTGTTGTTTATAGCTGTCGAATGTAGAAATGGCATATTCATGATTCATGACCGATGTTGCAAGAAGTGTCAAAAGATCGATGGATATATTTTATTTGGGTTACTTACGTGTTGGCTGATATTGGCACTACCCGAAGATCGATTTTATCGAAGGGCACCAAAGTAGAAAAAAAAACTAGTTTTCCAAAACCGTACATTTTTTTGGGTAAATAGGTACCTACCACCCTAAGCCTCTAAAAACGTTATAGTCGATTCCACACTTACCCAACCTTTAGATACAAAAAATGCTCATTTTGAATTAAAGACTAAATATTACAGAAAATTTTGCCCCTTAAATTTTTTGTTGAATTAAAATAATAATTATTAATCACAAACACCTAGAGGAAGGGGATACGGGAGGGGAACGGGGATAAAGTTTTTTTTCACAATGAAGGACTAGACGCAGAGTAAATTTTAAAATTTAATTACCTAGAGATAATCTATATAAATTAAACTTAAAAACGTTGCTTGAAATGACTTTAACCGTGTTTGGGGACCAGATCTGAATAGTTATCTCGAAGGTTTTTATGAGTATACTAGTGCAGACCCGTGACAAATCACGTGATATTATAATTGTAGGATTGTAATTGCATGTTAGCTATAAAGCACAGACCCTCAATTAATCAGGAAATCAGATTTAAATTTAGTTAACCCAAAAAAATTTCAAATATAGAATTTATTATCAAAATAATTTTCTGGTAAAAACATATTATTTTAGATACCAGTACTAAAGAAATTTATATAAAAAAATATTTGTAAAATATATTATATTGTAGGTAGACGTCGCTACATTACAATCCATTCCAGTTTTGAAAATGATAGTTAAATTCAAAGCAAATCCGAGTACCAGGGTTACAAACAGAACAGGTTTGTATTGAACAGGTTACAAACACAACCGAAATTAGTATTTTCGATTGCAGAAGAGATTTAGACCGAATGCCTAGTCATCAAAGCACCCCATCCGTATAAAAATGGAATGGATCATCTAGTCAAATTTACATCAACGTTGCAGACCAATTATTGCCGGACACCTTTGGTAGATACCTGCACGGTGCGGGACTGTCAGTGTCCAGTCCAGTGTCCAGTCCAGTGTCCACCACCTGAGCACTGTAGGGCGGGTACCTATTTGGTTAAATCACTCTGCATAACCGAGGAAACGCGCCAACTTCACCAATAATAATAATATTTTGTCGGACAAAAGTAGTTGTAGTCTTGTTGGTTTAAAAATGCAAAACTGAAACTTAAAAAATAAGTATTTTCGTTGAACCGAAACGTTGAAAAAAAAGGAGAACTGTTGAGTGGAAAAAAATAATATAGACCAGTTTTTTTTTCATGCACTACGAACCAGTTTTTAAAATAATTACTTTTTTCCAAATGGGCCCCAAAATCTGATAAAATATAAATATCGTACAAGTTAATATTGGGATTACCTAGGTATGGTGTTAAGTTTTCATGACATTTTCGCCATTTCAGGTCATTTTTGTGTTGATTTACAATTTTATATGATAACTTGCACTTTTTAAATCTATCCTAGCTGGAGACCGGCTTGGTTCCAGTTTGTAGGTCTGAAGGCACTGCGTGCACCGCTTGCAAATTAGAAAGAAGAAAATTTTATGGAATCCTATTGTATTCATAAAACAACGGGTTTAAAAAACTAATATCACAACAAACCAACTGACAGTGTGTTTACAAACAGAGTTCATAATGACACTGAGATAACAATTTTTTTTTATTTTACATTAACTCCACACAGGATGCCCCGAGGAAAATAATTTCCCTCAGGGCCTATGTCATCTTTGAAGATGCTGTGTGGAGGGTATTTTTGAGGAGAGGTAGGAGAAACGACCCGTTCTCATGTGACTAATGTCAACCGTGTGCAAATGTTGGGCGCGTGTTTGGCGTGTTTCCTGACTGTACCGGTGCCGAGGGGATCAATTATGCTAGTTCTTCGGAGCATCTTCCACTGTAATGCCATTAGAACAAGGACAGCATTCCCACCTGACGCCTGTGCTCTAAAGATTGCAAACCGTTTGTTAAGTTAGGAGAATCTATCAAACGGACCGCCCGTTTCTGCACAGAGTCGGGGCTTTTTTTAGGTATTTTGGGGCTCCAGACCAGAGGTGGCTGCTTGATCATATAGCAAGTAATTAACCTAAATGGTAGCAGGGTTTAGTCAAGCTCCGAATCTGATGCCTTTAAATTTTTCTCTGCAAAGGGCAATGGTAGTTATTTTTTAAGCATTTTGCTTTTTAAAACATAAGGAAAAATGCTTTTGGTGGAAACTTGATGACACGCAAAATTGGATAAAATAAATGACTAAATTGACTGTATCATTATGTAATTGAAACTATTTAAAACAATTGCCAAAACCTCTAAATCCATGGCCCATGGCGCTAAACAGCAACGTTTACGAGATATAATCTCGACAATGTATGATAGTTGAACGCAAACACAATATTCCTATATGATTTGCATTATATAAATGGACAGAGTAGAGCAGCCAGCAGCAGTTGTGAAGGTCAATAAATAATGATTCAGACGGTAAAAGTAAACCTGCGCGGCTAACTGGGCAATAGTTTGCAACTGGCGGCACTGCCCGCTCTCGGCGCTCGGAGCTCGGACCAAGGAAAGTGATGGGTGGTAATGGGGGGCTTGTGATTATAAAACTACGAGATACTTACAAGCGACTTGAGTTTCGTGCGCGTAGCATTCGCGTCGCTCGTCATACTATTTTGTTAGATATACATAGCGCTATATGTTGACTACGGATTCAACGTCAGTTGCACGCTATTGATAGTGCTGGTAGCGCGTTACGCGAATTGCATTCGCATATATCACTGGTTTGACAGAAATCGATCCGAACGATAAATTTGTTCTGGAGGTGAGAAAATATTAATGTTTATATAACTACAATTTACCGGAAAACGTAAGAAAGGATTTAGCGGCGAAGGCGTCAATTGAGGTTTGGAAAAAAGTTATTCAAAAATACATCATTCTTATGTAGCTCCTTGGCGGCGGCGAATGCTCTACAATTATTATTTATTTAGATAGGTCAACCTAAAATCTTCTTTCAGATAAAGAAAAACAATGTTGTCTTCCTCGCTAGTTACTTGATATCGAATTAATTCCAAGGCTGCACGTGAAAAAATGATCAAGTTCAGTATATTTCGGGCAGCGTCGTGTACGCAAGAGTAGTATATCGGTAGACTACTAGTGGTTGCGTCAGTCACGTGGCTTTTATAGGATTTCCATGTACGAAGGGCCTTACTCCTGTCTTTCCTTCGCGTAAACTGTGCCGGTGAAAAAACTTTGTTCAAGTATGGTAGGCTCAGTATAAAAACATATATTTGTTTATTTTACTCTTACGTCCAGAGGACTTTTACATGAATATACAGATAGTTTAACTTTAACGGGAAAGAATTTTGAATACGAGCAGGAAATAATAAAAAAAAAATCAGTAGATAAAAATACATAGGTAAATGAATTTTTTTTTTTAAATACAGTGATCAGATACATGAATAAGTAATAATTTATAGGCACCTCATACGTTTGGTTTAGTAGTACATTTATTATTACATAGTACATTTATTAAATTATTTGTATTTCTAAATTTAAAAGAAGATATTTTGTATATACAGATAGTATCCGGAAACTAGTGGTACAAACGGGAAATCGGTGAATCTGCATTACAATTTTCTAGTAGTTTTGTGAAATGTTTATTTTTGATAAGCTTTCATTTTGTAAATCGAATCCGATGTTGGAATTTTTCAGGTCAAAATTGAAACAAATCGGCTTCAGGGCAGGAAAAAAAGTTTTTTGGGTCCTTTTTTTGGATTCATCATTTTCCGCCTAGTGGTACATGCGGGAAAACTAAATTTTCGGACTAAATTTGTGATTCTTAAAGTCCTTTTCAAAATCCTGGATTGCTTTTGATAACAGTCGTAAAACTAAATAAAAAAGTGCGCATGAACAATATTTAAATACGCAGACCTAATAATAATTTAAAAAACAGTAAAAAAAGGTAAATATGACCCTAAATACTCTTTTGTAAGGACTTGAACCAAAATAACTTTCTATAGAAGCTGATTTTTAAATCATTTTATAGTTGGAGATTTATAATATTTTCTTCGTTTATTTATTTGATATTTTCTTTTTTTAGGATTGTGTTCATTTAAGGGAGGAGTCTGGTCCAGCCGAGTTTTTTTTTCATAACATTTTTTTTAAATAACATTTATTTTCGTTCACGAAACTTTTGTAACTTGTAAATGTACACTTGTAAAGTTACACTTGTAAAGGTTCACTTGAACAAGAAAAGGCACTATTAAAAGTTTGATTTGAATATTGTTTGCAAAAATGGCGGATGTAAAAAGAAAATTCACGAACAAAAACGGTCTTAATTTTGCAATAACTTTGTCCTGTAATAATCATTTTTCACGTTCATTCGCGTATATATTTAATTTTCTTTAATTTAAACTTTGAATGAAGTGAATCGATCCCGGTATTCTCCGCTTGTACAGGTTTTAGGCATAAAAAAGTCGATTTTTGGATCGGCTGGACACGATTATTCCCCCTTAAGCAAACTCCAATTTCCTTACTAATAGGCAGCTTTCATAATTTCGCTGTACACCGGTTTGAAATAACTGCTTCTATTAATGTGTCTACTTACCTACCCACGTTTTTTTATAATTTGTTCGTAATGGTCCATTTTTCGCGCGATATTTTTTTAAGTACGTGGACGTACTGTAACGTGGATATTACCACTAACCTAAGTGCGATTTATGGAATGAATCGATTAACATGTAGGTACTGTCAATGAGGCATTGAATCATATTTAATCTATTAAATAGAATATTTTAAAAGATGCCGTGGCTGTGACACATAGAGGTGCGCTTATGAATGCTTGCATACAACAATGGAAGGCTAAATGCATAAATCAAATTGGTTACCATTATTTGTCATTCGTGGTCAATAGATTTTCTCTTAAAGAAGTAGCCTATCGGAAACATAAAGCTTACTTCTGAATCTAAAGGTTGGGGGTTCGAATCCAGGCGTTCGCAAATAAATTATATTTAATGTGCCTTTCGGCCGCCATTCAGAAACGAAGCGTGCTAAAAATTGCTTTAGTCAGTTTGGTGACCAGATCTGAATTTCACGGTACTTCCAAAACTTCCTTACTTCACTTCTTTAACCGTCTAAGGACTACGGCCGAGTATACTCGGGCGCCTATTATGTTGCGAAAATTCCCACACCCGAGATAACTCGGACAAACTTTACCTGCTATCATTCCCGAATAAACTTGGCTGAGAATAAATACGATTTATGATATGGGGAAGCAAGACAAAAGACAGCTGCTATGGTTCAAGCGAGGAACCCCCCCCCCCCCCCTCCTATCTCACAATCTCCACAAATCATGTGACATCACACATGTTAGTTACCAATGTAGAAAAAACGTGTTTTTCTTTCATTTATAAATTTTTTTATGATTACTGAAGGGGTTAAATCTCATACCCCAATAAATAGGAATAATATAGTCTCACTGGTTCTTGGAAAAGTTGGGACTCTTGTGCGGTATTCACATAAAATCAGTTATTTATTTATCATTACTGCCTTACATTGCATGATCTTTATGATTTCAACAGTACTGTAATGACCAACTTCCGAGCCCCAAGGCAAACTTATTTTTTTATCATAATAAAATAATCACATGCTATATAGCGATTCCTACTAATAAAAGATGCCAAATAATTATTACTCTGTACTTGTGATGAACGCAACACATAAATATGTCACATTTTAAACTACAAACATACCTACAAATTAGGAAATAAATTAATCAAGCTGGATGAAAAAGATTTATGATAGGAGAATTAATATCAAGGATGTATCGCAGTCATAAAGTAGCCACGGGGCGACCGCCCAGGCGGTCGCTACGCCTTTGGATTTTAAGATTTGGTAAACTATTACCTACTTATAATATTTTGATCGATGTTAAAACTCACAAACAAACCAAAACAATTGTTTTAGTCTGACCTATGTAACGACGATTGGCAACCATTTTATTTTTGCAAGTGTCAATCAATAAAATATGCGTAGGCACAATTGGTCCCATTTTCAAGTGCTGCTACGTAATGATATTTTGTTACGACCCGATTGTAACGTCAATTCTAAACTTCATTAATACCATCTGTGTAAATGCTTTTATTAGCTAAACCCACAGTGTAAAATTTTATTGCTCATTAAGTAAATGGCGCATTTTTCGCCATAAAAACACTTTCCTAATAGTCATCGTTTTTGATTACATAATCCAAATCCAAATTAAATAAAATTGAGACGCCGCTTGTTTAAAAATTAACAGGAAATGATTCTGTCAAATAGATACAGAAGTTTGAGCCACAATTAAAAATAATATTTTTGGATGAACTTTTTGAAGGATTTCTAATCTTTGCATAGTTTATTGCACCTAAATTCTTTCCTGTACAAAGTTAAAAATAATTAACTCGTTATTGCACTGTGAATTTTGCGTATTGCAGTTAAAGGTTGGAGTCCTATGACAATATACACAAAAGCGATTGTAGTCGTTTTGTCGACTGTTGAATGATTGTTGTCAGCCTTGCATTTTTCTTTGTTAATCAATTACTTCCTATCGACAAAAAACCTTCGATCTGAAGCCATTTATTAGCTGTATGGTTACGAATCGAACAAACTTGACAGTGAAACCGAATTATTTGATGTTTTTTATTTCATAAAATTAATGCTTATCTACCGATAACGTTAAATGTAGCTCAACGTTTTTAACCTACAAGTAAAAAGAGTTTTTACTTTTAATGCTTTTAGTTAAGCATACGTAAATGCAATTTGCTACCAAAAAATAATTTATTAAACAATATTATAAATGGTTATAAATTAATTATATACTTTTCTAGATATAAGTTGTTTTGTATTATATCTTTAAATATTGCTGAGCAGCAAAAACTCTTAAACCGTGAGCTCTGGCGTCATGAAATTTTCGCTTCTCTTACTGTAGGTACTGGAATTTCAGTTCAACGCTACTATTTTCAGCTCACTTGTCAATTTCATAAAGAGCTTCGGAGCTTAGAAGCCACGGCTTCCGTGATTAAAAGACTCTCGACTTGCGATCCGGAGGTCGCGGGTTCAAAAAATCAATCAAATTTTATTTTATTTTATTGATTTTTGTGTTAACAATTTAATAATTTAAAATAATATAAGGTGTATTTGCTGCCCGCTTCAGATACTCTCAGTATCGCACTGGTGTTTAGAATTCAGAATTGAAACGTTGCTTAAAATGGTTTTAGCCGTGTTTGGTGACTAGATCTGAATAGCCAGGTGCTTCCCCATTTACCTCCTTCCCATCTCCTTTTAGTTCCCATTTACCTTCAGCCTCACAACATACTCCAATTGGGGATGCCATAGTCTCACTGGCTCCAGGCGATTTGGAGCAGTTCTCGCGAAAATAAGATAAGATTTGAAATTGTTTGTCCCCACATATTTCAGTTGAATTTATAAGATTTCAAAAATGACCATCGATAAGATGTGTTAACATCAATATTTAATTTTAGTTAATTTTCCGAAATATCATTAGTTAGTAGATATTGACTATTCGAACAGTTTTCTAAAAGTTGTATAGGTACTTCGTATTGTTAATATGTATATTATTATATGGGATTTGCTACAAAAAAATGATTTCAGAAGTCCAAGTCGTTCAAAATAGAGCCCTGCGAAATATTTTCAGTCTACCTTGGGACACACATGTCAAAGATATCTACAGAAACACCCAAATACTTCCTTTTAATACCATTCCCACTTTTGAAATAACTAAAACTATATTACAAGTAATTCAACACTCGGCACATTCCAACACTACACTCTATTACAATTGCGACGTACACCTACACAACACAAGAAATCACAACAAACTTCTTATATCAAAAATCAAATCAACAAAATATGGACTAAGATCCCTAGAATACATAGCTCACACAAAATATAATCAACTACCCAACGAGATCAAACGTGCAAGTCAATGTAAAAAGACCCAAACTAACATGCTCAAACTTCATCTTATTAATGACTATCTGAAATAATAATGTTGTGTATGTCCCCATCATATGTCCATTTAATACATACAGCTATATGTTTCATGTAATGCGTATCATTCCCGCAATGAGTTTATTAACTCCTGGGAGTACAATGCTTTATATAATATACTATATTCTGTATTGTATACTTTTGATAAATAAAAAATAAAATAAATAATATATCAGGTATCCTTGCTAATAATCTAGGCTAAATACTTACCTTCGGCATAGTTTGTAGGTAATTGATTACAGCGCGAGTGTCCGTAAGTGTACATACCTTCTTAAATTACGTTACTTGTAACTACATTATAATAATTATAAGTAACTGATATTAAATCATGTAAACAGGTATTGGGAGACAGAAATCTTGCAATCCAGATAAGGACGCTTGTTGAATGTGCAAATTATGGTATAATACATGCAACATGACTTCGGACGATGAGAATTCAAATTTCGTCAAAGAATGGTCTTGTGATCGTATCCCTGCAACTGTATAGGGCGGTTCCGACGAGAAAGATAGATTATTCTCCGTACCGACATTTTTAACTTATAACCCAATTTCGATTTTACTTCATTCAAAATTTGCTTTAATTTATACCTACATTCAAGTAAGCAATTAAAATGATCAAACGCGTGATGATAAATTTTTTATCACAAATATTTAGGGCAGACGCATCAGCTGCCAAGACATGGACAAACCTCACCATATGAACCTGGGCACCCCTTTTTAAGTCACCAAACCATTTGGGGTGACCTATGGCAAAGGTGTTGGTTATCCAATGAATGGTTTCATTGGATAACCATTCCCACCTCCCAAATTGAGAATTACAATCACCGAATTCTTAGTGTATTAAGGTGATACTTAAACGAATGCAAAATCTACTCTTTCACAGATGGCGCCAGTTTAATTTTTTAAGAAAAAACACCCTTTTCTAATTGCAACATTCTAACACCAATCAATCTAACAAAGTTATGCTTTAAAATATTTAGATGCATTTATTGTTTGTGCCCGTACATACGCAATATGAATATGAATAAAGAGTTTTGTCGTATAAAACTCAAATCTTTCGAGAAAGGCTTACAAATACAATATTGTGTTGCGGTAATTCAATCCAATATTGTATTTGTAAGCTTAAATTCAGAGATAAAAATATTTATTGCGCATTTACAGGCGCAAACAATTAATTCAACTTAATGCTTTAAACTTTAAAACAAAGCTTGAAAAGGGTGTTTTTTTCTTAAAATAATTAAACAAACGCCATATAAGAACGATCGGATTACGAAATATTTTAAGTTTGCCCTTAAAAAAGCATAATTTATACACCATAAAATATTCTTGATCACCTGATTCATTTGCAAATGAAGCACGACGGGGTTCTCGTCGGTTGCAATCCATCTATGGTTATTAGACCTATATCGCAGCAGCATCGTCAATAATATACGAGTCATTTATAGGCTAATGTTTGAACAAGTGGTTATTTTTTATAAGTACATATAATAATTAAAACGTGCACTCGAATTTGGTGTTATTAATTAATACATTAACAAAAGTTTTAGGAACCCACGGGATAGTACTGAGAGCCTTTCCACGTGAAAAATATTGTTATTTGAAGGATGCATTTGAACCCCTGTCAGCGCATAAGATTATTTTATTACCCACCAAAGTGACTGTAGACTCAAGGTCAGAGATCGTCAAATTTAACTGTGATATAAATTATTATTGTTCACGAATAACAACATGGACATCGTTTATGGCACTGATCGCACTGTTAAACATATTTTAAAAAATTTATCACGAGTATAGGTTAACCTCCATATCAATTTAAAATACTAATTTGAGTCCCTGTGGATAGGTACTATATTGGTTCCATGCCAACTGAGAATAAAGTCAACTCAACACCTCCTTGAAAAGTCATTAAAAGCTATGAAAAAAATAGTTTAAAATTAGCCGATAACCCTAACCTAACATAACCTATTTAACCATTTTTTTTATATTTCAATTTGGGAGGCGGGAATGGGTACCGCCGCCCCGGGAACCTTTATTGGATAACCAACACCTCTGCCATAGGTCACCCCAAGTGGTTCGCTACGTTGGTGATTTAGCAGGGGTGCCCGGGTTCATGGGGTGAGGTATGTCTGGGTCTTGGAGGCGAATGACCAGGACAGACTGAACCCCAGATTCCTACCCACCCCTTAAACCCTTTTCCTTCCCAGAACTCTTCTCTCCTTCCTTTTCTTAAAAAACCCTCAACACAGCATCCCCAAATATGACACAGGTCCTGAGTGAAATTATGTTCCTCAAGGCCTCCTGTGTGGAGCTCATGTAAAAAAAAAAAAATTTATTACTCTAAATGACTTATCTGAGATGGTTCTGAGTTGGTTTCATTCTGAGTTATCCGGTCACCACTAAAATTATAACGAATGTGATTCAATACACCGCAACTGCTGCTAATTCCTCCTACGCAGAGGTGATTTTGCCTTCAGCATTGATTCATCACCGCCTCAATGGTGAGACCATGTTTGGAAAACGACCTTTATTAGAAACGCCCATGGATTTTAAAAATGAATCGGATGGACCTCTGCTCTTTAAATGCAAGTCTAAATCATTCGAAAATGGGCATAATTTAAAACATTTCAAAATGATAATGAATACACACGTTGCGTTAGGTACCTACTTAGCTTCTCACAGTTATATTAAAAAAAAATATAGCTTGAGGAGGTACCTACCCGTCTAAAAGATTTTTGTTAGTTATACAATGCTGTACGGGAAAAAATAGTCAGTGTTTTATGAATATCAAACATACCCCTTCTGAAGCAACCTCGCTGAAGGTTTCAGAAATTCCAAAATATGCACAAAGCAGCACTGACAATAAAACACTATTTAGACGCACCATTTTTAAATAAACAATTTTTAATTAAACACAAAAAATAATATTCGCGCCCGAATTCAAATTCGGAACGGTATCGGAAAATGGCCAATGGGGGTGTTTTAGTAAAGCGCGTCGAGTAGGTAGGTACTTAGCGGGAAAGCGGAGCTGTCAAACTGTTATTATTCGAGTGAATTTTACTGTAGCCCGCGCGTCATCGTGTGTCGGTGTCCCCGCGTGGAATGATAATAAAGGCTAAATGCTTTATTGAGAAAGGCTCCGACTCCAACGCGAGAGTCACTGCGAAAAATAAAAGTGGGCGACACGAATAAATTGTGAACGCGGTGGTTACGCGCTCTGGTTATGCGAGATGCAACAGTCGCTGGTCGCTGGTCGCAAGAGGGCCCTCGCCACTGAGCTGCCAATGTACCCCAAACTCCAGCGTAGATACCGTGTTACCAAATTGCGGGAAACTGCGCTCCTTATTAAAAAAACTACATCCCACCGAGTATCAACTGCTCATAATATAATTAATTAATTGCTTAAGGGGTTACATGGGTTTGAAAAATTTTGAAAAAGTATTTTTTTTCCTTTATCCTATAGTAAAATATGTCTTAAATATTTTCCTAAAGTTTCAAGTCAATCGGAGTAAAAGTCTAGGAGAGAGAACCTTTGGGAAAGACCTTGAAACTTGAAACTTCAATTGCGTTTATCTCGAAACACAATTTTTGAAGTCGGTAGGCAAGATTTCTCAGAAACCAATGCACCGATCTCATTGAAATTTGGCACACTTCTTAAAAATAGCATTGACCAGTCCCTGAACGAAGGATTTTATTTTTCTACCACTACAAATAATTTTACAAGGCTGTACGTAGTGTAAATTGTACCAAAAATTGAATTATTTTGCAAAACACTCTGCCAAAAATTCATATTTCAATTTTTTGAGTAATCCTTTGTTTAAGGACAGCTTATACTTATCTACTAATAGGAAAAAAAAAGAGTTTTCTTTTTAATTTCGTATGAAGCTGTCATGAGTTATCCTGCCTACCGCGAGGACAATTTTTTTAAGGGGTCTCCGGAAACCAGGCCCCACCAGCTGAATTTTCCATTTTTTTTCAATATTGTTGAGAAGTTGTTCTGTTATGTGCTTAACACTTCGAATAAAATAATTCATACATTAAGTTTTTAAAAAATCGATAAATTATGCCCTTTTACGTGGCTACCAAACCCATGTAACCCCTTAATTAGGTACTTTTCGTAAACACCCTATGTGCCAAATTGTTTGTTCGTTTCGAATGTTCCATGTTTGAACTCCGCGAAAAACATATTTTTTCACATTTCTCTACAGCCGGTATGTGCAAAATTTTGGCTCCCCAATTAATATTGGCGAACATTAAAATAGCAGCTATGTAAACGAAAACAGACAAGGTCTTATGAATTAATTATAAATATCCACACGCGACACGCACATAAGTTTTCACTTGAAAATCTGAAATACACTGTGTGAAATGGGTACATGAGCGTAATTAATATGGCGAAACTAAAGGTTTATCACGAGCCTGATTGTAACCGCGTAATGTAATCAGCCGTAGAAGAAAATAATTCTGCCTACCTAACTACAAACTACATAATAATTATGACGCAACTTGGGCAAGCTTCTAGCCCCTCTACAGCTAAGTGAAAGTTTTGTTGATACTGGTTGCATTGGATTGATACTTGATTGCATTATTTGTTCGTCTGTTTGATACTCATTAGGAAAATAATTATATTAGAGTCTACATACATCGATAGAGGAAGTTTGAAATTCTGTAAAGGACAAGAAATCCGAAAATTAGTTAAATATGTAATTTTTCTCCGTTTTTTCTCTTTTGATCTGGGTCCTCGAAATATTTCTAGAAAAATTGGTGTGTACTTTACGATGTAGGTATATTTTCAGAGGATTTTTTTTTCTGAAAAATTAAAAATGAATAAATTCCGTTATTAAAGAAATTTGCAAAAAATGTTCAGAATTCTGAAAAATCTATTGAATGTCATTTTAGAATAAACATTCATAATTGTAGGACTTCCAAAAACAGGAGATCTGATTTAAAAAATATATATATTATTTTCGCTCTTCTGAACAATTGACATTTCTTCAAACACAGCAACCTTATTTTGTGGCACCATTTTATTAAAATATTTAGTTTTAACCACTTTTATAGTTTAAAAAAACAACATGTTTCGTAAGCAATGTTTCATAGTGCTTTCACACAAACGAAGTATTGAATTCCGCAAGTCTAAACTTAAACTTTAGGGCGCACAGTTTATACCCGCGCTGTGCGGGCGGGTTCCCTACAGAGCATCGGATCATCCGATGTCGGCCTCCGTGGTCCCGAAGTAAGACTCTCGACTCACAATCCGAAGGTCCCGAGTTCGAACCCGGCGTGCGCAAATAAATTTTATTTGTTTTTAGATTTTCACGGCCAAAAGTATTTTCGTTATTTGTTTTTGGGGTGTTGTGCCGTGTTGCGCTACCTCCTTCTTTAGCCAACGTTTCGGACAGCGTTACAGGGTCCATCATCAGGACAGATGTGTAATTGTGTTAAAATTGTGCAAAAACAAAGAACGAAAATAAATTTTATTTGATTAATTTGTGTTATTTCGCAATTTATTCATTTAAAATAATAAATAGTGTATTAGCGGCACGTTCCAGAGTGGAAGATACCATCAGTATCGCCCTGGTGTAAGACCACCATTCAGAATTGAAACGTTGCTTGAAATGGCTTTAGCCGTGTTTAGTGACCAGATCTGATTAGCCAGGTACTTCCCCACCTTCCTCTTCCCTATCCCTTCCCCTCCCCACTACCTTCAGCCTCACAACAAACCCCGATTGGGGATGCTATAGTCTCACTGCTCAAGTAAGCATAGCGAAACATGTTGGTGTTATAAACAACAATACTAAAAATAAATGTGGCCAAACGCGATGCTCACTCAATCATTGACCGTTCAGTGGTTGAGTGGGAATCGCGTTTGGGTCCCACCCGGGCGTCGCGTGTTAGATTGTTTGGCTGGCTAAGTCCTCCATCACGACTCAAGCAACATTTTCGGCTTAATTTGGGGGTAGTCGGAGATTTTCAAACATTACTGGGTTATTCGTAACCCAGGAATGTTTACCTTTCTTTAAAAAAAAATAGTATATATATATTAAAAAATCATTTTGTCCTTTACAGTTACAGCATTTAAAATGTCTGCTATCGATATGTATTATAAATATTGAAATCATTTCATAAAACGCAAGAATTTACAAAGATTGTTCGTTTATAATTTACAATAGTCGATCCCATATTAGGAGGCGAGTAGGGATACGGCCGCCCTTGAAACCATTTATTGGATAACCCAAGTGGCCTAAAAGGGGTGCAGATGCTTCTGCCCACCAACTGCGTGGCAGGCAGGATCGGGAGATACCGGTTGAGGAAGACTTGCACCGCACTGTGAGGAATGGATTCTTACGTCCGTCACCCCGGACATACCCCCAGATCCCTACCCACCCCTCATACTTTTTTCCTTCCCAGATCTTGTTCTCCTTATTTTCCTAAAAACACCCTCTACGGGACAGCATCCCCAAAGTTGACAAAGGCCCTGAGGGGAAATGTTTTCTTCCGGCCCTCCTGTGTAGAGCTAATTTTAAAAAAATAATTGGTTATAAAAAAATAATCGCTTCGAGGTTCGCTCGTTTTAGTTAAAACAGAAATTGTCGCACGTTTAATTGTATAATATAATAACTTACGTAACAGAAACGGGGGTCCCCGTTTACTTCAAACTGTAAGATTTAGATTCCTGCATAAAAGAGTCATCTACCTGGAACAAGGATAAAACTAGTATTATGGCAACTTCATTTTATAAAAACCTGAAATGAAATTATATACACTTGACTTTTTACTAAACCTTCGCAACCCCTGGTTGTAATTAAGATTCCTGAGCAATTGAATTTATTAACGACGTTCAAATGATTTCGGCGAACGTTGAAAGCACAAGGTTTTGGTTGCAAAATTATTATGGCAAAAGTTTAACGATGTTTTTGACCCTTGGGCGGTGAGTGTACGGATTGCGAAGGCAGTATCTTTAAGATAAGGAAGATTAAAGCGTGGAAAAGCCTGAGTTAGGACAATCAATGCGAGATTGTATCAGATTTTAAGCCTGATTTTCATTACACATCAGTGAAATGTGATTTTTTTTATGAAAAACAATCAAAAAGCAAGCGTACCTTATGAAAACTTCCTCTCAATTTGTGCACTTATAGTCTACCAGCAGACCCGGAAAAACATTGCTGTGGCTAACGAAACACAACACCACTATTCAACCTTTATAACTAACGCCATCTGTTAAGGGTCCACTATTCGAATTTCGACCGATTTCTTACATATCTCCCTTAAACATTTGAAGTTTTTAAGCTCTTAAAAAAATATATGTTATTTTTGAAGATTATATCTAGATACGTTCCACGCCAAAACGCAAATTATATGAAATTCCTTCGATAGAAAAAAATCGCAAAGTATGCTCCGAAAATTATTTAAAACAAGTCTATTTCTTTTATTTTACAAGTTATATTTGTGAAAAAATTCACAATGTTTCTTTAAATGATACTTAAGATACGTTCTACGAGATTTTTGCACCGTTTTAAACGAGTCATGTTTTATTAAGCTTTTTCGCAATTTTCGCTGCTATTTTATGACTTAAATAATAGCGCGCTCTGTCCAACATTCGTAATTACATATCTCTCCATCTTCTTCTTTTTCAGCCGAAGAGTGCCGCCTTAATTTGCACTCATATCAAATCCACACCGCCCGCTTGCCAGCCCGCTGCCCGAATTGGATCTTCGAATTTCTCGGGTTTTCTCTACTATAATATGCATGAATTATAAATATAAACCTTCCTCTTGAATCACTCTATTGGTGAAAACCGCATGAAAATCCGTTGCGTAGTTTAAAAGGTCTAAGCATAAGACAGCGGGAGCGACTTCATTTTATACTATGTAAAGATGACTTTAAGGAATTTTATTTAATTACGTTGTTTTGTTTCACAATTAATTAATTAAAAATAATACATTTAAATTTATTGGTGGCAGTGAAAGAGGCGGTGAAAGGTACACTTAGTTAGTGAAAGACCACCGTTCCATCATAGCTTTAGTCGTGTTTGTTGACAGATTTGAATAGCCAGATACTTCACCACCTTCCCCTTCCTCCCATTTCCCTCCCCCCCTCCCCCTCCCCTCCACAAACGACAGCCTCACAAAATACCCCAATAAGCGTTGCTAAAGTGTCAATGAAACCAGACGGTTAGAAGCAAATGGGAGTCGTAAGGTTACGGGTGCTACGACAAGAAGATTTTCCATTATTAGGGTTATTAAAACAAATGAAGGCTTAAATACCCAAGAATGCACGTTGTGGAACCAGGAGACACCTAATGTTGAATTTCAGAGTTTGGGCTGTTTTCAATGGAACATGATAAAATGTGGAACAAAACACAAATGCCTTACTTACGGAGTGTTAACAGGAGCTATGCCAATAGTTTGAAGTAATAACATGCCCATGGAACCTAACCAACTGATCAAAAAGCCTAACTGCTGAGAGAAGTTAAGTAATCGTATCCAAGCACGGTTCAAAACACAAGTTGGCAAACATCTTGACAAATTGCGGAAAAAATAATGAATAGGCAACTGCATGGCGGATTACGGCAGCAGGTAATAGACAGAGGCAGAATGCAGGAGGCAAGAAGGTTGTTGCAATGATGACCCCACGCAACGGTGATTTGCAGACTTTCTCGCAAGAGACCCGCAGCTACCAGATGCCCTAGCAAGCGGCAAAATGGCTCTCCTCGGGCCATAGACCGTACACATCATCATCTGATAGTAGATAGTGGATGCGATGTAGGAATAGTGATGATCAACTTCGGAGTAATGTTGTTTCATTATTATTTATTTGCAAAATATGTCGTAAGATGGAATAAATAATTCCGGGAAATATCAGGAAAGCATTTTAAAGTCAAAGAAATATCATAGCGTAAAACAAAATAAGTTAACTACGTGATACCAGAGTTTTAAAAAAAAAAAGTGTTCAACGAATTTTCTTTCCGTAAATGAAATGTAAAAACCAACTATTTTTCTTTCTCAAATGCATGAAAGAATCCAAAAATAATACGTTAAGATACAGGACGTTTTGCGGATTAAAATACAGGTATTAACTGAGGTACACACCTATCCTGGTAATATGAGAAAACTTGGGATAGACTAGCTGAAACTTGGTGAATGATTTTTATTTCGGGAAAGATTTACAACAATCTGTACATTTTACACGTATCAATTGACCTTCGAGTTATTTTTCTAAAAAAAAATAACAGGGTTAAAAAGAAAAACGTATGAAAACTAAAACATAACCTCGGTAACTTGATGATACACTTATTTAATGAACATTCGTCAATTGTACTTAAAAAATTGGTTGCTTTTCTGAACTTCCACAGACAATTTTACGACAGAAATTTTTTATGAAATATTTGAACGATACCCGTTTAGCTCCGTCGAATCCTTTCTTGTAGTCTTTAATTTTGTCGATTTTCAGCCATTTATTTTTGTTATTAGGTTGTAGCTAGTATTATTACTACTATTTTGTTGTGTTCAAGAATCCTCTGCAGTTATTCGCTCTACGGCTGATTCAGATGTTAGCGGAGTAACTAGACTGTGGCCACTTTCTCGGGTTTCTCGAGCCGGTACCGTCCGTGATTGATGGTCTGGTTAGAAGCCGATATCGGCCAGACGGTTGAACAAGAACAATGCATAAGTGCCCTTAATTGAATAATAAACTAAACGCATCCAAAACACTTCTTGATGCGATATTGAATGCAGGGTAATGAGTACCGTATAGGCATTGCAGCCGAGTTGACGCGAACACTGTACTCACACAGGTGACTTGCTAGCATACAGCATATTTCTAACTTTTTTACCACTTCAGAAATAGTTCTTGTGAAATTGAAATACGTTCATTTTTAATGAAACAGAGAGAGCACTATAAAACCAGTCATTTTTTGGTAGAAACAATAAGTAGGCAGTAAACAATAAATAACAAGATAAAAGGCTGTTTTTCAGTGATATTTGGCAAGGACATCACTGCCGGAAGTGCATAATATACAAAAAAACCACTCTAATAGTGCAAACTATAATACTAGAAAAATAATAATTATATTCAGATTTAGTGCTAGTAAAATTGCATAGTTTAATCATTTCAGGAGCCATCGCTATAAAATGAATATCAAATAATATCACCGTTAACAGTGCGCATATTTTAAGGAATAAAATTAGAAAATTTAAGTATTCATTAAAATATGATTTAAAAATTTATATTGGAAGATCTTAATAATTTTATATGTATTTTTATAGCTATTTTGATTGCTTGCTAGCGAACTATTTAGGCAGCTGGCTAAAAACTGTGTTGTCTTCCAAATATTATGTAACCTAAATTATGTCTAAATAGTATAATGTACTTTTGCGACATGTTACGACAGAAGAATCGTATGTTTTTCTCCGCACCGAGAACTATGCGGCGTCTGACATTATTTTGTATTCCATTCTCTCATTTCTCAATTGTTATTATAATATTGTTGGTATTATAACGTTTACATTTGTTGCATATTTTAAATGTTCTAAATTACTGCAAACAACTTTGCTAAAAAAATATAAGTTTTTTAGCACAGACCTTTTCACTAAGCACCCCTATTCCAGATTGAGCCTATGGAACATTATTTTGGCCCATTTAGACGCTAAGGACAAAACTTATTTTCAAGTTTGAGAAATGAAATCGGAGAAAGATATCCAAGGGGGCAGTTGTTTAACAGAATTTGAAAAATTAATAAAAAAAATTATGAAATTGGATTTTTATTTCAGTTTTATGAAATCTTTTTATTTCAGTTCTGTGAAACAACTAACCCTACACAATGTAAAGATATATAACAGAACTCGAATAGAACTTTAACGGAACGTGAAACACAACGTGAATAATTCATCCAATTTCAAAGTTAAAATGTTCAAGTTCAGTGAAGGTTCTTTTTTTATACATTTGTTTATATTTACAGTACAATTCAACAATGTTGGCCTCACTGGGTAGCTTACCCGTGCTGAGGCCTCCATTTTATAACACAGTTTTTTTTTTATCAAATGAAGTAAGGGGCCATCCATAAATTACGTCACACGAATTTTATGATTTTTTGACCATTTTAAGTATGGGCGGCAAAATGCTCCCCACGCGATCACTCACGTTTCACGGAAAGACTCTAGGGTTAAGCCTCCACTACCCGAATTTCTACCGATTTCTTGCATATCTCCCTTGAACATTTGAAGTTTTAAGCTCTTAAAAATATATGTTATTTTTGAAGATAATATCTATACAACCCCCATGCCCAAACGCAAATTATATGAAATTCCCTCGATAGAAAAAAATCGCAAATTATGTTACGAAAATTTTTATTTTCAAGCCTGTCTCTATTATTTAACATGTTATATGTATGAAAAATTCACAGTGTTTCTTTGAACGTTGTTTTAGACAACCCCCGCGAGATTTTTGCTCTATTTTAAACGAGTCATGTTTTATTAAGCATTTTCACAGTGTTCGCTTCAATTTTATCATTGAAAATATTAGCGCGTTCTGTCCAACATTCGTGATTACATATCTCTCCGTCTTCCTCTTTTTGAGCTGGGAAGCGTCGCCTTAACTATGAAATTTGATGAATTGTTCAAATTCTGTGAAACAACTGGCCCTAAGTGAATTAGCTAGGAAAGCGTATAAAAAATAACTAAAAATTGCGCACATTGCGTGTACTGAAATGGTAAATAAAAACACATTTTCTTCCTTCATATTCTTAAGGAAGAAATTATGTTTTTGCTTATCACGACAGTTTGGGTATCTGAAAGACAAAACGTACACAAAAACCTAATAATCCCCAAAAATACAAAATCTTTGGCTTACATATTATTCGTACCTTTTGAAATTATTAGGAATAACTTCTGAATGAATAATTCTTAAAATTAAAATTAAATATTTCCACATAAAAATTATTATAAATTAGCGAAAATAGAAAATAGCGGTTAAACAGGTACCTTTCCATTTTGGGGTGGGTACTAAGGAACAATAAGGGTACCACAATACAATACTAGGGTACCACAATACTATACTAGGGTACCACAGTGCTATACTAGGTATATATTATTAAGCCTCCGGAACCCTCCGATTAATATTATTATAAGGGATAGGCATTTTATGTAGTTACAATTTGCCCTCTAGTCCGTTCTAATGAAGTCATATGTTACAGGCACACCTAGCCAATTATAATATTATATATTATGTTGTGGCTTCAGAGGGAAACCACTGACCAATTAACTAGGTAATAATCTCGCGCTGTGGAGGAAAATTCTATGTAATCCCATCTAATTAAATTATTTGATTAATGCTATTCAGCTTGCATCCATTTAACAACATTTACAAAATGATGCTTAGCAAATTAATGAAGAATTAGCCTTCATGTCAAATGTAATCAAAATAGGCCAAGGAAATTTTTTGAAAGCGCATTTCTTGGATGGTAAATCGTGTCTCTAAACTACCTTCGTGTTTTGCACGTTAAAATTTTTAAAATAATTTTTTTATGTGATACCTCGCGTATATCACTACTTGTATATCGCTATTATTATTATTATATAAATATTTTTTTTTAGAACTTACAAGGAAAGAACAAGGAGGTAGTCAGAATAAACTAGAAATATTTATATACAGGCTGATGTATACCCGATCTTGCTCGGGGTTACGAACAGAGCCATCTTAGCCACGTAGAGGCCGATGGGCTTATTGATTTTGGGGGTCCTTTTGAAAAACAAACCACATTTTGACGTGATAACGTCTTATAAATCGATGAACGCCAGTTGCACTCACAAAAAAGCATGGCTCATTCTCACGTTCTGCCTGAGCCAAGCGTGCAAGCGAGAGCGCGGAACAAGGCCTAAGCGTTCGGCTTGTGACGCATCTATCTCTCTTACACTCCATCGTTATTATATGACGTTATCACGTAAAATTATCGTCCGTAAACCGACTTTACAGACAACAATTTTTTTTTTCTATAATTTAATAATATAAGGGGTTCTTGCGAATCACACAAACACCTGATCGTGGTTTGGAAAAATATGAACGTTTAAAAGTTTAAAATAATTGAACGAAATTATAAATACTGCTATTATCATTTCTAATCTTTTACACAATTTACTTTTGAAAATATTCTTTTACATTTAGAAAAATTAAATCAAAATTAAGGATAGGTACATTTTTAAAATATGAAAATTACCTATATATGTTGGTATACCCAGTTGCATTTCAGTGCTACAACAGTGCGGTCGTACAGTTTCGTATAGTGCACTGCCTCGAGTATCGAGTATTGTTCTACACTTCGTACCCAAAGTACCTCGCCCGGGCGGGCGGGTATTAGAAAGAACATGGATGACATTCTCGAAGATATTAAGAGCGACATCGCAAAGATCACGTCTGTTAAAGATTCAAGAATAAAACTGAGTTTGGAGAACAACTTAAAGAAACTAGAAGAACAAATTAAAATTGAAAATCTTATCCTACAAAAAAAAATAATTAATCTACAAGAGCAAATTATAACAAACAATGAACACTATAATGAGAAATTGGAGAGTTTCGTGACAAAAAATATAAAAACATATGCACAAGCTACAACAACAATTAATAAAATCGAGAAACAAACTCCACAAAAACACGCCATCATAATATCAACAACTAAAAACTTGAAGGCTGAAGAAATGAGAAGAAGAATCGAAAAAAACATAGATGTAACTAAAATGCAAGTCGGTGTTACTGAATTTAAAAAAATTGGTGACCAAAAACTCATAATCTCATGTGTAAAAAAAGAAGACGCACAAAAATTGGTCACAAAAATAAATGGAACATTCGGCGAAGACATTAACGCTGAAGAAACAAAAAAGAGAAAACCAATAATGATTGTAAAAAGATTACAATCAAATTTAACAGAGGATGAAATTGTTTTAGGCATAACCCAGCAAAATGAGGGTTTACAAAATTACTGTAAAGATGATTTTAAACTCATAAAAGAAATCAAACTAAAAAAATTCGACCAACAAAAGACGTACCAACAAGACGTGTCAAACTACTTAATACAAACTTCAGGAGCCATTAGAAAAATCCTTCTCAACTTTGGAAAAATAAATATAAAATACCAAAGAGTCCCAATTGACGACCTGAACCCACTTACACAGTGTTACCATTGCCTTAAATATGGACACACTGCCCTAAGATGCCTGAACAGAACACAGCCACCTACCTGCCCCCATTGTGCACAAGACCATACCCTAGGAAAATGCACAGAGAGAAACAACAAACCAATCTGCTACAACTGTTCCAGCAACAATAAAAAATTCAGGGCGAACATCTTGGACGACCACCGTGCTGATAGCATCAATTGCACATACAGACATAAAATGCTTCAAATTGCCAAAGAAAGAATAGATTATGAATGAAATTGCACTACTCTTATTAATGATTAAAAAAAAAACACAAAGGCTCTCAACAAGTGCGTCCTCCAGAAAATCTTATCTCATCAGTGAAGTAAACAAGTGTATTCACGGCCACTAATGCATTCATTATTATTATTTCTTCGATATGGATGATTTCGTGATAAATGCTATAGATAAAACCATGTCAATAGACGAAAGAATATATACATCAGTGAACGAAACAAACAACATTTTAGCGATGAATCCCGAAGTTAGCTTAATCATATTTCATATGAATATAAGAAGCATCGAACGTCATTTAGACGAACTCCTGGTAACAATAAAATCACTTAATAGACTGGACTGCATAATATTAACAGAGACGCACTCATCGAGCGATGTAAACTATAATATTCCGGGTTATACATACTATGCAACTAATACCCGAATTAACAAAAACAGCGGAATCGCAATATTTATTTCAAATAAATATGTTGTGACTTCTTTCAGAGAAATCCACATGCACAATGTAAACGTCCTAAATATGGAAATCAGTTACCAAAAGTATACCTTTAACATATTCGCTATATATAGAACTCACGCCTCAATATTACCAATATATATAGATGAACTAAAACGCATTCTTCTTGCGAACAGAAATAAGAAAACCATTGTCGTCGGAGACATTAACCTCAATATAGCAAATGATTATTCGTCTAACGATAAAGATAATTATCTTAATATGATGGCAGAATTAAATTATATATCATGTATTAATTCATTTACGAGAATTATTCCAGGTCAACGACCTTCGTGCAGAGATCATGTTTTCACAAATATTCAAGACATAAAAAATATAGCATCTGCAGTTATACAAACGACAATCACAGATCATTTCGGGTGCATTTTTACGTACAATTACGAAAACAGATGTTCATCATTACCAACCCAAGCTCCGGAGAATGAAAACGGCCGACGCAAAACGCTCAACATAAATGCCCTACTACATAATCTAGATAAAGAGAAATGGCACGATATTTTCAATTGTAATGATACGAACGAATGTTTCGAACTATTTGAAAAAAAATTATCAATGCATGTAAGTACTGCACATTCTATTGATTCCAGAAAACAATCATCAAAATTTAAACCGGTTAAACCGTGGATAACTTTTGGATTAATTGTGTCAATCAGACACAAAGAAGCAATATACAAAAAATTAATCCGACAACCTACAAACGAAACCCTAAAAAAATACCTAAAAGCATACAAAAACAAACTTACGTATTTAATAAAAAACACAAAGGAAAACTATTTTCGGCGAAAACTAGAAGCAACGGAGAACGATGCAAAAAAAGTCTGGCATGTTATAAATGAAATCATAGATAAGAAAAAACATAAAAAAAATGAAATACATAGTATTACTCATAACAATATCAAAATACGATGCGAAGAAAACCCTTCAGCTGCCGCTAACATATTTAACAACTTTTTTGCAAATGTGGGCAAAAACCTTGCAAATCAAATAGAAAAATTACCGTCCAATGACGAACAGAACATTAACGTCAATATCTCAAACAAAATTGACATGTTTTCCCTTACTTCAGCCCAGGAAATCGAACAAATCATTACAAGCATGAAGGGAAGATCAGCACCAGGTTTCGATGGAGTTACTGTCGAAACACTGAAAACTATCAAAAAACATATTTCAAAACCATTGACACATTTAATCAACATTAGTCTTCAAAGCGGAATATTCCCAACGATATATAAACAAACCATCATCACTCCAATTCATAAATCTGGCAACCCAGAAGAAGTGACAAATTATCGTCCAATATCGCTGATTTCTAACATTGCCAAAATCTTTGAAAAAATTATCAAAAAAAGATTGACTGAATTTATTAACACAAACAACATAATTCACGACAACCAATATGGATTTATGAAAAATAGAAGTACCCAAGATGCGATTGCCAAATTATCGAACATCATTCAGAACACATTAGACAAATCTTTGAAATGCCTTGGAATCTTTATAGATCTTAAAAAAGCTTTCGATAGTATTTCTCATGATAAACTTATTGAAAAATTAAACTGTGTTGGGATAAACGATAAAGCTCTAAAATGGATAAAAAGCTATCTATTTGAACGATACCAAGTAGTCAAGATAAATAACTCCCTAAGTCTACCACTAACAAGCAATTTCGGGATACCTCAAGGCACTGTGCTAGGTCCCCTACTATTTATAATTTATGTCAATGATATTTTCAAACTACCACTTAACGCAGACATAATATCATATGCCGACGACACAGCTATCATAGTGAATGGGATCGACTGGAATATAGTAAACGAACAAGCAAATAATAGCATGAACACCTTAAAACATTGGTTTGATACCAATCTCCTTTCATTGAACACTAACAAAACATACTACATACACTTCTCAATTAACAAAATAAAAACACTCCCCAACACTAAAATAATTATCCACAATAACAAATGCAACAAAATCACATGTATCCAAGGCTGTTCAACGTTGAAATCAGTATCAGAAATTAAATATCTCGGAGTGATAATAGAACAACATATGAAGTGGAAGAGCCATATCTGTGAATTGGTTAAGCGTATCAGAAAGTGTATATATATATATTCATAAGATTAAGAAATATTTTAAAACCCAACAATCTAAAAAGAGTATACTATGCACTAATCCAGTCATTAATTCAATATGGAATTGTTGGATGGGGGGGTTCATACAACAATATTCTTACCCCGATCAAAGTGATCCAGAAGCTAATCATTAAAGTAATCCTAAAGAAACCCTCCACATATCCAACAGAAACACTTTTCGCAGATTTCACGGTGCCTCGAGTAGAGAATATCTTCAAGAAAAATGCAATTATCCAAATTTACAAAGATAATATTGTCAAAAAATTTGAAACCCACCAATCAAAAAGATATCAAGACAACATCAAAATACCAAAATTTAATACCAAACTAATGCAAAACAATTACATATATTTAGGAATAAAGTATTTCAACAATCTTCCGATTGAAATAAAAAAAATCAAAGACATCAATAAACTGAAACTCAAACTGAAGCAACACTTCATCAGGAATAATTAATTAAATAATTACCTGTTTTTCTCTTTCTTTCTAATTATTGTCAATCTATATTTATTTCTATATAATTTAGATTTTTAGAATTTCTCTAAAGTGCACAATATTTTAGTATGTAACCATATCCCATTGTATGTACATCTTCACATATAGATGTTCCAGAAGTTTCAATTGTTCCCATTACATAATGTTATATAACCTATTGCATAATGTTATTCTATTTCTGTCATAATTAGTGTAACTCGCTCATCAAGCACAAGAACTAGCTTCTTCTTTGGTGAGACTGCAATTTTAAAGAATTTCTGAACCAATATGTAATTTATATTAACCCACTGTAAACTTATATATCTATATTAAATAAAAAAAAAAAAAAAAAAAAAAAAAAAAAAAAATATAAAAGACTTTGGAAAGAATTTCAAAAACTGTACATTGTTCCCAATACCTAAATTACCTCGGAGCTTGTGGAAGCAATACGAAATTTTTTCTATTATAAAAAAATTATTGGTCGAAGCGTTGGGCCCAAGGCCGGGGCCTCTCGGGCCTAAATGGAAATCCGGCCCTGACCGAGATGACGCGTCACGTCTGTATCTGGCACTAAACTTGTCATATTTATAATGAAAAATAACAGATTTGTTTTTGGCGCCAGTTATAAACGTCTTTTTTCGGTTTAGTAGTGATTTGTTTTCGGGGTATTATCCCGTGTTGCGCTACCTCCTTCTTTAGCCAATGTTTCAGAGAGCGTTACAGTGTCCATCAGAGCGGAAGTCAGATCAGTAATCGATAGTGGTAAAGTTTGTGCTTAAGTATGTAGATGCGATTCCGTGTTGCCAGCTCCAATCCTTTACGTGCTGATTATAATTTGAAATGATTTTCTGCGTTATTATTTCTTCATTTAGTTTTGATGTAGCCGTCAATTACCGGATACCAAGAACTGTTGAGCTTAGGAGGAATACAAAAGGTAGTTAGGGGTGGGGAGGAATCTGGGGGTCAATGTATCCAGGAATGACGGACGTATCAATCCATCCATACCACTGCGGTGCAAGACGATGGATCAAGAGAGTCTGGCTGGAGAGTTCAGAGATCTTCCTCAACCAGTCTCTCCCGATCCGGCCCGCCATGCAGAAGGCCGCCAAGACCTAGACAAATCTCACCCCACTGGCCCAGGCTTCCCTGCTAAGTCACCAAACGTAGCAAACAACTTTGGAACCATTTATTGGTTATACCTCTATCACAGGTCACCCCAAGTGGCTTACCTACGTTTGGTAATTTAGCATGGGGTCCGGGTTTATGGGGTGAGGTTCGCCTGGGCCTTGGCGGCGGATCGGCCTGCTCACCTACTGAATAGTGGGTCGGATTGGGAGAGACTGGATGAGAGTGACGCTTTGACCTCCCCGGTGGTACTCGACCCATCGCCTTGCCCTCGCAGTGGGAGGGATGGATTCATTCATCCGTCGCAGATATATTGTCCCCAGGTTCCTACCCACTCCTCATACCGTTTACATTCCCAGAACTTCATCTCCTTCATTTCCTTAAAAATACCCTCCATACAGCATCCACAAAGATGACACAGGCCCTGAGAAATATTATTTTAATATTTAATAACTATTAAAAAAATTAATAACATTAAAATCTGAGTGAGGTTTTCTAAGGCGGCCAGCAGTAATAAAGAGTTTCTTGCCAATATCGTACCCTAAAGCAGTGATCGGCAATTGGCGGCCAGCGGACCAGATCTGGCCCGCGAAGATCTCTCACATTTCAAAACATGTAAAGATCACTTAAAAAAATTTCGCTTGCGGTGCTTTATCCGTATGCGGTTTATTACTTATATACAAATAATGTCGGCATGTTGAAAATCCACCCATTACCATCATCAAAAGTGGACAATGTGGATTGTTCAATTATGGAGGACTAAAGAAGTAGAGGATCGAACCCGCAATGCCCGAGTGGGAACCAATAACTTTCACGCTACCAACCGACTGGTCGTGATATTTAAAAATTTTAATTTTTAACTTTTTTTTTCGCCTGCGGTGTTTTTTCCATGCACTGTCTTGTCTATAATGTCTATGCCACCACATGTTTTGTCTATGTCATACTTTTTTGAAAAGAAAAATATGCTTGGAAAGTGGGCGTTGAGCCAGATAAAAATGGTAGCCTCTGCGCTGTACGATACTACTAGGCACGACACGAAACACGATGACGACGGGCGATCAGGCGGGTAGTCACAAGCGCATTGACTGAGCAGGCTCAAACGCGTACGAGTGACGTCGATGGCCCGCTAAAAATATTGTCACATTTAGGCTGGGCGCATATATCCGATTTTGGTTTCCGGTTGTCTGATCAGTCAATCGGATCGGATTAACCCCGCGCACATCCGATTCGGAAACCGGTTAGTAATACGACCGAGGCCACGCCCCTTTTCAGCCCGGGTTGGACGGCCGGCATAAAAGGGCGTGGCCTATTTTTATTACCGATCAGGTTTACAAATCGGAAGTGTGCGGGCTTTCATAAAAAATGTATGGTGCGAATAGAGTTACCATCCGTCCGGATTAGTCCGGACATGTCCGGACTTCTAGCATTTTGTCCGGACTTTGTCCGGCCCTTTAATTTGTCCGGATTTTTTGGTTTAGATGGAATATGAGTAATAAAACTTACATAAATAATATCAAATAAGTCTTTAATCTTTAGTAATTTTTCCACTCATCTAAAAAAAAAACAAAATACAAATCTTCTAACAATCAACTCATGGATATCAAACAATAAATTTTAATTGCAGTTGCAAACAATGAACAAGTTAAAGTTCAAACATAAAATATCTTCTTCAAAACTTAACACTTGTTTTCGACAAATATATAAATTTAAATATTTTTCAGCGCCAGATACTTGACGGAGCAGCTCCCGTTCATTCAAAGTTTTCTTATAGAATTCTTCGCAGCTCATAGTTTTAAGGTTGTATTGAATCAACCGCCCTCCGCGACCCTTTGCGACCGTTCGCTACCACGTCCATACCGTTATGAAGTGCGTACCTGATATTTGCATTAATTATGTGATAAAAATGTCCGGACTTTTTTTGGACTGTCCGGCTTTTTGCCAGGACTTTTCAATTTTCTAAATGGTAACCCTAGGTGCGAAGGCCTTCCGGTTGTCTGATCAGACAATCGGATGGAAAAATCTGATGTATGCGCCTAGCCTTATATGGCCCGCCACCAAAACTAATTGCCGACCGCTGTCCTAAGGCATCTTGTAAACTTCGCCGTGGTTCGAAGAAGCATTACATAACTCTCGAGGTGAGAATCGGGGTACCAGCAATACCAGCATCCAGCGTGTCTCGGGCAGAATGCTTTCAGAATTACCATCTCCATTCTTTGCAATCAGAATAAAGGTCTCGCTCTTACCTCTCAGGCTTCATTCTCGGAATGATAAGATTATTATTCTTCTTTGATCCTGTCGATACAAAAAGGTTCGCGTACATTATGATCCCTTCACATTACTTTTAAGGATTCATTCTCAGCCAGGCGATTTTATCTGAAAGTCGAAAGTATAAGAAATAATTATTATTATGAAACACGTCACATTTATTCCGATGAGGTTTTCTGTTTCCCGTGAAGTACCCAATATTCATCCTTAAATTTATGGAAAAAGATGTTTTCTTGTTTAATAATAGGTTGGTACCTGTTTTTTTTTTGTTAATTTTACTATCATAGGATACCTTTAATTAATTTAATCTACGTAGCGTGGCAAAATCAAAAGTTTTTGAAAATGTTTTAATATTGACAAAAAAGATTCCTTTCATTTTTGTTGGTTTCATTGTCCAAATATCACGCTATTTCCCTTGATTATATTTCATTTTGTGAATATTATTTTTAGTTATCTCTTGTCCTTTTACTCATTGTTTCGTGAGAAGGTGCCTACAATCACTGTTAAAACGTTGTCTTTGAAATAATAATAACATTGTATTTATAGAGTAGGTTTTAAGTCCCTAAAAAAGTTTTAAGTCTTTAAAACAATTAGATTTGATAGGCTTATTATGCTTTGAAATATTTAATGTTTTCTATTGTTTTAATATTAAGGGTGAAAATAAATTGTTGTAATTTAGAAAAATATTATGCTCCAAAAGAAGTTGAAGATATTGCTACATACGTAAATGCATAGAATAAAATTTTGTCGGGGTCACCAATTATAGTATGGAAATATACGAGTAGGATAAGTATTATTAATTAAAGTGTACTGTTTTTGACAAGGGGCGCCAAATTTTTTTTCGCGCCAGGCGCCGTTTGGCTCAGAGCCGGCCCTAGATCAGGGATACCAACGCTTGGGTAAGTTGGAACTAAGAACCGCCATCCAGTCTTTTGAAGATTGACATAAAGGTCAGTGGCACCCGTCATTGACACTTGTGACTTAGAACCAGGACTGGCGCCAGCAAAAACCTCAAGGGCGCTGTATTAGGTGGTAGGTATTATCAGCGCTCCTGGTGCTGGAAAATCAGTGCCCGGACGTCGCCTTAGTTCTTGATTGTCTAAACGACCATTAAAAATTTTTACAGGAGGAGAAGGTTTTCTTTAATTATTTCAATGAAACATTATAATAGGTGTATAAGATAAAACTAAAGGTATCATTAGTTTAAATAATTCCTAGTTAAGTGATTAACTATCATTTTTTATACTTTATTTTTAATTTTAAAGTGGAGATTGAACAAAAACGAAAATGGTCGTTTGGACAATTAAAAACTAAGGCGACACTGCTCCAATTGCGCCTGCACAGGACTTGCCCTGCCTAGAACCGTAGAAAAGATCGTAGAATGCATCCTCGGATCTGAGCTTAGAACCATCTGTATAAACACAATGTGGAAAATGATTTCGTGCAGCATGATATTAGTTCAAGTTCAGATGTGAATGTTTGCTCAGCGAATTGGGAAAATATTCTCTTCAGTGTCTATATGTATAAATTATATCTATATGTATCTGTATCTGTATGTATATGTATAAATTATAAATTAAAAAATTTATTTTTTTTCCCTTTACACACGAGTACGTGTAAGTTTTTTCCCTTTATACTCTCGTAAAGGTTATATACTATACATGTATATGTTTATACAGTTTATGATCAATGTTGTGCGTGTTAGTATTTAATGATTTTTGTTTAAACCGATTGTAACCTGAAAATGTAATTACTCGTGAATATATTACATGTAAATGTATATAAATTAATAAATAAATAAAAAAAATTTAAAATAAAAAATGTTTAAAAAATCGCGATCGGAATTAAAAGCCGAGAGAGTAATTTTAGGCGTTTGGTGAAGAACATATGAAGTGGATTCATAGTTCCCAATATTTCGATAGATGATTTACTTGCAAATTATTATAGTTAGAATTAGTACCTATCTACATTTTCATTCGGTGAATAAATTTATGGCGGTTTGGCGAGACGAATAATTATCTGATATTAATATATTGTTTTTTTTTTACATGAGCTCCACACAGGAGGCCCTGAGGAAAATAATTTCCCTCAGGACCTATGTCATCCTTGGGGGTGCTGTGTGGAGGGTTTTTTTTAAGGAAAGGGGGGAAAGGTGAGTTCTGGGAAGAAAAAGGGTTTAAGGGTGGGTACGAATCTGGGGTTCAGTGTGTCCTGGTCATCCGCCTCCAAGACCTAGACAAACCTCACCCCATGAACCCGGGCACCGGGTTTGGTATTGTTACCCCACTTGAAGATTATTTATTTGTTGAAGATTTTATTCGTCTCCCAAATATCCTTGATCACAAACAATAACAATAGAATTCAGACAGCAATATGGTGGTGTTAAAATATATGGGGTAATTGGCCAATTTACGAGTATAATACATTACGCATATCCCTTAGAAAAGTGTCGTAAGTCAAAATTTTCTTTTTTACGTTTTATTTCTGAAAAGTAAAGCATTTTATACTCATTTTCTGTATATTCTTTAATACTTTGTTATTTTATATTCTCTGGTATTATTTTATTATCTTTTATATTCCCTTATATTATTGCTTGCTTAAAATGTTAAAGTACTTTATGCAAAATGGACCACCATAACACGGACATGTGCCTACTAGCATGATGCAAAAATCCACCAAAACATAATTTGTGGATTTTTCACCATAAAATTAATGAATAAAGAATAATAAAAATATATTTTTTTAAATATTGTGATTATCTATGACCCACGAAAACTGTATTTAAGTTAGATCAAGAAGTCGTTAGTATCTCTTTACGACGGGACCGCTTGTTCAACATTAACTTATTTGTTTCGGTGTCCTGAAAATTAATTTTTTGACTTACGACACTTTTCTACGTGCTATATATTGTAGTGCAGGTACACAAAACAGCAGTAAGTTTTGTACTGTTTTCCTTTTTTTATTGCACGAACTGAATAGGTACTAGGTACCTCCCTAAATCTGAATAGGTACTAGGTATCTCCCTTAATCCGAATAGGTACTAGGTACATCCCTAAATCTGAATAGTTACTAAGAATCTCCCAAAATTTAATCGACAATAATATGTGCTCATAACCAGTCCCATTCGAGTCACCAATATACCAGGATAATTTTGCCAAAAACAGGTTCGATCTCCGAATGGAGGAGATTATACTAAAAACATCTAAAGACTTGGTCACGATAATCAACTTATATATTTGTATATAAAAAATTCTTGGGCTTTGAGCTTTGAGGTTCTCGGAAATCACTTTTCGGTAGAGGAAGTTACCGAAGTAGATTAGGTAGGTACACGGAAAGAAAATACTTTTAGGCTAGAATTCGTTACCCACAGTCCGTTTTAATAATAAAATGATAATATCGTTCATCTGTGTTTTTTTTAAGAGGCTTTTATTTTATACAACGATTCACTTACTTTTCATACAGTCGCTTCGTTATTTTGGTCGAAACTTATTTTTGGAATTAAAATCTTTCAGTGGGAAGTGGTCTTGATACCTCCTCCGCGGTGAAAAGTAACTGTTTTTTAAATATTTTTTTTTTATAAAATACAAAGATATACTAATAAGATATCATATTAATTGTTTTTTTACAGTAACCCGACGCAGGAGCCCCAGAGGAAAATAATTTACCTCAGGGTCTACATCATCTTTGAAAATGCTCGAAGAGACCCATGTTGTAGGAGGGAGGAAACACAGAGGTCGGTAAATAATTCTACAGTCGAGCTGTTGAACTCAAGAATGAGTATAAACGACCCGTTCTCACGAGACAAATGTCAACCGTGCACATATTGTTGAACGCGCGTTTCCCTACTTGCACCGGTGCCGAAAGGATCAATGACGCTGGTTCCTCGGAGTATCTTCATTACATTACTATAAATTATATCACCATAAATTAGGTAAAAGCCCATTATAAATAATAATAATAATAATATATGAAAAATTATAGATTGACTCAGCTGAAATTCTTTTTCAAGAATTGGGCTCGGTTTGCATAAGTAGGTACCTACTTCTAAATACGATATATTTTCCTACAAAATACTTTCCTGGGTTCAATAAGAAAAATAGTGGTAATTTCTTGATATACAATTAAAATCACATGAATTGTTAAGAAAAGTCCAAACCGCAATGAAATCTTAAGAACAAATAACAACACTATCGTGTCCACACTAACTTTTATTTTCAAATGAAATGCTTAATCACACGACTGCAAAGTGATTGTCTTTCAACAAATTTATATAAGTTGGTAATTAATCGGAGGTTTTTGTGTAATATTTGGGAAATTGGGTTACCTTTATGTCTAAACAAAACACAATGCAGAGTTCCCATGCACGGAAACAGTAAAAACGACACCAGCACCCGCTCTTTGACCCCGAGTTACCGCCAATTACTTAATATATAATCATTTAATTTGCAACCACTTGAATTTTTGTACCTAATTGAAAAAACTCTGCACACAATATTATCTATTTGCCCAAAGTGAATAAGTAACTCAGTTAATTCAATCTAATTTTGATTGAACGAAACGGTTGTAATATTGGTTGTAATATAATCATTGTAAATATTGATCTGGACATCACAAGAGACTTCGAAAACAATCAAACTAGGCCAGGGGTCGGAAGCATGCAGCCTTCGAAAGATATTTATCGAAAATAATAATTATAAAAAGGCATTTATGAAAAAAAAAATCGTGCAAAAGCGATCACAATAAAATCATTAAAAGTGTGTTATGTACCGAACCAATGATTTTTTTCTATTTTGGAACCTACGAAAATAAATTGTCAAAACGAAGGCAATAAAACTAATATGAATATATGCATTGATTTTCCCTAAGACTTTCACATTTGAAAAATTTTTTAAAGTTAGTACAAAGTGGTGCAAAAGTCATCACCCTATCGGAAGATGGCATAATTTTTGCAAATTTCAGTTCTGCTACTGTGACGATACACCCTGCCTACGTGCACCAAATCGTGATGAATCTACTCTGGCTACGTTGTATCAAATGTGTTGAGATTCTACCCCTATATACGATCACGGCACCGAATGCGCTGTGTCGCGCCTACCCTCGTAGCTCCAATATTTTCGTAGCTTTCTATCATGATGTACCTAGCCCATCATTTAGGGTATTTCTAGTCTAACTTTAAATCATTCGCACTTTTGCGGAGACCTCTTCTCTCAACCTATTTTTCAAACTTCTACATTTTCCTGAGCTAATCTAAACCCTGTTTTTCGCAATCCCTGTGATAATTTCACACAGTAATCAAGATTTTTGAATTTTTGTTTACATTATCTCCGTATCCTGCGTTGTGTAATTTTTTGTTTTAGGATTTACACCCATACGCGTAATAAAACGCATACAAATGTAAAGAGTATAATGTATGGTTTTGTGGTAACTTCGGTTCTTTAGAGTAAGAGTGAAAGAATTCTTAATTGATTGATTTAAATATCTTCTAACGCGTTTGATAAACTAACCCTGTCTTAGATTCTGCCTATACCTGATATTCGTTTTGTTTATTTCCTCCCTAGCACAGCTTTATTTAAAATACAAATAAAAGAGAATAACAGTTATCAATTTATAACAAACATTTCATGAAAAGTATTTACCTTACCTGCGTGAGATGACCTAATTCTAGGTCTCAGTTTTTCACCTGAAGTCTGCAAGCCTCCACCTAACATGAGTTTTATTTTCATGGTTAGTAAACACTAGATTGTTTGGGGAAGGGACGTGTGTAGGGATTGGGTCAAGGATAAAAAAATTGTTTTCTGCAAAGGTTGGCTCCTCCACTAATCAAATAGATTCTGGTGACCGACTTCCGAAGAGGCCTCTGTCAATGAACGGCTACACATACCTAAAGACCGGATTTTACCCTCTTCTGCGGGCTTCCTTGCTTCGATAGGAGCTTTACGTACCAGAGATAAGTACCAGGTCTTCCATCGTATCCCAGAACTATCCCAACCTCCTCACCTCCAGGTAGTTTAACTCGACTGATTCTAGAAGGGGTATTTCATTGCATCCCTTATCACGACTCTACTCGCGTTGAATGTGGTGTGCGACTGTTTTTGTCGTATCCATCTCCCTCGTGATCCGACAGAATCGCACTCCTGCCACCTCTTAGACCTGCTGCGATTGCGCCAAGGGAGCGTTCCAGTTGGCTCGCATCAAATCGAAGGTCGACAAGACTATGATATGCAAATGACTTAGAGTTTTCTTTAAGCGCCGCGCCAGCGTATTCCACGCATACGTCTCCTCCTGCCTCCGCATGCCTCCGTCTTGGCAATACCGTCACAGGGCCTAAAGTTTCTCTCTCCCTTGGGGAACGTTTCTCACTAACCTTCCCCAGAGACACATAATTGCATACAATAATCCCGAAGTCTACTGCGTGGGTAAAGTTTTTGGATTTGGACTGTATGTCTTCATTCACTACCAGTGCTTTTTAATGTGGTCACTGAGTCCACGTGTTTAGGTATGGAAGGATAGGGGATACCTATCCTATTAGGTAGGTATAAATGGAATAGTGAGTTTTTGGTTTGGCTTTATTTTTATTGAGGAAGCCCTCCTCATGAAGTAGTAGGTATTCTCCTAGATAACTAGAAGGGCACTGTCATGCACAAAGTTCTAATTTCAATTTTGATAAATTTAAATTTTAAATTTTCAGACCATAATTGATAAACTTGTCCCTTGATTTTATGCTTGTGGTCTATTGCTTTAAAATTGCACATATTAATTTTCACACATCAACTGAAAGTTCTTTGTCACAAACTATAACTAATTAACTTGTCACCAAACACGCTGCTGCCCAACTCGTTCTAAATAACAAAATAAAAGAATGTCAATGTTTTGTTTATAATAAACCATGTGTTTGCTGGATGTCCTACTGCCCTAGAATACGTGATTTTTCTAAAAGATTCTTAGATCAATCCGATTACGGAACAAATTATTAAAGTTTAAATATGAAAGTTAAATAGTTCTGTGTATATACTCGTCGTTGCAAATTCGAAGGCCGAAGTTAACAAACTAAGTCATGTTATGTCCGATGGGACTGACCTGACTCCTTGGATAGGTATTTATTTCATAACTCTCGCGCACAGCTATTAGTATCATGCTGTTATTAAAATTATTAGTTACCGACATGCTCTGTTCGCAAATTTTATAAATGATTGTGACTGCTTGCTCTGCATCGTCTCCAAGAACCTGTAAATAGTTTAATGATAAAAGACTTAACAAAATTCTGCAAATTACCCTTTTGGTGTTTAAAATTTTAATCGCATTCCTTAATATTAGATTTTTCCATTATAAAAAGAATCCATACTAAAAACTTTCACTCGGATATTTTCGACTATGTCTAAAACCTTCTCCTGCTCTTGTTGAATTATAAAAACAACGATTCTATTTAAATTTTCACTTGGGTATTATTAGATTATGTTAAAACCTCTGATTTTCTCCTAGCATTGATTTATTATCATCTCTCATAATAAACTCGGTATTTAATTTGTAATGAAAATTTGACCATCTTATTAAATCATCATCGCTTTCGAGCAATTCGTTATTATTATTTATTTATTTTATTTGTTTTAAAACCAAAGTTTTAATTTTTTAAAATTTGACCATTTTATTAAATCACTATCGCTTTCGAGCAATTCGTTATTATTATGTATTTATTTCAGTGATGTTATTTTATTTGTTTTAAAACCAAAGTTTTAAATTGTTAAATATTTTGTTAAGGCACTTTAATTTATTTCAGTCTGACTTCTTAGTCGTAATCAAAACTTTATTTTAGATATAACATTCGAAATTTTATTATTATTAATTTTCCTTTGTAAACTCGTTACTCATCAGTTCGTAGTGAAATTAAATTATTTTTCAATTATATGTCGCGTATCTCATGATTATTATTCTCTCACTAATGTAAATTAAATTGTAGTAAATCGGATCTTTTTAATTATGATTTTTTTTATTTCTCAAAGTTGAAAGAAAAACACTGAATCTATGTGAGAAACTCTTGAATAAATTTTCCAAGTCCGAGACCAACAGTTCGCGATTCAATTCCGCGTCCGACCGTTCCGCCCATTGTACACCCACTGACGACAAGGGCCGGATTCCCTTTGTTCAAACTTGTTAAATCCCTTCCTATGTTTAAAATATTTTGAAATAAATCTTCATTAATTGAATTCTGTTTATATTAGAATTTTTACGTACTTGGTTGTAATTCAATTTTAATGGCCGCACTGTCAAATATAATCGGTTTTCTCTAAAGTAAACTTCTATGTCTGATGTGTTAAACCAAACATGTACTTACGCCTTAATTTTTTTTTGTTTTGATTACACTAACGGCGCCCAAAGAGACTCTCCGTTTCCAAGACCCTCTGTTTCCAATGTCACTTATATAAACACTCCTCAGGGCCAATAGACATTCATTTCTTTGTCTTTGATTCTGTTTAAAATAAAGTTCATTCAACTTTAATTCCTGTGGGAACGAAAATGAAGGTCGCCCATCGTGATAAAAGTTCACGTGTCTCTTGTTTTGATAAAAATCTTCGCAGGCCCTCTTGAACGTGAAAATATTTTTCCTCCGATAGCGTAGGTGTAGGTAGGCATTACGATTCATCACACTACGACATTTGTGAAGTAAACAGACACGTCAACAAGACATGAATCGCTATACTCCTCAAGATCGCGGAAAAAACGGTTTTGGTGATTTGCACTGGCCGGCAAGATCTTCTTTTTGTGGGGTTTCCTGTAGTCACTATGTCAACAAGCCTCAGACTCTTGAAGCCCTCAAAGAGGATATCCGCCAAGAATGCGAGAACCTACCGCCGGAAGTTCTGGAAAGAGTTAGGGAAAAGGCCATGGATTGGGCCCGTATCATTTTCTCGACTAATGGAAAAAAAAATTAAGACATCAATTTTTTTTTTTTTTTAAAGAAAGACAAACATTTCCGGGTTACGAATAATCCAACAATGTTTGAAAATCTCCTACTACCACCACAGAAAGCCGAAAATGTTGCTTGTGTTGTGATGGAGGACTTAGCCAGCAGAGGAATCGAATATGGGACGCCCGGGTGAAACCCAAACGCGATGCCCACTCAACCAATGACCAGACAATCACAAAAAACACAATCCAAACACAATCCAATAGAACCAAAATTTTTCATTCATAAAAAAAATTACAGCCAAAAAACATCGAGCCACTTAGTTATATTTTTACAAAATAATATAAACATATTGATATGGATTTATTGAAAATTGAATTTAATCTTATTCAACTCTGGTCTGGAGCCCAAAATACCTGAAAAAAAACCTTGACTGGCAAAAACGGGCGGTCCGTTTGATAGATTCCCCTATCTTAACCAGCGGACTGCAATCTTTAGAGCATAGGCGTCAGGGAGATATGCTGTCCATGTTTTACCAGTATTACATTGGAAGATGCTCCGAGGATCTAGCGTCATTGATCCCTTCGGCACCGGTGCATATCGGGAAACGGTGACCGGACAACTCGGAATGAAACCAACTCAGAACCATCTCAGATAAGTCATTTAGAGAGGTAAAAAAAATGTATATATAAAATTGGTTAAATAGGTTACGTTAGGTTAGGGTTATCGACTTATTTAAAATTATTTTTTTCATAGCTTTTAATGACTTTTCAAGGAGGTATTGAGTTGACTTTATTCTCAGTTGGCATGGAACCTCGGGAAACACGTCAAACGCGCGCCCAACACGGGCGTGTGTGTACACGGTTGACATTTGTCACATAAGAACGGGGCGCTTCTGCGACTCGTTCTTGAGTTCAACAGATAGTTCAACAATAGAATGATTTGCCAACCTCTATATTCCCTCCCTCCTATAACATGGATCTCTTCAAGACACTCCTTACTCTCCTAAAAAAACCTCCACACAGCATCCCCAAAGATAACATAGGCCCTGTCGGATTTTTTTTTCCGACAAAAAAGTGGAAAAAAAAGGATTGTAGCAAACTTTTAGCTGCCTCCAATACGAAAAGGTTCCCAACTTCTGAACTACATACGTAGCCAGATTATTTTATAAATTAAAATGCAACCTCATCGTGGTCCCTCGCGACTAATAGAACAAGAAAATAATGAACAGTACCTAGGTAAGTAATTGGAACTGCACCTTAAACATTGTAATGATAAGCATTACAATAACAATTTATAATTAAATTCAAGTAGGTACTGAATATAGTAGGTATTTTACATCATGCAGCGAACATTAAATTAAACATTGCCTTTGTTTGATAATAACAAGTGAACTTAGAGAAGAACCAAATATTATCATCGATAATATCGTTGAGTTAAACATCGATATTGACAAAAACACGTCAATAGAAAGCAATGTAACAGGACACAGCAGGAAAACTGTACTGTGAATAATTGTAAATAACACTAAACTTGACGCATGTATAAATATGGAAAATAATTATTGTGAATGGATTACTAACAAAGTTCCCCAAATATCTTCAACTCCGAGTCACGCATTCCGGGGCTTACCGTTATTTCCCTTCGGATTTTGGCATATTGTTTTGTTTCACCGAAATTCAAATGTAACATTGTCATAAAATGGCATTCAGTGCAATTTTGTTTTTTTGACATTTGAAATTTTAATAATAATAATAATAATAAGTCCCAGTTTAATGTCGTTAAATGTCAATTTGAATTTCTTTTCAGCTTTTAAATAGAGGACAACTATCGTGTTGTTAAGCTTGTCAGCTTATTACGATTATTATTATTAAAATCGAAAATTAATACAAAAGGGTGGAATCGGGAGCATCTCCTATCCTTATCCTATTTTCCTCTTCCTCTCCTCCTCACCTAAAATTAATTTTAAAATATAATAAAATTCCATCTCCAAGTAACTTTAACATAGGAGACCTTTTTGACTTGACTTAATTTATCTTTGTATACCTATATGTATCACTATACTTATTTAGGTATAAGCTATTTGTCTCTTACAAATAAAGGCTTTTATTATCATTTTGCAACTCTGTTTAACGTGTAAAAAAATTAATTAGTTTAACATGTAAAAGGCTATTATTATCATTTTACAACTCCGTTTAACATGTAAAAAAATGTATGCTTATTGTAAAAACATACAAATATTAAATAAATAAAAATAAAATAAAATAAAAATAAATTACAATTTGCTAGAAAACTGAAACGCACCCAGGGGCCTCAACACGGGCAAAGTACCCAGTGAGGCATTATATATAACGTCATTGAGTGAAACCCACATTATCATTATACTGATAAGTATGGTTGTTAAATCGTAGATTTGTGTGTTGGGAACCGAAATATTTATATTTTGGAAATAACAAAAGGATCAATCATTTTTTTATATATTTATTTACAAAAAATGGATGGACTTACCTAGTTGTTACTTACAAAAATGCAACGAAAGCAACTTAAGCAATTCCATAAATGCTACAACTAGCTAAGTCTAGTTGCCTAATTGAAACGTGGAAAAACATTTGCGGTAACTAGACTTACCTAATTATAGAATTAGACGATACCGTCTTTTGGAGATACCTACAATTTTTTTCAAATAACTTGATGATTCCAATGCGTAACGACTTTTCTGTTTGTAGCATCAGCATGACTTTACTGCTATGACTCATTTAAGTGCTTTATATTGTTTGGCTTTTGTAAACATACTTACTAAGGAGTGGGGAATAAATAATTTTCCCTACTTTATTAATTAGCGTTACATTGGGGTCATTCGTTCGTTTATTGATTTCTAGTTGTTCAAGCAATTCCCCACTTATAGTCATTATTAAACAGTTAAGGAAACCTCAACACTTAGTGCGGAAAAACAGATCTCCCACATAATGGAGTATTTTCTCCTTAGTTTCTCAGCAAATTGGTTTAACCGGTAATAAATCAATTTAGATACCTATAAAAATTAACATTTAGATTCATATAAATATTTCGTCTCAAAGAGGTCCAACCACAGTTTGAAAATGGTCTTGTAAACCGAAAAAGCTGTAACAAAAATACATTTTAAAATACTTGCAGAACTTGATAATAACAGTATAAAATTTATTTTTAATTAAATTTAAAAAAAATTAAATGGAGTTCTACGAATTAAACACAAAAACAATTAATATGCTAGAGTTATGCTTTTAGTGTGTAACTCACAAACTCTGATTTCGAAGATACCTAGTTGTAGTAATTAACCCAACGATGTAATGTTTGAAAATACAGATACATTATTGCACAAATAAAAAAGGAACACAGGGTTTTGGATGAATAATTAGCACTTAGGTACTTCTGTTGATAACCTTATCTTCCTTCCCATAAACGACATAAATTTAACAGAAAGAGATCTCAACAACAGAGCTCTCAGTTGCAAGAACTTGCTCACTTTTCGGAAGAGTCACAATATAATCAAGTAATAAGAAGTCGCAATATCTACGTAATCTTCGAGTTTTGAATGGTGTCATCGTATCCTCGCCAAGTATCAGATTTGCTCTCTCGTTTGCCTACGCATCTAACTGTGAGGAGACTTGGCTTTACTTCCTTGTGATGGCGCGACAAGTTATTTCCCACAGAAATGGAGATACCAGTACGCCGACCTGATTTTGCCAATTCACTCTCCAGCCTACCCACTACACAAATGACGTTTTTTAATACTGTAAAAATATTTTTACGAAAACGAAATGAATGCTCAGTTGTTCAGTTCAGATATTATGATTTTAAACAATATCACTTAGAGGTAATATACAATATATAGGTACACAGATCAATTATATCATTATCATTACCGATATCTTCTTTATGAGATAGTTAGGTCACAATTAAAAACTTTTGGGGAGATTATTGATTTGCTGGAATATTAAGAACGGAAGTTTCAAAGCTTTCCATTGAATTTTGTTTATTTGTTATCAAGTTTAATTTGTAGAAATCCATTTTAATTTTTATTTCTTGTATATATTCAATAATATCATTATTCAATTTATAAAAACAGTTTAATAAAAAACAAGTTCTGCTTTGTAATTATTATTACGCGTGACAGTTGTTTCGCCTTCTGAAGGTTTGATAATGTCTTCAGAATGCGAAACAGCTATCACGCGTAATAATAATTACATAGCAGAACTTGTTTATTAATAAACTGTTTTTATAAGTTGAATAATGATGTTATTGAATACATAAAAGAAATAAAAAATAAATTTTGTCTTTTTTTTTCCGGAACTATTATAATAATCTATAGGTGTATATAAAAATCTATATACGTTTGCATGCATGTATGTATGTATGTTGTTTATGTATTGCTATATTAAGCATAGGAAATGTTTGAAACTTTCAAAACACCTTATTTCCACCCTCGCTAAGGTTTCCAGATTATTACAACCACATGACAATACATCTGAAAAGCTTTTAATAATTACAAAAACTTTTACGAAACTGTCAAAAATGTCACAATTTAAGAATGATATTTTGCAAGCAATCGATTGTTCATCAAAATTCAATTTTCGAATAAACTCTTTGAAATAACGAATTTGAATTTAATCGAGGTACTCACCTACGGTACTAACCATAATCAAATACTTTGAATGTAATCAAAAATGATATTTACTAAATGGTAGATACCTACTAATGTTAGGTACCAAATTTGATATTTACTAAATGGTAGATACCTACTAATGTTAGGTACCAAATTTGATATTTACTAAATGGTAGATACCTACTAATGTTAGGTACCAAATTTGATATTTACTAAATGGTAGATACCTACTAATGTTAGGTACCAAATTTGATATTTACTAAATGGTAGATACCTACTAATGTTAGGTACCAAATTTGATTGATTGTTCTTATAATATACAAAAATGAATGTTTGTAATAGGTATATGAAAAATTAAAATTTGTAAAAAAAAATGCAACAAGTGGCACGCGAGCTGTTTGAAATTCTGAATGTACCGGGACTAAATATTTGAACTATTGAACGCGGGAGAGAGGAGGGGATCGCGAGAGGGGGTTTGCGAGATGGGGGAGCGGGAGAGAGGAGAGGGAAGGAGGAGAAGGTGGAAGGTGGTGAAGGGAAGGGGACTTGGGTTGGGAAGGGGATGGGATGGGAAGGAGGCGGAAGGGAACGGGACGAATGGGAAAGGACGCGCAAGGAGAAATAATTTCTTTATCCAGTGGCATTGCAATGCATGCCAGGTGCCAGGCGCTCGCTAGTGTTTATATAAAGAAGACATTGTGGTTATCTCAAAATAAGGATCTCTGGTGAAAAACATTACGGTTTTAAAAAAATTTAAAATATTCACATTATTACGTAGATCGAAAAACGCCGATTCTATAAATAATATTAAAGTTTTATTCCTCCGTGGTTTTAAGTACAATAATAAATCGTTATCAGAATAATACCCACCCCACCCCATCACATCCAAATGCCTTCCCCTCTTTTCCATTTGGGAGGCGGGTATGGATACCATCGCCCAGG
The DNA here is from genome assembly GCA_936435175.1 of Glyphotaelius pellucidus. Taxonomy (NCBI): domain Eukaryota; kingdom Metazoa; phylum Arthropoda; class Insecta; order Trichoptera; family Limnephilidae; genus Glyphotaelius; species Glyphotaelius pellucidus. The sequence goes on from OW386537.1 coordinate 25,482,731, forward strand.
GAACCATAATTTATTGGATAACCAACACCTCTGCCACCCCAAGTGATTCGCTACGTTTGGTGACTTAGCAGACCCGGGTTCATGGGGTGAGGTTTGTCTAGGTCTTACCTACTGCGTGGCGGGCGGAGAGCGACTGGTTGAGGGAGGTCTTTTGACCTCTCCAGCGGACTCTCTCAACACATCGCCTTACACCGCAGTGGGAGGGATGGATTTATACGTCCGTCACTCTTGGACACATTGATTCCCAGATTCCTACCCACCCCTCATATATTTTTCCTTTTCAGAATTTCCACAGCACAACATTCCTTATCCTCGGGGCTTCCTGTGTGGAGCTATTTTAAAAAATAATATATTTATACATAGTGGTATTTAGAAGGTTGAATATTGATTTAAAAAAAATTAAATGGGCTCCTTATCGTCAGAAGATGGGAAGATCGCCAGAAGAAGATCACCGGGAACTTAATGGTTGGATTGCAAAATATAGTAGTATACTCGTAAAGTAATATGCTGCAGATTATTTTTATGGTGACCGGACAACTCGGAATGAAACCAACTCAGAACCATCTCAGATAAGTCATTTAGAGTGATAAAAAAATATAAATAGAAAATTGGTTAAATAGGTTACTTTAGGTTAGGGTTATCGGCTAATTTAAAATTATTTTTTTCATAGCTTTTAATGACTTTTCAAGGAGGTTTTGAGTTGACTTTATTCTCAGTTGGCATGGAACCTATTTTTATGTGGTATCGTAGAAGACTGGAACTCTGCCAGAGACCGATGGAACTATGGCATTCCCATTTCGGAAATTGTGAAGTTGAAGAAAGTGAAGAAGTAAAGAGTACCTTATATAAGGAAAAGAGGAAAGTTAGAAGGCAACTAACCAGATCAGTTTATAAGTTAACATAGCTACACTTAACATTTCAAGCAACGTATCCTAATTAATTAATGGTATGTCACCAAGACAAGTAGGTGCTTTCCTCTCTGGAACACGGTAAGTAGATATATGTATACATTTGCAACTACCATGGCCCAGAGACAAGATCCTTACCGTTGTTCCATGCACGTCATCAATCGGATGACAGGAATTGTTCAGATTATTGATCACCCAACGTCAGCACATAGATGGCACCTGATGATGATGGTGATATCATTATGCCACCGAGCTTTCGCTTAATTTGAACCGTGAAAACAACATAACATGCGCGCACGCAACAAACAAATTACACCACAGGATGTTCCCAATTGATTGAAATAAAATTTTCCAATTGAATCTAAAGTGATCAGAATAAGGGTTCTGGCACAATGCAGTTCGTATTATTGTGGATAATTAGATGGCTGATGCAATTGCACGTCATCCTGAAGCGTAGATATAAGCGTAGATGTATGCAGACTTTACGGTTAGCTTTTTTTAGAAATGATTTTTAATAATACGCAGATGACATAGCAATTTTCTACTGGGGTAAAGATTTAGACTACTTACTAGAAAATGCACAAAGAGACCTAGAAAAATTGACAGTTGGCTCCAATCAAATATAGTAACAATTAATGTAAAAAATATATAGGATACATGCTTTTAAACACAACTCGTAAAATAATTCCTCCCCATATGCTCATAAAAATCATAATACAGGAAAAAATTTCTTGGGCTGTTCATTGATAAGCATTTAAAAAGCGTAACATACAAGATATTAAAGATAAAATCACCCCCATAATTAATATATTTAGCCGATTATCATATCTGTTATCTAATAAATTTAAAAAGGCTGACATTGTAGTTTTATTTCTATATTTAATTTTTTGTTTTATTTTTTTTTTGTCTTGGAGACTAACAGTTTACATTAATAACACAGCATAATAGTATCCGAGTCACAATAATTGTACTATATACAGTATATTGGGTATGAGAGATGATAATGAAAAATTACATTACAAGAAACAAGTTATTTAGATGGGAATAGGGAAGGGGTAGGATGGAAGGGTATATTAAGTTATATTTTAGAAAGGTTTATATTTTATTAATCAACAAAATAGTGAAAGTTAATAATATTATAACGTAATATGTTATGTGTAATGTAATGTAAAATGTATTTATTTTAGTTATTTCTGGTTAAATAAGTAAAAATGCAACTTTCTTTTTTCTGGAATAAAAACTAAAAAAAACCTAATAAATTCTGTGAAACTTCTTACCGTATTCGGTTGTTATTTCGTATTACTGAGAATTATTGCTAAGGATCGTGATCCCTACTTCAATCGTCCTGTTTAAAATGCTGTTGCCATTAACCATGCTACGATTTATTTCAGACGTTTTCAGTAAAATACAGTTTTTTAAAGAAAAGTTAGTAGTTTTGAGATGCACCCAGATTAAGCCGGAGAGAGTTTTAACCAGTGCTCTTACAGTCTTGTGGTGACTGGAGAGTGACATAATACAGGGCAATGGCCATTCGCAGATCAAATTCGATGGGATTTAAATTTAGACTGAGTGTAAATACGTGACAACATGACATACGCCATCGAGGTGGGCGACGCACAGTGGTTCCAAATACCCCAAAAGTTGGAAACAATTCACAGGGAGGATTTACGGGGGAAAAAAAGTGATATTATTTTTCGGTATGGTTATAAAAAATAAAAAATATTCGGTTTTAGTAAGTTTTACTAGATTTTATTAACGATTTCTGGATTTTATTAAAAAAATATATAAAATTTTAAAAAATATCTTAAAATTAAAATTATCTATGTCCATATCTATGTGAAAATAAAGGCCAAGTAATGTTGAATTTTGCTTTTAAACATTCTGATGCATACGGTGAACAATCATCATCATCTTCAGTACTAAATATATTTGAAGAATGAATATGCGGAAGAATTATTAAACCGAAAGCTTTTTTAGGAAAACGACTTAATTGTTTCTTTGGGGGTTGCCTGTAACTAGTTATGACAGGATCAGATGTAACTAACACTAAATTAAAAACTAAAATTAAATTATTCATTACTTCATTAAATTTCTCACGAAAACATTTTCTAGAATAGTTCTCGGATATTTAAAAAAATCTTTGTTCCGAGCTTCCTGAGCCTCTTCTGGTAATCTTGATCGGGCGGCAATATCTGGTGGACGATGGGCAAGGATTCTGCCACATTACGTTTATATTGTTAGGCTTCCCGCAAAATAATCGTATATGTACAATTGAAGTTACAAAAATACTAGAATAATCCGCAATCTCTCGCGTCCCAATGAACATTAAATTTGTTTGTAAGAAGAGCGATTATCATCAAATACCTTGTACACTTGTCTGATGACCGCCTGAGTTGAGCGCCTAGAATAATTTCTTCTAATAATTTTGATTTAACCGATTGACCAAAAGCTCTCAAGTTCATTTTGTAGCAAACGCCAAATGAGAAAGAGGTGCAAATCCGTGTTCCGAACTTTGGTTTTCAAGCGTTTGGATCGGTCAGAAATACATTCAAATTGTGTTTATAACCGCGACGTGCCGTTTTCAGAAGAAATCGCCTACAATATAAAAGCAATCGGAGTCTCAAGTCATTTTTTATTTTCCATGACAAATCTAACTTCATCTCGACGAGCAATAGTCCATCTTATTTTAAAGCGAAATTTGAAGCCCGCGATCTTTTTACAGAGTTTGTCCGACCTCTCTTTAAGGCAATTGGTGAGGTATATAAGTTTTTTTTTTAAATATAAAAATCGTTTTTCCATCTGTTGGCACTTTGAGTTCATCAGTACGTCAATTAACTCCTTTTGTCTTAAGTACAAATCATTTGAAACCGAACCTGTGACAAAAATAATATTTATGAAGCACTCAAATTTTACAGTAAGTAAATTATGTAAAAATTGCTTGGCCGTAGAAGCGCAAATATGCGCAAATTTTTTTAATATAATATGATACTAAAATAGTTCAGTTATAAAAGTACATCAGCACATTTAGGAAATTTTAGGAAATATCAAACTAAAACCTTAACTATTCCAGAAATTGTCGTATTTTTTTTTAAATTCACGAGATGTTTTTTAAAAAAAAATATCCCAAATTTGTCACATTAGGAAATGAAAAAAAAACTTAACATCTTTAGTACATACCTGAAGGTATTGAATCCATGTTGAAAAAAGTTTGCAAACAAGCGGTGTAAAAATTTATCAGTCCCTAAATGCTATATAATAAACGATGCACTTTCACACAAACGTCCTGACTGCTCGGGAAGTCAATCTTTGTTGACGTGTTACGCAGCGACCAAACGTTTTGCTGAGTTGGACGGTGTGGGGAAAGATGCGCTGGTATGTGATGTAAAGATATAGAAACAAAATTTAGTGGTCCCTGCAATTTGAATTTTTGATTTTTTTCCAACGCTCCCATACTAGTAAAACCATTGTGCGACGACTGGAATTACTTGTGTATAGGCAGTCGGCGTCATCCTCCCTCCTTCACCAGTGATTCTCCTATTTTTTTCAATGAAAATTTATTATATTCAAAAAGTAAAATTAGTTTTTCGATATGTCAAAAAATGTCGATGTTATGAGTTTTTAAAGTGAACTTGGGTAAAACCTATATTTTTGAGTAAAACGTAAGCAGGTATTTCGTGACCAGGGCCGGCCCTGTGCCAAACGTCGGAAGGAATGAACATTAGTATTGAAGAGACCCGTGTTGTAGGAAGGAGGAAACACAGAGCCGACCTGTTGAACACAAGAACGAGTCGAAGAAGCGACCCGTTGTCATGTGACAAATGTCAACCGTGTACATATGTTGGGCACGCGTTTGGCGTGTCTCCCTACTATGCACCGGTGCCGAAGGGATCAATGACGCTAGTTCCTCAGAGTATCTTCCATTGAAATACCGGTAGAACGGGGATAGCATTCCCACCCACTGTGCTCTAAAGATTGCAATCCGTTCGTTAAGGTGGGATAATCTATCAAACGGACCGCCCCTTTCTGCACAGAGTCGAGGGTAGGAGTTTATATATACATTTTTTTTTTAAATTTTGAAATATATATATTTATATATATTTCAAAATTTAAATATATATATGTATTGGGTTTTAATTAACATTATTTTAATTTTTTTTAAAAAGAAAGACAAACATTCCTGGGTTACGAATAACCCGACAATATTTGAAAATCTCCTACTACTATCACAGTAAGTGGAAAATGTTGCTTGTGTCGTGATGAAGGACTTAGCCAGCCGAGGAATCGAATACGAGACGCCTGGGTGGGACCCAAACGCGATGCCAACTCAGCAACTGACCGATCAATTAATTCGATGACATTGATTTATAATATTATTTCGTTTAGTACAACATTCTTAATTGACTTTCTTAACTTTCTTAATAGAAAAACTTATCACAAACTAATAATATTATCTGTTGCAAGATACCTACGTACCTACTACTGCCAAACGGCCACCCTTAAAACTGGTTTATCGCTATTAATTTATAAGAAAAGCAGTTAAATTTAATAATGAAAAAGGGACAATCTCTTGGTTAAGTGGAACGTTTGCGCGGCCCTTTTCGGCCCGTTTCATACAAATCTTAAATTTGGATTTGAGATCAAAATACCCGATCAAACTAAACTATTTTTGTAATCAAAAGGAATGTCAAATATCTAGCAAGGATGTGAGCTTCTTTATTTATTTTTGCTTTAAATTATAAGAAGGCTATTAAAGATTTTAGGGTTTTATGATTTTAGAGGCAACTTGGGCAATTATTTGTGAGTAAATGTAAAATATTAAAAAAAACTTTATTTATTTTCAAAATATGATGAAAAATATAATAACAATAAAACATTGAAAAAAAAACGCATTTTTGGGTAGTAATTTTAATATACAAACGACAAAATTTGTTCCGCCGTAAATAGGTAATTTGTATTTTAAATTTACACTCATCAAAATGATTTTTTTGTTAATTTTTATTTTATTTTTCATTATATTTTTATAGATTGTTTTTCATTTACTCACAAATAAATTGCTTCTAAAATCATGAAACATGTATAGTATTATTATATTATTTTTGGTTAATATTTACAAATTTAGTTTCAATAACAAGAACCTGTCTACATTTTATTTGGGTTAATATTTACAAATTTAGTTTCAATAACAAGAACCTATCATTATATTATAATGTAAATAGGTTCTTGTTATTCAAACTAAATTTGTAAATATTAACCCAAAATTACACTCATAAAATTATTCACTTGACACTGGCCCGAACACTCCATTGGGGTGAAAAGTCATGAAAAAAAAAAATTTGCTAAGTGAGAAGGACATTGAAGATATTATTTTTATGGGCGCGGATGTAATGGATAGCTTATTTATTCATTTAACTTTCGATTTGATTAAAATTTTGACTTTCCGCAAGGGAAAAACCACTGTGGGTGTTTCCTCAACATACAATGCTACGCCTACATTATTTGTGGGGGTGACGAGAAAAACAAAATATTTTTAATAATATTGCTGAGCAACCGGCAACTTATCATATGAAACCAGCAAAGCGAGCAGACGTGATAAACATTAATAAAAAAATTATTACACCGACGATGCTAAAAGTTCATACAACGAAGTACTGAGGAAAATTGTCAAGAAAATATTGAGTATAATGAAGACTCAGACCATGAAACATGAAATGATTTGCGATTTTCACGGCCAAAAGTATTTTCGTATTTGGTTTTTGGATTATTATGCCGTGTATGGCTTCCTCCTTAGGTAGTCAACGTTTCGTACAGCGTTGCGGTGTCCATCATCAGGGCAGATGTGCCACATCTTGAAAATCCAATACCTTTTTTGTGTTTCTTACTTTTTTTAAATACTTGTTCCATAAAATGTCTTGTTTTTATTATTTTACTTTAAATAAAGCAAAAATGTTTATTTGTCCATACACATTGTTTTACTTCAAAACGCACTCGCAAGAAATAGTCATGTTTGGAAAAAAAAAATTTTTCAAATATTAATTTGAAATATTTACTCATCGACCGCGGAGTCCATAAACGGTTTGAAATATTTTTGGTTATTATTTAAAAAAAAATTTTTTTGATTATTTTGCTTGTGAGAATCGGTACAGTTTTTTGCCTGTGCTGAAAAGTTCAGTTTTTGGAAATAGTCAGTTTTACATTTACATTACAACCCCACGATTCTGAGTCGATTTCATTCTGAGTTGTCCGGTCACCCAGCAAATATATTATCACCACCTATTGAATTACTTTGAAGGTAATTAATTATATTGGTTTGATTCTTTACTTCATAGTTTTCAGTCAAAGAACCTTGGTTTTCAGTGTCATTAGCTTACATTTGCGTCAATAGATGTCAGAGAAGTAATATTGAGATATTGCCATTACAGGTTAGTCTAGTTGTGTGTGTAATCTGTCGTACGATCTACGTTCGAGTTTTGAATTTGAGTGTATTCAAGGACGTCTTGTTTGGAATCGCGGCGAAGCAGCTAGCATCTAGTATCTAGTATTTCCGAGGTGGTTGCTGAAGTATTTATTATATTTTATTCATCTGTCTTTTGACTCGTTTGTCGTTGTGTTGTCGTGTGCTGCTGTGCGGTGTGCTCTCAATATTTACTTTGGGTGGAATGACCGAAAAATAACCACCCCAAAACGTACGTATTATTAAAAATTTAACCTCACTAATTCTCAAATTATTCATCTGGGGTATTCTTTTATTTACCCATACATAGCTGGTTTTTAATCTTATTTTAAGAATTTTGTTAAATTATACGCATTACAATATAGCTGTCAAGACGCACCTCCTATAAATTCCCGCTTCTGTCAAAAGAATATATATTTATTGTAGAAAAGTCTATATGATTTATACGGTACTTTTTATTTATAATTTAAATTTTGTTTTTACTGGATTTGTAAAGACCAGGTTAATTTTTTATTTTACACACTTTACGATATCAATCTCATCCTAAACCTATCCTTACATAATAATATGTTCAGCTTTCTACTGCATTATTACACAATTTCAGTAAACATACGATATTTTCTAATCGGAGATATCTATTTTAGAGATGAACTATTTTGTGAAATGTGCTACGTCGCTTGAACTTAATTAGAAAAATATACTTACCTTACATAAAATTTACATTCTTTGATTTTTTTTATTTTTGCTATTATATCCTCGGAAATTGCTCGTCTTCTTTCGTAGATATGGTATTTATTTACCTAACCGCCGCACTATTAGGCACAGATCGTAGAAATTACGCTTTGTTTCAACTATTACCACAATCACATGAAACTGCATACATGCGCAAATTAGGTTTTTGGTTTCTTTATTCGGCTAAATATACATGTTTACTTCGAATTATAAAATTTTAAAGCGTATTTTATCACTTTTCAAAAACTGTTTCTAGTTTTCGGATACATTAAAAAATATTCCATTTATTTGGATTTTATTGCAATGCGAAAATATTTTGACTCTCACAAAATACGGCCGAGGCCTGAAGGGTTAAGATGTGGTATGTGGCAGGAATAAAACAATAGAAAGCAATCTATGTGAAACTAAAAAAAGTGATACTAATTACTGAACAAAGAAGAATTATTTTCGTTATTTGTTTTTGGGGTGTTATGCCGTGTTGCGCTACCTCCTTCTTTAGCCAACGTTTCGGACAGCGTTACAGTGTCCATCATAAGGAAGAATTACATTAAATATCTCTAAGCTAGATATTTGATGAAGTTAATTCATAAATGAGGCGCTCAGCGGAACAGTGACCCAACTCACAAAAATTCATAATCAGCGAAAATATCATATTAATGTTATATATATATTTTTTTTTTTCTCATATCTTTGAAGCCACGGTGGCCCAATTTTAGTTTTCATCGATTTCAAAGGACCTTTAAAACAGTAAAATTGAGCTTCTGTGGCTTCGTAGATATGACAAAAATATATAACAATATGATGTTTTCGCTGATAAAGAATTTTTGCGGGTTGGGCCACTCTTCCACTGAGCACCCCAAATATGTGTTGTTATTATTCATTACTCCTTAGTTTCACTTTGTAAATTAGGTGAGCAATGTAACGATTGTATCACAAATAAAACAAACTATACTGAACTATATTATTCCCTTGCAATGTTTTCTAAGATATATTGAAACCTGCAATTTATTTAATTGTGTTTATATTTGCAAGTTTTATATTTTCAAGTCAGAGTTGACAAACAGACAAGTATGTGTTAGTAGGATATGACATGTGTAATGATTATGAGAGGGACATAATTACTATAATTATTTTTACTGTTTGCTACCCATCCTGCCAACAGACTTGATATTGTGATGTTTCGTTCCATTATTCAATGTTTTATCAGGCTTAAAGTATAAAATTAATTTTTTGCCGCACCAGAACTCTCAAAACGGTGACCTTTAGCATCATGAAATTTGCACAGCTTTTTCTGTACAGAATTTCTAGTTGAATGCACATATTTTAAGCCCCGTAATATATTTTCATCAATAGCCAAGTGGCTTCAAAATATCAATTTAATTGATGCAAGTTAAATTTGGTCAAAATTTGTGTTGACTTCAGACGAAGGCAGGTAGTAGTCAGAATTTTCATAAAATTTTACTGTAAATGTATTTCGGTTTACAGTAAGTTGATAAAATCATAAACATGAAGATTTCATTCGAGAAGCTTTCACAATTTCTTTCACCTAGCTTCGGAGTGAATTTTCCGTGCGCCTTTTCAGGCCGCTGCACATATGGCCGAATTATCAGTTTACGACGCCAAAAATATTTTTATTTGAAATTCTGATCAGAAATACGTATGAGAAGATTACCTAAGAAAATCTTTTAAAATATCTTATTGGGGTTAGTTGGGGTCAGGTGGTCGAAGTACGCTAATTAAAAATATTAATTATTTTGCATTGAATTATTTCTGTATTTTGAATTAGTGATATAGTTAGATAAAATGTATAAATATGATCAAACTGTAAAATGATCATAACCTGTAAAATTGTTAATTGTTTTATATTATAAATATGTAGTTCTTTTCTCTTAATCCTCATTTCCTTTAGAGCGGGGTCGCCAAGACTATCTCAAAAGAATGCGCTTGATTTAAGAAAGGGGGCATGTACATTTTACGTTTTTATATTCCTTAGAAGGTATTTTTTCAAACCTGTAAAATAATGGCGTGGAACTCGGTGGAACTTTTTTCTAAACTCAGTTGAAGAAAACATTTCAATTTATTTTTTTAACAAAATTAGTTTTTCATAAAACATATATTATATCTATGTTACGTTAAGACTGTTATGTCTAAAATAATTTCATATTAAAGTAAATTCCTAAAGCTATATCCAAGTTGAAAACTTTTTGATTTTTAAATGGGGAAAGCAGGACAGCGTAGCTATTTCATCAACGAATCAGGCGCAACTGAACAATATTCGCAGCGCGATACATATCTCAACTTTAGGCGCGTGCGCACGCCAGTGGGTCACTTACACAAAAATTTTTTTATGGATTATTGTGAACTGGTTAATCGAGAACATTTCATAAATACTTATCATTAGTTTGAAGACAATGCTTTTACCTATTTTTGGCACCGTAATTCCTTGTGTGCGCCGCTCAGAAAAATCCGACAACAGGCTGTGCTGTAAACTGTTACCTTACTTTAGCCGTCTTTACTATTTGTGTTGGGGGCCTGTTATAAGCCTAGCATCTAGTACTAATGAGCTACTTTTTCTTTTCATGCTATTAGAATTTACACGCTATTAGCCACTGTCATTTTAAAGTCTTTATTGTATTATTGAATCCACATATTATGTTGTCGATATGACTAGTAAAGCATTTCATTAGCACCAACCATAAATAAGTAACTTATTGTATAATTTTGTATGTATGTAGATACTAACAGTTTTAATAATTTATGTGCAGTCTTTCTGCATCAAGGATTAAAGTCTTTGTGATACTACTGCAAATTAATTTAAATGCATTCATCCAGTGCAGTAACAGAACAAAATCGAATTATAATTGTTATGGCAGACTTAATATTCCTGGGTTTTGTTTAAAACTTTTAATTGCTTGGATGATTATGTAAATAATTCATTAACTGTATTGTATGTTAACTCACTGGAAACAAATACTTGAAATTAATTCGAACAGGTCTGCTGGGTTTGGTAATTTTTGCCTTGACGTAGCTAGAGATTTTCATATTTTTTTAATTGTAAAAATTATTCAAGAGTCGCTCCCATTTGTCCCGAGCAAGTGGAACTATGGCATATTCAATTTATTGGGGTATAATGTGAGACTGAAAGGAAAGGAGGGGAGGAAGAGAAAAGTGGGAAGTACCTGGCTATTCAGATCAGCCTAAACATGGCTATTACCATTTCAAGCAACGTTTTGATTCTGGATGGTGGTCTTTCATCAAGACGATACTTACAGTATCGACCATTTTGGAACATGTCGAGCAAAAATTAAAATACATTTAAAAAAAAAATTGCTGGTTGGTTGGTTTCAACTTCATTCCTAAAAGAAACTATTTGCGTTGAAAGAGACATTGAAAGACACTTTAAAGTTTCAATTTTTCTCAGTCGAGTTTGAAGGTTAGGAAGTACGCATAAATTATTTAAATAACCCAAACTAGGAACCTAATAGTGTATTTTGTATCTGTTACCAGCAAAAATTAAGTTGAAATTGAGTGTTACTTTTTTTAAATATTGTGCGAGTGTTGCAGAGTTCGGCAAAAAAATAAAAATGTTTACCCAAATTGTAACAACCAACCAACGGCGCCAACTCCTAGGAGAACAACTGTCGTTGAATTATACTCAGGTCCTTCGTACACGGATACTTACAAGCTAGGTGACTGTGATGCAATCACTAGTCGCCTGCCGATATGCTATTCTAAGTTAGTTTCCGTACACGCGCTATCCAAATTATACTGATCTTGATAATTTTTTTAAGTGCGGCCGTGTAATCAATACTATGTCAAGGGACTCTAGTGACAAAGACAATAATATTGTTCTTTTTTATCTTTACAAACATAATAACGATCTAAAAGAAGATTTGATTTCATCCAACAATGAAATAAATATTAATTGTAGGGCATTCGTTTCCGTCAAGGGACTACATGAGAATGATGCCAGATTGACTTTTTCCAACTCAATCCACGCCTTCTCTGTTAAATCCCTTCTAATGTATTCCGGTAAATTATAGTCATATAAACATGGAACAAATTTCACATTCCAATCATGTTCAGACATCACTAGCGTTCTACCAGCACTGTGAGTAGCGTGCAATAGACGTCAAACCCATAGTCGACACGTCGCGAGCAGTCGATTATGTCGTAAGTCGTCGAGTACGAGCACTAGTACAATAGTATGGCAGTTACTCACGAGCTTGTAATTATCTTCGAGTATGAATGGCATAAGTCTTAAAATTTATTTCAATTACAGGTTTTTGTCTCGTCAAAGGGAAACTTTGGTTCCAAAGTGTATAATATAATGTATAAGTATGAGTCATTAATGGCTATTTGATGGTGTCCAAGCCTTAGTAAAGGTTGTCTTTTTTAACCCCCCCAGCCTATTTTATTGGAGTGTCAAATAATTCCGCCTTGCACTAAAATCCAAATAAATTTAATATTGCTGAATGCATCTAAAAACTAAAAACTGTTTTTGAAAGGTGATGAAAAATGTTTTCAAATTTAAAAAGTTTTAAAAATGGCTCACCTTACGCTTTTTCTAACTAAAATTATTGATAACGGGAAAAAACACATTTTATTAGGCAAATGTATCATAAATGTTATTGTCAACTCACTTTTTTGTAGTTTCATGTAAAAATAAAATAAAATTTATTAAAATTTCCAAAATTTATTATTTTTGTCTTACTCCGCTTACTAGTTAATACGCAATATTTCTTATTCAAACAGTTAGATTTAGCTTTATTATCACGAAAAGTGAGTATTTACGTCAGGGGAGATGAAAAAATATCCATAAAATGTGCATGTTACTTTAAATTTTGTTAAAATTATTTCACTCGCGCTGTAGGGTACGTCCTGGTTACTCCCACAAAGACTGTAGATAGGCGCTGGGTAGTCCTGGTAGCCGCTGGGTCCCGGGGGGTGGAGGTGTTCAGGCAGGGAAGAAATAAGTCCAATATTTCCAAAAAGTCCGGAGAGAAGTCGGGTCAGGCAGAGAGGCGAAGATTGCTGTGATGGTACCGGTCGAGTGAAGTGACGATAAGTGACGATATAGGGGTAGCGGCCCCGTATATATAGCTCGCACCCCCACCTTGCCGCCGGCGGGGGTGGAAACGGCAAACTGTCTCCTTTTCCGAGCAGTCTGAGTTTTAGCGGGTCGTGACCTCTGCTGTGGTCATCATAGCTGAGGTCACCTTAGTAGTAATCATTCGCCTCTCTTCGTGCTTCCGTCTGAACCTCCCGACCTCTCTCCTTATAATTTATTTCGATTTTTTTATGTCAGATACAAAAAAGATCATCGGCCCCCCGGAGTGACATTATTGGGGGGAATCTTAATTATTGAACTTAAAACTAAACTTACTCTAGGTTAACCTACATAATAATGGTAAGGGGAGTCTGGCCTATCAATTCATATTATTTATTTCGTAATTCATTATGCCAGACTCCCGTAATTCAATTAAACAGTGCGAGCTACACCAGGCATCAAACAGGACCAAAATACCTAACCCCCAGAAGAAGGGCTCTTATTGGTCCGCCCGAAGGTAGGACGCGGGGAAGGACAGGATGGACATTAATAAAGCATCTTGGTCCTGTGGCAAGGCCAAGTTTCGCCCACAGTGGCGTACGGAGAAATCGAAAACGAGACCGGGCACAGCAAAACCCTGTCCTCGCATTCGACCTCTCCGATAGCCCATAAAACACAAATTTATTAACTTTATTAATAAAACATCAGTTATACATTATTATACCACGAATGGGTAACTGCTAAGTCGCCCAAATTAAACCTCAATGTAAATGTGTTTTAACATCCAACAAGCCCCCTTTAGGTTAGAAGAAGAGGACGGCCTTCAAGGAACTCATCCTCTTCTTCGTCGAATCTCTAAATGAAGCTAAGTTAAACAAGTAAACATAAACAAGTAAAATCATTAAGCGACGCTAAGTTAAAATAAAACATAAATATAATAAGTCATAATCGTGGTCCCGTCCGGTACACGCGCGGTATACGCCATTTGTATTTTCATCGTTTTTTGGTTTACATTTCATAGACAATTAATCATCAATCAATCATGCCAATAGAATAATTACACATACCCGTTAGACAAACCCTGTTTTGCCAAACAAACCATTAAAAACCTGGGATGCATATCTAAATTATGATGACATCCAGCTTTTGCAGCTTGAATCTCAATCCAGGAATAATTCGAAGTAGGTACTTTTCTGTTTTTATTTTGACGAGAATTTATTTTATAAGATTGGTACTTCCGACAAATGTCATATTTGATTGTCTATTAGTTAAAAAAGGAATATTCCGTATTATCCGTGTATCGAACATCAACAACACGAACGTTCCGTATTATCCGTGAGGTGGGCTTGTACAATTTTACCCAAAATTTTTTCAAATTGCGGTCGAAAACTTTGGTTTCACTGAGGTGTAGGTAAATTTTAATTATTTTGTGGTTCATTTTTAGATTTGAATACAAAGCGTGGTGTTTTCTCTTAACACTGTTTAGATCATATTTATAACCGTGATAGTAAGGGAGACTCAATGATTTCTATGAGACCTATTTGTGAGTTGTTCCGAATAGTGAACAAATTAGCCTGAGGGGGTATACAGGTAAAAATAATAATTTCACAGTTCCTCATATTTTATGATGTTAATTTTAAATAAAAAATTCTTTGTTATGAATAGTGTCTGTTATTTATTCAAGTAAATATTATTGCCAGTATTGACTCCGCCAAGGTTTTCTTGGCGGAGTCACACTTACTATGCACAGATAAGTAGGCACCCACTTAAATGTTAAATCATCTTCGTATATTATGATAAAAATTTCTATTTAAATTTCTGAAATCAGTTTATCACAATTTAGAAACAATGTTAAATTATCTAAAAGATTTTTCACTATTTTTAGATTAGAAACAATAATTGGAATGATCAGCAATAATTTATGACCTCATAGATACTTAGTTTATATTTAGCAGGAATTATTTCAGTATCAGCACATTATTTTGAAATTGATTCTCCTTGATTAGTTGTCATTCTGTTATCAATTTCAAAGTTTAATCTGTATTTAACTTCAGAGAATTTTTAAACCACGAAATCCACATAAATACAATGTGACATTATAACAGTTACTTCTGTGATTATGAAGCAATTTCACCTGGTCTTTTTAGGACTCGAAATATAAAAAAAAAACACAGATTTAATTTTTTTTATATAATTGCATACAATACTTAGAGTAGAAACTAACAACTTTATTGTATTCAATGGTGACCCAACAGATGATTATAAAATTATGATTTTTTTGTGCATTATTTACCAATTTCAAACCTAAAATGGACTTCAAAAATACCTTTAATAAGTCGGTATGGATATCATACGAAAAGCAATATCAATTTTTTTTTGTATGTATACCAAAGATATTGAGATATTGAAATATAAGGAGATATGCTATGAAGTCTGCCCAACTGTCGGCGGATTACGATCTAACTGTGCTAGTTTGAATACGGAATTTAGTTGATTTTTCGATGGTGTGCAGCAGTATTGGTTAAAAATATTGGGGACAGCAGGAAGCACAGTTCCACCCAGTAAAAACTGCCAATAGCCCATCTCCTTATATTTCAATATCTTTGATGTGTACGCTAGTGCATACATTATATAGACAAGTAGTTTTATCCTTGACACATTTGAATTAAAATATCTTTCATGCTTTTGTTATTTGATGGGAAATCCTCTCTGCACATCCTTTCGGGACCCTTTAGTTATATTTGTGTAGTATCTTATTGTATACTGTAAATAGGTATATTATTTTCACTAAACGGACTGTATATTGTAAACAAATATGCCTGGGGGATCCAATTCCGGGGGATCAACTGTCGTGGAATTGTATTCAATATTGCGGTTTGAACCTTTCATATTTTTGTTAATTTTTGCAGCCCGGGGGAATTTTGAGTTTACGACCACTTTCCTAAAAAATTGTGCTGTCTGTGAAAATGTTTGTTGTCTCAATTAATTTATATTTAGCTTAGAAGTAATTGTAGATGAGGAATTATTTTCTATGATTTGATTTGGCCTTTGTACATTTTTGGTTTACTTTTGCATTAATGCACATTTTGAGTTTATTCAAGACTCCTGATTTGCAAGATTACTTGACTGAATTACCTTATGTTTAACTTCATGGTGACATAGAGGTGGGAGTTATCCTTTAAATATTAATAATGTGATTTGGTCTTTGGATAATTTGGTTTTACTTTTTGATATTAAGACCTCTGATCTACGTGATTAGTCGTTGTCTTAATAATCTCACGTTCGGCTTAGTATGAGCGAGTGGCCTGTGAGCCAAGTCCAATGTATTTTTGATTTCATATTTTGTGATAAGATTAATAGATTATTTATAATATTATATTACATTAATGCGTCAGTTGATAAAACACATAATAAGACTTTCCCGCCATATCCTTGTTTCCGTATTTTTATCAATGTGGTAATCGCAATATAAAGCTTTTAAACTTAAAAATTATCAGATTAATAATTTCAAGCAAAATTTTGTCATACTTTTAAAATGTTCTTCGTTGATTTTCTGTACTTTGATTTCAATTTTTTTTTTTTCTAAATTGCCTTATTTTATTTTTGTAGTATTTCTAAAAATACAAATTGATATTCTTGTCTCATTTTGCAATCACAAGTAATTGCTTTGATTATAATACCACCTGCAGGTAGAAAATAATAATGATTAGATCTAAATCTGATGAACTGCCCACCAAAATATTCCGCTGGGTCCATTATTACTATTTAATTGCCATGCGGTCATTGGTTAATACTATTTATTGTAAGTCTTTATCACCAGTCCAGTTATACATTATACAGATATATTTTTTCATTTTGAAGGACGTTTTGCAGTTTTTATTATTATTTACTAGCTGGTACCCGACATGCGTTGCAAAGCATACCTTTCCCATGCGTCCCCGTTCCCCTCCCGCATCCCCTTACCCCCGCGTACCCCTTCCGCCTTCACCTCCTTCGTCATCCCTCCCACTAATCCCATCTTCTTCATTACCCCTCCCCTCATGCCCTCCCTCCCTGCCGCTAAAATATATAAAATACACTAATTTTCATTTATACAAAATTCATAACACCAGAACTCACCATTAATAACTATAACCTTCGCGGGCATGCGCACAACAAATCACCAAAGTTTCATCGCAATCGGATGAACGGTATGGCAGCGCATAACATATGAATAAACAAACAAACAAAAATTGATTTGTATATACATATAAGAAGATTAGCTTTAATTTAGAATAGTAAACGAATCCATAATATTGTGTATAATTCAGTATGTTTTTATTGTAATCCACAGTTTTTATTTAATAACCAAACTTTGTTGTTATAATAAATTCGTAATAATTTATGATCCAGACCAAATATTAAATTAAATTAAAAATGAAGTGAGAGAGATATACTTATTGATTAAATGGCGGTAGATAGACTCCTCGCGGTAGAGAATTGAGGACATTGTTTTTCATGTATCTGGATGAAGAAAAGATATTTCTTCTTGAATATTTTAACAGATGTCAATTGAATAAAGAATAAGCTACATTTTAAACCTGGGTTGAGTACCATTTGACCAGCCCCGGATCTACGACTTTTTCAAACCGAGCTCAAAATTGACTTAGGATACTTTCATAAATCAACAGGGGCCATCCATAAATTACGTCACACGAATTTCATGACTTTTTGACCCCCCCCAGTCACATTTGTAACTGGGCGTTTTAAAATCAAATGAATAATCGATAGAACAATGTGCGCTGGATACCAGGAACTTTGCGCTTTTTTTTCAATCAAACATAAATAAATTACGATTTTGGCACCCCCTAAAACTGCACTGTAGGCTTGACTTTCATTTGGAAAGGCATATGTAAAATCGCTTTTGCATCGCATCGCATAAAAAGTTATATTATAAAAGTACACTTTCAAGGGAGTTGCTCCTGAGGAATATAATATGTAAATATAAGTTAATTCGACCAGTCAGTTGTTGAGTGGGCATCACGTTTGGGTCCCACCCGGGCGTCCCGTGTTCGATTCCTCGGCTGGCTAAGTCCTCCATCACAACACAAGCAACATTTTCGGCTTTCTGTGGTGGTAGTAGGAGATTTTCAAACATTGTTGGGTTATTCGTAACCCGGGAATGTTTGTCCTTCTTTTTAAAAAAAAAGAAAAAAGAAGTGGGCGTGTACAATATATACAGTACTATATATAAGAAACTATACAATTTGAGCACTTGCAAGGAAAGGGATATTTAATCTAGACCACACCCAAATGTTTTATATATATTATGTTACTCATATGGGATTGTATTGCAAGCAATATTGTGTACTATTATATATTTTCATATTACATCCCGTGGCTGTAACAGCCTTTACTCATTTTGCAGGTAGGTATAAACTGCATTTAAATAAATTACCGGAGAGCCTGCACGGCGGCAGTTTTAGGGGGCGCCAAAATCGTAATTTATATGTCTGATTGAAAAAAACTTGATTCACAAGGTGCCTGGCATCCAGCGCACGTTGTTCCTATCGATTATTCATTTGATTTCAAAACGCCCAATTGATTTGTGAACACATCCTAAGTTGATTTATGAAAGTATCTTAAGTCAATTTTTAATGCGTGCATAGTGTACTAAAAAAAAAAAAAATTATTATATTATTTTATCGTTACATGTATTTATTATTATTATTAAGAATTGACATTTTATCATGAATACAAGAAGGAAAGAAGAATTTAATATATTTTTAATTGAATTATTGCTTCCATGACAGTTGACGAAATAGCCAATGTAGATAATAATCAATACACCTTGCTAGAATCTTTTTCTTATTAGATAATTTTTAAAAAGGATGGTCAATTTTTTTCAACAGAATGTTGTTCTTCAAATATTTAATATTTGCTTACAACTTGCATAACAGATCTTCAAAGAATATCACAATCACTTCTTGTAAGTAAGACGTTCTCAGAATCATAAAAATATTCTGCTTTTTTGCTCTCAAATATAAATAATTTCAAGTATAGTCACATTTTTTTAACTTTTTAATATTAATAAGTTATTCAATATTATTGCAATCACATTAATATTAATAAGTTTTTCAAATGGTGTTTGGAAGAGCAGACATTAGGTCAAGTGCTTTAATAGGAGTAATGTTTTTTGTAATCTTTTTTATTCAACATGTTAATTATTGTTATACTCATTAATTTTCAATAAATTTTTTGCTCGTCACTGTTTTTTAAATTTCCATAGGTACATATCGAGTTATTTTGAGGTTATGTATAAAATAATACACAATTAGTTTAAGTTTCAAATGGCCGTAGTGCACTGTAATAATTTGTTTATTTTTGTTGCAGGTGGAGTGTCCTAAAAAATATTTTAACTCTAATGACATTTCATCCCTAAAATCAAAATGGATTTTCAATTTATAAAACGCCTGACGATTATGCACCTGTTCTATGCGATTTCATTTGTTACATCTGGTTTAATATTATCGATATTACAAGGATTTTTATATGTCACGCTTAGAAATTTCAGCAAATACGCTTACAGGAAGATTAATTATTACCTAAATTACTCTTTTAACTGTCGTAAGTATTACTTCAATGTATTTTTGTTGTTATTAATTTAATTTTTATGCACCTTTATCTAGACTTTTTTTTCATTAATTGATTAGAAGAAATTAGAACATTTCAACCCTTCGAAGCACAAAGAAGCCAAGTCCACCAAAATCCAAAACTGATTTATTGATGGAAATCGAAGCTTTTTCACAGGCACATTTGTGAAAAGTCCGTATTTTTGTACCAATTCTACAATAATCAAAGAACTATGTCCACACGTGCTATGACTGCTCTAACTTTAAAATTGCTCTCCTGGACAATTCATCTCCAGTGATTTAGCACATTTGTGCTCCAAAAGGTCGATTTGTTTTAAATTTTTAAATTATTCCAAGGTCCACCATGGTCACAGTGCAAGTTTAACCATTCTAAGATTATATTAGAATATTAAAATATATCATTAAAAATAATATAATGTTTGAACCTTATTTCGAGTGTGATATAAATAGAGTTATCAGTTTATCATAGTTTCACTCAGAATTGAAGTGATTTACTCATTTTTATCGACGTACCCCAACTGTAAGTGATAGATTTGTGATAAGATTTAATGATTAGATTAATATACGTGTATGCATATCTATCTTTTAAGGAGAAATTTTATATATTTTTGTCTCTTTTTCTCTTACTCTTGATTCACACAATTTGTATTTCGTATATGATTTTAGATTTTCACGGTCAAAAGTATTATAGTGATTTATTTTTGGGGTATTATGCCATGCTGCGCTATCTCCTTCTTTAGCCAACTTTTCGGACACTGTAATGTTGTCCGAAACGTTGCCCAAAGAAGGAGGTAGCACGACACGGCATAATAATATCCCAAAAATAAATCACTTTGATTGTATTTTCATTGAATTGTTTATTTTGTGCGAATTTTATATTCTCCTTTTTATTTTTTTACAATATTTAAATTTTTGTAACTTACTAGCATTATCAGAATCCAGTGTTGCTGGAAATTAAATTTACCAAATAATTCATCTAATTTATACCAACCATTATAATAATACAGATTTTTGTCAGTAATCTAATGATGCAAAATAAATTGCCCTACTTAATATTTTTTCATTTGTCTTCTGTGGGTTTATAATAAATAGTGCATCATGTATTCACTGTTTACAATGTGATCATTTATATTTCAGAATTAGTATTCATGCTAGAATGGTGGGCGGGCGGCAAAGTAGAAGTGTACATCGATAAAGATGAATACAACAAATACTACGGCAAGGAGCACGCCTACCTAATCATGAATCACAGCTACGAGATTGACTGGCTCGTCGGATGGCAATTCTGTGATAAAATTGAAGTTTTGGGTGTAAGTGTTAACAATGACATATATGTACATTTCTTTCCACATAACACTGCCATTTCCACTAACACCTTTATTTATTTTTTTTTTTTTTTTAAGAGCGGAGACGGTTTACATATATAAAGTTCCCGTGAGCACTTAGGCCGTAGGCCCATTGTGCTATCTCCCATTTTACCTCATTCCTTTGACAGTAATCCAGTCCCGTTTACAAAGTTCACCAGGATTGTCATTGGAAATGAAGCTATATCTTCTGGTTTGACAATGTGTCTTCCCAGGTCTCGTTTCTCCTCTTCACTCCTCCGTGGTTCCCTGAAGGCCCCACGAGGGAAGAGGGCTTCATCTCTCTCCTCCACTCCTTAGTTCCCTGAAAGCTCCACGACGAAGAGTTCACCTCCCTTTGGTTCCCTAAAGGCATAAGGGAAGAGCCCACTTCACCTTGGCTCCCCGAGGGCCCCAGGAGGGAAGAGGACTTATCTCTCCTCTTCACTCCTCCTTTGTTCCCCAAAGGCCCCGCGCCGGAAGAGTGCCCTTCCACTTAGTTCCCTGAAGGCCCCGCAAGGTAAGGGTTCATGGAGGTGGCCTCAGCTCTCTTCTCCACGGCTTCTCCTCTTGGTTCCTCCTAAGGGCCCCAGGAAGGAAGTCCACAGAGGTGGCCTCAGCACTCCTAGGTTCCCAAAAGGCCCCTAGTTTTCAAATGGTCCAATTTTTTGTCCCACGAGTGGCCAGGGAAATAGAAGGTCCACTCCAGCAGAGCCCCGAATGCTGGAGTAAGGTCTAAATACTCCGAGATGCGACCTTGTTTCTCGGAGGCACCGTTCTTGACACTGTTCCCCAGGACATTCAGCCTGAGCACGGTAGCTCACACCTTGGCTTGGGATGGCTATTGCAGGTTTGTGTTTCCACTCCCTGAGCGATGGGTTCCCCACACTCCCTACGCTATACTAACACCTTTAAAAAAAAAACATTTTCAAATGAGGTGCAAATACCCTCCGAATGTTTGCACGGTAGCTCACACCTTGGCTTGGGATGGCTATTGCAGGTTTGTGTTTCCACTCCCTGAGCGATGGGTTCCCCACACTCCCTACGCTATACTAACACCTTTAAAAAAAAAACATTTTCAAATGAGGTGCAAATACCCTCCGAATGTTTTTATTAGTTTTTGTCAGGTGACGGCCATTAATCATCAGTATCATTTTATTTGTTTATTTTGATTCTGAATGTTATATGTGTACACAAACAGTACTTCATTCATAGTCTATGATATGAATTTAATTTAATTTCACCGACCTCTTGCATTAGTCAGAGACACCTTTAGACAAATTGTTTTGTAATTCAGCAATCTATATCCTTTATTATTTATAACAATTTTCTCGTGTCAATGTCGAAGTCAACTGTTGAACCTCTGATACAGATTGGAGTTTGCACCTTGTTTAATCATTGCATTTGAGATAAGGTTATAAACAATGACTTATTCAACCATTTTTTCATGTATTTATGATTCAATGATAATATCTTGTACGTAATGTTTTGTATATTTCCGATAAATTTTGAATTATTTGCAGAATTATCCCGAATGACTGAAACGATAATTTATGTTGCCAAATCGTATTATACATGAACATATTCATAGTTTTCTAGTTTAGACATAAAGAGTTAGTTCACTTTGTCAAAATGGGTTATGTAAAACTTAATTAAATCTTTCTTCTATTTTTTATAAGTAAGAATTGTGAAAAAACAATGGCCAATACATTACAGTAATAAATTTTGTAAATTTACAAGTATACATATTTGTTTTCTGCCATAATAATAGTTGAATTGTATTTTATTTAATTGTATTTTCTAGAATTGCAAAGCCTACGCGAAGAAGTCAATCCAATACATGCCCCCAATTGGTTGGATGTGGAAGTTTGCAGAGTATGTATTTTTGGAGAGATCTTTTGACAAGGATAAGCAAATTATTCTAAACCAAATATCACTCCTCGGGGACTACCCAGATCCCATTTGGGTAAATATAATGTTCTTACTCTAATATTACACTATTATTGTTTTTTTTATAAATATGTTGTCAATGGTATGTAAAGTGTCTCACCAACGACGCCATCTAAAACACGGTGACCAGACAACTCAGAATAACCGGACAACTCAAAGCCACCTCAGAAAAGTCATTAAGAGTGATGAAAAAAAAAATGGTTAAATAGGTTACGTTAGGTTAGGGTTATGGGTTATTTTTAAATAATTTTTTTCATAGCTTATGACTTTTCGAAGAGGTGTTGAGTTGACTTTATTCTCAGTTGACATGGAACCCCAAAACACATAATATTATTAACCCTTCAGGCCTCAGCTACATTTTTTCAGAGGGTCAAAATATTTCCTTTTTGCAATAAAATCCAAATAAATGGAATATTTCTGAACATTTCCAAAAACTATACATAAATTGGAAAATCGTAGTGATGTGGTTTGATAAAAGAAATGCAAAATTTAATTATAAAATGTTTTCAAATAATAATAATCAAAAGCCACCCACTCAAATGCCATACGTAATAAGAAGGTATCTTTCAATTGATAAAACTATTAAATACGCTTTTAAATTTTATAATTCAAAATAAACATATTATTTTTTATATTCGATTTAATTAATACCATACCTACAAATATTGACACGGAAACACATGAACAGCTTATTGCGGCTTAAAGCCAATGAATACGCCTACATTTCACTGTTTATCCCATTTTTTAGATTTTATAAAAAAATTGTGAAATTTATAATCAATATATATTATTAAAAAAAAGTGTACAATGTGCGTGCCGCTAAAAATCAGAAATCAGTTTGAATGCGATCAAGGGAGTTACGGTGTGGTGGCCCTTTATCCATGAAGAAGGTTCCCCTTTTTACCTGAAGGGTGTGCTTTTGAAGATATAAATGCTGGAAGTTTCGCCCTCTAGAACTAAAAAAATTAAAAATAAATTTCTAGATCAGTCCAGAACATTCAAGAGTATTTGAGAGCATTCCAGAACACCCTGGAACATTCTGGAATGTTCAGAAATAGTCTGGAACGTTCGGGAACATCCCAGATCATTGTGGAATATTTCAGAACACTCAAATGTTGTGGAATGTTTTGGAACATTGCGGACCATTTAAAGTCTTTTTTGTATGGGTGTGTGCATTGGCAGGAGTACACAAAGCAAGATCCGTCGTGGGTTCGAACGTCAGTTCGATCTTTTATCAACTCCCTGAGCGAGGCCGGGTACTTCAGCTAGTTAGTTTATAAAAATTTCCTAACTAAATTTGGGATTGCTCGACTTTTTATGGAATTTTTTTTCTGTCTTTTGAACTTCTTTTAAATCACTCTCAACTAGTTAAAAACTGGAGCTAAACTTCTCAGAATACAGTCAATTACTTACTGAAAATTCATGGAACTCTGCTAAAATTACCTTGATGAATTTTGCTCAAATATCGGAATAAAAACTACCTTTTTTTTTGCAATTATTTTCTGTTTACAGGATAATATATCTTGTTCATATATATTTCATGTAAAAAAATATTTATAGGAATAAATAAACTGATTTAATTATTTCTACGTAAACCTGAATAAAATAATCAAAAGGTGCTTTCAAAGAAATGATGACCTTGACACTCTTTTGAAAATTCAAGAATATTTTCATTTAAAAATTAAATTTGACACGCACAGATAAAATGTTTTCTAAATGTTCCGAGAGTTCAGTGTTATTAAGGTAAGCGATTCCGATTTTGTCCTCTAAACATTTTACAAAGTATAAAAGATAAAATCGCAAAACAAAAAATTCCCGTAATCAAAACATGTTAAAAGATCGATGTTGATGTATGTGTTAATATAAAAATGACTTGAAAAAAAACAATGCATTAAAAATTCTCTTAGGGGCCAGAAAAACAAATATAACTAAATTATTTCTTATATTGGAACCTGGTGACCATTTTACTGCAGTATGAATTATTTTTTGTCTTGAATCTATTTTGTTGACAATTTAACAGTACCTACCTAACATTAATTTAAATATGAATGTATTATGCAAACACATTTCAATAAATCTTTTTTTGTTTGAAAAACAGTTTATATTTTATAATGTACGGTAAGATGTGTATAATTATTCAATCAATAATAGATGCCACTGGTGTATGTTTAATAAATTAGTATAATTTTCAATTATGATTAATTCTCTCAGTTACCAAAAGATGTCACTGATGGATAAGTTTTTAGATTTTCACGGCCAAAAGTATTTCGAAAAAAATGTCACTGATGTTTTGTGTCATTGAATCTTCTAGACAATTTTTTGTATCAGATGGCATCTTAAATAGTTTTTTTTTACATGTAGGTGTATGCATGTTAAACATTTCTTTTTTTTATGTCTTCACTAAAGCTCTTTCCCGTGGACCATAGACGAAATACAGAAATAGTAAATGTTCAATATTGCCCCAAATATTTACAAATTAGGGCAATTTTGGTAACTAACATGCAAAACTCGCGCTTTTATAAATTTAACATTTTTTTTTATAAAACTTTAAATTATGGGATAAACTGAAATAGAGGTTGATTCATTGGCTTTAAATCACAGTGAGCATTTATGTTTCCGTTTTGACAGTGGCATTTTTTTTTTTATCTGAAAAATTAAAAATGGTTAATAATAATTAAAAACAATGTGGAACCGGTGACATAAACGAAAATGATTTTTTATGGAAGTCGTGAAAGCAGTCTCGCAGTTCTGAAAGACGTAATTCATCTTTACAAACGGAGCAATCCCAATTGTTTCAGTTCAGGCAATTATTTCCTCTAACTGTCGAAAAATCTCTAACTGAAGACAAAAATGTGGGTAAACATGTTATTAAAATTTTGAAAGAAGTTTTTGGCAGCGCCCAATAGATGGCAGAATTAGTTACTTCAAATATATGTGTTATTTTAAAAAGCTTCCTCTTAGCTCCTCTAGAAAATAATTAGTATGTGTGCTCATTAAGATGCCACAATTCCACTAAGGGTTAATATTCGGAGGTACGAATCCAAAACCGAATGCCTGGAAATCTCTATCGCTCGAGTGGATAAGCATATTCCCATCTCTAGCTTCCCTCATTTGTACAGTTTTCATGCGATAACAAGTATTCAGAATTATGAATTTATTTACTCGTTGAATGCTACTTCATCCATCCATCTTATTAAATTATTTAGCACTATTTTTGCATCTTCTTCATACACGGGTCACCATTTCATGAATAGTTTTACATTACTTGAATATTAAAAGAGTGTGGTGATCCTCGGTAACAAATTCAATTGATCAAACATTAAAATCGAACAGAAAATTTAAAAACTAATGGTTACGATACTGAAATAAACTATTAACTGGATCATTGTTAGATCCATATTCATGAAAGGAAATATTTAAATCGACAGAACTAAAAATATTCATAACTAAAACTGTCCAGAGATGGCAGTAGTATAAAATTAGAGTTTCTGAATCATTCCTTACCATTATCTAATATTCGACAAAACAAAGATCCCTTTTCGAGGCGAGACTTTTATTATTTTTGAACATTTTAAACCCCTATAAATAAAATATGCCACCTTAATCTTTTCCTGCATATTTTTGTGAAAGATGCATACATTAGCCTCAGTAATAAACGTATTTAAAATTTTACACTTCTGATAAACAACAATGAATGTATCGTAAATGATTTTTTTATCAGCTGTGTAAAATTTAGAACACATTTATTTTTGACCAGTCAGTGGTTGAGTGGGCATCGCGTTTGGGTCCCACCCGGGCGTCGCGTGTTCGATTCCTCGGCTGGCTGAGTCCTCCATCACAACACAAGCAACATTTTCGGCTTTCTGTGGTGGTAGGAGGAGATTTTCAAACATTGTTGGGTTATTCGTAACCCGGGAATGCTTGTCTTTCTTTTTTTTTTTTTTTTTTTAAAAAAAAAATTAGTAAAGGAGTTAAGTGTTTTCTATCAATCTACTAATATGTAATTCTATAATTGAATCTTTTAGTTGCTTCTCTTCCCCGAAGGCACGCGTTTCTCTACCAAGAAACATGAGGCTTCCCAGAAGTTTGCAGCGGAGAAAGGACTCCCCATACTCAAGCACCACCTCACCCCCAGGACCAAGGGCTTCACCACTAGCCTCCAGGGTATTAGGGAGAAGTTCAAGGCAGTTTACGATATCCAAATAGCATTTAAAAAGACTGACAAGGTAACAATTTAAATTTAATATTATTCTAACTATAAACAATATTTTTCATGTTTACCGTGTACCTATTACCATATACATATTAAATGGGCATATACTATGGTATTTCTTGAAAGTGATGTTTTTTTATAGCACAATGCATATGTTGGTAAATATAACAAAGAAATTAACGTCTTTAGAGATGCAAACAATCCGTTCGAAATGTGAGTTGATTTTTAGGTTATTTTTTGGGATTTTAAAAGCAAACTTCAAAATTTAATTTTAATTTTTTTATTGTATGAACGAGAAAAAAGTGAGCAATTTTTAAACCCTCAAGTATATTTCAAATACAAAAATCTAAAAGGTAATTTTATCTAGTTTCTAAAATGGTATTGTTTTTACGACATCTCTAAAATAAGAAATATACAAGATATTTAAAATACATTGGAAAAACTCTAAAATTCATTCAGAAATTTTAATTAAACAAGCATATACAATAGATAAATAACCCCATCTGGCTGTGTAAGCAATGTATACGTCTTTCCATGAACAATTTTTTGTAATTTTTTTTTTAATTAGTAATGTTTTCACATCCCCACGGTCGTTTATCAATTGAATAAAATTTTCACAAGGTTTTTTAGTTAGGCTGAAAATGTGGACTTTGCACTTGATGTATGATTTTACACAGATCTTATTTTGTGATAATTTCTCTGAAGTCACACCATACCTATCTCTGAAGTTACTGTTTGTGAGAATTATTTTATCTTTTTTAATGTATATTACATGTAACATTTTATTTACTTAAATACCTACCTTCTTAATTATTAAGTAGGTAGGTATTTATACTCCCAAATCTTACGATTTCAGAGGAAATTTCGGTTTTGATTTATTAAATAAGAAAAAATTATAAACATATTTTTTGGACGCTGCGAGGTCACAGTTCACAGTCAACAGTGGTTAAAAACAATATTTTTTTTATTTTTCCAGGTTGCTCCTACAATGACAAGTTTATTGTTTGGTAAACAAGTTACCGCTCACCTTTACATCAATAGGATTCCCCTGGAGGACATTCCCGAGGGCGAGGAAGAAGGATCCAAATGGTTGCATGATCTGTACATCGTGAAGGTAGCTATTACCCATTTCATTTGACGGCCGGCATGGGCAAATAAATTTTATTTGAATAATTTGTGCTATTTCACAATTAATTCTTTTAAACATAATGTTTAGTATATTTGTGGCACGTTCCAGAGTGGAAGATACTCTCAGTATCGCCCTGGTGTAAGACCACCATTCAGAATTGAAACATTGCTTGAAATGGCATTGGTCATGTTTGGTGACCAGATCTGAATAGCCAGGTACTTCCCCACCTTCCTCTCCCCCATCTCCTTCCCCTCCCCACTACCTTCAGCCTCACAACACACCCCAATTGGGAATGCCATTGTCTCACTGGCTCCAGACGGGAGCAGCTGGGACTCTTGTGAGGTGTTCATAAAAAAAAATCACTTCGAGTCAAACATACCTTTGCACCACTGCCGGTGATAAAAGGGTTACGTAAAGATTAGATAATTAGGTAGAACTGGTCCCGTTTCTGACTATCTTTGGACTAAGGTCATTTTTAGTCTCCAAGGTCTGAGATGACCTTTTCTTTTCCTTATCTGAAATTGGGTAAAATACATAAAAAAAGTTTGATTGATCAGTTCATTTCATATATTTTGCATAATCCAACAATACAATTACGGTACTTTTGTAAAAACAGCAAACGTCACGAATTTTGATTTGATATTTAATTGTACATACTTAATTAATAATATTTGCAGTGCTTAAATTATTTAAAAAATAACATTAGGAGAATTATGGTATTCAGTTTAAATGCATCAGTCCATAGAAAAAGCAATTGCAAGCTGTTAGCGCCAATTATGATTTGGCTGCGCTCGGCTAATATTTCTGTGTTATTTTGGAACGAGAATATTGTTGTTCCATGGCGATTATTGTTCACCCCGCTCTCCCGTTCCTGCCTGCGAGTGATTCCGCAATAAACAGTTCGATTAACGACGCACTGAAAGCAATACGCATTTTTTGTTATTTACTACGCGTAATATATTAAACGCATCATAAAAAACCGCGTCGCAATTTGATTAAAACAATCCGAAGTGAAAACAATAATAAACAACTCTTAGTGAAATGCGGAGAGGGAACACACTTTCATTTATTCCCAATTTATTCATGTGAGTAAATAATTGTCATTATAAGTGCATAGAAATTATTTTGCCGTAGATTATCATAACTCTAGCTGAAACATTTGGTCCAGTCGAGCCACATTGCAGATATAGGAACCAGCGGCAATTAAAATTATAATACATATTTTACGTTTCAATATTTACGGCATTGTGTTTCATTGCATTATCAAGTATTGTAGGTAGCTGGTAGGAGTAACCAGACTTCGGTATCGCAATTTTCGGTTGCATTTTCGGTCTAGCTTATTCAACATCCCGTTAAAAATGCCAAAAGAATCTGTCCTAAAAATGGAACGTGAAATTAAACTTCTAGATGCAAGACAAAATTCATATTTTTCAAGGACACAGACAATTTATGATAGTATAAAAAATTTGAAATCGACCAATTCAAGGAATACGTTTTGTGCAAATGCCGCATTGTTAGTGGAAATTAGAAGAGAGTTCATTGAAGTTGTTGGGAGAATTAATGACTTAAAACTCCAAATAAATTCAGAATTCATTCTGAATTTTCAAATAGAGCAATCATTTGAAGAGCTCTACGCAATTATACAGTTAACAGCTAAACAAACAAACAACAATAATATAAATGAATCCTATAAAATTAGTAACATTAAGCTGCCAAAGCTATCGTTACCTCCATTTGATGGAAATTTTTTGGGATGGAGGATTTTTTACGAATCTTTTAAGTCACTCGTCCATGAGAATATGGATCTTTCAGACTCAGAAAAAATTCAGTATTTAATTAGTGCTTTGTCGGGAAAGGCTTTAAATATCTGCGCAGAAATTCCAGCAACGGCAGATAATTATAATATTATATGGAATAATTTAATAGCAAAATATGAGGATAGCCGGGTAATCGCGACACATTTCTTCGATAAAATTTTAAATTTAAAGTCAATCACAGTATCGAATGCATCGAATTTAGAAACTTTTACCGATCAATTTCATTCATCAATTTCAGCGTTGCAACAGTTAAAAATTCCGAATTTATTACAATGTTTCCTAGTTCATATAGGAACACAAAAATTGGATAGAGAAACGGCCATGGCATTCGAATCGTCAATCAGAAAATCAGAGGCTCCATCGTACGAAGAGTTCGTAACATTCTTACGTGAACAAGCCAAAATACTAAATAGAACTTCAACACTACCAGAAAAGAAATTACAACAGCACGGGAAGAAAAATTTACATGATAAACAATTTAGCCACACATTTCTTAGTTTAACGCATAACAAAGCAAAACGCTACAAGTGCGCGTTATGTAATTTGTCAGATCATACATTCATTTTTAAATGCCCAACATTTTTAAAAGCATCTCCTAAGAGTAGGTTTAAAATAACTCAAAAACAAAACTTATGTCGAAATTGTCTAAGTACAATGCACTCTACCAACACATGTAAATCGGAAAATCGGTGCAGATATTGTAATCAAAACCATAACTCTTTATTGCATTTTGATGACATTTCATCCAATTTTTCTTATAATACTGGGCGAGATTTAAATCTCGAACGCAAACCTGTAAATCAGCCAGCTAATGTAACTTTATGTACTCTCAATAATGGAGATGCAAACGTTTTTTCCCCAAATCAAAACATATTATTAGGTACCGCATCTATTAGTGTTCTTGATTCCAGGAATAATTATCAGAAGATACGTGTTTTAATTGATAGCGCATCGCAAAACGATTTTATTACGACGAAATGTTGCAAACGCCTTGGATTACCCTTATTCACAGATCGCAATCATACAACCATTAGAAGCATTGGGGATATTTCTCAACGCTTTAAAGGAATGACTTATTTAAAGTTTGAGTCTCGTTACAATAATAAAACATCTTTCTCCGTTCGACCTTTGGTCGTGGATCGCATTACAACTCAATTGCCAGCATCTTCTATAGATATGAATGCGTTGTCTTACCTGAATGAATTGCCACTCGCCGACGACAAATTCCACATCCCAGGGGTCATTGATGCAATCATTGGTGCCAATATTTTTGGCCAAATTCTACAACCTGGCAAGGTAAAGGGCAATCAGTCATTACCGAGTGCAATCGAGACCAGTTTAGGGTACGTGATAGTAGGAAACGCACCTACTCTCAAGCAAAACAATAAAACTTGCAATAGTTTCTCTCAACCAAAGCAACGTACTTCGCAACCAAAACAAAGTTTCTCATAAACCGAGTTTACACGTGCTCTTTTAGTATAACTTTTCCTGCAAACATAAGTTTATTCATATAATACCTAATGATTATTTAAGTTAGTTTAATTTAAGTAGGCGTAAACATATTATTGATATACTAATTTTTTTTTTTTTGTGCCCGCAATAGCATTAACGTGATGAGCAATGAACCACGATGACGTAAATGTTTTTATAGCATTAACGTTATTTCATTTTATTTTTTCTTTTTATTTTACTTTTGTTTTTTTTTTCTTCTCGTTGCTAGTCGCTTTGTTGGTTTGTTTTGACCATTCTGTCAAGGCTGGGGGCATGTTAGCGCCAATTATGATTTGGCTGCGCTCGGCTAATATTTCTGTGTTATTTTGGAATTATTTTGGAACGAGAATATTGTTGTTCCATGGCGATTATTGTTCACCCCGCTCTCCCGTTCCCGCCTGCGAGTGATTCCGCAATAAACAGTTCGATTAACGACGCACTGAAAGCAATACGCATGTTTTTTGTTATTTACTACGCGCAATATATTAAACGCATCATAAAAAACCGCGTCGCAATTTGATTAAAACAATCCGAAGTGAAAACAATAATAAACAACTCTTAGTGAAATGCGGAGAGCGAACACACTTTCATTTATTCCCAATTTATTCATGTGAGTAAATAATTGTCATTATAAGTGCATAGAAATTATTTTGCCGTAGATTATTATAACTCTAGCTGAAACACAAGCCATAGACAATCACACAAATTTGACAGTCGATTACGTATGGAATAGATTCCGTATCCACAAAAGATACAGAATCGATCTTCTGTTTTATTTTCTTTTTTTTAAAAATTTCTATGCGAACTGGGATTTGTTAGCAAAAAAACACCTACTCCATAAATTGCTTTGCATGTTTCTGGAATAATAATTAAGTACACTTGATGCTGATGCAGAAATACTGGTACCAAATGTTAAATCTTCGAAAGAAAACCTTTCCAAGGAATCTTAAGTTGACTGTGAGACGTTTTTGTGCTGATAAACATGCATCTTCTAACAGTATTAGTAATTTTTTTAATTAACCATTGCAAGTAAACAAACAACATTGAAATTTTCACCATTCACATATGAGTAACTTTTATAATCTTGCTTATTAATAATATAATCTTGTTATAAAGCAATTCTTTTAAAATTGCTAAGTAGTTTCTTGACAAACATTTCGCGAACACCTCGCTTCTAGTGATTGATGGATTTACAGTAGAATTTTTTTTTTTTTTAAGTTTTCTTTATTCATTGAATTGTTTGTTACATAAATTTTAGAATTTTTCGACCACCATGCTAGGCACACGCCCGTGTTGTGGTGGTTGAATTATGAATATAATAACTAAATATATAGAAGTAAATATATAAGTTCTTCTATAATTTATTGTTCATTCACTATGTGGCATCATTTTAATAAAATTAAAATAATTAAGTTTGTAACCAACTTCTAAACATTGTCAAAATAATAATAATTTGGTAATTTTTGTTAAAATAGTGGCATAAAAGTTCTTTATTTACATTAGTTTAAATAAATAAGTTTTTTTTTACTTTTTATTTAGAAGAATTAAAACAAACACTTTGTATTTAAACCACGAATTTATTATTATTTTTTTATATACCTACCGGTTTCGCTTCGACCAAGCTTCATCAGGATATAATAATAACTAAATACTAAGGACGGGTTGTTTCAAAAAATTTGAGTTCATCAAATATTTGAAGTTAATTTTCACGTTCTGTGTAAGTTCTATTCGAGTTCTGTTATTTTATCATCATAGGCCAGCTGCTTCATATAAAACTGATATCATCACAGAACTTGAATAGAACTTACACAGAACGTCAAATATTTGACGAATTCGTAAAATTTTTTGAAACAACCCATCCTAAGGCAGAGTTATCGGTTATATATAAGTTGAGAGACAGAGGTCTGCCTTAGTATTTAGTTATTATTAGTAGATATATAAAAAAATAATAATAAATTCGTGGTTTAAATACAAAGTGTTGGTTTTAATTCTTTTAAATGTAATGTCTAACCACAAAGTAATTGCTTATGAAAAAAAAAAGTGTTCATTCATTGCCGTCGGTTCATTGCGCAAACTGTTAAAACATGATTTCTATTATCTATGATCAAAACTGAAGCAAAACTTTTACAACATACGAAGTGCCACCTAAATCACAACACTTGGCTACCATCTCTCGAAAATGCTGTCACAGATACACTTGCCGGTCGATCAACACCTCGGCCCGCTTGCGGAAGTGTGGTGGTATTTTTTTTTACCTAAATTAACATAATGGTTCGGCAGGCGGTTGACGAACGCTTTAGACTGAAAGTCTATGTGCGCAGTCCGAAGTGTATGTATAATTGCCGCTGATAACAATTTTCAGCTTTCTGTTATATGTTTAGGACAAGATGCAAGATTCGTTCTACAACACCGGTGACTTCTTTACGGAATCTGGAGTGAAAAGAGTTATTCCCTTCAAACTGCAACGCCGCCCCTACTCCCTCATCAACACCGTGGTGTGGAACATTGTCATCCTGGTGCCCATGCTCAAGTGGCTGCTGGGTCTGTTGTTCAGCGGAGAACTGCTCTATTTCAGCATTGCCATTGCTGTCTTTGGAACATGTGAGTACTATCATTCATACATACTTCTCCTTCCCGTTGTCCTTTCCCACGACTATTGATGGGGACTCAGCGGCCTCTGTCCATAATAGGCCCAGCCTCCACTTGCTTGCCTAACTATATCTGGGACGGCCCACTGCACTCAGAATTTTCAGTGGAATTGGATCTTCTGGCCTTCTTCACCTTAATTCATTCACCCCAACACTCAAGCCACCTCAATTGCGACTTTTCTGTGAAGAATAATAGTAGGGGCTCGTTATTTTCCCCAATCTTCTTATCGAAATGCATATCAGTCTTGACTTATCCCCTTACTAAAATTTTCAACTTGTCAATAAAAACTGGCACCTTTCCGAAAAAATGGAAGACAAGCTTTCTGTCTCCAATTTTTAAGAAAGGAGATAAATCTGATATTTCCAATTACAGACCTATATGTATACAGTCGTCGATCCCAAAAGTATTTGAATCTGCTCTGCTATCTAAACTCTCGCCTGAGATCAATAAAGTAATTTCACGTCGACAACATGGTTTCATGTCAAATCGGTCTACTCTTACAAATTTAATGATCTATCAGGAAAATTTATTTAGTACGATGCATAATCGTCTTCAGACAGATGCTGTATACACAGACTTTAGTAAAGCCTTCGACAAAGTCTCACACAAAATCCTTATACATAAACTAAGATCATTTGGAATAACGGGGCATATTTTGAGATGGTTTGAAAGTTATTTACGTAAAAGAAAAATATCAGTTAAACTCAATTCGCACTTTTCTCACCAGTTTGAAGTATACACCGGTGTTCCACAGGGGTCACATCTGGGTCCAGTGTTGTTTTCATTATTTATCAACGACATAACCACCATATTCGATGGAGTTATGATTCTATTATTTGCAGATGACCTTAAAATTTACAAAACAATAACTAATCCGAATGACTGTTGTATATTACAATCAAATCTTGTGAGGCTACAAGAGTGGTGCACCCTAAATGAACTGTTTCTCAATATTGAAAAATGTCAAACAATTACTTTTGCCCGAATAAAAAATCCCATTAAATTTAATTATAGCATCAACAACATTTTTCTTAAAAGAGTAGAACAAATTAAAGATCTCGGTATTATGTTTGACAATAAATTAACTTTTGTTCCTCATACAAATGAAATAACCAATAAGGCCATGAAATGTCTGGGGTTTATTCTGAGAACAGTTAAAGAATTTCAATCAATTAATTCCTTTAAATTATTGTACACTGGGTTGGTGAGAAGCAACTTAGAATATAATTCTACTATCTGGGCTCCATTATATAAAACCCACCAACAAAAAATTGAAAGAGTTCAGCATAAGTTTTTAAGATTTATTAACTACAAACTGGGTATACCGATTGAAGAACTTAATTATATATACCTAATGGAATTACTTAACATAACCGATTTGACATCAAGGCGCATAAAAAGTGATTTAGTTTGTCTCTTCAAAATAGCGAATGGCAGACTGGACGCCCTCGATTTGACAAATTTTATTAATTTGCGAGTACCTACTCGCGAAACTCGGTCGAATGCATTGTATTCTGTTACCAATTCCGCTAATAATTATTTTATAAACTCTCCTATCCAAAGACTCCATTTACTCGGAAATAAATACAACTCAATCGACATTTATCGTCACCAATCTGTGTCTAAATTCAAACTCAGTATATTAGAATATTTAAAATAAAGCCATAAATATCAATCAATCAATTGCACCTTTATCAAATTATTAATTATCGCAAAACATGAAATATGTGAATAATAAAGGTAGCTAAATAAGAACACATTTAACAACAATCCTCTCGTATTAACTAACTTATTATAACTAACTCACATTTTACTTATATTTCTATTTAAATCTTGGTGCCCTAGCAATAATAATATATTAATGATTAAATTAAAATCGATGGTCTCTTCATGTTCACATAAAAACAAAATTTAATACTTATGTATACAAAGATTACCTAAGTACTTACCTTTTTATCCTCTCTCTCTTTTGTATTAATATTATCTTGTACTTTTTGTACCATAATTTGTACTATTTTTTACTATCACACTATACACTTGTCGAACTCATCTGTATAACTTTTCAAGATATTACAACTCATGTATTTTTTATTTATTTTTTTCTATGTGTAGGTACTATTTATCGCTGCGTTAATTTTGCTGAATTCTTGAAAAACTTGTTTTCGAACAATTTATTCATGATCAAGTTAATAATAAAATCAACATAGTAAATACCTACACGTTCCTCAATAACTACTTTTAAAGTATCTTAAGCACTCTTCTGTTTTACCATTATTACACTATGTAACTTTTTAACTCCTTTGTACAATTTTAATGATAACGAAACTACATACCTATGTTCATATTATACCTGTTTGTATCCTTAAATTACAGTTTATAATGTTATATACTTGCTTACAATTATACTCCTGAATAACATGTGTAACTTTAATAATGTGATTCTGTAAAAGCCCTCAAGGCGTGTATGAATAAATAAAATAAAAATAAATAAAAATAAAATATTTAGCCCCTTGGATTGTCGAGCTTCTTATTCGATTCCATTTTGTAACTCCCGCTACTCTAAAATATCTTATTTCAGCAGCTCGGATCCTGGAATGTGTTCTCTCGTTCATCATGTTATTATGTATAACATTCCTCACTATATCTGTAAATACCATGAGCATTGTGGCAGGAATCAAACCTGCAATTTTTCCACTCAGTCAAACTAAGGATAAAAATTAGAAAAATACATGAATCCATTGGAGATAATTTGTCCGATATGTATGAGAGTTTGTCATATTTCTTATGATGGGTTGTTTAAAAAAATTTAACGATAATCACAGAACTTATGCAACTTTCACAAACGTGAAAATTTACTTAAAAAATTTAAAGAATTGTTCAAATTATTTTAAACAGCCCATCCTAAGCATATTTGATGTGTAAAAATATTCAGGAATGCAATTTTTTTTCCTTTCAGTCTACTTTGCTATGCAGTACCTCATTGGAATGTCGAAAATAAGCAAGGCATCTTCATATGGCGCAGTTAAGAAGACGAATTGAACCTTCCTCAAAGCATTTAAACCACAGAATAATAAGGTGTTTAGTTTTCATTCAGTGGCCAGCTGCCAAACAAACACCACTCGATTAAAAATATTAAATTTATAATTTTGTCCTGGAAATAACCATGTTGTGAAACTAATATTAATGTAGGTCCTTAAAAACTTAACCTGTTCTGCGTACACAATTCATGCTAGTTATATTATTATACTCAGTTTAAGACTTGTAGTTTGTAAATGAATGGGTACCTGATTGTTAGTGAGCTGCGGCTGGCAGGTATCTATTACACCTGTTGTATGAAGACTGTTGTTTTGACAGCTTAGGTTACAAATGCGACAGGATGGGATACAAAATACCGTTTAATTTATAAAGCAACCAGCAATATGTAAAGTGTACAGTTAAGCATAAAACCAGAAAAGTAGCGATCCGTTTCTACTTAGCCGTTGCAACACCACACTGTCCAGCATGCTCTCCCATTCCCTGACCCCTGACCAGTTGGTGTTGTAAAAGCCATTAGAACTACTCAAATAAATATATGTATCGCATATGGCAACACTTAAATCTACTTCCACTGTACGAATATACATAGTATATAATATAAATATATCTTGTTCTTATTGATGGTGTATATAACTGATTTTCTTTAAGTATTTTTCCTTCTGCAAAATCCACTGCACTATTTTTAATGACAAGTTACTTTTTAATTGACTAATAAATCTGAAAACCAAAGCATAAATTATGTTTTATTGCCTATTTTTACAAAGTAACATTATGTACAATTTGCAAAAGCAGCTGACCATACTTAATTTTCTAAACACAATGTGAATGTTAAATCTTGCTCTATAATAAATCTATAGCAGTGCGATTTATTCCTAGATGAAACTATAAATAATACAAATAATACAAGTTGTACCTGTTTATTTATGTCAGTTTTAACATAAAACCATAATTGTATACAATATGGAAAAATATTTAAAAATATTGAAAAATATTACATAATATATTACAATGATGGAGAGGTGCTGTTTATTATTAAAAAATAATAAAAACAAACACGTTGATTTTGAACAGCACCGATGTTTTGTTATTAATTTAATTGAAATTAACCCAGAATCGCATTTATCTAATAATATTTTTGTAATTTTAAATGGCTAACACATTCAGTCAACATTTGTCGATAGTTAAAATCAGAACACACAATGAAAATATTCAAGAGCATTATTGGTGCCAACATACATTACAACAGGTATGTTGGATTACAGTGAAACTCTCAAAAGGTTTTCCAAGGGACTGGAAAAACCTAACTTCTTAAGTGGGAACTTTACGCGAGTTTCGCTATACGCCAATATGTCATTCTGGTCTTTGACGGGGCGATGTTTATCTTATACCAAAAGGTGTCCGATTGTTCTTTATAAATTTATTATTATTATTATTGAGGCTCTCAGCACAAACTTTACATTTTTCAATAATTATTGTTACGCACACAGAATGTTATATTTATACAATATATTATATTATTTACAAACTTAAATTTGTACACAACACCACATCTTGACATATTTAATGAACTTCCTACTATTTTAACAAAAAACTACATACTTAATTATTCTTGTTGACATTATAATTCTGTATAATATTATTACTGTGAAATTAATTAAGGAAAAAAATATGTATGTGTTCTACTTAAAAGATACCTTGTCAAAATTATTGATTCCAAAATAATAAATAAAAATATTTTAATTGCGTTGTATCATTACAAAATATTATTGTGTAGGCTTAAATGGAGTACTGAAAACATTGTTTTGTTTAATAATTGTGTAACTTTAGAAATACATAATGTTTTATTATTGTGGGTGATGTTTATCCTGTTTTGACATGTTTGTCTGAATAAAAATAAATAAATCTAAATAAAAAATACTTTACGGCGTTTCTCCTTGACTTTCAGCCTCATCATATCAGGGAATCTGCATATTACTCAATTGCAGGATGAAATTTAACAAATACATTTGCACCTTTACTTCCAGGGGTTTATTGGTCACATAGAAGCCGGGCACACCAGCCTTCTCCAAAATGACTTGCTGGTCACTCACCTGAATAAACAAAAGTATTATTTATTTCAAAAGAAACATTACTATTTAGGAATTTTGACTTTCATACTAAGCCTAGTGATGTGTGATAATGTGCTGAACAATAACAATCATCATTACAATAATAGTTCTGCAGTTAAAGTTAGGTTAGTTAGGTATAAATGACATTGGAAGTTATAATTTTGTATGCTTGTTTACTCTATATGCCTCCACGCATTGATATTAGATGAGACACGAAACGAAAAATTGTCTCCACTTTTTTACCTCAACCAAATCCGGTCCTCGCGCACCATTTGGCGCGTGCTAATATTGGAACATGTTTCAATGAGATATTGCTATGCAATAGCGTATCTACATAATTATATATGTAGCTCTATGCCTCCACACTTAAATAGTAAACATTTTCTCAGCTTAACATTTTTGTGGGTTATGTTGCTACTTCTGACTAACAATTGCATGTATTTTATTGTATAAAACTTGGGACTTGTTTTTGAGCTTGTGATATCACTATATAAAAATGTCCAGTTTAAGATTTTCTTTATTTATCTTTATAAAATTCCATACTGATTTTTTTTTAAATACGGTGGAATCCGTTTATAATGACATAGAAGGGAAATGACAAACACGTCATAGTAAGCGGACGCCATACAAAGCATTTTGTAGAAAATAAACAACCTCCTGTTTTTGTTAGGTATAAATGTTTGTATTTATTTTAATAGATAGAAACACGGCATATTAAGACTCGTGACGAGAGAAACACAGCATATTAACGTCGTCAGGCATCACGTGACCCTCCCGAACACTGCCTAAGGTGTTAGGAATCATGTCGGTCACTATAACCGACATAATTTTCCATGAAATTAGGACATAATTTATTAAAAATGGGTCATAATAAGCGAAGTCATTATATCCAACTTTGTTATAAAGAATTTTATATGAAAACCAAACTTCGCTGTTTAATTACGTCATATGAAGCGGTTGGTCAATATAGGCAGAGTCATAATAAACCTGTTCCATAAAGGCCTCACGAAGGAAGTTCAGGAGGCGGCCTCAGCTATCCTCTCCCTTGACCCCCTTGATTCCCTGAAGGCCCCGTGAAGGAAGAGTCCACAGGGGTAGCATCAGCTCTCCTCTCCGCTCCCCCTTGATTCCTCCTCGTAGACCCTATGAGAGAAGTTCACGGAGGTGGCCTTAGCTCTCCTCTCCAATCAATACCCCTAGGTTCCCCAAAGACCCCTAGTTTATTTGAATGGCCAATTTTCGTCCCACGAGTATCTAGGGAAATAGAATGTCCTCTCCAGCAAAGCCCCAATTGCTGGGGCTAGGCCTAAATAATCAGAGATGCGACCCTGTATCTTGGAGGCACCTACTGCTCCCCAGTGTAGTACAGCCTGAGCCCGGTAGCTCACAACATGGCTTGGGATGGCTATTGCAGGTCGTGTATATATTGTTGTCTCCCTAAGCGATGGGTTCCCTAAGCTACAAAATAATATTAAGATACATTATTTTCTTGTCAAGCGAATAAAATATATTTTAGTACGCTAGGAGCATTTTTTAAGGTTAAAAATATCATGGAATCGAGGCAAGTGGGGTGAGCTACCAGCAAATCCAAGGTGGATTCGCCGGCACACGACGGGTACAAATGTCAGAAATCCACGGTGGGTATCTTGGCACACTAAAGGTTAAGTAAAGTAAACTAATTATATCTAATAACATTGAACGGGCAACCCCACCAAAACCGTGGTTTCAACAATTTCCTATTTTTTCCAAAAAACAAGTTACTTACCTTTTGATCTAACTGCAGTACGAGTTTCATGTCTGTTTGCTTCATTTCATCTTTAAACTTTCTTTGCAAAATATTTTTTTGTTTAGTTTGCTCTTCAATGTTTGGTGTTTCGGTAATCATCGCTTGCATTTGCACTGAAAATAATAAAATTAATATTCCAGCTTGATTAATTCTTTATGTTATTGAATATAAAAAAATTATGGTAATTATTTACCTAACCGCCGCACTTTTAGGCACAGTTAAATAAATAAAAAAATTATGAAAATTACACTTCGTTTCAATGACGACTAATTTAATGCACAAAATGGGATATTAAGATGAAGCAACATGTGAAATCCTATTTAGATACTATTTAGATTAATCTTTACGACGAATCGTACATTATGAACATCAAAAAATGTGCTATGGATAAATTGAAACTTTTACTAGCTTTTCTATGTTTTGAAATTACAATAAAATTATTAAGTACATAACAAAAAATATAAGCGTAAACCACTGAAAAAAATGTTTTTGCATGACTTAACTATGAAGTAATTAATATAAGAAACAATTTTTAAAAAATACCCCTTTATGGCGAAGACTATTTTTGAGGTTTTGTATTGCTCTTTTTCATTCTTATAAAATTATGCACAAAATAAATAAAAACCATTTTTTCGCTTACTTGCCTCATGCAAATAAGACACTCGATTTTAAATTTTGAAGGCATGAGAATCGAAATATTTCTAGCGTTCTTCTTAAGTTCTTAGTTTGGGTTAACAACAGTTTTAGGGGGTGGTTTGACATCTCAAAAGGTGTAAGGCAAGGCTGCGTAACGTCGCCGTGGTTATTCAATCTGTACATGGATAATTGTATGCAAGAATTGAAAGATGTGGGATTGGACGCATTAAGTAATCTGAAAAAAGTTGCCTATTGTATGTCGATGCTGGTGTGCTGATTTCTAACAGTATGGAAGTTCTACACTGTAGATTCTACAGTCTCTCGTGTCTAAGATGAATGAAATATGTGGGAATAATATTTGGAATATAATTAAATAGAATATAATCATTTAGAACATTTGGCTTGGCGTATTTCGGCATATACCTCGTACTTTCCCAATGGGAATATGTATATGGCGAGCGATGTGCTGAAATAGGCCAAGCCAAATGATCTTTTATAGCTACGTGTGACACAAGTCTTATCCACAATGCATTCTATCAACCAAAGTTGGTAGAATGCA
The DNA here is from genome assembly GCA_936435175.1 of Glyphotaelius pellucidus. Classification (NCBI taxonomy): domain Eukaryota; kingdom Metazoa; phylum Arthropoda; class Insecta; order Trichoptera; family Limnephilidae; genus Glyphotaelius; species Glyphotaelius pellucidus. The sequence goes on from OW386537.1 coordinate 25,525,221, forward strand.
TTATCATCGACAATGAGTCTATCTGCCGAGTTTCAGCTCAATCAGACGTCGGGAAGTGGGTTAATTTTCAATTCCAAAATTCCGCATCAAACAAACAAAATTGAAATTCAAATAGATGTACATATTTAAAAATGGAATTTTAATCCATCTTCTACCAACTCTTCCGACATAAATAGTTGTTTCTTGTAGTAATTAAATTGAAACAAAGTGTAATTTTCATAATCTGTGCCTATTAAAAATGAGGGAGTTAGGTAAAAATTTACCAAAATTACTTTATAAGTGTGACTTATTTAAGCACTTTCTCTTTGACTTATTTCATTTTGACATATGAAAAACATTAATATTTCTTACTTCTCTGATCATTCATGATTTTCAGTCTCTGTTGGAATATGTGCTTCTCTGTAACGTGCTGGATTTCCATCAATCCTTTCACTATTTCAAAGATGGTGTCATTCAACAACGAATTAGCTAATCCTGACAACAGTTCAATGGGCACACGCATCTGATATTGACTGTAATTAATGTGCAGATGAATTAATTATACAATGTAAGTATTCATATATACCGGATTCCCTTTTACACGGTGAGATGTTTCATGCAATACCGTGTAAAAAAATATGTAAAAATAAAATAAATATGAAAAAAAAAATCTAATATATAAAATTCTCCTGTCACGGTGTTTGTATCATACTCCTCCGAAACGGCTGAACCGATTTTGATGAAATTTTGTGGGCTTATCGGGTGGGTCTGAGGATCGGCCAACATCTATTTTTTATACCCCTAAAAGTTAAGGGTGGTACACCCCGAATTTTTATTTTTATTTTTTGAACAAAATTTTTTATTTTAATTTTTTTTATGGTGAGGAATTAAAAAATACATACAGCCCTAAATTTTCACCCTTCTACCATCAACCCCTATTTTTTTAGCGATATTAGTAATTCAATCAAAATTAAAAAAGTAATTCCGGCAAAACAACATTTGCCGGGTTAGCTAGTAAAAATATATGATTGTGGATAGGATTCCTTGCATAAAAATTCAGGATATCAAAGAATTAAATTTTGAGTATTTCTTCCTCGTTGAGAAATTAATCGGTAGTCAATTCAGCAATGTATTTTGGGAGGCAGGAATGGGTACCATTGCCCCGGGAATCATTTATTGGATAACCAACACCTTTCCCAAGTGGTTCACTACGTTTGGTAACTTAGCAGGGGTGCCCGGGTTCATGGGGTGAGGTTTGTCCTGGTCTTGGCGGCGGATGTGTCTGTCCACCAGTTGCATGGCAGGATCGGGAGAGAATGGTTGAGGGAGCTCCTTTTATTTCTCCAGCCATACTCTCTCGGAATATCACCTTGAACCGCCTGAACACACTGACCCCCAGATTCCTGTCCACCCCTAATACCCTTTTTCTTCCTCGAACTTTCTCTCCTTCCTTTCCTAAAAATACCCTCCACACAGCAACCCCAAAGATGACATAGGCCTTGAGGGGAATTATTTTCCTCAATGCCACCAGTGTGGAGCTAATGTTAAAAAAAAATGTAAGCTCTTCTCAACTAATTGCATATGCCATAGTTATAATACCTGAATCCAGTTCAGATGCAATCGGGCTAAGATGGTTGCTTGTCTGGTCAAATGGGTCTCCAACCTCACACGCGATTCCCACCCCGCATTCCACATACCTTGCTGCCCATTGTATATACCAAGTAGAAAGTACATGCAAGGAATGTAGCCCCTACTAATTATTAATATCACCATCAAACAGTATTAATAGGCTAGAGAGTCTGTACCGTTTAAATTTAAGAATCCGGCTAAGAATGCCGCGCCTTACGCAAAACCGTTTTCGTACGCCGAGTTTGTATCACCATCTTACTTCAAAACCGTGTGAAAAGGGAGTTCAATGCACATATTTTAAAATTTCGGGTTCATTATTCATTTAATTTAGATAAACAAGTATATATTTATGTTTTTAGGTTTTCACGGCCAAAAGTATTTTTGTTATTTGTTTTTGGGGTGTTAGGCCGTGTTTCGCTACCTCCTTCTTTAGCCAACGTTTCGCTCGTTTAGCTCGCAACGTTTAGCTCATCTGCCCTGATGATGGACACTGTTTTTTTTTTTTTTTGTTTTAGGCAATAACGCTGTCCGAAACGTTGGCTAAAGAAGGAGGTAGCGAAACACGGCATAACACCCCAAAAACAAATAACAAAAAAAGTATATATTTCATTATAGAAATTAAATGTTAACTCACGGTGGAAGCTCCCCAGCCATCTTCTGTAGTTGATCCAAAAGAAAATATAGTTTCCTTTGTAAATCTTCGGGTGTCGGGGTATATTCCATTGTCAAATAAATTAAGTTAAATGTTTTACTTGAAATTACGGAGTAATGTAAACTCCTTTTTTACGGAGAAATTGGTTCAGTTGACCTTGTTTCGTTATTAAATTTAACAGTTGTTGTTGAATCACTGTGTGATGAAAAATATACCTGTGATATAAAATTATCAGCAACAGTTAACACGAGAAAGGTATTGTATCTTCCGCATAAGCAGAATAATATTGTTATTGTCGTGCAGAAGAATGTTTACAAAATGCATAGGTCACAAGTTTTTGACAGTTGCCGGTTCTCTTTTTTATAATTTTTATGGGATGTAGATCGTAGACCATAGACATTACCGAACAGTGAGGGTGAGTGAGGGATTAAAATTCAAAGAAATTTCGAATTAGAAAAGACAGAAAACCACGGCAAAAAAATGAGATGGCCAAGTTTTGATTCCTAATGGTACGGCCACACTGATTCCAACTTCAAACGTTCGGGCGATTGTGTAGAGAACAGTAGAGGGGTAGTTCGTGCGTTGGAAGTTCGAGTCGGAAGATTGGAGAAGCGATCGGCGATGGATGGTTCGTGCGAGTTGGCCCAACACTATTATATGTCTGCGCAATGTTATTACGGGAGAGTGGTATAAAAATTGTTTGAAAATATTATTTTTTTAGCTTTACGAATCGAAATCAATATTATGGAAACCGAATCATCGCCTACACAATTGTAGGCAACTGATAAGATACAACGCCGAATCAGCTGTTCGACTTCCGCCCTTTCGGAGTTGGGAGTTTAGAGTTGAATGGTTGGCCGCAGCCACCACACGATCGGCCAACCTTCCAACTGCGAAATAAGTTTGGAGTTGGAAGGTTGGCTTCGGTGTGGAAGTACCATCAAACTCCTGAACTCACCATTTAACATTTTGGAAGTTGCGCAAGTTCGCAAGCAACCTTGCGTAAGGTTGTTGTTTTAGGCACTGAAAACAGTTTTTTTTTAAATCACATAACTGTGTAGTGAAACGAGAATTTTTCAAAAATTTTAAGCACTTTTGCCGTGCAAAAAGTTTTGGTAGAACATTTTTTTGGAAACCAGATTTAAAAAAAAATTATTTCCCATCCTTTCAATGTTAAAAATAAACTACACCGAGCATGTTTTTTTAAAAATATAGGGGAAATTTAAAAATGCCGTATCAGTGGAGGATGCTTTTTAAAATAATATATTCTTTTTAAATCTTAAATCAATTTGTAAACAAAAATAACAATCATTTATTTGATTCTGAATGTGGGGAATTTAGTATGATCCCACATATCCCAATAATCTATACATACAGACGAAAAAATTAGGAAAGAGCACTAAAAAATAAATCACATGGAGTAAAAAAATGTTAATGTTTTGTAGCTAATTAAATTCGAGATTATGGGACCAGCACTTTTTTCAATCGATGCTGGAATCTGGCGGGATTCAATAATAAGGACATTTTCGGAGTTATGAATTCTGCCCCTCAATCCTGTCACCCAGGTTCTTAAGGGGGTCGCAAAACCAGGAACTCGTCCCTCTGTTGGCATATTGTTGGAAGCACTACAATATATGGGATGAACAAACGTTATTTGGTAGGCGTTGTTATATTGATCGCGGAGTCTTTTCATTCTGCTCTTTTTCGAGCTGACTTTGCTGAAAGGGGCTAACAAGAAGGCCTATAGGAGCCTGGTGGTAGTTAGGCGGGGTGTATGCTCACCTGAAGAAGCAGCTGCTCTTCAGACCCGTTTTAGAGCTTCCCGTGGCGCCTATCGGTCGGGGGTCCTCTCGGCAAAACGAGCTGCATGGCATAGTTGGGTAAACGAAGTGGGTAACGCCAACCCGTGGGAAATCCACAGCGCTGTCGAAAACTCGGGAAAAGGATCAGAACGATATTTATCGAGCGTCATGCTCGGTAGTAGCGAAGGGAACATAGAGAGTGTTGACATAGTCTCCACTCTTGAGACACTTCTGGGCAAGTTAGTTCCTCTAGACTCAGTCACTGGGGAAAGTGTTCACCATCAACAGGTTAGAAACCTGTCACGGCTTCCACCTAGAGACCTCGCCCAGGGGAACGGCGTACCACCGTTAAGTCGAGCAGAGGTTGAAATCATAATTAAGGGTTTGGGTCCGAAAAAGGCACCGGGATTTGACAGACTGAATGGCATAATAGCGAAGAATGTTTGGATCCACGCCAAAGAGGAGTTTTATCAAGTGTTGGAAACGTGCTTGCGTAGGGGGGTTTTCCCTACAGAATGGAAGAAAGGCGTGCTCCGGATTATACCGAAGGGGAACGGTAAGCCGAGAACAGATATCGGGGCCTACAGACCCATCACGTTACTTCCAATTTTAGGTAAAATACTGGAAAAAATCATCAGATATAGGCTCCGCCTCACCCTGTCTACACCCTGCGACCGTCAATTTGGCTTCGTCCCCGGTAAGTCTACGGAGCACGCCATCAAGTATGCGCTTGAATGGGTGAGGGTTTGCACCAAGAAGTATGTAATAGGAATCTTTTTGGACATCTCGGGTGCCTTCGATCATGCGTGGTGGCCGATGATTTTAACTAAATTGAAAAGTCGTAATTGCCCGCCTCTACTGTTCAAAATTGTTAGTGATTATTTACGCAACAGAAAGGTAATTGTGATGTACGGCGATGTTTTCATCGTACGTGATGTTGATATGGGCTGTCCACAAGGGTCGGTCCTCGGACCGGACCTGTGGAACATACTTTTTGACGACTCCTCTAGGTTACCCTTGCCTGAAGGATGCATATCGGTCGACTACGCTGATGATAAGTTTCTTTTGGTCTCAGGGGACAGCAGAAAGGAAGTGGAGAGCAAAGCAGAAGAAGGTCTGCGTGAAATTCTTGAATGGGGTAAGAGAAACAGGCTAAACTTCGCTCCCCATAAGACTGTGGGACTCTTGATGAAGGGTACGCTCAGTCGCACCAGAAACCCTTCCATCAAAATGGGAGGCTCCACTATTCGTTTTGCTGAAAACACCAGGTATTTAGGCGTCATCTTAGATAGATCCTCTTCGTTTCTAGCGCACGTCAAGAGCGTTTCTAGCAGGGCCCAGGCTCTTTTCTTGAAATTGAGAAGGCTCTCAACAGCTGAGTGGGGATTGCGGACTCCGGCACTTCGCCTCCTGTACAAGTGTGTGTACGTGGCGCAAGTCTCGTATGCCGCCTCTGTATGGGAGCACCGGATAGAAAATTCATTGATCCACCTGGCTCTCAAGCGGGGCCAACGGACTCCCCTGCTGGCGCTCTCGGGCGCATATAGGACTGTGGCTAACGATGCATTGCCGGTTCTGGCCGGTACTCTGCCGATTGACTTGGAAATTAGGGAAGTTTTGACAAAAAAGGCATTGAGGAGAGGTAGGGCTACTGTCCATCTGGGAGTCGAACTGGCACCAGGCGGAGCGGTGTCCCTCCCTGGCTTATTGAAAGCGATGCGAGATAGAACGCTGAGTGTATGGCAAGAGCGATGGGATAGGTCGACGAAGGGTAGATTGACTTTCTCTTTCTTCCCTTCAGTTAAAAGCAGAATGGAAGGGGCGCACATAAAACTGGATCATTATATGACGCAACTGGTGTCCGGTCATGGGGAGCTCAGGGGACGACTGCATAGTCTGGCACTGTCTCCTCATCCGAACTGCGCATGTGGTGACACTAACCAGACAGCCGAGCACATTCTGTGGCACTGCGAGTTGATGAAGGATGCCAGAGAGGAAATGTTGGATGGTTTGAGAGGGATTACAAGACCGGCGTGGAATGCCGATCTGGTATCGAACAGAGTAAATTTTGAATGCTTCAAAAAGTTTGTAAAGTCGTGGGTGGAGAGATGGCCTGTGCTTAGAGTTGCTGATTTAGATTAAAATCATCTTTGTTTCAGGTGCCAAACGTATTGCTCTTGTCTATCTATGGTTACTCCTCTATCTCAACTTAATTATTGCCTATGCCCGATTGCCTTATTTTTCTATTATACTCTTGTTTTTACTTTTCTTGTTTGGTGGCATGACCACACTGTATTTATTATTCTGTTTTTATATTTTATCTTTTACTTAATGAATGTTATACCTACATTATTTTTTTTTTTTTGCCCTCTACTAATGCGTATTTTTTTTTTCTCCTATTTCTTTATTATGTTGCGTCAATTTGTTGCTGATCACAACTTATTTTCTGCCTTTTTATCTGTCTCATTTGGTTTAATTATGTTACTAACACACTGACTTGTGATTAGGTTGCTGTACTGAACTCCATCGTATTGTATTGTCCGATTCCCCGCCATGGGGGTGGATAGACCCGGTCCCTGCATCCAGTCAGGTGGCAGAATTCCAGTAGGGCCGTCCCACTAACGCCCGTGCCTCCCCCGGCGTCATGAGCGAGCCTGAGGAATGTTTGCGCGAGTCCGGTTCCTTTCCGTCCTGCCTCCGGTGATCCGAGGCTCACTTCATTCCCCAGGGTCTTTGGGAGTATCTCCCCTCTTTTCCACAAACACTTCTTCAGGGGTATTCTTGGGAAACCGGCTAAGGGACGCGGGTGTTTGGGCACGTTGCGGCCAGGCCACTTGCCCGCTCATTCTCGCCGGGACTGCCCCGCGATAGTGGGACAAACTGCCCCCGATATCTTTCTTTTTATATATTTTCTTTGGTTTTAATCTCACTTACACATGTAAATATTCTGTTTTTATTTCACTGTAACTAGATGCTGAACTTACAGGCGAACACATCTATGATGTGTCTTTATCTTGTTAATTACTGCAAATGTAAGTATGCATACATTTTTCTTCTTACTAACAATCATGCATGCAGGGACATTGGAGGGTCTAGATTTGTTTAAAAATAAATGTAGCTTCCTTTTTTACAAAAAATTAGAGTCCTGACGTGTGCGGCTAAGGAGGTTAAACAATCAGTTTCCTCACACAGCCGTTGGGAAAGTGGTGGGGTCCCCTCCAATGCTCTTTTTAAAGTTGGCGTTTTTTGGTGGCGAAAAAAATAACGGAGTGGTCGCCACACTTTAGTTACTGACACCAGGGCCAAAGGCTGGCCTCACGCCAGAGCGGCCAGAAAGTTATTGTGTCGTCAATGCTATGGCGGCTGGCGGTTTTCTCAGTTCTCATCACCGCCCAGAAAAGTAAAGTCCGAGAGTAAGGTAATGGTTTATAGCACAGTTCGTAGTGAGAAGTGAGACTTTTCTGCGCGACGACCCGGAGTGACGAGTGGTACCGTACAGTCACTCCAAAGTATGCATGTAATTACCGCTTATGACTTGCTGCATAAATAAACCAAAGATGTTGCTGTGACTACTGTGATGTCTGTGCTAGCGATAGGCATCGATGATTTGCTCGATCTTTTTGACGATCGAAATATTTCGTTTCGAAATATTAGTACCCTTTACACACAGAGTTCGGAGCGGGACGTGCCCCGCGCCACTTCAGGCCGCCGCGCAGAAAAGTAAAGGCCGAAAGTAAGATAACGGTTTACAGCGCAGTTCACTGTGAGACTTTTCTGCGCGGCGGCCTAAAGTGGCGCGGGGCACGTCCCGCTCCGAACTCTGTGTGTAAAGGGTACTATTGTCATAAATAAATCGATCCTTGAACTTGGAAATCGGAATCGGTTCTTGGAAATCGGTTCTCGCTTCTCGTTATCTATGGTGCTGGTTGAACAAAGTTAACCATGGACGGGCATTTGACTTTTGACAGCTTTTTGAATGTAGGAGTAGAAATAGATAACTAGAAAAAGAAAACAATGTTTTGAAAATTAAGTAACTTTTAACCTTGGTAAGCTCATGTAAACAACAATAATACAAATAAAATAAGTGCGTAATTACGGTAATAATTATTTCCCAATTTAATTCGTATTATGTACGTACTCCAATTCTTGACAAACGATTTTAAGGCTGATTTGCTTTCAAGGATATCTTCTATTTTGAAGGTTGTTTTTTTTTGTATTTTTTTTAATATTCATTTTTGTTGTTTGTATTACAGACAATCTGCCGCTTTCGTCAACATGACATCCTTTGGGGAAACTTATTTACCTCCTGAAGTTGTTGAAAACATTCTGAGTGAACTGGATCCTAAAACCTTTGTAATATGCAGAAGAGTTTGCAAAACTTGGAATGAAATTATCCTTCGGCTCTCTCAGGTTAATACTTTCACAATTTATTCAACTAAACCCTGTTTCCCAAAAATGATTGTACCCATACACCAGGGGTCGGCAGACTTTCTCGTGAGAAGAGTCAAATATTAAGTTAACAGAATCCTTACATTTTCGTAGAGCCAAAACATAAATTCTTACTGTGGCGCTAAGACTGCTAAAACAATATGTAATTGGCTTGTTGAATAATATTTGTACTGATATTATCAAATAAACAGGGCCGGCCCTGAGCCAAACTGCGCCTGGCTCTAGTGAAAATCTCGAGGGTGTTATTTTAGGTGTTAGGTATTATCGGTACCTTGGCTTTTTGAATCCTTGGTGCCTTCGCAAGTCAGCGTCCAGAGAGGACTCCTCCAACTGAGCCTGCATACGACTGGCCCTGCAAATCAATACACTCGTTGTGATTTATTTTTGGGGTATTGTGCCGTGTTGCGCTACCTCCTTTAGCCAAAGTTTCGGACAGCATCAACGATGGACAACGATGGATCCGAAATCCAAATCACAGCCGTGCTATAGAAGTTTCACTTCAAAAATGTCTTGTTTTCTAGGTGAATGCTTCTGTTATAAAAATTCACTTTATAAATATTGATTACATGTTTGAACCATCAATCAGTAACTATCAATCGATAATCGTGATACAAATAACAATTACATAACACCTAACAAATTGCAACTTATTGTTTTCTACCTATACATTGTAATTTACATACAGCATATGTAATACATGTATGTGACCCTAGTATTTGTTGAAGGCTGTTAAATATCTATAAAGAAACAATGTACACCACCCTTCCAGCCACAAACTAATGCTTCCATGGAAGAGTAGTATTGGAATAATTGTTTACATGTACTTAAATATATAAATAATTAAAAAAAAATAATAAATTATAAAGTAATAAAAAATATAATTTATTTTCAGGATACGGACATTTGGGATAGGTTTGTTAAAAACTATTTTGACTGGAGAGTAAAGACAATATATTTAAAGGGGGAGCTAGATTGGCCTTCTGTCTACTATAACTGGCATTTGTGGAAAGAGATAGCTTCGGCGGACCAAACTGTTTGCCAGGTGGACGGCCTGGGAACCTTGCCAGTTAGATACATTACCATTACAAGAGGTACCATTGCAATCCTGATAAATATCCATATTGTGTTTTAAATTTCATATTTTTATTTCTCTCAATCTTTTTTCAGATGGAAAACTTTTAATAACATTGAAAGATAAAGTAATGCAAGTTAATGCACAAACTCTAGACATTGAAAATAGCATTCATGGTCGATGTAAGTTTTATATCTATGTATTACTGTGCTTTTTATAAATCTTTACCCTCAGACTCCAATTTCCAAAAAATTCCAAAGATATCTTTAGCAATGTCCCCATTTATTTTAGAAATTTATCAAAAAAAAAAAACCGGTAGAAAGTAATTTATTTATAAAGCATCAGGTTTGCACTCAGACTTTGAGGGTTCAATTCTCTCCCCTGTCTTTGTTCAAGCAACGATTTCAGATTTTTATGATGAAAGTAAGGAGATTTAAAATATTGTTGGATTATTTATAACAAAGAAATGTTTGTTTTCTCCTTTTCTAATCCACTAACCATTTGGTTTTAAGAGTGTTTATATTATTTCAATATTTAATAACAAACGTGAAGCACTAATGCTTGATAAAGAAGCAAAGTTGAACAATTTTATTCTTGTGTTATAAAGCTTTTTATGTATTATATATCTGTTTCAGATTTGCAATATGATCAAAGCGAGTATGTAACTGCCTTGCACGCAGATACTGAAAGTTTGTATTTGACAGATTGTTTCAATCAAAGAATTATAGATGGCGTTCAGTTTTACAGGTTGGTTAAATTTATGATATTATAAACACTTAAGTCACTGAATGATTCATCTGCTAATAAGCAACGGAATGAATTTATTCAATCATCACTATTTTATTATTATTACTCAATGTGCACAAATCTAATGCAATTAATTTTTGTTCACAGCCTTCATGAAGACATATGCTATTATACAACGTATGAACAAAAATTATATAAATATGTATGTTCACGGACCGTTGACCGGCCGGAATTTTTGGCTAGATGGTACGGATCCGATGTCATAACAGAACTGCATTTGTACGAAGGCCGAGTGTACCTCTTGACAAGCGCAGGAAAGCTTTTAACATATTCCAAACAAAAACTAGAAGTGGGCGGATTTAGCTGGCCTAGGAACAGTATAATAACTAGGGAAGTTTTCCACTTGTTTGGTGGAAATAATTTATTATATTGCAGTAAGTATCCTCCTATTACAATTTTTTTTTGTCAATTAAACTTGTTCTATTAAAATATTACGATTACATAGTGATTAAACTACATTTTAACTAGGTAACATTTTAATACATTATTAGAAAGGCTAATTAATATCATATTATTTTCGTTTCTCTTTAGATAACACACATTTACATGTTAGTTTTGATAACAAAATTATTCTATCAAGGGAGTTGAAGAGAAATATGGAGGTGACCTGCCTCTTACTTCATGCAAACTTTTTATTTATTGGTACTTATTGGGGGGAGGTGAGTGCAAATGATTTTTTAAATTAACTTTGCAAAAAAAAAAAAAAACGAACACATTTCTAAAATATATGTGTACACGTGGATAATAGGCAATAGAAGAATTTATTGAAACATTGAATATTCTTAATCCAATCATTTCTATTGAGAAAATACTACTGCCGGCAGGAGAAGACAACATTTCACAATCGATTAATTGATAACTTTATAAAGGAGTGTTGAATCGAGCACAAATTAACACACAATGCAAACTCAGATACAGTACACGCCAAACTTAAATGCCAACCTGATCTTGATACGATCCATTCTTGCGCAGGTACAGTCACTTTACTGATTTTATAATGATCATAAGCGAAAGAGAAAGATGTGTAAAACAAATGTGCAACAGAAAAGGCAAATGGGCGAGGGGGCACACCGCTTTCCGTATTAAAGCTTGGCGTGTACTATTCACGCCATGAATTTTTTGTTTTATTTTTTAATGACGAAATTTTTAATCTAATAATTGATGTTGCGCAGCGTTGATACACAGAACTAATTAGACTATTTTTGTCAGCAATTGCATCTTGTTCGTGGGCTCTTCTATAGATTTATATATCTGATAGTAGGTATACCTAGACTTATTGTCTAGCATACCTTCTACAAAAAGTCACCAACTGCCACTAATAGGTATACATATAGATTAGTTTTTTTTTTTTCTTTATTTCAGAGTAGTCCTTACATCTTCTTACTAAGTCTGATGACACATAGGGTCTACTATCCAGGAGTCTCTCACCAACCATGTTTTGAGTCCCTTGTCTTCAAATCTGTGGACAGTTTCATATTGCACATACATAACGTTATAATCTTGTTTGCCTACACCGAGTTGAAACAGTACATATTTATGTGCTTTATTTTGTAATTTACTATCTTGCTCGTGGTTTTGCTTTCCCTCCCAATTCTTGTGATTCTCTCAGGCCTTCTGAAAAAAACAGGACCCCTAGCAAGTGTTTCTATAAAACCTCCACTGATAAACGTACCCTATCCGATTTCAAAAATAATTCAGAGTAAAATATACCTGCTAAATAACTAAATGAATTTCCTTTTTCTAGATTAATTTATATTACTACGAACAACTAAGTGATCTCGAAGACATAGATCTGGAAAAACCGTCTTACCAACATATTTTGTCAAATGGGGACTCTGAACCAATTGGTAGTTTCAACATTTATGAAGAAAATGGATGCCACTCTCTCTTTGTGCAGACAAGAAAACATGTATTTGTTATTAAATTTGATCACCTCAAGAAGTTAAGAATTGAAATGATGAAAGTAAAAATATCAACTTGATTAAAAGGTTTTACGTAATATATCAACATACATTTTTTAAATGAAAATTAACTTTTTAAAATGAAATTATCTTTTATAATTTAATTCATTTTTTAATTATTATTTTTAAATTATGATATTAATCGTAGAAAAAATATTAATAATGAAAAAAAAGTTTAAGGTGTCACCCGTGTACCTACTTAATTTAATTTAATTTAAATATTAATTTCACCACTTTCCAGAGTGCTTAACTTAGCCTTGTTTAGTGACCGGAACCGAAGAGCCAAGTCTCTTCCCATTAACTCTGGGCAGTTGGGACTCCAGTGCGATTATCTTGTAAAAAAATGTGTTCTTCTAATTCATAGTACTTGAATATACATACTAATTATTTTTTTGATTATAAATGAGTATTTTTCTTTATTTACTCATATCTACATAATGCCATACAGTTTACCGTTTTGCTCGATGTGACTGGAAAGAAGAATACTTGAACAAAGCTGTCTATGTGATGAATACTTATAAAAATAATACTCTTTGAAGTATATTTGTAAAATTTTATTGTATTCTTTCTTTATTATTAAGAATTTTGTGTTTGAATTTATATTTTTTCCTCTCTTATTCGAATGAGAATTGGACATTGTTCCTTTTCTTCTCACATTTTTAAAATTCACTCCAGTGAACTTGACTATATTATAAATTATGAAATTTGCCCATTTAAATAAAATTAACACATACATTCACCTCTTGCCATAACAGCCTTGAAGGGTGAGAGCCACGAACATTAAAAAAAAATATATATATATTGTGAATATTAAATATGATATTCAAATTGTTATAAAGTAAATTATAACTCTGCTGTGCCTATTAGTATTAGCGTTTGTGAATTTATTATGTAGATCAAATATGGTAGAATTATGGTATTGTCTGAAATCGATATATTTGTATGCAATGACATTACAAACATTTAGACACAGGGCCGGACTTCCGCTAGAGGCCATGGCTTGGAGCCCCAACGTCGGGGCTCCCGACCAGGGACTTTTTTTTGACAAATATTTCAACACATTGTCCAGGGCCCCCCAATTCGGCTAGTTTCCAAAATGATACCCATTGCAGACCCAGGACTTGGAAAGAAATATTTCAACAAATTTACTAGGGCCCCACTCCGGCTGTGTTCCAAAATAGTACACATTGAAGATTCAGGACTTGGGAAGAAAGATTTCTACAAATTTCCCCGGAGGGGCCCCCGGTAAGGTGCCAAAATGGTACACCTTAAGGTTACAAGACTCAAATAATATTTTTATTTTTATCTCTTGCTTTTCACTTTGAGATCACTACAATGTGTCCATAAGTTTTGTAATGTCAGTGTCGGGATGATTTTTTTTATCCTTCCAAAGATATTGAAATATTAGAGATGTGCTATCCGCAGTTTTTACTGGGTGGGACTGTGTTTCCTGGTGACGCCGATATTGTTAACCAATACTACTGCACACCTTAAAAAAATCAACTAAATGAACGAATTCTTTCCGTATTCAAACTATATTGTTAACTAATACTACTGCATACCTTCAAAAAATCAAGTAAATGAACGAATTTTTTCCGTATTCAAACTATATTATTGTTAACCAATACTTCTGCATACCTTCAAAACTAAATGAACGAATTCTTTCTGTATTCAAAATATGCCCATTAGGTAGTAGTAATAAGAGATGACGTGTTATCTGCAGTTTTTACTGGGTGGGACTGTGTTTCCTGGCATTGCTGATATTATTAACCAATACTGCTGCACACCTTAAAAAAATCAACTAAATGAATGAATTCTTTCCATATTCAAACTATATTGTTAACCCTTTGGAATTCGGGCATATTTCATCTGTAGATAAAAATATTTCTGCTTTGCAATATAATCCAAATAAATGAAATATTTGTGAACCTTCGACCAAGTATATCAAGACGTGCCCTGTGAAATTAAAAATGACGCCAGAAACCAAATAAAACTGGCTCAAGGCCCATTTATGAAAAAGTGCGAGCATTGTTTCGTACTATTTGGATCGCATAGTGCTTTGTGTTTTACCTTTTATCGGTCCACACTGAAACTAATTGCTGTCCCAGCCGTCCTGACGGAATTAATTTTTTCAAACACAAAAATATCCTACTTCCAAATATTGTACAAGGTACAGTCCGCGGACTTTATTTTCGATAATGTAACCCGCTATCTGAATACATAAAAAAAATTATGCCTTACAGATAGCTTTAAGGCAGCGTTTTAATAAATGTAATAATATTGACGTATTATTTTTTTGGCAAGCAAAGTTTCTGACGTCACTTAATCACCCAAATGCTTGTGACGTCACCACACACCGATACTAACACATAGACGAAGGGCTGGCATCACAATTTGGCAGTGGTTTTTAAACTTTTTAAAAACGCGACCCGGTTTGTATAAAACGGAAACCTTTAAAATACATTAAACGCAGATCTTAACAAAAAACCGCTGCACTATTCTTCAATTAAGGTCGAAAGTTAACCTATCTTAAGCCATAGCATTCCGAATTTCTACCGTTTTACAACATATTTCTCTAAAACACTTTAAGTTTTTAAGTTTCTAAAAAAATATATGTTGTTTTTGACGATAATATCTATACATTTGCCACGCCGAAACGGTAATTGAATGAAATTCTTCCGATTTTAATCGTATATTTTGAAAATTATTATAAGCACTTTATTTTTGTTACATTACAAGTTATATATCTGAAAAAAAATCACAATTCATTTTTTTCTTTAAAGCTATGACATTTCCCGCGAGATTTTGGTTCTATTTTAAAATAGTTTAAACGAGTCATGTTTTATTAAACATTTTCACAATTTTCGCTTAAATATTATCGTTTTCGCGCTCCCTCTAACATTCGTATTTACATATCTCACCTTCCTCTTTTCTTTGAGCGCTTACTAACGGGCTTTAATTAACTACGAATTTCTGTCATTTTTTAATTATTACCTATACACAAAAAAAACTTAATGATTGAGCAGCTGATTCAAAACTTAAGAAAGATTATAGTTTTCGGCTAAGACATTTTGCAAAACAGAACAGAAGCCTTTGAATATTTTTTAGCGCAATTTTTTTGATATTTTTTGTAGTCAAAAGTCCAGAAAGCAGTAAATGGGCTTGCGGGCTGCTGGTTGCTCATCACTCATCACTGTGTTAATGATAAGCAACCAACCTGGGCAGCCCACGGTGAGTGGGCGGTAAAAGGGTGAATTTTTCGTAATTATTTTCAAGCAAACGATGAATGGATTTTTTTTTATTTTAAAACTCATGATCATTATATACATATACGGGACTGTGTACAAATTTTTGTACACGAATCTAAAGTATGGTTTGCAGTGTACACTGCTTTCAACAGGACACTTCGACGAAATTGCTGCTTGGTGGTTGACAACGAGCCATACGGTTCATCAGAAAAATAAAATTTTAAAATTTGCAGACGCATCCGCCGCCAAGACCCGGACAAACCTCAATCCATGAACCCGGGCACCCCTGCATAGTCACCAAACGTAGTGAACCACTTGGAGTGACCTATGGCAGAGGCGTTGGTTATCCAATAAATGGTTCCCGAGGCGGCGGTGCCCATACTCGCCTCCGAAATTGAATCGCTTGTCATAATAAAGTAAAAAAATATATTTGTCTAATTATATTTATGAATGTCTCGCGATCCCCACTTTGAAAATCATTTGTACACAACACAGCTTGTCGAAACGTCACGCATGCAAAACGTGAACACCTATGGAAGTGTTAGTTCGACAAATCACACAATGGGATTAGTCGGTGCTCAGTTTTATATTGCCGAGAATTCGCATGCAAGATGGCGGAATTCGAAGGAGAGTTGTATTGCGAAATTACTGATACTTGGGGTTATTTTTTTCTGATTTTTACTATGAGACGGCTTGTCTAGGGTATACTAGGTCAATGTTGTGAACGCATCTGAAAACTAAAAACTATTTTCGAAAGATGATGGAATATGCTTTCAAATTGTATTATTAGAAATAACCATGTAGTTTTTTGAATATAAAATTTTTGAATGCAAACTTAAAAAGTTTTAATGACTCATTTTACATTTTTTCTAACTAAAATTACTGATAATGAAAAAAAAAAAACATGCACATTTTTTATTAGACCAATGAATTATAAACGTTATTGTCACCTCATGTCGTTTCATGTAAGAAAAGCTCTTAAAAATTCACAAAGTTTCACAATTTTTTTTCAAATCTCGGTCGGAAACTTTGATTTCATAAAGGTGTGCATTTTAATTATTTTGTGTTTAACTTTTAGATTTGAATATAAAGCGTGCCGTTTACTCTTTCTAATGCCATTTAGTTCATACTTTTCACTATGGTAGTAAGGGAGACACAACAATTTCTATGAGAACTATGTGAGCTGGGACAAATATGGTATCCTGTGATTCAACAGGTTAAACCAATACTACTGCATACCTTCAAAAAATCAACTAAATGAACGAGTTCTTTCCGTATTCAAACTATGCCCATTAGCTAGTAGTCCGCCGACGGTCGGGCGGCCATCATAGCATATCTCTTGTATTTCAATATCTTTGTATCCTTCCTTTACTTTAAATATTGTTGTCTTTAAAATGTGATACTTAAAATAATGTAAATAAGAAATTTTTTGTATGTACCTATTATTTCTGTGGCTTGCTTCTAAAAGGGCCAATGTCAGTTTAAAATGGCCTTAATGTAAAATTTGCTCTTTTTTAGTTTTAATTTTAAGAAATCGAAAGATTCTTTTAGAATTTGGAAGATAATCCAATTTTGAGACGAAATTGCAACAAATATACACTGAAAACTAAAATTGGCCTCTTTAGAAACAAACCGCAGATTTAGTGTTGTGTTTCTATGGATTTTAAAAATAAGGATATTAAATTTAAACACCCGCTCCCTCGGGTTTTTGCTGTTACGCCCTGCAGGTGTCCATGAATTAGTAGGGTTTTTCCCATTTGTACTAAAATGTAGCACCAAGAAGATGAGAAAAATGTATAAAAAATGACATTATGACCTCGCAATTTTCAGTTAAAATAAAAACCTTTGATATGAATATATTCTAAAACTCTGTTCATTTGATATCCACTTCATTTATGAAACCTAATAAATTCACAATTTAGATTTCAGTTCCCCTCCCTCTCCCTTTCCTTCTACTGGATTTGAACCAAATCGTTGCCAAAAAAATATTATTGCATCAAGATTTTATCTTCTACTATGGCAGTTTGGCTCTTAATTTTTTAAAATTTATTTTTACATTAGCTTCATACGAGAGGCCCTGAGGAAAATAATTCCCGCCAGGGCCTATGTCATCTTTGGGGATGATGTGTGGACGGTCTTTTTAGAAAAGGAAGGAGAGGAAGTTCTGGGAAGGAAAAGTGTGTGAGTAGGAATCCGGGGGTCGGTATGTCCGGGAGTAACGGTTGTATGAATCCAACCCTACCAATCCAACCTCTCTGCGGTCCAAGGTGATGTTCCGAAAGAGTCCTCCTGGAAAGATCAAAAGCATCTGCTGCCATTAACATACTAAATAGCATACCACTTGGGGTGACCTATGGCAGAAGTGTTAGTTATCCAATAAATGGTTCCTGGGGTGGCGGTATTCAATCCCGCCTCCCAAATTGGAATTAATAATTTAATAGCGCCCTTGAGGTGATTTTTCACAAAAACGGCGGAAACAAATTGTCCAATTATTATTAATAGAGCCAAATTATGATATGGATATGATAGCCTCTAGAAAATTCGTAAACTGTCAAAATAACTTTATTATTACATCGCTAGATGGCGGTAGGGGTGCCTTCGCGAATTTCATATATTAAATACAGGGCCGTAGCTAGGGGGGGGCATTATGGGGCAATGCCCTACTTTAAAATACCTGTGCCCTACCTTAAGAAATACCATCGACTACAGTAATATACTAGTAAACTGTTTGTTCATAGTTTGATATGATTGAAAAAAAATACTACCTATTAGTGAAGCGTAGCGACGTCTAACTAAACAGCTTCAAAATAACCAAGGAATCATATCATACTAATCCTTTATTCTGCCTTTAGATGGCATTGAAGTAAGTGGTGGGAGACTGTGTTGCAGTCACTGCTTACGGGGAATGCCCAAACAGTTTGGGGATACTAAGTAGGGCCCAGGCGCAAAAGAGACAAGTTTAAAAAAACAAAACAAAACTTCTGCTGCCGGTAATTTATTTATCTTCAATTCACAATTTCAAAAAATTTTTCAGGTCTAACAGTTCCATCAAGAGAAGAGGCTACTGTAGTCAAAGCTTATTTGAGTCGTCGCGAGGATAAAACGGAAAGCACAATGCAAGTTTTGTACAGGCAGCGAGAGGCGTTTAGAGATACGTATGAACTTTTTGAATCTGATAATAGGCTGCAGCACTGCAGTGCACGAATCTACGTTTTCAATATTGATTGCAATCAATAGGCCCCAGAGGCTGTCAATGGGTCACAAAAGAATGGCAGGCAAGGTGTTTCTAGCCTTTGAAAAGAAAAGAACTAAGTCAGTTGATCTAAATGAAGTACTTCGTATTTTTAATCATAAATATGTCGAATCGAAAAATTCGATTGCTGGAAGGACTTTTTATTATTTTCAATTTTGTTTTTTTCTGTAATTTCAAATTATGTTTGGTACCTAATATAAACCTTAATAAATGAAAAGCCATTGATGCTGCAGTTACTTTTCTGAAGTTCATTGTTAGCAATGATCAAGAATTACCCTGTGTACAAATTCTTATTATGTACCAGGTGAAAGAACACAAGGTAATGCTTTATCATTGTTAAATAACTAAATGTTTTGAACATCCAATTAAGTATTGCCTCACACATGTACGACGAAAATCGATTCACCAGATCAGATCAAGTTACATTTTTACTTGCGCCCTACCTGTAATTACCGCTGCCCTATCTTAAATCCAACTTTGATTCAATACTGTACGTGTGTTATAAAGAGACATGAACAATGTTTTTAAATATCGAAGTAATAGAAAGTAATTTACAGGACCTGATTGCATCACCAATTAGACAAAAGTAATACAGTGAAACCCTGTTAAGAAGTTTTCCAAGGGACCGGAAAAAACAAACTTCTTAAGCAGGAAAACTTTATATGTGGGAAAAATTAGGCCAATTTTGGGCCGAGAGACCGAAAAAACCAAACTTCTAAGCCACAAAACTTCAGAGGGTTTCATTGCATAATGTTATAAAAAAAAATTACCCAAAAAGGTGCTTTCTGATTTGTAAATTTATTTAATCCTAAGGCCCTCCGTTCATGGAGATACTTACAAACTACGTGATTGTGACACAACCACAAGTACCCTGCAGATGTACTACTTTTTAAAGCTGGTTTCCGTACACGGCGCTACCCGAATTATACTGAACTTGATCATTTTTCACGTACAGCCGTGGAGTTAACACGATGTCAAATGACTTTTTTTCCAACATTAATCTATGCCTTCTTCACTAAATCCTTTCTTGCGTATTCTGGTAATATAAAGTTATGTAAACACACATTTTTTTTCACTTCCAGAACAAATCTAACATTACTTTCATGTTCAGACGCCATTTCTGTCAAACGTTTAACGAAAGTAGTAGACACGAATGCTGCAACGCGTAGCGCGCTACCAGCACCGTCGTTAGCGCGCTACCGACTTCAACCTGACATCCGTCGCGTAGCGCCGTGTACGAACACCAGCAAAATTGTATGGCGGGTACCCACGAGCGGTGTGCGTGCTACGCGCATCAGGCTTGAATAGCTTGTAAGTAGCTCCATGTACGGAGGCGCTAACTTAGCTCAAAGCACTATCTTAGATACCTCAATACATAAACCTGAGAGCTTTTTAGTTTTTATGCTAAGGCACGCCAGGTATATCCGGTTCTGCAATGCACATAACTTCAGAGTTGTGAGGATTGCAGAAATGGGATTAACCCGACATAAATTAAATAACATTTAAATCTTCAGGTTTCTGTGCCCCTGATAGATTTTCAGTAAATATTCGATTTACAAATGAAGAATTTTAATAATAACAGTTTAGTTTAAGCTTACCTCTTTGCCAAGATGTGCTCCTGGTATTTTTTGTACTAATCTGCACCTACCAAGCGAAATTTGTGTTTGATGTATTTCTAAATTTACAACTTCAGCATCATGGTATAAAATGTTCAACTAATGAAAATAATTACACCAGTGATATTTTCAATAACGGTTTTCCTCTTCGAGCTCTCTCTGCTTCTAGTTGTTAAAACTGATTCTTTGGTCGCGCAAGTGAATTTCAAGTCTCTTATCCTCCGTACCCGCTCGATGACGTAAGAGCATAAGCCCGGATGGTCTATTTTTAGAATATACACACCACGTGAATTTCCGCTGGACAATTCAATCACACATGCGGACACGCTTGTACTTGTGCTTGCGCAGCTTGTCGGTGCTGAGTATCAGTGGGCCGCTTCAGCTGGTAGATTATCAATGTATTTGTCCATAAATTAACAAGCACTGAATAGTTTGACAAAATTTTTATAATTTTGGTTTTTCTTACAGGCATTATGTACTCCTGGCCCCCCAGCATGGTCGATTGATAAGGATTATATCGATAACTTCTCATCGTTCGCGAAATGTGCGAAACGTTCGCGTCATGGCGAAAGTCAACCATCGTATGTTGGGCGTATGGCATGTTTTTTGGCTGTGCATTTAGTTCCTGAGGCGTCAACTACAGTTTCTCCGAGCATCTTCCATTAGAACAAGGATGGAAGTCCCACCTGACGTCTGCTGTGCTCAAAATATAGCAATAATTGCTGTTGTCTGTTTGTTGCAATAGCGAAATCAGCCAAACTTATTACAGGTGCTTTTTTTCAGGTATTTTGGGGCTCCCGATTAGAGATGGCTGCCAATCTCAACAGTGGGGCGCCCTTGTGATTTGTACATTTTCAGCATCTGCGGACTCTGTACCTAAATGCCCAGCTTCTGAGAGGCTAATACAACTTGCATTCATGCCGATATGACGGCCGGCGTGGTCCAGCGGTAAGGCTCTTGACTCGCATTCCGAAGGTTGCGGGATCGAATCCCGGCGTGGCAAATAAATTTTATTTGATTAATTTGTGTTATTTCGCAATTTATTCATTTAAAATAATATATAGTATATTTGCAGCACGTTCCAGAGTGGAAGATACTCTCAGTTATCAGAATTAAAACGTTGCTTGAAATGGTTTTAGCCATGTTTGGTGACCAGATCTGAACAGCCAGGTACTTCCCACCTTCCTCTTCCCCATCTCCTTCCCCTCCCCACTACCTTCAGCCTCACAACATACTCCAATTGGGGATGCCATAGTCTAACTGGCTCCAGACGGGAGCAGTTGGGACTCTTGTGCGGTATTCATGTAAAAAAAAGATATGAAAAATCTTCCAATTCAAGGAGAAAATAAACACAGACATCGGGATAACAATTAAATTTATTGAATTACCTTACTATGCACTGTACATTATTAATGGAACGTTTTTACTTAAAAATAGATGCTGAATGTCGGCCAAGAAAAACCATAAATAACCTGTTACAAAAATAGGAAGTGAAATAAAACAATGCAATAAATAACACCCATTTTAATATAGTGCAACCAACTTCAAGTTGTAGGTAAGGGGTCAATGCAACGGACTTGAGCTATCGTAGTAGTTGAGAATATAGTCGCACTTCTCTTATCTCAAACTGTTTTAATACGACATGTCTTCAACACAATGGATAAGTATTTTAAAAACGAAAATACTAAGACTACTAATTTTCTTGCTGTTGTTATTAAGTGGATGGATCAAATAATTGCAAATATGTATTTTTAAGACATGTCGAAAAGCTTTAGAAAACAAAAACAGCCATTGAATAGCTACAGACTAGGACTTAGCTTGTTAACCTGGAAAATATGAAATTATTTAAAGGAAACATGACCCTTTTCCATTAACAAACATATCGACGGTCCCGAGGAACAATACCGGATCTGCTAAAAATTGAAATTCGTTCTGTTGGCTTTTTTATTGGCTTATTTTATTGATTTGAAAGTCTGACTTTTTAGGAATTATGAATGAAGTGAAATAAATTGCCAAATGTCAAAACAACATTGTCTTTCTTGTTTTCAACGGCAGTAGAAATGCAGAAACGAAACTTTAAACAGCTCTACTGCAAAACTACAAAATCGCACATCCGGCATTGTTCTTCGGGACCGTTGATATGTATTAGTTTCACACTAGGCGAGAATGTTTAGGGAAGTAATTTTACAAAAAATTAATAAAATTACTTGCAGTAAATTATTATTTAGGGAAGTTGCAGTAAGTACATAATAAGTATATTTAGTTATTATTTTCATAAAATTAGTATCACATGATCAACTTGAAATAATGTTTTCGAAACAAGTTCATGCAAACACAAATCTATTAAAGATGTAATTCATAATTATAATAAATAATATTATAACGCATCTCTGATATCCATAATCATGGTATCACCTGGACATTTTTTTTCTACTGGGATTAAATATTAAAATCACCCTAAAACTTGTGATTTCAGATCACTTTAACTTTATTATTAGTTTCTATTAGGTAATGCAGAATGTGAAAACTAGCAACTACATAACTAGAGTTCTACATCTATTAAGGGTATTGACCAATCTCCTGAAAACAGCTTTCCTTTCATTTTTAATGTGTTACAATTTTATTTTATGTTAATACGATAAAAAAATTATAATTAATTTAAAATTTGTTATAAATCACTGATATTAATTTATTGGATACAATAAATTGGCAAGGTTTTTGGTATTTATATTCCGAAATAATTAGAGGAAATCTTAGGTGTTTTAATTCCTATATTTTAGGTCTCTTACTTAAGCAAAAGTTTTATCACACCTACACAAGATCTGCACTTATCTTGGAAATAAAACCCCTTAAACATTGAATTTACAGTAAAAAAGGTTATGTATCTAATCTATATTGTTGAAGAAAAATTCTCCATAAAAAGGGCCATAAGTGCATTTTTAATGCAATAATTCCAACATCCTATCCTATTTAAATACATTTACATTTCAAAAAAAGTGAAAATTTAACCTTTTCCAAGTGTCAAAATTATGTGTCGCTTCTGTCGCAAGCGGAGCTCTTTATCGTCAATCTAATTAACGGTTTTAAACAATTATCATGCATGGATTTAAGAATTTGTTTAAAAAAAAATCATTACTAATAATGTCTTCAAGTATCTTTTCAATTGTACATAAAAATCATTGGGGGATCAAAAGGGACTCGATAAATCATCAAAGTTTATTTTCGTAGAGTTAATATAATTAAGCCCAGACAGCCATTTTAATATTTCAAGGACAACACTACTATGCATAAACATATTCAGGAGCACGGCTCTTTAACTGTGGTGCAGATGCTGTTGCGTTCGACTGGAGACATGAAATATTGACACACTTGAAGAGGGTCTTCTAATTTTACAAATCTACACATAATTAATTAAAAGAATTTACTGTTATTATAACACGTCACCACCGTAAATAACATTCAACATATTTTTAATAAACGTATTTCAATATAGTACATATTTCACTACATGTCAATTATTTATAAAAAGTCAAAAGTGTATAACTTTACATGGTTATAACGTCACTAGGTATACTCAATTGTTCACTAACAATTAAAAATAATTTGAACATATTTTTAATTGTTCACTAACAATTAAAAATAATTTGAACATATTTTTAATTGTTCACTAACAATTAAAAAAAATTTGAACATATTTTTATTTGTAAATAATCTAACACTTTGATGAAATAATATTATTTTACAAGATTATTTATTTTTAAGTATGTATATTTAAGAAAAACATTATGATATAGTAATCATAAAAGTTCACATCCACGAAAAAAGCTAACAATAAATCAATATCATAATATGCATAACTCTGCGAGCATCTCCGCTTGAGAATCTCGGAAATATGAAATGCTCGGTGCAGTCACGTCTGGGACCCGGGAGAACTCAAACGCATTCAATGTATGCTCCAAATGAGAAGTTCCCTTCAAAGCGTAGTATAATCGGCTGGGATATTGGATAAATTATTGAATAAATTGTATAAATTATTGTATTAAAGTATTGGATAAATTCAGCAAAATGTCAGTACATAGTGTGAAGATTTAAAACTTTTAGAAGTATAAGATTTACCATCCACAAGTATATTTCGTATATATAACACTGGAGAAACTTCGCGGCACACAGTTGCGTCGCCCGCGTTCAGGGCATGAATAGTGCGGCCCATGGGTGCGCTCTTGGCACCTGAAGGGTTAATAGCTTAATTAATATATTTGGTGTATTTGTTCTAGAATTTCCTCCAATTATTTCAGAAAATTGGACTTTTTGACAACCCTTTGCCTGGCCTAGAGTAGGCTGTTTAATATATAACATGATAATTATTATACTATATTCGATAATTATTCACCGGTAACTGCATTTAAAAAATTCTCAATTTTAAAGGTAACAAGAATTTTCACATACATAAATAAATAGTTCTAAACGCCATTATACTTATGACTGACTACTCAAGAAAGTAGAAGCGAAGAACATTTACCCAGTGTTTTTTTTTTACTTGTAAATTAGGTGATTGTAAAATAGCCATTAGGTGTGGCAATTAATCACATTCCTATAAACATTCCTTCCTAAACCAAGAACAAATAACTGACTAGAGTTTATTCTCATTTAAGATTTTCCTTCACTAATGGTGTGTCACATTCGAGTTTCTAAATAATTGTCTAACATAAAAGTAGTAAGTGATTAGGCATTAATAAATTACATCATATTTTATATCTTATAGCAAACGGATATTCCTGACAGGGCATAGTTGGAGGGACTAGGAACCCAAAAATATAAATAACGTGAATTAAAAAAATGGCCCGTTACCTTTTCCAGGTAAAAGAATAATAGTTCAATAGGATTGACAAAAACTCATGGCCTGGATAAAATACTATCCTAAATGCAGTAATCTCACAGAGTAACCACTTAAAGTTTTGAATTTTCTTTGCTTTTCTTTTATAAAATAATATTTATTTATGTATCTGCACAATTTGACAGATTCAATGGAAAATCATTTAAATTTATATGTATATGTGCCATAAAAAACAATCATGACAGACAGTGAAAAAAAAACAATAAATTTAAAAAAAAAAGATATTGAATAAGTGAAAGAAAAATTATTGATTTGCCATTCAGTTCCATCTTTATCCTAAGGGCAAGCGGGCACGAGGCCTGAGGGGGGGCTCCGGATCTCGTAGAATAGAAACACGGTGCAAGGTTCCCAAATTCAGTGCAAGGCCGGCCCCGCCGACTTGCCAAGGAGCCAAGGCGATATTCTGGAGAAATTTTTCTCATTGAAATTTTCTAGCCAATCCCTCCCTCCACCTCTCGGATTAAAAAATGAGGGGCCCACCAAACTGTGTGCAGTATAGAAATTCAGATTTTGGCTAGGTATTGCGGTAAATACATTATATAGGTTGAGCTACTTTTTAAAACAAGAAATTTACTTTTTACTTATAAATATGATTAAATAAGGTAGCAAAACAGTTGTCAACATTACGGGCAATTTGTTGTCGAAGTATATGAAATAACAACTACCTACACAATAATATAATAATCTGTACCTAGGTTTATCATTATATACATTGCTAAGTGTTTAAGTCAAGGGGTGATTCCCTGCGTCCCAAATTGTTATTAGTGACAAAGAACAAGCTATGAATTTTGTGTGAATTTATTTTAGCAATGATATTTTCTATGCATTATTGATTTGTTTTTGTTTGGTCCCCCTTTACACGATAATTTTTAATGATTTTAAGCGGATTTGTTTAGAAGGGGCAACCAAATACCAACTTAATAAACCTACATATATAAATATTTTGCAGTAATTTAAAAAAAACTGAAACTTATAAATCCTAAGATTTATTTATTATATATTTACATACACACTTTTCACTACATACAACATGTCAGGGGATAAAGCGCACTAACTTCTAGAGGTGATTCTACAAGACGGTAGAAGTTAAAAAAGGTAATTTTTTTTTTAAAATTCTATCGTATTTTTCCCATACAATTTTTTTTTTCTATGCAAACAATTAAAGTTTTTTTACCTGAAACTACTTTGAGATGTTGGATTTCGATATCATTTTTACTTATACTATCGTGTAGAATCACCTCCCAAAGTTAGTGCACATTGCCTCTGGACACCATGAACATTGAAAAGGAAAAAAAGACGGTAGGCCTATGTAGGATTCAAACTCGATCCTCGAGTCCTCACCACCTCTATTGAAGTTACATTCAATAATCTTGTTGGGCTCCTTCCTCAAGAAATATTTGACGCTGTTTATAAATCAGTTACATAATGATTTCCAACCAAAATCAATATAAGAAGTTCTTGATTGATAGTGTCAATTTTTTACTCCATTAAATGTTACCTAAAAAAAGAAAAACAACATCAATTTTCAAAAGTAGGAAGCCTTCCCGAGATCAACTTTAATACTGACCATTGAATGATCTTTATTTTCACGTTCTTTAACAATTTTTAAATACTTTTCAGACGACCAAATAAATAATAAAAACTACCACAAGCATAACATTTTAAAATCAGTCTAAAATCACTCATATTCTAGGAATATTTCAGTGAATCCAGATTGATGGCAATTTTCAACATATTTTGGAGGGAACAGCTATGTTTATTTCATAATTACATACAAATCAGAAATAAAACTAAATACAGTTTGTTTGAAATATGTGCTATCGATTCGAGTGCTTCAACGCAACGTCATATTCTAGGTATCAAAACTTTAATAAAATTTTGCCTCGGAGTTGGAAAAAATCACATTTTAGTTCAATAAAACTTTTACAATGTTGATACATACAGACATGCATACTATTTAACAAACAAAAAGTCTCCTATACTTGTTATGTACAGGTTCTCTATCACAAATCAACTAAAGTCAACACCAAGCAAAATCACTAAACAAACTTGCTGGAAAACTGTTTGAAAATAAATAGAATACATACATGTGTTATAATTGATACACTTACCATGTCTTTACATCATAACTGACACAAAAGGTTATCAATTTAACAACAAAAAACATGGAAAATATCCAATAATTGATATCATAACATGTTGAATACCAAATTTTCATTTTAAAGAATAAAACAGATTTGCTGACAAATAAAGAATTTCATTGACTGTCAGCAAAAGATGGTTCAAATTGAAAAATGTATTTGCTCATTTACGAAAGATTGCATTGACGTTCAGCAACTGAATGTTCATATTAAAAAAACTCAATTGTTCATTTACAAAATATTCCACTGATCATAAGCAATGGAAAGGTTGAATTGAAAAATGCATTCGGACATTTTCAAAGGATTTTATTGAATGTCAGCAACGGAAGAGTCGAATTGAAAAATTTATTTGTTCATTTACAAAGAATTTCATTGACTGTCGGCAATGGAAGGTTGGATTTGAAAAATGCATTCGCCCTTTTACAAAGAATTTCTTTGACTTTGAAAAATGCATTTGCTCATTTACAAAGAATTTCTGTGACTGTCAGCAAAAGAAGGATTGAATAAAAAAAAATGTTTTGTATCTTTTGTGATTGACATAGCGCCTAACATATTGCAAGTACTTGGACAATATATGTCAGCAGACTGTGGATTCTCCCTTAAGTGACTCCATCCATTGGCTGCCCTCCATCTGTTTCATGACAGTCTTGTAGGAGTCTTTATTCCTGATGTTGTTGGGGGTGAGATTGTGGATGACAGTCTTAAACCATGCAGTATCCGCCAGACAAGCCTGAAAACAGAATTAAACAAAATTATAAAAGATATTTAGAGCACCTATGAAAAAAACTATGTATTTTCTTGACTTAAGCAAACAAAATAGGAAATATGCCCACACAAATTGTAAAGCCCTCATAATATATCTTATATTTTACTTGTGTGGAACAACTCATCCGGTGTTTAGAGCACTACCAAATGAATAAAAAAAATGTTGCTAAAACTTGAATGTAAAAAGTTCACTCGTAATAACGCTATGAATAAGTCACCTCAATTGCAATAGCAACCACCATGTGAATAGCCGGTATGAATAGGATATAGATCCTAAAATAATTAATTTCCATGTTTCCGAAATCCCACTCCTTGACCTCGAAGAATTCCGCCATTTCAGGCCAGGGACACATGAGGAGCAGGGTGGTCATCACAGTTAGCACTATCAGAGTCCCCACCAGTTGATCTGAAGAACACAAACATTATGTAATTAGTAATAATAACCACACATAATATTCTTATTAGTAATTGCGAATTTAATAAGGAGGTTCTTACAGTTGGTACAGAAGGCTTCACGGAATGGTTGACCCTTGGAATAGACACAGGCTAAAATGAGGTACTGATAGCTGCTGACGACAAACACAACTGTATTCTCCCAGCAGAGTACCTCTTCAACGTCCGGTCCCCCCACCAACGGCTTAAACCTACAACAATATTTACTTGGTTAAATACCAGTGCGGTCACATTCATAATATAATGATTTACATTATTTACCTTCAAGTAATAAATACACTGACAATATTTATCAATGGTACGAAGCAAGAACTTGATCTGCCATTATAAAACAGGAAAAGTATTTTCGTTATTTGTTTTTGGGGTGTTATGCCGTATTGCACTACCTCCTTCTTTAGCTAATGTTTCGGACAGCTTTACAGCGTCGCTAGTCGCCAGTACAATGTAACCGAGACAGGCAATTACGGAGACAACTGAAATCATTCTGAAGTATATCAGATCGTAGTGGAGTGGAGCTGGCAACACGGTATCGTTTCCAAGTTTACACATTTCACCACTAACAATTACACATCTGCCCTGTTGATGGACACTGTAATGCTGTCCGAAACGTTGGCTAAAGAAATAGGTAGCGCAACATGGCATAACACCCCAAAAACAAATAACGAAAATACTTTTGGCCGTGAAAATCTAAAAACATATCAGGAAAAGTATTTTTTACCTAGTGCAAATGATTAGATAATGCTCGTAGGTTCCATGTCAACTCAGAATCAAGTCAACTCAACACCTCTTTGAAAAGTCATTAAAAGCTGTGAATTTTTATTTTAACCCAACCTAAAGTAACTTATATAATCAATTTTTATATATTTTTTTCATCCACGGCGAACTCTACCCGATTCCCTTCTAAAACTTCCGTCAAGGCCGACATCTGTTGCATCAGCAGATCCACCCGCGGATCCCGATAGTGATACGCCTCTTCAGAGGAATCGGAGTCAGTGTTTTCGTGCCGGCGTTTCCGGGAATCTTGCGCCTCGTCGTTCTCGACCGACGGCGTCGCGTCTTGGTTTTCGATATCACTCATGTCGTATTTAAACACGTAAACCAAACAAAAAAAAAAAAAAACGAGCACTAAACAATGTCAGAATACGTCCGTCACGATTTACTTTTATGTTTAACACTAAAAGGGCAGGGAATAAACGTTGATTTTTTTACTTAAGTTAGTTTTCAAGCAAGGCGAAACTTAAAAGCGACTGTTGGCGCGAAAAAAACAGTGTCATATGAAACAAAACACCACGTGATCTGAGAAACGCGTCATCTCAGTGTTGCCAGTAGAGAAAGAAAGTGTGGCAAGTCGAATAAAAGGGCAAATGTA
Source organism: Glyphotaelius pellucidus (assembly GCA_936435175.1). Lineage (NCBI taxonomy): Eukaryota > Metazoa > Arthropoda > Insecta > Trichoptera > Limnephilidae > Glyphotaelius > Glyphotaelius pellucidus. The sequence goes on from OW386537.1 coordinate 25,555,311, forward strand.
GGGAATATACACGCGCGAAACGGTAACAAAAGGGGCGAAAGAGCAAGCTCTCTCATGATGGATTCCAGGCATCGATGGAAACAAAATATAAATTTTATTGGTAGGTAAAATTATTCTATTTTTTTCATTATTTTTAAAGACTTTTCAAAGGAGGTATTGGGTTGATTTCATTCTGAGTTATCCGGTCACCCCTCTAAACATGCATTTCCGAAACACACACTTCGATTGTAAAAGATTTCCACAGAAGATGTACATAGATATCCAAAAAAGGTGTACACCTGTAGCTAGACCGCATGCAGAAGATGTGCAGATGCACATCTCTTGCCATGCGTGGAAAAGGCGTCATTTATTAGTTGTTCGCTAGCGTTTGTTGGTGACTTGCCACACTGCACTTGCCTCTGGCTCCTCACTTCATTCCGTACAAAGCTAGGGAAAGATTTTAGCTCATAGCGCCTCGATTTTACAAAAAATAAATGGACATATTAATTTTTTTTTATAAAAATAGAAGGTTTAAGGTAAGGACACACTAGTCCCATGTACGCAATGCACATAGAATAACACAAGAAGTGCCTTGTGGGTGTGTTTTGTGGTTCAATTGGCCTGGTTTCGGCCTATATTTCCATACAAAACTGAATTCACCAAAGTCGAATGGGATGGCGATTCACAATTTCCGGGAAGTGTAAGATTGACAGGCCGAATGCTAAACAGTCTAGAATCAAAAGGTAGTGGCACATTCAAATTTGTATGGAAGGCACTTCTAGTTATATTTTTTATTCTATGGCAATGCTTTAAGACATGTGGAAAACTTACAATCCATACATTTTCCAACATAATGCTGCTTTAAGAAAACAATTGCCACACGCAATGCAACCCTAAGCTCATCCAGGTCATGTTGTCATGCCTTCCAACGTGTGTGACCGGTGATTTTATAGATCTTACGTACACTGCGGTTGATTTGACACTGCTCGTGCATTTATTGCTTGTTTTGTTGTTAAAATGAGAGATGAACGTACATAGGACAAGGATGCAGGTGGCGTGGGAATGTAGATCATAGTTTGATGAATGTATGTAATGTATTGTATACAATAAACTCACCACTTCTGGAAGTACAGTATGTGCAGCGCAATCATCTGTGCCACCAGGCAGGCGAGCACCTGCAGCAGAAGGGGGACAGTGTTGGAGGGCCCCACGAGGGAAACGGGGGGGCAGCGGGGACACAGGGTCTTGGGGGGCCCAGCCCGCCCCATGGACAGTGCCAGGGAGGTGGTCACCACCAGGTCGATGTACAGGAACTGCATGTTGCCCAGGGTCGAATACGCCTGAAAATGTCCGATAATAAATTGATAAATCGTAATGCATACATTATTAGAAGTGGAATAGTGATTTTGGAACAGTGGCATGTATGACCAAATATGTAGGCTAAAGTAGAACCAAAGTCAAGGAAAATACATTTTGATTAAAAATTCTTTCAAAATTTTTCTATACATTAGAACCGCTTTAATTCGAACCACGGAAGACAATAAAAAAAAAGCATGTAAGTCGAAATTTTTGCCAAAAATTTTTTTTTAATGTTTTTAATTATATGTATGTTAATCATGATTCGAAATTTATTGAAGTCTGCGCACAAAAATTTGTAAATCCAAAACTAACAAGACAACCGTGGCTGTAAAATGTTTTACGATGTTACATGATTTTTAAATGTTTTACGCGATTACACACTGTCCTAAATCATATTATAATTTTTTAAATCTGAATCGATTTACACTGGAATGTGGTATTTTTCAAACTTACTTTGAAAATCTGAATTTCAAGGCCCGGCCGTGATGGTAATTGACCACAAAATTTTGATTTACGAATAAACGAATTGTATTTCTACGAATTTACTTAGAATATCTTAATTTACGAGATGGCCGCTACGTAATCTGCAGCGAAAATGTGATATATGCGGAAATTGTGTGTGATTTTTACGAATTTATTTAGAATATTGGAATTTGAAGGGCCATCGGAATGGAAATCAGCTGCGAAATTTCGATGCGAAAATGTGTGGAACTATGTAACTTCTTCTAATGTTTCATTTTTCTTAGAGTAAGTAGGTCAGCTCTTCAGCTTTTATAGACTGCATGCTGCTGTTGTGGAGTGTGTACATGATAAATATTGACAGTAAAATGTAGAGATTCAACAAATTTAATCCATAGAAAAAAAACGTACTTCTATAATATGTATGTGGGAAACTCAGAATATGTGTATTTACTTGGTACCTACTATGTATCCTAGCGGCTGGAGCACAGAGAAGAATCGGATGAGAAAGTACAGGGCCGTGCATTTGAACATAGCAAATGAGGCACTGAGCGCACACCTCCCTTCCAGGGAGAGCATTTACACAGGATGAATGAATGCATTAATTTAAAAACTTACATTGTAAAGGATGAGCACGGAGAAGAACTGGATGAGGGAGTACAGAGCCATGTATTTGAAGATAGCGAATGAGGTGCTCAGCGCACACCTCCCTTCCAGGGCTAGATATTTCACACAGGTTATGTCCTGCACTCGGGAGGTAAAGGGAGCGGCCACTGAAAAAAAAACATTCTTTTAACTAAAGGCTGTTATTTGTCATATTACATGAAGACATTGGTGTCCTATAGTGAGGTTCCGATTATTTACAATTATTTGTCCTAATGAAAAAATGTTGACAGTTAAACATATAAATTTGGGAGGCGGGAATGGGTACCACCGCCCCGGGAACCTTTATTGGATAACCAACACCTCTGCCGTAGGTCACCCCAAGTGGTTCGCTACGTTTGGTGATTTAGCAGGGGTGCCCGAGTTCATGGGGTGAGGTTTGTCTAGGTCTTGAAGGTGGATGACCAGGACACACTGAACCCCAGGTTCCTACCCACCCCTTATAGATTCTTTTTTTCTTTCCCAGAACTCTCCTCTCCTTCCTTTCCTTAAAAAAACCCTCCACACAGCACCCCCAAAGATAACATAGGCCCTGAGGGAAATAATATTCCTCAGGGCCTTCTGTGTGGAGCTCATGTAAAAAAAAAAAAAGAACAGCACCTAATTGCAACAACTGTTTTGATAAAAAGAATTGTTACATTTTTGATTGGGATCCCTCGTTTTGTTTTCTTGGATAATGTTCCACTGTGGTGAAAAATACAAATGCGTTATGTAATTGTATGTAGTGTTATTACCAATGGTTTATCGGTTTGTGTAGTAGAAAGTGTAATTTATATGTAGAGGGTCCATAAACCTATGTAACAATTTATGATAATACTTGTTATTTTGAAATTTAAAGTTTATGGAGTCCTATTACAAAGCAGGCTTTGGACAATACTTTTATAGTTTGGGGTGTGGTGAGTACCATATAAAATATCATTTAAATGTAAATATTATTTTTAAAGATACGTGGCATCCTGCTCCAGCTAAATTCTTTGCGCCGCCACCGGAATATAAAGAACATGCCAGACAAGAATACATACCTGCTGTTATTTGTTACGCCACGCAGCGCCTTGTAGTATTCGGAAAACACAGCGAAAGGCCTCGAGTCAACGGCCGCTCACCACTACGGCAGCGGAATGTTCGAGGGCCTTCTCCACTTTGCGCGTATTCACATTTTTTATGCCGCCTATATAAGCTGCAGCAGTGTCGGCCGAAACTAGTCTAGTCTAACAGTCTCAACGGTCGACACACACACCACCAAGCAAGTGATAATCGTGGCAGCGTAGTAAAGTTAGGGGTTACGAGCCTTTGCTGGGCTTCCGCCAGTACAATATGCAAGTCAATACATTCACACATTGAATCATGTAATTTATGCAATCCAGTGTGACATCAGGAAGGCAGAGAACTACGGCATAACTTGGACCCTCTGTAACACCTTCGAGGCCCTCAACTTCAACCACCAACCTGAGTCCGGTCCACCGCACCACGACTCATGAGATGTCATCTGCCCGCAACTCCTTCGCCCCCAACTACAAAGCCCGCCGCGCTTTCTGTTCAGGGTGCAACCATTCTCTTTGCCTCACAAGTTCCTTCCTGCGTCACACGTGTCTCCAACCCACGGCGTTGATCGACCGCTTGGATCAGGTCATCCTTCACCACACATGGTGTAGAGCAACGCGCTGGAGATCTGAAGATCCGTGATTTCACCGTCGCAGCTTCCTGGCCTTCATCACTCATCAGGACCAAGCATCACTGACTACGCACCCGACTACACTTCTGTCACTTCATTTTGCACCGACCTTCACTACGTAACTACAAATAAAGACTCGACTCACAACACTCAACTGACTGCCTTTCATTTCTCAACCCGTCTCTACCGCTCGCACCACCGCTCCCTCAGATGAATCGGTTTAAATCAAATTCCATTTTCTCAAAAGGGTTCCTTGTTTTCGCCTCCGCCTGAAGTGTGTTGATAGGCATGTTAATTCTATAAAATTGAATATACATATGTACCTATCTTATCACTTGTAATAAAATGTACTGTGTATGTCTAAATAAATAAATTTAAAAAATGGGGGCTGATACAAGTCATCTTTTGGCCCCCTGTACCATGACAATATTAAAATCTATCAGCTGATAAAATGATTAGTTATGAACATACCTGAGGCCTCAGCTTGAGAGAGTGATATGCCGATGTGAGCGGCCTTGAGCGCCCCACAATCGTTGGCCCCATCCCCGCACATGCCGGCCACATAGCCCATCTGCTGCAGGGCCACCACCAGTTGTGTCTTCTGGTCCGGTCCAAATCTGCCAAACACGGTGCCTGGAATTAACGGAATTATTTTTTTAGACATACAAAATTGGGACTTATCTATTTCAAAATATCAAGTCGTAAAGGGCAAAGACTGTACTTTTAAAGGAAATATCTCTTTTCTAAATGTGTGCATAGTAAATATTGTCAGCAACTAACCTTTAGTCAGAATCCGAGGCAGCAAATCAGGATAGTGTTGTCTAATGGCATTCCATGTTCGACCATCTAGTGCGAAGCAATACTTCTCATTCACCAGCGTGGAGGAGATGGTGAGAGAGATGTGGGGCGCCGGGTGGCAGCTGTTATGCGCATCCCGGGGTTCCCCCACCACCTCAAACGTCAGCGGGGGGCGGGGGGCTCCCTCAGCGGCCGCCTGGGCTGCGTTGAAGGTGTGCGAGATGAGGATGATCTTCTCGTCGGGTCGCACCATGCCGCAGTCACGTGACACAGATATCGCCGTCATTATGTTGTCACCTACGTAGAAGGATATGAGTTAATGGAATCCAAAAAGCATTTATTTCGCTGAATAAAGAAGAAGGAGAAAACCCAACATAGATTATTTATACCCCAAAAGTCAAATAATCTTAAAATGCAAACGCCCTAAGAAACTTAAATAACAAAGCATATAATTAGGGTTTTTTTTAAGCTCAATCTCAATATTTTTTATACAGGGTGCGGCAGCATAACTTCCTTTTTAAAATGCGCGCCAATCAGTCGTTTGATGTCGTAGCTGAGCACTAGTGATCTCGTTCGAGAGGGGGAACTATAAAGTTTTGTCCCGACACAGTTTAATCGCCATCAAGCGTTGGAACAGTGAGGAGCGTGCGTTTGCCGTTGAGGCCTACTTTTCGAATGCATGTTCTGTGATCGCAATCCACGTGCCTATGACATGCGCCTAGGATGTCACCTACCTGATTTGATCTTCAAAAACTAAAAGTAAAACAAAACTTTGAAAAAAAAAACTTAAAACAAAAACAGGTATGTGCCATTATAAAAAGCAAATAAAAATTTTCTGTTTCATACAATGGGTTTTATCGAGTTTTGAAAAAAGGGAGTTATGCTGCCGCACCCTAAAGGTGCGCTGGGTTGCGATCACAGAACATCCGTTCGAAAAGTAGGCCTCAACGGCAAACGCATGCTCCTCACTGTTCCAACGCATGATGGCGACTAAACTGTGTCGGGACAAAACTTTATAGTTCCGCCTCTCGAATGAGATCACTAGCGCTCAGCTACGACATCAAACGGCTGATTGGCGCGCATTTTAAAAAAGGAAGTTATGCTGCCGCACCCTGTATAAAAAAAAAGAAAGACAAACATTCCCTGGTACGAATGACCTGTTAATATTTGAAAATCTCCTACTACCATCACAGTAAGCAGGAAATGTTGCTAGTGATAGAGGTCTTAGCCAACGTGAGCGGGAACTAGATGCAATGCCAATTCAGCCACTGACTGATTGATTTGAATCAGGTAGTCAGCAAACAATTGATTTAACAATAATTAACAGCATCTTTTACATGTATAACGACACCGGTGCAAAGTCGGGAAACATGCCAAACACATGCCCAACATTTATTGTGGAAAGATTTTCCAACCTTTGTACATATTTGCTCCGTCCTAGAACATGGGTCTGTTCAATAACTATGTTCACTCTTCCTCTCATCAAAAATACCCTTCGCACAGCATCCCCAAAGACGAGATGGACCACGTGCAATTTTAAAAAAAAATGACACATTAATAAAATACACCAAAGTAATACACCCAATTACATAAATCTATTAGAATCCAGTTTTGGGGAGTTTTTTCCGCCAAGCTCCAAATTTCAGCAAAATTCTGAAGGAAAAGAACCGATTCCACAAAATAAAATATAGACCATTTCTCATTCGAACAGCTCACACAACAAAACTGCACTGTGGCAAAACACACTGTGCAGTTTTGAAGGGCTATTAAAAAAGAAATGGCGCAATTTATAGAAATGGGGTTTATTTTATTTTATTTGGTACATCATGCCGTTTTATGCATCAAGTCCTGAAGATGAATGCTATGCCTATCGAGATGTGCCAAAATGTAGCCGAAAACTTCAGAAATCGCCTTCATCAATGTAATGCTGGTGGGGGCCATCATCTTTCCGATGTCGTCTTCAGGACTTGATGCATAAAATGGCATGATATACCGAATAAAATAAAATAAACCCCATTTCTGTAAATTGCGCCCTTTTTTTAATAGCCCTTCAAAACTGCACTGTGTGTTTTGCCTCACCTTGTATTTCAAAGAATAAAATGGTTCAAATATGCACTAACAACTAAAAAGGCCCAAATATGCATATAATCGAATGTTTATTAACCGTTTGATTGCCGATCGTCGACTTTTGTCGATTCGTGTTTTAACGAAGATTGCCGATCGTCGATTTCCGTCGATTGCGTCAGTCGTGCTCTGATTCGCGCGTACGTCGGGTGTGGTGCTGCGGCGTTGGTAAATATTATTCTAATATTATCTTAATAGTTGTAAGATCGTAGTAAACCGTTATTTCAGATTCATTTATTATTTTTTTTAAAGAATTTATGGGGTTTTAAAAAAATATATAGTTTCATAAAAAATGATGTTTTTTTGGTGGCATTTTACAAGAAACTGTATGTATTTTTTGGCACTCAAACGGTTAATCAGCAACCAGAATGCTCAATTAATTTGAAAGGGTTTATGTATTACCTACCTGTAATCATGACCATGCGCATGTCTGCGTTGTGTAAGTCCCTTATGATGGGAGCGGATTGCGGCTTGAGACTGTTCTGCATGATGAGCAGCCCCAGGAAGGTCATGTCGCACTCCAGCTGTTCCCTCTTCACCCTTTGCGCATCCAGCCACTTCATTTTCCTGTCCAACTTCTTGTACGCCAGTCCGATCACTCGGAAACCATTTGAAGCGTATTCGTTAAGTACACGACTGAAGTTCTCGGGTAATGAAGATGGACTGCACATTCCCGAAATCTACAACAGAAACAAATTGAGTTGAGATTCAAAATGTCTACCTTTTCTCCATTCAAACAATATTTTTACATGGAGTTCACTGACAGCTTCTAAAAGGGCCAAAGTCAGTTCTTCAAATTTCATATTTCAGGCAAATGAAGAATTGCTTTTTAGCAAGTTTTAATTTTAAGTAAAGCGATTTTCTAGTGTATTGGCCCCCGAAAATCGAAAAATTCTTGAAATGAAATCGTTTTTAAATATATTTATATTTACATTATGTATTTATTCTCATTTTATGATAGGTAGTTTATTTTTTATTGGATGACCAACACCTCTGCCACAGGTCACCCCCAGTGGTTCGCTACGTTTGGTGACTTAGCAGGGGTGCCCGGGTTCATGGGGTGATGTTTGACCGGGTCTTGATGGCGGGTGCGTCAGCCCACCTTCTGCGTGGCGGGCCGGATCGGGAGATGCTGGTTGAGGGAGACCCTTTACAACCGGTTACCGTTGTCCGGGCCGCTCGGTAGTACAGGGGCCCGACCCTCAGGCTCACGACTGAGGGTGGGCTGCCCCATCAACGAGTGTAAAAACCCCGCCACTGCTGTTGTGCCGGTTCGTGACCGGAGGGGACCCAGCAGCAGCGTTCGGGGCGCATTGGGCGACCTCTCCAACCGGACTCTCCCTGCCCATCGCCTTGCACCGCAGTGGGTGGGTTGGATTCATACGTCCATCACTCCCGGACAATCTGATCTCCAGCATCCTACCCACCCCTCATACCCTTTCCTTCCCGGACCTTCCATCTCCACTAACAAAAAAAAAATATATATATATGAACATACAAACTTACAACCATAACGTAACAACAACGGCGAGAAGCAGGAGTCCCCGGTGCAGGCCAAAACTGTTAGTGAATTTCACCAACATTCGCGGCCTGCACAAAAACCTTAACTCCGTCCACCACCACCTTCTCTCCCAACGTCCTAACCTTCTCTTCCTCTCCGAAACACAGATAGCCGAGCCTCCTGACGCCTCCTATCTGGACTGCCCGGGCTTCACCCTCGTGGGCAAATTCAGACCCAAGGGAGGTGTCTGTCTCTTCAGCCGAGCTGACGTCAACTGTGTGCGAATGTTGAATCTGGAAAACTCCAGATTCGACGTAATGTGGGTGCGCGTCAATCTTGCCAGTACGGTAAGGTTTTATGCGTGTTTATACCGTTCACCAAACCTAAACGAATTAGACACGTCCGAGCTCTTCAAACATTTAAGCAACACTATTGATGACCTCTTGCCCCGCTTCCCTACGGCAGAGTTTGTGGTCCTGGGGGACTTCAATGTTCATAACGAACCTTGGTTGAAGTTCTCAGGGTCAACAGACTCAGCTGGACGACAAGCGGAATCCTTTGCCCTTTGCCACGGACTGGAGCAAATGGTTCAGGAGCCCACACGGGTTCCTGATGTCCAGTCTCACCGCTCTAATCTGTTAGACCTGTTTCTAACCACTGTGCCACACGGTTACAAGATTGACGTCACAGCGCCTTTAGGATCGTCGGACCACTGCCTGGTGACGTCGTCAATCCCCGTAACCTTCAGACCGCCAAACGAGAGGCTGAAAAGAAAAGTGTGGCACTACAGGTCTGCAGATTGGTTCGGTTTGCGGGCACATTTTAATGCTTTCCCGTGGTCAACTGTCTGTTTTCGGACTTCGGATCCCTCAAGATGTGCCCAGGAAATTGGTGAAGTCATCGCGTCCGCGATGGATGGCTTCATCCAATCCACTGTTAAAGAAACTGGTGTGGGCTCAAAGCCGTGGTTCAGTCGACAATGCTCTGAAGCAGTGCGACGAAAAAACGCGGCTTATCGAGCCTACAACACATCTCGAACGTCCGAAAACAGAATGGTTTATAACAAAATGTCAAAGGAAAGCAAGAGAATCATAAATAGGTCGAAATTTGAGCACGACCTGCTGATCAGCAGAAAGCTGGCTGCATGCCCGCATGGCAGCAGAGCGTTCTGGTCGCTTGCGGGCTCAATAGGTCGCAATTTCTGCAAACCCAGTCTGCCACCTCTTACCAGAACTGACGGCTCTCTAGCTAATACCGCCGCCGAAAAGGCTAACTTATTAGGCAAAATGTTCGCGGAAAACTCAACCCTCGATGATCAAGGTGCTATCCCGCCGTCGGTTCCTCACTGCGGTTTTCATATGAAAAAGCTGAGGATCCGGCATCGGGATGTACTCCAAGTCTTACGAGGGCTCGATGTTAATAAAGCTAGTGGGCCTGACGGAATACCTGCCCTGGTATTGCAGAGGTGCGCTGCAGAAATAGCTCCAATTTTGACGAAGCTTTTCAAAATGTCCCTGAAGTTTGGGACTGTGCCTTCCGGTTGGAAAAAAGCGATCATTCACCCTATTCCAAAGAAAGGTGACCGCTCCAACCCGGCCAACTACCGCCCCATAGCGATCACATCTGTTCTGTCAAAAGTGATGGAACGTGTGATCAACGACAAACTGCTCACATACCTCGAGAAGAACAAAATTATTAACGACCGTCAATACGGATTCCGGCGGAACCGCTCGTGCGGTGATCTTCTCGCGTATGTGACGCATGTTTGGGGGCGGTGCCTGGAACGTTTTGGTGAAACCCAAACGGTTTCACTGGATATTTCCAAGGCCTTTGACCGGGTTTGGCACCGAGGGCTTGTCAACAAATTGCCTTCTTACGGACTTCCCGCATCCTTGTGTATGTGGATTGCCGACTTTTTGAGGGAGAGGTCGATTCAGGCGGTTGCTGATGGTTTCACCTCTTCCTCGCATTCGATAAATGCTGGCGTCCCACAGGGATCGGTTCTGTCTCCGACTTTGTTTTTGTTGCACATCAATGACCTCTTGACGTGTGCACCGATTCATTGCTACGCGGACGACAGTACAGTCCATGATAGCTTTTTGTTTGACAAACCTCCAAAGGGCTCACAAACCCCAATGGCTCGGAGGGCTTTGAAACAAAGAATGGACGGTTACCTCGAGAGTGTTTCCTCTTGGGGTAAGAATAACCTCGTCGAATTTAATGTTTCAAAGACCCAATCATGTCTGATCACGTCTAAAAGGGATCGAAATGATAATCTAGTCTCCTTCAACGGAAGCATTCTCCCGAACAGGCCTTCCATTGATATGCTTGGTGTAACTCTAAGTGACCAGCTCAGGTACGGGGGCTCCATCGAGGCCAGAGTTAAGTTAGCCTCTCAGAAACTGGGCATACTGTACAGGGCACGCAGATACTTTAATAGTACACAACTGCTAGCCCTGTACAAATCGCAAGTGCGCCCCACGGTTGAATTTGGCAGCCACCTCTGGTCTGGAGCCCCAAAATACCTGAAAAAAACCCTTGACTCTGTGCAGAAACGGGCGGTCCGTTTGATAGATTCTCCTAATTTAACTAACGGATTGCAATCTTTAGAGCACAGGCGCCAGGTGGGAATGCTGTCCTTGTTCTACCGGTATTACAATGGAAGATGCTCCGAGGAACTAGCGTCATTGATCCCCTCGGCACCGGTGCATAGTCGGGAAACACGCCAAACGCGCGCTCAACATTTGTACACGGTTGACATTAGTCACATGAGAACGGGTCGTTTCTACGACTCGTTCTTGAGTTCAACAGCTCGGCTGTGGAACGATTTGCCGGCCTCTGTGTTTCCTCCCTCCTACAATATGGGTCTCTTCAAGACCCATGTTCACTCCTTCCTCTCCTCAAAAACACCCTCCACACAGCATCCTCAAAGATAACATAGGCCCTGAGGGAAATAATATTCCTCAGGGCCTTCTGTGTGGAGTAAATGTAAAAAAAAAAAAAAAAAGGTAACATGTTTTCTATTTCTTGTTTAATTTTCTTTCTTATTTAAAAATATTTTATTATTGAATCCCTGTACATTTGTACATATATTTATACCTAATTATTATTTTAGAATTCAAAAGATAAAGCCAATTTTGAGGCGAAATCACAATAAAATAATACTATGTACATATACATATACATTTTTTTTTTAAAGAAAGACAAATATTCCCGGGTTACGAATAACCTGACAATATTTGAAAATCCCTTACCACCACCATAGTAAGGGGAAAATGTTGCTTGGGTCGTGATGGAGGACTTAGCCAGCCAAGGAATCGTTCACACGATGCCCGGGTGAGACACAAACGCGATGCCAGCTCAATCACCGACCGGTCAATATATTGAAAACTGAGGTTGGCCTTTTTAGAAGCAAGCCACACAAATATCAGAGGGTTGACACAATACACAATTTTGCTATTTTTCCCTAGCGTACAAATTTCAAGTAATAACAAGTAATGAACTATGTATGGATGCTGGTTTAACTGTAGTTTATGAATTAAAATTAACCTTCTCAGGAGCCCCCTTAACAAAATACAGCATCTGCGGCATGCCCAGTACGCGAGTGATGACGCCCATAGACTGCTGCGTGGAGGAGAAGTGGAACCTCCGCAGCAGCCCAATCTCGTAGGGTATCTCCAGCGTCAGGGGGTCCAGGTCCTCCTTCAGCAGCGAGGCCTCACTGGTGCTTTGAGGTTTCACCACCGTGGGGGAGAGGCTGTCGTAGCGGGTGTTCTCTGTGCCGGGCTCTTCCAAAACCTGAAATTTTTAAATTTTTATTGTTATTTTTACAATTGTACCCTAGCCTCTAGTTATGTGTTCTGAAAAAGAAAATTGGATGAGTCAAAATATATATGCAAGTTTTAGACTTTTTCTGAAACACATTTTATGAAATTCAGCACCTATTTGAAAATCATGGCAAGGACAAGAGGTTTTTCGTACTCATTTTGTTGGAATTTATTTTAGTAATTTGAATTGAATGAAGTTTCTCACCCATCCAGTAGCTTCGAACATCTTCAGGTCCAGGGGGTCCCCAGTCAGCTGGTTGTCAATGCTGGTTAGCGAGTGGCAGGAAGCCAGGGCCTGGGTGATAGGCAATTTGACCGGCAGCGTGGACACATTGTGCACCGGCTCCCCAAACACTCCGTCGTTGTGGGGCAGAACCCCGTACAAATCCAGACCGTCTTCAGTCAAGGTGCCGGTCTGGAGAGCAAACAACACAAGTAATAATTGAATTATGGTCATAACACTGAGAGTGGTCGTAACATTTGCTGAGATCTCTCTTTCTGATACATAATTTACTAGAAAGAAGGGAAGGTTTCAGGAATGGGAGAGTTCAGAGCCATCATCGGGGTGCTTTTATTTAATGAGCAATGTTTTAGCACAGCTGTCAGTTTTTAAGGTGATGTAAAATGAAATAAATCGTGTCTTTTATGATTTAAGGTATTTTTGCACTGCGGTAGTAATCGAGAAACCTCCCAAATCGATTATATGCGTCGACCATTCGTCTACGAAGACAGCCATATTAAAAAAGATATCTTTTTCAACCTTGATATAAATTCTTGAAATGATCCAATTCTAGATGACGTGTTACATATTTCATAAAACTCTTAAAGTAGTCTCAGTTATGTTAAAACTCTGCGTACACAACATTCATAACAAATTAACCATCATGTCGCTTAGGCAGAGAGATCAGCCGCCACACAACTGTCTCGGGAAATACTTCTTGCTTCATTTACATTCATACATCGTCACATATATACTCTTATAGATACCTTATCAAAGCAAATAAGCTTCAGCTTGCCGCAGACGTTGATTCGCAGCGGACTGATGCAGAAGATGTCGTGCTTCCGGAGGCGGCGCTGGCTGTAGACAGTTCCTGCTGTCATGGCAGCCGGCAATGCCGGAGGAACCACTATGGTAATTATGTCAAGGGTTCGGAGGATTATTGTCTTTGCACTGCTCTGGGAATAAAAAAATATATTTAGCACAATTAATATTACATTAATAAAACATATAAGTGCCTTGCATCAGAAACCAGTAGGCATCCGTACTGATAAAAAACAGTCTCCATTCATACAAAACATTAGGTAGATTGGAACTAAAATAGTACTATAAGAAAAATTTTGGTTTACAATTTGATGCCCAGTTTAAAAAAATCAATTATTAAATTACGAAACAGACTAGTGCAAGATGCTCTATATAACGTACTCGTCACACCACGTTTGCTAGATATGTATAGTGTAATTAAGAAAAAAATATTGTAATTAGTTAATATATAATAAAAAAGGAAAACTTAAAAATAATTTTAAAAATATGAATAATATTGTGATATAGTAAACTCACTCCTCTTTCTACGTAGAGCCATATACAATATGCCATACCAATTGCTGATATGGAAAATAGGAAGATAACAAACTTCACAGTATCTTTGTAAAACTGGAAACCCATCGGTTTGGGAAATAAAATACTTTTGACTAGTTCTCCCTTCGATGTACAAAAACCTGTGCGAACAACCTTGGCCAACACCTGAAATTCAAACAAATTATCAGCCCCTGTAGTTTTCATTTCAATATACCTAACCCAGCTTAACATGTTGCCAGGGGTCATAAGAAAAGCAAGAAAAATATTCATTCAACGGTCAATCCTTACCTTACTGTTCCCATAAAATCTAGTTTGAATGACGTTTGTTCCAGCAAACAGTGTATGCCTTTTGTGAGTGGCGGTGGAGTAACATTCAGAACTTATGTTGGGTGGTGACTTCACAACAGGCACACTCTCCCCTTTAAAAAAATACAAGACAATTACGAACCGTTGTATTACCGTTCGGATCTAGACAATAAAGTAGCATGTCAGATTTATTTAATAACATTCCTGCTTGGCATCTAATTTCAAGTAGATTCGCTGTTTTCGCAAAATTAAATACTGTTTTTAAAAAGCAGGTTGAAAGACCATTTCAGATTTTAATACTATATAGTTAAAAATGATATTAAATTTTTTAATTCAAAATAACGAAAGTTTTTTAAATTGCTTACTTTAAATGCAAAGATAAAGCTTTGTGTTCTCTCTTTCTAAAAACTGTTTAAATCCTATATTTGACCATAATTATTAACACCAATCTCGAATCTGGGTCCGAAATTAATGAATTAATTTTGACAGCCATGTTTTGTGTTACAAGATCTGTGTAACTTTTGTTATCAAACTTAGATTCATACCGCACATAGAAAATATTTCAAAGAAGGGCTTAAAAATGTTAAGTTTTGTACTAAGAGTAGCTAAAGATTTTACCAACATTAAATCTTTAAAACTTCTGTAGACATCACTAGTAGAGGATAGAATATAACTCAACTGTATGGTCTCCTCACTACAAGATGCATTCTCAAACAATAGAAATAGTATTAAAAAAAAATTCCTAAGTTTTTTAAAAATATAAACTGAATATACCGAAAGAACAACAAAACTACACATCTGTAATGAATAACGAATTTATTAAATTTGAGTGACAGAAGAATTGTTTTCGATTTAATATTTTTATTTAAAATCTTTCATATTAAAATTGACAGCCCTTAAGGCCCGTACAGACTAAGCTAGTAATTTAGTCAAGTAGCGAGTATTTTAGTAACTAAACATGTCCGAACACTATAAATTTAGTAGTTAGTAGTAGCATTTTGGTCAGTCGAGTAGCGAGTATACTCGTTACTCGGCTAACTACTTGACCAATGTGAACAAGCCTTTAATTACTGCAGCTCATAAACTTGCATGTACTGGCCAGAAATACAAGAACATCATTACCATTCTATTGTAACAATATTGGGACGGCCGCACAATTCAACACTTGAACATTTGAACATTCAACATTTGAACAAACACATATTGGAAAAATGCATGTAGTAAAGAAACCTGGATACTAAGCATAGTATTTATATACACATGAAAAATAGATGCTTCGTTATTAAATGATCAAAGATTACAAAATTGTATATTAAACACAATAAAAGTAAAACTGCTACCATCCCACACTGCGGGGGAGAGCTAAATTCAATATCGCCCAGATAATCTTAAAAAAGATTGGCTTACTCTTTACACGTGATCATAATATTATTATGTAATACAGCAAAAAGTTAACATTTGCAGGCGACCAAACCACACGCCGATAATACAGTGTTCCTCTGAAATTCAAAATCTACTCGGCAAATGTCGCACTTATGACTAATTGGGCATATGCGATGTAATATTTTGGAGTAGTGCCGATATAGCGGTTTTGTAATTTTTATTTCTAAGTGATCGTATTCCATCTTGTGTCTATCCCGACAGCTGTAACATAATGTACCTTTTTATAAGGAGTTTGTGTTTTTGTTTTTATAAACATCTCCTTAGGTTTTTTAACCCCCGACGCAAGGAGCGGTGTTATAAGTTTGTCGTGTCTGTGTGTCTGTATGTCTGTCTGTGGCATCGTTGCACCTAAACGAATGGACCGATTGTGATGCATTTTTTTTTGTTCGAAAGCTGACGTAATAGAGATGGTTCTTAGTTACAATTCACGAAAATCTGTTCAGGCGTTTCAAGGTTATCATTTATTTTATTTTATTTTTTATTTATGAAAAGTATACAATACAGAATATAGTAAATTATATAAAGCATTGTACTCCCAGGAGTTAATAAACTCATTGCGGGAATGATACGCATTACATGAAACATATAGCTGTATGTATTAAATGGACATATGATGGGGACATACACAACATTATTATTTCAGATAGTCATTAATAAGATGAAGTTTGAGCATGTTAGTTTGTTTGTCATGTTGTCAGACTTTTTTGTGTCGGGGGTTTCTTAAAATTTTGTGAATTTTACTTATTACTCCTGGATTTGATTCCATATTGCACATCATAATTAGACGTGATGAGTCATGTTCAGGTCTATTTGCACAATAAATAAAACAATAATCAAAAATCTGTTCAATGTGTGGTTATTGAAAAACTTGGAACTAATTAAGGCGGTTAACAGGAGGTAGAGAAGAGTACTGCAACTCACGGTTTTGAAGCTTTCATAACTTTAATGGTAGCTAATCATTGATAGAAGAGGGCAACACGACGAAGAAGATTCCACAGTAATATTATTTTCATGATTATTGCTAAATTCAATAAAATATACTAACCAGTGAGCATGCTCTCGTTGACAATGCACGTGCCGGTGAGCAGGATGGCGTCGCAGGGCATGTTGTAGCCCGAGGGCGGCAGCACCAACACGTCTCCGGGCACCAGGCTATGTGCGGCCACCAGGCACTCCTGCTGGCTGGGCCGCTGCACTGTCACCCAGTGGCAGTTGGAGCGCTCCACCAGTTCATGGAGGGCGATGCTCAACTAGAAAAATTTAATAAAAACTAAATAAAAAAGAGATAGAGTCTGGAACACAGGAGAATGCATTTGATGGTTAATGCGCAGAAAGGCTTTTAGGTGGTAGGCTAGATCTATTCCCATATAATTTCAGCAAAGCTGCTTGGTACAGTGAGCTCTGTGTAGATCATAGACATATGAATATTAGTAGACCTGCCCTAAGTGATAAAAGCCTATTATTTCCCCCTCCCCATACCGGTTCCATTTGGAGCCGGCTGGGCTCGCGAATGGCCTCGAGCGAATCTAGAAAATGTAACGTCATCATTCTTGTGCAAACCAGCGTCGAGCTCTCATCGGTACATTTTACGAAATAACTCAGCAAAAATGGTGGCTTGTTCTATGAAAATGTGTAAAAATGAAAGTGAAAAAGAAAATAAACCCAATTGTCATATTAAATTCCATAGGTAAGCATTATTTTACTTTATTTTAAGCTTATTCAGATTACATAATATGATCAGTTTTAGTAACATATATATATGTAGGCATTTCTCAAGTGTGCTCATCGCTGTTTACTGGAGTAAGTAAATTATGAAACATTTGTAAAAGTGTCTTAACTAAATACGGCAACAAAATATTTGACTCTGAAAACAGGCAAACTTTACTTTGCTGTATTTGGACTTCGCAAATTTGTTCATAGCGTGGCAAGTAATTCGCGCTCTCATGTAAAAAGGTCTATTCATTCAAAAGCTGATTTTACTTTTAAGAACTAAATGGTGATATTATAATGCGAGATGACTATAAACTGTTAGATTGATTTATTGACGAATCACATATCATCACAGTCATCTTCCCCCCTTCGCGTCCCGCTATAGTTGGTTTGTACCCTTCTCCTATCTGTTCTCGTCTACTAATATTCATACGTCTATGATGTAGATACTGCTATTATCAAATTAGAAAATGATTGCATTGAACTGAAGAAGTGTCTGGAATGTTGGTGTTTGTGGCTCTCCGTGCAAAACAATACTATAAGGAGGAGAGGGACCTGATTCATCAAGGCAATTGATGTTGGAATCCCCAACCTCAGTAATGACGGAATGGAAAACCAAGAAGTTTGTGGAAAAAAGATTAAAGGAAAGACTAACTAACTAACTAACCATCACGCCGTTTCCCCGCAGGGGTAGGCAGAGAGGACGGACCGCCAAACAACTCGGAAACACTTTAAAGGAAAGACGCTAGGGCTAATAGTTGATATTAAATACTGAGTGTAAAAAAATCTGAGATAAGTCAATGCAATGGCCAGGACTTGAATACCGGGATGTCCTATCCAGGTAGCAGTTTTGTCAGCTAAGGACTTTCATTTTTATTTATTTAAAATTAAGATGGTTTTAGCATTAAATTGTAGTTAGGTGGTTTTTTTTTACATTAACTCCAAACAGGAGGCCCTGAGGAAAATAATTTCCATCAGTAATGTGTCATCTTTGAAGATGCTGTGTGGAGGGTCTTTTTGAGGAGAGGAAGAAGTGAACATGGGTCTTGAATAGTCCCTCTTGGGACTATTCAAGACACAGAGCCGGCGCCGGAACGCCTAAAGATGGCGCCTGTGCTCTAAAGATTGCAATCCATTTATTAAGTTAGGAGAATCTATCAAACGGACCGCCCGTTTCTGTACAGAGTTTGAGGTTTTTTTTTAGGTATTTTGGGACTCCAGACCAGAGGTGGCTGCCAAATTCAAACGTTGAGCACACTTGCGATTTGCACAGGATTAGCAGTTGTGTACTATTAAAGTATCTGCGGGGCCTGTACAGTGCGCCCAGTTTATGAGAGGCTGACTTAACTCTGGCTTCGATAGAGTCCCCTTATCTTAGCTGGTAACTTAGAGTACACCAAGCATATCAATGGAGGGCCTGTTCGAAAGACTGCTTCCGTTGAAGGAGACTAGATTTTCATTTCAATCCCTTTTAGATAGACATGATTGGGTCTTTGAAACATTAAATTCGACGAGGTTATTCTTACCCAAGAGAAAACACTCTCGAGGTAATCGTCCATTTTCTGCTTCAAAGCCCTCCGAGCCATTGGGGTTTGTGTGCCCTTTGGGGACTTGTCAAACACGAAGCGGGGGTTTTTAATATTGGTTTCATTGCAGACGTCTTGCCTAATATTTGGCAGTAATAGTTGATAAATGTTGAAACATTCTATTAAAAAATATTTATAATATGTTTGTTGGACGATTACAGAAATATAGCCGCGATAACTCAGTAGTTTAGAGCTGTCACCTCATTAGTGGAAGTACACGTTCGCCGCAATAATCTTTGCTCTCAAGTGATTTGATAACAAGAATTATGTACATCGATATAAAATATCATCACTATCAGTTATTGATTCCGGTGACAATAAGTAGATAAATCACAATCAATTCAATCAAAATAATGAAGACTTTTAGTGCTATAACTTTTCAGATCGGGATACATCAACAGGTTGTTAATTTTACTGATTAGCAAGTATTTAGAAATAAATTAATTTGAATCGTAATTTTATACGTAATTCTAAAATGAAATTTTTATATTTTTTGTTAAAATAATGTCCACCTTTTTTGTTTGGTACAGTGATGTCATAACAGACACGGAGGACAGTACGAAGACACATGCTGCGTAGTGGTAATATTCATCCAGTGACCAAAGTGTGATGGAAAACACTTGGAATAAGTAAAATGGATTAAACACTTCAGTCACGAATAGCGACCAGTAACTTTTGACTTCCACCTCTATTCCATTATTTCCGTATAACTTAGATCTGAAAAGAGAAAATAAATTAATACACTTTGAGTTGTTACATATTAATATAATATGTACTTTTTATATCTGCATCTTGATGCTAAATAAATACATTAATTTAGTTGTGATGAGACATTAAAAAGAAAAAGTGTGACTGTGATGTGAATTTGTGATAACATTAGATTAAAAGAACTGATTACGCAGAACACTGATAGGTAGGATTTGAGATTTTTCCAGCCAAAAGTATTTATTACACACTAGCTGGTACTCGGTATGCGTTGCAATGCAAAGAAATAAATTGTTTATCCCTGCATTTCCTTTGCCATGCGTCCCCATTCCACGCCAGCGTCCCCTTCCCCCGCGTTCCCCTTTTACCTTCCAAATCTTTCCCCTCCCTCGTCATCCCTTCCGCTAACCCCAATCTTCCCCTTCTGCCTTCACTCCCTGTCGCTAAAATATATTAAATACACTCTTTTTCATTTACATAAATTTTATAACGCCGAGTTTAATAATAATAATAATTGGATAATTTGTAGAGCGCCGTTTTTGTGAAAAATCACCTCAAGGGCGCTGTACAGCTTATTATTAATTTCTAGGTTCTATCTAATTTAACTATTTACAAACAGATATTATATATTGCCTATAACCTTCGCAGAAGTGCACACAACAAACCACCAAAGTTTCATCGCAATCGGATGAACGGTATGGCAGCGCATAATATACGAACAAACAAATATAGATTTTTAAACATAAGATTGTGATCAATTTTCGTGAAATGTTGGCTGAAGAAAGAGAAAGCATTACTTTATTTATTTATTTTATTTATTGGCTCGCCAACAGAATACATCATCTTCTATACTATTAATATGCAAACGTCTGTTGCACACACTCGCTCAATGTACCAGATACAAACGGAAGTACTACCATCTATAATATTCAAAGTTTTCCTACTGTAGTTTTCCTGAGTTTTTACCCGCTAGTTATAATTATTACATTAATTTACATTTTCAATATGGTTATAGCGATGATTCCAATTATAGGTGAGTTCATTCGTCTCAACATTCTTAGTGTGACTACAAAAATTAATCACAACAAAACATTAAAAAGTGATTAATTTAGTTATTGGCTTATCAAGTAGGGAAAGCATATGGAAATATATACTATCTAATGATTACTAGTGTAATACAATTTTTTGTTTACTCACAGTTCATTTTGTTGCTTTTTATTTAGCCCAACACTACTGTCCATGAGAGTAGCCACGGTGGCTTTTTCATTGAGATTCTGGACATTGAGGAAGGAGCCGGTATCACGGAGCCAAACATATCTTGTCAGTTGATACAAGAAAAACCTTATCTTCTTCTCAGGAAACTGCGGCAAACAAACCTTCACTTCCTGGACAAACTCAGTCTTACTAGCGCCTTCTGAATCTGTTACTAAATTTCAAAGTGAAGTGTAAATAAGAGAAAAATATTTTATGAGCATTTCAAATAAAAATAAAATAATGATAATTGCGGGGCAATAATTACCTTTTTGAAAGTAAGGGGTTTCGAGGAAAAGGAATTCGATGGTGGGAGTTATTTGGATGTGTGAACAAGGTGGTGGGTGGGAACTAAAAATATATAAACAAATAAATAATTTAATTTATCTACAATTTGCATCAAAATTCATTTAAATTTTCTATTTCAGAAGAAAGATTATAAAAAAGGCAATTTTAAAATCGACAAAAAAAAAAAGTGCTGTTAAGAGGAATGGCTGCACAGCAGTGGCGGTCTGTGAGTTTTCAGTGAGCTGGAGTGCTAAGATTGAAAAATACGATGTTATTGATGTTGTTGTAGCTGAAAATGAGGTTTTTTTTTTTAAATTTCAACTTTTTGCATAAAGATCTTTCAGAGTGTGGATGCGGCGCATCCGAAAACTGAAGGATTCCTGAAAATCTTCATACAAAATATTGAAATTTTGAAAAAAAAAAAATTCATTTTCAACGTCGTATTTTTCAATCTTCAATCAGCACTCCAGCTCGCTGAAAACTCACGGACCGCCACTGCTGCACGGCCTTTTTCATACAAAATTTGGATTTGAGGTCAAAATATGTAACCAAAATGAATCATTTTTTTTTTTAAAAGTTATAGCAAATACCTAGTACGGATATGTGCTACCTTATTTAGTCATATTTTAAATTATAAAATTTATGCCGTTAAAGAATTTAATTTTCCATGATTTTAGAGGCTACTTTGGCAATTATTTGTGAGTTAATGTTAGTTAAAATTTTTAAACTATTTACAGCAGAGGTTCCCAAATTTTTTTTTCTTGTAGACCACTTTCAAAATTTTACTGGTCACGGTGGACCGCCTGCTGGCACATTTCTACCATATTCCCAAAACTTGACGCACGTTGTACTGAATATTGAATTGCGAAGTGTGGTCTGTCACAAGGGGGCAGTACCGGATCTACGACTTTTTCAAACGGGGGCAAAATGGACCAGTATTCGAGATTATATTTGCCACGGCGGAGGGGGCATAATGGGAAATGGATATGTTCTCATCTCAGTACAGTACACCCATATCCCATTACGCCCCCCCTTCCCTAGCTGGGCGTTTTAAGATCTCATGCATAACCGGTACAACAACGTGCACTGTACGCCAGTCGCTCTGTTATGGAGGGGGCGTAATGGGATATGAGACGGGGGGTGGGTTGGGATATGGGGCATGGGATGGGTCTCAATCAAAACCAGTTCGTAGACCCCCACTTACAACTTGTGAACCCCCATTTCTTTATGATGCCTACATGGACCCCCGTCGGGTCTCTTGTGGACCCCTTGGGGTCACTGATTTATAGTATATGTATGATGAAAATTAAAAAAAAAAGATTAAAAAAAAAAACAATTTGTTGGCCATAAATTTAAGTTACAAATGGAAATGACCAATTAAGTTGGAACACAAATATGTCATATGCAAGGTGTCCGAAAACTCGTAATACAAGCGGAAAACTGGTGAATCCACATCACATAGAAAACCCAAATAAACACAAAGATTTTCAATTTAAGCATTTTTACATTTAAAATTAAAAAAAAAAAAAATAAATAAAAAAATTTCAGCTACTTTAGGGTTAATGTGGAAATATTGCGGCGTAAATATTGGAGTGAAGATGCTACTCTAAAATTATTTATTTATGCTACTGTTAATCTCTTTTCGTGTCCATAGTTTATTTATTTTCATCTTACTAATTTATTCTTCCACCTCTTCTAAAATTTCACTTCTTCTGAGCATTACAATATGGTTAATTAGCGTATTTACTTTGTTGTGTCCGCTGCTGCCCGTCATCGGGTGGCGGCCAATAATGTACTCTACTTGAAACTAATACAAACAATTTTCGGCAAATCAAGTATACTCGCTACTTGACTTCATACTGGACCAATTCGAACAAATCTTGTGAGATAAATTGATAGCACAGATGGGTACCTACTTACATTATGTAGCAATGTTCCGTTTCCAATCCAAAAACACTACATTACAAAAGTCCGATCCAAAAACACTACATTACAAAAGTCCAATCCAAAAACATGTAATAATATTCTGCGTTGGTATATTCCAGATTAATTAATCAACCACTATTGTTAACATATGAAAATAACACAAAAGTGATTCACAAACACACACTTAGTTTTAAAGTTCATAATTAACGAAAGGGTTGTTGATAACAAAGATGTCAACAACGAAGCTAACGCGTGAACCGGTGTGCGTGAACTAAACTGCGGTAAAAAAAGTAAACAATGAGTTTGCCCCCAAACCAAGGAATCCCAGTACGGTGCGGAGTACGATATTTCTTGGACACTATAGTTCGTTTCTTCTTTCACGTGTTTATTGAACCGAGCAATAGAGAGCTATAATTTCGCAATTCAATTTAAGCTACAAGGTGCGTGAACATACAGTCAACTGATTTAACCATGGAGCAACCAACTATTTTGTTTTTACATTGATTTAATGATGGGCGATTTCAAAACAACGTTTTAAATCCGGATTTCTTTGTTTGTTTTTCTTTTAAATAGTTTTTATTACTTAGGTACTGTGATCGTCACTAAAAATTTACAAGAATTTGATCAAAAAAAAAAATCAACCTTCGACTCGATTTACTCGAAAACGAAAGCTCAAATCAAAAAAAGTTATACCACAAAATTGACTCCAAATGTGATGTAGATTCCCCAGTTTCCCGCTTGTACCACGAGTTTCCGGACACCGTGTATAAGTTAAAATTTCTACCTAAGAAAATTCGTTTTTTACAATGTTTAATTTTTCATTACATTATCAAAGAAGATAGTACAAGATTATTGAAAACTCATATTCATACTAGATATTTATTATACAAAGGTATATAATTTAAAGAAATTATTAAAAAAAATATTATTCAGTTTGGTTGGGTATTTTGGCCTCAAATCCAAATTTAAGTTTTGTATAAAAACAGCCGCACAACCATTACGCTAAGTTTAAATTTTATTGATCCTCTGCAAAAAGCCCAAAAAACGATTTTACGTGCTATCAACAAGCGACCAACAAGATATTCCTCCAATAGACTCTTCACAGAATATAATGTCTTAAACATACGGCAACTTCATCTAAAATTTACACTAACACATTTCATGTTCAAATACAAGAAAAAAACTCTTTTACATCACAGTTACACCACCAGAACAATAACCAAACGACACTACAATGTTCCTACACTACGCACCACATCAGCTCAAAGACATTTCATGTACCTAGCTCCTAAAATGTTTAACCTTCTCCCCGAGAACCTAAAATCCGAAACCCAACCCCATATCTTTAAAAAAAAATTATCAAAATGGATCCTTACATTCAGTAACGATGATGAGTAAAAATTTGCTATTTTAATTGAATTGTAATATAATTGATAAAACTTGTAACATAAATTAATTTAATGTGTTAATTAAATGACTAACTTAATTTGTTACTAAATATGTTACTTAAACTACTTAAATGAATTGCATAAGTTAATAGCTGTACACTGTACCTACACAATCTGTAATCTTCATCCGCCATAACACAGGGACATCCCTAGCATGGCGGATGAATTAACACAATTTTTTGTTCATTGTATAAACTTCTTTTAATAAATAAATAAAATAAAATAAAAAAATTATATGCATTGTTATGCCAATTGGTACTTACAAAAAACAACTTCTGCCATTCGCAAACTGGATTTAGAAAATTTGAGCATTCCATATTTGGGATACCAGCTAATAAATATGTATGGGATTCCGCAGCAGAGAATGGATACTGTGTGGAAGAGAAGTCTTCTGAACCAATTGTGCTTGTAGCCATACACCTTCAGCACCAGTTCATCTGTTCCTTGGTGTGCATTATCTAAGATCTGCCAGTGAGTTTCTCCAATAACTTCATATTCTCCTGGAAAAGAGTGAAGACATCGTTAAAGTGCAACCTCAAACTAAACAATGTGCCAACTTGTTAGCTACCGCTGTCGCCTTGTTTATTCAATCTATACATGGATAATTGTATGCAAGAATTGAGGAGGTAGGATTGGGTGCGAAATTGAGTAATTTGAAAGTATGGAATCTAACAGAATGGAAGATCTACAGTCTCCCGCGTCTAGGATGAACAAAATATGCATAAAGAATGAATCAAAAGTTTTTTTCTAAATAATATTTGTATTAAGCGTGTCCAGCGATTTCGAAAGTTTATCAATTTAAATACGAAAGTTGTACAAAAACAGTGTGCAATATAGATGTGATTGATGAATACTAGGAGCAGGTGGATGAGTTTCTATTTGGGAAGTATGGTCACGAGATATGGGAGGATTGATATCGAAAGAAGGGATAACGCAGGTAACTCCATTAATGGGGGATTGAAAGCGGTTGATACTAAAAAAATATGTCCAAATAAGCGAAGCCGGCAGTCCACAATGGAGGGCTGGTTGTATGATCCTGATGTATGGCAGTAAGGCGTGGAACTGGCAAGGATGAAAGTTGACTGAATGCTGTAGAAGATTCCTGAGGTTAAAGATTCCTTTACCACACACAAGTTTCCACAAGCTTCCTGCTTATAAGCGGGAAACTTGTGGATCTACATCACATAGAGAACACAAAAAACTAATTCTTTTTCGATCTAAGTTTTGTCCTTTTTCGATCTAAGTTTTCAGTTTTTTTTTTCGACAACTAAAAAACTTTAGGAAACAGGTCTTTCCTCGATCCGCAAAAAATACAAGGCTGATGTAAGTGTAATGAGTAAGATTAAGAAAGGGATGCTCAAATGGTTTGGGTATGTAGAGCGAATGAACGAAGGAGTGCAAGGAGAATATAACGCAAATTAAACAAGGAGAATATACAATGGTAAAAGAAGTCTGAGGAAGTCATGGCACGATCAAGTGAATCAGGCCATGTCAAGAGTCAGAATAATAGAAGAGTGTGTATGAGACGATGTATGAATGTGAATGAGGCAAAGAGTACCGAGTAAGCCGAGACCGAGTTGCTTGGCGGTTCGTCCTCACACCCTACCCTGCGTGATGGTTAGTTAGTTTTATTTTTTATTCTTCGTTATAAGCACACGCTAAATTGCCAACGCAGTCTGTCAGCAGGTCAATTTCACAATATTAATTTTTCACAAATCATATCACTAAAACACATAATATAGAAAATAAATATAGAAGAATTACATTTCAAGTGACTACAATAAGGCATAAAATACATTAAAAAAATAAAACACAATTTTAAGGCTTATACAAATATTGCAACTTATTGCAACAAATTGGTAATATTTAAGTTGAAGTTATACTATATTTTGGAAGTATGGATGCTGGATATGTGTATCTTTTTCCCCTTTTCTCCTTCATTTTTTTAGGGGAAGCACAGCCTGCCTCAATGCATGAACCGTCACTGCTTCAAAAGATATTTGCAGAAGGCCGATTTACAAATCCTTCTTGAAAACATCAATTGCAGCATCGTTGCATACAGATGGATCCTTTAATAAGAATGGAGGCGTTTACACGAAAATTGCAACTACAGAATGTGTTTCAACACAAAGCAATTTTTTTTCATGGCAGTTTACATATTGCACAACCACGCAGTTTTCACGTATATTGGATTGTAATAAACAAATTACTCATAGTTGTTGCCAATGAAATACTGATATTATATACATTGTGTATAGATTGTTGTTAATGAAATACTGACATTAAATTATTAAATAACAGCTAATGTACAATATTTTAACAATTTAATCCTAGTGGGAAAAATGCCCAGCAGCATCTTCCAGCTAATCATTAAAACAGCTTGTAAAGTTAATTAGTAAGAATCTAAAATCTTGACAGAGTTTTATCAATATTGTTATCTCAAGTAGAGTAAACATGTTTATGAGAGCACTTCTAAAAATACAAGGAAACTTTTACTCGCTCCTCTGTTTTCTAAAGTAATCCCTTATAACCAATTTGTAAAAGAATAACCATGGCCATATCTAATATTTATTTTATGCGCAAAATTAATGCATAACAGTCACAAGCTTTCAGATAAATTACATTTTTAATGTGACGCAATTTTTCAATCAATAAAATAAATAATATGATGCATTTTAATATATTTATGTGTATTAATTATTACCTTTAACAAAATTACAAGCAATTTTCAATGTTTACAAAATAATCACTGTTTCACTGCATAAGCATGGCAGATGCACTATAATACTATAGTCCTATTTTCACATTGGAAAATAACAAAGATAAAATTAATATTATGACAAGTATTTGACATATTGCTGTGTAGTCCTGAAATTCAGCAGACAAATAATATTTTATTTATCAAACAAAATTAGCCCACTTTGGGCGGGAAGGGTAGTTCTACCTAGGTCCTATTTAAATGCCTGGAAAGGCTTTGCAGTCAAATATTTTTCTCATGAATATTGAACACCAATCTCTTTGTAAGGGTCCCAACTCCATGTACATGTATAAAACGGTGACCGGACGGACAACTCGGAATGAAATCAACTCAGAACCATCTCAGATAAGTCATTTAGAGTGATAAAAAAATATATATAAAAAAATTGGTTAAATAGGTTATGTTAGGTTAGGGTTATCGGCTAATTTAAAATGAAATTTTTCATAGCTTTCAATGATTTTTCAAGGAGGTGTTGAGTTGACTTTATTCTCAGTTGGCATGGAACCGTATAAATAGAATATAAACCGTATAAAACCGAATAGAAATATACATGTATGTATGATCCAAGTCTTCCCTATCTTCTTATTTCCTTGTCTTTTGTGTGGAAGAATATTTCATCAAGAGAAACTTACACCTTGGCATTGTAGATATGCAAATTGTTTTTTTTGTAATGTTTTGTACCAAAGCAAAAATCAAATATTTTGTAATGTAATAAAATGTTTACATTTCTAACACAACACTGACTTTACAAAGTAGGCTATAATTTTGGACAATACTTTTATAGTTGGAGTGTGGTGAGTACTCTATAAAAAAAATTTATTCAAATGTATGTATTATTTTCAAAGATAATCGGTTTAAAATAAATTTCATTTTCTCGAAAGGGTTCCTTGATTTCGACCGTCTGATGTGCGTCAATATGATTGCCACTTATCAATAAATAAGCTAATATTAATATGAAACAACTTATGTATCAAGTGATGAATTTAGTAATCACAAACCTTGACACAATATTATATTGAAATAGAGACTCATTATTATTATGAATCTTATCAAATCCTCATTGATGCCAAAAAATACTTATGTGAGATGCAAGAACAAAAAAATAGGAGAGCCTTTGAAATGTAAGTAATAATATGAAAAAAAAGTCTGCTCTAGATGGTCCTCTTGTTCTAATAACCAGACTAATGAATTCTAGACAAATTGTTAACGAAAATGAATGCTCAGCAGAGCGATTCTATATCTTTTGTGGGATCGAGATAGATATCGGACGAGATCTCCGATCTGATTGGTATGGTTATCTATGGCTGTCAATTGCTTTTTCTATGGGTATCAGGCCAGCTTTGCCAATTTTAAATAGTTTAAAACACGGAATACACATGAGCAAACATTAAGTGGATAAATAATCATGTATATTTACAGTATTTCATGTTTTAAACTATTTAAAAATCAGCGAGGCCTGATACCCAAAGAAAAAGCAATTGACAGCCATAGAAAATCACACAAATCTGACAGGAGATCTCGTCCGATATCTATCTCGATCCCACAAAAGGTATAGAGAAGCTCTGCAGGTATGAGTCAACTTTTCTTTCAACTTTCCAGTCAATGTTTGACTAAAGTCAATAATTATATAAAAACTTTGCGTTGAGATTGAGTGAGGCATCGTCTATAGGCATGGTACAAGACTAGTTTCTATATGCCATTTGTATGAAACTGATTTATTGAGGTTCAAAGTTAAAATCCCGAATAAAATACTAGCAAAATTTATGAAAAAGTGAAAATGAACAAAGTATTGTAATTAAAAAAATTTTAAGTGAAAGAACGTTCTAAGCAAAAAAAACATGTGGCATTTAGCAAAAAAAAAAAATAAAATAAAAAAAAATTCAGGTAGAATCTTGCAGCTCTGAAAGTTAGTTAAGGTTAAAAGCAATAAGGTTCTATCTGATGTAATTCTTAATTTATTTTCTCGGTTTCACACAACTGGCAGATGGAAACTTGTTAAGCGAATGATCTCGAAAAATTATAATGCAAATTTATTGATTTATTAATGCCTTGAAGACTTTACATGTATACATTATTATAAGCAAGTTGTTCAGGAGTATAATAATAAGTGAACATCTATTACATAACATAATAAACAGAATTTGAAAGATAAGTAAGTACTATGCAAGAAGGTATGTAATTTAATTATTGTGTAAAGGAGTACAATAAGTGTAAGTATATTAATATGAGTAAAAAAAAGTACTTAAGGTCAGTGGCGGCACTTGATTTTTGGGTATGCTAGAATTAAAAAATGGCATTATTGATGTCGTTGAAGTGAAATTTTTTTTTCTCAAAAATTCAGTTTTTTGTATGACGATTATTTGGTGAAGTGCTCTGTCAAACTGAAATTTCCTGAAAATCTACACACAAACCAATATTTATAATGCCATTAATTCATAATATCATAATGCCATAATATAAATAATGTCATTTTTTTAAATATTAGCGCTCTAGCACACCCAAAAGTCACGAGCCGCCAAAGCTTAGGTACTATGGAAGTAGCTACGGGCAATGTGTAGTAACTTTTTTGATATTATTATAAATGTGGATAGTTTGTTGTAAAACAAGTTTGTAATTAGCAAACATTTATTAGGCTCGATCGGATTTTTTGCAGAACGTAGCTTAATTAACACAGTGATAAAAGGGCACATGAAAAAAGTATGAAAGATGTAGGTAGGCAGAATACAAATACGTAGATACATTATCATGGTGAGTTTTACAAATAAGTTGTACAAATAAGAGTAAATAGTTACATACTTTATCATTGAAGAAGAAGATAACACTTTTAAATCTAAATGAAAATATGAAAGAAAACAAGACACAGAAAAACAGAAAAAGACAATGGTCGCAACTGGGACTCGAACCCAGACCTAAGTCGATTAATTAATAATTCGAGTCCCAGTTGCGACCATTGTCTTTTTCTGTTTTTCTGTGTCTTGTTTTCTTTCATATTTTCATTTAGATTTAAAAGTGTTATCTTCTTCTTCAATGATATATTACGTTGATGGGAATAACCTTCAAAAGTTATAAAAAGAGAGTTTTTCTCGTAAAAAATTGAATATTCATTTATACTTTCATAAAGTCAATAGTTCCATATGAATAAATTCGGATACATTTATCCGAGACGCTATTTAGGTTACAAACCAATTCTTTGAATGATTGTTTCCAATAAAAAGAGTAGTTGCCTATAATATGGAAAAAGAACTAGTTGAAGATAATATTAATGATTCTAAATATTTGAAATATGAGATTGACAAATATGACGGTTTGACAGAAGGTGGCAATAGCGAAATTGGAAAACGCGCCGTCCCGGTTAGACGAGAGGTCTGGGTTCGAGTCCCAGTTGCGACCATTGTCTTTTTTTCTGTTTTTCTGTGTCTTGTTTTCTTTCATATTTTCATTTAGATTTAAAAGTGTTATCTTCTTCTTCAATGATATATTACGTTGATGGGAATAACCTTCAAAAGTTATAAAAAGAGAGTTTTTCTCGTAAAAAATTGAAGTTACATAATTTATTACTTAGAGTAAGTTTGTTATTATTATTATGAAAAAGACACGAAAAGTTAAAAATTGTTTATAATTAGTGACCAATGCCCGTGTAGGTATTTTGCAGAATATAATTAAATTAATATAATGAGAAAAGAGACAAATTTATGAAATGAGAAAAATTTTAGATCCATTATAAACATTCTAATACACTGAATTTTAGTTTGGACACTTATTGATGACAGTAAACATCGATTGAACTATTATACTAATTACCGAATCTGTGCAGCCTTTGTACAGGCGATTTTCGAAATAACTTAACAGACTTGGGAACACTATATAGGGCAGTCACTTGTGTGTCACGTGTGGGTGGTACTAGTAATGCAATTGCGTTGCTCCAAAAATATTTTATCTATGGCAGACAGAACTAATTTGCAGGTAAAATTCGCAAATGCAACCTTGTTGTTCTAAAAGTAAAAACAAAAAAACTAAGCTCTTGAATTGCAAAAAACCCTGTTCAAAAAAATAAATTTAAAGTTTTTTAAATGGAACATTGTTGCGTGCCAGTTAGAATATATTTTAAATACAGGTTAACCCTTTCCGACCGGCTTCATACGATTGTGAGTTTGTCTTTAAAAAAATCTTGACAGCAAATAAATCTGTTTTTGGGAACCACACCGGTGTCGATCGAACGTGCGGGTGCTGCGAATGAAGGGCACCTTCGCACATTTGTGTTTTAAGCAGTAAGTCGCTAAGCACGGAATCATAATAAGAGCTTTACTGGTGAGGCCAATCAAAATTTGGACATTTTTCGCCGTTCGGAAAAGGACCCTTTGATTAGTGAGTTATTTTTTTATCATTTACATCATGAGAGGGAGTTACTTTTCAAGTTTTTCATAATTTTAAGTAATCGATTTAAATTTTAAATAATTATCTTCTTACCTTTTTTACTACACAAGTTAATTTTGGAGCTTTTTTATTACCATGACTTTTTCTTATTGCATTATAAATTATAGTTGACAAATTCAGTGGCTCTCAACATTTTACCAGTAGAAAAAAAAGTAATAAAATCGTACGGCTGCACATATGCGGCGATACTCTAAATGGATCGTTTGAGTGCCGCCGCATACGTGCGGCGATGCTCTTCAAAGGGTTAAAGAGAAAAAAATTCAAAGAAACTTTGTGCAAAATGTTAGATAGAACATTGTTGTTCGGGGACACAATTTAGTCGGCAAAATGCCACAATTTACATTGTTTCTTGTTTGGAATAAAAAAAGACTAATGAAATCATGAAGTTAGGACACGAATATACAGTTAGAGCTGGAGAAAGTTAGTGAGTTGGAGAAACCATTTCTTTCCACTGTATAAAAGTAAGGAAAAATATTAAATGGCACTTAATATTTTATAGGAATATTTAAGAATGGAGACAGATCCAAAAGTCAATTAGAATGAAGGTGGGGGTTTTCGTTGAGGCCGAAAACAACAAATGCGGTTAAAGAAAATCTATACATTGCTAACCGAGTCATTTATTCTGAGAACACTCATCATATTGTTTTACGTTGAACACATAAAGGTTAAGCATTGAGTCACACTAGTATAGAACACGTTGTGAAATAGAATTATGAATGATTGTAATTATAAAAATCGTATTTAAAGTCATCAGTTATTATTATAAAACCGAAAATCTATTATTAAAATCGACAGATGAAAGAGGCACAATGTCAGATTTATCATCAATTTTACTCACCACTATTTTCTAGGGAAGCATTGTACATTTTAAAATAAATTAAATATCATCCAGTATTTTCGGAAAAATTATCCTTTAAGTGGGTTTATTTATCCACTTAAAGTATTCACTAAGACATATTGCCTTAATTGTAATTACTTAATTAATATACATAGACGTCACATTTATACCCAATAATGACAGCAATCCGAAGTCGGATTGAAACTCATAGATAAGAAAATGTGCAATCGCAGAAAAAAATGTGCGCAAAATTTTCCAGAGCTAGTGCCGTTAGTGGTGATAACAAATAAATCGCTAGTAGCTATTGCTACCCTTCGAAAACCGGGGAAGGTTGTTTTCACTATTTTATTACGTCACAAAAAGAATTCAGTGAACAAATCAGATAAATTGCCTATTATTATCTATTACCGAACAATAATTGACTGGCCGGCTGTCAACAATCCAAGAGCCCACTATGAAATAAATCATTTCAAGTGTGTATAGGGAGAGGAAACCGGGGATAATTGTACCACGGGTTTGTAGTACCAAGGCGAATAACTCGCTAAATAAATAATAACGTACGTGGTACCGCGTAAAGCGATAGCCCTGACACATGCGGACAGAGAGTGTCTTTCCAAAGTGTCTTTCCACTCATTTTACGGACTCAAATTCAATTCCGAGTTCAGCCGCACGCAATCGATTCCTTGGAATTGTTATTTTGATTCCTTTCGTAACTTTCGGTCCGCCGGGCTCACCAAATCCGGCGGAATCAAACTCATTGTGTCGTTCCGGACTCATCGAATAAGCTGGAGAGAAACTTTAAGCGCTTTTATAATTCCCATGGTTACGGCACAAAAAAGGCAATAAACGTGCATTCCTTATCACAAAAATGCTGCAGCTCTTCTTGCACACTAATTAAATTTTCTTGCATCTCCCCCACAAGCCACGATGTGCCATCACCGTGGCACACTAATCTCCTTGGCTCGAGAGGGGGGGGGGGGGGGGGGGGTATATCAATATTTAAGGCCCTCATTTTACCAGTTTTAATAAAAAGAGATTTTTATATATCGAATCCGACATGAATTCTTCGAATAAAAAAATGATAAACGCGTGACCGGTCATCATGTTCACAAAGTGTATAACTACAGAAATTTATAATTGTACGCATAAAGCGAGAATAGTTTCCATTGAATTGTGTCAGAGGAGGTCGTATTTTGAATTTTTATGTTAAGTTTAGAACACAAGGCCGGTTTTAACTCAAAAGTGAGTCTGCATGAAATTCCACAAACTTAAAACTACATCCAGAACATGAAAATGGTTTTCCTCCGAAAATGGCAGCACTAGAATTTCATAGCTTCATTTATGATACGTGATATTTATAATTTTATTATTATTATTATATTAAATTTAATATAATAATATTTATAATTTTATTATTATTATTATATTAAATTTAATATAATACCTGCACATTATGCATTCATTCCATGCCAACTGACAATAATTTCAACTCAACTCTTCTTTGAAAGTCATTAAAAGATTTGAAAAAAATAATTTTAAAATAGCCCATAACCCTAACCTAACGTAACCTATTTAACCAATTTTTTTCATCACTCTTAACGACTTTTAATACCACTCAGAATATGTTAATGGGTTTCCTCCAAATTTTGCAGCAAACACTCAACCAAAATTTTACACTTCACTCGGAAAATAAGAACGGTTTCCCTCAAAATTCGTCAGCAGATGAAACCGCAACTAGAATTTTAACTGTGAATTACTTGGAACACAAAAACGATTTAAATTTTGTGAATGAAGATGCGTTAATAAAGTTGAGATAGTAAAGGTGCTATCCACAGCTTTAATTATTAATGCACGGAGTACAAAAAAATGGTTTTTCTTCAATCTTTACAGAATATAGTCTGCAACTTTCACATCTAGCACTTGGAACTCGAGAATGGTTCTTTTGAAATGCGTCAGCGTATGAATACGCAATCGGTTTTTTTAATGATTTATGAACACAAGACTTGTGTCAACTTGAGAATGAATCTACGTACGATTCCACCAGTCCACCAGCTTAAGGGCCAAGTTTGCCAAATAACGCTAAACATCACTTTGTATTATAATAGTACAAGCAAAACTACAAACAATTTATTTAAAAATTGAGGGTAGTTAGAAAAATGTCTAATGTTACATGTGAATGAAATTTTTTAATCGTAAACTTTTTAATTCTTCGTTAAATACACACTGGAACTTTACGTAAAACGTTCGAAAATGCCTTCGCTGGAATCATAGTAGCGCCTATTACAGACACTTTTTTTTAATATTCTTCCGTAATCTCAAAGTAAACACAATACAGATTATTGTCAATTAATAAAATACACTTAAACGTTTCTAGATTTTCGTTGTAATTCTCCCAAACTTTATGAATTTTTTTTATTCTTTTCCGCCATAGAAAATTGTATGGCAAAATAATCGGCCCGCAAGGTGCGATGTTATTTCACCAAAGTCAGCAGTCAGCATCAGCAGTCAGCGGGAGAAAGATTTCGAGGCGAATGCACGCACATTTTGTTTCGATTTCGTCCGCAGTCACGAAATTATTATCGATGTATTTTGTACAAGACACTAATGGAGAGACAGGTGTAATACCTTTGAAATAATAATAACCTTTGAAAAACCGGCCAATTGAAATTAAATAATTATTTTTAGATAAAAAATAAATTGTGATCTGTCTTACTGTCTCCAATTTTAAAACTTTATTGACATTGTGCGTAGGTCATAGAAGTGAGACCCAACCACCCATTGGCGAAAAACTAATAATGTCAAAATACATTATTTTGATGCGCACAATAATTTTATAGTTTTTAATCAATTCCTATCGCAGTCGGTACAAGGGGGTTTGGAGGTGGGTAGAAATTGAATGCATAGTTTGCATAATTTTTGCATCCATCTTGAATTTCTCGAGTTATCTACATATTTGGTTCGAAATAGGAATTAGGATGTTTGGAGGTGCACTATACTTGAATCTAATGTTAAAATCTTTTAACATCCATCTCGGATTTCTTGAATTCTCTACTGGTTTGGTTCAAAATCGTTATTAGGGAGTTTGGAGGTGCAATGTCGAATCTAGCAAAACAAATGTATAATTTCGACATCTATCTTGATTTTCTCGAATTCTCTACCGATTTAGTTCAAAATCGGTATTAGGGAGTTTGGACGTGTACTGATCTTGGATCTAATGTCGAAATGTATAAATTCGGCATCAATCTTGAATTTCTTAAGTTCTCGGCCGATTTGGTTAAAAATCGAGATGGAGAAGTTCGGAGGTGCACTGAACTGGAATCTAATATCAAAGTTCAAAATTTCAGCATCCATCTTGAGTTTCTCGATTTCTCTAAAAGCTATGGAAGAGAGGAAAAAATGATGAGAAGCGCTTTGAATGTAGTTATTAGGGGTAAAGATTAGAATGGCAGGGGATGGACATTTAAGATTGTCATACCAGGCTTTTGATTTATGACATGTTTTGTAAATTTGTTGATATTCTGAAAATTATGTACCTGAATAATTTCTGTAAATGCATTGAATTCGAAACATTTAAAACTAAAATTAACTAGTTTTGGCATTTTAAATCATCATGTTTGTGGATGTTTAGTATTATCAACAGACTGGAGTAAAGATGATGTTCTTGCAAAATGATAGTCTTATGAATAATCACTCTGTTTTGTTCGCATAATACCTACGCTATTTTACGGATAATATTGTGAAATTATTATAACAGTAGTAGGTAGGAATTTATTTTTATCACGCATATTACGTTTTCATTTTTTACCTGCAACTTGCGTATCGTACGAATATTAGAGTGTTTTACACAAAACACAAAACAAAATTAATAGCCTCCTAAACCACAAATAAAGTCATGGCACTTTTCGAGCCAATTATAATGCTGAATACATATTTTAAAAAATTGTTTATTTAGATATCATTTTTTCTTGGTAGAAAGCAGTAACTTTGTGGTTTAACATTATATATTGAAATAACACAGTAAATTTGTTTATAATCACTATTTATTTAATTAATTAATTTTTCCAGTTTAATTTTTATACCCTGACGAAGCTTGTGTAAAGCGAAACCGGTTGGTAGTGGAAAAATTAATGAAATAAATCGTGGTTCTAAACAAATTTATTGTGTTATTTCAAGATATCATTTAGTTTATTTTACATCAATTTTTATCAATCGTTTTTTTTCTTTAAGTGCTTTATTGTACTTTTCTATGCTTTAGCTAATATCCTGAAATATATTCCTACATAAGTATGAAAAAAATCATCTAAATGAACTTTCAAAAACAAAGCAGCCTTTTGTCAGTTCTATCGC
This sequence comes from Glyphotaelius pellucidus, assembly GCA_936435175.1. Classification (NCBI taxonomy): domain Eukaryota; kingdom Metazoa; phylum Arthropoda; class Insecta; order Trichoptera; family Limnephilidae; genus Glyphotaelius; species Glyphotaelius pellucidus. The sequence goes on from OW386537.1 coordinate 25,592,309, forward strand.
TCCTATTTAAAAATATTTGTCGTAACTTTATCCTCAGATCTCCCTTTATTCACACCCGTTGTTTTATGGTGGTATTATAAAATCAGAACCAGAAATTGTCAAAATACCATTAGATTCCTATGACAGATTGAATAAAAAACTGAGACCTCAATAAAAGATGTATTTGTGTGTATGTATCCATTCCATTTCTAATATGATTTTTAATCTGTAAATCTGTATCCATTATTCAGTAAATAAATTTTAATTATAAAGCAAGTGTATTTTTATTATTATTGTATTTTTATTTAATCAAAATGTCTAACGCACACGCGTCTCCTCCAAGCAGACGGCGAAATATACAGGTGTTTGATTTCGTTCACAAGTAGTTAAAATATCTAACTGCACTGCACCCGACGTTCGGTACTGGGGCCTTAAATAAAAAATTTACTTCTTTCTTAAAATTGCTCAAGGAACACAAAGACGATTTTAGAATGTTTTTTGATGTTCGCATGTTTACAGCCTTCGACAAAGGTTCGCCTTTATATAAATAAATGAATTCATTATTTTTAATAATTTATTTACAGTGTGTCAAATAAGAGTAGAAAACATAGGAGGGCGCCACTGTTGATCAAATGGCAATACTTTAATTTAACACATGGTGTTAATGTAAAGCTGTGTAACCTGTATTTTTATAAAAAAATTAAAAAGGCACAAAAGTGAAAAAAATATTTTTTCATTGCATTATAGATACCCACTGATCTCAAAATTAGAATTGCCTATAGGTATATTATTATCATACCTTTGTAAATTTGTGTTAACATAATGAAGAATAACGATATTGTAATAAAATATAAAGCACAGTTTAGAAATTGCTTACATTTATTTAATACTAGCTTAAGTACCTAGCGTTGCCCGGGCTTTAGATCATGTCTCTAATTTTAGATTAATATTTAACTAGAAAGTATTATTATTATATTATTACAATTTAACTTAAAAGTAGTGTAACTAACTTACCATTAGTGATTCTTCCTTTTTATCTACTATTAAATTCAAATTTATGTTAAATTAAATGAATGCAAATCACTTTGTAAAAACCGTTTAATGAAATTTATGTCATTAAGTAGGTACCTTAATAATAATATTTGGATGATCTATATAGCGCCGTTTTTGTGAAAAATCACCTCAAGAGCGCTGTATAACAACAAAGGGACCTTAACAACAGTGTTTCTTCGATTTGAATTTTTTTCTTAGAACAAAAAAGGTTTTTTAAAATGTGGTTTACCGTGTTCCATTCCATCAATGTCATCGCACTTTAAAATAATATTTGACAGTTAATTTGGTGTTGCCAGCCTACAAATTTTATAGTTCCATTTTTAATATTTTCTACTCTTATTTGACATTACACTATTTTGTTGAAGAAATGAGGCGGAGAAATTTTTGATGGAGGGGGCGGGGAGGACCGGAGAGGGGGATGGAGAGGGGCTAGGGAGGCGAAGAGTGATGGAGAGGGGGCGGCGGAGAGGGAGGAAATATTAAAAATGGAAAACTTTACGCCTGAATCCTGTGTTTTAATAAAAATTCCGCTACCTACTGATACTACTGACCCCGGCGTCGGAGGCAGTTTTTTTTACATTAGCTCCAAACAGGAGGCCCTGAGGTAAAACAATTTCTCTTGGGGCCTACGGAAGGAGATAAAGTTGTGGGAAGAAAAAGGGTAAGAGTGGTGGGTAGGAATCTGGGGGTCAGTGTGTCAAGGATTGACGGACTGAAGGAATCCATTCCTCTCACTGCGGTGCAAGGCATTGGATCGAGAGGTCAAAAGGTCTCCCTCAACCAGTCTCTCCCGATTCGGCCTGCCACGCAGTTGGTGCATACGCCACCGAGATCTGGACAAACCGAACCCCTGCTAACCAAACGTAGCGATTTGGGGTGACCGATGGCAGAAGTGTTGCTAATCCAATAAATGGTTGGTTCCAAGGGAGGCGGGTATGCTGCAAACACTTTGTGGGAAAATAAATAATAAAAAATATTCTAATAAACACAATACTTTGTTTAAAAATGTATAATATAATATACCTATACACAGTTTCACCTTCACAAACCTACCTTACACCCAACATAATAAAATTATAAAGGTAAATACTGTAATGTATAGAAATAAATAAAAAAAAAAAAAAAAAAAAAAAAAATATGAATATAACTTTTTTTTAAAACACAATAATATAACTTTGTTTCGATTCCACTTTATTATTTCTTTATCCAACCGGTTTCAGTTCGACCTAAACCTTCATCAGGGATAAATAAAAATCTTAAGTCAGTTTGTAGGAACCTTTCAGTAGAGATTACTAAGCTTCTTGAGAACTCACATATATTATCACGCCTTGATAACTGCAATTGCATCTACATAAGTCTTCCTAAATTCCAAACTGACAAATCTCAATCAGTGTTCAACGCCGAAGCACGCCTAATCATTGGGTACCCAAGTTTTCACGTATTTTGAAACGCCTTCGAAATCTTCACTGAAGTGTCCTATAGAAATTATAACATACTACCGTAGATAACGCACATACTCGTGGGAGATCCCACGAACTTTTTATGCTCTGAAAGTGGGAACTTTTGCTTATCAGAATGCGCCATTAAACAGAGCAACTCAACTGCTTAACGATTCTGCATTGAGCATCGACATCTTCAAGACACCTACAGAGAAGTTCAGAAACTATCTTTTGGCATACGTCACAACAGAATAAATAAATTTTTCATAAATAAGATTTATGAAAAAAAAAAACTCACACTCGTTGTCAGATAATGATGATGTTGATCACCAAGTTCTTAACTTATTATATCTGTAAATCTAAGACGTAGAAAAAGGTAAAAGCAGAAATGGAACAACAGTCCACAGTTTTGCCAAGAAGGACTTGTTAGAGGCTACACTTATCTTTTTTTCATACTACGATTACCAGGCCCGGATTTAGAGGCCTAGGCACTTATGTAGGTCGCTAATGAGTAGATAGGTACGCTGCTATTACAAATCGACATATGCATCAAAAAAAGATAAAGTTTTTACAGTCGCTTACTGATGTTTCTTATGATGTAAACCGTAATCAAACCGTAGACAAAGATGAGAATTTTTTAATGCAAACTGAAAGCGCGGTATTCTTTCTTTCTAACACTGTACCTATACATTATAATATAATGGATACTAACTAGCTAACTAACCATCACGCCGTTTCCCCGCAGGGATAGGCAGAGAGGACGGACCGCCAAACAACTCGATCTTGGCTCACACTCCTTGCTTCGTTCACATTCATACATCGTCTCATACATGGTCTTCTATTATTCTGACTCTTGACATCGCCTGACTCAAGTAGCTGATTCACTTGGTCGTGCCATGTCTTCCTCGGGCGTCCCCGACTTCGTCTACCATTCACATTTGCATCATATATTCTCCTTACACTCCTTTCCTCATTCATTCGCTCTACATGCCCAAACCATCTGAGCGTCCCTTTCTTAATCTTATTGATTACGCTTACATCAGCCTTGCATTCTTTGCGGATCTCCACATTTCTCACACGATCATACATGGTTTTACCACACATACGTCTCAGAGATCTCATGTCTACAGCATTCAGTCTACTTTCATCCTTTCTCTGCCAGTTCCATGCCTCACTGCCATACATCAGGGTAGGTACCAATACTCCATTATGGACGGCTAGCTTTGCTTCTTTTGACAGTTTTTTGTTGCCGCCGACCGCGTTCAGTCCTCCATTAATGGAGTTAATGAGAATAAATAAAAAAAAATTTCTAACACTGTATCCATTTATAATGGATACAGTGTTAGAAAATATTATTTTATATAACCGTAATACAAAATGAGATAAAAAAGGCGACTATAGTAAAGTACAAATCGATATTATATCAGATTACATCTAGATACTTATTGAAAGAATGTAATGTTGCGCCATATTTCATGAAAATTTAAACATAAAACATTAAAAAAAATATTTTTTTTCACAAAAAACATAAAAAATCATTTTTATGTTTTTTGTGTCTCTCTTCAGCTTCCTAACCGAAACAAAATTATTATAATTTTTTTATCCATTTACACCCCAATACACAAGTTTAGGGCTGTAATCCGTGTAAAGGGAAAAGTTAATTAAATTAATTAACTTTTCACGATTAAATTATTATCTAATATCTAAAAAAATAGAACGATAATGTGCGCAATAGCGGGCTCATACGGTTCAATTTTAGTTGATCAACTTTCATTGAACGTCAAAAATTGTTTAAAAAAACTTGTTCAACTTTGTTGAAAGAAGGTTCACGCGTGCCATCCTTTACAACGTGCATTTTAAGTGTTTTTTTCTGAGAAATTAATTTCTGTTATTAAAGGTCTAATGAATATAATTTGGTAATTTGCTATCGACATGTATATTAGGAAATTATATCTGCGTTGTTATTTTTTTATCTTTTGAATACGAAGAAACGAAACTGTTTTTACCTCTCCTGAACAAAATTGATTTTTTTCGTAGAGATTGTTTTTATTTTTTTTTTGTGAATACTTCACAAAAGATCCAAACGCTCCCTGTTGCCAGTCAAAACGTCTGGAGCCAGTGAGACTATGACATCCCCAATTGGGGGATGTTGTGAGGTTGAAGATAAATGGGGAGGGGAAGGAGTGAAAGTAAGATAGTTAAGTAACTGGCTATTCAGATCTAGTCACCAAAAAATGCCATTTCAAGCAACGTTTCAATCCTCAATGGTAGTCTTATTTATACCAGGGCGATATGAAAAGTATCTTCCACTCTAGAACGTGGCGCAAATATACTTTTTACTATTATATTATATGAACACAAATCAATCAAATAAAATTTATCTGCGCACGCCGGGATTTGAACCCAAGACCTCCGGATCGCTAGTCGAGAGTCTTGCCCCTCTACCACGGGGAGGGATTCAATTATAGAGTTTGAAGTGGTCCAAATTATGTTTAGATTTCGTGTTGCGCTACCACCTTCTTTAGTCAATGTTTTGGACTTTAGTCAATGTCATCAGGGTAGATATGTAATCTAAGATTATGGCGAAGTGTTTTGCCAGCTCCAATTCCGTAGTAAGCCAGCTTCAAAGCTGTAGTAAGGAGATGAAGTTATTTTTGTTGGTAGGGTTGGATGAAATCTTCTTGTTTAACAGGTATCGATCGATGTGCTCCACGTCAAATTGATGTCAGCTGATCTTCTCAGTCTGTACCGTCGCATCTGTTCTTGTGATTTCGTACTGTTGGCTTGATTTGCGTGTATATGCCACAGTGCGAGTCATTTCAGGATAGTGGTGGTTGATGAAGGTGATACAACCATCACAAATTGTGGCAACGGAGGCATCTTTTTGCCAAATTAGTCTGTATAGTAGAAATCCTCCGTCCACTACTATATTCTTCTGAGACAGTAGACCAGCTTTTTTGGTAGGCTCGAACAAGCTGTACAGGACCGATTTAGTTATCTTTCGCATCCCACTTTTATTGAAAAATGCCAAGGGAAATGGGATCAACTCATACTCAAAGAATTTCATCAAATCCTCATCTGATCTTTGCATAAACACATCAGCTGAAACAGCAATGTTGGGTCAACTGCAACCTTTTCATCGTGAATTTTTATCGACGAGCTGACAGAAGACATTGGGATGCCCGATCTTTGCGGGACAACTTGATGTCTGAGAATGTCCAGCCCACTATCGCATTCATTACCTTTTCACCAACTCAAACAGCATCGCAGCAAGTTATTGTGGCATCTCCGACGACTCCTGACGTTGATGAGAAGGAAGATACAAATCACTTGGGAAAAACAAATGCTTTTAAAAAATGTGTCACTAGAATAAAGACTATTTTCTCCTTACCATTAGGGAAAAGCAATAAAACTGTTTAAATAAGTAATAATATTTTAAATAAGTACAGCTAGAACAGCCCCATTTTCACGACAGGGAAAAATACAACTGTCTAAAAAATTATTGAAAAATTCCTAATAAATTTCCCCTAATTTTCAAATGGGTAACTACAAACTAAGTCAATTACCCACTTTACACAATCAATTTTCCCACGGAAAGAGCCAGTAAAACTTAAAGTAGGCTTATGAGATATCTTTAGAGGTAGGTATTATCATGCTGTAAACTAAGCAACAATTGTATTAGGTACTTATCATTAAAACCAAAATTATTCAATCAGTGCAGAGAGTATTAAAAATTGAAAACTGAGTTGGTAGGATAAAAGTATTATCTGATACGACAAAATCAGGTGCTCGTTTTAGAATCTAAATCTAGTGCCAACAGTTTTGAAAATAGCAAACAGTGGCCGTCATGGATTACGTAATGTATGAATCAGATAAATTAAATTTGTGAAAATAATAATAAATTCTAAAAATAGCGACATCAATGATATTATATTAATATTCTTGTAATATCATTGATGTCGCTATTCCGAATTCCTGTAATATTCAAAAATCTGTTTTAGAAAAAATTAGAAAATATACAGATTTAGGAAATGAGATTAAAAGAATTTGGCATTCTCAAACTATTTAAAATAATACCATTTGTTATTCGGCTACTGGCATTATACCTAGCTCTCATTCAAAATTTAGGCTTATTAGATTTTTTAAAGAATCTTTATATAAAATGCTAAAATCAGTCATATTAAATACATGTAGGATTACGAAGGATTTTTTAAATATTTATATTAGGGGATCAGTAGGATTTATCGGTCCAGTTAGGAGTTCTACCGAGCCGAACCCTCTGATATGATTATTTTCCCATTTGGATCGGATTATTTTCCCATTTGGTCTCTGGTAGGTTGACATGTTGTTCTTGTATTGTTTTGTATTTATTATACTTATATTGCATAGCGTGGATTGACTAGATGATCATTTGTGGAAAAGTGTGTGGAAGGATTAAGTTTTTCCTGTGGGGAAGATTTAACCCCGACATAAAGTCAAAAGAAAAATATAAAGTAAGTAAAAAAGTAAAGAACAAATTGAAAAGCTTCAGAGAGAGTAAGAGAGTAAAAAAAAACTTTCAAATATTAAAATATGCCTTTAAAAATTTGTTCAAAAATGGAAATTAATATGACAATTTCGACCAGTATATTAGTGAAACATGGTTAGGCTAGGTTTACACTCGTAATTAAAATTTACGGATTACGTAAGATTTTGACAGGTTACTCACAGGAGCGTTTACATATACACCTGACTTGTGGTAATTAATGATCACGGAAGTTTTTCGGAAGTTCGACCTGTGTAACTGCTCATGCGACCGTTTACATCTGTAACTTTATTTGCGGTGAGATGGCTTCCTTTCAGCAACGACCTGCTACTGTCAAATTTATGCGATTTTGTCAATAAAGACGAAAAGGACCAAATAAAGTACTGAAATAGAATTTGGCTATTCTCCACGCACTTTTGTGCCGTCAAAGGCGAAACTTAATGGATTTCTTTCATTTTGTCCGAATGACCTGGCGGCTGCCGACAGCAACCGACTTCGTATTCAAATACGTAATTTTAAAAACAGAAATATTGAGATTATAAAGGTTTGGACCGATAATTGAATAGAAGGATGCTCATTTTCAGAAAACTCAAATAAGTGGAAATAAATACTAGTTTTATATGAAAAAAATCCAATAAAAATAAATGTCTTTTGATTTTTGACATTTCGCAACGGCGCATTTTGGTACTATTTCTTACAAAAAGTCCCTCAGCTTATCAAACTGATTTTATAAGCTGTGAGAAGGCTGTAATTTCGCGCGGACGCGATTAGACTTGTCAAAAAACTTCTGAAAGAAGAAGATCTGTAACATGCTTTATGGTGGCGTTTACATTGGTAATTTGGCCATAAATCGCTTACACGAGCGAATTACGGGAAAAACTTACGAGTGGAAACCTAGCCTTAGAATAGAGAATAGATACCTACTGTAGGAAATAATTAAATGCACATACCTACCAACCCCATGAAAAGAATGGTATTCAGGAATAAGTAAATCGATGTAATCTGATCGTATTAATACTCTAGCGTCTGCACGATTGAATTTTAAGAACTCAACTTCGAGTACATCTCTGACGCCGCGCCTTATGCAAAACCATTTTCGTATCTGAAGTTTGTTACAAAGCTACTGTCGTGTCGCCGGCTGCCCGCCATCATGCTTTTCCACCGGTTCCATGCCAACTCGGAATGAAATCAACTCAGAACCATCTCAGATAAGTCATTTATAATGATAAAACAATAATTTTAAATTAGCCGATAACCCTAACCTAACTTAACCTATTTAACCAATTTTTTATTTATATTTTTTTATCACTCTAAATGACTTATCTGAGATGGTTCTGAGTTGGTTTCATTCCGAGTTGGCCGGTCACCTTTTCCACCATCTTGTGGAAAAGCTTGAACTAGAAAAGGAAAATCCTTCTACAGAAAAGCTGTTTGGGGCATTTGTTCGGATCAAACAAAAATATCACCCTATTATGGTAAAAAAATGATAACTTCCAAAATGTTTCACAACCCTTTGACAAAAAAAATCGATTAGAAAACATTCCAAGGATTCGCGTATTTAAAAATGATTGATTAATATTGTCAGTCTAGCTAAACAATGAAATGTTAATTCTAATGATAATGATAGTGCGTAAGGTGACGAAATTGGTTCGATTGGTTAATTTAGCGCTTCCCAAATAGCAGTACGCGTGCGATCTTTTACGATGTGTTTTTGTAAATTTTATTTTTCACTAAGATATTTTTTAATATTTGGTATAATTAATTCCAAAAATTCTAAAGTTGCCTCCAAAATTAAAAAAAAATTTTTTACCCATAAATCATAATTTAAAAGAAAACAAAAAATAGTAGTTTTTTTTTCGTTATTTGATTTGGGGTGTTATGCCGTGTTGCGCTACCTCCTTCTTTAGCCAACGTTTCGGACAGCGTTACAGTGTCCATCATCAGGGTAGATGTGTAATTGTGGCAGATGTACAATTACACATCTGCCCTGATGATGGACACTGTAACGCTGGCTAAAGAAAGAAGTAGCGTGGCATAACACCCCAAAAACAAATAACGAAAATACTTCTGGCCGTGAAAATCTAAAAACGTATCCAAAAAATAGTAGTAGAAAAAAAAGAATTATACAGTTTGGATGGGTATTTAGACCTCAAATCCAAAATTAAGTTTTGTTGATTTTTCAGTGCGGTGCTTTATTATTATTATTATTAGAATTTTTTGCCAATTATAAAGATTAAGATTTTAAAGTTAATAAATATTGTAAACTAATTATTTTTGTCATTTATTATTTTGACAAGTGGTACGTAAGTTTGGACTCTTTTTTGAAAGGGTACTCAAGATAAACTAATTGGGAACCACATGGTTAGTTGATATTTTGAATTAATCGGATATTTTGAATTAAGTAAGTGATATCTAGTATCTAGGTAAGTAAAGATACGATGATGATAAGCTAAACCGTATCAGGAAATCGCAACTAATATAAAAGCGCGAACTGCCGCCCAAGGCGAGCGTATTCAATTAGCAAAATTTAGAGTAAGAGGCTGGGAATTTTTCCAAAGAAAAGCCTTAAATGTTTAAATTTTTGATTTGTACCACGGTCCTGGCTTGTGGCATCTACGGTGCCAATGGCCACGGCATGGTAGTGGACCCGCCCAACAGAGCCTCCAGGTGGAGGGAAGACTGGGAAGCACCAGCCAACTACGACGATAACGGCCTGTTTTGTGGAGGAATGTTTGTGAGTTCAAAATAATATTATTACAAAACATAAATATTAAATCGGAGTGAGCCCTGCATTAAAATCTTCTTGCGAAATCATTATTGATTTGCCAATCCTGGGTAAGATTAAACCTTCTTTTGTCTTTGTTTTCTGGTTGTCGTATTTCTAAAAATGAGTTGTGCACGAGTTTACTTTTGCTGCTTACCAGAGGAAGTAGACAGTCTAAAAGCTCGCGTAATTGAGTGTCTAGAAGCAATCACACGCTGGACGACCTCAAATAGATTAAAACTGAATCCGTTAAAGACGGAGTTTCTCTGGATCGCCACAAGCAGACGTCAGCATAACTTTGATAACTTCCCAATAACCATTTCAGGAAGTGATATCACTCCAAAGACATTTATAAAACTACTAGGTGTCAATCTAGAAGCTGATTTTTCCCTTAAAACTCAAGTGAACAGTATTGTAAGCACGGGATTCTTTCAATTAAAGCAAATTAAAGCAGTAAGAAGAAACCTGCCAACAGAGACGACTAAATTACTAATCAAGTGGTAAGTTGTTTCACGCCCAGATTATTGCAACGAAATACCTCCCAAAATATCAAATTAACAAATTACAATCCGTTTTCAACGCTGCGGCAAGACTTATCACCGGCGTATCTAAATATTCCCATACTTCGGAGCATCTCAAAATTCTTCACTGGTTCAAATGTCCTGAAAGAATCCAGTTCAAGCTCTGCTGGATGGTATTATAAGTCCCTTAACGGAATGGCTCCGGCTTACTTATCGGAATTGTGTATTCAAGAAAATTCCAATTCTCGACACTCAACCCTCAAGTTAGCAGCTAATCAGCTACCGGAAGGTTAATGGAACCAAAGCGCACAACAGATACTAAGTTCGGTGAGCGCGTTTTCGAAGTATCAGGACCTAAAGCCTGGAATGGACTGCCGTATATATGTCTTAAGAATGATCATAGACTCCGCGGAATTTAGAGCTAAACTTAAAACTCATCTTTTCAGACAGACAGTCGTATCCGTATAGTCAAAAACCCTTCATCTTAACCTTCACTTCCCTCGACATTGTTAATAACTAATTATGTATAAATGTACTTCTTATTTGTAAGCTTTTGTAAAGGTCTTTTCATAAAAATGATTCCTGAAGAGTCCTAAATTCTCCAGTCTTTCAAAATAAATTAATATCAACTCTACTTTTGCCACTAATCTTCTCATAAATGTAATACTAACAGTGATGGGGTAGCAATGTAAAATCTTGCAATTATATCAAGTAATAATTTTATATAATATTAAAAGTATCAATATCCAGTAAATATTTTAAATATAATGCCCTCCGCGTGAAAAGCAGTATCTTCTCCAAGCATAAACTTTCTTATGCAGTCAGCTAAGTATTTTTTTCTGTATCTACTTGTAAATAATAAAATTAAATAGAGCCTAAGTTTGTACAGCGTCCTTGGGGTGATTTTTCGCAAAAATGGCGCTTTACAAATTATCCAATTATTATTATTATTCAAAGAATTTGAATAAAAATTCATTATATTTTTAAGCTAAATTCTGTAAGAATCCCATTCAAGTTCTATTATTATCCAAGTTATGTGAAACAACCGGCCCACGGTGAAATAATAACAGAACTTGAATAGAATTCACAGAACTTGAATTTGATTTTTGAAATTTGATGAATATATTTTTAATTAATTTTATCTTCTTTCTCCCCGTAATATTTTGTGATTATTACCTACGTACTTTATGTCGCTTCACCCAAATGTGTTCATTTTTATTATCTTTATATTCTGGAAACAAGCTTTTAGTCGTAGTGAGGTTGATTATTACGTAAAAAATTATGCTGTGAGAATCAATAAATAACTTATTGTTCAAATTCTGTGAAACAACTCGACCTAATGGGGCATTACGTGAGCTGTTTTTTTTTCAAGTAGACCCCCCCCCCCCTTAGTGAGATTAAGTGATATTTGGTGGGATCCCCCTACCCCTCTCGTGAGACTTACACTACACTTATTAAATTACTACATTTGTTTTCATAAAGATAATAAATAGCCGTTTGATTGTTCTAGCCCGCAAAATGGGACACTTCAAAAGAAGTGAAACAATTTAATTTTTGATTGGTGAGATTTTACCGAACCCCTCCCCCCCATTTTGAGCTCACATAATTAATGGATGACCCCCAAGTTGTAATTCAAGTTGGTTCTCAATGTTATTTATTATATATTTTCAAAATTATTGTTCCCATTAACTATGATATCTATTGATAACATTTATTAGAGTGATACGCACCTGATATCTATGACAAACATGTTTACAATTGTAGCGATGTCGTTTTGTAATGATTAATAATTTATGAATGAATTTTAGTTTATCGTTGTTCAGAAGTTCCTCTTTTCGTTGTTTTAGGTTCAATTCGGCCAAAACGGTGGAAAGTGCGGTTTGTGCGGAGACAATTATGCTGATGCCACCCCCAGGACCTACGAACTCGGAGCCACCCCATTCGGGGAAGGAATCATCGTCAGGAAGTAAGTCCCTGTTTTTATTAACTAGGAACCCTTTTTACGTATGTCAGAAATAAGAAGTAGGAGGTAGCGTGCGTCTGACTTTTAAACAAGTTTAAACTTTGTAGTTTTAAACCGACTAATAACTAATTAACTAAAAATAACTTTTAAGCCCTTTGTTCTAGAACATGGCGATAATGGAAGTCACGCTATTGTTGGCATATTATTAGAAGGATATTGACCTTATTACGGAAAACATCTATGTTCGTTACAATGTTACAGCAATGATAAGAACAAGTAAGATTTTCAAGTTCTAAAATCAAGTTTTTTTTTTACATTCATTCCACACCCGAGGGAAATAATTTCCTTTGGGGTCTAAGTCATCTGAGATTCTGTGTGGCGGTTCTTTTTGAGGAGAGGAAGGAATGAACATTGGTCTTGAAGAGACCCATGTTGTAGGAAGGAGGAAACACAGAGGCCAGCAAATCGTTCCACAGACGAGCTGTTGAACACAAGAACGAGCCGAAGAAGCGAACCTTTCTCATGTGACAAATGTCAACCGTTGCATCTTCCATTGATATACCTGTAGAACAAGGATAGCATTCCCATCCGACATTTTGGGGCTCCAGACCAGAGGTGGCTGCCAAATTCAACCGTGGGGGGCACTTGCCACGATTTATTTATTTAAAAAATCTGAGTGTACTATTCGGTACTTGAACCTATGAACAGTAGCTATATATAGGATAAATGAGTGTTTTACCTGTTGCGAGTATTTGTTTGTTTATTTATTAATATTCGTTATTGTATCGATAAGCTATTCGGAGGATGGTGAAATACCCCCTAAATGTGATATTACAATGCGAGTGGCTTGTAAACTTCAGACTCATTTATTGACAAATCGAAGAAAGGAAGTCGCTCACACCACCTACCCGCTCTGCGCAAACTTGGTACCATTTTTCCGATGGCCTGGTCTATCAATTTGGATGTTAACGATACATACATAAATAAAAAATAAAAAAACAATAATATTTTTTACTAAAAATAATCATAACTTATCTCTGTGAATGAAAATAATTCCCAGAACTCTAAATTTCTTGAAGAGTTATCTAATTTTTAAGTACACCTTTCCGGTGCACCTCCATTGTACTTATGAAGATTATGTTACAATAAATTATACAAATTTTCGGGGATTTATTTTACGATTAAATTGCTAAAATTTATAATATTTTGAACGCTTTCTCCTACGCTCGGGATTATTTTTTCAAATGCAGTTTTATCAAGGGATTTGTTTAATAGCTCAATAAATATAGGTAATACACGTCATGTAAATTCCCTCGGCAAATTTCAATTGTATCTGATTATAATAGTGATTATTACCATTTATGGCTATTGGGATAAGATTGTAGATAATCTTAGATTAAATAAATACGGATGTTTTTTGACATTTGCTTTGTCAAATAAATGAAAGCGCTTTTATTGTTTTACGAGCGTGCATATTGCCTTCTTAATCCTCTTTCACGTATTGCAACATTTTAAACAGAACCCAACTTCAGATTTAGCCTTTGTTATTCAAAAATATTTTGGTTGAAATAATTAACCACATATAGTATAATTCAAAATATATTCTTAGCCCTTCGATAACTTGTTGATTGTTTATAAGGGCGTGGGGGAGGGGCAGGAGGGGGAGCCTCATCAGCTTCAGTTTTATATTCCTGGAAAATATAACAATATTATTTTCACATTCTATTTTATCAATCTTTCTTCTTCTTATATATAAAAAATCAATATTTGTTTGTTTGTTCGCATTTTATGCGCTGCCATACCATTCATCCGATTGCGATGACACTTTGGTGATTTGTTGTGCGCACGCACGGGAAAGTTATAGGCTATATATAATGGTAAGCTCTGGCGTTACAAAATTTGTATAAATGAAAATGTGTGTATTTCATATATTTTATCGGCAGGGAGGAGAGGCAGGAGGGGGGGGGAGGGGAAAGGGGGATGTGGGGTGAGCGGGAGGGGTGACGAGGGAGGGGGGAAGCGGGGAAGGTGGAAGGGAAATGCGGGAGGGGAAGGGGACTCGAGAGGTGAACGGGGACGCACGGGAAAGGACGTGCAGGAAGAATCAATTTATTTCTTTGAATGGCATTACAACGTTTGCCGGGTACCAGCTAGTGTAAAATAAATAATACGTTGTAGTAAGTAGAGGTCCCAAAAAACTTTTTATAAATTTTCCTCAACCCAAGGAATTTTCCTCCACACACCAATTTTCAAGGATCGAATCCCCGCGGGGTCGAACCCCCATTTGCAGGCTTTAGCTACGCCCTTGTATTGTAAGATTGTCTATTTACATAAAGTAACCTAGACATTTATCACAGGGGTTTTGTTTTTGATTGAACTAAATCATAAAGGTCTCGAAGGAAAACAAATTATAAAGGGCTTCAGAACAAGAAATCCAGACAGACATCAGCATCTCTTACTAAAAATGAATAAAATATTTTTATGTTTTTTTTAGATACTCTCCAGGAAGTGTGATGTATGTTAAGGTGTTGGTGACTGCCAACCATATGGGGTCGTTCGCTTTCAACCTGTGCAGTTTGGACAAGTTCAAAGAGGAGAGCGAGGAGTGCTTTGAGGATATTCTCCTGAAGCAAATCACCGGAGAGCCCAGCTTCGTCATCGACGAGAGGACCGGATATTTCGACATCCTGCTGCAGCTTCCCAGTGATCTGTCATGCGAACACTGCATCCTTCAGTGGACATGGACCACAGGTAAGAGTCACATCTTTACATGGAACATTTAATTCGATATAAATATTATGCCTTTAGAAGACCTTTATTACATATTTACACAATAAATTTTAAGCAAAGAAACAAGTAAGTACATAGAATAGAAAAAAATACTATTACCTAACAATAAATAATCTATTATTGTGCAGGGCGTGGTCTTGAGTGAGCTTGATGCTGGAAGGCTGCAGCGGTCATCACCATGTTGTCGGGGGCCATTAGCCGCCGGGCTCCATTGACCCGGTGCCTCATCAGGCTAGCGAACCCAAGCATTCCTAATTCCGTAAACATCGTTGATTCGCTGCTATACCTTCTGTATCCAAATATAAGTCTGCGTGCATTATTATATTGGATCAGGAGTCGTTCCATCGAGCTGATTCTATTCATCTAGCTCAGGGGTCGGCATGAAACACGGTGTAAACCATGTTTTACATGTATGCATTGAACAATGTTTTTTTACATTATTGCTGCATTGGAAGAATCTCCGGGCAATCATTTTAGAGAGTATAGTGATACTAAACTTCTCCTCTGTCGTTCAATATCACCATCATCCGAGAGGTCTTCAGTAACGATGTGCCCCAAGTATTTTACATTCTTAGTTGTATTGACGGTTTCTTCACTAAGTTAGGTACGGGGAGCATATTTTCGGAATTTTTTTCCGATTAGTTCCGTCTTCTTGGGATGGTATATAATGTTGTGGTCATTTGCGTATTCTTCACAGATTTTTAATAATATTCTCAACCCTTAACAAGGTAAAAAGTAAAAAGGTACTTAAAAGGGTGTATTTTTTTATTTATTTTAAAATCAGGTTCCTGAAAGTAAGTGGTCCCTACGGTCTAACGTAAGGCACTCTTCTTTCTTCCTGCTTTGAGATTTTATATTACTGTTGTAACAAAGAAGTGACACAAGTAGGGAATTTATGGAACCGGAGGCAAAAAAAGGTTTTTAAATCAGTTGAAAATTTAGCTGGTCGATAATTTGCAATATCCGGCAGAGTCGCACAGTTGTCCATGATTTTTATATAAGTTCAAAATGATGCATCATCACGATGTGGTGATTACAAAATGAACTTTTGTTTTCGAATAGATTGTGAAAATGCGAGAGGTAAGGTAAGAGGTGTTTTGAAGGTCAAGTGTGCAAAATTTTATCAGTCTCAGAATAAAACTGCTGATTATATTATTTGTTTTTGGGGTGTTATGCAGTGTTGCGCTACCTCCTTTTTTAGCCAATGTTTCGGACAGCATTACAGTGTCCATCATCAGTGTAATTGTGAAGAAGGAGGTAGCGCAACACGGCATAACACCCCAAAAACAAATAACGAAAATACTTTTGGCCGTGAAAATCTAAAAACGTATCAAACTGCTGATTTGCACAAAAATCGAGTAAACACTGCCGCCCGGTTTCTGCCCACCCTCCGGTCGCCACAGACAATCTTCTTTATATAAATAGATAGATAGATGTTTACATTACAACTACAAGCATGCTATAAGCGTTCTCGTTATAACCGGGTTCCACTGAATTTCTATTTAAAATTAAAATAAATAAATATAAACCTTTTTATTCCAGGCAATTCCTGGGGAGAGTGCGGAAACGGCGAGGGACAAGTCGGCTGTGGATCCACCCAAGAGACGTTCCGGACTTGCTCGGACATTTCCGTGCTGGCCGAATAATTCTAGAAATTGCAGACATTAACTATTCTGACATTATTTCAATTTCTTAAAATGCTAATAAAATATCTGATTGATTGAAAAAAATATTTCTCACAAGTGTGTAACGGCTTATGATCTAATTATTAAATAAAGTTTCTAGTGGACATATGTTGGTTTTGCTTGATTGATAATTAATTCCCTAATGATAATTAATCTCTGATCTGTCTATGCGTGATTTACGTAAGTTACACGTTACATGTAGTGTTTTATAAGTACGTAATAAACACAAAAAGATATGGTTTAAAAAATGCTTTTATTTATTTTATTTTGTGCTATTCACATCCGAATACAATTCATATTAGGTACACACCTACATTTTTGTAGCAATATAAAAATACGCAGAGCTTTATTTCAGTCGGTAAGTATATATATATATATATATATATATAACTAACTAACTAACCATCACGCCGTTTCTCCGCAGGGGTAGGCAGAGAGGACGGACCGCCAAACAACTCGGTCCTGGCACACACTCTTTGCTTCACTCACATTCATACATCGTCTCATACATACTCTTCTATTATTCTGACTTTTGACATGGCCCGACTCAAGTATCTGATTCACTAGATCGTGTCAAGTCTTCCTCGGGCGTCCCCGACTTCTTCTACCATTCAAATTTGCGTCATATATTCTTCTTACACTACTTTCTTCGTTCATTCGCTCTACATGCCCAAACCATCTGAGGGTCCCTTTCTTAATCTTACTCATTATGCTTACATCAGCCTTATATTCTTTGTGGATCTCCACATTTCTCTCACGATCATACATGGTTTTACCACACATACGCCTCGGGGATCTCATTTCTACAGCATTTAGTTTACTTTCATCCTTCCTCTGCCAGTTCCATGCCTCACTGCCATACATCAGGGTAGGTACCAGGACTCCATTGTGGACTGCTAGCTTCGCTTCTTTTGACAATTTTTTATTAGCGCCAACGGCATTCAGTCCTCCATTATATATATATATATAATAAATGTTATTAATAATAGGCATGTTATTCAAATGAATGGATAAAAGTCATGGGGTAAGAAGCTGCAGGAGTTAAAATAAAGCCGATAATATATGAAATAGGTGCTATTTGAAGGAAAGTTTCTATTTTAAATTTAACACAGCCTTCGCCCTTTTTACGAAAAAATATATAAATTATGTTGGTAATACTTGCCTATATTTTGTGTGGGGAGGGAGCAGTTAGCAGAGCCCCTGAACGGCCCCTGGCTCAGACGAAAATAATTTCTTTCAGGGCCCATGTGTGGAATGCTGTGTGGAGGATCTTCTTAAGGAAAGGAAGTTCTGGGAAGGAAAGTGGAAAGAAGGGCAGGTAGGAAAATAATCGTCCAATATGAGGAATCCATGTCCAGGAGCGTCGGACGTATGAATCTACCCCTCCCACTCCAGTGCAAGGTGGTGGGTCGAGAGAGTCCTGCTGGAGGAAGTGCAACAGGGCATAATAATCTTTAACACGATTTCGGCCGTGAAAATCTCAAATATTATCTTTTTATAATTATTTATCTATTATCTTTTAAATAGCGCCTAGAATATAGGCAATATTTGCGGCATCTAATATGGTTAGATTTCAAAAGATATGTGACATATACAAGATAACTGAAAATGATGATATATGAATATGATTAATGAAAATCTGCTGGAAATCATGGATGAATTTGATGTATCCCCATAAATAAGCAAAGCTTGTGTGTAAGGGGGGTGTTATTATATTGGTATATAGATAGAGGGTACGTGGTACAAAAAAATTGTAATACGAGTAAAGGGGTACGCAGGCTCAAAAAGATTGAAAACTGCTGCAATAAACAACTAAAAAGAGACAAATTCCTAGCGGCTGTCAAAACATTCAACATGAAAAAAAAAACTCAAAGATGACAACTAAACATCACCCATTTTAAAAAGTTCTCAACTTAACAAAAGGAGCCAATTTTCAATTACTACACTAATTCGTGGTCAGATAGATTCCTTCAGCCATGCCTCCGTTAGACTTACTAAATCGTATTCGTTCGTAAGGATGTTTTCGTATTCACACGTTCATCATAAATTTTCGGGTCCAGCCGAATTCTGTAGAAATTGTTTACTTCTAAATCGGCGCGGTCGAGTTTGACCGTTGCTCCTATTTCATCTATGATTTCCGGTAGATTTTCATTAATCATATTCATATATCATCATTTTCAGTTATCTTATAAATCTCACATATGTTTTGAAATCTAACCATATTAGATGCCACGAATATTGCCTATACTCTAGGCGCTATTTAAAAGAAAGTAGATAAATAATTATAAAAAGACAGTTTTCGAGATTTTCACGGCCGAAATCGTGTTAAATTTTTCGGTTATTATGTCGTGTTGCGCTTCCTCCTTCTTTAGCCAACGTTTCGGACAGCTTGACAAACGTTTGTCAAAGGCAACACGGCAAAATAACCCAAAAATTATAGCTATATTCCGATCTAATTGCCGAAATGACGTTTTCTCCAACATGCTCAATCACAAAAGCGTTTCTTGTGAATGATTAGTTGGATTAAGTTTAGATTTAGAATCACAGAATATTGTTATATTTGGTAAAGACACTAAAACGACATAAACTAATTATCGTAATTCATCATAAGCAGGCACATGCCTGCTTTTGTGACGAATTTTATGATGTAATTTCAGTGATATATTATCTTTAATTGTTATTGCAAATCTTTTTAAGTTTTATAATTCCTTGAACATTAAAAGATGATGCAAATGATTGATGACGCGGAATCAATAATTCGATTAAAAATATATGAAATTATTTGTTACACCTTTTTGTCTAGCTAGTTAAAAAAGCAGTTTGTTTGTATTTCAAGTACTAGGTTGCTGCGTACTTCCTTCTTGTATTCATGGTGTAATTAATAAATAAAAAATAAAAATGTTCATATCATTCAATTTAATGCACATCTGAATGTAATGGAATCTTTTAGTTTCACTTCACGAACTACCGAAATATGTGAATTTTCGCACACGTGATAAAAATGATTACAATACATACAATAATAATAATTAATCAATATTAATATTTACTTTGCTTTCTAAGTACGTGATTAGCATGTTTTTTGTCTTTTATAGACCTTTTTTACCTGCCCACGCCCTTATTGTGCCATCTCAACACCCCAAGTTTTCTCTGGGTCTTCTACTGCCCCCCCTGAAAGTATCAACCCCCACAAGAGGGCGTTATCGCCCACGTTGAGAACCTGTGACGTACACGTGCTCAAAATCGACTTAGGATACGTTCATAAATCAACTTAGAATGTGTTCAAAAACCAACTGGGCATTTTAAAATCAAATGAATAATCGATATAACGACTTGCGCTGGATGCTAGGTGCCTTGTGAATCAAGTTATTTTTTTAATCAAACAAATAAATTATGATTTTGGTGCCCCCTAAAATTGCCGTCCGGGGCAGGCGCCCCGGTTTCCCTCCCCCTAGATCCGGCCTGCAGGGGAGAGGGTCTTTGTTGTCTTGGTACCGGGAGAATATAGGTAGAATAGTCGCAACTTTTCTTGAAAATATGCAATCACGGAAAATAAGAAGTTCAGTGTGTATTCCTATAGCTATATAATGTTTTACATTATTATGTGAAATTACACGGCAACCTCTTTTCCAGGCATGTTTAATCGTGCATACTTGTTCATTTTATTGATCGCCTGAATAATGTTTGTTTTGATATCACTTTCTAAAATATCTTACAGGTATTTTTGGTTGTAAACATTTCACGTGCATCAAAAGTTGATTAAAGCGAGGCGACACGCGTGAAAATGACAGGTGTCATTGAAAATTGGGAAATAGAAAAATCGCCTACGTTTCACAAACTCTGTCGAGAACAGACTTATCTGCGTCAGAAAAGTCCTTGTGCTAAATACAACATTTAAAAAAAAGAGTTCACAATCTATTCGATTTTAAATATCATCAACACGGAATATTTCAACCTTTTTGATTTATTTGTAAAATTTGTTCTGCTTCCCTGTGGGGTGTAGTGCGGTGTAGACGGGAAAAAGGTAAAGCGGCGCCACTAGTGGTGGCGCGGGGATGTCGTGACTCAAAAACCGGCACGATTCCCGGGTGTAGCGCCTAGCTATTGATTTGTTTATTTCCAGAAAAGGAACCGCGCTCGTCTCACTGCTCACTGCAGCTCGACACTAATAAATCACATTCAACGTGCCCTTTAAAACCGAATCCAACATTCATAAAATTATGATGCGTTGTGTCGTTTTTCGTGCACACGATGACGTTTTCGGGAAATAGTTTAGAATTGCGCACAGCTGCACGGGGTTGCACTTCGTTCGGGAAGGTATCTCTGAATTATTTGGGATTTAAATAGACAACATTGATGTATTGATTCCTCTCAGCTGTTCCCGAGAAGGCTGTCATAAAAAGTCGTAAGTTGAAGTGTTTTCCATTTAATTTTCGACTGTTGTTTATTCATTTGTATTTTTTATATAAATAGAAAAATAAATTCACCATAACATTATACTCCGTTGGTGTAATACCTAAGTGGCTGTCGGTGTAGACATGTACAAGATTTTCTTTGATTGATTGGTAGCCTGATTTTACGATGTTAAAATATTATGAATGAAATAAGATTTTAGATTCGAAATATTTTATATATTCCCTGTTTATATAAATAAATGGACATAAAATCAAGACAAAAATGAAAAAAATAATATTTTTCATAAATTTTTATCTACACACCTGTAAATGAGTTTTTGACAAAATCACATTTCAACATTGCTGAACAACAAAAACTTTTTTTTTTTTCAGGATATAATTTTAAGGGGGTATTTCACCATCCTCCTCATAGCTTATCCATACACATAACGAATATTAATAAATAAACAAATAAATACTTGCAACTGGTAAAAAACTCGGCTAACTTATCCTACTTGTAGCCATTATTCATAGGTTCAAGTGCCGAATAGTAAACTCACACTTTTTAGAAAAATAAATCCTGTATAATTCATCTAAAATGTAAGTTACCGTACGAATAATCTATGAGGAGGATGGTGAAATACCCCCTAAATTTTAAATTTTAATAAGTAGGAACAAAACACAGAAACCTTACTAGATAAAAGCCCCTCACCAGGCAGTCATGTTGGAATTGTCTCCTGTGGGCATCAAGAAAGTAGGTCTTGGTTTGAGATGGAAGTGCAGCAAGCCAACGGGACAAGAATCCTCGAGCTAGACACCGTGAGAGCCTTGCACCAGACCGTGGTATCCCTCCGAGCAGCACTCGAAGCTTCCAAAACTGAACTTCATCACTTGAGACACAAGTATGAGACCCACACTGATCAATCTCTCTACACCGACGCTTTACAGAAGTTAAAAAGTGAAAACCAACTATTGAGGGAAAAGATTACTAGTTCTCAAGAATTTAAAATCGAAGAAAACCATACAGTGAGACAAACGGTTAATGATTCCCCTGCAGAATCTGTTAAAAAAGTCAAGTTTAATCTGAACACTGAACCGTTTCGAGAGAGGCTTGAAGATACTATCAATATAGAACAGAATGTAGATGGTAGTGAGGAATCAGATAGCATTTGTGAAAGTCCACAAGTAACAAAACAGGAGACAGAGGTACATTTCAAAGATGAAACTGAGACACCGAAATTAGATGTGGAAACAACACCCGACACCTTGGATATTTTCTTAAGTGAGGGAATTGTTATAAAAAATAGCGATAATATAACTATTATTACTGAAAATAATTCCGAGAAACTTACAAAGGAATCTGAACAATTGAAAGGAGTTTTCATAAAACATTCGGAAGAAAATATAGAAAATGAATTAGACGGGGCGTTTGAGACTAGGATAGAATTAGAATCGAGGTTTGATTTGACGATTAAGGTCTCTGCCTCAAAAACTGGGGAATTTCAGCCTATCCATGTCGAGACAAGTGATGATAGCTTCATAACTCTCTCTAAAGATAATAATCACTTCAGGAATAATTCCAACTCTAGGCACAAATTTGACGAGGACACCAAAATAACAGTTACATCTTCGGAGAATGTTAATATAATCAACGACGCAATACATATTGTTGAAGAACAAACCACAATTGTATCGGAAGACCATTTCGAGATGGCAGGATCCAGAGACGCTGATTCTGTGAACCCGATCAATGATAAATTCAATGTTCAAGTGAAAATCATTTCTGAGGAGGATTTAGTTGCCGATTCAAGCCCAAAGAGGGTTTGCAATTCAGATCATCTCACTATGGAAACTGATGATCTGAGCATTAGGTAAATATAAATGATCATTGCACACTAATATTATGTTATGTAAAAATAATTATTATAATCGTTGACGGTGTTTAAATGTAGGTCAATATCAGAAGGAGACAATTCTGTGTTCTCCGAGAACGTGGGTGGCGGAGGCGGAGGTGGAGGGATGGGTAGTGGGGGGAGAAGGGTGTGTGAGCAGGACAGCATTAGTGGAAACGATTCAGAAGAAGTGGATGATATAGAGCTTATTTTCACCAATGATGATACCAAAGAGCTAACAGGATTTCAGGTAACACCATATTAAGATTTCATCAGAGGCGGTCTGTAATTTTTCAATTAGCTAGAGTGCTAAGATTGAAAAATGAGACATTATTGATGTTGTTGTAGCTGAAAATGATTTTATTTTTTTCAGCTACGATATCATCAACAATGTCGTATTTTTCAATTATAGCACTTTAGCTCACGAAAAGCCTAGAACCGCCCCTGGATTTCATATACATATATACGTATGTAGTATTTTTTGTTCTTTTTTGTATCTTGTGAATGTCATCTACCTAGGCATTTTAAAATCGATATCTCATTTAATCAACAGGAAGACCTAGTATCAATAACCGAAGGAGACGCCTGGACCGGGGGTCGGAGTGACGCATCCACTCCCGTCTTGTTGCGCTTTAATGTCCTGGACCCCGAAGGCCAGATGCAAGACCGGTCTGGGAACACTGCCTCGACAGATAACTTTGAAAATGAAAATCAAGAAAACTTCATCCACCAAGGAGTTATGGCAGATTCGGATATGCATACTCGTAAAGGAATCTTACGAAAGGGCAATGGAAACGATCTGAATGAGAATGCAGGTGAAACCTTCGATGATGTCGATGACCTCCCCCAAGGCAGAAGGCCATACCTAAGATCATCCAGCAGTAAAAACTACTTGGAGGCTCAGGAATCAAGGCATCAAAACAGAAAGAGTTTCGAAAGCAACGAAAGCTGCAGTTTTGATAACCAAAAGTCTTATAGCTTTGACCACACTCCGCAGAACTCGAGCTTTGAAAGAGGGTCGAGCATGGATGCGGAAACTAGAGAACTGAGCTTTGACCAAAGAGATGAAAGTCTGGACCAGTTTGATGTTTCCAAATCTACGATGAGGACTCAGTATTCTGTTTATGTTGAAACAGATATTTCCAAGTGTGGTGTCATGGAAGACGACAGCTTTTCTGGTAATTTGAACATGAGACGTAACACTTGCCCAAATCCGTTTCAATACAGGTAAAAACATACACGTTTCCTTCTTCCTTCTCATAAATCTCAAGCCTCTTTGGATGCAATGAAATGTACATGATATAAAAGTATGACGTTTATTTCTTTATTATTCATCTTTATTAATACAATTGAGATTGTTTAATTATTTTACCAGACCTCTGCCACACCGCGAAGTGGTGCGCGGTGCGGTTGGCGGAGGGAGTGCTGCAGGAGGAGTGCGCCCCCTGCTGGCGCTGCCGGGCCCCCGTGCACCCCGCCGCAGTAGCGCTGCTCAGACACACATCAGCGCCCTGCCCGGACACTGGCGCTCTGATACTCAGCTCGCTAGAAAGGTCATAATCATTATGCATTTTCAACAGCCTCCGTGAAAGAGCCATGTCCTTCTTGCCTTAGAACAAATATGGATCCAAATCCTAAAGTGGGCAAATATTTTTTCAGATATATAATAATTCAATTTTTTATGAGAAAAACTCTCTTTTTATAACTTTGAAGGTTATTCCCATCAACGTAATATATCATTGAAGAAGAAGATAATATAAGATAACATCACGTCCCGGTTAGACGAGAGGTCTGGGTTCGAGTCCCAGTTGCGACCATTGTCTTTTTCTATTTTTCTGTGTCTTGTTTTCTTTCATATTTTCATTTAGATTATAAGTGTTATCTTCTTTTTCAATGATATAATAATTATTCGAATATGTATATTTGCACCACAGCTTCATCCTGGTGAGACAATGTTGCTTAAAATGGCTTTAGCTATGTTCATAACCCGGCTCCGAAATTTTTTTAACTCTTTTTAGTTGCCGAAAAAAATTGTAAATAGTTAAAAAAAGTAGAGGCATCAAAATGTTCAGATCGATAAAAGAAGTTTTTTTGGGTTCTATGTGATGTAGATTCACTAGTTTCCCGCTTGTTCTAGAAGTTTCCGGACTATATATTGTATTTTATATCATTTCTGGTTTATCTATATTTATTTGTTTTGTGTTATATTATGTAAGTATTTGCAGATTCTCCCTTCAGCTCTGACCACACTCCCCGCAAAGGTGCACATGGAGAGCTTCCCTTCCCGCCTCGTCTCCTCCGCAGCTGCCCAGACGACCAGGAGATCAGAGGAATCTCGGAGAGTGCTGCTGAGTGACATAGGTAGACGTCTTGTGCTCCTTATACTCCTGTCACTCCATTGAACCTCTAACATAGCCTATCTCTTGTAAGCTCTCTTTTTGTTGCATGCGTCATCTATCAGCAGTATTCCTAAATCAGATATGACCCTGTTGCTGCTTAAAGATCCATCGTAACTTTCATCTGTTGCTTGCGTCGTTTTTGAGAAAGAAGGTTACAATGACGTCATCCTTGACTGGTCTGGATCCCTAAAATACTTGAAAAAAAATATCTTGAAAAATATCTTTGTTCGATGATTGATTCAATATTAAGTAATTATTAAGAATAAAAAAGTCTGGACTCTCGATGCTGCCTTACAAAATACAGTGACTGCTGCATTAAAATGTGAGATTTTTGATATTGATGATGTCACACAGACTACAGATTTGGTCCGGTTTCGGGAGACCTGAAAAATAAAACTTTGAAAATTATTTTAACTTTATTTTTATTTATTGGAAAAAAAATACATATACATTATAAAGAAATTTTGACTGTCCAACTAGGAGATTTCCCGTTTTAGGACAGACAAATTGCCTGGTTTAGTTCACATTAGGTAGTTACGTGTTGTTTTTTGTAGAACTTAATATTAAATGATGTTTACATTTGTAATTGTTAGATTCACAGTCAAGTACAAGATTATAAAAGCCGTAAAGCAGTTAAATATAGTATTAGTTGAAAAGGTTACTGAAAAAAGTTAAAAAGTTTAAAATAATAAAATGATAATATATTAAAGCTATAAAGAAAAAAAATATTATTAAATATAACTATTAAAACTAACTATAATAATAAAAAAATATATAACCAGTAGAGCCTTGATAATCTGAATTATGAAAAACAAAGCCTGTTCGGACTCACGAAGCGTTCGGTATGTTAGATAGAAAAATTAAATGAAACTGTTGTAAAAAATATTAAATTAAAAGGAAAATTATATTTAATCACTCGGACCCATAAGCCTGTTTACACAATAATGTAATATTAACCCTTTGATTAGTGATTTTTTTTTGCCGTTTGCTTAGCGGGAGTGAGTTATTTTTCAAGTTTTTCTTAATTTTGCAATCGATTTAATTACTTATCTTCTTACCTTTTTTACTACACAAGTTAATTTCGGAGCTTTTTTATTACTGTAACCTTTTCTTATTGTATTATAAAGTATAGTTGGACAAATTCAGTGGTTTTCAACATTTTACAAATAAAAAATTTCCAATAAAGTCGCACGACCGCACATACGCGGCGATACTCTGTCTGGGTCATCCGAGTGCCGCCGGACACGTGCGGCGATACTCCTCAAAGGGTTAATGGACATACGTATGACGTATGAGGCATACCTGATGATGAGTTATTAATGAAATTCTAAATCACAAAACACATTTACTTTGTCATAAACTCTATTTTAGTCTGGTGGATTATATTTATTGACCAAGAAAAAGCGTTATCTCTTAATGTCCACATCAACATCTTTGTCGTTTTGGCGTAGGAGCCATGTTTATAATTTCAAATACCATGTGACTCTCATGATGCACAGTAAAACATGAACACGGCTCAAGATCACTTACTTAACTACAGAAAAACATAGCGTTAGCGACCTTGGTATGAGGAGAGAGGGGTCGTTTGGTTGTTCGGATTACAGCTTCGTTCGGATTTGCCTGGGTACAGATTAGGCTCTACTGTACTGGTTTAAGGTGTTGCACCGCTTCGTTTAAAAATCGGGATCAGGCCCCTTACAATAACACTCCTTTTGTAGACGGCGATAAAGTTTAAATCCCCGTATAACACCAGCAGCCCTTTTGATTTATTCACAAAAAAAAAATGTTGCAAAAATGTGTTTTATTTTATTTTGCGAAGCTCAGGCACAAATATTTAAATGTTTTATGATCATTTTCTAAAGAATTTAATTTCCCACATTATACAATAAAATCATAACTGAAAGGTGGTTCGTAAATAGGAGGTTTTGAACTTTAAAGCAGATTTTATAGATCTGATACTTTATTTTTTTCTGGGCTTATAAAAACCGTTGTCAAAAATATCCTCGATAATTTCAAAGCCAAATATGTGTTCTACTAGCAGTATTTAATTGAAGCATGTGAAATATTTCTAAGTGATCATAGACATATGAATATTACTAGACGAGAACAAACAGGAGAGGGGTACAAACCAACCATAGCGGGACGCGAATGGGGGAAGATGGCTGTGATAATATGTGATTCGTCATCATTAGGCATCTCGCATTATAATATCACCATTTAGTTCTTAAAATTTAAATCTGCATTTGAATGAATAGACCTTTTTACACAGGAGCGTGAATTGCTCGCCACGTTATGAACAAATTTGCATCCAAGTCCAAATACGGCAAAGTAAAGTTCACCTGTTTTCAGAGTCGAATATTTTGTTGCCATATTTAGTTAAGACACTTTTACAAATGTTTCAAAATTTACTTACCCCAGTAAACAGCGACGAGCAGACTTGAGAAACGCCTACATTCATTATGGTGTTAGATGTGTTACTAAAACTGATAATATTATATGATCTGAATAAGCTTAAAATAAATAAAATAATGCTTACCTATGGAATGTAATACAACAATTGGGTTTATTCTCTTTTTCACTTCTATTTTTACACGTTTTCATGGAATAAGCCACCATTTTTGTCGTGTTATTTCGTAAAATGTTCCGATGAGAGCTCGACGCTAGTTCAAACAAGAATGATGACATCACATTTTTTAGATTCACTCGAGGCCATTCGCGAGCCCATCTCCAGCCGACTCCAAATGGAACCGGTATGAGGAGGGGGAAATTTATTTATTTATTTATTTATTTAAGGAACATTAACAGTCTTAGTAATACAATAAACATAAGAGGATGATAAAAAAACAGACCAATTATTAATGTTCACAGATAGGTATTTAGAAACAAGACTAACTGAATATAAATTAGAATATTTAAAAAAATAATAAGAGTACAAATGTGAATTCAACAAATGGTAAACTAATACACAACATTAAAATAAGTGTGATTATAACTGAAATAGACTGCAAAATAGGGATTTGGGTTGGGAAGGGTAAGGGGAGGAGAGGGGTAAGGGAAAGTTGCCAAGTAATATAAAAATATTAGATACAATTAATTCATGTGTTATTCGCACCTAAAATGTTATACAGTGAAGTTCTGTAGCGACAGTAACTAGCAGTAAATACGTCAGCACGTGTGTCTATATTTGCAAATTTGTTGTTATGGTAGTTACATGTCCTTTGTATAAATTCATTTTGATTGGAATTGGTGTTACATCTATCAATATAGAAAAGGGTATTTTGTCTACTATATCGAATGGACGTGTGGAAATTTATTTTGTTTAGCAAATCCGGGCAGTCAACTTTTGAGTTAATAATTTTGTACAGGAGCATCTGATCAGCGACAAGCCTCCTGTTGAATAGTTTTGTGATTCGAAAATGTTTCTCGATTTCGTCGTAAGAGTTGTATATGTTGAATGATTTAAAATTGAGGAATTTGAGAAATCGCTCCTGAACTCTTTCTAACCTGTTAACATAAACAATATAGCGCGGGTTCCAAACCTGTGAACAGTATTCCAGGTGAGGACGAACATGTGAATTGTAGAGAATCAGATAAGTCTAAGGACGGGTTGTTTCAAAAAATTTGATGAGTTCATCAAATATTTGAAGTTAATTTTCAGGTTCTGTGTAAGTTTTTTTCGAGTTCTGTTTTTTTATCATCATAGGCCAGCTGCTTCACAAAACTGAAATCATCACAGAACTTGAATTGAACTTACACAGAATGTGAAAATTAACGTCAAATATTTGACGAATTCGTCAAATTTTTTGAAACAACCCATCCTTAGTGTTTTTGAAAAATTTGCATGTTTTCAGTACGAAACCCAAACTTTTTGTTGCTTTAGTGACAATGTTATCAAAGTGCTTTTCAAATGTAAGTTTAGAGTCCAAAATAACACTGAGGTCACGTATATAATCTTTATTTGTTAGCTGCGATCCAGAAATGGTGTAATCGTGCAGTATTTTCACACGGTTACGTGTGAATGTAACTTTGCAACATTTAGAAATATTAATAAAAAGTTTATTTCTAAGACAGTAATCCGTCAGTCGGTCAAGATCTGCCTGTAAACGTGTAGAACAGTCCGGGGAGCTTATAGGAAGGTATATTTTCATGTCGTCAGCAAATAGTAAAATTTGAGAGTTGTGAAAACATGTCGTAATATCATTTATATAGATAGAGAAAAGCAAATGACCCAAAATGGACCCCTGAGGCACACCGGAAGTGATGATTTTCCAGATGGAAGAAAATCCACCCACCGTCACAACCTGGGACCTATTTGTCACGTATATATATGTCATCATATGAAATAAATAGCTTTTATCACTTAGGGCAGGTCTAGTAATATTCATGTGTAATGTATAGCACTTGCGGGTTAATGCCGTATTAATCCTGTCTCCAGTATTCCTTGATTAACAATTGTAATAATTGAGAGTCATAAGAACTTTAAAGTATACGAAGTTTATTGATGGATTATAATAATTGACAATGTTATAATAGTTTCTGGCTCGTAAGCCTGTTAAGAAAGAAGTGAGCAGGCGGAGTGCAGGTGAGCGCTGCGTTTAAATGTGAAGCGGTCGGGACATTCCGCCGCCACTCGGCAAACCCGAACCCCACTACGCAAAACACTAATATTAATATATCACAATATGTCTATGTAAGTGATCTAATTTTCAAACCAAAGTCACATGATTTTGCATTGCTTATTAGTGGATGACCATTATTATAACCATTTGTTAGGAGGTCATTTTTGATTTAAAAGAGAAAGAAGGGACTTATTATCAACTAACATCCCTTCAAATAGGTAGGTACTTAATTGCTTGACAAGATTTGAAAATTTTCCTTTACTTATATATTTTTCTCAACTCAACACTTCCATTGGTTCCAATTTTGAAAAGTTCAAGTATTTGCTCACAATGGAAATTATATTGTTACCGGCCAGCAGCAATATCAACCTATATTTATATTATATAAATTGAACATTCAGGTTTCACATCCATGGTGCCGGAGCTGTCGCGCTCGGCTGAGCCCGTATGGGCAGGCCTGCAGCCCCTGCCTCCCGGGCCCCCTCCGCGCCCCCTCTGCTGCGCCCAGCATGCCGCACAATGCTTCGGCTCGGTGCCTTCTTCGCCAACTCGAACCGACTCGCAGAATACCAACTCTAGGTAATTTACATCACCACACGTATACAACCATATAGACATGATCTCATGAGAATATAATATGATGATGTTTCCTTGAAACATGTTTTTTTTTTCAGTAATATTTAGTGCGCCATGTTGTCTATTGTATGATGAGTATGTAAATGAGTTTTTTGATTAACTTTATTTAACTTTTGTTTGAATAATCTTTTAACGAGAAGATTTTTAAAGCAAAAGATATTTTGAATGGTTTAATAATGAATATTAATTTGTTTTTAAGGTACTGGTCGAAAGGCTCCATGCAGCGTTCAGTTTCTGGTAGAATGGGAGACACCATAATACCTGGATCAAACAGGGTTGGCTTCTATGGTAATTCTTTTGTCCTTTGAAAATAATGAAATGACGAAGCTCATTGTGAACAAAATAAAATAGTTAACATTATAGTGATCTAGGTGCAAACATAAAACAGTGCATAACCAATATGGGTTGGGAAATGTTAAGATTTATTATATACTGATATGAAAAAGAATTGATGAAAGTTGTTAGAATTAGAATGAAACCTTTTTTACAATTTTTAGGTGTTTTCAATAAAATCAATACTTCTGCTGCAACCTAACCTAAGATTTTACTTCAGCGGAGCAGCCCTTGAAGTGGCGGGGCTCCCTGCCTGAACTGCGAGCCCCCACATGCCCCCATGGTGGCCACGGGGGCCACGGAGCGCGTCTGGCGTACCGCCTTCCTCGCGCCGGAGACAGCGAGGACTCTACCGAGGAATTGCTGGACGAGGCAGAGCGCTTCCTACGCAGCTCCATTGACTGCCTGAACGTTGGCAGGGCTCCTGATGGTGAGACTTAATAAATTGCTATTATTTCTATCAATTGTTTTTATGTATTTATATTAGACAGATTATGATTATTATTATTTATTTTTTTTAAAGGAAGGCAAACACAACAGCTGCATTCAAATCCATTGTGGTATGGTCATGTCACGTGATGACATGACAACAAGGCGACTTTGTTTGGATTTTAGTTACTCAAATGTTGCCACGACCAAAGTTGCTCATGGCTAAGATGTACATTATGACCGCACTTATAGAATTAAAATAATTGTGCGCTAAAATAAAAGTAGACACTTTATCACTTGTCTGATTTGATGAGTTTCTTTTCATACTTTTCTCAGCACATCCATCAGTTTGAATTATACGAAATTTAAAACGCTAATGAAAAAGAATGCCATAAACAAAAGTTATGTGGGCGGCAGTTTTTTTTTTTTACATTAGCTCCACACAGGAGGCCCTGAGGAAAATAATTTCCTTCAGGGCCTGTGTCATCTTAGGGGATGCTGTGGGGGTCTTTTTAAGGAAGGGGAATAGGAAGTTCTGGGAAGGAAAAAGGTATGAGGGATGGGTAGGAATCTGGGGATCAGTGTGTCCAGGAGTGACTGAAGTATTAATCCATTCTTCCAACTGCGGTGCAAGGCGATGGGTCGAGAGAGTCCGGCTAGCAAAAGGGCTCCCTCAACCAGTCTCTTGATCCGGCCCGCCACACAGCAGGTGGGCAGACGCATCCACCGCAAGACCTGGACAACCTTCAGCCCATGAACCTGGGCACCCCTGCTAAGTCACCAAACGTAGCGAACAACTTGGGGACCTACGGCAGAGGTATTGGTTATCCAATAAATGGTTCCCGTGGCGGCGGTACCATACCCGCTTCCCAAATTGTAATTGTAAATTTATAGTTAACTTTTGTGACTACAAATCTGGAGACCACTTGACAGACACAAGGTACTAAAAAGAGCGGGAAAGGCCATGCGAAAGGGGATTTGAGAGAATGCTTCTCTCAATACAGATTTTAAATGAGGTTAGGTACATAATATAAGTTTTATTGGTAGGTTAAACTATCTTATTATTAACTACAAACTACCTAACTTGATATCACATATCAGTTTGGTATATTAGTTTAGTGTCCTTAATAAATATTTTGTATTTGCAGATGAGTTCTGTCCTTCAAACTACAGTCGTCCCTACCTTCCCTCGGGCCCTCGTCAGCTGCGACTGGGACATCTGGTGAAGGTCATTGCTCCACATGGAAAGATTGCTCTGGGGAAAGTTAGGTAGGTATCTACTAGAAATATTTTCCTGACAAAAAGAATTTGGTTGTCTGTAAAGTCGGTTTACGGACGATAATTTTACGTGATAACGTCATACGAAATCTTTTACATAGAATTTTACAGTCACAAGCCGAACTCTTAGGCCGATCGTGCCTCTCTATCGCTTGTTCCGTGCTCTCGCCTAACGCTAAGGCCGATCGTGCCTCTCTGTTGCTTGTTCCGCAATCTCATGACAATGTGAACAATGACGAATGTGACAACGTGACAATGAGACATACTTTTTCGTGAGTGCTGCCGGCATTCATTGATTTATAAGACGTTATCACGTCAAAAAATATATGTTATTTTTTAATACATTCCCCATGTCGAATACATTTCCCATGCCGAAATGCAAATTATATAAAATTCCCTCTATAGAAAAAAATCGCCAAGTTTGTTCCGAAAATTTTTATTTTCACGTCTGTCTCTATTATTTAACAAGTTATATATATGAAAAAATTCACAGTGTTTCTTTGAATGTTGTTTTAGACAACCACCACGAGATTTTTGCTCTATTCTAAACACGTTGTGTTTTATTAAACATTTTCACAATTTTCGCTTCAATTTCGTCGTTTTAAATATTAGCGCACTCTCTCCAACATTCGTAATTACATTTCTCTCCATCTTCTTCTTTTCGAGCGAGGATGCGGCGCCTTAATGGAGTTCTTTAATTTTATTTGAATGACAGCTATTGAAATGACAAAATGACAGCTAAAAGCAACTGACTTTGAATTCAAATGCCACATTATAAACAGAAATATTGAGATTAGACAGGATTGACCGATAATCAATTAGAAGAATGCTTATTTTCAGAAAGTCTTTTTCCCCCTGAAAATAAATAATATCTCTTTGGTTTTTGGAATAAGAAAAGTTTATTTCTGTTTACATTTGTTTTCGTGAGTGGTTTTATTTGAGTTTTATCTAGTGTTATTTTTATATTGTTTTCTAGAGATAATAAGGTGGGTAAATATCCACTTAACCTAATCAGATATTAGTTAAAATAAACAAATCCTACGAAAACAACTGTCTTTTAATTTGCGCATTTTGGTACCGTTTCTCACGGTAAACAGTAAGCAGCTTATCAAATCGATTTGATAAGCTGTGAGAAGGCTATAAATTACGGTAAGTGACTTTTGATGTCGTTTACATTGGTAATTTGGCCGTAAGTCACTTACATAAGTATGTAAAGGCAGCCTTATGATTGAAATTTGTTTTTGCGATTCGATTTTAACCTTTATGCTTTGAAAATTATAGAGGACAAAATCACCATAATAACACTTTATTTCATAAGGGTGTTCTGAGAATTTTCCAGATATTTTCTGCTGGCTTTTCACAGGTTTAAACTCCAGAGCTCAAGATAAATATTTCCAACAGGGAACGTGACGCCAGAGCTCACCGTTCAAGAGTTTTTAGTGAAATCTTAATGTTTTTTGATTATTTATTTATTTTTGTTTACCAGATACGTCGGTGTGGCAGGTGGGCCCACAGGCCCCGGGGGCGCAACCCCGACCTACGTGGGGCTCCAACTGGGGCCAGGAGCTTCCGGTGGAGGGGACGGATCTTTCCGCGGCCGCCGCTACTTCCACTGCGAGAAGGGGCGCTCCGTCTTCGTGCCCTTTTCCAAGGTGGTCATGGCTTGGGCGGATTGTTAAAGTTCTGCGCTTTCTGGAATTAAATTAAACACTTTATAAGGGGAAGGAACTGAAACAAATGAGCATTAATGCTAATTATCAATGTAAAATGCAGTAGACTCTCAATTGACCGGGACAACAAATCCCAGCTGAACAGATTTCCCAGTTAATTCACATACATATTTTCAATATTGATATTAAATTTAGGCATGTATCTGTACATATATTAAGAATCTTCAATAGATACTTACCACACAATATAATCAACTCACCCTCACCAAATAAATTCACTCCCTAGTTAGAGTTTGTCAAAATAAAACTCTGGCTGTGCAAACTGCAAACTGCCCCCGAGACCACAGAAGAATATCTTCTGCCGCTGCTTCGCTGATTTGATAACTAAAGCTTTATGATAAGATATATTATCTTTAAATTTTGATATTTGTATTTACATAACTATTATTGACAAGAGTAATTTTAACTTTTAGCAACATATTCTTTTTGTGTCTAAATGCGAGTGATTCGAGAGTTTACTGCATGCAATGAAACCAAGGAAGGCTATTTAAAATTTGGTGTTACCAGCTATCTTAAATTGCACTCATACTCAATTTTCTTTGAAAGTTTTAACTTTATTATTGTCAATAGCTAAAAGATAAATGTTTTTTGCAAAAGCTATCAACAAAGCCAAGCCCATTATGTAAGATCTTCTAGTCACAATAAAAGCGATTGCTCTACATATTTTTAATTCAGTTAGGTAATTTAAGCATTCCATTAAAACATTATTTTTATAAGATACCTGTACTTTATTTAGCCACTTGAGCGATAGCTACTCAAATTTGGGTAGGTGATTCTTATGAATTATAAATTTAACAATTTATTTGATTTTTTTTTTAAAATAAAAATATGGGATGAAAAGTGAAATCTAGGTGGATTCATTGGATTTAAGCCGCAATAAGCAATTATATGTTTCCATATTTATACGAGGGCTGTCCGTAAAATAAAGTCTCCAAGGTGCTACGGTCGGGAGGAACGATTTTACGCGTGATCCGGCAAAACATTGGTTCCACCACACTGAACTCTCTGTGGCGCTCAGTCTCGGGGTGGCAGCCGTTTGCGATGGAGCTTCCGCCCGCCGCACCCGCCAGGTGTGAATTAAGCTTGTTTTTATGTGCAAATACCCTGGTGGACATTCATTCTCAGCTGCAAAAAGTGTATCGAACAGTGTTCGAGCTGGTTGGTTTAGAAGGTCTTGTCCCCAGTCGCAATTGAGTCCAAGAATTCCTCGAAACCGATGTTGTAGAATTTAAAGAATTCGGGCTCCTTCAACCCGTTGTTGTTTGTGATTTTTGGTGAGCATTTTTGAGACCCACCTTGCGCAGACCTTGTGGTATCCCAAATGTTCTGTTAAAATCTTGTCAATAGTGGTCTTACTGATATGGCCATATCACAAAACTCTGAAAAAAAGAATTACAGAGCATTATTCAAACCTGGCGGGTACAGCGAGCGGAAACTCCATTGCGAATGGCTGCCACACCGAGACTAAGCGTCACAGAGAATGTAGCATGGTGGGCATTTGGCGTGTTGAAACTAGGTTGCACGCCAGTTTTGCCAGATTGCGCGTAAAATCGTTCCTCGCGGCCGTAGCACCTTGGAGACCTTATTTTACGAACAGCCCTCGTATTTGGAGGTATAATTTAGTAATAAGTGCGGCCGAATAGAAAACTGATCATCTGTAAATCTGTATTGCTCAAGTGGTTATGGTTTCCTCACTTAATAAATAATATCTACTTTCAAGTTACTCTTCTGGATTAAGATCATTAAAGTTATCACGACCAAGCATGAAAAAATGCTTTTGTTTATTGAATTGGCCTAAGGTCTATAAAAATATTTTTAATAATTTATCCATTCAATGGCACTAACTTGTAAAAATATTGTATGTAAACCATTATGTAATTAGTACTTATAAATTTACAAATATTTGTCGATTTGTCGAAAATTGGTAGTCTTATTAAGATATATTATTCCCCATTAATTCATTCAAGTCATCAGAATGTATTGTGTAATGATGAAGAAAATTCTTTGAATTGAACAGAACTGCTTTGTTTCTTGTGTGATGAATTCAAATTTGTAATTTACCTGTTAGTACAATCAATTGCCAGTCGGGCGAAAAGCCAATTCAAGGTTGTGTCTGCTTTGATCTACAATGTCAGCTTTGACTGTTTGCAAGCATTGTTCATATTTAAAAGTTAGTGTCATTCAGCAGCTGAATAATAATTATTTTTATATAAATGTAATCAGTATTCTTGGTGTTCTGCATTATATTTAATGTTAAGGCTTCTATTTTTGTCTATGGAAACTTACTTATTATAATGATAGGAATCTATATCATTCAATGCAAAAAATGTATTTCAATGCGTAATATAATATCAGACTTAGCAGCACATATTATTATAACATGATATATTGTAATAATTCTTAAATGTGCATCTTCCCGAGAGTAGCGCGAAACATGGACCAAATGCTGTTTTTTACTTTTGTTTACTGATACTGATGGTTAGGAAAAGGTGACACTTTTCATAAATCTTGCGTAAAGTTGTGATTTATGGAATTTCCATTTTTTCTGACTTAATTGGCTCTTCTTTGGTATAACATATTTTAACTCGTATTATGTGTTAATCTATTGACCACGAACCACCCCCGAATTAATATTGTACCAAATTTTTTAAAACTGCAGTGGTGTGCTAACATATTATGTTTAAACGTAAACATTTTTTTAAATTCACTCTTATATTGGATCAAAAGGTATGTAAAAAATATATTTTGAGTTTTAAAAATTGATAATAATATGAATAAATGTGAATATAAAAATAACTTTAAAATTTATTTATTTTTATTTTTATTTAGATACATAAAAGTTGAACATTGGGCAATTTTATTGATATAATATTTTTTTTTACAAATATAATGTATATACAGTGAAACTCTCTCAAGAAGTTTTTCAAGGAACCGGAAAAACTTCTTAAGTGGAATGACCTTTTATGTGGGATAAATCATAAAAAACCCTCAGCTCTGTGCAGAAATGAACGGTCCGTTTGATAGATTCTTCTATCTTGACAGGCGTCAGGCGGGAATGCTGTCCTTGTTTTACCGGTATTACAATGGAAGATGCTCCGAGGAACTAGCATCATTGATAGCCTCGGCACCAGTGCACAGTCGGGAAACACGCCAAACACGCGCCCAACAAGATGACATAAGCCCCGAGGGAAATTATTTTCCTCAGGGCCTCCTGTGTGGGAGTTAGTTAAAAAAAAAAAAAAATTGGGTCATTCAGTCTTTGAGGTACCAAAAAAATCAAACTTCTTAAGCATGAAAACTTCTTAAGAGTGAACTTCTTGAGAGGATTTCATTGTACTTATAATAAAAAATTTAATTTGGTATGGTGGCACCCATCACGCGTTTTTTAAACAAGCTTATCGAATCCAGAACCACTTGCCATTTTGAAAAATCACTATAGCGCCGAACGCTAACAAAACTTAATTCGTAAATATCATGGAAAAACTTAACGAACATATTATTGCCAGCTCCATTGCCAGTAAA
Source organism: Glyphotaelius pellucidus (assembly GCA_936435175.1). Lineage (NCBI taxonomy): Eukaryota > Metazoa > Arthropoda > Insecta > Trichoptera > Limnephilidae > Glyphotaelius > Glyphotaelius pellucidus. The sequence goes on from OW386537.1 coordinate 25,630,260, forward strand.
TGCTTCATTATCTATAGAATGAATGGCATTTAAAATTAGAATCCTGGGTTATGAATAACCTCACAATATTTGAAAATCTCTTACTACCACAACAGTAAGCGAAAAGTGTTGCTTATGTCGAGATGGAAGACTTAGATGTCACTTGTATGTCTGTTTTTTGTTTTTAGGCCGAAATAGTTCAGGCCCGCCACGCCGGTGTGGTTTGAGTTAAAGACAGCGATATGCCTCTAACGGGCTGGCGGGGTTTGAGGCCAACGGGTTAAGTAACTTTTGCAAGTGACTTGACCAGTAAACAAAACCTAGCCCATTGCTAAATTTAACATTCAGAAAGGGTTAAAAGCTATGTCGAAAGTGCTCCGTGTTCACTACTCATCCACATAACATAAGCTTGTAATTTATATATTCCATTACATGCATTGAATGTTTCTTAATTTTTACTTAATAATAGCTACTCTACGACAAGTGGAAAATAAAGTTAAATGATAACACCTTGTGGGAGCCTTGTAACCCAACATTCTTAAATAAAATCTCAGAACTTATTAAATACCCTATATTTGCATCATCTATTGTAGGGTAGAGTATCATCTAGAAATTCTTCTAAGTTGTTCAAATCTGCTCAGTAAGCACCATCTTATAAATTTAATAATTCAGTCGATTCAGCTTGATCGGGACACAACGGGACCCAAACATTTTGTCCCAAATAAGCGGCTGTCCCAAATAAGCAAAGTATAAGACAGATGAAAAAAATTATTGAGTTTTTTTACGTGTATATATATTACAACTATTCGTGCAAGTACTCTCAAACGTGTTTTTAAAATTCATTTAATTTAAAATAACAAAAATTATTTCCAGAAAAATAATTACGTACTAACTATAAAGGTACAAAAAATATCGTCGCTGGGCGTTTGGTGTTTTCACTCTCCTCTATATTTTTTTTTTACCTTTTTAATTAATTGTAACCCCTCTCACCACCCGGGCTGCATACCGCACCCCTCGCCCTTCTTTAATAAAATTCGTTTACTGAGACATGTTTTGCATCGACTTCAGATCAGAATTTGTATTTTGATCAGAGGTGTCCCAAACTTAAGCAAATTAGTATTAGTTCATTGAAGAAGAAGATAACACTAATAATCTAAACGAAAATGTGAAAGAGAACAAGTCACAGAAAAATAGAAAAAGATAATGGTCGCAACTGGGACTAGAACCCAGACTTCTCGTCTAACCAGGACGTGCGCGTTAACCAATTTCGCTATTGCCACCTTCTGTCAAACCGTCATATATATTATTATTAGTAGTATTAGTTCCTTTATTTGGTTTCTGTTCCATGGGTTTGTCCCAAATAACCGGTTATCCCAATGATAAACTGGTGTACTAATTAAGCAGAATCGACTGTTAAATTAAATTCAAAATTAGTAATAATCACTGTATATTGCATTATAATATATTTAATTATATTATAATCACTGTATTATATTGTATTGAATATTGACTGCTAAGAAGTATTATAAAAATGTCATATTTTTCTCTTAGCCAGGTAATGTTGGTGTTGAATGTGTACATAGGAGTGTGTAGGTAAATGTTTACAACTTTTGCTGTTTTTTTGTTTGCAATTTACTTAATTTAGTTTATGAATGATCAATGAAAGCTTGAGCTTTCATTGTTCATCTTTTTGACTCACTAGGCGTTAAAAATCATAGTTTTATGAAATTGTCGGTGAAGCAAATCATCTGAAGTTTTTCCTAACTGATGAAAGACTTTTTTCTATATGTATCTCAAAAAATTACTCCCCCAACGTTACACCTTCATGTAACGATTTCATAATAGTGTTATTAGATGGGTTGACACTGAACTTGTTGCCACAGAGGTCACCTTTATTTTATGACTAGATATGTATATCTAAAATGAATTTTAGTAGAAGTATTTTTTTACTCCAGAAGAACAATGTATTTTATAGCCACTCCTGCACTACTCACATATATTAGTCCCAGGGAGAGTGTATGTGAAGTTATCAGTCTAGTATCTTCTGAATTTTTTGTACAAGATGTGAGAGAAGGAAGGTTTTTATGTTAACTTTATAAGACGATCGATGATAACGTCTCGTACATTCTCTCTCTGGAATTACTATAACCAATATATAATTATAATATGTATACAAATCACTAAGCGATAATCAAAGAAATATCTATTTAGTTTCCATCTTTGACTGAACACTTTATGAGAAAGAATTAACTCTACCTTTCGTTTTCCAGCTGATGCATATTTTCCCTTTACCATTGTTGAATTTTTAATTTCTGAGGTTTTCAGTGATTTTTTCTGATCCAAGTATTGAGAGTTGAACTTTCATTTAATATTTAATACAGTGGAGCCTCGATAATCCGTACCCAAGCTAATCCAAACTTTGACATAATCATCTGCCAAATGTAGGGTTGCCATCCGTCCGGGTTTCCCCGGATTTGTTCTAGTTTAGAGGGCGTCCGGGGAGCGTCCGGGCGGGGTTTCATTTGTGGTCCGGGTTTAAAAATTTAAAACTGATTATTAAAACAATTTATAACAAACTTTTATAAGATTCTGTTTAGTTGGGTACATTTAAAATTATGATAAAAGATTACTAAATTTAATTTTAAGGTCTGAAAATAAATAAAAAAAGTGATTTATGACATTTTCAACTGTTTTTATTACACTGACTATGTTTTAAAAAAAACTTGTTGACATGTCCGGGTTCTGGGCTCTAAAATCCGGGGTTTTCACGCGTCTTGTCCTGGTTGCCCAATTTTAGAGATGGCAACCCTAGCCAAATGTCCCCTCTCTCCTCAAACTGGGGCCGCTAATGCTATGTTTTTGTTGCTTTTTTTGCTACTCTGGGCTGCATATGCTTCATGTGGTTCCATGCCAACTGAGAATAAAGTCAACTCAACACCTCCTTGAAAAGTCAAGCTATGAAAAAAATAATTTTAAATTAGCCGATAACCCTAACCTATCATAACCTATTTAACCAATTTTTTATACATATATTTTTTATCACTCTAAATGGCTTGTCTGAGATGGTTCTGGGTTGGTTTCATTCAGAGTTGTCCGGTCACCGCTTCATGTGATGTTTGAGGTTATAAACACGGTTCCACACCAAAACGTGAACATAAAACTTTAACCACGCTGGGTGAATTGGGGGATAAAGGGTTTTTATAGTATATAAATATACTTATATTTGGTATATAATATAAATAGACTAAAGTAGATCAGTTTATGACCGAGTAAATGTATTTTGTGATTTAGAAGTTCATTAATATAATTTTTCTAAGCAAACAGCTTTTTTGTTTAATTTTTCTATCTAATCCGAATGTATGATCTAGTCCGAACAAGTGTTGTTTATCGTTGGTTCGGATTATCGAGGCTCTACTGTACATACTATGCTTAAGCGTGTAAAACATATTAAAGAGCTTAAATAAAATGTATCATAGTTATTACTTATTATTCTTGTTTCATTGGGTGCTAAGCGATGAATATCTTATGGGTGGTTCATTAATTTATTATTTTTAAGTGGCTGCTTTATGGATTCCATACCAACTGAGAGTAAAGTCAAGTCAATACCTCTTTGAAAAGTCGTTAAAACCTATGAAAAAAATAATTTTAAAATAGCCCATAACCCTAACCTAAAGTAACCCATTTAACCAATTTTTAATATATTTTTTTAATCACTTTTACTTTTCTGAGGTGGTTCTGAGTTGTCCGGTCACCGTTTTAGGAACAATTACTGTGAAAAAATATCCTAAAATATTCTGTTTACTTGATTGCACAATAAAATTACTCATTATTTATAATTGTTGATTTTTCTCTGGTGCTTTTTATCATAATAAATAATATTAAATTGTATAACTGGGGGTACACATCCCCGATCTAGTTACTGCCTGTTATCGTTGCATGTTCTGTTCATAATACTACAAGCAATTGATTAATTAATATTATGTGTTAGAATCAATGTACCTAGCTTTCGCGACATCCGCACTGTAAGGCCATCCGCTCATGGAGATACTGAAAAAAAACCAGTTGGCGACTCAATCGCTATCTACAGGAAAGGAACTTGTGAATTTCATTGGCGGTCCGCACACAGGCAACTTGTTAAAGGCCAGTTGTCAAGAGCAACGCGGTGACTAGCAATGCTGGTCGCCGCGGCAGTCGCGTTTCAGTTGCTATGTTGACAGGTTGCCATGGTAGCAGCTCACGACCTGTCAAGTTTTCGAATAATTTGCGATATGTCAGATCAGAAAAATATCTACTTTGTTCAGGAGGTTGATAAATTGAGCTGTGCCGTGAAGTGAGTTGCCCACCAGTTTTCGGTTTCTCCATGAGCGAAGTAATTAAAGATGAAAATATTTTTATTGTGCTCACAATGTATTATAATGTAGATTATCAATTAATAAAATGTCTGAAATAATTCACAAGACTTCTCTCTAGCACACTTTGATCACGAACTGCCATTAGTACCCTTTACACAAAGAGTTCGGAGCGGGACGTGCCCCGCGCCACTTCAGGCCGCCGCGCAGAAAAGTCTCACAGTGAACTGCGCAGTAAACCGTTATCTTACTTTCAGTCTTTACTTTTCTGCTCGGCGGCCTGAAGTGGCGCGGGGCACGTCCCGCGCCGAACTCTGTGTGTAAAGGGTACTATTGTATCATAAATATACCAAACCGCCCACCACTGCATAAATAAACTGCGATCACTCATCCTATTGCTACAACTACCAAGTAGGTACCTGCAAAATGTCAAGAATATTATTTGGGGTTGTTTGTACCGGGATATCATTTATCCAGTTCCTACCTCTCCCTACCTAGCTGGAAAAGTGTTTGAAATTTGGAACAATGGCAAGAAAGAATAGTGAATATTCGAGCGCATTTGTTTTGAAAACAAAAGAATATTTTGGGCCTACCTTTGAAGCTTGAAAACAGTGGTTGATGTTTTTTCGTTTACAATCTTGTTTTTAAGTAAAAGGAAGGAATTTGACCATCTCAGAAGTACAAGATTAATATCGTTTTGTACTCGTTCTTTAGTTGTGGCGATACATCTATTATTGTGGTTGTGTCGTGAGCTCCTTCGCAGAGAGAGAGATAAGTGATTGGTCATTCCCTTTTCCTTGCATACCTTGTTTTTCCTACACATACTGTCACCCAATTCCAGCAAACAACATTTCGTCTCGTTTCGTTTTTCCTGTTAACAGTCCTTTACAAGTGCATCTGAAGCTGTAATTCGTGAGCACTTTCGAATGCAACAAGTGTATTTATTGAAAATGAATAACAAGGTATTAAAACTAAGGTTTATTGATAGGTATTTAAGTAAAGATGGTTGGTCAAATGAAAAACATTAAGTAGAACACAAGAAGGCAAGTTAATTTTATTAGGCCAAGGAAGGAAACGGAGACTAAAGGAAACAGGTTGAGAACAGAAGAATAACAGAATAATTAGTAGTAGGTTAGTTGGTTGAGAGAGATATAAGAAAGGGGTCGATGAAAGAATATGTAGGTAAAGACATTTGAGAAAGTAATGTAAAGATTTACAGGTAAGTACCTACAGAAGATGTAAAGAAGATAATAGGTAATATTAAGACAAGATGATACATTAGTACAGAATAAACCAAGAAAGAAAGTAGAAAAGTGTTAGAAAAGAGAGGAAGAGAAGTCTGAAGAAGAGCGAAAGAGAAAGTCTTAAGAAGTCAGGTATAGGTTGAAATAAAGGTAAATAAATGAGAAGGAAATCTTTGGTAGTTCTTATAAATAAAATCCATCACACAGTGCAATCTAAACCATTGCTTAACCTTCCGCAACTGCGGTACTCGTCATGGTCCAATTCCGATAAAAATAATTATTATTATTATCATTTTTCGTGACAACTTTCTACGGTTACGTGAATTTATAGCTAAACAGCCGCCGAGTGTCGTTACTATTGCACCAACGGAAATCGAAAGTTAGGAAAGAACTGCGGTTTTTTTTTTACATTACGCCTATGAAATTCGGCAGGGTTCCAATATTTTAAATTGAACAACCTAAAAATCTCTGATTTCAATCCGAGAATAAATAATAATTTTGGAATCATTGTGTCAAAAATTCCTCATTTGATACATTTCTCGATCTTATGCAATGCATTCCTACACGATACATTGTCATCTAAGTAATATTATATTATTTAAGGTAAATGTATCAGGCGAACAGATGCTTGGAAAGGTTTACAGGTGGATTTTTCTTTCAGCTATGTTGGTCGTTAGATAATTGTTAGTGTCCCTGGGTGTAGACAGGGTAGTCAGCATACCAGCCGAAGGCCCCATGGTGGCCGGTGTGCGCTCCGTAGTCTACGTGGTCATCTCCGTGATGGTCTCCGTGATGGTCTCCCTGGTTGCCGGCCTGACGCACTGGACGCTCGTTGGATGCAGCCGTCTCTATTTCGTCGTCTGCAATCATTGAAATAATAGGTGGCATTTGAAACAACGAGAAAAGGCACCTACTCCCATACTCTTAAAAAAACAAGGGTAAAATTTGCGAGAAAAATACACCAGAACTTCCTCTCCATCCTTTCCCAGACAGCATCCCCAAAAATGACGCAAACATACCCGAAATATTGATTGTTTCGGGGGGGGGGAGGGCTTGTTGGCTTTGGACACCCCCGAGTTTTTTTTATCTAATCCAAATATCGTAGCTTTATAAATTAACATTGGGTACCTTCTTCTTCGGTGGCGTACGCTCCACTGGGCACTTCGTAGACGGCCTCGCGGGCCACGCGGTGGTGCTCCGAGGGGGAGAAGCTCAGGAATTGGATGTCCTCGGCGGGGATGGCGATGTATTTGGGTCGGGCGGAGGCCATGGCCACCAGGCACAGCGCACAAGCTAATACGAGTGTCTACAAAATATAAATATACATAATATATTTAAACAAAAAAAAACTTTGTTTAGGTCTGTCCTTTGGGACCATCGCATGTCGCGGTGTTTGAAATTTGAGTCAATACGCAATTAAATATTGTTGGCGTTGACGATTCGCCATTTGCCGGAAAAATGATTTTGTGATACCTACAGTAAATTTTCTATTTTTTTTTCTCCCTGCACAGAAACAGGAGGCTCTGAGGTTTTACTCAGGACGAATGTCATCTAGGAGGACTTAGTGTGAGGGGTATTTTTGGAAAAGAAGTAGTGAGCCTGGTCCTTATTTTAGAAGGGAGGAAAGCAAGACCCAAAAGAAAATTCACAGCTGAACTGTGGAGTACAAGGACGAATCGCAAAAACCAAATTTGAATGCGGGAAATATCAACGATGTTCACATTTTGGGCATGCTTTTGGCGTGCTTCCCAGAGCATTGACCATCGAGCACCAATATACCAATAGAACATCCACAGCATTACCAACTCAAGTCCATAGTCCAAGTATGTTTTATAAGCAATCCGTCCACTAAGATAGGAAAATCTTTAAAATAGTTTGCCCGTTTTCGCACAGTATCACAAATTATTGTATGGATAAAGCATTTTGTAAATATTATTGTTTTGGACTTACGATTTTCATATTGAGGTGTGGGTATCAAAACAAATGATTTTCAACTGACGAATTGAACCAGACGATGATATCATTTATACAAGTCAGTTTCCATTACATTCTAGGGGGGGTCGGCATTCAGCGTGAGGTAGGTAGGTATGTAAAGATTTTGTCTATTTTTACCGTTTTCCGGTACATTGATCGGATTTTGTCAGACGCAACCAGGGGCGTTCAATCTCGCGGCGTCTCTCCCGACCATATATATTTATTTTTTCAAACTTTCTTATAAATAACCAGATAAATATAAAACCACAATCTTCCCAGAAACTGGGCGTTCTTAGGATTTACCGAAAAGCAAAAAGAAGCTAAGCTTTTAAAGCCCCGATTTAGAAAACGCCCCATCTTTTTAATGTGAATATCGCAAAAGCAGGAACACCGAACGCCGACTAGAGTCAGTGGGATTATGGTGCTTATCACAATTTGAGATAAGTTCCAAAGGCAAAGGAGATAAGTTGGAGGCCCAAGAGGCCCGGGCCTAGGGCCTCCACTTCGGAGAGCGATTAATCGGAAAATGTTGTTTGTGATGAGGAAGATGGAGCTAGCAGAGGATTGAACTCGCGAAACCTGGAGGGAATCCAACTCATTTTTCCACTCGACTAATAGCCAGTTAAGCTGACATGTTTTAAAGGTGGTTAAACGATACTAAAATATTTCCTATAGAAAAAATAAAATACTAAAAGAATAAAATACAAATAAAATAAATAAATAAGATTTCCGACTATATGTTGTTTTTTTTTTTTTACAGTTAATACCGCACAAGAGTCCCAACTGCTCCCGTCTGGAGCCAGTGAGACTATGGCATCCCCAATCGGGGTATGTTGTGAGGCTAAAGGTAGTGGGGAGGGGAAGGAAAATAGGGAAGAGGAAGGTGGGGAAGTACCTGGCTATTCAGATCTGGTCACTAAACACGGCTAAAGCCATTTCAAGCAACGTTTCAATTCTGAATGGTGGTCTTACACCAGGGCGATACTGATAGTATCTTCCACTCTGGAACGTGCCGCAAATATAATGTATATTATTTTAAATGAATAAATTGTGAAATAACACAAATTAATCAAATAAAATTTATTTGCGCACGCCGGGTTCGAACCCGCGACCTTCGGATTGTGAGTCGAGAGTCTTGCCTCGGGACCACGGAGGCCGTTTGGTTCTACTTTCCGAAAAATAATAATCATAAGTTGCCCCGTGGACCTCATCAATCCCGCCGGGGAACGAATGGAGCGGGCATTCGTTGACCACATGTTCGGTGGTCTGCACCTCACCGCATTCACACATCTCCGACTCTTTAAGGCCTATTACTAATCATACTATTCAACTCCCTTAAACCACACCACAAAGGTACATACCCAATAGGGGATACTATGAAGAAATTTAGCTCGCAGCGCTTTTCCGTGTCTTTATGGGAATTGTAACTAATTTTCCACTCTCCATTTTCTCTTCATTTTTCACTTCGCTCTCGCCACTTACTCCAGTTGGGTATGTCATAGTTCCACATTTATTTTATTATTTAGCTACACATCTAAAAAAATATATATATTAAATGCATTTTTAATTGACCTTTCCAAATGCCAAAGAATATTTTCATCATAATTTTGAATTATTTAATTATTTTAAATTTTAAAATGCTCATTTTATATATCCAAATCGTGCACAAACCCCTTCAACAAAATGATAGACGAATTATCATGAGGATTGTTTTCTTGTAGATTTTTGGCTTTCGAAACCAAACTCAATGTGCCCATGGATCCGACCCCCCGCATTCCGGATTTCTACCGAATTCATATTTCCCTTGAACGCTTCAAGTTTTTAATCTCTTAAAAATACTGTTTTTTTTTAAGATAATCTCTATACCTTTACCTATCTCTATATCTCTATACCTTTCCCGAATCGAAAAAGTAATATTATGACTTTCCCTCGATAGAAAAAAAATCGCGTGGTATGCTCCGAAAATTATAAAAAATACTTTTGGTGCTTATTTAACATTATGTAGTTATGAAAAAAATCACAGTGTTTCCTATGCTACTTCCCCCCCCCCCCCCCCCTCGTTCTAAGGGGGCCTCCGACCCTTACGGCCTCAGGGACTCCGAGTGCCTAGGGCCCCTTGGCCTCTAAATCCGGGACTGGTGAGAAGGGGGAGGAAATGTGGTAGCGGAAGGTTCAGAAGAACCTACCAGGCTCTTAAAATCTGTTGACTAAACCCGGCTAAGGCCATAAAACAAAATTTATATTCTGAAAGGTGGGCATTTATATTCTCCAGGGTCACAAAACTCAACAATATAATCAAGTTTATAGGTACAAAATTTAGTATGAACCAAATAATATGAAAAGAGAATAATAGAATACCGTGATCAAACAATAAATTGAAGTGAATTAATGCTACAGGTGTACCTTCATTGATACACCTGGCCGACAAAAGCGCATAAATGCAAAAAAGTGTTTTTAACACGCTGTAAATTCTTTTAATTTAGTCACGGAGGCAAGAAATCACCTTTGTGCTTTATATTTCTAACAAAAAGAGACTGGTATTGCATCACTATTGCACTGATTTTTTAAGTTTATTTATTTTAATCCAAATGCAAAAGAAATATAAATCTTGCTGAATAAAAATATTGGTAACATTAGCAACAAATAATGTTCTTTTCTGGCAATAGCTTACTTCACTGAAAATTGTCCAGAATTAGGAGCAGCGTTCTGGAATTCCTTCTGGATACTTTTAATAAAGAATCATTACGGACGATAAGGTGAATTGAATTAAATCTTATAGCAGCTTTGGCAAAGCCTTACGAAAAAACTTTCTACCGTTTTATTATTATTATGCATCGCTTCATTTGACACTCGTTTTTCTTCCACCGTATTTTGGCGACCGTTGCAATCAATTTCAAAAGATGGCGGTGATTTCAATGAACTAAAAAAACAGTGTTTCCGGAGTTCTCAGTAAAAACATGGTGGCAAAATATTATGATAATAGCATTTAAAATAATTTTCTCTTTTTGCCGCATTTTGATCAAATTTGTGGAAATGAAAAAATGGGTTGCATAAAAACAAAAAGGCGATTCTCTCAAAAAGAAACCATTTTGGAAAAAGCAAAAAAAAGTTTTTCCGCAAATCAATTAGTGAAATTGAAACTTGTAACACGTATACCTATATTACATAAATTATTGGTGAGATAGGTTACCAAAATTTTATTAGTTTAAATTAAGGGGGGTAAGGTTTTAAAGTCGAAAAAAAGGCATATTTTCTTGATTTGGTGAAAAAAAAAAACTCTTCATCACTACCTGTTGATTTATGTGTAAAAATAGTGTACAAATTTTCAAAAAGATCGGTCAAGTAAATTTTGAGTTATGATTACGAACTATAAAAATTTATTTGCGAGAAAATCGATTGAAATTTTTTTTATTCTCGAAATATACTTGAATAGAGCAAGAGGACCGGTCGCTTGAAATGCTGTATTTTCGTTAGTTTTGCTTCGATTTACTTGAAATTTTGACATACCTAATACTCTCGAAATGTTGTACATTCAAAAAATTAAAATTTAAAAAATGAGTTTTTAAAACCTTACGATATTGTGGTTATTTCGAATATTACAGCTTTCCGTTTTCCATCTGACCTCAAGCTGACTTAAACAGCATGAAAGAGTTTTTTTAGACTTCGAGAATTCAGACGAATTTAATTTTTCTTGTTTTAGTTTTTAACGAGCGTAAACCAAATTATTTTTCTGGCTTACTACGTAGTCCACTACTACACGTAATTACCGAAAGAAAAAAAACTGTATTAAGCCATTTTGGTTTTTTTTACATGAATTTTAGAGTATTTTTTCGACCAATTTCTATGAAAAATTATTAGAAAAGAAGCCATATTCTTCTTTTCCATTTTCTTTGACATATCAATAGAAATTAAGCTATTCTTCTTTAGTAAATTTTCCTAGAGACCTACAAAATTGTTTTTTTCAACCAAAATTTGCCGTGTTGTAAGCATAAATCGACTTTGATGCGCCTTTTTTTTCTAACATCTCCAAAATATCTAAAATATAGATCAAGAGTAGAGGCTCTGTAAAAGTCAAAAGAGCACGTAAGAGCAGACAAATTCTATAAGAAAATATAGATAAAGAATGGTTTTGTATGAAAATTGTTTAGTTTGGAGATGCAAATTGGCATACGATTTTGAAAGTTTGATCAAACTTTGGCAAATAATTGTAAATATTGATAATGGTTTCATGATTTTTTTTATGAATGATAAAAGTAATATAGAATAGGCAAATTATTAAATCCATATCCATATACTTATACTTATACTAATATTATAAATGCGAAACTGCTCGAGTTTGTTTATGACGCTTTCATGCATTAACCAATAAAAAGACTTTAAAAATTCATTCACCAATAGAAAGCTAAATTATATGCGAAGACTATAGTCTGTGTATGATGGCAAGCTCTGGCGTTATGAAATTATAAATATTAATATATTATATTTGTTATACGTTTTCTGTCGCTAACAAAAGCGAGTTTTTGCTAACGTCAGAAAAAAATCGTTTCCATGGAAACGATGTTGATATATTTGTGGGCTCTAAGCTGTTAGGTACTCAGCCCCCTGGTCAGCTACTGCTCCAGAAAATTCAAATATTAGAATATGTTTTGTTTTTTTTTTGGACAAGCTTCTGTTTTGGAATAAATGTCAGATAAGAGTTCGTACATTAAAAATATATGCAATTCGTAACGATTATAAAGACTGAATAATAAAAAGTGTAATTTTTTATTATATTAACAAACTTCCAAATATTTAATTAAAAATAAACATCCGAAAAAATTGTAAGCGCATAAATTCCGAACTAATGAACAAAATTGGATAATTCTTTTTTTTATTTGAGCTATAGCTTTATGAAATTTAAGTGGCAGGCGAGATGTTTGAAAACTGAATGTAAGGGAATGAATGTATGGAATGCGGGAGGGGGTGGGGTGGGGAGGAGGGGGGATAATTGATAAGTTCAACTGCTACAGTAATTTCCCGTAATACCATGCAAGCGAAGCCGGGGGGAATTGCTAGTACTTAAATAAATTTGAAAGAACCTTCTGTATGTTCTTTCGAAATAATTTTTAAGGGAAATCTGTAATAATAAGTACCTACATAAAACATTAGTTGTGTTATTTGAAGTTATTTATTTACGGACAAATGTCCATTCAATATAATAATAACACGAATAAGAAACAATATGACGTGAAAGGAGAGCACATATAAATGAAGAGCAATGACAATACAAATGTAATATAAAAAGTAAGTACATACAGAAGATGCTACAAGTCATAGCACGAAGAAGGTTTAAAAGGTTTTAAAAATTACACATAGCGTATCGACTGTCGTAAGTCATTTAGGCTAACACCAAAAAATTCAATGCTTTGACTTGAGTTGACAGTCTCATCATTCTGGACAAAGGATAATGATGGTATTCATAATTAGTAGAATGTTGATTGAGGAACAGCAATTCATTATTTCGGAGTCTACGGGAAGGGATGTTAAACTGGACGAATTGTAACAAAGCAGATAGGTCAGTAATACTGTCGATAATTTTGAATATGCAAATTAGATCGGAGTATTTTCTACGTTTTCTAAAGAAGAAATGTTTAATATTATTTATGTTGTTATGTGAAGTTATTTACTCACCGGTGAAAAGATATCATTCGTTCCTTTGCTGCGCCGATTCGTACAATTATATGAAGAGCACGAAAAAAACATTTTGTCAATATTAATACAACGCCGAACAGAGTCAAACTTCAAACAGACGGCTGCTGGCCGCTTCTTTTGCCCGATTCAAAGATGGCGGACGTCGATTTCCGGTGGACCGCTCAAAATTCGCTACGGCAAAGAGAGTCATCCATCCAGTTATTATATAAATCTATGGTTCTCAAGCAGGACTGGCCTTGAGCTTGCGATTCCTTGATGAGCCACAGGTGACTCTGGCCACTGTCCCTGGTTGAAGCAATCACTTTGCCATATTCATAAATCCCTATAGTACTTCAAGATGTGAAAAATTAAATCAACCCATCAGCGGCATCAGTAACTGAAGACCATCACAACAACAAATAAAATCCTGGATTGGCCTCGCAGTGCCAGGGGAGCACATTATTTCTGGATTGGAGATCCAGCAACTGCAGAAGCAGTCGTCACTTCAATCATATCAACCTTCCGACTACACCTGGAGCCAGAGGTGCTTGCAGAGGTGTGGCCCAAGATGGATGACCTTGGCCGTCATCAAAGTAGTCGGTTGGGTGACAACCGTCCTGGGACTGGACATCGCCAGGAAACCGCGGGGCTGGAGCCCAGTCAGCTGCTCCAGCCTGCCGTTTCAGCGTTTGTCAGCAGCGGAGGGAGCTGAAGGCATATCTCCGAAGGCAGCAGTGTAGGATCGCCCACACATCAACTCCTGGATTAAAATGGTACTACCGCTCCATAATTATGCCCATTCAGATATAACTGTTTAGTCCACAAACTATTACTAAGATAATGTTTTGTGCTTGATAAATAGAATAATTTGATTATTTCAAAGCACTGTACTCTTTCATTTGATAACCTCTCCTCACACAAAGTATTTCACAAAGCCGTCTGCTCGAGGTCCACACCTGAGATACAAATTCTACAGTAATAATCTATGTTCATGTTCATGTCATGTTCTCATGATCTCTAACAAAAGCACACGCCATACTTTTCATAACATTTTGGTGTCATACAAATCTATCCATAACAATCGAACCCAGGATCTCTTGTCTTACCAGGACAAATGGCTTAACCAACTCAAACGAGTTTCTTACTCAGTTCTTCCCTTCCTGCTGCAATATCTTGCACACAGTCCACCCACCTCTTCATTAGTGTTTCCACTGCGCAGGGCCGACCCTGTGCAGGACCAGTCTGAGCAGTCCACTCCGAGCGCCGACTTGCCAAGGAGCCAACACCTAATAGTCGTTACCAACGTTTTTAGTAACTTCAGGTTTGACTCAAGGCCGGTCCTGCCACTGCGCCACCCACACAGTCCCCATTTTGGGTGTCCTGTCAACTGGAATTCTTTCTACAAATCTTACAATGGTCTTGTCTCATGCTCAATTGGTTTTCTAGTTCGTGGTTGATTTCCCCCTGCCACGTGTTGCAAAAAGTCTTTATCCTCTTTTCTTCTTAGTTTTTATTATTTTATAAGTCTTGGCACCTACCCTTATTAGGTACTATTATGAAACCTTTTTTTAATTATTATACCTATAATGTATCTTTCTTCATCTTGCTTTCTAAATTTTTCCATAATTCCCCCTGCTAGCAACCTCTTTTATTTACATTTACTAACGAAGCTAATAAATGATAGGTAGCTAGCATTGTATTGCACCTCCCCCTTTGCTGCCAAATCCAACCCATGCCTGGAAACCAAGCTATACAATCTGCTGCAGGATGCCCTGATACTGGTTGTGAACTCTCACCTGCTAACCTAAAAATGCTGTGATGAGTGCGTGTTGCACCTTCCCCTTTGGTGGCGCTTACATCTGACGTCGCGGCAAGCTTTACAAGCCACTGCAGGACACCCTTATGCTGGCTTGCACTCTAATGCTAATTGGTAACAGCCTAATTTATCTAATCTAATAATGTCGGCACAGGAGTGGGTGCGGTGTATTCAAATATATTTATGATAATAGATGTAGAACATAAAGGAGTGTCCCTTTACGGGTGTGTTTTGAATAAATCTATGCCTACAAATTCAGATCTGACGCTAAGCATATCCAATTCATTAAAATTATTGTGAATTAAACAACATACATACTTCACAGAGGACTTGCAGGAAAAAATGTTAAACAATCAACTTTTATTTAAATTTATTGCTTTTACATATAAAAATTACATTTATCTTAACATGAGAAAAAATCATATGTACATACAACAATGCCACTCTATTAATGAAATAGTGGTAAACTTAAGAATTCTTTTGGTTTATAATAAAATATGTAAGAATATAAACAAGTCACCAAGTTTGTTTAAACACTTGGTTTACTAATGATGCCACTGGAGATTCGGCAGGAACAATCAATGATATAAACCAACTCCTTTGATCAAGATCCATTAATTCATTTGATACTTAACATTTACTTTTAAATCACATTTTGTACATTTATTATGATATAATGCAACTTTTAAGATTCAGTGCTAGGTACGCATACCTAAAATTAAGAAATAATTTTTCATTAAGTACGCAATCAATATACACTACTCTCTCACCAATCCGCCACTCCAAAAACTGGGCAAATGTGTAATTAGTGAGAGCGGCGGTTATAGTGCATACATTCAACATATGCTAAAAATTGACAGAATGAAAACAACAGAAAAACATGCGTCAGAATACCACACAGGACTAATCAAGATGACCTAAAATGACAATATTAACCCTGGTGCAAGCGAGATGGCAAGCAGATTAACCAAGTGTGTAAGAGTAAGATAATCCAACATACAAAGGCTGGCGCTCGAGTCCAGGTGTGGAGCGGACTACTGAATTTGACCTACAAATACCGGGGAATTATAGAGCATGATTTTGTGCTTACGACCAGTAAAAATAATGGCAGATTAAAATAGTTATCTGATAATCGAGCGGCGGATTACTGAGAAGAGTATGGCATTTATTTATATGATGATTTTATTGATGCTACTTAAATTATTTAATAAAAAATACCAAAATTAGACAATCATCCAAAATACACATTTGTACCTATATGCTGTGAAAACACACAAACAAAGGGTACTCTGAATTTAAGACAACAATACACGACAATGCCTTCTCCAAAATAGATCACTATTTATTTACAAACCTGAAAACTTAAAAATAAGTTATTGACAAGCACGAATTCTGTGCCGGTAATTTGTGATTTTATACATAAAATAATGGCAGGTAATTTGGAATGCTCATTCGAGCAAATCGGTATTATAATAGCAAAAATGATTATTATAAATAAGCACGAGTACGCCAAATTCAAAACTTGAGTAACCTCACTTTTTTCAACTTTTTGCCTCTGAGAAAATCGTCTGAAAATTGTTTTATTTTTTTTTTACGTTATCTCCACACAGGAGGCCCTGAGGAAAATAGTTTCCCCCAGGGCCTATGTCGTCTTAGGTGATGCTGTGTGGAGGGTCTTTTTAAGGGAGGAAAGGATAGGAAATTCTGGGAAGGAAAAAGGCATGAAGGGTGGGTAGGAATCTGGGGGTCAGTGTGTCCGGAAGTGACAGACGTATGAATTAATCCCTCCAACTACGGTGCAAGGCATTGGGTTGAGAGAGTCTGGCTGCAAAGGTCAAAAGGCCTCCCTCAAACAGTCCCTCTCGATCTGGCCTGCCACGCAGCAGGTGGGCAGACGCGTCTGCCGCCAAGACCTGGACAAACCGTGAACCCGGGCACCCCTGCTAAGTCACCAAACATAGCAAACCACTTGGGTGACCTATGGCAAAGGTGTTATCCAGTAAATGGTTCCCGGGGCGGCGATACCCATACCCGCCTCCCAAATTGTATGTTATATTGTTGTTATTTCTGTTGTACGTCGCCAGTCTGAAATTAAACAGCAAAAAATATTTTTCATATTATTCCGTTAGAAGTATGTGCAGAAACACTCATTAATATGAAAAAAAGTTGAAAAAGTTTAGGTTACATTTAAACAAATTAAGAAGTCTTTCTTTTTACCAACGTATTTTGCATTTCTATTTCTCAATAAATTTGTTAATTCCTTGACACGCAAACCACCATATTTATCAATCTATATTAATTATTTAAAAACTGCCTTTATCCTTAAAAAAAATATTAAATCAATTAGTTGTTATGTCATGAAAATGACTGCCGACCACACTAGCGCCATCTGCTTCGAGCTTTCCAAATTACTCGCCATTGCATTCTGTAATGTAATTTTTTTGAATTTTAACAAAAACTACTTACACTATAAAAATAATTAGAGTACCTTTAGAGTATGGAGCTACAACAAGAAATATCAAAATTGTAACATTTGAGTTATATAGCAAATAAAAAGCTGAATGTAACTTAGACGTACGGCAAAATGCAAAAGAAACTCTACAAGATCAAAATACTAAAATGCAGTACCACTTAAAAAGCTTCAGATTATCAGAAATTTTCAGGGGTACACTTGTAATAACAGCATTGCTGCTTTCATAATTCCTATTGTAACGGCATGGCGACTGCAACTGCACGCAGCATCTCATTTCTTTAATTGAGGGAGATACATGATAATGATTGTATTTTTCTTATGGGGGAAGCAGATATACGTAAATCGTTTGTCTCACTATTATTTAGCGTGTAAGAAAGAAAAAGATGCAGCATTATTGTGATAAAGAACATATGTTTTTTTGCCTTTCTTGTGCCGTTGTCGTGTTGACGAATAATAAAAGTGCCCTGTGGGAACCCAGATTAAATTTCATTTGGTGGCTAATAATAATCGACATCTTGGCAAAATAATCTAACTATATTCATGTCTTCGGAATCATCAGAAACAAACAAGAACAAGTCGAAGTTAGATGCTTAAACAAAAGAAAGAGAATTTAAGAAAGAAGAATTGTGACAGCAAAATTACATTGAAATAAAAAAAAGGCATGATGAACAATGTATTTATCACAATTCGAAAGCTTTCCACGTTAGTTCACAAAAAGACATGAATTTCCATAAACTTTCAATCGCAAGTATCTGTAATTTTTCGAACACCTGTGAAAAACCATATGTAACTTTCGAAATTCAGGTTTAAAAATAAATTCAAAAATAATATTATTCGGCTACCTAATTTTAAAGATACAAAATTGTAAATCGATTAACTGCCGTCCAGTTTATCTACCTTCTTTTTTCCATTTTAAAAATTTATAATTTTTTTTTTGTAAAATGTTCAACTTTCAGTTTTAATAAAAAAACTTTATAATGTATAGTTTACTTCACTATAACTTTCTAAAGTAGGATTTAATAGCCCAATAGCAGTGCACGGGGAACGGTTTCCCACCGTTTAGTATTGGAGGTCTAATTGAACTAATTGGAGGTAAAAAAATTGAAAACAAAATTTTTCCCTTCGGTCTCTTTAAAATTTAATACATCAATGGGGAGTCTATGCCCGCTCTATTCATTCCCCGGCGGGATTTATGAGGTCCACAGACTCGCAGTCTGTGGACCTCATCAACCTCATTGGCTCGCAGACCTAGATGTCCTCCTCTGACCCCTCACCATGCGAAAGAAGAAGAATTTTGAAAATGATGACACATTCAAAGCAAAAGTTCTAGAGTTCATTGAACCGGAGTTACAACCACAGAGACAAACGACCGAAATTAGTATTTTATAATAAATTCAAAGGTGGTATTTTATTAAATTTATAATAAAATCAAAAGTCTAATAAAAATTATTCCACACATATTTACAATACATAAGAACCTATAATACTAGCATCAAACAACCAATCTGTCTCCTCATCTTTCATTTGTACTCTTCATATTAACCATTCATTCGTTGCAGAACTTTCAAGTAAGTGTTTAGAAGCTAAGTTCAACTTACACAAAAAAGAACATGCTCCAGTGATTATTAAAAACAGATATTACAGACGCAACAACGGTTAATGAATTGGCACTCAATTTTATAATGTACAACTGGCCATAATGACATCAGCAGATGATGTCACCAGGTAGCAAGCATTTCGTGTTCCTCTGGTGTTTAGAGCTAGCTTTTGATGAATATCCTCGATATCATTGCAAGACTTCAACAAACTACATAATACAACACAAGGGCTATATATAATACAAATAACGAAAAGTAAAGGGAACCTGAGGGTCGAAATTATTGAGACCAAAACTTGGACCAAACTTTTTGTATAAATCCAATATTTTTGTATGAATCCATATACAGTTTTGAAAACTTCTTTCAATAAAGTACCTTTCTCGTTAATCGATAATTAAGTTTGATATTTGAAGACAGGTTAAAAACTGTCACAAAACAATATTTGACTTTACATGAGGAAATATGCGGGGTAGAACATGTCTATAGATTTCGTAGTGTTAGTAGACGTATTGTTTTAATGAAAATATTTAAAAATTTGATATTCGCCATTAACCTTCCTGCGTGTGCTAAAGCCCTTTATTACCATCTACCCCTCAAATAACCAAAGGAGACAACACTTGAGATTTATCTTAAAGATTACGGGATATGTACAACGTCGCCTGTTTATTTAGGAGGACTGGCGGCAAGGGGAGTTAGGGGATGGATGTGCCGGCCTAGAGCTTCTAGGTTGCCGTGGTGAGAGTCAACCCTGTTCATCTTGGCTTTGCGCTCATCCTTGGGATCTGCCGTATGTAGAGGGTGAGCTTTGGTGAAGGACTCAGCATTGTGCTTCAAGCCCTCGGGAGGCGGTGACACGGCGTGCTCCCTCTCCGCGTTGATGAAGGCCCCATTCTGCTTGTGGCTTCCGTTGGTTACGCGAGAGGAGCCGTTGAGGTGGGTAGGGTCTTGCGTGGTGTAGGATAGCTCCGTGATGGAACCCACTTCGGGCGGGGAGATGGTCTTGAAAGTCTTGGAGTGATCCATGCCGGCCGCCAGAGAGGAGGACTTTCCCTTGGAGTCACCGTCCAAAACACTGTCACCTGGAGTGATCATTTATTATTTTTAAAAAGGGGAAATACAATAACTCTTGAGCAATTTGAAAGTAACTAAGGAAAAAGCAGAAGCAAAGAGAAGATCGATTCAGTGGCCAACATGATAATGTCCGTATCATTTAGGTGTTTTTACCAGGCACGTTACAGGGCTATTTAAACTTTGGATCTATATTAGACCTTAGCTAACAATGTACATCACGCTACACACTTTTAGGTCGTTTAATAAAATCACAATTATTTCCAGCTTAATTACACATGACGATTTCTTTACCTCTGTCATATATAAGAATGTTTGAATACTTCTGAAGAACGGAATAAACACCATATTTATTATGAATACATTAATTTATAGATATTATCAATGAAAAGGTGCTGCTCACATGCTCACATGGGAACTTCAAGCATTGATAAGGAACAGGTATTTCCATACACGGGTTATGTGTTTTAGTGTCAGTTATTAGTGTACATTTGAGCATTTTATTATAAGGGTAGTCAGGTAAGGAAATAGTTACCTCCAGCGTTCCTGTCCGGCAGCGGGGAGTTCCTTGGAGAAACTCCCCCGTGAGGGAGGGAGGCGGCTCTCTCTTCTCGCTTCTCTGTCGTGCCACCACCCATCAACATACCCAGCACCCTACACATATGTACATATCTAATTAATTCTACCACAGAAAGAGGGGAACATCTTGCAATGGATCTCTCGGCGGTGGGATCAAAATAGTTGGTAGGATGTTGAAAGTTTTCTTGAAAAAAATAATTCCCAACATCGTAGAAGTTATAATTATAAACTAAGATTACAGCAGGAATTATTATACGCTTGTCTTTAACAACAATATATAGAAAAATATGCTAAGTGAAATTATATGAAATTCTAGATTTTATTAGCTAATCAAAATGATTCATGTGAAATTTGCATGACTTCTAGAATACATATTAACCCTTTGATTAATGAGTTTTTTTTGTCATTAGTTGTTGGAGTGAGTTATTTTTCAAGTTTTTCTTAATTTTGCAATCGATAATTAATTATCTTCTTACCTTTTTTTACTACACAAGTTAATTTCTGAGCTTTTTTATTGCTATATAACCTTTTCTTATTGCATTACAAATTATAGTTGGACATATTCACTGGTTTTCAACATTTTACAAAAAAAAAATTTTCAATAAAGTCATACGGCCGCACGTATGCGTCGATACTATATCTGGATTGTCCGAGTGCCGCAGCATACGTGCGGCGATACTCCACAAAGGGTTAACATTAAGTTTATTAAACAATACAATTTTCACATTGCACTTATAACATTTGTGTGCTATGCCTTTGATATTATATCTATCTTCGGCGTTAGTCTGGATAAAGCATTTTAAAATAAACAAACCTAAGATTCTCCAATTAAATATTCATACTAACCATAAATTTATTCCAATAAAATCCTTCTAGAAAAGTTCCTTGCAGCAATAAACAAAAAAGCAAATAATAATATAAATCTTTGAGAAATAGACCATAATATTTGTAGACATTTAAATTAGACAGGTTTCTTTCGTATATTATAAATAATTATTTCTTCAACCCACACTCAAAGCTCATTATGACGGCCTCCGTGGTCCCGAGGCAAGACTCTCGACTCACAATCCGAAGGTCGCGGGTTCAAACCCGGCGTGCGCAAATAAATGTTATTTGATTAATTTGTGTTATTTCACAATTTATTCATTTAAAATAATAAATAGTATATTTGCGGCACGTTCCAGAGTGGAAGATACTATCAGTATCGCCCTGGTGTAAGACCACCATTCAGAATTGAAACGTTGCTTGAAATGGCTTTAGCTGTGTTTAGTGACTAGATCTGAATAGCCAGGTACTTCCCCACTTTCCTCTTCCCTATCTCCTTCCCCTCCCCACTACCTTCAGCCTCACAACATACCCCGATTGGGGATGCCAGTCTCACTGGCTCCAGACGGGAGCAGTTGGGACTCTTGTGCGGTATTAACTGTAAAAAAAAAAAAAATTCAATTATTCTTAAATATTTGTGTTTATTTACCTGGAGGACTCCAAGTCTCCAAAGGTGGGGGGAAGGTAGGCAGGCATGGGGGTGTCAGGGGGGATCATAGGGGCAGGGGGAGTGGGCTCCTCCAACACGGCGCCCCATCCCTCTTTCACCAGCACGTCTCCGATATCAACATCCTGACCTGTTCGGGACAAACACAAAAACAACCTTATAAATATTGTAATGTGCAATAAACCCTTTGGCCTCACCCATTATTCAGTGAAAAAAGAAAATGCTTTTAAGAATAATGTTACATGAATGGATTTATTTACGACCTTCAACTTTTTTTGTTTCACGATAATTCCTTTGTCATTGTCTTTTACATGAAACATCAAACTAATCACTTACTAATCGGCACTTCGCTTGCTGAGGATTGGTTTGCACTCCTGTATTTTTAGGTTTTTTTTTAAGCTGTGAATTGAAGTATATGTTAGTTCAATCAAAATTCAACAAAATATTTTGTTCTTTTAACTCGTCAAATGCCACGGGAAAAAACGAAAAAATTTCGCGATGTTTTGACTTTAACGTAATATTTTGCAGGCTAATTTTATGCTATCTTATGTAATATTTACTGAAACAATTCCTTGAATACTAAACTATGCATAAAAACAATATTACTTGCGTTTATTCGATGAATTTATACGTTTTACGATCTTTTCAAATGCCACGGGAACAAACGAGAAAATTTCGCGATGTTTTGATTTTTACGTAATATTTTGCAGGTTAATTTTATGCTATTTTATGTAATATTTACTGAAACACATTCCTTGAAAACTAAACTATGCATAAAAATAACATTACTTGCGTTTATTCGATGAATTTATACGTTTTACGATCATTACATCGACCGCGGCGCGAGACTTGAAAGACGCCATCTGACAGCCGAGAGGCAGGAAAAAGTTCCAGGCCCGTTCATAAACAATTTCAAAGAAAAAATATCGCTGCACTAGGTGGGTTCACGGTATCTTATACCTTATGAACAAGAATGCCCCAATACCTTCTTCTTCATACGTTTTCTTTATACATAAGGGTTAAAATCGCATAACAAAATTATATTTTAGTGATTATTTTGGCCTGCGCCGATGGTACGCCGGCGGACGAGCGGCATTCTAGCGGTTAATTATAGATAGTTAAACCCTGGTATTTTTTTTTAAATATTTATAACAATTAGTTTGTAATAAAGGAAACAAAAATATAATTTTTTGAAACTCAAAAACTTTTATTTTTCAACACGAGTTTTTGTGGACATAGTACAAACCAGTCCTCAGCAAGCGACTTGTGTCGATATATTTGTGCTCTTGAAGCTAAAAAGATGAAATCAATTTTAATAATTGATGCACATATGAAATTAGTATGAAAGTTGACTGAATGCTGCATAAATGAGATTCCTGGGGAATATGGTAAAACTATTTATGACCGTGTGAAAAGTTTGGAAATTTGCAAAGAATGCAAGGTTTATGTAAGTGAAGTGAATAAAATTAAGAAAGGGACATTTAGATGGTTTGGGCTCTACAGAACGGATGAACCAAATTGGGTGCTTTTGTTTCTTTCACAAATGTCATGATGACATACAAACATTTGCAAAAAAGAGAGCATCTTCCGATAGGGTGATGATGTTTTATGCCACTTTATAAAATTACCATCTTGCACATCATAGAGTTTGACCCCGGGCACGGGGGAGCCTTCTCGTCCCCCGCGGGGGGTGGTGGCCCCTGATGCCTCGCGCTCCCTGAAAGCGCATGTCCGTGACCACAAACGTTTCCAGCGAGCAACCTGGAAACAAATGGGAATATGTACAATACGAAATGAATAAGAATGGTGTATGTTATCATTATTGTTTCATTTTGGGTGGCGGGTATGGGTAACACCACCCCGGGAAGCATTTATCGGATTACCAACACCCCTCTCACAGATCACATAACCACGTGGTTCGCTACATTTGGTGCCCGGGTGAGGTTTATCTTGATCTTGGCGTTGAATGCATCTGCCCACCAACTGCGTTGTAGGCCGTATTGGGAGAGACTGAATGAGGGAGACCTTTTGATCCCTGAAAACCGATTTGCCCCGCAATGAAAGGGATAGATTAGCATGTCCATTACTCCTTGACACACTGACCCCCAGATTCTTACCCCCCTTATATCTTTTACTTTCTCAGAACTTCCTCTCCTTCCTTTCCTAAAAAGACTCTACACCCCCAAAAATGACCAAGGCCCTGAGGGGAATTATTTTTCTCAGGGCCTCCTGCGTGGAGCTAATGTAAAAATAAACCTAGAACGTTTATCTGAATTTTAAGCAAATGTTGGAAATAATACAATCTAATTACATTTATAATAACATTAACTCCTGACAGGAGGCCCTCAGAAAAATAATTTCCCTCAGGGCCTATATCACAGGTGAGAGGAGGTAGGAATCTGGGGGTCAGTGACTGGAGTGGAGTTAATTCATCCCTCCCACTGTGGTGCACAGTGATGAGTCCAGCTAGAGAGGTCAATGGGACTCCCTCAACAGGCCTCTCTTGATCTGGCCTGCTACACCGCCCGGACCTAGATAATCCTCACCCCAATAATCCAAGCACCCCTGCTAAGTTAAGTCACCAAACGTAGTGAACCACTTGGGTGTGATGGAATGAAGATTATTATAACATTCCGTTTTTCCATTCACTGTATTATTAATTTTCATTGTCACTGCACAGCAAATGCAAATTTCCATAAAAATGTTAACTTAATTATTCAATTCTTTAACTAGTACCAGCCCTTTAGAAAAAGAAAATAAATTAAATCTCCTCGGATCCAGACAAATTTTGTTGATTTTTGACAAAGTGTGGGATTTTATTTGCATTTTATGTACACTGTAAAATATTTTAATTTTAACATTTTGTAAAATTACTTTGGGAAACGAAAGCATTTTTAAATAAATACTATAATATGTTATATTCAAATAAAAATGAACCATCATATATTTCCCAGCAAATAAATAAATTTGTAAATCTATCGAGCAGTAACATTTTCTGTCATCTAAAGGTGAAACAGAGTTCGAGTCTAAGGTTAACCCCTCATTTGCCGGAAGCGCACTGGCATTTTTTTTTTTTTTAAATGTGATTTTAACCTTTGTAACCACTGTATGAATGACAAGCTCAGAATCGCTTGCGCCAATACCATTCTTGACGTAGCCAATGGTTTCATTCATACAGCAGCACTAGAATATTTTTAAATGGATTATTTATAACTTACCAGCTCAACTTTTACAACCGGCAAAAGTGAAAAAATCAATGTTTTATGTTTTGAAATGCTTATTTATTTGCAAACTCCTTTGAATTGTGTTTTTTCATGTTTGGTATGTATTCAGATTAGTGTAGAAATAATAAAATCAGTTTATATTTGTGTGTATATATTTTTTGGCATATTATTATCAAAATGGGAGATTTTTAATATTTTTTTAGTTAGTTAGCTATTCTGGAAAAATCTCTTACAATATTATCACGCAATATACATGAATAATAAGATACATTATCTGGTAAACAGAAAACAATCGCAAAAATCGCAATTCTTTTGTTTTATATGGACATTTGACCAAAAATCAGAAAGGTAATTTCAGGGCAGTTTTTCAAACATTTTTTTTGGTAACATTTCAAATCACATTGTGTATTAGCTATTTTTATCTGAATTATTATGACAGTTCATTGAATCAGTAAAGCAGTGTATGACGTATCTCTTAAATAAGTACAAAGGCAATTTATAAAATGTTGGCTGAATGAGACATGGCGTAATACCACAAAAATCCATCACAATAAAATTTCAAAAGTGTACACGTAGGTGAGAACTTACATGTATTTCATATTTTAACATTACTATCAAAAAATAAAACACAACATTACCTGAGTGAGTTCCTCAAAGCGCTCAATGCCCCGCGGGTCCCAGCGTTCCCCATGCTGCGCAGCGGGCTGCACTCCCGCCAGGAAGCACTCCACAGCCTGGAAGCGCAGCTGTAGCATGTCGGTACGCAGCCCAAACAGTTCATCACGCCCCACATACTCGTTGTCGCCATAGTCCACAAAGTGCACGTCGCACACCTGTTGGCGATCGTCGAATTCGTTCTGTTTGATCTCGGCCACCTGAGGAATATTTAACTATATGCAGTGAAGGACTTTGCTAGGCAGGATTTGTAGCAAGGATGGAAGATGCATTCCTCGAATAAAGTTACAAATAGGCTATAATGACATACCTCAATAAATCAATGTTAGCATAATACCTACTATTCTTCTGCATGGGTTCTATATAATTTAATCAATATAATTTATCTGATTGATTTATCTGTTCCACAAAATTATTATGTGTATCACATGTTTTGTCACAGGCGTATATTAGTATAAATAAATAAATAAAATTATGGACTAATTTTTAATTACATATAAGAAAATATTAGCAAAACTCGATCGAAAATCTGAAAACAGAAAAATCAGAAAAAAATACAGTCCCGAACCCAGGATTTGAATCTTGCAATAATACATAAAGATAGCAGCCAATAAAAATATGCGTTAAGAAAATGAAGGGTTGGTAGTTCTTAGTCGAAGTATGATACAATTAAATATGACCAAATCGAATAGAGATACATTAGCCTAGTTGGCAGAGTTGCGCCCCGGCAAGGCGAAGGTCCTGGGTTTGAGTCCCAGATGTGACCGTATCTTTTTCTGATTTTTATGTTTTCAGATTTTCAATTGAGTTTCACTAGCTAATGTTATCTTCATTTAATAAAAAATTACAATTTGAGGTTTTACTCATTAAGTTAAAAAATATTATTATTATTATTATTATTATGGACGTTTTGAGTCAAAATGTTCCAGTAAGTTTTTTTGTACTTTGATAATAAAATTTTAATATTTAGAAATATCAATTACTAGCTTTTCCCCGCGGCTTCGCTCGCATGGTATTACGGGAAATTACTGTAGCACTTGCACTTATCAATTATCCCCCCTCCCACCACCCCCACCCCCTCCCGCATTCCATACATTCAGTTTTCAAACATCTCGCCTGCCACCTAAATTTCATAATGCTATAGCTCAAAGAAAAAAAGAATTATCCAATTTTGTTCATTCGTTCGGAATTTATAACTTAATAATTTTATCAAGTTTGTGAATATAATAAAAAATTACAATATTTATTATTCAGTCTTTATAATCGTCACGAATTATATTTTTAATGTAGGAACTCTCATCTGACATTTATTCCAAAACATAAGCTTGTCCAAAAAAAACAAAACATATTCTAATATTTGAATTGTCTGGAGAAGTAGCCGACCGGTAGGTAGGGTGCTGAGTACCTACCAGCATAGAGCCCACAAATATATATATAAATATATTCCATGGAAACAATTTTGTTTCTGACGTTAGCAAAAACTCGCTTTTGTTAGTGACAGAAAACGTATAACAAATATAATATATTAATATTTAAAATTTCATAACACCAGAGCTTACAATCATATACAGCTTATAGTCTTCGCATATAATTTAGCTTTCTATTGGTGAAAGAATTTTTAAAGTCTTTTTATTGGTTAATGCGTGAAAGCGTAGCAAACAAACTCAAGCAGTTTCGCATTTATAATATTAGTATGGATTAGTATTAGTATGGTTTATTTCAAATTCAATCTGAAAGATAATTTAATTAAAATGGTATTTGTTTTTACGACAACTTCAAAAATAAGAAATTTATAGCACATTTAAAATAGCCCGGAAGCGTTCTGAAATTCCATAAGAAACATCACTATATGTATCATTGGGACTTTTAGATAAACATATCGTCGCAAGAAAGCATACTGCTGTAACAGCCAAAAACCAAATTGTTCAATTGTTGATTTTTAGGTGTGTACATCAGTTAAAAAAACGTATTGTTGACAAAATGGCTTGTTTTTCCAACGTCGTACAGTTCTTATTTATCGTTGTAGAGTCACGGGATCCAGATAGATCGACACAGCAAAAAGAACTCTGCAAAATGGTGTATAAAAAGTATTTTTATGGGTAGTGGTGGTTACAACATATTGCTTGCCTGCAACGATATTTAAAAACCTGAAGAGTTAGTAAGCTGAAGAGTAAAAGTGTGTTTGAAGGCCTAAACTTCATTGCCTGGACAGTGTGAAGGGGAACTCCTCTTCCTTAGAAAATAGGTAACTGGATAGAGACAGCAAGAGACTGGGAGAAATGGGGGAATTTCCTAGAGACATATTATTTAAAATGGGAAAATTATTTCTTCTTGCATTCTGTTCATTTATTTAATAAAGCATCTAGAAAAAAGGGTATTTTGAGAACTGACCTTCGCTCGGTACCACTTGCCATCGTGCCTGTAGACGGTTGCCACCAATTGTCCCACTTGGACATCAGACAGCTATAAACCAAAATAAGTCAGCATTACCATTAAGACAAAATAAGATTCAGATCACAAGTTATCAACAACAATTTAACATCGATTCATCGGCGGATACCCCGGTACTTGGAAGTCTCATACAATATATGATCCATGAAGTTTAACTTTTTTTTTTACATTAATTCCACAGAAGGCCATGAGGAAAATTATTTCCCTCAGGTCCTATTCATCTGGGATACTGTGTGGAGGGTCTTTTTGAGGAGAGGAAGGAATGAACATTGGTCTTGAAGAGACGAGGGAGAAGAGGGAGGAAACACAGAAACCAGCAAATCGTTCCACAGCCGAGCTGTTGAACTCAAGAACGAGTCGAAAAAACGACCCGTTCTCATGTGACAAATGTCAACCGTGTACATATGTTGGGTGCGCGTTTGGCGTGTCTCCCGACTATGCACCGGTGCCAAAGGGATCAATGACGCTAGTTCCTCAGAGCATCTTCCATTGAAATACCGGTAGAACATGGATAGCATTCCCACCCGACGCCTGTGCTCTAAAGATTGCAATCCGTTTGTTAACTAAAGCAAATGTGCCGCGTGTTGAGACAGATTCTGTTGAAAAGGTCAATGTTGTAAAGGTTAAAGAAGAAGTATCAAGGGTAATATGGTGCTGCTAACCTTGTGCAACTCCCTATTGTCAGCGTTGGTGTAGTATTCGGTCATCTCGTCCACCAGCTTGTCCAGCTTCTGCACCTGCGGTCCGACTATTTGCATCCAGAATCGGGCCGGCGAAGACACGGCCGACACAAACACTTCCAAGAGGGTGCCTGCACCTTCTGAATAGATTTACACATTTCATCAGTATCTTGTTATGTCAAAGAATAATTTGTATACATATTTTTCAAAGTTATAAGATCGGTTAGCAGCTGAGTGCACAAATGCCAGATACAATGTTCAATCCTCTGCTAGATACATTCAATAAAGCAACATTTTCTCCTTATGAGTAGGAGGAATTCAAATATTGTCAGGTTATTTGACAGTCAATTTTTATCAATTCAAAGTCTGTCAGATTATTTACCGGGAATGTGTATCTCTTTAAAAAATATATGGTATTAAGAGTCATTTTTATATGTAACAAAAAAAAATTGAGTCCATATAAAAACAAACAACTCATTTTGTATGTCATACGACATGGGCGTGTGCCTGGTGTGGTGGTTACAAAATTCAAAACAACCCCATAATAAACAATTACGTGCATTGACAAACATCGCATGGGCTAACGTGTAAAGGAAAACTTTCGTCAGACGCATCACAATTTTCAATTTGGGAGGTGGGAATGGGTACTGCCGCCCCGGGAACCTTTATTAGATAACCAACACCTCTGGCATAGGTCACCCCAAGTGGTTCACTACGTTTGATTTGGCAGGGGTGCCCGGGTTCATGGGTAAGGTTTGTCTAGGTCTTGGAGGCAGATGACCAGGACACACTGAACCCCAGATTCCTACCCACCCTTAAACCCTTTTCCTTCCCTCCTTAAAAAACCCTCCACACAGCATCCCCAAAGATGACATATGCCCTGAGGGAAATTATTTTTCTCAGGGCCTCCTGTGTGGAGTTCATGTAAAAAAAAAAAAAAATCACAATCTTTCTTAAGTCCAACAGTCAAATTAATATTATTTGAAAAATGGTATCACCTCAAACTAAAAGTGTAAAAGGGGATATGCTGTACCTGGAGTAAGTGGTGGAGGGGCAACTTCGTTAGCGGTGGTGCTTCTGGTCTTGCTGGTGGCAGTGGAGTCACTGGGGTCGGTGGTGGTTGAGCTGCCGCTGGTGCCCGCAGCTGCATACTGTCCGCGGGGCTCACGTCTCGAGTTTTCTCTTCGAGCTACCTCGGCTTTAACCTATGAGAGAAATTTACTACTTTAATTCATGGGTCACAATGGCGAATATGAAACAATTACAGCACTGCATAACGTAATGTCACACCCCCTTCTTTTACTTCAACAGGAAAAGAATCCTAAATTAGTTGCTTAACCGTTATAGTACTGCCCAGTATTATAGCGCTGCAATTTTCAGCAAGCGTTTATCGGTCCTCGGGAGAACACATGTTCAATTTGAGGGTGATATATTACGGTTGGGGCATGTCTTGATAACTGTATTTATTGTTTAGCCTGTTAAATTAATACACTCTAAAGGGAATCGATATTTTTCACCATGTCGGAAATTAGTTCTGTTACAGACGATCGGGATCTATCAAATGACATGGACGACGAGATCTTTGTTTCGATAAATGGAGGCAGTGAAGACAGAAGTGACATTATTGTACATCACAATGCATCAGAATCAGAAAAAGAAAAGCCTTCAATGATCCATGATTATAATAAATACATGGGAGGAGTGGACAAATTGGACAAAATGTTGTACGTGTAGATGAACGAAGTGACGTAAAGAATATATAAAAAATTGGTTAAATAGGTTATGTTAGGTTAGGTTATGGGCTATTTTAAAATATTTTTTTTTCATAGCTTTTAATGACTTTTCAAAGAAGTGTTAAGTTTATTCTGAACTGGCTTGGAACCAACTGATACAACCAGTTTCATCCAATAAAAAAATTGTTTAGAAAAATTTACGCCAGCGTATAGTGTGCAGCAAAACAAATGAGATAAGGTGATCCAACCTCATATGCGCTCACTGTAAAAAGGGACTACACGGACTTCACGCGGGTAAACACAATTGTGGAGTGGCGTAATCATACATTTTTATATTTTTAAATATCTTTTGCAGTTGTAAATATGTATTTTTTTTCATTGGAGGCATAAAATATCATTCTTTACCAGTATAATTGCAGAAAGAATTGTAAAAATTGGTTGATATTTGTCGAAGTTATTTCCTTTTTTATTGAATTTTTTTTTATCTTGCAAAATAAGCACAGCACTAAAACGATTAATGCGAAAGGCTGTTGCCAAGTTGAACCCTTAAGTGGCGTTGAGCGTCCCCGGGACCTATCTCTCCCATTCTATTCACCAACAGGCCCCGTGAGTCTCAGTACTTTCCTACATTCTGACAGAGATCAATCAGGCAGGAGGATATAGACAGCTCCCTCACATAAGTGAGCTCAACTCACCAAGGCTATTTACCACTCGTATAGGAGAGTTAATTTTCATTCACCACGCCACTTAAGGACTTAGGCCCTCCGTTCATGGAGATACTTACAAACTACGTGATTGTGACACAACCACAAGTACCCTGCAGATGTACTACTTTTTAAAGCTGGTTTCCGTACACGGCGGTACCCGAATTATACTGAACTTGATCATTTTTCACGTGCAGCCGTGGAGTTAACACGATGTCGAACGATGTCAAATGACTTTTTTTCCAACATTAATCTACGCCTTCTTCACTAAATCCTTTCTTGCGTATTCTGGTAATGTAGTTATGTAAACACGCATTTTTTTTCACTTCCAGAACAAATCTAACATTACTTTCATGTTCAGACGCCATTTCTGTCAAACGTCAAACGAAAGTAGTAGACACGAATGCTGCAACACGTAGCGCGCTACCAGCACCGTCGTTAGCGCGCTACCGACTTCAACCTGACATCCATCGCGTAGCGCTGTGTACGAACACCAGCAAAATTGTATGGCGGGTACCCACGAGCGGTGTGCGTGCTACGCGCATCAGGCTCGAATAGCTTGTAAGTAGCTCCATGTACGGAGGCGCTTAGTATTAGAGAAACTCATATTGGGACAATGCAGGTTAGTAATACATATTTTTATACACTATTATAGTTTTGTTATTAAAACCTTTTTTCATCTATACTAATACTATCTATACTAACATTATAACGTGCATTTGTTTGTTACGCTTTCACGCATAAACCAATAAACCGATTTTAAAAATTCTTTCACCAATAGAAAGCTACAATACATGCGAGTAATATAGGCTGTATATAATGGTAAACTCCGGCGTTATGAAACTATAAATATTAATATATTATATTTATTATATGTTTTCTGTCTCTAACAAAAGCGAGTTATTGCTAACGTCAGAAAACAGATCATTGGCTTGGAAACCAGTGGCGTGCACAGAGTTTTTGATTGGGGTAGGCAGTAGAAAAACCGCCGAAATGATTCAAATAAATAAAATAAAAACTTCTGAGATGTCGTGTTTTTTAGTATCATTGGTAAAGTTATTTAAATCGTAGTAGCAGTTGTCATTCAAAACATTTTTAATATTAGAAAATAATATACAAGGAAAACAGAATAAACGATTAGTGTGAATACAGCCTGTTAACCAATTATACCCATCATAACATTTCCTATTGAATCGACGTCTAACTGATGGAGTTTTCATTTGACTTAAGTTGTCTTATTTAGGCGTACGTCTCCCCGCACAAATAATTCGTTTTTTTTTTTCAATTAAAGATAACCGAGAAAACCCATTGTTTTTTAAATTACTTAAACACACATTATTTCCTTCACTACAACACGTTTCACAGGTTAAAATTTCCATATTTTATCAGATAATTCACAATTAAAGTACGACAAACGTTTTTGAACAAACAATTCGCATTTATGAAAGACAATTAGTTAAATAATAACAGATGTCACTGTCGTCACTGATTACCATTTGCTAATTTTGTTCCAGAAAGCACTGCCTAATACTAGCAAAAAAACCTCATAGAAGCAAATCCAAAACGACAGTTCTACTCTATGCTGTGCTTTTCGTAAACATTGATATTATATCTGTATGAAGTTAGCTCTAGGCAGAAATAATTCCTGCTTTAGGCCGCATTTTAGTGAGGCAGTCGGACGGCGCGCGTGTAGTTTCTAGTTACAGTTGCCACCTTTGTAGTATGCTGTTTTCTGTGGCGCTCCCGTAGTTTCGGTTGCTCAGCTTCTTCGCGCTTATTTTTGAAAGTGTCTATTTATTTTTAGCAATAATTTAAAAAATTATAATATTATTTACATGCTTATGTTTTACAAATACGGCAGGGTAGGCAGTGCTTATGTGCCTATATAGAGTGCACGCCCCTGGTGGAAACGATGTTGATATATTTAAATAAAATTGAATCTCCAAAATGTTTGTACGCGCATAACTTCCGAACGACTGCACTAAATTGGATAATTCTTTTCTTCTTTGAGCTCTGGCATAACGAAATTTAGATGGCACGCGAGCTGTTTGAAAACTGAATGTATGGAAAGCGGGAGGGGGGATAATTGATAAGTGCAAGCGCTACAGTAATTTCCCCCTAATACCATGCGAGCAAAGCCGCGGGTAAAAGCTAGTATTAATATTATAAAAGCAAAACTGCGTGAGTTTGTTTGTTACCCTTTCACGCATAAAACGATTTTAAAAATTCTTTCACCAATAGAAAGCTAAATTATATGCGAGTACTATAGGCTGCATATAAGTGTAAGCTCTGGCATTATGAAATTATAAATATTAATATATTATATTTATTAAAAGTTTTCTGTCCCAAAGAAAAGCGAATTATTGCTAAGCAAAACAAATCGTTGCCGTGGAAACGATGTTGATATATTTGCGGGAAATTTTATAGGGAGAAACAATTTCTTTATTAAATGGCATAGCAAAACATATGCCAGGTACCAACTAGTTTATTAATAAAAAGATAATACGGCATTCAAAATAATAAGATTATCGGCCATTCTCAGTCACCCACTCCAAAACATTCTAAAGACTGTATACACAGCGCCGCCCCTCGGGTGCTTTGTACGCACTTGGCTACAGATGATTGGAGAAATGCTCTCTTTGGATTTAAATCACTCATTCCCTAGGTAAGCAAATGAAGAAAGGAAAAGCATTTGATGTATTTATATTACATTTTATTTGAAATAACATACAAGTAATGATGAGTACCTTTAAATTTTATTAATCAAACCTATGAATTATAATCACTTTGGGAATCAGACATTTGCTGCAATTTATTTAATTTAACACAACTTTTGGATTGGATTGGATTTGATAAGGCATACTTGTTGTGATGGATTTTAGAACTTTTCTACACATATTCTGTGATGCTAATTATTTCTACTATGCCATTTCATATGTGTCTATACATTGTTTTAACCTCCTAAATGCCAGGGAAGAAACTCGAAAATTTCGCAATGTTTTGACTTTGACGTAATATTTTGCGGATTTATTTTATGCTATCGTATATAATATTTACCGAAACACGTTCCCTGAACAATAAACTATGCTTTCAAATAATATTACTTGCGTTTATTTGACAAATTGATAGTTTTATCGATCTTTTCATGACATGCGACGCTCAAAGTTTGACAGCTCAAATCGCGGCAGAAATGTCATTTCGAAAGTCATAGATATGTGCAAAGATGATTATTTGAGAGGCTAGGTGTGTTCCTTATATCTGTTACGTCAAGAACAAGAATGCCCCAAGCGATTCTGACCTTGTCCTTCATACATTTTCTTTATACATAAGGTTTAAAATCGCATCTCAAATTTTTTTTTTTTTTTATGGCGCGTCCTGGGCGCGCAATCGGCAAACCAGAGGTTAATGGATTAGTCCTAAGATTATATCAGTCTTCAGTGAACACTTACAAAACTGGAAAACTTAATGCATATTGGTACCCACTACGTAAGCAAATCTTTAAAAATAGTTCTATGTAAAATAAATGCTATATGACGTAAATATTTTCCAGTCATGCGATACTTGACCTTATAAATACAATAATTATTATTATTCTAGCTAACATGTATTAGCACCGAAAATGAACACAAACATAACTAAGAAATTATAAAAAGAGATTTGAAGATTTTGGTGGTTAAACAGCTCCATTGAAATTAGTGTAAACATTACGGTAAAAGTAGTATTTTATCAAATAACACAATCACATTTGTCAAAAAAGACACTTTTGATTACTATTAAATTACACTTTTTTAAAATTTAATTTACACTTTTTTTTTCAAAACAATTACAATACACAAACATAAAATATGTACCTAACTTTTCCAGGAATCGCTTTTAGTAGATAATGAAGATAGAATGTTTGTGTTTTTGAAGAAAAAAAGCAACAAAAATCATATTTTGGCACTTATTTAACAATGTGCAAATCACCGGACAGATAATCCTTAGAAGTGTGATCTATGAGCAAACCCATTTAAAGAAAAGTGGTGTCACTTTTCCACTCCCAGGTATGTAGGCCAATGAAATTGACTATCTGTTGAAAAAAGTAAGGGAAAATTTACCTTACTTCAGGTACACAAGACCGCCCACAACACACTTCTATTGGTTATCTCTTCAGCGGCAACAATAAATATATACCAAAATAATATCATAATTATTATCATGGAATCCATAAGGGAAGGTACACTTTCATCACATTGTTGCTATTCTATATTTTATTGTTACTTATTTATGCACACTGGGGAAAAGATTTTTTTTTTTAATTAATTACTGTCGCTATTCCCTATTTTCTTATTACATAGTTATTTTATTATTCACAAGGGAAGGAACACTTTCAGTCTTTACTGTGGCTATTCTGTATTTTCTAGAATTTTTTATTCCTCCTATGTTTCATAACGTTGTCCATACTACCATTGAATTCGTCTCTCCCTTTTGCAACCTAAAACATATTTAAAAAGCTGTAAATGACTGAAAACTTTGAAATATTACAAACTTGAATATCACATAAGCAGGATAATATTATAATAAGTACCTGAAGAGTATTAAATATTTTCCATAAAATGCAGCACTTCAAATCGCCGAAGTAAAAAAAAATTATGTCAAATTCCATTAATTAATATGTGCACATGCAGATAAATTGCCATTTGAATACACATTAAAACATAAAATATTATATGTAATATTTCCATGTACTGCATAGAAATAGGTAGAAGTGTGTGTTACGATTTCATAGATGATCTCAAATCAAAGAATGCAAAGAAATAGCTAAGTAGTAGATGAGTGTATCTGACAATTTAGCCAATGATTTTAAATCAAAGAATAGACAAGTACATAAGATAGATAAGTGTCTTACAACTTGGTCGATGATCTCAAGGGCCAGCTTGATTTGCTCTGGAGTGCCCTTCACGGTGACCTTCCTGTTGATGGCATTGTCCGGCTGCAGCCCCTTCTCCTCCATCTTGACCTTGGCGCCGCTGGTGTGGCAGATGTCTCGGATTACCTCACCGCCACGACCTAAGTGCAAATAAACAATTGAGTCACTAACTTACAATGATTGAGTCAAGGAAGATGACGACGCAATGTATTGCCGCCTAGTACCTCATCTACGCGCACGCTTACGTGCGTAACGATTTTAACGAATTTGCCTAATCCAGATCAGAGTTGTTATGGAAGCAAAATTTTGACATCCGCGGTTGCGGATTATTAGAGGTTCACATCTATTTATGAGAAATTATTTAAATGCATAGCAATAAATTGTATTTATGACAATGATTCTACATGCAAAGCAATTATATTTATAAGAAAATCTTTGCAAGATTTTTTTTTGTGTTTTATTTGCAAGAATTGGGTCAGCCAAAAAAAATTCAAATCTAAATAATGTTTTAAATCTTCTAGAGTTTTTTTAATTGAAATTTCAAAATGGGAACAAATTTTACAAAGGAATTAGTTTCATTCATTTACAGCTAGAATAATCATGCACCTTTATCTTCAGCAACTATTTTGTCAATGTATTTAGCCATGAAAATTTTTTAGCGTTTTTTTTTTTTAAATGCGATTTTAACCCTTATTTATAAAGAGACTGTATGAAGGACAAGGTCAGAATCGCTTGCGCCAATATCATTCTTGACGTAGCCAATGGTTTCATTAATCTAGCAACACTGGAATATTTTTAAATGAATTTTCTATGACTTTTTTGCAACTGTCAAAGTCGAAAATTCTAAATTTTATATTTTCAAATGCTTATAAAGGTCTTTATTTATTTGCAAACTGAATTGTGTTTTTTTATGTTGGGTATTCAGATTTGTGTAGAAATAATAAAATCAGTTTATATTATATTTTTTTATCTTTTTTTTAGTTAGTTAGCTATTCTGGATAAACTTTTTGCAATATTATCACGTAATATACGTGAATAATAAGATATATTATCTGGTAAACAGAAAACAATCGCAAAAAAGGCAATTCCTCTGTTTTTATATGAATATTTGACCAGAAAGCAACAAGGTATAATTCGCGCGGTTTTTCGAAATACGCCTGGCAATCGAGAGGTTAAATAATGATGATACTGACCGATGATTCGGCCCACGGCCCAGCCAGGAACAAGCATGTAGGACTCCTCCGGGGGTACATGACTGGCCACTGCCTCTTGAATGAGACCCTCCGCCACTCGGATGGCCGAGGGTTGCCCACGAATGATACAAATCCTTGTGTCTGTGTTCCCGGCTTCGGCGTCCTTGAAGTTGATACGGGCGCCGCTCATCTGCTGCAACTCCTTGATGTTGGATCCTCCCCTGCCTGGAACCAAGATTGTCATGATACATTCACTGATAATATTCTATTCACTATCCAGCCAATATTCAAAATAATCAATAAATGAAATAGAAAAACACACAGAAAAGAAAAAGATTTTAATTGATTCAAGAGATCCAAGATCATAATAGGTAATCTCTTCCAAAAAAACTATTTAGGCCTTATATCATTTTTGGTTCCGTGATAAAACAGAACACTGAATAAAAGAGATTAAAAAAAACCTAATCATACCTCACCTAGTCTGTTATTTTATCATGTTCTGTTTAGTTCTTGACAAATTCTTTGGTAGAAGTCGTTAAGCTCTCCCATTTGATTGTCATACTAAAATTATGAAGACAATAGTATGTCATTAATCATTAATTACACAGATTAGTTTCACTGTTCATTGTCTTCTTTGTGAGTCAGAAGTAACAGTGCAGAAAGATGTTGAATTACCATGTTTCCGTTGAATTCTTAGTAACTTTTAAACATGTAGGAAAGCCTCACTTAATGGTGACCCCGTAAAATTTACTAAAATGTAGATATGACAATCCAAACTCAGGTGAAAAAATTGAACTAGACATGTACACAGAAAAGCATGGGTATGCAGTGAATCAGTATAGTCTGAACTAAACTGCAGCTAATAATAACAGAATTTCAAAATGTTTGCATAGCATTCAGCACTTAAATTTAAGTCTGAATTCATTTTTTCTACATTGGGGGGGGGGGGTAAGGTTTTAAAACTCATTTTTTATTATTTTTTCTGAATGTACAACATGTCGAGAGTATTGTCAAAATTTCAAGTAAATCGGAGCAAAACTAACAAAGATACAGCGTTTCAAGCTCGATTGGAGTATATTTCGAGTATTAAAAAAACTTTAAATTGATTTACTCGCAAACAAATTTTTGAAGTTCGTGAACATCATAACTCAAAATCTACTTGACCGATCATTTTGAAATTTTGTACATGATTTCTACACAAAAGTAAACAGGTAATCACAAAGTTTTTTTATTTTTTACCATTTTATATTATCAAATTCACGTAAATTTTTTTACAAAAATAACGTTTTTCACTTTAAAATACTGCCAAAAATAAAATAAATCGAAAAAAAACTCTCTCTGATTACCTAGGAAAACATATCACCTTTTAAATGCATTTCGACTTTTTTGATTCGGATGATTCGATAACGAGTTATGATGTTCACCGCATAACAACTTTTTTTCGAGGCGCTTCCGGAGATTCGCTCTCACTGACTTATTTATTGATATTTTTAATTGATGTGACTCCTAATTATTGTTCATAAATTATCAGCAGAAAGCTGTTATTACACATCATAAAGTTTTAATAATACTTTTCAATACACAACTGCCGTTATTAAACAAAATTTTAATAATACTTTTCAAAGCCTCTGCATTTTCTCGATTTGGGTTTATAAAGAGAAATATTGGAAAGAGCAATAAAAGAAAAAAGTTTATAAATCTCCCTTACGTATTTGACCGGCGTTATTATATGGGCCCCGTTTGAAGCATCTTACATTTTGAACTTTGAAAGAGTTAAAAAAAAAATTCATTCATTTTTTTTATTTTGCGTCTCCATGTAAACAATATTTCATAAACATATATTTCTTTCATTAACTTATTGTTATAACAATATTCCACCGCAACACAAGTGCAATTAAGTACTTTTTCCGAGGTTATTCATATAATCATTTTGTTCAGTGTCCGTGAAAGTGAATTCACATTACTTATAAAATCAATATCACACACAGACGTATACCTACAGCCGTATCCAACTGCTATTATTATGAAGTGAATGGTAAGTATTCCCTCTTCCAATTTATGTAAAAATAGCTAGCTACACTTGGTCCCTTTATAATCCAGCCTACCATTTGTACCGAACCGTATTATTTTCGCTTCGCAACTAAAGCTCTATAAATGAAACATTTCTGAACGTAGCCGTATATTAAAAACTGTTTTTGAAAGGTTGTGAAATAAGCAGGTAACGAATAATTGAAGATGAATGGTTTAGGAACGCAAAAGGGACAAACAAAGAAACATTCATTTTTATATATAAAATAATTAGGTATAACCTGTAATGTTATAATATAATATTATCATACTGAACAAAATAAATAAATTTTGTCAAAACTAATACTAGTGACAGACTTAGCTACACAAGCGCTAGCGTTATTTGGTTTTATGCTGGGCTTTTATAGCTGAGTCTATTACTAGCATAAAAGCTCCTTGAAGATCACACACTAGCACACTCTTGTGAAATGAGGTAGAGCTCTAAAACACAATGAACATTAGAAAATGATTAACGGATAAAACAGAACAG
Source organism: Glyphotaelius pellucidus (assembly GCA_936435175.1). Lineage (NCBI taxonomy): Eukaryota > Metazoa > Arthropoda > Insecta > Trichoptera > Limnephilidae > Glyphotaelius > Glyphotaelius pellucidus. The sequence continues at coordinate 25,670,628 of OW386537.1, forward strand.
TAACAAAACAGAAAATGATAAAATAATAGGTTAGATTAGATACACATTTTTTTTTTAAACTTTTCTTCAATGTTCTGTTTTGTAATGGAACCGCGTGAAATGTACCACGTACCTATCAATCCTGGAACCACGTTGTTGGGAATCACAATCTCCTGGTACTTGTCCATGGAGGAGTGCACCCCTTCCTCCTCATCCTTCCTAAGCAGCAGGTACAGGATGGCCCCCGATACCCCGCAGAGGGACACGGCCACAAGCAGCGGCACCACCAAGTTGCGGCCCATCATCATCGTGAATGCAGCTGTCCAACAGGTCGTTTAGCTGGAATCTAAAATAAATTAATAGATCAGTTATGATGACAATAATAATAAATAAATAATAAATACCAATTATAAGAAGTGAATGCACAAACAGCGGAAATTAAAAATAATGCATTTATTCACTTAAGTGGACCCTTAGTATCAAGCTTCTTGCTGTTAGTATTAAGTATTTACCCTAGGACTTGACCGCTCATTCAAGGCCATGCGACTGCTTATATAGGGGCGGTTATGGTACGTCCTTCTGTAGGTAGCGTGGAGCCTGCCACCGATTAGGTGCTTTATCAGTTGTGTAACCAATAAGACATCTATGTCATTCTCCATTCGTAGACAAGGACACCTATTAGGTGAGTGAGGAAGTATTCGAGCTCGCGCGGTTTCGTTTTGTTACAGTACTACTTATTTGTTACTTCACAACTATAAATAATATAAAAAAACTTTCAAGAAAAGCAAAACATTTTTGAATTAGTATTTATACACATTGTGATTTTTTGTGTACATTTTGTTAACAAAGTCAACAAATATTATTGACACTTTGATTAGTAATGTTTTGCGAAATCCCTATTGCAATATATTATGAAAACGAAAAGTACAAACAAGACTCGAGAGAAATGAATGGAACTTCAAATAAAATAATAGTAAGTAGGTATATAGTTATTTTAGCCAATAATGTTCAAGTAGTAGCCATAGGTGTTAGTAAACACATTACATAAATACGTGATGCATGTCTTACAGCTCAAAAATAATAATAGTCGAATGTCTTGCGTCATCCCGGATTAAATGAAACATACTTATTGATAGAAAATTATGAATGTGCCGCAACCTGCACGAAGAACGCAAGCGAGATAATCTCCACCGGCCCAGACCAGAGTGCCAAACATGGCCTGGAAAAGGGCCAAATACTCGGGAAAAGTTAAAAACAACCATCAAATAATTACGGAAATTACAAATGCAGCTAAAATATATACTGTCATCATTCAAATGCCATTTGTTTATGATGTTTTTAGAACGACTAAAAAAAGGTATGACATAAGGCGTATATCATAATATTCACGGTCACTCGAGTGCCTAATACAAAAATTAAATACGGTAACAAAACAAATTAACACCGAAAGTCTTCTCATTTGATCGGGTTATTAGTATTAAAAGTATGTATATGAATAGTTAGAGACTAACCTGACCCACTTTATATTTTTCACTTTCGCTCAAAATCAAATCTCGGGTCCTCCTCCAGCATAGAAGATTCAAATTCTGCGAACTGTTGCTATTTTGACATAGATCAGAAAACGGAAAGCATGTTTTTGCAAGGCTCTTTGCTCTTCGTGGAAAATTTTATACATATAAAACTACTCCCTCATGGAGATAAAGTAGTATTTTTTCTAATGCAAAATAATCTAAATAAAGTGCGAAAGAGAGGAGTGTTTTGAACCCGTTTCCAGCGTGTTTTTGTTCACGCTTAACAACGGGAGTTCAACTCTTTTTTATTAAATCCGGAGCATCGATTGACTGCATTTTTTATATTGATAAAAATTTACTGGGAAATTAAATTGTATTATTACTTTCAGGAAAATTAAAAATAAATATTTTATTTTGATCATAGTATTTGATACCAATAAATTAGTTATAAAAAATCGAAACTGTGTAGAAAAGAATATAAAACTAGTAGTTCCGTGAACAGTAAACCTCGCGTCTAAAATATATGTTTCTGATTTTCTCTTATTTAATGAATCAAAACTAAAATTTCATTTGAAATCATAAGATTTATAAATATGTAGACGCTCAAATACCTACCTGCTTTTATGAATTATGTATTTAATGTAACATTTTTTTTAAATTTCAAATCAGGAATTATATAAATACCCAGGGAAACGTCCCTATCTCAATGACATTTCTTTTTTCAAACTTTCTTCAGATAGGTACCATAACATTGAAAAATATGAATAATAAAGACCAAATAAACCTGAAGATTTCACATTTGAAAAATAATCTTTGCCTTTACTAAACAAAACGTAGAAAAAAATTGACAGACAGACAAAATGAAAAAAGGATAAATTAAAGCTGGACTTCGCTACGCTCAATAATCATTTCGTTGAGACAAATTTTAATATTTTTATTACAGCTTACGTGTGGGGATACATTTATATATTCTAAATCAAGAAAACATAAGTTTATCATAGAATTTACTTTTCTCTATGTCTTTTTACCTGTCAAATGTCAAACAAACATAACCTAGCTTGATTGCTTGACAACCTTTAAAGTCGTCGATCAAAACAAATCGACGGTATGCGCTTTTTCATTTGAATAGAAATGTGTCAAAAATAAATTTTAGTTGCGTTTATTAAATTTATCAAATATAGTAAAACATTCAGAATGTACTGCAATACATGGAGAAAAACTGAAAGCTTTCTGCTTTACACGGTTAAACGTTTTAAAAGTGGAAAGAATCATTGGGTAAAAATACAAACTTTTATTTTTATTTTGAGCAGAGAATTCTGCTGATGTGCTCATGTCTGATTTCACGATAAGTTTAACAGTAAATTGAGTGGTTTTAAATTAAAGAATAAGTTAGTCCTTTCTTCTCTCCAAATGTGAATCCAATGGAGTTTTAAATTGATTTATATTAGTAGCATCGATGACATGATGTGGAAGTTTGTTCCATGCATCCACTTAATTGTAATGTTATTGCATCCACTCTATTTGCAGGAAGATGTTTCCTAGGATTGGATACAAAAGGTGTTTCGTAATTTTTTTTTGAGTATTCATGGAGATTTATATTTTTGTTGGTGATGAAGATTTCTTGGATGCCAGGGCAACTATGATCTCCAGATAAAATTTTGAAAGTCTCAATCAAGTCACCCCTTTCTCTTCTTTCTTTTAACATTTAAAATAATACAAAATGTATTTGTGGCACGTTCCAGAGTGGAAGATACTTTCAGTATCGCCCTGGTGTAAGACTACCATTCAGAAACGAAACTTTGCTTGAAATGGCTTTAGCCGTGTTTGGTGACTAGATATGAATAGGCAGGTACTTCCTCATCTTCCTTTCCCCCATCTCCTTCCCCTCCTACAGATTCCTCCCGTCCCTTAAACCTTTTTCCCTTCCCACATCTCTCCTCTCCTTCCTTTCCTTAAAAAAACCCTCCACACAGCATCCCCAAAGATGACATAGGCTCTGAGGGAAATTATTTTTCTCAGGGCCTCCTGTGTGGAGCTCATGTAAAAAAAAAAAAAACACAAAAAAAAAAATTGGTAATCTTAGTTCTTTGAATCTATCTTAATATTTTATGCACTAACTAAAGAGGAATGCGTTGTAAATTTATAGATTGCTCATAATGATAACAGCTAGTGACTCTCAATTTTCCTATCCCGTTAACCTTTTTACGACAATGTCCTTAAAGAATTTGCTATACCCGTGGACGGGTATTTCAAATTCTTACACATATGCGTCATGTATAGATGACGCTCGCCTTTTAGGCACGCGATCGGTTGGCATGTTTACATGACGTTCATCTCAAATAGTTAATAGAAATTAATAATGTTTTATTTTTGTTTTAACATTAATTTCAGAGCGTACTAAAGCAAAAGAATCACCCCATAGATAAGGCGAGAGAACATTTTGATGACTTCTATGGTTCAGCTTTTGGTAGTCAGTGGGATCCCATTAGAGAGGCCCTCTTGAGGAGGCACAAGTATGTCGCGCTTATTAACAATTACGGTGAAGACAAGAACACTATGGAAACTTTGGAAAATATGGGTAAATTTGTCATCAAGTATATAACATCATCAATCAATTTTTTTAAAACAGATGTGGTGGCCTTTCAGGACTGCTCAGATAATAAAATGATTATTTATGTCTTACTCCGCTTACTGGTTAATACGCAATATTTCTTATTCAACCAATTAGATGTAGCTTTATTATCATGAAAAGTGAGTATTTACGACGGGGGAGACGAAAAACTTTGCATAAATTATGCATGTTATATTTAAATTTTGTTAAAATTATTTCACTCGCGCGGCATACACCATTCGTATTTTCATCATTTTTCGGTTTACATTTCATAGACAATCAATCAATGCTGCCAATCATAGAAAAATTATTATTGGCATATAAAACAATACTTTATTCGGGTAATGAAGTGAATGCATTATTGACAAGCTTGAACCTGTATTTTTAACAAAAGAACATTGAAACAAAGGTATTAGAATAATTACATATACCCGTTAGACAAACCCTGCTTTGCCAAACAAACCATTCAAAACCTGGGATGTATATCTAAATTATGATGACATCCAGCTTTCGCAGCTTAATCTCTACCCAGGAATAAATCGAAATAGGTACTTTTCTGTTTTTATTTTGATGAGAATTTATTTTATAAGATTGGTACTTCCGACAAATGTCATATTTGATTGTCTATTAGAAAAAAGGAATATTCCGTATTATCCATGTATCGATTTTGAACAAAACAAACGTTCCGCATTATCCGTGAGGTGGGCTTATACAATTTTACCCTCTAATGTTTGATAGGAGCATATAACATGCGAAATCTGTTTGAGGCACACAAGCGATATCTTGAGGACTGCGGAGAACCAGAGGCAGAGAGTGCTACTGGTCCAATGACTCACGGCAATTCCCACGAACAGATGAAGGCCTACGCAGCTCAGGTCTCCCGCAGTGAAATAGCCGGAATATACGAAGGAACCGACTCCTTAGAAGTTCCTCAGACGCTAGACACAGGTGGGGCAATTCTCGGACAAAACCCACTACTAGACCAAGTACCTGCTGAATCTGTTAAAAATCAGTAAGCTGTTTGCAATCAATATGACTAAGCGTAGACTCTGTGAAAAAGTAACATAAATATTCTGTTTCTAAATAGTGTTAACTTAAACCCAATTGTTTAGTTTGTGATACAGCCAAAACCGCGGTTTAATCAAAACTTGATTGTTTCTAAATTCAATTAGAATATTGAAACTATCAAATTAGTTTTGGTTAAACCAAGGCTTTAGCTTCACCCATGGAGGAAAGAAAGGAGAGGAGGTGGTAATTTTTTTTACATTACAAAAATAATTTCCCTCAGGGACTGAGTCATCTTTGAAGATGCTGTGTGGAGGGTGTTTTTGAGGAGAGGAAGATGTGAACATGGGTCTTGAAGAGACCCATGTCGTAGGAGGGAGGAAACACAGAGGCCGGCAAATCGTTCCACAGCCGAGCTGTTGAACTCAAGCTGGGTCGTTTCTACGACTCGTTCTTATGTGACTAATGTCAACCGTGTACAAATGTTGGGCGCGTGTTTGGCATGTTTCCCGACTATGCACCGGTGTCGAGGGGATCAATGACGCTATTTCCTCAGAGCATCTTCCATTGTAATACCGGTAGAACAAGAACAGCATTCCCACCTGACGCCTGTCATGTGAACATTTTCTTTTGTCGAACAAGACTTTTGTCGCCAGCTTGCGATAAAGAAGTATGAACTGTGGAGCGGATTTAAAATTAAGACGCCCATCCATCTAGCTGTACCATGGCAAAACATTTTAATCCAACTATTTGTTTAGTTAGTGAAAATAGATGGCAGTAATTAAAAATTAAATTAAATTTCAACCAGATTTTGACACGTAACCAAAGAAATAAACAAGATTTAAATAATGATATTTTTCAAGTCATGCGACATACATTAGATAGTAAAAATATATTTTAATGTTCCTTTTATTTCATTTATGTAATAATTATTATGAGTGCATCTGACAAAGCAATGCAAGCAATTTTTTTTTTTTTTTTACATGAACTCCACACAGGAGGCCCTGAGGAAAACAATTTCCCTCAGGGCCTATGTCATCTTTGGGGGTGCTGTGTGGAGGGTTTTTTTTAAGGAAAGGAAGGAGAGGAGAGTTCAGGGAAGGAAAAGGGTTTAAGGTGTGGGTAGGAATCTGGGGTTCGGTCTGTCCTGGTCATCCGTCTCCAAGACCTAGACCTAGAACCTCACCCCATGAACCCGGGCACCCCTGCTAAATCACCAAATTTAGATTGTGAACTCTAAAGTAACTTGCTTCAATTAAATAATAATTTCTTTTTGTGCTTAATTCGTAGAACTCCATTTAATATTTTTATATTTAATTAAAATTAAATTTGATAGGTTTATTATCAAGTTCTGCAAGTATTTTAGTATGTATTTTTGTTAACAGCTTTCGGTTTGCAAGACAATTTTCAAACTGTGGCTAAATCCACTGTTAGGCGACTTATTTATAAGATTTTATTTTTATTTTATTGATTTCTAATCTAGAAATCAATAAACGAACGAATGACCCCAATGTAACGCTAATTAATAAAGTAAGGAAAATTATTTATTCCCCACTACTTAGTACATTTACAAAACCTAAAAATATAATGCACCTGAATGAGTCATAGCAATAACGTCATTATAAAACAATTAAGAAAACCTTAACACTTAGTTGGGGAAACAGATTCCGAAATTCCGAACCCTACATAATACACTCTCAATTAGTGTATCAGCAAATCGGTTTAACTGGTAATAAATCAATATACATAGACACCTTCGAAAATTGACATTTAAAATCTTATAAATAAGTCGCATAACAGTGGATTTAGCCACAGTTTGAAAATGGTCTTGTAAACCGAAACAGCTGTAACAAAAACACATACTAAAATACTTGCAGAACTTGATAATAAAACTATCAAATTTAAATTTAATTTTAATTAAATTTAAAAAATATAAAATTAAATCAAATTAAAAAAAATACTTGCCTCAAAGCCCGTTATCGCACAACATTTCTATCATGTAGGTACCCTGAAGGAGTCGGCTACCATAAAACATGTACAAAATGCATGTTGCGGAAAAGAGAGATCAAAACAATAGTATCAACAATTAAATGTGAAAAGCAATGCCATCTCTAGTCTTTAACTTCCTTCCTGTGGTTTTTACAAAATTTCACACTGTATTTCGTTTACACGTAGCAAAAGCATTTTATAGTATATGCAGGAACATGCTCACGCCGAGCAGTGAAATCGTACTGGCTTAATAAGCCATGCCCAATTGTGCCCAGTTGAGTTTGTTTGACTCGTTGTGCCCAGTTGCCCTAGTGCCATCTCCTCTTCCTTCTTTCCTCCATGGCTATACTGCTGATGAAGCAACCAGGTCTTAGAGGCTCGGATTGAGATTTCTCATTGCTACAAATCTTCTCTGACATTTACCCGAGATGAGCTTCCTCAAGAATTTGGGTAGATCTCTTGAAATATTCTTGTTAATCTATCTGCTTAGCGATATTAACCTCATAGCTAAATTATTTATTACTAAACTTATTATATTCTTACGTGTCAGTTCAACATTGGTGTAGTTATGTCTGTCTTAAGCACGACTTAATGCCTATTTCCCCGTGCTTTTCCGCCTTGGTAATAAGTGAAGTTCTACACTATTATACACATATATTATACTCACTACAGGGTTACAGTATAAGTCAATTTTTATCAGTACTAATGAACTACAACCATCGTTAATAATCAACAGGGGAATGATGCGCGCCTCGCTGGGCGCGAGTCTCGTGGACCCGGTGATAGATGAGTCTCGCCTCGTGCAGCCGGAGATGGGCATGACCTCCGCGGCGCTGTGGACTTTCATCCCCTCCACGCGCCTCATGGGCAAGGACGACTGGCTGCCCGAATCTCATCAGTACAAATATTACACGGGTTAGCTATTGTGATACAATTATAAAAGGTCCCATGACAAAACAGAATATTGAAGAAAAATTAATTTAAAACATCTTATAAACAAACCTGACCTATCTTTCAATCGTGTTCTGTTTATCTGGTTACCATTGTAAATAAACATATTAACATTCAAATTCTGTTTTTAAAAAAATATTGTGAGATAATTAAAAAAATTACAGTGTCCATCATCGTGATGGACACTGTAACTCTGTCTGAAATGTTGGCTAAAGAAGGAGGTAGCGCAACACGGCATAACATCCCAAAAACAAATGATGAAAATATATGTATATTGTTTTTATTAATCAATGTTATCTTCCAATTGCTGTAAAGCCATTTTTATTGGGTCCAAATTAATAATATCATTTAGGGGAGTGCAGTCTATAAATATTGTTGAGCTGTGCATGCTGCAAGAAAATGAGAAGCAAAATTAAAACTAAAATTAACCCTTGTCAGAATTTGGTTTGACTTATTTTTTCTTGGGGTGTGCAACCCTGATATCAGAACACCCAGACCTTGCAGTCCCCATTTGTGAAATATTCGTACTAGTACGTGTATATCCTTTTACTGGGCCCTTTCAATTCAAAAACCTCCCAACTCAAAATTCAGTACATAGACCACTATGCTACAGCGTATTAAAGTGCTCATTTTATCTTATGATATACGAACATACGTTAATTGAAAAATATTATTTATATTCCATTGTGTAATGTTTGAAACTAACAATAATTTTCAGATGCCAGCGACTTCCCCTTAACTATTGAACAGGATGATGTATTTGAGTTTCCGGAACGTCTCAATGTTTATGCTTTCGATGGAGAAGATACTTCTAATTTTCCGGCACCAAAGGCAGGAAATACAGGTTTGTGTGTTAAAAATAACACATTATTCATTAAATAAAAAAACTCTACGTAAACACTTCAGTTTTTGTACATTCTGTTCATTGTGCGAAGGCCAAATCTAAAAATAAGTATATAAACTTATTAGGTGTGTCGGGAAATGGTTACAAATGATGTTGTCATCACAATGCGTTTGATGTTGTGTATAATGCATACCTTAAACCATATCTGTTTCAGGTGTGTTCAACTATTACTTGATGGACGGAGCGTCCATCTTGTCAGTGTTGGCCCTGGGGGTGGAGCCCGGAGACCGTGTCCTGGACATGTGCGCAGCCCCCGGGGGCAAGTCCCTGGCTATCCTCCAGACATTGCGCCCTGATCTCCTGGTTGCCAACGATTCCTCCTACTCTAGAACTCGCAGGTTTTACAGATATGGATTATTTATTGATTTCCATGACATAACAGGACAGTCTCAAAACAGAAGATTGAAAAAAAAAGAAAAAGATCAAACAAAGCTTAACTTAAACTAAGCTTACCTAACCTAACCTAACTTTCATGTTATTTTAACATGTTTTCTTTTGTTACTGTTCTGTTTTATCTGGTTACCTATTTATTGTAGAACCATAATAATTTTTTTGTAAGGCTAGCTTATAAGTTAAATTTACGACTTATTTAAGTTTTTGATAAGTTACTCAGAACATTTACTATATATTCATCCTACTTATGGTAATTAATGCTCACAGAAGTTTAAGTTATGTAAGTTTAGTGCTCACAACAACTGATACATTTGTAAGTTTAATTACATTAAAATGCTTCCTGTCAATGAGTTGCTGCTATCATAATTTACGCAATTTTTTCAATAAAGACGAAAAAACCAAAGGAAGTGTTGAAATAGAAGTCGGCTTAGAGAAAAAATTCTCCAGATGCTTTCGTTCCGTTAACGGCAGAATTAAGAATAAAGGGCCAATAGGAGTTCTTTAATATTATCCAATATCCAAATGACAGCCAGATGACAGCAACCTACTTCTAATTTGAATATGTCATGTTAGAAACAGAAATGTTGAGGTTAGAAAGGATTGGACCGCTAATCAAAAAGAAGGAAGCAAATCTTTTTACCACCTCAAAATTAAATCACGTCTTTCGGTTTTTCGAAACAGAAAATTTTCTTTCCGCTTACATTAGTTTCCGCAGTGCTTATTTAGGTTTTTTTCTAGTGATATTTCTTGTATTGTTTTGGGAGATAATAACGAACTTATCCATTTATACTAATCAGATATTGGTTCAAATAATAACAGTTTTTTAGGAAAGAAATTCTACAGAAAACAAGTCTTTTAATTTTTAGCATCTCACATTGAGTGTTTAGGTACCATTTCTTATGGTAAGCGTCTTATTTATCAAACTGATTTCATGAGCTATGAGAAGGCTGTAAGTTTGCGAGGACGCGATTAGATCTGTCAAAAACCCAGAATCATGCAACTTCAATACCTCCTTTGAAAAGTCATTTAGAGCGTGTTCACACCAACTATAAAAGATGTAACTTGGCCTAATTCAGCATATCGCTCGCCATACATTCCCAATGGTAATATATGGCGAGTGATATGCTGGAATAGGCCAAGCTACATCATTTATAACTGTGTGTGAACACGCTTTAAAAGTGAGGAAAAAAATAGGTTAGGTTATGGGCTATTTTTAATTTTTTTTCATAACTTAACTTTTCAAAGGAGTGTTGAAATTGCATGATTCTGAGTTTTCATGGAACCCAAAAACTCACGCCACTAACGATTTTTGTAACTTGCTATAAATTACAATATAACTTACATTGTTGTTTACATTGGTAATTTTGCCAGTAATGATACAATAATAAGCCATAAGTCACTTACATATCCCACTTACGAGAAAAAACTTATGTTTGCGGCGGTCGCCTCAGGTTTTTTTTACTGGCAATTCAATGGAAGTGTTGTTGATGTTAGTGTTGTTGTTAGTGTTGTTGTTAGTGTTGTTGTTAGTGTTGTTGTTAGTGTTGTTGATTTCTTCGGCACCTGTGTATGGCCAGGCAGGAGATATGCCAGATCAGAGCCCTATCTTTTTTGGGCCCATTTTCAAGTATATTTTTCTCTCAGAAACTTCATTATAGAAAATTCCTTATTTTACTGTTTTTTTGTCAATGTTCATGCTACACCAACAATGTGTACCGTGAATTCTAAATCAGAAGATTATTACAATCTCACATTTAGGTTATGACAAGGAAATTTTTTCTTGGATTTTCATTATTAATGAATTCATTACTTTAATTTTAATTTTCAGAATAGAAAAAGTGTTTAAAGAATATCTGTATGATTATACATCAAACAGTAAATGGAGTGAGAGAGTCAAGATAACTCAAGCGGACGCAGTATTATTCACAGATGCTCAAGGTTTTGATAAAGTAAGTACAGTTCGCTATTATTCTGTAATATGCGATATGAGCATTTACTGTTTTATTTTTATATCTTTTTCTCTTTATATCTAATCGTCTTTTTAACCGTATTTTTTAAATTGTACTCCTTTTCTTCTTCTTTTACACACACTACCTACATTATTAATTTTTGTATATGTGTGAGTGTGTCTGGTATATATGAGTGCAACAGTTTTTAGGAATACGTCATGCTTCATTGCTATTCTGGGGTTAAGAGTGACTGGCCGGGTGTATGTTGTATATTAATTTAATAATAAAAGTGCAAAGTGATCAGTTACAAATATATTATAAATCGGACTTAATTAGTTCATCCTGATATTATATTAAAGACATATTAATTATTTTGCTTCACATATTTAAACTTAACACTAACTAATCTGTCAACAACATTGCACTGAAATATTTATTATACATTTCTTTCACCTACCTTAGAACAGTTTACACCTGGTGAGGTAGGTAATGTAAAGCATACAATTTAATTATGTAGCAAATTAATTATCATACTAATTCATATTTATTTTTTGTGAAACCATATAATAAAGAAGATAACGAGAAGAGCCTTCCATTCAGATTTAAAATGGAAACAAATGTTCCATTTAGCCCCACAGCCCAGGGCTCTGTCTCACTTACACTCGCCTAACATTGTAGATCTCCATCCCTTTTGAATTTTGTAAGCACAGTTTTGTATCGGAAATTTAAGCCCCGATTGGCCAAATATTTGGATCACGAAACACATCCACAAGGCGTTTCTTATGTTTTTCTTTATTCTATATACGAAAATGTAAAAATAAAATTTGAATAAATGCTGATTTATCAGCACTGAAACTGAATTAATTCCAATTCAGACAATAAAAAAATGTGATTCACAAAAAAATTTCAAAGAAATCATAAAAATTTGGACTAAAAGTAATATTTTTTTTTTTAACGCCCTGGTGGGACCCAAACGCGATGCCCACTCAACCACTGACCGGTCAAATGATATGGCCTTTACCGGTGCACTCACCCAAATTCGAAATTACGAATGAAACCAATGTATTGGTTGTTATTACTCGAAATTATTATAAATGCAACCAATATACTTTAATACAAGTGTATGTATGTTTATAAGTATTATAAATTGACTTACAAAATTGCAGCCTCAACAAAGGCTAGCCTAGTGAGGCGGGTTATGAGAAACCTCAACTATATAACTACAAATTTATATTCTTTAATCTATTATGATGTATGTATATTATTTTCTGTTTTATTAACTTTTTGTACTAACGTAATTTATAAACCTTTGTAAACAACACTGAACTTGTACTTTTTTTAGTTATAAATGTTGCAAATTTCGTTAAATAAAGATATATATATTTTATTATTATTATCTTCAGGTTCTGGTCGATGTCCCGTGTACAACGGATCGCATTTCTATAAAAGAAAATGACAATAACCTTTTCAAACCGAGCAGAAATAAGGAGCGACTTAAGTTACCGGAACTGCAATCTAGTATTCTATGGTCAGTATTCAAGTCCTTTGTAATTATAATAATGCACATCTAATAATATACAATTAAACCCTTGTATAAGGTTACCACACAAAAAGCTTAATTGAAGAAGAAGACAATACTAATAAATCTAAACGAAAATATGAAAAAGAACAAGACACAAAGTGGTAACGGTCGCAACTGGGACTCAAATAAGGCCTGGACAAACCAACCTAGATCGCATGGCTGGGACACTCATTCAAAGCAGCCTCCTAACTTGTATGAGACCCCACAACAAATTTTGTTTTTTTTTTTTTCAATTTAAACTTATCTTATAACATTTTAAAATGTTTTAGTCAACTTTAAAAAATAAATTAAAACATATTTTTTTTACATTCTCACTCAAGTTAGGAGGCTGATTAGATTTAGTGTCCCGGTCTTGAGATCCAGGAGGTTTTGCTTGAAATCTGGGAACTCTTTTCTTTCCAGGACAAAGGCCTTAACCAACTTGTCCACTTTTAACTCATTTTTGTCAATCTCATATTTCAAATTCAGAATTAACAACTTCAAGAATGCTTTACGTCACTCATTTGAAATTTCGAAAGCGGCCCGACAAGTTTTTTTTCGAAAAAAGCATGTTCGAGCTAACTTTGAAAATGCATTTTCTATGAATCTTGGGTAAACCTCCAAAAGTTTTTATAACAATTCAACATTCCTCGAAACTAGAAATTTAAAAATTGTATAAATAAACCCATATGTAAGGTTGTTCCACCTTTACTGGTCCCTTTAAGAACCCTGTTAGAGAGTTTAAGGCTTTATGAAATGAGGGAGGATGAGTTTTGATGTTATTTTATATATTGTTTCAGCAACGCCCTGTCGGTTTGTCGTGTGGGAGGAACTGTAGTATATAGTACCTGCGCATTGAGTCCTATACAGAATGATGGAGTGGTCCACTTGGCACTAAAAAAGGCCTTCGAAGAGAAAGGAATCAGGGCCACCATAAAGTAATAATATACTCTTTTTAAATACTTACATTTTTCTAATTTATAAAAGAAAGACAAACATTCCCGGGTTACGAATAACCCAACAATGTTTGAAAATCCCCTACTACCACCACAGTAAGCTGAAAATTTTGCTTGAGTTGTGATGGAGAACTTAGACAGCCGAGGAATTGAACACACGACGCCCGGGTGGGACCCAAGCGCGATGCCCACTCAACCACTGACCGGTCGATATTTGTTTTCATGAAAATGTTTGAATGCAAATCTTGGCAATGAAAATTAACCCACTTTCCAACATTCGATTGAGCTGAAACTCGGCCGATAGACTCGTTATCGATGACAATGCATTCTTTCAACTTTTGGTGGCATTCATGCGCACTGCATTTTCTGAAATTGGATGAATTATATTTAATATTAATATACAAAGCAATAAATATACATAGTAATTTTGGTACTATCCAATTAGGATTTGTCTTAGATGTTAGCTGTGTTCACTTATTTCAGTCAATCCCTGGGAAGGAAGGTTTAATCCTTAGCCAAGTTTTAAAAGATATTTTAAGAGTTCACAGCAGTTAAGAACCAGTCCCCGGGAAGAAAAGTTCGATCCAAAAGTTCAATTATTTTTTTAGTTTCCAATTTAATTAAAACCTTATATCGTTAAAACCCCTTAAAACTGTATTTTGATCTTCATCTATTGCCTCGCTATTTGAAAGTATCTTTCGTTTTCTCTCTGTATATATGGTAACAATATTTGTTGATATCTTATCTGGCCAAAATCAACTATAAAATAATCTTCTTTCTAGGTTATTTGGCAAGAGTATGTCGGGCATCCGATCCTTGTTCAGCATTGGGGAAGGACTTACGGCATCCCGGTATGGCTATCTCGTCACTCCGCAGCTGAATGCCAACTACGGACCCGCTTACTTTGCCAAATTGGTCAGGACACATTAGTCAGGACACAATGGTCGTGACACATTAGTCATCTGCGTATTATATGATTTGTTTTTGTAAATAGAATGATAATTTGAATAAATTAGTGTTCTTATGTTACCATTATATCCCACCTCAAGATTTTTAGTTTTTTTTTATGTTAATTCTGCACAAAAGTCCCAACCTTCTGGAGCTAGCAAGACTGTGCGGCTGTAGGTAATCGAGAGAAGAGGAAGGTGGGGAAGTATCTGGCTATCACCAAACATTTCAAGCAACGTTTCGATTCTGAATGGTGATTTTTCAACAGGATGATAGAGAGTGTCTTCCACTCTGAAACCCGCATTTGATATATATTATGTTTGGTAAATAAATAGTTAAGTTCCTCAATATAAAATACGCCGGGAGTTGGACCCGCAACCTCTGCACTCGTAGTCGAAGATCTTAACCACTCAACCACAGAGGCCATCATATTCATACTACATTTGTTCTTTTTTGCCATTCTGCTACATGGTTGTAAAAGTATTTTCAAAATCAAAACAGTATTTTGTTTAAACAAGTATATTTTATCAAAATAAAACATTACATTAAAAAATAGTAGTTATATGTAGACCAAAATGAATACATAAAAAATATAATCCATAATAAGTTTTAGCCTTAACAGTGCGTTACACGCTTTATTAGCTTTTTACACTGGTAAAAAATAAGCTATAAACACATAGATTTCTTCAGTTGCCTGTAATTCCTTAAATAAGGGGCAAATATTTTTCAAAATCGAAATTGAGTGCCTCAAAATGTCAAAATAATTTGTTTCTAAAAAACTTAATACAATTATCTATTTTATTGGCTTCAATCTTTTGGTTGGTTTTTGTAATTTCTTTGAAATTTGCCAACATTAAAAAATTAAAAATAGATGTGTTCTACAATTGAGGAGCTGGATGCAATAACTTAAACGTGCACAAGCTGTTTTTGCTCCCATCGCCTTTTTGGTATCTCCAATCCCTTATTTATCTGCTGTGTAAATATTACTTCTGTAGGTTTTGCACAGACGGAGCCACAAGCAAAAGTTTGAACACTAATAACAAGATACCATTAAATATTATGCATGCAAAAGTTTGTTTTAACACATTTTCTTCAAAACTACAATTTTCATTGTACGATATTATTGCATCCAGCTCTTCAATTATAGTAGAACAAAAAATAAACTATAAATCTAAAAAATATACATATTCAAAAACATAAACATTAATAAAGTCATTACAATATCAATATCAGGTTTTTTTAAAGTAGGTACCTACCTAACAGAATAATAATACATAATAAGATATTACGATCTAATGATTCTTACTAGCACAACATCCACAATACATCATAGTTACTTATTTAAATGTAAGTGTATCAATTATGTTTTGCCTATTGCTATAAATATTACAACATATCTTATTTGTTTAAAACTGTACCTACTGAAGAAAAATCAGTTCCTTAATTTGAAAAAAAACATGTGTAATTATGTAGTAATGACCCAAAATTACTAATAAGTAACTGTTTCCACGGCTTGCAGATTAATTCAAAGTGACTTACTTCCACTTTGGCTAAAACTGATCTATACATACACAAATATGTATATCAATACACACAATCATATATTTTCAAAGGTTTGGTACAAGTAAAGCTTAAGTTAGGAGTTTTGCTAGAGAAAACAATTATGTACACAATAGTGTCAAATAATTAAATATTTTCAGTGCCTACTAATTAAGTCACAGGTAAAGGCAGTTAAGACAGCTGTATGAAACAGAGTGCACACCATTTTATAATAATATTATTCATTAGATGAAAATGGTATATTTAGTGAAACAAATGGAATTTACAAGTAACTGGATGGCTGAATGCTTTTTTCTAATCCCTTGGCTTCTTTTCATAATTATTATTATAAGTAAACAAAGCTCTTCTTTCTTATACATTAATTAACTACATTTTTAAAAATAAATCATCTACAAATCAAAAACTTCCATATCTAAAAACAAACATTCTTTCTTTGAAACTTAAACAAACCAAATAAATTGCTTCTCTGTTCATGGAGGCGTAAGTATCTAGACATAAAATAACTAATCAAGTAGACTTATCAATTTACCTATTGACTACTAAGTATCTGTTGGCTTTTCTAATATATTTTACTATTACAAGTCATGCACAAATTGAGCTTAAATAGTTTTTTCTACTTTTTAAGAGAATTATTAGTGTTTTACTAGATATTTTTGTAAATTAAATTTACTAGATAAATAATATTGTATCCTATTTCAAAAATGTAACAAAAATTATGTTATGCCGCTTAAATTAATAAATAACTCTAAATTATTTAAGATACACGTATGTGAAATACATACCTAATTAATGGTACATATTTCACTATTTTCATTGTCACGCAAGTCACAAATTCAAGGAAATAAGCGACCTTTGCACTTGAACACTAACAGCATTAAAGATATTACAGATCAATAATTTCCCAAACATAATAATATAGGTACTACATAAAGCAGAATTCTTCATGTGTTTTAAGTAATTTACACTCTTTCTTCTTTTGGTGGGGTACACATACAGTAATTAAAATAACCATATTCATAATAATTATCGTGTTCAGGTTCTTATTAAGTACCTACATACTTTAAAGCAGAAACTACCGAGTTATTTGTCTAATGTTAGTTCTCCTCATATACGCATTGATTTATTATAAACTTTTGCTACTGTTTATTAATAATTGTTTTCAAATAATTAATTTATATCTGAGAAGTCTATCAATTAGCCTTTGTTACTGATTTCTGCTTATCGTTGGGTATAGTTTAGTCACGTCCGGTCAGTTTGGAGTCTTCCTTGTTCTTCTCATTGAGCGGCTGTCCCTCCACGTGGTCCTCTCCCGTGTTGGCGGGGCGGTTCCAGGCCTGCTCCTCACCAGATCCGAAGATGGTGTACACCAAGATCTCAATAATGTACAGCGCGATGGTCACAAAGAAGATGATACGCCAGGCAGAAATAGTTTGCTAAAGAATTAATATTTTGTAATACATTGCACTTTCAAGAAGCAAAATAAAAAAGCATTATTTTTTATTTCAAGGGGTGAAAAAATAACTTATGATGGAGAAGCTTATAATATTGTGTGGGTTCAATAATTGAACATACGCGTTATCGGCTTTCAATAATTGAATCCACATATTGTAAGCTTTTCTTTTTTCAATTTAAAAGTGTGAAAACTTCTTATGTGGGTTCTGTGCATTATTTATTAATTATAATACCAGTTTTACTTCTATTTGGGGGTATATATTTTAGTTATCTTACATTTCCGTGTGTCAGGTGGCCGACAAAGAGAGGTACGATGATTCCAGGGAGTGTCGCAGCCGTGTTTGTCAGGGCCATCAGAGTTCCTAAAACAATTACTCACTAGTACATATGTGCATATATTAGATGAAAATTTATACAATCAATATATTTTTGCAGTGTGACAGAAATTGAACCCGCTATTTATCAAAATTGTTGTTTTGTTTTGACAATAAATCGGTAAGATGGTATACCTGCGAAGTTGGGAGCGATGTCGATGTGGTTGGAGAGGAATCCGCAGAACATGCCTCCGATGCAGGTGACTCCAAGGGCCATCAGACCAACAGCAACACTGTGGTGGCATCCAACATAGCACAGACCCAGTAGGCAAACCATTGGCACAAAAGAAGCTGAAAAACAGTTCATCAATAATACATATATTAATGGCTGATAATATGTAACACATTTTCTATGCAACTTAAAGACTTCATGTGCAAGATTGTTTGCTCACCGAAAAGTGTTCCGATCTTCCTTGAGGTGGTGGTTGTAATTTTTCCCTGTGCCTTCATGTAGTCCAGAGTGCGGCTGAGACACAAGCTGAATATCCAAAGGGTCAAGAATGGAATGGCCGTTGTCACTGCGTTCTGGAAAATATATGCGTATTTTGTTTTTGTAATGGCAATCTTATTTTGTAATGGCGATCCTAAGATAGGGTCTCCTGGGAGGAGATGTTTTGACTACCGGAAGTGATTCTAACTTATTTTCATGTAGAATCTCCCATTGAAATCATGTTTCAGAATATTCAGTTGTGATGGACTTAAAATATTTTCAGCGTTGTTTCTCAATGAATAGTATTTACCTCGGTGATGTTGAACTTGAGGACTTGCTTCATGTAGAAGGGCAGCTCAATGAGCAGCATGTACCAGCCCCAATTAGAGCAGGTGTGGGCTACCAGGATAGCCAGGAATGGAGGAGACGTTAGCACAGCTTTCCAGGGTACGGCCATTCTCTAGAACAATACATCAAATCAAAATGGGATTCACATTGTATCCCAGATCAGAAGCGTTTGTAAAGAATTGATTTCTATACGAAAATATCAGGAAACAACTATTGACCATGTAAGGATGCAATCAGCTCAGTATGAGTAAGGAAAATTATTCCTAATGTTATACACTTTTTACACCTTTAAGTGGTAAGTGTAATGTGGTTCGGTAAGAAATCGACATGAAACGAGTGCCAAGACCCTGTGCAGAAAAGTTCAACAACAGACTGAGCTGCAAACTGTTACCTTACTTTAGTGAACTTTACTTTTTCGCTCGGTTGATGTTGATTCCTTACCGGCCCACGGAGGATTGCCTTAGTGAAAATTGCTGAGTCAGCAGTCGCTCAGATGATCAATAAATTTTTATTTTTATAATTATAAAATAATTGAAAGAAAGACAAATATTCCCGGATTACCCGAATAACCTGACAATATTTGAAAATCTCCTGGTGGTTATTCAGTATACATTTTTATTTTGTTTATGGGATGATAAATTTTTCAATGAAATCAGGTTTTAATTTTCTTTTCTTTTTATGCTTGAAAACACAGTGGTTGAACTATATTAATCATTGTCACAAGACAAACGGATTATTTCGTGTTATGACGATAGTCCATTACAGATTGTGGGGAAGGCAATTTTTACCATAAAATAGATTTTGTAGATAACTTTATTGCAAGTTGAACTTTTATTAAAATCAAAATAATCTTAATTGAATTATATAACTTGATTAGTATTTTAAAAGTCTTATGGTGCTTACCTTTCCATCGTGGGTATTACCAGTGCCGAGCACCTTGGCGATCATGTCTCTCTCCTCCTGGTCGATGAAGGGCTGCTTCTGGGGAGTATCCTGGATGAGGAACACCCACAGGAAGCACCAGATGCAAGCAAGCCCACCCATCACATAGAATATAGACTCCCAACCTGCAAAACGTGGTAAGCCGTAAATTACTTTTTGTTTTGTATCAGTATTTCAATGGCGACAAGAATAATTTAAGGATTCTTAGTAACCTTTTCAATTTGAGAGGCGGGTATGGGTACCGCCGCCCAGGGAACCATTTATTAACCAACACCCTGCCATGGGTCACCCCAAATGGCCCAAATTTTTGAATTTGCGGGGTGCCCGGGTTCATGGGGTGATGTTTGCCTAGATCTTGGCGGCGGATGCCCACCCACTGCATGGCGGGCCGGATTGGGAGAGACTGGTTGAGGGAGGGAGACCTTTTGATCTCTTCAGTCAGACTCTCTCGACCCATCGCCTTGCACCGCAGTGAGAGGGATAGATTCATACATCCGATGAAAACAAACAATTTCATTTTCATATGGATAATTCATTGCATTTCTTTAGTCTTATGGAGGTGCTAAAAATTATTTGTGTATATAATGTTTATGCATGAGATCATACTATTACTCGATATTAATTCTGGTGAATGATAAGCATGCAGTATTTTTCTTATTGTTAAACTTTTTATAAGTAACAAGGCTGTATGATGTAGAAAAAGCATATTCCAAAAAGCAAAAAAAAAATGTAAGAGTCATAGGCAGGAGATTTCAGCAGAGAAAACTGTCAGACACCAGAGTAAATAATAAAATTTTCAAATTATAGTAGTAGACAACTATCTCGTGGTGCAATTATTAATTGTGATTTATGCTTTGTAATTAATACTCTTTAGACATCAGCTCATTTATTAGTGAAACTTCTGAGGTCGTCAATTTAAAAGGTATTAAATTACATAAAGACACAACTTTACATTGACTTCTTAAAGCACGCCACACATTAACTTGGTAAACATGGAATAATTTTTATTTATGAGGAAGTACCTATCATTTTGCTGCTAAGTGAAACCACGGATATCTGCCAAATTACAGATAGGGGTACCTACAAACCTTTATCCAAAATAAAATTATTTGAATTTGACAGTATGCAGGTAGGCAAGTACCAGCAGAATGTTTAAATTTTAAATAACATTGTTCTATATCGTACATATCTGCAAAGAAATAATCTTGTGTACAATCATGTAGCGTGTTGGTGTTTTTATTAATAACGGCAACTATGAAATAAATAATATGTTGAAAATAACTAAGTATGTACTGTAATCCTTCAGGTGCGATGTGCTGATATATCGACATGACACTTTAGAGCGTGTTCACACACAGCTATAAAAGATGTAACTTGGCTTATTTCAGCATATCGCTCGCCATACATTACCAATGGGAATATACGGCGAGTGATACTGAAATAGGCCAAGCTACATCTTTTATAGCTGTGTGTGAACACGCTCTTATACCCGTGCGGCGTGCCGATATAATATATGGCTGGGCCGTAGAAAATGTCTCATTTTATGTACTGGTACAAAACTTGGTCACCGCATGGAGAGCAAGTGTTCATGTCTCCTGTCTATTTGACTGTGGAAATATTGGCAATTATGTAATGTTGTGTAACAGGAATCAGTTTTGATACAAAAATACAATTTATCCACTTTATTTTTCCATTGATTATTTACATTTCTCATGAAATTATGAAAATCAATAAACGCACCTAAAGTGTTATATATATATATATGTATACAATTCTTACCGAGATTAGCTGACAGCACTCCAGCTAGCAACATGGACAGCACGGTGCCCAGGGCTGTGCCGGCGTACACCACGGCGGACAGGACTCCCCTCTCAGCTGGGGGCGCCCAGCGGGACAGCAGGACATGCATCGCCGGGAAGGTCACCCCCTAATACAATCAACCACTAGCCCTTAAAACTCCGTTAATAAAATTACTTATTGCAATGCCGTATTGAGAGATGCAATATTATGTGACACAATACATTGAGGTACGCAGGAGATTTGAATGTGTAACCAGGAAAACTTTGAGCTGGTTTACATAAAACGAAGCTGTGTTGATGAAATGTCGAGATTCTGATTAATCCCAGGGAAGTTGTGAGTTGAGCTGTGAGATATTTATCATGAGTAGTGCGCATAAAACATACATTTCTGATTTTTTTTAAATAAGAAACACTTTACGTGAAAATATTATATTACCACTGCCACCCAAATTTAATTTGTAAAATCTGGAAACAAAGCTACATGAATCTGACGTTATTATTACACCAACGTCTGTACGGTTGAAATTTAAGAATCAGACTATGAATACAATTCTGATGCCTCGCCTTACGCAAAACCGTTTCCGTGGAGTTTGTTATAAATCTATGTAATAGAACCGAATTAAAGCAAAGCCAAAAGATGGCGCCACTTATGTTAACGGCCAGCATGAAGAGCGTGGGCTGGCAGGCATAACTACTATTGGTAAGGTTTTTTATCCACTAACGAATTTTTCCTTATGATGACATTAATGTAACGTAAATTCAGTAAATTAAATACAACCTTCAGAAGGTGATAGTAAAAAGGCCAAGTGAGCCGTAGTACTAGTTAGTTAGAATCTTGAAAGGGTATTGTTATAAGCTCTAGCTAGTTAGAGAATTACGAAAGAATCCGTAAAATCAAAAAAAAAAACTTTCATCGATCTCTCTGGGTATGGAAAGGTGGATGGTATAATTATTATTGTAACTGGCAGCTGAGGATAATAATACCACGTTGTGATTTCTACCACGCTTCTATATATGTATATATGACGTCGCCTGTCGCAGTTACTTTGTCCCGGTGACTAGCTGTCACTGGATCCGAGAAACTGGCTATTTTTAGAAACAGTATCAGATTTATAAAATGGTCACCAAGACTCAAACTGGGCGAAGCCAAACCAAGAGCCGCCCGCAGGGCCTAGCAGCAAAAACCTGCAGAGCGGGCTTTTAGCTGCTAGTATTATCTGAAGGTAATTTTTTAAAATTACCATTAGATAATTTCAATAAAGTAACTTTCCAAAGAAATGTCTATTTTATGATGAATTTTTAGCTTTACATATACAAGGTGTAACAGGACGTACCCAGTTAAAATCCCTCGGGTACGCCCTGTATATTATGAGAAGAAATTGTATTTCATCATCCCATTCCTAATATAAAAGGTAGGAACACCTTCATTGGAAACATTTATGCGGTTCATTTTTTTCTGAAATAAAAATTTTTTATTATTTAGTTGCAGACCTGAAAATAAACTTTAATATGTAATCAAAGTGCGAGTATTATCCCGTGCGAATGTTGGTAGGTACTCTGACAGAGAAAAATAATTTAGAACCCATACAAGAAAAGAAAATGAAATGCCGTGATTGAATATTATTAGGTTATTTATGTATTGTAGTAATATGGTAATATTATTGCTTTTGAAAAAGAAAAAGAAAGGTGCTTCAGATATTGTTATGACAACTGTGCGCCCATAGAATACCATTGCCATCACCATGTAGAATGAAGCTGTAGACCAGTTGAAGAGTGCACAGGATTAGATGGCGAGAGTTTTGCAGCCATTTTCTTGAATCGGCTATGGATGGCGTTTTCTTACCGAGTTCCGTCATGACATTGGTGCCTGTAAAGTAAGCTTTGAAGCCGCCCAAGGCTGTGCCGCCGTGAAGCATAAGGGTCATTTGGACCCGGTCATCTGGGGGGGCCCAGCGCCCCACCAGGGTATACAGCGCCGGAAGCGCCATACCCTGCTCGCACAAACCAAACAACCAGGCTCAACTACATATTTCATTCATTACATAAACCCTAATTATTCAATTATGTATAACACCAATGTCAATTTACCATAAAGGACACGCTTTATTAAAATTATATGAAAAAAGTTATTTTGTATGCACATAGATAATTGGTTTCTTATTAGCTTCACATCTACCACTGGCAAATTGTTATTCAGGGACAATCGCTGCCAAATATTCCAGTAAAGTATTTCACTGTTAAATTTATTAAATTAAGATGGTTTTTACTCAATGTTTTTGATAAAACAATCTAATATTAGGCTATTTTTTTGTATTTAGCAAAGGCTGGGTGGTATTAGAATGATTGTGGTTTAGGTTTTAAAGTTATTATCTTAGTTGCCTGTTTGTTTGTTTGTTTGTGTAGGTATCTAAGAGTATTTTTATCTTTTCAAGCACCAAAAATATTTCATTAATTTGAAAATTTTGTATCCGTTGGGCGTCAATTCTTTCGGTTCGGCACTCTACAAACATTAATAAATATTAAAGTAGTTATAAAAAATTTTTTTTTTTGTGAGATTGTTCTTTATTATTTATTTAATTGTTCTTTATTTGGAGAGAATAAGAAGTTTCTTTGTAGATTCTTTAGCCCCATTTAGACCAAAGAAGCGAATGTTAACAATAGGTCCGGGGCTAGGACAATATATTGGATTACATACAAATGTTCTTCTTTCTACAATGAATGTATGAGAATAACCTGAACCAGGAAGGTTTTATTTTTATTCCTAACACCCAAAGGTATTCTTTCAACGAAAGTACACTTAAGTGTTTATGTATTTTTTGTCACTGTTCTTGTGTCAAATCCAAATGCAAATGTGCCTGACTCTGATGATTATACTGATGACGCCATTGTTACACCTTAGATGGGATCCATAATGCATCAGTTTATAGTTTGTTTTGTCGCTGTTCCAATCTCCTTTTCGTTTGAAACTTTCCTGGACACATCATTACAATATACCTAATGTGTAATTTTGTAGTCTGGTTTAACGTTGTGTTGGTTTTTTCAAAAAGTACAAAATATGGGAGGCGAGTGTGGGTACCGCCACCCCGGGAACCACTTATTGGATAACCAACACTTCTGCCATAGGTCACCCCAAATGCTTCACTACGTTTGGTGACTTAGCAGGGATGCCCGGGTTCATGGGGTGAGGTTTGTCCGGGTCCTGGCGGCGGATGCGTGTGCCCACCAACTGCATGGCAGGCCGGATCGGGAGAGAATGGTTAAGGGACTCCCTTTGACTTCTCCAGCCGTACTCTCTCGAAACATCGCCTTGCACAGCAGTGGGGTGGATGGATTCATATGTCCGTCACTCCTGGACACATTGACCCTCACATTCCTACCCACCCCTCATACCCTTTTCCTTCCCAGAACTTTCTCGCCTTCCTTTCCTAAAAAGACCCACCGCACAGCATCCCCAAAGATGACATTGGTCCTGAGGGGAATTATTTTCCTTAGGACCTCCTTTGTGGAGCAGGGATATTACGGATATTACGGATATTACGGATATTACGATATTACGCATCCGCAAGTGCGGAATATTCGCATTAATTCAGTAATCTTCATCCGCATCCGCAAATGTGAACTTCTAACAATCCGTATCCGCGGACGTCAAAATTTGGCATCCGTAACAACCCTGATCCGGATTAGGGTTTTTTTTTTTTTTTACATGAGCTCCACACAGGAGGCCCTGAGGAAAATAATCTCTCTTAGGGACTATGTCATCTTTGGGGATGCAGTGTGGAGGGTTTTTTTAAGGAAAGGAAGTGGAGAAGAATTCTGGGAAGGAAAAAGATTTAAGGGGTGGGTAGGAATCTGGGGTTCAGTGTCTAGGTCCTGGTCGTCCGCCTCCAAGACCTAGACAAACCTCACCTCGTGAACCCGGGCACCCCTGCTGAATCACCAAACGTAGCGAACCACTGTTACGGATATTCACATTCGCGTCCGCAAATGCGGAATGTTCGCGCTAATTCAGACATCTTCATCCGCATCCGCAGATGTGAACCTCTAATACATAATCCGCATCCGCGGATGTCAACATTTTTGCATCCGCAACAGCCCTGGCTAATTGTAAAAAAAAATCGGAAATTTTTTCAAGCCATGATTATGACGGACAATTTACAAAAAAAAGTTTTCGAACAACGTTCAGGGATTATAGGGGTAAAATCCAATTGAATACCGTAGCGAATAGGTACCTAAGTATTTTCTCTGCGTAAAAAAACGGCGACTTTTAAGTTTCTTTAAAGTTTTTACTAGTTACTTACTAAATTTTAATTGTTCGCAGTCAGAGTAAATTATGAAAAATACGATTTTTGCCTTTTCACGCTTTTCGTAGCTTTATTGAGCTATTTATTAACTAGGTACCTATTCCTGACTGTTTTATTTGATTGTTACAGTCTGTTGCAATTCTATGTTAGGAGTAATTTTGAAGGCACAATCAATGCAGGTAAAGTAAATTGATAAAGTATTAAATATGGAAGTACTCACCCCTCCGATGCCCTCGCCTATCCTCATGGCAATGATTGCGATGTGGGAAGCCTGTGCCATGACGGGGGTCAGCAGGGTGCACACTATGTTGATAAGGACACTGAAGAACATCACCCACTTGGCTGAGAACACCTCGGCGATTCGGCCCCCTAAAACAATGCGCAGGCTTTATAATAGACTAGCTGGTACCCGGCACACGTTGCAATGCCGTTCAAAGAAATAAATTGTTTCTCCATGCATGTCCTTTCACATGCGTCCCCATTCTCCTCCCGCGTCCCCATCCTCTCCCGCGTCCCCTTCTACCTTCCCCTATCCTCGTCACCCCTCCTTCGAACTCCACCTCCTTCATTACCCTCTCCCTCCTGCCGCTAAAATTACGAAATACGCACACTAATATTTTATTGCAAATAGATTTTATCAATCTTCAAAAGTGGTCTCATGTGTGCTAAAAAAACCAAGAATGCCCACATCATATCTCCTCACTCTAAGATCACCATAAATCCTAAAATTATTTCTCACCGTTTTAAATGCACCGACAATTCTGTAGAAAATACAGCCATGCTCATGTTAGAAAATATCAATAGTTTATGTAGGCCTTACAATTGACTGCAATTTCAAATGGGATATTCATGTACAAAAACATTGCAGACGACTTACAACTATAGTTAGCAGATTTTATAATTTTCTTTTAGTTCCGCGAAATAAATTAAGAATAATGTTATCTATCGTTGGCGGAATCCCTAAGGTAAGAAATAACTACACGGGGACATTCAACAAAAACATAGCCTACCTAATTTAGTTCAAAATGCACAATATTTTATAATCCAAAGCCAAATTACTCTCGAATAAATCTGAATGTGAACAAAGACATTATTTACCTACCTAAATCATTGTTATACATTTTTTGTAAATGTTGGCACTATTGTGGTGCTTAAAACTGTCAGCATCAGCACACATCTCAATCTGAATATAAAAAAATAGAGGAGCATGCTCACAATACAAGACTTGCTAAAGTGCTGATCAATTTGAAAGGCGGATATGGGTACCGCAGCTCGGGAACCATTTACTGGATAACCAATACCTCTGCCATAGGACATCCCAAGTGGTTGACTATGTTTGGTGACTTGGCGGGGGTGCCCGGGTTCATGGGGAGAGGGATGATGAGGGTGATCTTGGTGGCGGATGCGTCCGCTCACCAACTGCGTGGCAGGCCGGATCGGGAGAGACTAGCTGAGGGAGACTTTTTGAGCATCGCCTTGCACTGCAGTGGGAGAGATAGATTCATACATCTGTCATTCTTGGACTTCCACTTCTTTCTTTCCTAAAAAGATTCTCCATTCAGCATTCCCAAAGATAACATAGGCCCTGAGGGGAGTTATTTTCCTCAGGGATTCCTGTGTGGAGCTTGTGATACAATAAAAAACTGCAAAGGATGGACTTGTTATTCCCAGATATCTAAATAAATACGACCAAAGAACCTTAGCAATGTTACTAAAGCCTACAAAACCAATTACAAACATACATTTTATTATAAAGTTATACAATATAAAGTAATAAGTACAAACATACATTTTATTATAAAGTAATAATGGCGTTTTGAAATTTTTTAATATTTAGTTGAAAAATATCGATTTCAGGGGACAGGGAATTAAGTAATAGAATCATTTTTCCGAGCGGCATTACTAATGGTAAGTTAGTTCTGCATCTCGGAACAACAAGAGTTCTGTGTCTGCGCGCTCTTGTGAAGTTGTCGGGGACATAAAACTCAAATTTTTGTATTATATCGGGAATACAAATATTACCGTTTAAAAGTTTATATGCTGTTGTCAGCAAAGCAGTTTTCCTTCTATCGGCGAGGCTATTAATACCCAGCATGCCGGACAAAAAGGCTGATGGATATAGCCAATTATGTATAGATCCTAAATTTTAAAGGATATGAAGTACCTAGATTGTTAATAGGAACCCTGCCATCTAGCAGTTTGACGGGACTTTATTGTTATTACGTAATATATTGTACCTAATTCAATTTGTCGTTATTTTATTGGTCAATGATATACATATTCTTATCACTGTCATATATGAATTTATAACGAATGTTTATAACGCTAATAAATAAAAAATAAAATAAAGAAACATTCATAAACATAAATAAATGTGGCGTAGGAGAAGGCACTTACCAGGAACCTGCGAGACGAAATATCCCCAGAAGTAGCAGGACAGAATCATGCCTTGAAGAGGTTCGGACCATGTGAAGGGACCATCCTGCAATCATTTTATTGTGGTGAACATTTATACAAAAATATCATATTTTAAAAAATAAAATGGACGGGGGACCAGGCATAAGATAAGCACATACTATGTGGATTTTAACTGGAAATATTTTTGTCTATTTTATTAGGTCTCGACGGCTTTAGTTTTTTTAAACTTGAAGGCATATTTTTCGATTCTTTCAATTGAAAATCCTTCAATGATTGAAATTTCTCAAAATTCACACAAATTTTAACTATCCTAAATTAAACACGACGTAATAAATTTCTAATTTACACAAGGGTTAAAAATCAGATTGTTAGCTTGAAATTCAAGCGCGTGTGTATGAGGGTAAATAAATATAAACATTAATAGTACATACGTATACATATACACATGTATATACGTCTATATATTTACACGTTTAGTATTTTTTTTCAACTTTTGCACAATGGCGCACTCCCATTTTTTTGATTTATTTATTTTGAGAAACATTACATATTACATTGTTATAATGAGCTTTGGCTGTCCAATTAGGCAATTTGCCCGTTTTAGAACAGTCAAAATGAACAGATATTTTACATGTAAATAGTGTGTTGACTATAATATTGTCTTAAACTTAAATATAACATTTGATAAATAATATTAAGGTTTTGATGGTAGATACAAGAAGTTACTTATAAGTGTAAATTATATATTTATCAATAGAAAATAAAATATAGAGAAGAGAAATAACAAGAACATTCCAAAAGAAAAATAAAAAAGTGTTTTTTTAATTTTTTATTAGCACTTATGCTCTTCAACCAATTCAAGAAATTTTAATATTGATTTTGATGAATTAATCAACACGAAAATCAAAAAAAAGGGTAAGAAAAAAAAAAAAAAAAAAAATAATGGATTAAAAAAGAAAAAGGAAAGTAGAGAAAAGAAAATGCAAAGAAAATTTTTTTGTAGTTTTTAAACGTAAATTATATAAAAATAATATTAAGGTAAGAAATACCAATATAATACCAGTATATATGAATGTCAACAAAAAAAAAATTTAATGGCTGTTTAACATATTTTCGCATTCAGTTGTCCCCAAGACCAGAAGCCAATCATTTACCAGATTACGCAGAATGCTATCACTTTTTGATTTCCAAGCATCGGGTATAAGATTAAGCAATTTAGGGCCTAAGTACGAAAATTGTCTTTGAGCTAAGGATGAATAAGTGGTGGGAGGAACTACTGGGTTCCTCTTTGCATGTCTGGTGTCATGATAATGGTCTATGGAAGTGTAGTGATGTTGAAAACAATGCTTAAAATTTGTCAAAGGCTCCTACTAGATTCGTGTAAGTAGTTAATAATAATATCACGATAACTGCTATATATGAGTGATACATAGTTATGTTATTAATAACATAGATAGTCCATGGATTAATAACATAACTATGTATTACTCAATATTTTTTTGCCTGGATATTGGTACTGGTATTCTGGTATTGGTATCTGGTTGGATACCTGGTATTCTGCAGACACTACAAAAATAAAGATGTTAAACACGAAATATATTAAACACAGACCTACAATATATGGTCATAATACATGAAAAAAATATACCTTTACTCTATAAACGTTATGGAACATAATTAATTATTCAAACCATGTCCACTTTGAATTCCTACACACCACCACATTTCAGGTGTTTTGCCATAAAAACGAGATACTTGAGTTCAACGGCTTCGGCTGTGGCCTATTTGGTGGCCTCTGTTTTCCTTTTCCAGGTTCCTTTCCACAAAGGGCCAACCAGTATTCCCAAAGATGACACGGGCCCTGAGGGAAATTATTTTCCTCAGGGCCTCCTGTATGAAGTTAATGTACCCTACGCTACTTAATTTTTAAGGTATTTGTCATACAACTCTCAGGACAACCTCTCTAGATAACCATTCATATTTGCGCCCTTGAGGTGATTTTCCCACCAAAACGGCACTATAGAAATAATCCAAACATTATTAATTATTTTAATTTTAGAGCTGCAACTATTAAAGCAGAACATCTATTTGTGTGTCGCACTAAAACTCGTAAAAGTGAGCTTTAATATTTCATGTGAGAAATCTAGGACAACGCAACTCTTTTTCGCTGGCAACTTAATTTCACTGAAACGAATTATTTATTATTATTATTAAAACATCTTTTGTCTAAGCTTGACACACCAATTCATTTTTAGGTAAAATCAACCGGTCCATGCCCTCTCCAAGGCAAAACTAATACCTACAAAATTATAATAAATATAATATGAGTACATTGTTATATCAGCAACGGTTGTCCTTCAACTTAAAATAAAGTGGTGTTTAAATAGAGACATCATATTGCGCTCTACAATTAGGTATATTGGTGAGACGTGTTGTGTTGCGTTGGGTCAGTGATTGAAGTGATTGATCCCCAAGAATTGACGGAGCAAAGAATTAATTATACATATTTATTGAGCGGCGTTCCCAATAAATAATAATTACATCACGCAACCGACCGAATGCTCTTGAACTGTGCGGTTCATCACGTTCGCACATTCTTCAGTTCGGTCAGCTTTCAGAGTTTAAAAGGTCCGGACCCCTCGGGTCCGTTGACCAAACTACTGATTGAACCAAATTATATTTTGCGGTTTGAGGGATAACTTTGAGCTCTGCTTTATTTTTTCGAACTCGAATCATGCAACTTTAGCACCCCTTTGAAAAGCCATTAAAAGTTACATATGCTTTTTTTGAAAAATAGCCCATAACCTAATCTAACGAAACCTATTTAATTATTTAACCCTTTTGTTCATCACTTTTTAAATGGGGTGTCGAAGGTTGATTCTGAGTTATTACAGTAGAGACAGTTTGAAAATGGCCTATAACAAAAATAAATAATAAAGTACTTGCATATCATGATAATAACATTATTAAATTAAATTAAATTTTAATTTTAAGAAAT
Source organism: Glyphotaelius pellucidus (assembly GCA_936435175.1). Lineage (NCBI taxonomy): Eukaryota > Metazoa > Arthropoda > Insecta > Trichoptera > Limnephilidae > Glyphotaelius > Glyphotaelius pellucidus. The sequence continues at coordinate 25,702,007 of OW386537.1, forward strand.
TAGAGTAGTATGGGATGCCAAATCTATCATTTTATATTCCATCGATGATCGGGACTTATTAAAATTTAGAAGGGCTTTAAGGGTCGTTCTTCTTCTTAACCTACATAAATTTGTCTCCACCAAAAAAGTGGAGAAAAATTCAACAGAATTACCCATTTATAATTACTTTAAAATCTACTGCACTAAAGATGTAACGACTGTGTGCGCTTAAAAAAAATATGAGTTTATATTTTTGTAGTAAAAATTACGTTACGGAGTTGTAACTACTCCTCGTGATAGAAGTGTATTTCATACAAATCACAGTTAACTTCTGCCACCTCGACTTGCGTATATTCTATAATGTTACAAAAAAATGATATGACGACATAAAATATAAAACTATTTTTAAACTCCAAAAGGTATAACCTATCAAGTAACAGCGATTATTATTTTTAAAGATGTTTAATAAAATATTTTTAAAAATCTCAAAAACTTGTCTCCTACAACTTTTATGTCCTGTCACGTGGGTTGTCATTCGAAATAGGTATACACGCAGCTCTTGTTTGTCACCTCCAATAGGCATTTTAGGCCTCCTTCCCCCCTTGCTACAATTTTCCCTCTGAGATCCAGAGGGAATCATTTATAGTAAAAACAAAATGTGACAGAGTGGTGGAAATGTGACAGAGTGGTAAAAGTTATGTAGGTTATAAAGAAGAACAACCCTTTAAACCATTTCAATAATTTATTTCTTTTTGACGTGATAACGTCTTATAAATCGATGAACGCCGGCCGCATTCACGAAAAAGTATGACTCATTCTCACGCTGTCACGATGTCACGATGTCATGATGTCACGTTTCGCATGAGCCGGGCGTACAAGCGAGGGCGTGGAACAAGCGTTCGGCCTAAGCGTTCAGCGAGAGCGCGGAACAAGCGATAGAGAGGCACGATCGACCTAAGCGTTCGGCTCGTGACGTTATTGCGTAAAATTATCGTCCGTAAACCGACTTTACAGACAACCAATTTTTATTTATTTATTTATCTATACAAAGTGTATTTATATTGGGTTTTTCGATGCCTGTCTCACTAGGATATAACTGTGTCGAGACAGGCTTTATTAACCGTTGTGATTCATGATATTACTACTAAATATCATGAATCACAAGGTTCACAAGCAACAAAAATGCGAATGGCAATGAAGCAAACAATGGGATTCTCGGGATAATTTTGTTTCATAAATGAGTTTACTGGTCGGTTTCTATTAAAGCATATTCTCAGTTGTATTACAGAATAATAATCGGCATTCAAATATCGGTGAAGTAAAACTTTCATAATTTTATTTCACTCCGGCTTTTTCTTTGTAAAATATATTTATTAATTTCTCTCCCATCAGTTGCATTCAGATTAATATGTGGTATTCGGATATTAAAGGCGATCTGCGGCATACGTGGGTAATTTCACGTCGAGCATTTTTGTGAAGTATCTTCGTGGAATTAATGCAGGCTCGACCGCCCAAACCAATCCGTTATCTTATTAAACGTTCCACTCTATAAGGAAACTCAAGGGGAATTCCCGTCTGCGTTAACCCACACTTAGGGTACCTACTTCCGGTGGAATTCCATCGTAAATAAACTATCGAAGAAAGACGCCGATGAAAATTGTAAGTTTATCACTATGTCTGTAATTGTTAAGTATTTTTTTTATGAAATTAATTTCGCACATCCCATAGAAAAGTGTCGTAAGTCAAAATTTTCTATTTAACATTTTATCCTTGAAAAGTAAAGTGATTGTGATTCTCTATGCCCCACGAAAACTGCATCTTAGATCACACCATCTCCGCAAGGTGTCGCTAGTATCTATTTTCGACGGGAGCGCTTGTTCATATTCATTTGTTTTCGCTCTTCTGTGAAATCAACTTTTTTGACTTACGACAGACACTACGGAATGTGCGATATGTGTTTTGAGTTTTTAGCAAATAAGGAATGTTTTGAACAAGTAATCAATTTCCAGGAACATTTTAATTTTTTTGTGTTATAAACTGTCTTTATACATAGTGTTAAGACGGATATAATATCACTAACCAATAAAATATTATACCTACGGGTAACTCGAAAAGCAAAACGATGAAAATCAAAGATGAAACATCTGATATTTGAAGCTATTTTAAAGAGAGAAAAATGAAGTGATTTTATAGCGTGTTGAAACTTTTCCCTAATTCTTAATCTTCCTTTGAGTTCTTACAGTCTAGCTTCATTCAATTGAAAGTCATCAAATTGAGCGGAATTCATACGGGAGTAAACTAAACTATATAAAAATAATGTACACTACATAAGCAAGTACCTACTCGCATTTACAAGCGACTAGACAATGATTGTAGCGGGGATCGCGACTTTGTACCCCTCGCAGGAAAATTCCATTGTTTTCTCTTACACCAAATTAATGGCCTCCTATTAGCCACGACACTTTGTCCCAAATGCTTGCAATAATTGCAGACCCAGAATAAAATTCGTTTCACAACGGCCCATTATTTATTGCTGTCGTGGTTCGTGTTGGTGGTGGAAAGATTTGTACATTTGTAAGGAATACAAGTAATCAGATGGTTATAAATATCACTCACAAGTTCCATCTCAAAATAACGCATCGCTAGGGATTTACTGCTCTTGACACACTTTAAAATAACTACATAATATTGTTCCCAGCAAACTGTAATATGGAAAGTCACCTACGATGCTTTTTATGTCTGTAATTTCAGTAAATAAAAAATAACAAATTTCTTTGCCAAAATAAAAGCCACCGAAAATAAAATGCATCAGTGTGTTATATTAGATATTTTATGAATTGCATCCTCTTGAAAAATGTTCTTCAAAACCAGTGGCGACTAGTGAAATTTTTTGCTAAACATCATTTTTTATGTGACAACTCACAAGAACACCCCTGTTTGTACGTGTAAAGGTAGGAGAACTATCGGAACAGGCAGCGTTGTGAAGCGGGTTAAGAAAGGGTTTTATTAATGAAGAGGCTCGGATTATATAAAGGTGGAAAAACAGATGCCGATAGCTCGTTTCAGATACGAGCCGATTAACGTAAAAACGAGTCGAAGAAAAGAACTGTTCTCATGAAACCAACTTTGAACAGGGGTTCCACTTGTATTTCTCGAGTTTCACACACGTGCACCGGTGCATCAGGGATCAATGTTGATAGCTCCTTAGAGCAGTCTCCATTAAAATACCTGTAGAACAGACTCAGCACGCCCACATTGCGTCTTTGTATTAAAGATGCTATTGATAAAATAATGTTTTTCATATTTATTTGTATCTTCCGTAGTAGCCGGGTGTTCCGTGTTCGTCGAGTTTCACGCACGTGCATCGGTGTACCAGGTATCAATGCTGCTAGCCCCTTAGAGCAGGCTCCAATAAAATAGCTGTCGAACAGACTCAGCACGCCCACATTGTGTCTGTGCATTAAAGATCGTGTTGATAAATATAATTTTTGTCATATATCTAATCTTTAAATTTTAGTCGTTTATCAGCATCCAGTACGTATTCGACATATTATTCGTGTTGGAGGGCTTGGATGGAATTAAATTTTTTTTTTCATGAAGGTGCGGTGCACCATCTGAAAATTTTCGCACAAAAATTAATGTCAGTTCTTTGAGGTTTCGTACGTATATGACGGAGGTAACTAGATTTATACGAATCATACTGCATTATGGAGATGTAACAATGGATGTTCAGCTGCATACATTAATACCTAGAAGTATCAAAGTCGCGGTGTTAAATTAAGTTCCCAACGCTAATAACAGCCTGAAACAAAGGAGGCATCAGGGCCGCATTTACGCACAGGCTACCATGGGTGCAGCCTTTAATTTTGAATAGACTCAAATAAATGTCTTAGTTTAAATTAAAGTTCAATTAGAAGTAACTCAAAAACCGGCTCAAATCTCCTTGTTAGAAGACCAGGCTCGACGTTTTGACTTTATTCAGCATCGAAGGCGATATTTAAGCTAACACGGCTAAGGACGGGTTAACAATTAATCTTTGAATTAATTGGAATAATTAATCTTTAAAATTTGCATAAGTTAGTTTTCGATTAATTTGAACAGCTGGGAAGGGTTCACAGAATTTGTACAATTCATCAAAATTCAAAGAAGATTTTCAAGTCCTGTAGAAGTTCTATTCAAATTGTGTTAATATATCATTATTAGCCAGTTGTTTCATATGACTGAAATGTTAACAGAATTTGTTTAGGGCTTTCACAGAACTAGAAAATGAAATATTGAAATTTGATGAATTATTCTAATGCTGTGAAATAACTGGCCTTTAATATTCAAGTTCTGTTACTATCCAAGTAGGTACTGTGAAACAACCCGTCCTAAGTCGTGAAGATATTATAAGTAGTTTCGTCGGTATGGAGTGTAGACGCAAACCAATTAAACACGAAACTAATCCCAGCTAAAACAACAACGTCAGGTCTTCCCTGTTGTTCTAGTATATTCTATATTTTTCGTTTACATACAGGACGCATGATAAGGAAGAGAACGGTCTTCGATAACGTCCGTACGAGCTCTTGATGGGACTAGTTCAAGCTGTGTTCAAGTTAAGTTATTATTCCTCCATGGTTACATGTATGTAATGATTACAATTTATTATCAATGCATTTCTAAACATTTTATTTTAAATTATTTTAAAAAATAAAGCACTGATTTTTGAGTATTTAGGAATATAGACATGAATCTCAACTTTGTGTTCTTTTATAATATAAATAGTTGTTCGCAGCATTGTTATTAAATCGTATTGAATACTTTTATCCTTTTTCTAATAAGGTATAAATGACTAATGATGACCTTAAATATAATATTTTCTAAAATATATGAGTATAAATTTAACTCATACTCTTTACATTACAAAAAAAATTAATAAAATATAAATTTCGTAGGTGTTTTAAATTTTACCCGACTAATGTTGGTCAGCTGTATAAAATTTAAAACGGGTTTTTTTGGTAAGTGATAAATTTTCTTTTTGGTTTTTAGTTAAAAAGCTGCTCTAAAATGCGTTTTTTTAGGTTAATTTTCAAACAATTTCGGGGGGCGTACTCCCCTTTTTACTTGGACTTGTATTAGCTCCCAGTCCCCCGGTAAGGCCCTCACCATAAGTTCAGCCTCGGGGTCCACAGATCTTAAATACGGCCCTGTGCGGCTTAGGACAGCGGTTGTCAACCTTTTTGAGCCTGCGTACCCTCGAATCTTACCACAAATTTGTTGTACCCCACACCCTCTGTTTATCGTGTGTTCACATGTAATGAAAGACATGTTTCATTTGTCATTTTTAATACTCTCATTATAACATGAATTTAACAATCGAGTCTCACAAATACAATTAATGCAATTTTATATCGAGTGTTAAACACGACTTTGAGAAGTTTTAATCGATGAAATTGAACTTTTTTTTCCACGTCTTTTTATTACGACGACAAAAAATAATGTTCACCATACATAACTCCAAACTCACAAAGTGTATTAAGAGGATGAGTTTTTTTAAACTCAAAAAATTTCGTAGAAAAAAGTTTCTCATTTATCAGTAATTAAAATAAAAACCCGATTTCCTGTTACAACCCTGTATAATCAATCATACAATTTGACCCTTGAGCTTGCTTTGCAGATCAAAGTTTAACAAAGTTTGGATCAATTTCACATAGAGAGTTGAGTTTTAAAACCTACATTCGTGCCACGATATTGCGTTCTCCCAACTTTTGCTTAGCGTACCCGTACGCGAAGGGGTTCGCGTACCACAGGTTGAAAACCACTGGCTTAGGAGCGTGCCGACTGTCACCAAGCTTATTATTCACGATTGTATTAACTCACCTCAGGGGCCACCGAGGCGTTGGCGGACTTGCAAGCCTCCTCCTGCGGCATTGCGGCGTGTCCGCCCGGGTTGTCGTGCGCGCCCGCAGTCGCAAGGGCCGTGTGGTTCAGCATGCCCACCAGCGCCACGGACAGGTTCACCTTCAGCCCGTAGATGATGGCCATCCCGATGGAGCCCAGAGCCGCCAGGATGTAGCGGGCCGGCACCCATTCTGGAACAAACGCAGAGGACCAACGGTTATTTACTTTATTCACTAGAACCTTTTTCTTTATTGGTTTTCCTCGTTGCTGAGGATCATATATCCCCACTACAATTTCCTTGGTGAACAAGGCTCTTCTACTGAACCATGATGCCTAATCAAGAGCACATTTTTTTACATTAGCTCCACACAGGAGGCCTTGAGATAAATCAGATTTTATACTCAGAACCTATACCATCTTTGGGAGAAGCTGTGCCGGGAGAATTTTAGAAAAGGAAGAAGAAGTTCTGGGAAGGAAAAGGGTATGAGGGGTGGGTAGAAATCTCGGTATCAGTGTAAGGAATCTCGGTATCAGTGTAAATCTAGGAGTAACGGACGTGTGAATCCAGCCTTCCCACTGGGGTGCATAGGCGATGTTCTATTATGTAAAGAGTGCGTGTGTTGAGCGGCGTGGATTTGATTTTATACAAATCTATAGCTTTATTCCCAGATTGATGAATTTTTTTGCATATTATACCTCCATAACGAGAGGAAAGTCACTGTCCACATATGATTTCCAAAAACTCTTTATATATGTGTGTACATATATATATGTGTATGTGAATGTGTATGCGAATGTATACGTATGTATATATATATTTATATGCATGTGTGCAGGTACATGTATTTATATGGATGTGTATGTTATATATATATATATATATATATATATATATAATTTTTTTTTTATATTCCTCTAATATATTTAAATACTTTTTTTTTCTCTTCTATATAACCAATGTACAATAACTGTTAAAATTTGAAAAAAAAAACATATAAAACTTTATATTACAACACATAAATACTTGTCACACATAAACATAAATAAACACGTAAACACCTCAGCACAGGTTCTCCTAGTGAGGTGTTCACGAAACATACAACAATACCTATCCACAGTTTCACCTTCACAAACCTACCTTACACCCAACATAATAAAATTATAAAGGTAAATACTGTAATGTATAGAAATAAATAAAAAAATAAAAAAATAAAAAAAAGCACTGGCAACATCAGGGGCTTTCAAATTCAAATATTACGTTTATTTTGTTTTTTTTGTTCGGGACAAAAATATGCAGGTAGGTACCTATTGTTTTGGTACAGACCGAGACCTTTCGGTTGATTTTAAGTTTTGGTGTATTTAAAAAAAATCTATAGGTAGGTATACTATGTATAAAGGGTTTATTAAATATTATTATTTAATTTATAAAGTTTACAACCGAGGATTTCCCATATTCTTAAGTTATTCATAGCAGTCATCAAATTCACCCGGCAATTTATGCCTTTCATAAAATAAATTCACAGTAAAAATTCTGACGACCTTTGTGGCAGACATTGCCTGGACCTAGAGGTAGAGGACTCGAAACCAGGCGTGGGATTTTTTTTAAGCGTTTTTTTCTCAAAAATGCAGGGTGTTAAAGGACCTACTTGACTTACTTTAGCCAGTGATTCCTGACATTATTTGGAATAAAAAATGTAAATGAAATTTTGGTTTCCGGTGACTTTTTCGATGACTTTTTTTTCAAATTTTTTTCTTCAAAATCAAAACTGGTTTTGACTGGTTAAAGTAAATCAAATACGTTTTTGGTTTTGACTGGTTAAAGTAAATCAAATACGTCCCTTAACACCCTGTATTTGCTCCTCTTTACAGAAAGATTTTCGCCTTGGCGAAAGACCACCTCAGAATCAAAAAGTTACTTGTAATGGGATAAGCTAATTTTATTAACTAGATCTGAATAACCTTCCTCCTCCCCATCTGGTTCCTTGTCTTTTTTCTTTACATTCCCTAGACTTCAAAATTGGCAGTTGGGACTTTCGACTTTTAAAAATCATGTAAATTATAAATGGCAAGAGATTTTAAAGTAAAGCTTTCATCAAATATCATTCCGTGTGTCTTCTCTTCCGTCTTGTCTCTTGCTAAACTAAGAGGACAAAGTTGATGAAAAATGACGTCGACGAACTCAAATGCAATCCTTGAATTTGATCGTTGCCAATCAAATTTAAATCAAAAGAATCGGCTAACATTCCCAGTGAGCGTGATTTCGATGTTTTTTTTAAACGTCCGATGATTTAATGTAGGTACCCACGTGCATACCAGCGCCATAACAACATAGTCAATTATTATTGACATTCTTCAAAATTTAACAAGATCTGCGAATATGTCGGTTTATTGCCACTCGTAATAATAACAATTTAAAATAATACATTCATCATAATACCTATCTATAGAAGCATAGAACGATTTAACTCCCCACTAAATATTTCCACTCGCGAGCTTGTCTAGGTCAAGCTTACTATATCACTGTATGTGAATTCTAAATAAAAACTCCAATTAAAAAATATGTATTCCAGCCATTTAGGTTCTTACACTGTTCTATTCACTGAATTGAATTATTGAAGTCTGCGATGTTGAACAATGAAGACATGAAGAGTTTACTAAACTTGGAGAGTCATCATTTAAACATTAAAAAAATTGGTTGTCTGTAAAGTCGGTTTACGGACGATAATTTTACGTGATAACGTCATAAGAAAACTTTTACATAGAATTTTAGATTCACAAGCCGAACGCTTAGGCCGATCGTGCCTCTCTATCGCTTGTTCCGCGCTCTCGCTTGCACGCTCGGCTCAAGCAGTACGTGACAATGAGTCATGCTTTTTCGTGAGTGCAGCCGGCGTTCATCGATTTATAAGACGTTATGACGTCAAAAAAAATTGGTTGTCTGTAAAATCGGTTTACCGACGATAATTTAACGTGATAACGGCATATAATAACGATGGAGTGGAAGAGAGATAGATGCGTCACAAGCCGAACACTTAAGTTTGTTCCGCGCTCTCGCCTGCACGCTCGGCTCAGGCGGAACGTGACAATGAGTCACGCTTTTTCGTGAGTGCAGCCGGCGTTCATCGATTTATAATGATTCTTCATAACCACTTTGATCCGAAGAATTCAGTAGAGGTATTTTACCTATTCAATACCATTATCTACGTAAAATACTTAAAACAACTTATTTTATTAACTTGTAATTTCGTTCCACGTAATCCCATTTGCGAAACGCTGCCCTAATTACCGAGGCCGGTCGCAAACCTAATTCGGCGGAAAACGCACATTTTCCATATCTTGCTAAGATTCACGAAGTATCTACATAATATGTTTGTTTGGACATATTATTACTCAGCTGCTGTACTTTGTTTGTTTCTATTAAATCCAATACGTTACCGTCTATCCAGCACAACATGGGTAAATATTTACCAACAACATAACTATGTCAATGTGAATGAAAAATATCGACTGAATAATGTTATTAGAAATAATTATCTCACCAACTGAAAAGTCTGAAATGTTTCATGAACGAAGGTTGAGGGTAGGAAGGCATGTTAATGGATATTGTGTAGATTGATCCGTACTGGTGGAAACTAATTGGATTAATGAAATGGATTCAATTCACCGCAGGCAAATTAACGATCCTGACACATGAAACATTAGATCTATTTTCGGACTAACCACTCGGCTTAGATTTAATTGTTTATCAACAGTAAGTGGATCCAGACCTATGTCACGAGTGGTGATTTTTTACAACCAAATGGTGTAATGTTATTTTATATAAAAAAATGTTATCCAAACATCCTGGGACCTTACACCAAGCGCGCCACCACAACACATTTTTTTTCTTATGCGTCCTTGAAATGCTGAAAAGCTCAAATTTTTTGAGAAAATTAGATTGAAATAGAATATTGTTGAATCTGCTCCAAGCAGTCGATGTTCGTAAAACATGTGTTACTACACCAAAACATAGTGACCGGACAACTGAAATAAACCAACTCAGAATGAAACCAACTCAGAACCTCTACAGAAAAGTCATTAAAAGTGATGATAAATTGGTTAAATAGGTTACATTAGGTTAAAAATATGAAATTGGTTAAAGGTTAAATAGGTTACGTTTTAGGGATATTTAAATAAAATGTACTTTTCAAAGAGGTGTTGAGTTGACTTGATTATGAGTTGGCACGGAACCCAAATCATAATTTTAAAGTATTCCAAGCCCTGCTTGGAAACCCCAACAATAATTATCTAAGCTTTTGAAGTGAAAACGTCTTTAAGGCGGTGCTTCCCAGCCCAAAAAGAAGAAGATGGCGAGATATGTAATTACGAATATTGGACAGAGCGCGCTAATATTTTACGTGATAAAAATTAAACGAAAATTGCGAAAATGCTTAATAAAACATGACTCGTTTAAAATAGAGCAAAAATCTCGTGAAAGATATCTCAAGTATCATTTAAAGAAACATTGTGATTTTTTTCACTAATATAACTTGTAAAATAATAGAAATAGACTTTCTATTTTTAATAATTTTTTTTTAATAACTTTGCGATTTTTTTCTATCGAGGAAATTTCATATAATTTGCGTTTCGACGTGAAACGTATCTAGATCTTCAAAAATAACATATATTTTTTTAAGAGCTTAAAAACTTATAATGTTTAAACGAGAAATGTAAGAAATCGGTCGAAATTCGGATAGCGGCGGCTTAATTTAGTCTCTCGTTTTAAATAGGAAGGAAGAGAGTTTGTAACGACTGCGTTTGTGGCTGCGAGAGGTCGCCAATTTTCACCGATCCCACGATTTTCCACTTTATCCATAAACGGGATCATATTATAGCAAAGACTAATTATCCTGTGAACTGTGAATATGAATGTAAGAGTGAATCAAGCGTTGTTTTGAAATGGAGTAAATGTCACTTTTTATTACCCACACCGGTGAAGAAAAAGAGTGACCTACTAAAATTGTGCAGTAACGGCCTAATTTCTGAATAATTGCATGTCTGATATGAAAATGAACCTATTTCTGATGCAATGCAATTTACCTATTACTGATGCACCAACCTCCCGTTATTAACAACTATAATTACTGAGGCATCCTCCCACAGCCATAAATGTCGGCACAAACTTTCATCCTTCCTCTTTAAAACGAGACATTAAATAATAATCTGAGAGATTGCCTGATCCGGACCAGAACGAAAATGAAGATCGTGAAGATGAAGAATATGACAAAGCGTATGCTTCTATAATGTAATATTTTGTTTTTTTATTTCATCAAATAAAACATTGCTCAAAATAATGGTGTATGCTTTCATTAAACAACATTTACAACACATTCTCGCAGGTGAAACTCACTAAGTGACGGTTTTCTACGGCAGTAAAACTAACATGAACCTAAAAAAGTCCCTGGACAGAGCTATTAGAGAACAATTTGAAATCGTGGGGTGAAGGGGAAAAAAGAAAAGAAGAAAAATACCTTTGATTACTTAATTTTTTTAATGACACCATTCTTTGCCTCATCAAATATCCAAAACATCATAAGCTGTTATAATTCCCTTAACAATATAAAAATACAAATACTTTGCTTACAAAATTTGACATAGATGATGGCTTCCAGGCAATTTCCGCTCACCCAAGAATTAGCTTCAATGTCAATCATACAAAATCGCATTAATGCTCTGTCCAGGGCTTTTTAGGTTTATGAAGATTAATGCTGAGGTATTTTTTGTATATTAGCCACGATTTTTTTTTAAGTCGTCCTTGAGGTGAGGTTAGGTTTGTCCGGGTCTTGGCGGCGGATGCCTCTGCCCGCCAGCTGCGAGAGGGATGGATTCATACATCCATCACTTCTGGATACACTGAACCCCAGAATCCTACCCACCCCTAATACCCAGAACTTCCTCTCCTTTCTTTCCAAAAGGGACCCTCCACATCCCATCGCCAAAGATGACATAAGCCTTGAGGGGAATTATTTTCCTCTTGGCCTCCTTGTGTGGAGCTAATATAAAAATAAAGAAAACTACCTACAATAATTATGTACAAATATTTTAGTTTTAAACATAACACGCTTATTGTATATTTCTACTACATTTATAGTAGTTAATAATATCAATCAGATTTTTGGGGTTGCAAGTTGTTTTTATATAAGCTTGCATTTTTGAAGTAGAGCCGCGTAATATTGTGTTAACATGTCAATCCGATAACCGAGAATAGAGTTTGTTATTTCGATAATACAGAATTGAAAAAGTTTGCCCACAAATAGTACCTACTACCAAACATCATCATCAATCATCATCATCAATCAATATATTATAATACGTGAAGCCAAAACTTTGTACCCCTTTTTACGAAAATTGCGCGGACGGAGGAGTATGAAATTTCGCACACTTATAGTTTATATAGAGGAGGAGTGCAGAATGCTAATATTTTTTTAAAATTATGCATAAAAATAGATTAAATCAAAAACAAAAACATTACACACACTACCATGTATTTGACACACACACTCGCGTCTTTACTCTATTGTCTATTGTTAAAGTCTATGGTCAAATTGAGAATAGATTAATATTGTTTGTCTTTAATATTATTTGTCTATGGTCTTACTGAATGTCAAACATAAAAAACATTACAATTATGGTCGAATTTCGACCATTGGGCGACCACTAGTAGTAATTATTTGCTGAGCAAACCTTTTTTAATTCCTTGTTGTTTTCAGAAGGCAATCACTTTGATTTGCTAATCGCTTGATACATTATTGATATCAACTGCGAAGGGGTTTTCGTCATATCTTCGTCTTGCGTGAGATGTTTTTGAAATCAGCAAACCCTTTTTCAAACTCAGTTTGAAGTTGTATCTCCATCCCTCCCTTTCTCGCTCCCTTTCACTCTATTGTGTATGACGTTATCTTTCACACGCACCAAGACGCCTCGCGGGCCGCACCAAGATGCCTCGCGGGCCGCATGCGGCCCGCGTGCCGCAGGTTGCCGACCCATGATTTAAATCATTTCAAAGCTATATTTATCATACTACTCCATTACTTCTCTTACCAATACACTACCCTATATTCAATAAATACGTTGCGAATTCAAAACAAAAATCTTGCAAAAAATTTCAATAATATATTATACTACAACATACACATCAACCCAGAGAAAATTATGCACGATTGAAGTTTTTTTTACGAAAATAATTCGTATTTTTTTCAGACTAACGTATCAAAGTTTTTTTTGCCACTTTGTAGTGTCCAAAGTTTGCGTTGATGTATATTTTGTTTCGATGGTTTATTTTTTATAAAGTTCGTGGATTTACCTACCTAAAGATTCTAAGGCTTCGTTACCAGGTATGTTAGCATTCAAGATTTATTTATGTTGAAGGTCAAGACCAAATAATTATAGTAGTATTGATAGATGTACTTCAAGTTTTACGTAAATAAATTGAAGGTCAGTGTTTCATAACAATAAATAAGTGATAAAAAAGTGATAAAGCAAATAAAAATTATCAACGAAAAGCAGAGGGGCAAACGTAAGTTAAACGAGCCTAAAATAACATATATTGGGAAACGTAGAGTAGTTAAAAAGTTCCATGTTACATTATAGATTTTGTTTATCAATGTTTCCGATATTTTTTTTAAATTTATGCCCTCTGGGCTTTTACATAAAACAAGTCTTAATAAATTACATTAGTGCATTAAAATTATGTAACATATTAAAAATAGAAATAAGAGTATATTAAATCCTAGCTATATGAATGGGATATACAAATCAATTTATTATGGTATCAAAGGTAAGCAAGTATAATTAATCACATAATAGTGCATACCTTTCAATTAGAAATTTTAAAATTATTTCTCGGTTGTACTATCTTCACGTAAAATAAATGTTGTTGGCAATAAATGAATAAACGAAAACCAAAAATAAAGAATAATTTTTACGAATACAACCAAATATCAAGAATGCTCACCATAAATCTAATATTATTTGCACGTTTCTTAAATATGCTATTAAATAGCACCGTGAAGAATAACGGTCCGGTACATTAGTATTTGAAATTTCCTACTGGTAAGGGGCCATCCATAAATTACGTCACACCTTTAGGGGGGAGGGGGGGTGTGGAGATATGTGACATTGTGAGACAAGGGGTATGGGGGGGGGGGTCATCAGCTCTGTGACGTCACATGTAAAAAATCTAAATTATTAAAACGCAAAACTTAAATGTAAACGAAATAATGTAAAATTGCAAAATATGTGACATCACACTAGGGGGAGGGGGTCTCACAAATGTGACAATATGTGACAGGGACGGGGAGGGGGGTAAAAAAATCATGAAATTCGTGTGACGTAATTTATGGATGGCCCCTAACCCAGAAAACATAATTATTTTTTTTAATTCACAAGTTTTTCTGCATTATAATTGATTTGGTAGTGATTATGACTAGTCTGAGTATTGTACCAGATAGAGGGTACACTTTTACATATCATTGCATACGCAATTCAAATTTCGATTATTCGGAGATGCATGAATAATCAACTGACGATCGAAATTTGGCCAGTCAAAGTAACTGCTCGCACAGAGTCTAACGGCCGGTATTTCGATTTACTCAGGAACGTAATGACAATGACTCAAATTGAGTTGTTAGGATTACTACCCGATAGCAACTTGACGAACGTAATAACTCGCAAGTCGAACTTAAAATTAAAATCAACTGAAATACCGGCCCTAAGGATTTCCGAAAACCGAGAAACATGGAAAATGGGATGCCAATAATTATATATAGGTAAATTTCTATGTCTAAGCCTAGCTTCTAATATTACAGACAATCCGTGTTCCTGCTCGACATACTTTGAAGTAGAAAGTTGGAAGATAAAAGTCCAAAGTTGAACATGGTAAAGAAAATAATATAGAAATAATAAAGCAGTTCCTGGCACAACAAGTTGTCATTGAGATGGAGATTCACGAATAATACAACGCAGTTGGCCACTGAAAAACTTAAATGTTCATATTTTTTTACGTTAGCTCCACGCAGGAGGCCCTGAGGAAAACAATTTCCCTCTGAACCTATGTCATCTTTGGGGATGCTGTGTGGAGAGTCTTTTTAGGGAAACAAAGGAGAGGAAGATCTGAGAAGGAAAAGGTATGAGGAGTGGGTAGGAATCTGATGGGGGTCAGTGTGTCCAGGAGTGACAGACATGTGCATCTATTCCTCCCACGGCGTTGTGCAAAGCGACGGGTCGAGAGAGTCCAGCTGGAGGTCTCCCTCAACCCGTCTCTCCCGATCCGGCCTTCCACGCAGGAGGTGGGCAAACGCATCAGCCGCCAAGACCTAGACAGACGTCATCCTATGCACCCGGGCACCCCTGCTAAGTCACCAAACGTAGCGAACCACTCGGGGTGACCTATGGCAGGGGTTTTGGTTATCCAATAAATGGTTCCCGGAGCGGCGGTACCCATACCCTCCCCGCAAATTGATAAATAATCCAGCCCTGGGTACCTACTGCAATCACTGATTTATTATTATTAATAATTTAAAGTCACCAAAATTAAATAATTAGCTTGGGATTCTTTATTCACCCAAAACATTCTAATCTTAATTAGTTCATTTATCAAACCAGACAGAAATGTGATAAACAGAAACACTGCTAACCGAACTGACCGCACTTAAATATTGTAAACATTGTTCATGGTTTCCTCTGACATTTAGTAATTGACGATTAGATACACATATTGATATTTTTTACCTTCAATTGCACCTAAGTCTACGGATGATTACGATTTTTTTAAAGTTTTTGTATTTTTTTATTATTATTTTTTTACAAAACGTCGCCTTGGTTCTTAATTGTCCAAAGGAACATTAGAAAATTTTACAGGAGGATAAGATTTTCTTTCATTATTTCATTGGAACATTTTGATAGTTGTTTAATAGCCCAGTCAATCTAGACAAAAAACAGGCCCTAACTGGAACATGCTAGGGGAGAGCTGAATTTTTGCAGGTGGATAGTACATCTTATGTGGAGTATTTTCCAAAAAAGTCCCTACCCCTCCCCCGCTTGCTTCCTCCCCTGTGCCCTCCCAAACATTAAAATGTGGGGTTCTACTAAAGCGATTATATCTCGTAAACTAAAAGGTATATCAGAAAAAAAATTTCATCGTTGAATTTCTTATAAAATTGCCTAAAAATTCTATAATAAAACTTTTTTTAATATCTGCATTAGTTTGGCCAATAATAATGAGATTGTTGTTAAAAAAATTTTTTTTTTTGCAAAATTATTTTTTGAAGTTGAATATTTTTTTTGTCTGAGAAAATATGAAAAAATACTTTTGACAAATAAGTTGTCAAATTTAATAAGCTTTAAAACCATGCATAACAATGTTTACTTACATCTTTTATTTCTATCGAAAATAGTGGACAAACGCAACGGCGTGCGCGGGCTGGCCGTAACACGGAGTGGCGAGGCCAAGCGACATGTCGTTCTTGTCGCGTCGCTATTTACTGTTTTATCAAGTTGAAACAAACGAAAAAATAAATAAATATGGTCAGTTTGATCTCATATGTTAAAAAAAAAGATATGTCTTAAGGTTAAGGTGTGTGTCGGTTTTGTGGTTATATTTTGACGTGGTTGCGCCAAGCCGTGTATCAAGTTTTTTGTGCGTTTTCCCTCCTTCATCAGGTTAAAATATTGAGAAAAAATTAATTAACAATTAATAAATAAAAAAAAAACCACTGAAAATGTCTGAAGAGAACTTATTGTGTATTTTATGTAAAAAAAATACCTTCCAGGAAATTTTTTTAAAGTAAAGAAAGGGTTACAAATGCTAATTAACGCTAGTATTGAAAGAGATAATAATTATGTTAAATTAACCACTTTAGGTAGCGTAACCAACTGTCCACGTAGATTGTAGAAAAATGTATAATAAGCCTAGCAGTATTAAAGCTTTTACAAATGTTAATTGTAGCCTATTGACCAGTAGGTACACTTCAGCCATTCCTAAGGCATTTAGAAAATACATTTAATTTCACGGAGAACTATTTGTGAGTATTATTTTTGATAATAAAAAACAGCGTTTGATTTTAAACTATCTCATAAATATCGTTAACAATACATTTGGTGTTAAGACCAGAAATAGGGGAAACATTGTAATATAATAGATGACAAATGGGGTGCAAAAATAAAATCTAAACTTTTAGGTGTGTTTGATTTGGTCGTAGCAGAAGCTCGCTATCATGGCATTTGCTACAAGAAGTTCTGTAAAAGTAAACCAACTCAGTATATAGAAACACCTAAATATGATAATTCAGCTAAAAATTTTCTTAAACTCTGTAGTTTTTTAGAAAATACTGACGAATGTCAGTTTATATTAGAGAAATTAGGGAAAATAGTAAAAGACATTTGTGGCAGTGATCTTCCGTACTCATATACATTTCCTAAAAAACAAGTAATTGACTATTTTCAAGATTTTATGTATACGTGTATTTTTGGCAGAAAAACTGTCATGTGCATGTCTCACTCAAGTTATAAGATACTAGGCGACTGGTACAGAAACAAAGAAAAGAATGCAAATCTGGAATGTTTAAGAATTGTACTTGCTGCCGCAGAAATAATCAGAAAAGAAGTTTAAAAAAATGCCACATGATTGTGAAAGCTATCCTGATGTTTCGGAAATCAGTCGTGGGGGTGATGATTTAGTTCCTGAAACTCTGAATCTGTTCACGTTAACTGTAACCAAGAAGAGATTGTATGATAATGGACCTGATGTTACGAGAAGACGTTTAGTAATTAACCACGCCATAATAGCATCTGCAAGGCCAAGGTCTTTTTGTCATCAATTCAGACAAGTTTGTGTTTTCTACAGAGAATGTACGAATCTAAGAATTTAATAGAAGTGTTGTCGTCATTGGGCATTTGTTCGTCGTGTCATGAAGGTGACAGATACCAAAGATCTGTAATAAGAGCTGGGCCTCCTACAATCGAAGATGATACATTCTAACAATTTGTGTTCGAAAATGCCGACGTTAATATAAAAACATTTGATGGCCTAAGCACATTTCATGCCGTGGGAAGAATAAAGTGCAATGTGCATCAATCCAGCCTCTAATTTTACAAGTCTAGATGTACTTCGTCTTCAGTGATGAAATAGAAATTACGTTAATCAAGAAAATATCCTTCAACCTTGTTACGCGAAGAGAAAAAAGAGCGGCTTGAAAGATGTAACCATCAAAGATGTCAGTGAATGTATATCTTTCAGAAAAGAGCATGCCGATTCATTATCTTTTGTATCTCCAACCAATTATTTGTGGTGAAGTGACATAAAATTAGCATTGTGCATTCAAAAGTTAGCTGGAACGGGTTTATGAACGATTGTGTGACATTGTAACTTCGACCAACCGCTTTTTCTCAAACCTATTGAAATGGTAGCGGGGGCTGGTGGATCATCTGAAATTTCAAAAATTATTGTATGACTAGGAAGTTTCATTTGTAAATATCATATTTGGGATGTATTGGATCACGGAAGAAAGTGGGCTCGAAGATTTATGGAAAACTGTGTACGGAGGTCCCACAGTGATGCACGTGATAAAAGGACACGCTTATGCAAGAGCTGTAAGAGCCTATGTTCTTACAGGCGCTGCAATCGTCAAAATAATTTGCAATGACTCTCATGATACATTTTTTCCTCGTGAAATAAAAGAAATATTGTGAACAAGAAGATGCCACATGAATAAGCTTGTGAAGACGAATCAGTTGCAATAAATCTTAAACATTTCACCGACACTTAAAACACAATCAAAGCGACAAGTCGGACAGCAAAACTTACAATATGTTTTTACTTAACAACATGTTTTGCTCAGGAGTTTGGACTGATACATGCATTGACATGAACAATCCTTGATGAAGTCATTAAAAACAGTAGGAGCACTTACGCAAGGGTGTGGGATTTCTCAGTAAATGGATATTAGGAGCTCCATTATTCATTTCAATCAGTGAAGCTTTTCAAACAAGACTTAACAAAATTTATACTGGTGACACACAATACTTTTGCTCGAAAGTCTGGTGAATTAATTTGCATTTCTTCGAGATTAGTATCAGACTCAACTAAAACATATGACGATGTTTATGAGGTAAGGTTCAAAGCTATGAAGAAAATGGCAGGGCAAAGTTTTTCAGAAGTAAAACTACACAGATCGGATATTATTGATATTCAAGCCAGTAATAAATCTAACAAAGTTAGAAACAAAGAATTTATAATCAACCCTAATCAGATATTCAATAGAATATTATGCGTATGTGACAGTCCTGCAAAGCTCAAATCCTACTCTGAGTTTGAACTAGCTTCACATCCACCTTTATTTTAAGACGTTTTTTTAAAGCAAGGTAAGAAAGCCTCCATTACTACTATTACTATACAGTTTAGTGTTAAAGCGTTTTTGTATCGTGAATCAATTAAAAAGTACTCGGTGTTTCAATTTAAAACTATAAATACCTACCTAAGCTCAAATCGGTCATCTGCAAGCACAGCGAGCTAGGCCCGACCGCCAAGCACGCCGTGCCGCCCTGCTATCGAATCGGATTTTGACCAGTATTAAGAATAAAGGTAAGCAATATTATTCATCGTTTTAAAGCTTATTAAATTTGGCAAATAAATTATATGAAATATTTTTGCGTGTCCCCCCAGATAAAAAAAATATTCACCTTTAAATCAAAATTTTACGAAAAAAAAAATTATTTTTGCGACAATGTCATTATTATTTGCCAAACCGTAATAGATAACAAAGACAAACATACACCTTATTTTTAGACAGCTTTCTAAGAAGTTTAACGGAGAATTTTTTTTTTCAGATGCATATAATAGTTTAAGAGATATAATGGATTTTGTAGAACTCTAAAATTGTAAAGTTTGGGAGGGGACAGGGGAGGAAGCAAGCGGGGGAGGGGTGGGGACTTTTTTGGAAAATACTCCACATAAGAAGTACTATCCACCTGCAAAAATTCAGCTTTCCTCTAGCATGTTCCAGTTCAATGCGTTCATTGACTGGGCTATTAATAATAATTCTTTATTCTAGGATGTGGGGAGGATAGTGCAATCCCATATATTTATATATTTCCATATATTTATACATATAGTCCCATATATTTATTTATTTTCACAGTAGAGAAACAAGAACATATATATTTAAAAAATTATTAATAGCAAAAATAAATAGTCCAATATTATTTATTTTTGCTATTCGCTTTCGAGGGGCGTGGTCTTAAGTGAGCTCGGGCCCAACGCTCACTCAGGAGTGGCGCTTGATGCTGAAAGGCTACGGTCACCGCCATGTTGTCGGAGGCCATTAGCCGCATCCTGGCTCCAGTGACCCGTTGTCTCATCAGACTGGCGTTGTCAGTGGCGTTGTCTCATCAGGCTGGCTGATGGAGTCCTAA
The DNA here is from genome assembly GCA_936435175.1 of Glyphotaelius pellucidus. Lineage (NCBI taxonomy): Eukaryota > Metazoa > Arthropoda > Insecta > Trichoptera > Limnephilidae > Glyphotaelius > Glyphotaelius pellucidus. The sequence goes on from OW386537.1 coordinate 25,722,314, forward strand.
TTCCGTGAACATTGTTGATGCGCTGCTACACCGTCTGTATCCAAATATGATTCTGCATGCATTATTATATTGGATCCGGAGACGTTCCATCGAGCTTACTCGGTATTGACACCATATTCCATGTTTAAGATAAAGCTTTTCCGTTACGATAAAGTTCTCATTTCTCATTAGTTTAAATAATTCTTAGTTAAGTGATTAACTATCATCTTTAATTTTAATGTGGAGATTGAACAAAAACTAAAATTGTCGTTTGGACAATTAAGAACTAAGGCGACGAAAAGTCGAAAAGAATGTGACCTTATTGTGGTACCTACTTCGTTCTAAGGTCAAATTGTACACGGTTTAGTATATGAATTATAAATTAGGTCAATTTTTTTTAATAAATATGTTCATTTTTACAGTAAGTTTTTGTAAGTATGTTTCAATATTACGAGAGGAAAATTATAAATCCAGAATAAAACATGACATAAGCGGCATCGTACCTATATTCTTCCTTCCCATGTCCACATCCATATATCAATACTTCTTTTAAATTAGGTTATTTTTATAATGGTTTTTATTGCAGGATTTCAATTTCATTCAATAATTTTATAGAGAAATATTGCGTATTTCTGTGTCCAAAAATCATTTTGCTTGTAGATTGGTGGAATGTATGTTGTAATAAATTATATTAAATCATTCTTCAGATAAATCTAACTTTTTCGTAATAAAGCTTCTGTACGTTTCGCATACTTATATCAGTAGGTAGGTACTAAACAATATTATGCCAGTCTGTTCCAGATTCAGAAATAGAAACTAAAATTAGATTTCCGCTGCTTGGAATTCTTTGGTTTTATGTTATAAATTTCGTAAGTAATTTAATGTGTCCAGGCTTTATGGTGAACACCAATTGCGCGAGAGTGTTGGCTCATTTATATTTAAAAATAAACACTTTCACGAGACCAGAACAGAACATCATCTGAAGATTTGGTACTAATTTTATTTCACGCAGTGGGTAGGTCACACAGCAGCTTTTCTCAATGTTTTTACCGTAAGTCTTCCGACACGAAGCGTCATTTTAAAATTCGAACGGTCACCGTACCGCCGACTCTCGGCCAGTTTCATCATTTGATCAGGTTGGGATCAATCGTCAATAATAATAGCATAAAAATTGTGCTTAAATTCACAAACTTGGATTGAAATCACGACTGTATTGTGAATTCCATGTCGTACCTGAAGTGTTTAAATTATTTATTAATTTGAATCCTAGAACTGGGTAAGTACTTCAATTATTTTTTTGTTTTATGTATATACCTCACAAGAGTCCCATCTGCTCCCAGCCGTCTGGAGCTAGTGAGACTACGCCGTCCACATTATTTGAGGTAGTTTATTTTGAATTGTGATTATTGATAATTATCAATAATTATTTTGAATATGTAGTGAGGCTGTTTATTTTGAATTTTGATTATTGATAATTATTTTGAATATGTTGGGAGGCTGTTTATTTTGAATTGTGATTATTGAAAATTATTTTGAATATGTCGTGAGGCTGTTTATTTTGAATTGTGATTATTGATAATTATTTTGAATGTGTAGTGAGGATGTTTATTTTGAATTTTGATTATTGATAATTATTTTGAATATGTTGCGAGGCTGTTTATTTAGAATTTAGAGTGTTTATTTTGAATTCGAGAACTGGGTAAGTACTTCAATTTTTTTTGTTTTATGTGAATACCTCACAAGAGTCCGATCTACCCCCAACCGTCTGGAGCCAGTGAGACAATGCCATCCCCAATTTGGATATGTTGTGACGAGAAGAGGAAGGTGAGGAGGTACCTAGCTATTCAGAGGTCACCAAACACGGCTAAAACATTTCAAGCAACGTTTAAATTCTGAATGGTGGTCTTACACCAGTAAGTATCTTCCATTTTGAAACGAACCGTAATTAACCGTATACTACATAAATATTAATTAAAATGAATAAATTGTGAAATGACACAAATTAGTCAAAAAAATTTGCTTGCGAATTGCTAGTCGAAAGCCTTATCGTTGACCAGCGGCAAAAAGTAGCAAAAGCTATAATAAAAAAAAAATATAATAACAGTTCCGGCATTTCAATTTCACAAAATGATATGTATATTCTATGCGAGTCGCCATCGTCTGTCATCAGAATAATTATGTACGCGTAGTGATCATAAACTGTGATTTAGGATCGTTTATATTCAAAATAATAATTGACGTTGGCCCGAGATTTGGAGGCCCCTGTTTCGTGGGAGTTTGTTGTCCCTTCAACGCCCTTCAATCGCCTTCAAATAATAAATTGTGAAATGTTCAAGCGATCAAAAATTCTACTATTTTAATGATTTTATTCAAATTTAAAAAGAACTGGTAAATAAGAAGTTCGGTACCTACTTATGATAAACATCTCATTACATTATTGACAAGGGTGACCGGACAACTCAGAACGAAATCAACTCAGAAACTCTTCAGAAAAGTCATTAAAATACAATAAAAAATATATATAAAAATATTAGGTAAATAGGTTACGTCAGGTTAGGGTTAGGGCTATTTTTAAATTATTTTTTTCATAACTTTTAATGACATTTCAAAGAGGTGTTGAGTTGACTTGATTCTGAGTTGGCACGGAACCATTGACAAGTACCTACGTATATAATATTATATCCTGCAAAATAATTATTGATGATGCATAATATACATGCCGTACAGTACCAAACTTATTTTTTTTTTAAATCAACCCGTAAAAACCAAAGTTTTTTTAAAAATTTAATTATAATGTATCTATTTTCAAATATCTTAAAACTTTAAAAAATATTTTTATTTATTTTGGTTTTACTGACGATTGAACCTTCCTACCCAGTGATCGGAATCCAGCACGCTACCATCCAGGTCAAATCCCGAGTTGCCAGAACCGACATTTATTTCGGGTCATAGAATTTCAGAGAAATGCGTATAAGTCCGAGTACGTTTGCGTGATTGCCACCAAAAGTTGATAGCGTACATGGCTATCAACAACGAGTTTATCTGCCGATTTTCAGCTTGATCGGATGTTGGGAAGTTGGTTAATTTCCACTTCCAAGTTCATACATTCATTCAATCAATAAAACAAAATCGAAATTCAAATAGATGCGTTTAAAAATAAACATAATCCGCCTTACTCATAATCGCAGAATAAGATAATACTACGGTAATACGAACGGGTTAGGTGAAATTTGTACGACAATTTCACCTAACTCGTTCGTATTGTGATGGTATTGTCTTATTCTGCGATTATGAGTAAGGCGGACTATTCTTTAATTTTTTGCGACTGCGTTCAACGGAGAAGGAGACTTTATTCTCACCGGAAGGTGTGGAAGCAGGCACCTATCCATACCAGGAAAACTAGTCAATGTTTTAAATGTATAGTGCAGTACTCAAGTACTCAACCTTTTTCTTCTCGGGTCACATTATAAGTATGTTTGCAATGTTAGGCAGGCCGCAACACAGTACCATTTACTTATGCCTAACCCTCGTGAGAGGCGGGGAAGGGGGGGGAGAGATTCGCTGTTGGTTGTTACATTCCAGAGGGGTCAAGGCATAGAAAAAAGAATTCTTTATTCTATGGGTGATATTATTAATTTACAATATATATAAGAACTTTCTTTCACCATCATATTATATGTTATTCAAAAAGTTACACAGGTCAAAAATTATAATATGTAAGCAGGTAACTGCTCATGTAACCTGCTCATGTTTTACCTTTTTTCTAATGAAAAAAAAACCTTCAACATGTTATCATATATTTCAAACTAGTGTGATGTTAGACGGTTAAATGTTTTATTTGGAACAACATTATTTGATAATAATTGAGGTCTCACTCGGTGCTTACCCGTGCTGAGGCCTATGATGATTATCATATGTTTATATTAAAAAGCTTGGCACACCGTAGGTTGAGCATGGCTGCAATAGTGTATATTATATTCCATTAGTACAAACATATATTATTTGTGTCAATTTGATTTGACGTCGCGAGATAAGTAACACCCATTAGGTACACATTATAGTATCAATCATAAGTGGGTTTTATCTACAGCGCTAAACATGTAACTATTCAATGAGTTATTTCTCAGTAGTCCCGATTCAGGAAACAGCGATGCAATATTGATTTACCTATTATTATTATTGCACTCCATGATATGAGTCCGTTCAATATTATATTATAGTAACAATATATAATAGGGAATCTCCTACGTCTATTTTTTTTATAAAAGGCGGAGACGGTTTACACGTAGTTCCCGCGAGCACTTAGGCCACAGGCCCATTGTGCTATCTCCCATTTTACCTCAATCCTTTAATAAAAACTCAGTCCCTTTAATAAAGTTCACCAGGGTTGTCACCGGATACGTGGCTATGTCTTCTGGTTCAACTGTGTTTCTCCCCAGGTATCTGAGCCTAGTTCCCACCAGGGCAGGACATTGGCACCATAAGTGAATTGGAGTCTCTTCGTCCTCTTCACATTTCCTGCATCTATTGGTGTTTTCCACTCCCAACATCTGCATGTGTCTCCTGAGATGGCAGTGTCCCCTTAGTAGTCCTACCAGTTCCCTCAGCGAGTTTCTGTCCATATTGAGTAGTTTCTGGTTCGTCTAGGGTCTGGTCCTTTTATGAGTACTTTAGATTGTTTCATTCCAGGTGCCCTCTCCCATTCTTTACAGTGCTGGGATTCGACCCATCTATCAATATGTAGTTTTGTGTGGCAAGCTGCTACTCCTACAGCCGGCTCGGATTCCACAAGTGGTGCTTTCGCCCGTTTCCTTGCTAGTTCATCAGCCCGCTCGTTGCCCTCAATACCTTTATGTCCTGGCCCTACGTCTAAGTACATTCATAAACTGATTACAATTAGCAAAGGAATCATAAAAAAAGCTTTCTGAAAGTAGCGTCTTCGATTGAAATTTTCAATAGTTTTGACTTACCAATATGTACAACAAATATATGCCAAAAATATATATATATACTTTTTTTTTTGATTTTATGGATTTTTTCGTAATCCTCTAACTAGCTAGGGCTTATAACAATACCCTTTCATGTTTTTAGCTGACTAGTAAGTACTGCGGCTCATTTGGCCTTATTTCTATTACCATCTGATGATTGTATTTAATTGACTGAATTTACGTTACATTATTGTGCTTTATGAGGAAAAAATCTTAACTGGACAAAAAACCTCATACAAATCAAAGAAAAAGAAAAACATTAAGTTCTGAACTTTTTACTCTGTTTTACCATTATGATTTACTGAATGTAAATATTTCATATTGAAACTATTCAAAAACATGTAATCCTCTACCAGACCGTGTAACCAGCACGAGTCTACATCGAATCTAGACATAAAAAAACATTCCAAGTTATAAAACCACATTCGGACAAAGAAACTGTATTTATTTTGCAACCAAACTCCACGACATCCTCGTCCCAGATATAAAGGAAATAGAAAATCTTAATGAGTTTAACTAGAATAAAAACTGGCTGACAGAGGTCAATGGAAAAACCCTTAAAAACACCCAAAAGTTATGAAAAACCAATAATACAGAATTAAATCACTTTAGTCCGCCTTAGCACAGAATCCCCTGGTGAAGATTACTAAGAAATACCATGACTATACTTGAATGCACCATAATAATTTGCATGTATAATGTTTTATATAGCCGCTAAAATAAAATAAAATAAAATAAAAAATTACATTCTTTCCTCTAAGAAAAACATTTTTGTGGAATGTTGAATCAATTGCGCCTGCGATTTAGAAGTACTTGTATAAAATAGCTTTATTTTATTATTTTATACTATGCATGTATTTTGTTAATTTAAAAAAAAATCTGAATCTTAAAAGTTTCTCTCTTGTTCTCTGTACCATGCACTAAATCATTAATGAAAAAATATGTAAAAACCCAGCAGGGTGCTGATAATTAATGATTTTTTTTATAACGTTGCACTCCACGGCCTCATGGCACGTGGCACGTAGCACGTGGCACGTAGCACGAATTCGATCCGATCAATCCGTCCAGGTAATATCTGTTGGGGGATGTTTCATCAGTATAGTGATACGTGTACTCAATCGGGTACTCAAACTGGTACCGTTCAATATAAAACAAACTTATTTCCTTGTTTGTTGCCGAAAATTTCATCATCCATGTCTGCGATGCAGGTAACTGTAAATATTTTGCACTCCATGGCATCAATCCATCAAATATATTTTTTGTTGCATGAGAGCTCGACCACGTCTGCTAAACAGGCAAGATTCCGAGAAGTAAGACCGTTCATTATAATAATTATTGGGGGATTCCTTGTTCCGTGTTGCGGAAGGTTTCATCATATTACTTACCTTGATTTTGCACTTGTTACAATTTATTATTATTATTTCTTATCTAATTTATAATGTACAATATAATTATTTATTTTTGTAACCAATACACAACGCACGATGAGAACATTTTGTAAATATGTATATTGAAGACCTTACTTTTATTTTTTCTTCTATCAATCAATGCTTATTATTTGTTATCATATCAGTTATCACTCTGTTAAATTCTTCTAATAAACAAGAGATAAAAAAAATAGCTAAATAAATGAACTTACATATTTTTTCCATCCCATTACATTAGCCCGTTAAATGCATTCATAAAAAAAGCTATAACTTTAATTCCCGGGTTGCTTTTTACTTATTACTAGGTAGTAAAGAAATATCAAGCCCTGGCATTCCGAATTTCTACCGTTTCATAACATATACCTTTTAAACACTTTAAGTTTTTAAATTTCTTAAAAAATAGATGCTATTTTTTAAGATAATATCTATAGCCACGCCGAAACGATAATTATATGAAATTCCCTGCGATAGAAAAAATTGCAAAGTATGCTCCGAAAATTATTATAAACACGTTTTTCCGTTATTTTCTTTAAAAGCTATTTAAGACATTTTTCACGAGATGTTTGCTCTATTTCAAACGAGCCTTGTTTTATTATACATTTTCACAGTTTTCGCTTAAATATTATCGTTTTAATATTAGCACGCTCCCTCTAACATTCGTATTTACATACCTCCCTTCGTCTTCTTTTTGATAGAAATAAATCGCAAAATATGCTCCGAAAATTATTATAAACACGTTTTTTTGCTATTTTACATGTTACATGTAAGAAAAAATTTATAGCATTTAAGACATTTTCCACGAGATTTTTGCTCTATTTTAAACGAGCCGTGTTTTATTAAACATTTTCACAATTTTCGCTTAAATATTAGCGCGCTCCCTCTATCATTATTATTTACATACCTCCATTATTCTTCCTTTTGCTAGTCCGTAGCGTGAATAAACAATCCCAAATTCCGCAAAAAAGAACGTTGAATATATGTATATGCAATATAAAATACTGAAAACCACTGTCAGCTCTTTTACGATATAAACAAACAATAAATCTTTATATTTGACCTTGTCCTTACTGTGCGTATTAATTCACGCACCGATTAAAATATCTGCATAATATAATGATCAACTATTACGCCTTGTTCACAACGGGAGTAAAAAGATCCGTCGTCGAGCTTTTCACGTGGGAGTCAGCGCTTCGTCACTCATACGAGCGCTAGACGCTTTTTGCTACAAGCGCTCCAATGTGACCTTTTGAATACATGACGCCCACGCTTTACCGTGAATTTTTCAAACAGACGTAGATATGGAATGTCAAGATCAATATTTGATTAAATTATCACATAATCAAAGAATAAAATTGAATAATGGCTGCCGTTAATTGCAAACTCGGTTTGCAGAGCTTTATTCGAAGCAGCTCAACAAAATAGCTGGGCACAACAATCTTATCAGATTCTATACAAAACAAGGATATATATAATAGAAACCTTAAAGACTCCCGTTCTGAAGCAGTTACACCCTGTACATTTTTTGTGAGTAAAATCCGATAGCTTTTTTCCGGCCACGAAAACCTCTAAAAACGGATTTCTATATATGAGATTTTCCCAAAGGTAAAAAGAATACGCCGGCAGTATCTTTTACTACCAACCTAAACAGGAAATTACTAACTTATTTAAATGCATTTCTCGGTCAAATATTAATTGTTTTTTGTTCATTATCTTATTTGTAATCAATTCATCGACGGTCTATAAAATGTGCTTCACTTTTTCATTTGGTTGCAGTGTTTATTTTGTATGAATTCCATGAATTTGATTTGCATCACTCATTCAATTGCCTACGTGTACTATGTTTACGTGCATTAACATAGGTAGACCAACATATTATTGGTACATCATATTTTAGCCCTGCCCTATTAACTCCATATTTTTGTTATTACTTATTCATAATGTTTTTATTAAATTGAATTTTATTTAATTTAAAAAAAAAAATTATACACATATATATATTATGTTCTATGATTGAAACAATATAACAATAAATAAAACCAGATAATAATATTTGTATATAGCACACTGATAATTGAAATGCGAACTGAAAGCGAAACGAATGTGATTCAACCAATAAATATCAATAATATTCCCATGAACTGTATCAGCCGATGTGATGCGGAGCGCAATCATTTGAATCAAATCTGAATTTATGAGACGCAAATATATAACATAACAACCTATGTTGTCTGTACTCGCACATACATTTATTTTATATGGATTGTTGGTACAAGTTAGTATTATTTACATATGTGAATTTTTAGTAGAGTGTATTTATGCCCGTCCACAGAAAAATTTTGGCATTTCTAAAATGTTTACTAATTATAATAGATGACGTTCTAGACTGGGTGAAGGTAGGTAAATGATTTGTCCTTATTTCTAAATGATTTTGACAAGATTTGCGCCTTGATTTCTAGACGAAATATAAACCTTTCTATGGTTTGACATTACCTATATTTAAAATAAAAACAATCACTTTGTAATATCTAATAATAATACTTGGATAATTTGTACGGCGTCGTTTTTGTGAAAAAAAAAACATCTTAAAGGAGTGTAAATGATGCCTAAATAATAAGCAAAAGCACCAGGCGAAAGAGATTTTTTAAATTTGTTGATCAAGGTACAAAATGGTTTCATAATTTTGCTATTTACCGCCATGTTTGAATTAATTTCTCAAAAATTACTGCATTTTCTAAAAACGTGGACGAATTTCCCGCAAAGAAAAAATATTGTCAAAAGTATAATATATTCGTGCATTCACCCTAAATGACATTGGGAGCTTCCGCTATAAATCTTGACATTCATAATCATAACGAACAAGTTTAAAATTAAGCTTATGAAAATGTTGAGTTAACTCGTGACCAAAAAGCAAGATCTTAATGAGGTTTTAAACATAATTCAACAACATTTCACGTGTTTCTGGAGACCATCCAAGATCTCGGGACCTCAGCGATATTCAGCATGTGCCCGATGCGTGCCACGGCCGGGATTTTATCATTTTATCGCCGGGCCCGTCAGTAGCAGTTAGCAAAACGAAAGCTCCTGTAGCTAGTCGATTCGGGGACTTGACATGATTATAATGCCTGTCTTCTGAAATGTGCTTTTAAATTGTTCAATGATTTGACCTTCAATTTAACCAAGGTCATGGCTCTTTTTGATTAATTTCTGCCCTTCTTTGCTCGTTACTTATTTCGTAAGGCTGAATAATACACATAATTAAATCATTTAAGTTTCGCGAATAATTCTCAGCAGTTCCACAGCGAATCTCGCATTTAGTACCTACTTATCTGTGTAAAATTTTCTCGTGACAAGATTTTAATCTAAAATTAATTAAGGCGCCGTATTCTCGCTCGAAAAGAAGAAGATGGAGAGATATGTAATTACGAATGATGGAGAGAGAGCGCTAATATTTAAAACGATGAAATAGAAGCGAAGATTGTGAAAACGTTTAATAAAACACGACTCGTTTAGAATAGAACAAAAATCTCGTGAGGGTTGTCTAAAACGACATTCACAGAAACACTGTGATTTTTTTTAACATATACACTGGTTAAATGATAGAGACAGACGTGAAAATAAAAAATTTCGGAGCATACTTTGCGATTTTTTTCTATCGAGGGAATTTTATATAATTTGCGTTTTGGCGTGGGGAATGTATAGATATTATCTTTAAAAATAACATTTATTTTTTAAGAGCTTAAAAACTTCAAATGTTCAAGGATGATAAGCAAGAAATCGGTAGAAATTCGGATAGCGGCGGTTTAATCCTACAGTAATTATAAATGAAATTTGTAAGAGCAGGGAGCCTAATTGTCCTGGTAGATCCACCGTGCCAAATTAAAAAAAATGGCAAAACAAGCTACAATTGACATAGTATAATTGTCTTCAAAACAACTTTTAACTGTTTTGAACGATTGTTGTGTACCTAATTACTAAATACTAATTACATTTCAATGGGTCTCTTGATGAACTCTAAGGATGGGTTGTTTTAAAAAATTTGATGGATTCACCAAATATTTGAAGTTGATTTTCACGTTCTGTGTATGTTCTATTCAAGTTCTGTTATTACATCGTTATAGGACAGTTGCTTCACAAAACTGAAATAATCACAGAACTTGAATAGAACTTACACAGAACGCGAAAATCAACTTCAAATATTTGACGAATCTATCAAATTTTTTGAAACAACCCGTCCTTAAACAATAATTGGTACAATTATTATCATTTACAAAGTAGGTATAATTCACATTTTGGTCATATTTGTTCAGTCAAAACTCCTGACAAGAAAAAAGATTTAGCTGTCTTCTTCAAATGACTTGACACGCCTTCCTCAAACCGGTTTCTCGCACGTCAAAACTCAAGTCTGTCATGTCGCGTCCGCGTTACTTCACAAGTATTCTTATAAATTACGTCTTGTTTATGTATGGTCTATTGATATATGCCACATAACTGACAACACACTCATGCAAGTTTATTTAAAAATATGTTTCAGATAATCTTTCACCAAACTAAACAATAGTTTAAAAACAAAACTTATTATCATAAATTGAGAGGATTTCGATAGCATTTGTAAAGGTAATTCGTAAATTCTCAAAATAAAAGTATTAAAAGAAATAACAAATAGCACAAAATGTTTACAGATATGTCTAGAAACAATATTTTTGTAATCTCATTGTTTTTTAAGAACAAGTCTATGTATTATCATTATAGAACTACTATATAAAATTATATCTAATCTCACAAAATGCAGAAGATTTGAACGATATTATCACTATAGACACAGTCCTTTGAATGACCTTCAAACATCGGAAATATCGGTGGATTCGAATGTTTATCCCCTAGTATTTATATAGCAGGCAAAGAGTGAACAATTGTTTCCCTATCTACTAAGAGCAAATACTTAAATATTTTTGTTAGTCAAACTTATTTGCAGAAATGAAAAGTAGTTCAATGATTCGAGTGAAGTCGGTAAGCATTGGTTGAATTGCTCGACCACCACAACACGGGCATGTGCCTAGTATGGTGGTCGAAAAATCTCCGATTCATGTAACAAACAATTCAAAGAATAAAGAAACTTAAAAAAAAAAAAAAAAATTTTGAAGTTGTTGTGTTTATAAATACCAATGCAATTTCATAAGCCGCGTGGAAGGAGGAAGGTGGATAAAAATAGGATATCAACAACGGCGGAACAATGTAAACCAATAATTCCGGAAATCTTTGGAAAACGTTTGACCGCTTTGCGGAATAATTTGTTGACATTGCCACTTTACGATACAACTCGTGGGACTTGTACGGTGAATGATACCTACTATTTGCAATGTGGAAACAAAGATTATGGTATGTTGATAATGAAGTCGGGAGTTCGTTCATTATTCGGCCCCTCTTATGGTGACATTTTTATTCAAGACCAGCTAAAGTCCCTGTTGTTGCCCGGGTTGTTTTTTCAAATCACATGTATACAGCGACCAGTGACCTTTCTCTTGTTTTGAAGGTCAATATTGGTCAATACTGTAGATTTGCATAAAAAATGCCCGGTGTCGGCCACAGACACTATTCTTTATATAAATAGACAGATAAACGATTTGACCCTACACCTTGCATAACGGAAGCGAAGAGGGTATATGTATAGGAATCCAAAATGCAAAATCTTCTGTGTGAGTGAGTAACGTGGATACGAACATTCGATGTCTTAAAAATATTTTTTTTATGATATAACTGGCAATTTTATCTATTAATTGATTAATAAAAAAATTTTGCGGTGAATAAAAAACTAAAAATCAATATTCTCAAAATAAATATAATATTTTACGGCCAAAAGGGCTTTAACATATTTTTTGTTTTTTTTTATTGGAAATTTATTTATGAAAAATATTAACTTTATTGATAACAGAGTTCATAGGTATATAGATACATTTAAATTTCATAATTATGTATCTATGTTTTTATTTAAAGACGTACTCCCATGAAAAAGATGTACTCCCATGGGTGTATGGTAGGGTTGTTATTTACTTTTAGAAATATTTTCATTACTGTTTTTGTTTTTTTAGTATTAATTTTTTATAAAAGTTGCAATTTTATTTTGTTTGGTTTTTAGATTTTTTTTTTTAATTTTATTTTCATATATTTTTATTTATTTTTAGTAGTAGTTTTCAGTAAATTTTATGACATTATATTATAGTAATAACGGAGAAAGTAATTAGCTCACAAATTAGCTTACAAATTCAACCAATGAGTGAAACGGTAGAATAATTTGTCACATTAGTATAATATTATATCGAAGAAGTATACTAGTACATCCTTCTTGTAATTACATTCCATAGAATTGCAGTTTGAACTTTTTTTTTTAAATATATCATAATTGAAAAAAATGAAAAATAGACTAAAATGCTAAACACTGTACTGATATATAGTCAACGTTTAAGGATTAATAATATCCTATTAATTAATCGGTTCCACGCCAACTCAGAATCAACTCAACTATAAACACCTCTTCGAAAAGTCATTAAATTTTGTTTTAATATTGATGAAAAGCCCATAACCTAATCTAACGTAATAACATAACCTAACCTAACGTTACCTGCTTAACAAATTTATTCTATATTTTATTCATCCCTTTTAATGACTTCTCAAAGAAGATATTGAGTTTCTAAGTTATCCGGTCACCTAATTAATCATCGAAACAGGCTGACCGAAAAACTGAAAACAATCATCACGCCAAAGCCCTCTGCGCGTGATATGAGATAAATTTCTGATTTTCTGACCAATGATATCAATAATATGTTTTCCTAATAAATATAAATCTTAGGTATTTTAATTTCTAACTTTATGCAATACAATTACCACTCGGACACTGTATCAATCAATGGCAAATAAGCCAATGACACAATCATACTTGTCCCTTGATGATCGCAGATAAATGTGCTGTACAGAATCATGGGTAGTTACCTATTAATTAAAACTGTAATTAACATGTTGGTCGCATGTCAAAATATTGACAGATCAGACTAATTGATTTATTACCTTTTTAATGAGTTATTCTCATTCTTACTGGTACCTACGTAGGTATCTTACAACAGATCTTCCAAATTCTATGCAGTCACAGCTGTAGATGTTTTGGACATAACAACAAAAAATCGAATCAATTTTTTATTTTTTATTGGCCGTTATTTTTTTCCTCCACAGATGAAAATTTAAATCTATGTACGTCCTTCTACTTAGGTTGCTAACTCATTTGAAAAAAAGACTTCCCTTAAAATGAAAAGCAATTTTTCCACAGCCTTTTTTTAATAACTTCATAAAGAGAGCCCTGTGTCATCTTTGAGGATGCTGTGTGGAAAGTGACACGGATAGATTTGGAGGCGCCCAAAGAAGAAACTAACGCAATCTTTTTTTTAATCCATAGATTTATTGCATCCACAAAATCGCACTAGTGACGCCAACGATCGTCAATTCAACCGTGTCAAGCTGGGATATTGAAAAACAACATGTTGCTATGCACGATTGGGGGTGATGTTATATTGTCTGTTTATTAGGAATCTCAAATAATTACAATTTAGAACAGAATCTAGAAAGAAATCTAAAAATTTTGTTACGTAACCTACACAGACCATTTAGTCTGGCAAGGCAAAATTTACAAATGCCTCCTAATTGTGCCTTCAATTACCCCCCTTCCCACTTCTGCCTTTCCATTGACGCCATTAAGTTTATTTATAATTAGTTTTTAGTAAACCGTGAGGAAGAGAGCGTTGCTCTTGAAACATGTCGGTTTTACAGAAATTAAAAGTGGTTATAACAAAGAAATCTTTCAATTTTGAATTAAATTTTATCTTGGTGTCTTATGATGAAATCGCGTATTATTTTGATAAATAAAATTGGCGATTAAGAAAAAACCCGTGAAAACTTTAAGTTGAGAACTACCTCGGCCTGACAAGAGTGGCAGTTTTCTTTCAGCCTATTATTTGGAGGCAGTGTTTAATGTCATAGTGATGAACATTTTCGAAATATCTACAATCATATTCGAATAATGCTTCGAATTATTTGTCCAGTAAAAACATTCGTTGGCCAGTGAATTTCCTTTTGATTCTTTCGAATAATCAGTATTTCGTTTAAACAAATGATTTTATGGGAAACAATAGAAATCTGGAAAATGGGAATAATTATTTCCCTCGGGGTTTTTTATCTTTAGAGAGATGCTGGGTCATCTAGCCTGGGTGATCTGTCTGGAGGGAGGCAACACTGAAACTTGGATACCTGTATATTAATAGTTGGTAGGTACAATTGTTTACAGATACAAGCAATTTTTTGCTAATGTATTATTAACCTATATTTTGAAAAATTTTAATGTAATTAAAATTATTATCAAAATATTTTTTTCTTTAGCGATAAAACCACCATGCAAAAAAATGTTTCAGTAATATTCATAATGAACTTTATAATTGTTTTGTTAATTCATTGATTCAAGTTTAAATTGCAAATTAACGACATTGGGAGTATTAAACAAATTATCAACGGAAGCAGTAAAGCCATACTCGTGTATTTATAATATTAACCAGACATTTTTAGTATAATAATTAATAATTATGTCTACGTGCAGTTCATTAATCCAATCAGATTATTTGTATAGCTTAACCGCGTTATCTAATTCGGCATCAGTGGCGTACTTACTGTGATTTTTATAACGAATTTTGGGAACCACAAAACAATGGTTGCTACCAAAGAGATGTGCTATCGGCAGTTTTTACTGGGTGGGACTATGCTTCCTGGTGTCGCCGATATTGTTAACCAGTACAACTGCACAACTTCAAAAAATCAACTAAATTAACGAATTCTTTCCGTATTCAAACTATATTGTTAACCATTCCTACTGCACACCATAAAAAATCAACTAAATTCCGTATTCAAACTAGGACCATTAGACCATAGTTCGCCGACAGTCGGGCGGCCATCATAGCGTATCTCATAAATTTAAATATCTTTGGTTACTACGGTGCTAATGGGTCTACCGGTAGGTAATGTTAAAGTAATTTATGGATAAAAGCAGACTGGAAAATACTTTGATTATGTGGTTAACATGAAATTGGCTTTCAAGTAATGTAAGGAACTTAGCTTCTTAGGTCATATTTATTTATTTTTCATGTTCTCCGTAAAACAGTTATAGGTACACGAATATATCACGGAGAAGATTACAAATTTGAGGCAAGTATAAAAAAGATATGGGGGCCATTTTACTATTTTGTGGCGTGCGCCAAAAGATTGAATTGTCTGTAAGTGACCTTGAAAATATCGATAGTCAATGCGGAATCGATATTTTCATCGATCGATATCGATAGTCATTACGTAGTTGAGTCGTTCTGTTCGGAGCATAAAAAGTGCATGGGATCTCCCATGAGTGCACTTGTTATGGACGGTGACCGGACAACTCAGAATGATATCAACACAGAACCTCGTTTGAAAAGTCATTAAAAGTGTTCAAATAAATATATTTAAAAAAATGGTTAAAAATATTACGTTAGGTTAGGTCATGGGCTATTTTAAAATTATTATTTTTTTAGCTTTCTATGTCTTTTCAAAGAGTTCCTCGCAAACTCGTGAAATGAATTGTTACCTATTGATTGTCGTGAATTAGTGGAAAAGTCGCCGCAGGGCGAAGCGCTTTTACACCTGGTCGTCTTCGACTGCGGACTGTAGTCGTCGAACGACGAGCTGCTTACACTGAGGTAGTTTCCGGCCTTCGCCGGGCAAGCGATGGTAATTCGTCGACCAAATGTAAGAGCGCCCTCAGATTTCGTTCAGTTGTCAATTCTTTGGATAAGAGGTATTACTAGCGCCTTTACGCATTACTAGCACATAATACCTAAATTATTTTCTTTAATATTAGGTAGGACATTATCAAAAATCTAGTTTGAGGATTAAGTACTTATTCTTGGGGTGACACCACTTTCATTCTTGGGGTGACGCCACGTTCATTCTTGGGGTGACAATCGCACCGGGTGCCACCCACGTCAGCTACGCCACTGATTACCTCACGACATGTTTTCCATTAGTAAATGATCTTGTGGGAGACAATGTCAGATATTTAAGGTTTGCTTTGATATTTTTTTTCATTAATGTAGTAGGAGAACAGGAATGTATCTTCGGATGTGGTAAATGTGACGACACTGCATTGCTGGATGCTGAAGGGCAAGTTGTTCAGTTTCGACCATTTGACAAGAGAATCAAGATCATTCTGCAGAAGAATAGAATCGACGTGACTTTTAATTGCTCTGAAAAGCTTATATCATCAGCGAAGAAGAGATATTTTGAGTGATATATCTGAGAGGAGATATCTAGCCGCTGGTGCTGTCGTAAATTAATAAAGAAAGATGAGGGGTCCTAAGTTCGATCTCTGGGGAATCATGTAGTATCTTTTTTCGTTATTTGTTATTGGGGTGTTATGCCGTGTTGCGCTACCTCCTTCTTTAGCCAACGTTACAGTGTCCATCATCAGGGCAGATGTGTAATTGTGATGATGGACACGTAACGCTGTCCGAAACGTTGGCTAAAGAAGGAGGTAACGCAACACGGCGTAACACCCCAATAACAAATAACGAAAATACTTTTGGCCGTGAAAATCTAAAAACTTATGTAGTACCTACTTACATTACATATTATATAAAACTAATATAATGAGCCATGAGGAGAGGAGAAGCCTTGTCCACCATGGAAATTGTGGGCAAAAAAATGGAGTGGGGATCACGATCATCAGCAATAAGGAACCGACTTAAGATGAAGTTATACGTGAAATCCTATTTAGATTAATCTTTACGACGAATCGGTTTACATTATGAACATCGAAAATATGCTACGAATAAATTGAAGCTTTTACTAGCTTTCTATGTATTGGAATTACAATTAAATTATTATGTATATAACATAAAATATAAGCGTAAACCACCAAAAAAAATGTTTTTTCATGACTTATCTATGAAGTATAATATAAGAAACAATTTTTTTAAAATACCCCTTTATGGCTAAGACTATTTTTGAGGTTTTGTACTTCTAACTTTTTTTCATTCTTATAAAATTATGCACAATTTAAATAAAAGCACTTGTTCGCTTACTTGCCTCGTACAAATAAGACGCTCGATTTTTTAATTTTTAAGGCATGAGAATCGAAATATTTCTAGCATTTATACTCCTCGTAAGAAGAAAATGAAATTATAATCATGTTGAGCGATGCGTTACAAAACGGTAATACCATTTCGATTTTTTTATTTAAGGTATGTCACGTAAATCTAAAGAAGGTTCCGCACGCCCCTGGTGGGTACCCACAAGTAACCTACATACACCACACCCACGGGTTAGTAACCACAAGTTTATCGCAAATAGGTACCTACATCGAAAGTTTATCTTTAAGAGATTATTAGCTTGACGAATGCTCATGTGGAAGCTATAAAAAAGGTATGGGTAAACGTGACGTTAGATCAGTGTACGTATGTACCGAAAGGGTATGTTTGCCCAAACCGGTTATTAAACCGATACGCTTATAAAAATACGTGAAAAAATTCAAGGCGCTCGAAGTCCGAACGGAAAGCACGAACCGGAGAACCCTTCGTCTGAATGAGCTTTTACTCTATAACTTAATTTAAATAACATGAACTGACTTATTTGTTATACCAAAGATTTGTTAAGACCAAAAAATAATATGAATATCGCACAAGAGTGCCTACTGCCGGTGCCAGCGGCATTATGGAATCGCTTATTATTGTGAGTTGAAGGGAGTGGGAAAAGGAAGGCTGAGTAGTACCTGGCTTTTCAGATCAGGTCTCCAAATACGCTTAAAGCCATCTCCAGCACCTAGGCAGTATATCTAAGTATATTTATTTTATAACCCAAGGGGCATTTGTTTCACAGAACTTTGAAATTTTGAAACAATTAGCGCTAAATCAGATTATAAATACTAAGATAAATGGTAGACAGATGTAGCAAAAACCCCCTAATCGTTAAAATAATTAAATATCTATAACCTCGACCCACACAGACATTGCAAATTACAATGCCCATGTAGTGCAATTATTGTAACAATGATTTTCGTCTGCATATTAATAAATGGCTTGATTTTTGACAGGAAATAACACAAATTAAATATGCTGAAAGCGATTGTTCATTCGGCGTTCATCGTTTTGTTAGGTTCCTACGTGTTTCTGAATAGAAGTTCCTTCATTATTTTTATTACAAGTTCGCTCAGAAGACCGTTATTCATTAATGAGTTTAACTATTCTCATGAGAAGTCCGTTTATTGATTAAATTTAATTAGCAAAATAACTAAAAACATTAAACTCAATGGAATGTTAAGATAATATCGTGAAGAAAAAATACATATCCAAGTAATATTTACATGTTTTACGACATCTTGAAAATCTTGTCATAGTAAAACGAACAAAAATATATTTTAAATATTAAAAAAAACTCTTTTCCTTTATGAACCTCGTTTTCATTTTCAATTTAACATTATTTTTTGGTTATTATTTTTTTTTTCAGAGTGGAAGATACTCTTAACATCACCCTGGTGAAAGACCACCATTTTGAATTAAAACGTTGCTTGAAATGACTTTAACCGTTTTTTTATAACCAAATTTGAATAGCCAGGCTCCAGTCAGGTGCATTTAGGAATTCACATAAAAAAATGTGGTATTCGCATCACAATTAAATTAAAATATTATAGGTTAAAAGGGGCACAGGGGAATTTGTAAGAAAAAAGGTTTATAATTATAATGATTATTCTTCATAAAAATAACTTATAACAAAAATATTACCAAAAAAAACACCCATATTTTATTGCTATGTTTTTACGATGATTATCTTTTCAAATACGATCAATCGTGTCATAATCCCATAAAAAACGATTTTAAAATAAATGAAGTATGAAAAAATATATTTATAAGTTTAATTTATCTTTATCTATCCTGAAATCGGCAATTCACCTTTCAAATAAGGAATATGCACGTTCGCAGTTCCCTCCAATATTCCGCACCGAAAGTTCCTGGAAAGTCACCCCTAGCGAAGCTTCACTCCCCGCCGTAAAGGTCAACAAAGGACAAACCCAAGTTCGCGCGACCAAATCCTTTTCCCAACATTATACATGAACCCTAAGCTTATAATAAATGAAACGTCATGTTTTATTTATTATAAACTGTTGCTTTTAGCATTACGAATGTACATTATTGAAAAAAATCATTAAAAAACACAGAAACAGGTGGTTAATACAGACAAATAAATGGAATTTGGCAGATTCCTTTAATTTACAAATACATATATCCTTTTTATTTGTTTGCATACATGCTTCAAAAGTCACTGATGTTTTCTATTATTAAAGATCAATGATAATTTTATGTATTACAAGGTACCTTGATCACATTAATCAATGAAAATTTTAAAATGATGAATTATTAATTTTTCGAGATTTTATAAATAAAACTTACTTCCGAGTAGATTTCCTCTTGCGGGAACTTCGTCCATTGTAATTCCTTGTCACTTGTAAAAATACTTATTGCACAATAATCTAGCTGGTGTCCCCAGTTTCGCGTAAAACCGTTCCGGTATTTCTGAGGCTACACGCCGCCTCCAAGTGCTCTGCTTGACTGTTGAGAAAACCGCCAGACGCACGCTTTTCACATACACCTAGCGCAATGCCTACACTATTGGAATATAAGTGAATATAAGTCTCGTTACTTTCTGCACGTACTACCCATAACATGCAAACCTTGCGAAATAATTGGCAATATTTAAATATGTTACCAATTACAAAAATTACATTAAACTAAATTAATCTTCTACATTTTCTTCAAAATATTGACCCCGGTTTTCCAGAAAGTTTAAATTTCAATCGAATTTTCCGACCGCCTTGTTAGTACCATCTGTGATCCAGCGCAACATTCAAAACTACTATGTTGGAAAAATTCGCTTGCAATAAAAGACGTTAAAAATTATTTTCAGAGATGGTGCTAACAAGTTAGTGCAAATTTTTCAATCGAATTTTCCGGCTGCTTGGTTAGTGCCATCTATGATCCAGCGCAACATCAACAAATGGTATGTTGGAGAAATTCGTTACGCAATAAAAAACGTTAAAAATTATTTTCAGAGATGGTGCTAACGTAAGAGCTAATGTGCTCGGATAAATTAACACAATACATGACAATAACATTGAGCAGAATCAATTTAAATGTTTGACATTCCTATAACTGGATATATTTATAAATATTTCAGATAATTATTTCATTGATAGACATATTATGTTTCAGAAAACCTAAAATGTTCGGCAAAAGGCCATAAGCGGCCTTTGATTCGGAACAGTGTCTAAAAGCACAGTATTATTCAAATCTGTTGTTTACGTTTCCAAACCAAACATTTCTCCTCTCATTCCATCTCGGTCCCTCGCACTCGCCTTATTTCCTCAGTAAAATTTTGACAGCTGAGTTGACGGTTCGGCTCGCATGGTTGCGGCATCTCGTTGCTATTTGACGTTTCGGTTACCCGTCGGCCGCTGACCACTTAACTAAGCTAATTCTCTGTGCGTGAATTTATGAATTTTACCTGCATGCTCGCTCGTAAAGATCTAGTGAAAGTGATCACGGCTCCATGCGCGCAGTCAGCAGCGAACTGGTGAAAACATCTTTCGGTGAAAATTGGAGGTGGTAATACGTACGCTCGCATGTTGATGATGACCACTAAATTTCAGTACCTGTCCTGGTTTGTTACCGTCCAGATAATATTATAAGTTTCTCCCGGGCATTCAAATCGTCAAACAACGGGGTCAAGAACGGAGTCTTCAACGAAAAGAATGCGCCTTGACGAAGTGTCTGGACATTCCTACATGTACTTTATGATTTCTGTTCAAAAACAAGTGTAGCTAATTACCAAGCGTTTCGCGAGTGTTTTTCGACAACGAACATTTAGTTAATAATTTAATAGTGAATCAATAATAAAGTATTTTCTACGAAAGTCAAGGGTAAATGGCACTCAGCATGGAGAAGAAGAATGATGTCCAGTTTATATTGAAATCTTTGCTCGCTGGAGGTGAGTTCTGCCTGTTTTCTATTATTTTATATCGCAGGTAAGTGCGTGTAATAAATTAATTTGTATTTTATACTTTCTCGTGAGCAAAACTTCAATCGATAGAAAACGAAGTTATATGATATGATATATCGTTACTTTTATTATTATTACAATATACCTAGGTAACTACCTAATATAGTTTCAAAATAATAAAAAAATACGTTTTTACTATTTCCTTTGGGTTATTGTTTTCTTTTTGAAGTGAAACTTCTTTAGCACCGTTGTGATTTGAAACTCATAATATTGATACCTTGAATATTTACATTTAGTTGAATTAAATATTTCTGTCCATTAAAACAATTTATTATTTAATTTTTTGTGGCATTCAATATTCAAGTCAATTACAACAATTTTATTATTTATGCTTTTATGTTAGAGAGACTACAATAATAATTATATTATCGATAAATAACTCATCCAAAATCATGATAGAAACATGCATCGAGCCGGTATACAAAATCATGATAGAAACATGCATCGAGCCGGTATACAAAATCATGATAGAAACATGCATCGAGCCGGTATACAAATCGGACCTAATTTGACACATCCCGAGATAAGGGGTACTTACTAGGCAGTTACCTAATCTAAAAATACTTTATAGATTCCAAGATATATGAGTCACAACCAGTAGGGCACTTATATTTTGTATGTAAATAATTGTATTTGATTAATTTGTGTTATTTCACAATTTATTCATTTAAAATAATATTTAGTTTATTTGCGGCACGTTCCAGAGTGGAAGAGACTATTGGTATCGCCCTGGTGTAAGACCAACATTCAGAATTGAAACGTCGCTTGAAATGGCTTTAGCCGTGTTTAGTGACCAGATCTGAATAGCCAGGTACTTCCCCACCTTCCTATTCCCCATCTCCTTCCCTCCCCACTACCTTCAGCCTCACAACATACCCCGATTGGGGATGCCACAGTCCCACTGGCTCCAGATGGGAGCAGTTGGGACTCTTGTGCGGTATTCATATAAAAAAAGGTAGTTACGAACAATTCCTAAAATGATAATAATATTGTTGAAATCAATGTGAAGTTTTAAAATGCCACCCAAGAAAAGCAATCTGATGTTTTTTTATAAATTGGCTAGATTTATGAATCTCCGCAAAGAATTTAAAGGATCGTTCGCCATTTGTAATACAAACAAATGGGGTAGGGTTGCAAGATCACAAATTGAAATTATTCAAGTTTAACTTTCACTTGATGTCAAAATTCTTGCAGCAGTGTCTCACGGGTTTTCCCCTCATACCTAGGTACCTACCTAATGACTAACAATTCCTAAAATGATAATAATATTGTTGAAATCAATGTGAAGTTTTAAAATGCCACCCAAGAAAAGCAATCTGATGTTTTTTTTATAAATTGGCTAGATTTATGAATCTCCGCAAAGAATTTAAAGGATCGTTCGCCATTTGTAATACAAACAAATGGGGTAGGGTTGCAAGATCACAAATTGAAATTATTCAAGTTTAACTTTCACTTGATGTCAAAATTCTTGCAGCAGTGTCTCACGGGTTTTCCCCTCATACCTAGGTACCTACCTAATGAAAGAAAAAATAAGCCAGTTTCTTGCTATTGTAGTTATACTAAGGGTATTCATTTTTTCGCAGAGGGGAATAGTACAATGAATTTAAATGGGAATAGTACAATGAATTTATGAAGGTAAACAAGGTGTAAAAAAATCGGGTGAGTTGTTGTATACTATAAGGCTGGCTTTACATTCGTAAGTTTTTTCCCGTAATTCGCTCGTGTAAGCGAATTATGGCCAAATTACCAATGTAAACGACACCAAAAGTCACTTAACGTAATTTAAAGCATGTTACAGAACTTCTTCCGGAAGTTTTTTGACAGGTCTAATCGCGTCCGCGCGAAATTACAGCCTTCTCACAGCTTATAAAATCAGTTTGATAAGCTGAGGGACTTTTTGTAAGAAATAGCACCAAAATGCGCCGTTGCGAAATGTCAAAAATCAAAAGACATTTGTTTTTATAGGATTTTTTTCCTATAAAACTAGTATTTATTTCCACTTATTTGAGTTTTCTGAAAATGAGCATCCTTCCATTCAATTATCGGTCCAAACCTTTATAATCTCAATATTTCTGTTTTTAAAATTACGTGTTTGAATACGAGTCGGTTGCTGTCGGCAGCTGTCAGGTAGCTGTCATTCGAATAAAATGAAAGAAATCCATTAATTTTCGCCTTTGACGGCAAAAAAGTGCGTGGAGAATTGTTTAATTAAAGCCGAATTCTATTTCAGCACTTTATTTGGTCCTTTTCGACTTTATTGACAAAATCGCGTAAATTTGACAGTAGCAGGTCGTTGTTGAAAGAAAGCATCTTACCGCAAATAAATTTACAGATGTAAACGGTCGCATGATTATGGAAATTACATTTTAAATCGATTTCAGTCTGGGGAGATAGAAAATTCATAAAAACTTTCATATTATACTTACGTGATAATTTCTCGTTTTTTTTTAAATAATTTATCCTAAAAACCTTTTTTTTATATAATATAACGTAAAATATGCATTTTTATTCGTATATCGTAAATAAATCTAAAATCTCATTGGATAAAAAAAATAACACGAGAATTCCGCTAGACACCTACCCACCAGTGGCGGTCCGCGAGTTTTCAACGTCATTGATGATGTTGAAGTTGAAAATGGTTTTTTTTCAAAATTTCAACTTTTTGTATTAATATTTTTCAGTATGTGGATGGAACGCATCCACACACTGAAAGAATTCTAAAAATCTTCATACAAAAAGTTGAAAGTGTTCAATATGGAGTATGGAATGTCATCTCTAAACGAAAAATTGCGTATATGATTTTTTTATGAAATATAAACTTAAATGCATATTTTTCCGTCTTCCCACTGAAATCGATTTTTATTAATTGTAATTTAGTTGAAACTAGGTGTAATTTCCATAATCTGTGCATATTAAAAATTCAGCGGCTAAGAAAATATTAGTTTTTTTAATACATTGCCTTGAAATTTGCACAATTTTGCCTACCTATCTTATCTTCTCAAAAAGCATAGAATGTCTCGACATGTGTAATCAATCTTACCAATCTGTCTTTGGTTTATGTATTTCCAAAATTCACGGAAAAACCAATTCCGTGAGGAAGTTTTTGTCATTTTTTTATAACGTTGAAAATTCGATGTAAAAAAACTATTATCTTTTTATATTTACTTAGATTTATAAAATAACGTACGGTGTATTCGATATTTTTGTATTTCATTGATAAATGATATCTCTATCTCAACCGAAACTGGATTTTGATAAGCAATCGATACAACCACTTGATGTTATTTGACTAGCCCTCTTGCATGATTTATCAAAATGGTGACCGGACAAGTCAGAATGAAATCGACTCAACCTCCTTTCAAAAGTCATTAAAAGTCATTAAAAATTGGTTAAGTACGTTGGGTTAGGTTTATGGGCTATTTTAAAATTATTTTTTCATACCTCTTTTCAAATAGGTGTTGAGTTGATTTGATTCTGAATTGGCATGAAACCATCAAAACGTATTCTGAGAGCCGCATTTAAAATTTTGCATTTAACCATGAAATATTGTAGTTTATTCTTGTTTGAACAGTCATACACATTTATAAAAATAAAAAGAGCCTATTTGGTCACAACTTTTTAAATTTGGGAGGCGGGAATGAGTACCGCCGCCCCGTAAACCTTTATTGGATATCTGTAGTAGGTCACCCCAAGTGGTTCGCTACGTTTGGTGATTTAGCAGGGGTGCCCGGGTTCATGGGATGAGGTTTTTCTAGGTCTTGGAGGCGGATGACACACTGAACACCAGATTCCTACCCACCCCTTAAACCTTTTCCTTCCCAGAACTCTTCTCTCCTCCTTTTCCTTAAAACCCTCCATACAGCATCCCCAAATATGATATAGGCCCTGAGGGAAATTATTTTCCTCACGGCCTCCTGTGTGGAGTTCACGTAAAAAAAATTTAATTTATCATTATTAATACGCTAGCGTCTGTCGTACACACTCGCTTCACGAAATAGATACAAACGGAAGTGTTGCCATCTAGAATATTCAAATAGAACTATTGAAGATTTCATATTACAGTTTTCCCGCAGAGCCGGATTTTTACCTGCTAGTTTATTATTATTCTGTTTAATGTCGCATAATAGATCGCATAATAATCTATGGAGACAAAATACATTAATGTCAATCCTGAATCCTGAACATAATTTTTAGTGGATAAGGAAAACGGAGATGTGTTAATATTTCATAGCGCCAACGAAATAAGTAAACTCAACTAGACATAATATTTTTTTTTTTTTGTCTTTTAAAGCAAAATATTTACCCTTTGCTTCAATGGAATTCCACAGCGGGATCCAATTGGTAAAATTCGAAATAACTAACTCTCAGATTACCGAAATCAAGTTATATTTAAAATTATGAATTTAAACATGGAGATAGGAATAAACCAAATATATTAGTTCGCAAGTCTAATATATTTATTAAATCAACGTGCGCTTATAGTTGTCAAATACGTCATCAGTTTTAAAATGTCGCAAAAATCTTAAAAACCACATATGCGTACAGTGTCGTCTCGGGTTAAAAACGGATTAAAATTTAATTTAAAAAAAACAATTCATTTTAAAATTCATGCAAAACTGGTTCATTCTGCGAGTACAAGGCACGGTGCGTGCGTATAGTGTGTGCCGGAATGCATGTAGTCCACTAGATTTATGAAAACAACGACATACTTCCGTGCAACACATTCATACGGACATTTATGAGAGCGAGAATACAAATAGGAGTACCTACTTATCTCTTTACTTGCTCTTATCGGGAGTGTTCGTATATCTTATCCTAGCGGCGAATATTACTGAAGAGAGCGGGAAGAAGACTTCCAGGCATCGCGGGCCTGAAACGTATCTCACTGTTTTCCATGTGCTCATCTAGCTATACTGAATTCTGTCCTGATACTTGGTTTGTTAGCATCTCTGTTATATCTTATCTTTCAGAGTCAAGACCTGATCAAACCAGGTTCAAGTACTTCGTAAATCGTACGTGCCCCGCCCGGATTTCTGTTTCTCTTTAACTCTGAACTCAGAGGTTGCGGGTTTGTAACAGATGTAGACGAACATGAAAATGTATATCTTATCTACTGTATTTATAAATAAATTCTTCATTTTAGAATGTGGGCAGGTTAATGCAATTCCACACATCCCTTAAGAGGAATATAACGCTAGAAATATTTCGATTCTGATGCCTTCAAAATTTAAAATCATTTGCACGAGGCAAGTAAGCGAAAAAGTGGTTTTTATTTATTTTGTGCATAATTTTATAAGGATGAAAAAAAGTTAGAACATACAAAACTTCAACAATAATCTTAGCCATATAGGGGTATTTAAAAAAATTGTTTCTTACATTCTTTGCTTCATAGTTAAGTCATGCAAAAACATATTTTTTTAGTGGTTTGCGCTTATATTTTTTTGTTATGTAATTAATAATTTTATTTTAATTCCAATACATAGAAAAGCTAGTAAAAGCTTCAATTTATACGTAGCATATTTTGTAAACCGATTCGTCGTAAAAATTAATCTAAATAGTATTTCACGTATAGCTTCTTCAAAGTATATTTGCACATTCTTTCAGAGTAAAAATTGCTCTTAGTATCGCTCTGATGAGAGACTGTCATTCAAAATTATAATGGCTAATCCCATTTGGTAATTCCAATCTGTGTCAGCCTCTTTCCCTTCCCCACCCTGCAGCCTGCGGCAATCCCTAAATGGGGATGGCATACTGATTCAGGACATAAATTTTTCATACTCCTGTTTATTGTTAGATCGAAAGCAGCCAAAAAAAACTCTCTAACCGCAAGTAAAATCCAGAATCGGTTCTTTCTTTTAAATTTTGACCCTTTTAAAAAATGTACAAAATCGGACTTTGGGACGTACTGTGTATTCTGCGTTATGTGATTATGCGTTTATTTCGTACTCATCACTGTCTTCCGCATGCGTTAGCTGTCTTGGCTTCATCCATCTGATATCTTGTTATTCTATATCCGCGTGCTCAATGCTCACCCACCGCTGCTGAGAGTTGGTGGTATTAGAAATCTCTTCCAAACATCTCACTTTATCACGGAGAATCGTCTCTCGGCAAACCAATAAAACACTGCAAGACGGCTTTTCCCAATTTTATTGTTTGTTTCAAGCATATTATTATGCCGAGGTGCCAAAACTTCCCAATATTTTTAACTCCATTCTAACATGTAAAACTTTTTTAACGATGTTACGTATCTAATTCAATTATCTATACATATAAAAATCAACATATGTTTGCTTCTGTCTATGTGTATGAGATGTTATGCGTTGTTAAACCATCCATCCGATTGCGATGAAACTTTGGGGATTTTATGTGCGCATGCCCGCGATGGTTTATATGTACAGTAGTGATTTCTGGCATCATGAAATTATGCTTTGCTAACCATTCATCCGATTGCGATGAAGCTTTGGGGATTTGATGTTTGCGTGCCCGCGATGATTTCTATTTATAAAAGTGAGTTCTGGCATCATGAAATTATGCGTTGCTAACCGTTCATCCGATTGCGATGAAACTTTGGGGATTTGATGTGTGCGTGCCCGCGGTGGTTTCTATATATAATAGCGAGCTCTGGCGTCATGAAAATGCGTTACTAAACAGTTCATCCGATTGCGAGGAAACTTTCGTGAATTGTGAGCACGCCTGCGACGGTTTCTATATATTTATACTGGTGAGCTCTGGTATTATGAAATTTGTATTAAAAAAATGCAATAGGTGGCACGCGAGCTGTTTGAAAACTGAATGTACCGGGACTGAATGTATGGTATGCGGGAGGGGGGACGGGGAAAGCGGGCGAGGGGAGTGGGAAGGCGGAGAAGGTGGAGCGAGAATGCGAGAGGGGAAAGGGACGCTGGAGAGGAAGGGGAGACGGAAGGGAAGGCGGAAGGGGAACGGGACGAATAGGAAAGGATACGCAGGGAGAAACAATTTCTTCATTAAGTGGCATAGCAACACATGCCGGGAACCAGCTAGCATAAAATAAATTTCTTTCAGTGTGGAACGGAGCTGGAGTAGACATTTTATATCGGGTCGACAAAATTGGCCTGCTCAAAATGCAATAATCCTGTCTTCCTGATGTCTATCCGAAAAGCCTGCCCAAATCCTTGGTATAAATATTTGATAAAATGTACCAGAATGACAAATTGTCTCCAACATTTTTCGAAAACAATTATTGTTTCTTATTTTGCCTACAAGTTTTACCCTCTTATTTTGTTCCTCCAAGGCTTTACTCATAATTAGTTACAGATTCTCATTGACAAGCACACCTTTGTGTTGAAATAAATAACACCCATTGTTCATGTGAATTAACTTGCGTACAATAGTTACAGGTTCATGCAAACTTTTTTAACGTAGTAACAACGTTGATAGAAGCATGCGCATGCATAACAATTACAACCACACACTTTGCTTTTCTGCTACCCGTAGGTCGCGTGCTGTCTGCATTGGGTTGGCTGTCTCGTGCAGTGTATATCTTCATTATTACAATGTCTGATACATGACAACATGACTGTTATAAAGACGCAAAAACAACCAAAAATAAAACTGCAAGCTTTTGCTTGACCTTCTTTATTGCAATTTCTGGTACGTGACGGTTAAAAAGACGCAAAAACAACCAAAAATAAAACTGCAAGCTTTTGCTTGACCTTCTTTATTGCAATTTCTGGTACGTGACGGTTAAAAAGACGCAAAAACAACCAAAAATAAAACTGCAAGCTTTTGCTTGACCTTCTTTATTGCAATTTCTGGTACGTGACGGTTAAAAAGACGCAAAAACAACCAAAAATAAAACTGCAAGCTTTTGCTTGACCTTCTTTATTGCAATTTCTGGTACGTGACGGTTAAGAGCCCAGCAGAGCAATCGATTTTGTCGAAATTTGTCAAAATAGTTCAAAAATTAGTCGCTTGTGTCGCCCTCGTCGCATTTTTAAGTGGATTCCGCAAAATGTTATTGTACTTTGTTACTTGACGTGAATTTGACCCTAGTATCTGCTCGTAAAATCCCGAGTTAGAACGATCATTCCCGAACAAAAATTAAAAAACGACAAATACATCTTTGCCGATTTTGTGAATCGCTAGATTTCGATTTTTCCCCATAAACTGGGGAAATTTCCCTTGCGATTCCCTATTACAATGAAAAATAATTTAAAAAATAAAAAAAACAGTTTTTTTAATCGGCGGATATTCACGATTCAAATTGTATGATTTTAAAAATAAATTGCAAAATGTTTATGGGGTTTAAACACTACAATCTACGTTTATTTTTAATTTTAAAAATATAAACGACAACAAGTTCTTTAAAAATCTGCATCTTCTCATTATAAAATTAATATTGGAGGTGTATTGATTAATTTTACATGTATACTAATATTCCCACATTTTACAATATGTACACAATTTTCCATAAATTCTGGGAATTTTGCTGAAGGCTTCCAACCCAGAAGAACACCTGGCATGCCCGCTGAGCGCTGAAATGTCTCCAATTGCGTCCACTTACTTTTGGACTTTTAGGGCTGTCACAACATGGAAGTATAAAACACCGTAGAAAAATAAACTTATTTATTTGAAATTTTAGGTTTTTACAGTAAGTAGCCATAGAAAAAAAACAGTTTTTATAACACGAAGAAGAAAAAAACATAAAACTCACTTCAATACTAAACAGCGATTATTATATTTTAGTATGGTTATGTATTATTATTATTACTTACTATGAAATATAGAAATTTTGCTATGCCCTGTATATAATGATTAATTATATCACTTTTATGTAAAACGCCTTTTCGGCTTATAAATAAATAAATATTTCAGATTCCAGTCTAGAGTCTCATTGACATAGCGTAGTAACAATCTTGTACTGGGACTGCATGTAACTGTCTTTTAATAGTAGCAATCTGACTACACGAAGACAATCGCTGAAAAAGTCGGGGACGCCCGAGGAAGAGATGAATCAAATAATTATTTGTTTGTGAAACAAATGTTAAAAAAAAATTCTTCAATTCTTAGCAATAATATTATTTCCATCTTAAAACTACACCCAGTTTTCAGGTATACTAGAATTCTCAACCTCAAAACTTTGTACCAAACCATTTACAACCCCGAGCCACTCCGGGTATTTTTACACTTGTACTGAAAAAGATGATGAACTTATTTAAATCTGTTTAAAACCAAGGGCGCATTTAATAGCTTAGTTAAATAATTTATGAATAATAATAATATATTATGAATAATTATTAAGAAATAAGAATAATAATAATCAACCATTTATTTGGACAGCCCTTGTCAGCCCGTTTGAAATTTGAAACCTGACACTCAGTTTTTAATAAAATAATATATTAGGACACATTGAAATACTTACATACTTCGAAATACCAGGACGACACGGATATTTATTCATTATAAACACCCTGATGAGCTTTTACAAAGTGTTTATTTTTAAATGATTTACTGTCTGATATGACGACATCGAAAAATATTATAAAGTTAGGTACAGTTATGACTCTCAACTATTTAATAATAATAATAATTGGATGATTCGTATAGCGCAGTTTTAGTGAAAAATCACAACGTGTTTGCTCGATCGTTCCATGTCTTCTCCGGACTTCTTTTACCATTCACAATCGCGTCATATCCTCTTATCTCTTTACACTCTTTTCTTCGATTTTCGGCTCTACGATACATTAATATTGATTAAATTAACTATATAACATATCAAGAAAAAATAAAGCAATATTGTTTTGGCCATCACTTATAGCAGCTGTTTTGCCTACCCAAGTCATCGCCAAAACAATTACTGTTGACTTTACGCGTATAATTAAAAAGAGCTTCTTTAACAGTAATGGATTTTTTTTATTGGCAAAGTTTTTTTGATACATATTCATGTAACATCACAAGTACATACATAATAATATAAAATACAAGAGAGTAACAAAAATCCCACAAAGGCGAAGCCTGTGCGTGAGTATTATAGTAAGTAGATATTAAACAGTAGTGGCTAAAAAAAATTTGAAGAAATCGGCATTTAGCACAAAATTGGGTTTATTTTAGTTTTTATTACTTCTGGGCTGGGCTGGGCTGTTTTTAGAAAATATTTATTGTAGAAATTGACATTTTTTACGTTGGGTTTCACATATTTCACACTTTACAGATAGTTTTTTGAATTTTTGAATGAGCAAAATTTGGACTTGTTTGCTGTTTGATGTTTAGGTATCCTTTATGAATATGAACATTTTAAAGATAATATTAAAAATATTTTAAAAAAGCGCGATAAACAAACACAAATAAATAAATTCAATAATTAAAAATCATTTCGTAAAACCGAGTGATGACTGTACTTCGTGATTTTACCAAATATTCGAACATTTTTAGATGGAGCACGTGGAAAGGATTAATTTGTTCCGGGCGCGGACAATGAAATGATTGTCTCTTTTCACATATTGCCTTCAAATCGGCCACATTTAGGTCCCTGTGCGAAGCTACGAGCCAAGATGTGAAAACGTACAAGGTGCTAGAAATGTCACGAATTCGCCACTTTCGTTAACTAATTCCTTTTGACATAATTCCTTCTAAATTATATTCTTCATAAAAAGACGCTAATAGTAGTGAACACGTAAAAAAATATAAGCGTATAATCGTCCGTGTCCTTGCCGCTCACGTTTTCGAATAACTTTTTGACATGCTTCCTTCAAATTACGCGAACAAATTCTATTGCTTGATTTGATTCCTCTAATGTATATGTATTCTATCTTAGCACAAACACACAAAAATATTTTCAACACTACCTTACAGAACATAGCGCCGCAGACGACCGCTCGTGGCGAAAGATTTTCGCATAATGAAAGTAAATCGAAGATGTCATCGTTTTTATGTCTTTTGGGTGCATAGAAAAATTATGTATTACCCAATACATCACAGTTTTTTTTAAATTTAGTTTATTAATTTTATAGTTAAAGTACTGTTTTATTAGATAATATTTTTAATATCCAAAATTATTTGTTTTTTAGTACAAATAAATGGTTTTAAACACTGTTGATTTACGTAGTGTAAAAAAATTAAAATACGTCATTATTAAGCTACATTATAAAAATATATAAATGGGGTGGTATAGGCCGAGATGTTTTCTATTACAATTAATTTTTTATAATTTTTTTTTCATATTGTATATGATTGTAGATGGAAAAAATCTGAAGGTCGATTGACGATTTATTGAAAACTGACATTTTATAAACTGTTTAAGTAAGACAGTATTTTTTATAAATATTTAATTTTAACTGGTGGTATAAAACACACTTGTATCTAAAAAAAGAAATGTGTAAATTTTTTTTATTTTGCCCCTGTTATGTGCACGGGTGATTTTAAAGATACGCAAACAACATAAAATATTGAAAATCCCTCGTGCTCTCTTAAAAAGACGCAAAAACAACCAAAAATAAAACGGCACGCTTTTGCTTGGCTATATCGACACAGATTGCGCACTGTGTAATGTGTATAGTATGTGCTCTCAATTTTACCTAACCTAAGCCGACAGCGTTCCTCTTGTTTTTTGCCACATTCAAGTAATTCTACACAGTACACAGGTACGCTCTTTTTGTTGGGTTCACGGAAAATGTCGATACAGCGATGATAAATCAATTATACAATTTGATATTTAATTTTAAATGACGCAACAAAGTAATATTACAATTATTGAAGTAGATAATTTTATTTAATTAAATGAAGACAATATTAGCGAAACTCAATCGAAAATCTGGACACAGAAAAATCAGAAAAAAAGATATTGGCACCTCTGGGACTCGAACCCAGGACCTTCGGCTTTCCGGGCCACTGCGCTAACCACTGCGCCAAGATGTCGTTTTCGGTCATTTTTAACTGTACCATACTTCTACTAAGAACCACCAACTACCTTCATTTTTTAACGCATATTATTGGCTGCTATTTTTATGTATGATGCAAGATTCAAACCCGAACTAAATGCTATCTAGATAGTGTCTGAATAATTTTTTATTCATTTTATTTTTAATGTGTGACATTTGTGGACTTTTCTGCAAGTCTAGGATGAATATTTTTATTTTTAACTTTATGAGTAAAACCTCTATTTGTAATATTTTATTAAATGAAGACAATATATTTTTCTGCTTCCGGATTTTCGATTGAGTTTCGCTAATAGTGTCTTCATTTAATTAAGGGGGTATTTCACCATCCTCCTCTTAGCTTATCCATACACGTAACGAATATTAATAAATAATCAAATAAATACTCGCAACCGGTAAAAAACTACGCTAACTAATCCTATATCTAGCCATTATTCATAAGTTCAAGTTCCGAATAATAAACTCAGACTTTTTAAATAAATAAATCCTGTTTAATTAATCAAAAATGTATGTTACCGTATGAATAATCTATGAGGAGGATGGTGAAATACCCCCTAAATATTACAATTTGAGGTTTTACTCATAGTTAAAAATAAAAATAAAAATAATTTTATTACTCACCTACTTGATTACCTACTAAGTATTGCTATTAGCACCTACTTGTTAATTTTTTTAGAGAAGTGATGAGTATTGTTTATGTTGGTTTCCTTTCAGTTCAATGAGTAAGACGATTTGTCAAACTACGCGTATTGTTGAGTTGTTCTCGTGTTCTACATAGATCACGCGCGTGTTTCGTCAGTCGAATTTTGGTGATCTCGTACCTACCTAATAGTTATGAAATACGGTTTCTTGTCTCGCAAAGTAAATTTTTATCTCAATACAGATGTTTCACACCTGGTGACATGGGCAATATACGTTTAAAAATATGTAATTATAATTGTTTATAAATAAATAATAAATGAAAAGCAATTTACTATTGGATAGTAACAACAATTTTGTACGAAGACGTAAAATACATTCCTTATTTTGGTGGTTCTTTAGGGGCCATCCATAAATTACGTCACACCTTAAGGGGGGAGGGGGGTGTAGAGAAGTGTAACATTATGTGGCAAGGGGTATGGGGGGGTCATTAGCTCTGTGACGTCACATGCAAAAATTTAAATTATTAAAACGCAAAACTTAAATGTAAACGAAAAAATGTAAAATTGCAAAATATGTGACGTCACACTAGGGGGGGGGGGGGGTCTCACAAACGTGACGATGTGTGACAGGAACGGGGGGGTAAAAAAATCATGAAATTCGTGTGACGTAATTTATGGAAGGCCCCTTATGGGAAAATATTCTAATTATTAATTATTGTTAACCTCTTTCTAAATTATTTATCAGCGAAACCTTACACTCTTTATGTAATATTTTTAAATATATATATCTATTTGTATTTCATTTGCTTTCTTGATTGAATGAAGCGAAATCTTGGAAGTGGAAATTAACCCACTTCCCTTCATCATTCCCGACTTCCGATCAAGCTGAAACTCGGCAGATGGACTCGTTGTCGGTGACAATGGACTCTATCAATATGGTCGCAATCACGCCAGACACAAGCATTTTCTTAAATTCGAAAAAATGAAAGCTAAATGTCGTTCTAACAAACTCCCGGTTTGTAGCGCGGTTGATTAAGATCACTGGGTAGGAAGGTTCAAGGTTCAAGTCTCAGTCAATTAGAGTTGATTTTTGCTGTTTTACTATCGAATGTCTAGTCGTATTCTAATAATTCTATTAATATTTTTTTACTAATATTATTTTAACCCTTTGCACTCGAAATTTTTTTGGTATGTTCATACTGCCAACGAGAGGCATTTTTTAAAACTTGAAACATAATTAAAAATATTGAGAAATCGACTTTATTTTCTTGAGTAATATAGCAAGTAATATGGCAAACCATTCATGCCGCCTCTATGGCGGTGTAGTAAAATGGCAAACCATGCATGCCGCTTCTATGGCGGCACTCGAGTAATACGGCAAACTATGCATGCCGCCTCTACGGCGCCACTCGAGTAAAATGGCAAACCATGCATGCCGCCTCTATGGCGGCACTCTAGTGCTAAGGGTTAAGCCTGCTAAACTACTTTCGTAATTTGCAAGCATGTACAAATTGACAAGATTGTATATATGTCACTGTAAAAGCTCGTACTACGAGTTTCTAGAATTCTAAAGTTTTCCAACTTTTAAAGGCAAAAGTCCGAACTGTTCTGTGATCATCATTGTTGGTAAATCCTAAGATTAACTAGTAAAACCTAAGATTTACCAATTTACGGGCTTTTACAGTAACATGGCTCCATCGAAGTCAGAGTAAAGTTAGCCTCTCAAAAACTGGGCGTACTGTACAGGGCCCGCAGATACTTTAACAGTACACAACAGCTAACCCTGTACAAATCGCAAGTGCGCCGCACGGTTGAATTTGGCAAAATCCAAATCCATGTCCTCTGGTCTGGAGCTCCAAAATACTAGAAAAATACCCTCGACTCTGTGCAGAAACGGGCGGTCCGTTTGATAGATTCTCACCTTAACGAACGGATTGCAATCTTTAGAGCACAGGCGTCGGGTGGGAATGCTATCCATGTTCTACCGGTATTTCAATTCAAGATGCTCTGAGGAACTAGCGTCATTGATCCCTTCGGTGCATAGCCGGGAGACTCGCCAAGCGCCCTACATATGTATGTACACGGTTGACATTTGTCACATGAAGAACGGCTCGTTTTTTCGACTCGTTCTTGAGTTCAACAGCTCGGCTATGGAATGATTTGCCGGCTTATGTGTTTCCTCCCTCCTACAACATGGGTCTCTTCAAGATCAATGTTCATTCCTTCCTCTCTTCAAAAAGACCCTCCACACAGCATCCCATATGTCATAGGCCCTGGGGGAAGTTATTTTCCTTAGCGCCTCCTGTGTGGAGTTAATGTAAAAAAAAAACATATACATATAACATGATGCATTTAAATTATTTTTAAACGGTGTGTAGAATAAACCTACACCTATGTATAATCATGATGATAATCAGTCAATAGACTCGTTGATGTAGAATTAACATTTTGGTCAATAATTTGAATGTACAGTTTAGTATTAATATATATAATATAATAATTTTAACAAATTTGAGTGAATATCAATAGATTCGTAGATTCGTGAGGTATAATAAAATAAGTCGTAATGTAAATTCGAATTAGCAAGGGCATGAGTAGGGCATCAATATAAATCATGTGCATCTAATGGCCCCTTTCTTAAATTATACTTAGTGGTATAAATGGATGGTATTATTTTGAATTGTCATTGGTTTATTCAATGGTTTATTTAATATATTTTTTAGAATACAACTCATCCTGAAGAAGAAAACTTTCTTCTCGAAAACGTTCTTCTCGAAACGTTTAGATTTTGTATCTAATAAAGTGGTTTAACGAGGTAATTTGGCTTTAATTCACGTTGATTTTATCAGCAGAATAATGGCTTGATGCCAGCAATGTTTTCCGTATGAGACACTCCTCCAAATGACGTACGACTATTGACGTATGTTCATCTATTATTAACTGTTTTCATTCTTATCAGAAAAATAATAATTTTCTCAGTTAATAGTCTTCAATTTAATGACCTCCACATCTTTAGAAAATCGAGGAAAACAAAAATAAACGTGTCTTCTTGCACGGGCATAAGCACGGTGGGGCAAACTGGGGCGGTTGCCCTATCCTGGCTGGCCGATGTATGACCTCTGGGGTTGTCGACCGAGTTGCGTTTTCAAATTTACAGCACTTCATTGGATGGTTTTTCCTTCCATCTAAATATATTCTTTGTATTCATATGCTTAAAGCATAAATATATTGTAGAAGCCTAATTTTTTTTATACCTACTCTAGATTTTTATTTTTTGACCCACCCTTAATCAAAACCTGGCTACGCCCATGCCTTCTTGTCTTTTCTGGGATCTTCTCGTCTCTTCTT
This sequence comes from Glyphotaelius pellucidus, assembly GCA_936435175.1. Classification (NCBI taxonomy): domain Eukaryota; kingdom Metazoa; phylum Arthropoda; class Insecta; order Trichoptera; family Limnephilidae; genus Glyphotaelius; species Glyphotaelius pellucidus. The sequence goes on from OW386537.1 coordinate 25,759,777, forward strand.
GGCTGTATTATCAACCACTTCCAATTAAGTTTAAGATTATTTATATAGCTACTTGTGTTATCATTAGAGAATACAATCCCGGGATCCCGAATCCCGGGGTCCTGGGATCCCGGCCCATTTTCGATCCCGAAAATACCGGGACTGCACTCGCACTGTACCTGCAATCAGGTCTAGTTTGCATTATGTAATCCGTTGCGCCTTGACTTATTCGGAAGTTATGCGCTTAAACGTTTCGGAGATTCATTTTTATTTATATAGATAGATATTAACTACGACATCTAAAATAAAATTTCCCGCAAATATATCAACATAGTTACCACGATTTGTTTTGCCCCTCGTCTGACGTTATCAATAACTCGCTTTTGTAAGGGACAATACACGTATAATAAATAATTTCATAACGCCAGAGCTTACCATTATATAAAGCCTATATTACTCGCATACAATGTAGCTTTCTATTGGTGAAAGAATTATTGAAATCGATTTAGTGGTTTAGGCGTGAAAGCGTGACAAACGAACACACGCACTTTCGCATTTATAATATTACTAGCTTTTCCCCGCGGCTTCGCTCGCATGGTATTACGGGAAATTACTGTAGCGCTTGCACTTATCAATTATCCCCACCCCCACCCCACCCCACTCCCGCATTCCATATATTCATTCCCTTACATTCAGTTTTCAAACATCTCGCTTATCACCTAAATTTCATAATGCTATAGCTCAAAGAAAAAAAGAATTACTTATCCAATTTTGCTCATTCGTTCGGAATTTATGCGCTTACAAACATTTCGGATGTTTATTTTTATTTAAATATTTGGAAGTTCGTTAATATAATAAAAAAATACTCTATTTATCATTCAGTCTTTATAATCGTTACGAATTATATTTTTAATATAGGAACTCTCATCTGACATTTATTCCAAGCTTTTCCAAAAAAAAATGAATTCTAATATTTGAATTTTCTGCAGTAGTAGCTGACCAGTAGACTGAGTACCTACCAGCATAGAGCCCAAAAATATATCAACATTGTTTCCATGGAAAAGATTTTTTTCTGACGTTAGCAAAAATTCGCTTTTGTTAACGACAGATATATAACGTATAACAAATATAATATATTAATATTTATAATTTCATAACGCCAGAGCTTACCATCATATACAACCTGTAGTCTGCGCATATAATTTAGCTTTATATTGGTGAAAGAATTATTAAAGTCTTTATATTGTGTTATGCGTGAAAAGGTCATAAACAAACTCGAGCAGTTTCGCATTTATAATATTATTAGTATTAGTATTAGTATTAGTATAAGTATTAGTATAGTATTAGTATGGATTAGTATAGATAAGTTGTCTTGTGTAACAAACAATATTAATAAATAATGTTTAAGCTATGCTTTTATTTTATTTTATCCCAATTATTAACCACATTTCTTAATCGCGGGATAGTACCGGGATCCCGGGATTACGCATCGAAAATCCCGTAATCCCGGGATTTAAAACATGCTCGGGACTGTATTCTCTAGTTATCATGCATTGTTCACTCCGATAAGCGGCTTAGCAAACTTCTTCTTCCCATCGGAGACAACTGCACCAAAGTTGCGACGTTTCGACGATAAGCGCCATTTTTATTTTTTATATTTGAACGCCGATCTCGGCCTATTTCAGTATGTCGTCAAATATAACGATCACGCTTGACGGCTTATCACAATCTGACCAAAAGCTATAACGGGCCGAGAATCGCAGAATCAAATGCAATGTGATCGAGGTTGAAACCAGAAACGTGCCAACAACAATCGATAATAATCCATCTTCCTCATCGCCCACTAATCCCACTAATGACTACTTCTGTTATCTGATCTTTCGTGACTATCTTTATCCCTTTCATATTATTTTTCAATCATTGCCACCGCTATCTCTCTACCTGTTTCTAGGTGCTTGTATTTTTTTAATATTAATAAATGTATGGTTTTGGTGATAAGTTGACGTCCAAGGGCGCATAACAACAAGTAATAGGTACAGTACATACTTACAGTGGCGTAGATACGTCATATTGCTAAGCTTACCTGACTACTCTCAAACATTAAAAAAATGCCTCAAAAACCCTTCTTCACTGTTGGCACTGTTATATTATACATTTATGTATGGAATGTCACTTACTGCACTTCCATGCTGATAATGAAAGTACAATCACAGTGCATACGTTTTTCGCAGCAGTCTTTAAAAAAAAATGGCCCCTTTCTCTTTCATCATAAGTTTATAATAATTTATGGTTGTAGAAAAAAATTTCTTTTTTTCAATTATTTGCAAGGGGACATGGCTGCAATATGGAGGGGTATTTTTACGGAGGATTCGTTTGGGCTTTTTATGAGTGGTACGTACTTTTTGTCGTACTCGGTGAGGCAGTTTATAGACGCGTTATCGTGTGTGTGGAAATTCCCGCAATATTTTTTTCCACGAGACTTAGGCGTCGTATCCCCGTTCAAAAAGAAGAAGATGGAGAGATATGTAATTACGAATGTTAGAGAGAGCGCGCTAATATTTAAAACGATAAAATTGAAGCGAAAATTGTGAAAATGTTCAATAAAACACGACTCGTTTAAAATAGAGCAAAAATCTCGTGGAAGGTAAGTTTCTTTAAAGTATCCTTTAAAGAAACATCGTGAATTTTTTCATACATATAACTTGTAAAATAAGTAAAATGAACGTGTTTATAATAATTTTCGGAGCATACTTTGCGATTTTTTTCTATCGAGGGAATTGCATATAATTTGCGTTTCGGCGTGAAAAACGTCCAGATATTCGGGTAGCGGCGGCGGAAGATCTTAAAAAATAACATATATTTTTTTGCTTAAAAACTTCAATGTTTAAGGAGATGTCTAAGAAATTGGTAGAAATTCGGGTAGCGGCGGCTTAAGATGTGTTTTTTTTAATATGGGGACTTCGGGATTTTATGGTGTTGGGCCACCCTCATCCACTTGGGGGCTCCCAGGGCTATGTGTATGACTTTATTCTGAAATGTTTGAAGTTTTTCGCAGCAATCTTTTAACATTATAGTTTTACAGTATGAATTGTAACCGCAGGCGAGTGGTGTGATTTTTTACATTCGTATTTTTGTGTTTGGTGAGATTTATTTTCTATTGTTTCTGGTGCCGTTCTAAAATGGCATTGATGTTTTTTTCCTTCTAATCTTTGAATGTTTGTTCGTGGCACAACCTCGAACCAAGGAGCTGATTTGTGAAAAGGTTGTGAACAAAAAAATACAACATGTGTTCTGAAATTTATGGAAATTATATCTCATCTCTATTCTTACAAAAAGATCGCATTTTCAAAACCTTGCATAATTTGTATTAGTGGTTTATGACCTCTAACCCCGACCTCCACTTTTCTCTCTTTTCCTGATAAATGGCGCTCACATTCCCAAGAAAATTAAAAATAATGTTTTGATTCTCTCGCGTCTAGTCAGTAAATTAAACAGCTCAATTCAAGAAAATTAAAAATAATGTTTTGATTCTCTCGCGTCTAGTCAGTAAATTAAACAGCTCAATTCAAGAAAATTAAAAATAATGTTTTCTTTCTTTCGTATCGTAGCTATTTTCTATCTCTGTTGTGTTCTACTTTAAAAAAATACAAAACAGAATATTTTATTAGAAGTCATCAGTACTTAAATAATATTATAAAGAGGAAAGATTTGATTGTTTGTTTGTTTGTTACGCTTCACGTCTAAACCACTAAACCAATTTTAAAAAGTCTTTCACCAATATAAAGCTACATTATCAGCGAGTAACATAGGTTGTCTATAATGGTAAACTCTGGCGTTATGAAATTTTTATAAATTAAAATTGTGTATTTCATATATTTTTGCAGGAGGGAGGAAAAGTAGGGGGAAGGTGGGGTTCGTGGAGAGGGAAGAGACGAGGGAGGGGGAAGGCCGGGAAGGTGGAAGGGAACGGGGACGTACGGGAAAGGATAAGAAGGGAGAGTCAATTTATTTATTTGAATGGCATAGCAACGCATGCCGGGAACCAGCTATTTGAAATAATATTTCAGAATTACGATGTAAATTAAAATCAAAAAATGTTCAGTAGCTGAGTTGGTATCGCATTTGGGTCGCACCCAGGCGTTGCATGTTCGATTCCTCGGCTGGCAAAGTCCTCCATCAGGACATAAGCAATATTTTCCGATTACTGTGGTGGTAGTAGGAGATTTCCAAATATTGTCAGGTTATTCATAACCCGAGAATATTTGTCGTTCTTAAAAAAAAACATATAATATAATGATTATATTGAGAAACACATTTTTTGCTTGTCCGGTTCAACGTTCAGAAAAAAAAGAAAATAATACGCCGGAATAAAATTCTTTACTATTTTTCATGTAATTCGGTTATTTCGTAATCCCATCTTCTTTGAGTGGGTCGCCATATTATATTGGCGTACAAACTTTGAACTATAGTCTTCACCTTTACAAAACAATCAATACATTTCCCGTTTTCCACAGTTCTGCCAAATTCAGCGTGCTCGCAAACGATACAAAAATAACGAGCGCTCTTATTTGTTTGCACATACTCCAAAGGTCACCTGGTTTTAGGGGCCATCCATAAATTACGTCACACGAATTTCATGATTTTTACCCCCCCCCGTCCCCCGTCCCCCGTCCCCCGTCCCCCGTCCCTCGTCCCTCGTCCCCCGTCCCCCGTCCCTGTCACACGCTGTCACATTTGTGAGACCCCCTCCCCCCTAGCGTGACATCACACGTTTTGCAAATTTACGTGTAAAAGTAATATGGTAAGCCTAACTGCTTGTGACGTCACAAAGCTGATGACCCCCCCCCCCCCCCCCGTACGCCTTGTCACACAATGTCACACTTATATACACCCCTCCCCCCCCTAAAGGTGTGACGTAATTTATGGATGGCCCCTTATGTACAATATTGCTGTACTAGTTTTGCTGTATTGTAGTTTAACCATAAACGTTTATTGTTTACGCTCTTGAAGGACAGTTAATTTTAACCTTTTAATGTGTTCAATGGTTGGGTATATTCGTACTGCAGTAAACAATTTAATAATAAAAAGAAAAAATAAATTAAAGGGTAAAAATCTAAAAAGTGAGTTACAGACTTCAGAAAAGAGTAAAGGCCCGTTTATAATAGGAATAAGCGATAAGAATAGGCCGGGGCCGTAATCCGTAATCCGTAATATTTTAGATGGTCGTTTATAATTGGAATAGGAATAGAATACGCCCATAGAAGTGACTATGCCGCTGTTACTTGTCGATGTCAACTGTCAACCGGGAGATTATATTAGATTATAGAATGTATTCATTACTATATATTAGATCATTTTCGTCTTCAGCGAATATAAATTAAATTCGGTAAAATATCTATTAACTCCGCGTAAATATTTGTTCACAAAATTATTATTTAACTATACTGAATGGTCTGATACCATAGAGTATTTATTGATCGAAAATACATAAATCTCAGCATATATCTAAGCTTTCTGCAATCCGTAACCGTAAAAAATAATGTTGAACCATCTTTTCGGTTATGGAAAAAATAACAGATTATTGCCATCTATTATAAACGGATACACAGGTTTCCTATCTTCCAACTTTTACGGCCTAGGGCTTATCGAATACGGATTAGAGACTATTCCTATTATAAACGGGGCTTTAGAAAGAGTAAAGCGAAAGTGGAAAACCTACCATGAAAAGTTAGGCCTGTTCACCCTTCGCTATGTTCAATGTTGAAGATAACAATGACGAGATTTATATCACTGAAATACTTCGTAGATTTTCTGTCAACACTCATCCGCAGAAAGAACACAACAAATCCATACCACTGGAATCGACTCTACAATGAACTTTGTAGCGGTATGGGTATACTAAAACGTCTTTTGGCCAAAGAAACTATTTATATCAGGCTCCGCTTATGTTAAATATTCTGCCAGATTAGTTTTCCAATGCCTTCGTTTAATTTAAAAAGACCGTTATGACGTTTGCGTTGTCAGAGGATTAGCATAATATTTTTGAAGTGAAAACTTCTTTAGCACCGTTGTGGTTTGAAACTCGATGAAACGAAAAATAGCCGCACTAAAAAGAGACAAACACATGTATCTACAGGATTTGGCCTGCGAGAGAATGAGATAGTATAATCGTATCCTCTTTCTGCGGTATTTCGTAGCCTCCTCTCTCTCTTTTTAGTTTGCTGAATTTTTATTTCTACTGCGCGTGAATTGCACATTCTGATTTTTCTTTCTTGTCCTTTTTTAAATAATTAGATTTTATAATATAATTTTCCATTTGAAATAGAGTGTCACCCTCAATATTCACTTGCTGGTGGGAATAATGCTTTATTTGTGTTTCATATATTGTTCCAAATTCACTCTAAAAGTACCCATCTGGCTACTATGTAATATATATTTTTTTGTTTTTGTGTGTGGAGTTAATTGAAAAAATTTGTAAATTTTACCCTCAATAAAGATTATTAGTCCTAGGGGGCCATCCACAAATTACGACACACGAATTTCATGATTTCTTGACGACCCCCCCCCCCCCCCGTCCGTCCCCCCCCCCCGTCCCTGTCACACATCGTCACATTTGTGAGACCCCTCCCCCTTAGTGTGACGTCACATATTTTGCAATTTTACATCAATTTTTTTTTTGCGTTTTAATAATTTAGATTTTTACATGTACTGTCACAGAACTGATGACCCCCCATACCCCTTGTCACACGATGTCACACTTCTCTATTCCCCCCCCCCCCCCCCCCCCCCCTCTTAATGTGTGACGTAATTTATGGATGGCCCCTAGTGAGGTTGAGATGATGTTATGTAAAAAAACATGTGATTTATGTACAGCGAGAATCAAATAAATAAATAAAATAAAACTTTATCTACTATTATTATTTTTAGAGATGTCACGATTTTGCCGAATACCGATTATTCGGCTAGGCTCTCGGCCGAAGCGCCGAATATTCGGCGACACTTAGTTTTAAACATTTCGCAAATGAAATTGATTTTTACATGAAAACTGTTTGCCTAGATCACTCAGCAGACCCTTACAAGTGGTGGTCAGCAAACGCAAAACAGTATTTAAGCCTACAGAATTTGCTAAGATTTATTTATCATCTCCCGGTAGCAGTGTATAGGTATAGTGAGCGGCTATTTTCGGAAGCAGGTATAATTTATGAGGAAAAGCGCAATCGTTTGCTATCAACAAATGCTGAAAAAATCGTTTTCATTCATCTTTACTTACCACTGATAGATATTAAGTATTAAATATGCTGATTTTTTGTTAAAAAAAAATGTGCCTAATATTTTATTTATTATGATATGTTTTTAGGTTTTCACGGCCAAAAAGTATTTTTGTTATTGTTTTTGGGGTGTTATGCCTGACAGATCATCAGGGCAGATGAGCTGAGCTCATCTGCCCTGATGATGGACACTGTAACGCTGTCCGAAACGTTGGCTAAAGAAGGAGGTGCGAAACACGGTATAACACCCCAAAAACAATAACAAAAATATTTTATTTATTATGTTTTTTTTTTCATGATTTGGTATTCGGTATTTGGCCGAATAGTTCGCAGTATTCGTCCGAATACCGGATAGTAAAAAAAGTAACCGAATAGGCCGAATACCGAATCGTAGCCGAATATTCGTGGCTTCTCTAATTATTTTTAATTTTGCAACAAACTTTTATGAGCTCTTCATTCATGAACGCCATTTCATTCGTACCCTTCAATATTAATTTACCATATGTATATATATGATGTATTCAATATTAATTTATTGTTTTTGTTGTTGTAGCTCTTGAGAGTCAGTTCTATTGAACCCTTCAGAAATTTTTCCACAATCTTTTATTGTATGGGTACTAGGTAGCGAAGGATAGTTCATTTCGTGGGAGATTTCCGATTTCTTTGGATGGTTTGCATGTTTATGTCAATAATACGGAAAGCTCACTCAGAATGCACTTTCCCGGCCTTTGCGTGTGCTATTATTATGCAAGACCCAAGAGCATTGGCACTGTTAGCTGTTTACTGCTGTGTCGCCCAATCAGTCTGCTGAATCCTTCCTATTTTTACTTTTCTTTTCTTACTCATTTAATAACTTGTACTATCTTTGCCATGTAAACAATTGAAAGATACGAAAATCCACGTGTCGCCTTATAGACTAGCTTGAATAGCTTCCAAATAGTCAGCAAGAACTTAACGGGGGTGGTCACGAAATTGCTCATTTCCGAATAATTCCCACAGAAATAAAACTAAACATCTCAAAGTCCAGAATGGCAGTGCCATATTCAAAATGTTATTATAATATAATTTATGTGCTGCCTCGGAAATTAATACCCGAACCTCCGCTCTAGTCCAATGCCAAAATATTATGCTATGTAGACCTTTAATTATTATTTATATTAGACTTTACCAGTTTTCTAGTGTGGCTAGACAAGCTGGCTTGGTGTGGCCAATACCTGTAGTTTTCCTTTGATTATTGATTTGACTTGGAATCCATTCAGTAGAAGATCATGTATCGTGAAATTGCCTTACTTTGCCCCTTATATGGTGACTTTGCCCACATGTTAAAAGGTTTTTTCTAAATTTCTCGAAAAATATTGTATTTTTGAAATTTTATTTTACCATATTATTATCTATTTTAAACTACGTAATTTCGATTGTTTGTGCGTAACATTCCGGATATTCTAAAATTGTAGTATCATAAAATTCCAAAAATTATAATTTTTTATTTTCAATAATGTAGTTTACGAATTTACGCCACCGTTTTTAAAATAGCGTAGTTAAGTTGTCTTCAAATTAGTTGAGCCGTTGAGCGGGATTCGATTCTCCACCGTAGTAATTTAATTTTTTTTTTTAAACTTTTATTTAAAAAAAATATAAATGCATGTATATTGAGAATGAGAGCAAAAAGAAAGCAAACAATGAGACCAAGAAGACATCGACACGTTTTTTGCTAAAGGACGGCTGCTTTATAATCCATCAACTCTGGGGTGGCAACATTCGATTCAGCACGAATTAATACATAGTAAACGATACCTCACTCGACCTAGTTTGTAAACATTATTTGTCAAAGCCTATTTTACCTGTGATGTATTTTGGTCCCCAGGCGTGGCCGGCATGTGCTCCAAGACCGCCGTGGCCCCGCTGGACCGGCTGAAGATCCTGCTGCAGGCGCACCAGCCGCGCTACAAATCGCTCGGCGTGCCCGGAGGACTGTCGGCCATCGTGCGGGACGAGTCCGTCATGGCGCTCTACAAGGGGAACGGGGCGCAGATGGTGCGCATCTTCCCCTACGCCGCCACGCAGTTCACCTCCTTCGAGATATACAAGAAGGTATGTTTTTGCTGTAAGCACAACCAAGCCAATTTACTACAAAATAAACCATTTTTTCAACAACCATAAATTGTAAACTCATAACGAAAGAGAATGGGGCCTTTTTGACCCAGAATTGAATAGAGCTATCCGGTTTCTGGATATCCTGGCTACCACCACCACCAATCTATTTCATACTAAATCTTCTTCTTGAGTCATTTTCTCATTGTTTAGCTTAGGGTCATGATGCCCAGCTCTATTGCCCTGGTTCCCAATTATTATTGTTGGTATTCCTTTTGTTCCTCGTTCCTTTCACTTTGCCAGTAACCAAGAGCTTCTCCAAATTAGAGCTCTCAGTTTGGTGAGTGTAGGCAAACAGCTGATTGCCTTTTTGAATGCCTAGCTCTTCCCTAAAGCATTCATCTCTAGCACCACACATCGAGGGCGTCATATGTTTCTACGTTTTTATTCCAATTATTGAACCCCGACTTTTATTTTGTCTGCGGCGATAGATAGTTAAATATCTTGTGATGCGATGCAATGCCGAAGTGTTGCAAAATCTTGTGTTTCTGCTTTGAAATTTTTATTACCTAGAAATATTATACTTGCTTTAATTTAATAATACACGAGTAGAACACATATGGCCCTTACTTTATACACCCGGACTCTTTTTATAAACAAAGATTAAAAAATAAATGTAAGAAATGTTTTGAATTGTAAAACTCTCCTACTTGGTTTTGCTTTATTAGTATACAATAATCTGAGAAATTGTGTTTTTAGACCGAAAAACATTTACATATCTGTGCCTAAACTTCGCAAAATAATAGCGATGTTTTTTTGCATAAATCGAAACAAATTAGTGCGTGAATTCGTTCGAATTTTACCAATTGGATCCCCCTGTGGAATTCCATTGTAGCAAAGGGTAAATATGTTGCTTTAAAAGACAAAGGAAATAATATATATAGCTAGTTGAGATGCATAATAGTTAATGGTGCATCTTTTACCACTTTTAAAAGATAACACACTTGTCCAAAGTCTAAAGTGTACCTCAATGCATTGGTACAGTTGCAATGAAAATTTTTGCGTTGATTAAAGTTTTCGGAACGACATTATCTGATACGTTTAATCAGTTTACCATTTTTGGTGGAACACGTTATTATTTATGAAGATTTGATGGTTCTCAGGTCGATTAGATAAAATTTTTCTCGACCCCATTATACTTAATTTAGTCCTTTTCTAAGTTATCTCGAAATGTAAATGCCAGTGCCGTGAGAAGTACTTTTTAATCTTGCAATTGCATCATTTCTCTTTTATAATATTGAATACAGTATGCAATTTATGTCACTTCCGAATACAAAATGACCTTTCTTGAGATAACACTCGTTTATTGTCAGTTATATATTATCATTTTTTCAATATTCTGTAATTGTTTATGTTAAAACAATAACAGTGCGCGTTTATATAACGATAAATAACAGTGGACCGATAATAATACTTGGTGTCTGGAAACTAGCGGTACAATCGGCAAACTGATGAATCTACATCACATTTGGGGTAGATTTTGTGGTAAGGTATGTATTGATTTCAGTTTTTGTTTTCGAGTAAATCGATTCTAAAAAAAATCGATCGCCGTTTATTGTCAAAGGCGTCGAAGCGTAAGCCTGGCTCCAAAAGTTTAAAACCCTTGCCGAAAAAAGTTTTTTAAAAAAATCAAAATTTTCTCAAAATCAAAAAGTGTGATCTTTTTAATTTGGGAGGCGGGCATCGGTACCGACACCCCGGGAACCATTTATTGGATAACCAATACCCCTGTCGTTAACCAGACAACTCAGAATGAAACCAACTCAGAACCACCTCAGAAAAGTCATCAGAAGTGATGAAAAAAAATATAGGTATAAAAAATTGGTTTTGTTAGGTTAGGGTTATCGACTATTTAAAAAAAAAATCTTAGTATTTAATGACTTTCTCAAGAGGTGTTGAGTTGACTTTATTCTCAATTGACATGGAATCACCCCTGCCGTGGAACACCTCAAGTGTTTCGCTGTGTTTGGTGACTTGGCAGGAGTGCCCGGGTTCACGCTTTTCTAGATCTTGGCGGCGGATGAGTTTGCCCACCTACTGCATAGCGGGCCGGACCGGTAGAGACTGGTTGAGGGAGACCTTTTGAACTCCAGCCGGACTTTCTCGATCCATTGCCTTGCACCGCATTGGGAGGGATACATGCGTCCGTCACTCCTGGACAGATTCCTACCCAACCCTCATATCTATTTCCTTCCCAGAACTGCCTCTCCTTCCCTTCCCTAAAAAGATCCTCCACACACTTCACCAAAGATGACATGTAAAAAATGTGGAGCTAATGTAAAAAAAAAAATCACCAGTTTTTCACTTGTACCATTAATTTCCGGGCACCGTGTACAATGAAATCAATTTATGCTTCTTTATCTGGTAAATGAGTATCTCACGTGATTTGAATACATTTAATGATTTAATCAATCAATAATAGCTATAATTGCAAAAACGATAAGTTAGCAGTTCATAAGTTCTGTGCCCTCTTTAATCTTTTGTATCATAAATATAACCAGATACCGGAAAACGCATTTGCTCGCCCATGAAAATTATATATTTTTGCCTTTTTTAGCCGTACATATTTTAACAATTTTAACTCCCGACCACTAGAGATGGAAAATTGAAAATAAAAACACTTTCTTTAAAATTTATGCATTATTGATACTTTTGCACCTAATTTGAAAGCTTTAAAAAAGCTTTTCATAATCTTTACTATTTCTTGTTGTAAGTGCGTAATCGTTTTTAAGACATTATTAGCAATACAGCTTGCATTTTCTTTACTATTTCTTGTAAGTGCATATTTAAAACATTATTGACAATACAGCTTGCATATTCTTTACTATTTCTTGTAAGTACATATTTAAAACATTATTGACAATACAGCTTGCATATTCTTTACTATTTCTTGTAAGTACATATTTAAAACATTATTGACAATACAGCTTGCATATTCTTTACTATTTCTTGTAAGTACATATTTAAAACATTATTGACAATACAGCTTGCATATTCTTTACTATTTCTTGTTGTAAATGCAAATTTAATACATTATTAGCATTACAGCTTGCATTTTCTTTATTATTTCTTTTAAGTTCATATTTAAGACATTATTCGCATTACTAGCTTGCATATTCTTTACTATTTCTTGTTGTAAGTGCATATTTAAGACATTATTCGCATTACTAGCTTGCATATTCTTTACTATTTCTTGTTGTAAGTGCATATTTAAGACATTATTAGCATTACTAGCTTGCATTTTCTTTACTATTTTTTGTTGTAAGCGCATATTTAAGACATTAATAGCAATACATCTTGCATTTTCTTTACTATTTTTTGTTGGAAGTGCATATTTAAGACATTATTAGCTTTACAGCTTGCATTTTCTTTACTATTTTTTGTTGTGAGCGCATATTTAAGACATTATTAGCAATATATCTTGCATATTCTTTACTATTTCTTGTTATAAGTGCATATTTAAGACTATTAGCATTACTGCCTGCATTTTCTTTACTATTTCTTGTTGTGAGCGCATATTTAAGACATTATTAGCCATACAGCCTGCATTTTCTTTACTATTTTGTTGTAAGTGCATATTTAAGGCATTATTAGCATTACAGCTTGAATTTTCTTTCTTGTTGTAAGTGCATTTTTAAGACATTATAATTATTGCAAAGCATGAATATTTCGGCATTTTATAGTGCACATAATATAATCTGACGTCTGCATATCTAATGATGAAAACTGTATCTTATGCACGTATGGTCAACTTACCCGAACAAACCGTTGAATATTATTATTTGAAGAAATAATTCAATATTTCAAAGTGTTCTCTTTTCCTAAGGTTCGTGTTTGATCTAGGACCAGAGCTATATTATTTGTAATGCGTTAGCAGCACATTAGTATGCCTAAATATTTGGTTAGGCTCCAAAAAACATCGACAAGATGAAGGTAAATGAACAATACATCCTGTATCAGAAAGTACAGTCCCAGCAAGTTGTGCGTCTCAAGTCTCAAGGTTCTTTGAACACGTGACTTTCTAGTCGCCTACACCTGACGACATGTCCAATAGTCCAATATGTGTCGTCCATGTCATGGGCGAGGCGAGGCGGGTCATCCCAACGTGTCTCACATTCTTCACGTACGCGGATTGCGGATCTTCTCATCATAATAATTGCCATTCCATTAGCATTCCATCTTAAAATGGTATCCCAATCTTTTATTGTTTCTTTCATTTGCGTATTTATTTTTTTCTGAAATATATAAACTTCAATATTTGAAAAATGAGATGGTACTAATGAATCTAAATGACACATGAAAAAGGAACAATTCACGGAAAATAAAAAGGTAACGGTCACAACTGGGAATCGATCCTAGGATCTCTGTCTTACCGGGAACCGGGACAACTCATTCGGGTTGTCCGGTTCCTGTATTCGTTCAACACACCGGGTCATTTTCGTCGATCTCATAATATTTATTTCAATTTTAGAATGAACAGTATTATCCTCAACTAATTAATATAATTGTTCGCATAATTTTGTATGATCCCAAAGTTCTACATTAGGGGCCATCCATAAATTACACACATTAAGGGGGGAGGGGGGTGCAGAGAAGTGTGACAACGCAAACGGGGGGTCGTCAGCTTTGTGACATCACATGCAGTTAGGCCAGATGACAGGAATTTTCCTGACATGTTCGCCTGATTGTACGAATTTTATGACCGCGACGAAAAGTGTGATGTCACGCTAGGGGGGAGGGGGTCTCACGAATGTGACAGCGTGTGACAGAAACGAGTGGGAGGTCAAAAAATCATGAAATTCGTGTGAAATAATTTATGGATGGCCCCTTAGCTCCACACAGGAGAGTGGGGAAAATAATTACCTTCAGGGTCTATGTCATCTTTGGAGATGCTATGTGGAAGTCTTTTTAAGGAAAGGAAGGAGAAGAAGTTCTGAGAAGGCAAAAAGGCGTGAGGGGTGGGTATTATGTATTAGTTCATTGGAGTATGGATTTAGTGTATTGAGGTCATCTGCCGCCAAGGCCTAGACAAACCCCACCACATGAACCCGGGCTGAGTCTATGCTAAATCACCAAACGTAGCGAACCAATACTGGTGATCTATGACAGGTGTTGGTTATCCAATAAGTGATTCCCGGGGCGGCGGTACCCATTCCCGCCTTCCAAATTGTAACCTAGATGGTGATGGATATACCTATACATTTTTTGTACTTCAGACGCCTGTTGATTTTTTCTGCAAGTCTTTAATTTTTTTGGAATAACTTTTACTTCCTTTCACTTTCAATTTGTGAAATTGGTCTGTTTTATTTTTGGAAGACAAGACGAGATCAAACGGCTTCAAAGTGCGGAGATGAAAAATGATGTATACCTATGTATATTGCGGCCTGTATTGCATAATCAAGTGAATCGGGAATGAACCCTTGAATCGGGTTATGTATAGGTCAAGAGTCAGTATAGCGGAAGAATATGTATGAGAAGAATATCTTACGAGGATCGACTCGCAACAATTTTATTTTACAACCCTGGAAAAAAGAAGAAAATTTGCTGACTTAATATGTTTATACGAAATTATTCACGATAAGCTTCAAACCACTCATTGTCTGAGCAATATTCATATTAAAGTTCCTAATAGACATAATTTAAGGAGTCATAAAATATTCCATCTTGAATTATTTAATAACATATAGCATACTTCAATCCTCTCTCTCGAATGTGTCGTCTTTATAATACCATTGCATGTGACCACATAGATATCTATGCAAACAATCTCACATATTTCAAAAAACAAAATTATCAAACTCCTACCGTGACACTTCGTGGAGAACAGTTTGTAGCTGCTTTATTGTCATGCCCTTTATTTCTTTTGTCCTTTTTTGTTTTTCTCTGCAGGGTATTATATTTGACACTACTACGTTTTATATTTCATTTTGATTATCATTATTTCTGTTATCACTACAAGCAATTCCATCTAGTATAAACTTAACATTAATTTTTCATTCTGTGAACATTTTTAATTGGAGTGTTAATATCTATGTTATATACCAATGGCAATTCTATTATTGCAATAATTGTTAACACTCAGTAAATGTTTCAAACAATAAATAAAGATTTATGAATGCAACGAGTTTATGAGAAGATTATGAATGCAACACTTTAACAGTGTTTTGTGGCAGTTCCCTCTCTGCCTACCCCTTTGAGATATAAAATATCTAACGAAATAATGAAGTCTGTCTTTGTCTTTTTTTGTAAGTACCGCACAAGAGTCCCAACTGCTCCCAACAGTCTGGAGCTAGTAGGACTTACGTATCCCCAATTGGGTTATGCTGTGAGGCTGAAGGTACGGGAGATGGAAAATGGGAAGATGAAAAAGTACCTTTCTATTCAGATCTCTATCCCTTTGAGATATAAAATATCTAACGAAATAATGAAGTCTGTCTTTGTCTTCTTTTTTGTGTAAGTACCGCACTCTCCAATTGGGTTATGTTGTGAGGTACGGGAGATGGGGAAGCGGAAGATGAAAAAGTTCCTTGCTATTAAGGCGGCGCTATTCGGCTGAAAAAGAAGAAGATGGAGAGATGTGTAATTACGAATGTTGGACAGAGCGCGCTAATATTTTAAGTGATGAAATCGCAGCGAAAATGGCGAAAAAGCTTAATAAAACATGACTCGTTTAAAATAGAGCAAAAATCTCGTGGAACGTATCTTAAGTATCATTTAAAGAAACATTGTGAATTTTTTCACAAATATAACTTGTAAAATAATAGAAATAGACTTGTTTTAAACAATTTTCGGAGCATACTTTGCGATTTTTTTCTATCGAGGGAATTTCATATAATTTGCGTTTCGGCGTGGAACGTATCTAGATATTATCTTCAAAAATAACATATATTTTTTTAAGAGCTTAAAAACTTCTAATGTTTAAGGGAGATATGTAAGAAATCGGTCGAAATTCGAATAGTGGACCCTTAAGATCCGGTCCCCAAACACTGCTACAGCCATTTCAAGCAACGTTTCTATTCTAAATGGTGACGTTACTGAAAGTACCTAAATCAAAAATAATATTTCCTTTACTTTTTCAAAAATATTCTTTTTATTTTGTATTCATATTTTTCCTTGTAGGAAAAAAGGCGATTTTTTAGTGTAGGCATAAAAGCTCAAAACTTGATTTTCTTATGCTGCGAATATATTTGGGAACCGCGTGTGTATACGCAGCCTTAGTCATCGCCGTCTTCCTTTCGAAGACAGGTTTGTCCGGTAATAATGGATTTGGAAACGTAAAGGTATACAGTGTGATTTTGATGAGAGAGTGTTGAATTTGGCGAATGCCGATCACCCATCAATAAAATATCGTACAAAGCAATTAAAACGAAAAATTATCAACTCTTATAATAGCTAGGTAGCTACTTTTGTTATTAAGCTTCTTGAACGCTCTCCATTCATTTATAGCCTCTCTCTGCGCTTTCTCTCTCGGAATCGTTGTATTTTTGCAGAGTCAGAATCGCATTAAAATATCTTACTTGGCCAATTAATCGTATCATGCCAATAGTTCTGTGAACAGTAGATATCCCGTCCAAAAATATGTTTCTAATTTCTTCTCATTTAATAAATCAGAATTTCCTTTGAAATCAAAAAATTTGAAAATAGGTGCTTAGGTACCTAGCTAATTATAAACCATACATATTGTATGTACCTACCAAATAAAGTACCCCAAGAGAAGACAATAAAACATTCTGTCCATACGGTTATAAAAAATGGCGGCCAAGATAAAACTAATATTTATTGGTTCTATCTTGGCCGCCTAACTAATATAATAATCCTAACCATAATAAAATAATTATCGTTAACCAATAAATATTGGTTAATTATTCGGTTGATTATTATTAACGAATATTTTAATAACTTGTCACATAAACTGAATAATAACTATGGAAACCGCCGACATTATTGTGTAACCCTCTGCCATAATAGGTCACCCCAAGTGGTTCACTACGTTTGGTGATTTAGCAGGGGTGCCCGGATTCATGGAGTGAGGTTTGTCTAGGTCTTGGAGGCGGATGACTAGGACACACTGAACCCCAGATTCCTACCCACCCCTTAAACCCTTTTCCTTCCCAGAACTCTCCTTCCCTTCCTCTCCTTAAAAAAACCCTCCGCACAGCATCCCCAAAGATGACATAGGCCCTGAGGGAAATTATTTTCGTCAGGGCCTCCTGTGTGGAGCTCATGTAAAAAAAAAGAAAAGTCCTTTGGACAGAATGTTCTAAGAGTTTGGATCGGTGTGCCAAGTCCTTCTTTTAGATATTTTATTTAGTCGTTGGTTTATACTTAACATTTTTTTTAATTTCAAATAAGGCATTGTAAAATTTGTCCAAAGAAACCTCACCTTCTAATTGACAAATATTTTTTCAAACTTTCTTCGGACAAGTATCATTGAAAAAACATAATATTGTAAAAAATCTACTAAGAAAAACTAAATAAACATGAAATTTTACTTTTTTTTAACAATCTTTACTGAAACTTTATATTAAAACGGCCGCCATCACGAAACGGGACGCATAAACAAATTTACAGACAGACAAAATTCGAAACGGTCGAGTTGAAATGGGGCTCGCTATGCTCAGTCAATCATACGAGATTTGTTCAAAAACTATCGCAAATTTTGAATGTCCGCGGGTTACGTATATTCGATTTTCGATTTTTTTGTAGCATTATGTTGGTACTCATGTCTCTCACTTATGGCCGACAAGTTCGGCCATTTTGAATGTTCAGTTAATTTTTTACAGCTGCTTTGCTTTGCTTGCACGTGTTTTGGCTCGTCTTCGATTTTTGTCTATTTCAAAAATGGATCACGGTTTTGCTTACAGTTTTCTTCGATTGCAGGGTCGTGGTGCATCATGAGTTCTTGCCACAGGGTAGAACGGTCAATAAGAAATATTACCTGCAAGTTATGCGCAATTTGCGAGAAGCAATCCGCCTGAAACGCCCGGATTTGTGGAAGAACAAAATTGGCTTTTGCACCATGATAACGCCCCTGCTCACACATAGTTGCTTGTGCGCGAATTTTCAACACACTAATAATGCCGCAGCCACCATATTCCCCAGATCTGGCCCCCTGTGACATTTTTTTGTTTCCGAAACCGAAGAGTCCCATGAAAGAGATAAAGACGGCATCGAAGGTGGAGCTGAACAAGATTACAGAAAATGATTTTTTGAAGTGCTTCGAGGATTGGAACACGTGTATAAATATCTGGTGGGGATTACTTTGAAGGGGACAAAATAGATTTCACGAATAAATAAATAATTGAAGAAGAAGATTACACTTTTTAAATCTAAATGAAAATATGAAAGAAAACAAGACACAGAAAAACAGAAAAAGACAATGGTCGCAACTGGGACTCGAACCCAGACCTCTCGTCTAACCGGGACGGCGCGTTTTCCAATTTCGCTATTGCCACCTTCTGTCAAACCGTCATATTTGTCAATCTCATATTTCAAATATTTAGAATCATTAATATTATCTTCAACTAGTTCTTTTTCCATATTATAGGCAACTACTATTTTTATTGGAAACAATCATTCAAAGAATTGGTTTGTAACCTGAATAGCGTCTCGGATAAATGTATCCGAATTTATTCATATGGAACTATTGACTTTATGAAAGTCTAAATGAATATTCAATTTTTTACGAGAAAAACTCTCTTTTTATAACTTTTGAAGGTTATTCCCATCAACGTAATATATCATTGAAGAAGAAGATAACACTTTTTAAATCTAAATGAAAATATGAAAGAAAACAAGACACAGAAAAACAGAAAAAGACAATGGTCGCAACTGGGACTCGAACCCAGACCTCTCGTCTAACCGGGACGGCGCGTTTTCCAATTTCGCTATTGCCACCTTCTGTCAAACCGTCATATTTGTCAATCTCATATTTCAAATATTTAGAATCATTAATATTATCTTCAACTAGTTCTTTTTCCATATTATAGGCATATTATTTTCCAAGGGATGATGGGAATAACCTTCAAAAGTTATAAAAAGAGAGTTTTTCTCGTAAAAAATTGAATATTCATTTAGACTTTCATAAAGTCAATAGTTCCATATGAATAAATTCGGATACATTTATCCGAGACGCTATTCAGGTTACAAACCAATTCTTTGAATGATTGTTTCCAAAAAAAAGAGTAGTTGCCTATAATATGGAAAAAGAACTAGTTGAAGATAATATTAATGATTCTAAATATTTGAAATATGAGATTGACAAATATGACGGTTTGACAGAAGGTGGCAATAGCGAAATTGGAAAACGCGCCGTCCCGGTTAGACGAGAGGTCTGGGTTCGAGTCCCAGTTGCGACCATTGTCTTTTTCTGTTTTTCTGTGTCTTGTTTTCTTTCATATTTTCATTTAGATTTAAAAAGTGTTATCTTCTTCTTCAATGATATATTACGTTGATGGGAATAACCTTCAAAAGTTATAAAAAGAGAGTTTTTCTCGTAAAAAATTAAATAAATAATTTTTGAAAAAACACAAAATTCGGATAGTTTTTGAACAAATCTCGTATTGTCTAGAGCAGTGGTTCCTAAAAGGTGTTCCGCGTAAATAGGGTTCGCGGAAGGTTAACAGGGGTTCTGTGAGTTAGGGCATAGGAGTGTTTTTTTTTATATGAATTCCGCACAAGATTTCCAACTGCTCCCGTCTGATGCGAGTGAGACTATGGCATCCCCAATTGGGGTATGTTGTGAGGCTGAAGATAGTGGGGAGGGAAAGGAGATGGGGAAGAGGAAGGTGGGAAGTACCTGGCTATTGAGAACTGGTCACCAAACACGGCTCAAGCATTTCAAGCCGTTTCAATTCTGAATGGTGGTCTTACACCAGGGCGATACTTAGAGTATCTATCTGGAGTGTTGCAGAAACCAGGCAACCGATGCCGATTACCGGTGCTTATTGGTACCAACTCGCAACAGAACCACGCAACACGCGAAATCAACTATAGAATATCAAAATATATCGTGGAAAGTGCAATAATTTTATCTCTTAGCAAAATGTTTTGTTTTACATTAACTCAAAACAAGAGGTCCTGAGGAATATATTCCATCTTTGAGGATGCTTTGTGGAGGCTATTTCTAATGAAAGGAAGGAGAGGGACTTCTGGGAAAAAGGTATGATGGGTGGGTAGATCAGATGGGAAATATGAAGTGGAGATTATTGTGTCCAGGAGTGACGTATGAATCCAACCCTCCCTATTGCGGTGCGAGACCACCCAATCTGGCCCGTTATGCTGGTGGGCAGACGCATTTACAGTCCCGTGTACACAGGAGGCCGCGATGGGAAATAAATTAGGAATGTAGGAAGGGGGCCCGTCTAGGTGCAAAAATGATACACATTGATGACAGAACTGTGAAAAAAATATTTCACATTTTTATACAAATGAAAGGAAATATTAATGTGTGGTATTCGCAATCTTAAGTTTTTTTTTAAGTCCATGTAGGTAATTAGCTACAATTTTTTTAAATAATTCCCATCACCACCTCCTCCAAGGGGGAACCTTTCCCACGTGGGTGCTACAGCTATGCCCTTGTGTTTACAATCAATTTTATATTATAGGAGTTGGGGTACCGCCAAAATAAGATCGATCATTTAGGGTTCCGTAGCCGAAAAAAATTGGAAACCGCTGGTCTAGTCTTAGATAAACTAGAATAATACTTTTTTATTTTGAGTCTCGGTTCTTCTTTCATTGTTATATGCGAGGACAGGGCATGTGACTAATCGTACACTATTGAATTCCATAGTAGTTACATGATTATTAAATAACTACTTTTGTTGGTTGTGTTTCGAGGTTATAATACATTATTGATTGAATGATGGGAGCTTCCGAACTCCTCCCAACATTATCTGCATGGCAACATGCCATTGAGGAGTAGGGGCTTTACGTCATTACTACGCTGCTTTAGGGCCAGCATTGATTGAATGAATTGTTTGGTGTTCACCATGAAGTTGGAAGCACTCTTCCGATGAACTGACCTGTCTAGACCACCTGGCTCCTGCTCACCTGTTGCCTGCTGTAGTCTGCTGTTGTCTGCTGTTGTCTGCTGTTGCCGGGTAGTTACAATATTCTAACTGCGGACATTCTCACGTTACGCCGTCATCTCCTAATATTACACCATCTGTGATACATTGAGCATATACTTACTTTCTCTGATAACTTGAACAAGCGAAGAGAAAATTTAATCGGAATTCGGCACTCCCGAATACCTACATTATTTTGATGTATTTTCAAATTAATATAAGTACCTACTCAATATAATGTATATGTGCTTATTAGTTAGTAGTATATTGATACAGAAAAAAGTAGTGACGGTCAGAAATTCAAATAAATAGATAAAAGTTTCAGATTTCACTTTCTTCAATAAGTTGTTTCAATATGTTTGTACATTTATATGTACTAGTGGTCGCCCAATGGTCGAAATTCGACTATAATTGTAATGTTTTTTTTTATGTTTGACATTCAGTAAGACCATAGACAAATAATATTAAAGACAAACAATATTAATCTATTCTCAATTTGACCATAGACTCAATAAACAATAGAGTAAAGACGCGAGTGTGTGTGTCAAACACATGGTAGTGTGTGTAATGTTTTTGTTATTGATTTAATCTATTTTTATGCATAATTTTAAAAAAATATTAGCATTCTGCACTCCTCCTCTATATAAACTATAAGTGTGCGAAATTTCATACTCCTCCGTCCGCGCAATTTTCGTAAAAAGGGGTACAAAATTTTGGCTTCACGTATTAATATATTGATTTTCAATTTCGGAGGCAGGAATGGGTACTACCGCCCGGCAACCTTTATTGGATAACCAACACCTCTGCCATAGGTCACCCCAAGTGGTTCGCTACGTTTGGTGATTTAGCAGGGGTGCCCGGGTTCATGGGGTGAGATTTGTCTAGGTCTCGGAGGCGGATGACCAGGACACGCTGAACCCCAAATTCCTACCCACCCCTTAAACCATTTTCCTTCCCAGAATTCTCCTCTCCTTCCTTTCCTTAAAAAACCCTCCACATAGCATCCCCAAAGATGACATGGGCATCTATGATCACATCTGAATACCCAGGTACTTCCCCACCTACCTCTTCCCCATCTTACCTTTAGCCTCACAACATACCCCAATTGGAGATGCCATACTCACTGAATCCAGACGGGAGCAGCAGGACTCTTGAGGTTTTCCAATAAAAAAATATCGATGTATCGATATTTATTAAAATATCAATATCGACCTCGATATTTCGAGGAAAAATTTCGATTTATCGATACCATTGGTCGATTCTAGTGACTTTAGTAACATAAATTAAAAAAATATATCGTTTTTGATACAATTTTCGATATTGAATATTTTATATCGGATCAAAATATATCGCCTAAAAATATCGATGTATTGAATAAAAAATATCGATATATCGATACTTTTTCAACAAGCCCGGCACACTGGCAGTTGTGAATTGCGAATAATAATACCACGCGTCTATATATAATATATGACTATGCCTGTCGCGGTTACTTTGTCCCGGTGACTAGCTGTCACTGAATCCGAGGAACCGGTTCCTTTCGAATTTATGAAATGGTCACTCGTACTTCAACTGTGCGAAGCCGTACCAAAGCCGTCTGCAAGGCCTAGCAGCAAAAACCTACGGAGCGGGTTTTTAACGGCTAGTTTAATATTATTTTGCAATGTCGGACCGCGCTGTGTGTGCGCTGTACTTTCATGGCTTATTTCAGCATATCGCTCACCATACATTCCTATTATTTTATAAATGCGAATGTGCGTTTGTTTATCCTTCTTGCTAGTCGCAACGGAACGACCGATCGACGTGATTTTTCGCGTAGAGATAGTTGGAGAACTGAGAAGTAACGTAGGCTATTTTTCATCCCGGAAAACAGAACATTTACAGAATCCGCGATTAAAAGTAAGTACCATTATAATGGAATTCCATCACAAATTGAAAGTATCAAAAATACAAATTTTATTAGTTAGTTCATTAGTTATTGTTATTCGTCATGAAAGTTTTGATGTTAACGTGTTATTATTACATACCTCATCGATCATAATAATAATGTGTTTGGTCGTGGGACCTATTAAATTATTTGCGTATGTACATTATTATTATTATAACCTTTGATGTAACAGCGCTTTCCCAAGAAGTTTCCTCATTGTTGAGCACCTGACATCAAACACCTGAGCAAACCATAAACTTAAACCAGTTGTGATGGCTATTTTTCCGGTTTTAAACGATTTTTGCAATGGGCGTTTATGGTTTATTCAACCTACGCAATAAATAAGGTATACCTGCCTTTTCATGAATTGAAAATTGAAATTGAAAATAATTTTCTGATGAAGTTTTATATTTTACTAGCGAAATCCCGGCATGCGTTACAATGCCACTTAACCACTGGAGCGCTTTTTGATACAATATGGCACTATTTAAAATTCCTCGGATTGCTTTTTTTTTTTTTTTACATGAGCTCCACACAGGAGGCCCTGAAGAAAATAATTTCCCTCAGGGCCTATGTCATCTTTGGGGATGCTGTGTGGAGGGTTTTTTTTTTAGGAAAGGAGGAGAGAAGAGTTGTGGGAAGGAAAAGGGTTTAAGGGTTGGGTAGGAATCTGGGGTTCAGTGTGTCTTGGTCGTACGCCTCCAAGACCTAGACAAACCTCACCCCATGAACCCGGGCACCTCTGCTAAATCACCAAACGTGATTGCTGCCAATTTTGGCAAATTTTCCCTTATTTGTAAGTAATTAAGTAGAAGTTTACGATTTTATAATTATTTTTTTATAAATCCTACGAATATGTGATAATCGACAATAGATAGGTGAAATCATTGGCTATATAGATCTATGATCAGTTTGTATGGAGACATAAAAAATCGGAGGTACAATTTTTTTTAATTTGGGCGGAAAATATTCAAAATGATCACCAAAAAATGTCGAGCAATCGGAGGAAAAAGTTTTAAATTGCGCTGTCGCTTTAGTGGTTAAATAAAGAAATTGTGTGTCCCTGTTGTCCTTTCCCATTCGTCCCCGTTCCCCCTCCGCCACCCCTTCCTCTCTCTCCTTCCCCCTAACGTTTTCCCCCTCCACCTTCCCCGCCTCTTGAGCGAACCCCTCTCCCCTCCTTCGTTGACCTCCGCCCCTCTCAGATTCCACTCCCCCTCCCGCTTTCCCTTCTTGCCGCTAAACTACATTAAATACACTCGCGAAATACGTTGCGAAATTTTAATACAAATTTCATCACGCCAGAGCTCACCGGTATGCATAGAAACCTTTGCGGGCGCGCGCACAACAACTCACCAAAGCTTCATCGCAATCGGATGAATAGTGTAGGAAATAATTTCATAACGCCAGAGCTCACTATATTGCCAGATAGAAACCACCAAAGTTTCATCGCAATCGGATGAATATTTTAGAGCGCACAAGTTCCCGCTTCCCGCATTTAGAAGATTAGATAATTATTTGGTTCCAATTCGTCTTTCCTATCAATGCTCGAAGCGTTTGCACATTCTGTGGCTTAGAATTCTATTTCAAAAATCTCGGAGCAACGTGAAATTGAAACAAAGTCTGTCAACGAGTTAAAAATCCATCGGTGTATTGAGATAAGGTTCCGTGTCGTGTAGATGACTAAATCGGTTCCATAGATGTCACTGGGTAACAATAATGTATGTGTGTGTGCTATTTTTAGGGCATTGTTGTACGGTAGGCGTTGCGATGATCTTTCAATGTTATGTAAATGATTACAAGGTGGACATCTTAGGTCTTTAAAGTTAAAGTTCAAGGTCGTTTAAAATAGTAATACAATGCAGGTAGGTACTTTGTATTCGGATGTTAATTTTGTTCTGGCAGCAAACCAGTTTTCCAAAAAAAAAAAAAAAAACTTGACGAAAGTGAAATCCTGTTTTGAAGTCAGGCTTTCAAAGTTGCTTTTGGGTTGGTGAATGGCTATGGTTGGAGTCATTGGTCAAAAAAAGACTCATACGTATAAACTCGTACTCGCGTCTGAATACTTCGTATACAGACGTCTCTAATATCAAATACAATCACTCCCATAACTTCATCAGGATGCCATTGATTTCACTATGACCACCTGACTGTTGTAGTGATTATAGTAAAATCTGATTCCACTTTTCCTTTTCGGCTTCTTTTCCAAGATTATAAGATTATTTACAATTTCCCTGAGAATCTAATTAGAATTAGTTTATAGTTTACGTTGAAATACTAAGATTAAATTTAATTCTTTTAATTCTAAGCCGTGTATTATTTCCCTTAAACTATTAGTTCGGTTTTCGTTCTCGTAGAAATCGTTGTATCTCCCTTACTTTCATAGTGAGAAATATGATACAAACGCTATTAGAAAGAGAAAAGACCACGCTTTATATTCAAATATAAAAAAAACTAGCCACAAAAGAAGTAAAATGTACACTTTTATAAAACCGAAGTTTCGAATCGCATTTTGAAATAAATTTATGAATTTGTGAATTTTTTATTAACAATTTTTACATGAAACGACAAAAAGTGAAGTGACAATAACGTTTATAATACAATTGTCTAATGAAATAATATGTATTTTATCGAGTTTGATAACATGTTGTAAATTTTAGGGACATTGTATTCAACGTTCTTTGACAAAATTAAATAACACTCCGTCGTTGATAATAGTAATTTGGGATGATTTATGCGTTTTTTTTTTAAATCTCCTCAAGGGCGCAGCCAATCGTGTATTATGAGCAAGGGCGGCTAATATTAGGAATGCATTTCCCCCCCCCCCCCCCCCCCCACTGAATGCTATAGCTATGCCCTTGATTATGAGTACTATTTTGTTATAATCAGATTGAGACGTGAGCGGACTCACAATTTTAAGCCAAAATGTAACACGAACAGAAAAGACAAATTAATATATTACTGTATATTACTTTTAAATTTGGTCAACTGCAAAACTCGAATGCAAGTCATACGATGATGTGTTTGACTTAACAAACACCTCAATTTATCTTTATTAAATATCTTAAGTGGTGGCCAGCGCAATTTATTTTACCAGCAAACGATCCAAATAGGTCGACTTGCAACCGAAACAATGGCTGCGAATGTTTTCACTCTTGATGGTGTCTAATTGGATCCAATTCGTCTTCATTCCTTAAATACCTTGACCCAGTCTCGCTGACAACCTTCCTTTGGGCTGTAGAAAGGTACGAATGGTCCTGTCGTTGGTAGATCCGTTGGGGCCGGCCCGACCTTTTTCTGTAACATGTGCTGTAATGGTATTAGAGGAAAACGGAGAAGGTTACACCTTCCCACTGAGTTTACCTCTGTAGTTGATTTTATTTTTAAGAAACTAAATCTTCCCAACTTAAAAAAATTGTATTAAAAAAATATTCTGCTCCATCAATTTAAAAATTCGCATATGTTTGAAGAACGAATAAGTACTAGAGCCTCATGTTAAATCCTTTAACATCCCAGTTTGCCAAACCTCTTATGGGCAAAGAAGTTTTAAATATAATGCAACCAAGCTATTCAATTCTCTACCCACGGATATTAGGCCAACACAAACCATAAACTTATTTAAAAGTAAAATCACTGATTACCTCCGGTAAAGATAAGGAGTATTTCAAAACATATTCATACTTAAATTGTATAACGTAAAAAAAAAAAAAAATTTACTGTTATTACTAACTATTATTTTTAAATTATTGTACCATGTAAACAAAAAACCTGGATAACAGCCACTATGTAAATTGCTATCTCAACACAGGTGTTTCTCACCTAGCGAGATGTGCAATGTGTCATTAATGTAACCAATGTAATATTAAAATAATACAAATAAATAAAATAAATGTCAGATCTTCTATAGATGTGCGCATTGTGTTCGGATTCATTTGTCCATTCGTGAATCATATTGGGCTGAGATTTTCGTGGGAATTATGCGTAAAGTAGTTGCTAGAGTAGTTATATGAAGGCCGGATCGGGAGAGAATGATTGAGGGAGTCCCTTTGACTTCTCCAGCCGTACTCTCTCGGAACCTTGCACCGCAGAGGGAAGGATGGATTCATACGTCAGTTACTCCTGGACATACTGACCCCCAGATTCTTACCCACCCCTAATACCCTTTTCCTTCCCAGAACTTCCTCTCCTTCCTTTCCTGAAAATACCCTCCACACATCATCCCCAAAGATGACATAGGCCCTGAGGGGAATTATTTTCCTCAGGGCCTCCTGTGTGGAGGTAATTTAAAAAAAAGGAATTGTACAATTTGACTCTCATCAAAGTATACCGCTACGAATTTGCGTGGAAAACATGGGCTAATTTATTTAAATCATTAAAAATAAATAATTTTTAAATTATACGCCGACTAGATACCTAATTCCTTTCTAATTTGCGAATTATTTATGTTAATTCCATATATGACTTTCTCTATTATTGCCAATTATTGCTAATCATTTTTTTAAAACATTACGCAAATATTGTGTGAAAAACATCATTTAAAATATTTCGAAACTTTTTAAGTGATTAGCATTTAACGTCATTTTTCAGCTAGAGTTAGGCGAGTTTGGGAAAATTAATTGATTTTGGTTGTTAATTTTTTTTCACGTGAAAATATTCGTCATCAATAGACGTCAGAATATTATATGCACAAAAAATGCCAAAATATGCGTGCAAATTTGCACGCCGAAATCTGCATTAACGCTGCCAAAATGTGCATTTGCCAAAAATATGCATATAAAACTGAAAACTGTCCAAAATATAGATGTGTTGAAAAATGTAAAAATTGAAACAATTTATTGTTCGCATTTTTTATTTCCATTTTTCCAAGGGTTTTAGGGGGCATACATTTGAGCTCAAAATGGGGGAAGGGGTCCAGTAAAATCTCATCAAATCTCATTTAAACCGAGGGGGGTCACGTCAACTTTAAAAGAATATATATTATTACAGAGATAATAATCAATTTGGGAGGCGGGAATGGGTACCGCCGCCCCGGGAACCTTTATTGGATAACCAACACCTCTGCCATAGGTCACCCCAAGTGGTTCGCTACGTTTGGTGATTTAGCAGGGGTTACCGGGTTCATGGGGTGAGGTTTGTCTGGGTCTTGGAGGCGGATACCAGGACACACTGAACCCCAAATTCCTACCCACCCCTAAATCCTTTTCCTTCCCAGAATTCTCCTCTCCTTACTTTCCTTGAAAAAAACTCTTCACACAGCATCCCCAAAGATGACACAGGCCCTGAGGGAAATTATTTTCCTCAGGGCCTCCTGTGTGGAGCTCATGTAAAAAAAAAAACATATTAAATTGTCTCACTTCTACTGAAGTGTCCCATTTTGCCCGCTGAAAAAATCTAATGGCTATTACGAAAAACATTTATTTCGAGAGTAATAAAAAAAGTAATGGTAGAGACAATGTTGGTTATTTTCTTTGCCAGTAATTCCCTGAAGTGCCGAACAAGTGTTATTGTAACAATTGTTGTGTAAATCTCACGTGAGGGGGAGGGGGGGGGGATCCCACTAAATCTCACTTAATCTCACCAAGGGAGGGGGGAGGAGTCCAAATTGAAAAAAAAACAGCTCACGTAATTAATGTATGCCCCCTCATATTTAAAACGCATTCGTACGCATATTTTACAAGTGTCTAGGTATTTATAATAAAATAATTTATTTTTAAAATAATACATATTCTGCAAAGTGAACACAACTTTCTTTTGTCTGTGGAGTAGCATCTCCGCCAAAAACGGTTCCGCTTCAGAAATGAATGAATTCACTCGCGGATTTAATTTATATCTCCATACCTTTAGTCACATTCACACTCACATACATCCGGCATCAAATTCCGCGTGCCTTACATAATCAAGTGATAGTTCGCTGACAAAGTAGGACTTCCGGAAGCATCAAGTCTAATGCATTCAATTATGAATTCTGATAACTGTACCTTGGTTTGGATCTGAAAATAATGCTGTTTTTAATGGCAGTTGCGCCAATGCTCATATTGCATACCGAGTAGGTACCTACCAAAACACTGATATACCTGAACACGTTTTAATTTCGTGAGGTTCGTGTTGCTCTAATTAAATTGTAAAAATGTTATCGATATCATAAAAATTCGCGCGATCACGAAAATTGTATTAAATTTCACCTTCTTAGGTATAATCAACAATAAACGTTTCGTTTCGTGCGTTCCTTTTTGATGTCCTCACTATCATTGTTATTGGCCGAACGGACGAATCGGAAACAAAGTAAAGGATATTTCCGAAGTAATTTTTTTACCTTGAATATTTTGGATGATGGCTTTGGGGTGGTATGGTGGCACCTGTTACTCTGAGGTCTATATTTTTTATCGAAGATTTTAATCCAAGTTGAAAAACTCACATAATTTTGAGCCACTTAAACCACCATCCGAACCTCGAATCATCTTTAACTAATATGGTCTTAAAAATAAAATCCCTGTTTAAATGTAGCATATTATTATTAGAGCATGCTGAGGACATAACTTTTTAAATTTTTGGAAAATATCGAAATAGTACCTACCGAAAATATAAGCCGTAAAAATGTTGATATTTGCGACCGGCCGAAAAGCTTGTGATATCACGGTAAATGCGCGGCGTTACCTACTGCCGACTGCCATTTGAATTATTATGAATTGTACTGAATCGCGTTCCTTGTGACGTCACGAGACACCATTGTACACTTTTCCTCAAGTTCTTTTAGAGATATCGAAAAACTAATTTTACTGTCGTTAATATCTCTGTAACCACTAATAATTGAAATATGCGGGAAGCATTCAGAGCGTCCGATTTGGAAATTTCCAGCCCTTATTAAAAAAAAATCACGGCTCCGAATTTTAATATGGAGATATATAAACTGCTTTTAGTGTTGGAGAGCCATTGAATGCACCTATATTTAACCGTTTATCCCATATATTAGGATTCATAAAAAAATTGTTAAATATCTTAAATTTTATAAACGCATGAAGTGACCTACGAATTGGGTACACAGTATGTATATTACGGAGAATATTAAATATTATGACTTCTATAATATGTTGTCTATAGCCAACTGTCTACTCTATAGCCTAGTTGATAATCACAGATAGAATTTTAATTTTGATTTGTAAGAAAAATATTTCAATAATTATTTCGGTTCGCGAATTTTATGTCAATAACAAATAATTTCAGAAGAGATGCGAGACATCTCTTGTTGCAAAGTGAAAATACTAAGTTATCTTTGTGATTAATCGAAATATACAATGCGCGGGAAATTTTGAAATAATTCCAATAAATGTTTTAAAATGTCTTTTTTTACATTAGCTACACATAGGAGTTCCTGAAGAAAATAATTCCCCTCAGGGCCTATATCGTCTTTGGGGATGCTGTGTGGGGGGGGGTCTTTTTAGGAAAAGAAGGAGAGGAAGTTCTGGCAAGGAAAAGGGTATGAGGGGTGGGTAGGAGGCCGGAGGTCAGTGTGTCCAGGAGTGACGGATGTATGAATCCATCCCTCCCACTGCGGTGTAAGGCAATAATCCGAGATAATACATCTGGAAAGTCGAAGGGACTCCCTCAACCATTCTCTCTCGATCCGGTCTGCTATGCAGCTGGTGGGCAGACGCTTCCGCCACCAAGACCCGGACGAACCTCACCCAATGAACCCAGGCACCTCTGCTAAGTCACCAAATGTAGCGAACCACTTGGGGTGACCTATGGCAGAGGTGTTGATTATCCAATAAATGGTTCACTAGGCGGCGGTACTCATACCTGCCCCCCAAATTGATCTCACAGTGCCTCATTTTGGCCAGCGAACACTTGAGGGTGTTTACAAATTGGCCAAAATCGCTACGGTGGTTAAATTTTAATAATACATGTTTGTCAAAATAAAATTTAAAAAAATAGGAGACAACCGCATTGCTCTGCTAGATAAATCCTCCATCGGTGTTCATGCAAGATAATGATAGTAGTAGTTTTTCAAATATGTATTTTCAGGTTAAATTCGTTTAAGTATATACACGTAAACCAGTATTTATGCTGATTGAAATATCTTTGCAACATGATAATCCTTAATCCTCGTGACCCATCTCCACCCGACTAATAGTAATGTCTCCTTCCAGTACCTGTCTCGCCTGGGCCTGCCGCGCCACACGGACAAGTTCTTTGCCGGTGCCGGTGCGGGGGTGACAGCTGTGGCACTCACCTACCCGCTGGACACCATCCGCGCGCGCCTCGCCTTCCAGGTGCTGGGCGACACGCGCTACACAGGCATCACGCACGCTGCCGTCACCATCTTCAAGACGGTAAGTTTATCTAGAAGTAAGTGGTCGTATCTCGTCAATAAAAATTATACAATTGCAATAGCAGGTTATTATTAATTAGCATTATTACTTGAGTTTATTGCAAGGATTTTTTTGTCCTTGGAGAAAAGAGTAAACAACGCAGGCTGTCAAATAATAAAAAAAAAATTAACTGAAAAAAATCCCTCAGGACCTATGTCATCTTAGAGGATGCTGTGTGGTGGGTCCTTTTATGGAAAGGAAGGAGAGAAGTTCTGGGAAGGAATAAGGTATGAGGGGTGGGTAGGAATCTGGGGTTCAATGTGTCCAGGAATGATGGACGTGTGCATCCATCCCTCCCATTGAGAGGTCAAAAGGTCTCCCTCAACCAGTCTCTCCTGATCCTGCCTTTACTGCTCACGCACTAGGTGGGCAAACACATCCGTCGCCAAGACCTAGATAAATCTCACCCCATGAACCCGGGCACCCCTGATAGGTCACCAAACGTAGCAAACCACTTGGGGTGACCTATGGCAGAGGTGTTGGTTATCCATTAAATGGTTCCCGGGACGGCGGTACCCATATCCGCCTCCCAAATTGTAAAGTACGTGTAAATTATTCCACCTGTAATAGGTTTTCACTGATTTAATATAATATGTATATTATACGTACTATTTTGTGTCACTTAACTTCCGAGTATTAGCAGCCATTGCATTT
The DNA here is from genome assembly GCA_936435175.1 of Glyphotaelius pellucidus. Taxonomy (NCBI): domain Eukaryota; kingdom Metazoa; phylum Arthropoda; class Insecta; order Trichoptera; family Limnephilidae; genus Glyphotaelius; species Glyphotaelius pellucidus. The sequence continues at coordinate 25,792,193 of OW386537.1, forward strand.
CTCAGCCAATAGGCTTAGCAAAATTCTCGTCAACACGACGAGGGTAAGAAAGAGATGAGATTAAAATTAAAATCCATTATTCTATAATAACAATATCCATTGGTTTCTTATTACCTGCATTGGTTTCAGGAAGGTGGTATTCGAGCCCTGTACCGGGGCTTCGTCCCAACCCTAATGGGAATGGTGCCCTACGCCGGCCTCTCCTTCTACTGCTTCGAGCATCTCAAGTATGTGTGCATGAAGTACGCGCCGCAATACTGCTGCACTAAAATGGACAGGAATACAGGTGAACAACAATTATTGAGATATTTCATAAATCATTTATATCAAACGATGATAACAAAGTCACTGGCAAATAAAACAAGAGAGTTTGAATGTGGAGCAAAATTTATCGATGAGGTCAATGGATCAAATATGTACCGTCAAATTTAAAGCACGAAGGAAAGTGCTCTAAGATAAATTGTACTGAGCACTCTGTGAATTGAACTTTAACACTGATAAAATATCATGCATACTGAACTATTCCTAGTTAAAGAACAAACAATAGGTTTAATAGGTCAATACAATAGGTTTTTTGTTCTGAAATTTGATTCTGAATAGAGCAGTGACGAGCCCATTTTGTTTGGCCCGCGAGCCTTTCTTCTCGTACTTCCCACTTGACTTAATAAAATATTTTTAAAAATTGCTGTAAAGAATATTCAACCGTTTCAGTTGTTTTGTAAAAGGTTTAGTGGAAAACTTCAGTCTTTATCCAAAGTTTTCAGCCACTCAAAATAATAAAATATTTGAATCATTGTGTTCCAAAACCCTCCCTAATGGATTTTCTTACTTTCGAGTAAATCAAGAAAAACGTGTAGGCTGATGAGTTTTCATGAATCCGGTAATTTTATTATTTTTGCATGAGGATATTGGAACTCAACAAATCATTTATTACAAGACAAAATTTCATGATTCAACCTTTGTAGAAAAAAATTTACCTTTATAGCCCAGCGCTTTTCTTGTTGAGAAAATACCCAAGTTTTCTAGACTAAATTTTGTTTAACTTTACGAATGACAAATGTGTACAGTTGCCCAAAATTACAAATTATATCGACAACTTGATCCGAAGAACTGTCGTGTTGGGCAAATATTTACTCTGTCTTCTGATTGTACACAACTACCAATGGGATTAATGGCGCTATTGGAACATCTTGCATTGAAATACAGAAGTACAATGCATGGTCTCTGTAGCAAGTCAGTGAACGTATAACCCCTTCAAACCTAAATAAAAATAACTTATTTGTGTTGCAGGTGGTCTGGTGCTGTCCATCCCGGCCAAACTGCTGTGCGGAGGGCTGGCAGGCGCCGTGGCCCAGTCCGTGTCCTACCCGCTAGACGTCACCCGCAGACGCATGCAGCTGGCGCTCATGAGTCCGGCCACCGAGAAATTCGGGTTAGTGGGATTAATAGAACGCTGGCTTTTAATATTACTAACGATCTGGTGGAAAATGTATTTTAATTTCGCCCTGATTAAATTTCCCATGAATCAATCAAAAAATCTTCCAACAGAACAATTTTTTAGTCGTACTTAAATAACTTTTTGGTTCTGGTCAAAACGCATTTTTGGGTCCGTTTAATGGTGGTGGCACCGTTAGTTTGTTGGGATAGTACCAACAGGTTCACTGCCACCAAATTTTGGGGATATAAACAAACTTAGCTTGAAGTGTCCGATCGCGACTGGTGGTAGCAAATGAGTTAATTACTTTATAGAAAATAGCTCGCAGGCCACCATCCATGACTAAATGTCAGTTTTTGGTGAATTACTTTTTAAGTTACAATATGCGAATAATTCTAGTAATACAATTATGCAATTCTGTGTACAAAAGAAAGAAGGGAACTAACAAAATGGGATCTAACAAAATGGAATCTAACAAAATTGGAATCTAACAAAATGGAATCTAACAAATTTTCATGCTTTTGTTTTAGGTCATCTCATTTTCGATTGCAAGTTGTGTAAAGCCGGGTACTCATTAACGAGCTGTAACTGTAATCATTACAGTCACACTGGTGTGTGCGCGGTGTCGATGTTTTGCTCGAAAATGATAAATAGCTACCGCAGTTCTTATTTAAAGAAATCAATAAATCAATGGTTGTTATAAAAATTTCACGAGATTGATTTCATCAGATTTTTAATATCTACTGAACTCAATCGGGCCCAAGATACAAATAAAAGCTTTAAAAAAACTCTGCTTCATTGAAATTCATAATTGTCTCATAAATATTCTTCTGTCATTCTAACTTGATATGACATTCATTGGTTTTGCACACAAAATCAAAGACAGAAAATAAATAAGACTCCACGACACCCCTGATAGACGACCGCGTTGATTCCATGTTGATCCACTTTGATTTGCGGCAAAAACCGGCAGCCTTCAGCTCGCCGCTTCTTATGTTCTTCTTTATTCTATGCTCATCCCCTTTCTTTCTTTGGCAAGAATTTGATAAAATATTTTTGTTTTTGGCTTATGGGGTAATAGGCCATACTATGCTTCCTCTTTCTTGAGGAAATGTTTCGATCAACTATGCAGTGTCCATCATCAGGGCATCAGAGCAAGCTGCAAAGCTGTCCGAAACTTTGACTCAAGAAGGCAGAAGAAGTGCAACAGGTCTTATTACTCCGAAAATCAAATAACGTACTATTACCATGAGAATCTTTAATCGAACTCTTATAACATTATTCAGGAATGTAAGTACATATATTATGCAAAACTAAATTGAATTTTTTTTTTATCCATCCATTTTTTTTCTCTTGTTCTTTCTACTAATACCTTTTTTGGTGTAATGTAATAAATAATAACTAATAACCCACTTTGCAGAGACCGCAATGTTGCCGGTGACGGGGAGGTGTATTTCAAATGATTTTCTTTTGTTTTCATGTTCTTCTGGTTAACTACTATTTACTACTTGCAGAAGGTTCGTAAACACCACGAATACACATTTTCACATCATTCCTCACTCGTGTAGTTCATGCATTCGCTTTACCATCTTTTAATAATTGGGTTTCGCTAAACAGAGCTCACGTTTATTAAGATTATTTGTATTTTCATAAGTTTTCTTTTGTATCATTATTGTTGTCTCTATCGTATAACTAGTTCTATTATATTATTTTTTTGTAAAATGAACCAGAATCCCGCAGGTGATGAATATGATTGTGATGTGGAGTTCACAACTAGTTCCCAGTTTACTGGGAAAATTCTTTGTGGTTAGATTGATTAGTATGTACATATCTCTCAAATAAAGCATTGTTAAAGTACCTGGAGGCCTAGCGTGGACAAAATTGACTAAATCCATCATCTGTGGTCAGTTATCAATATTTGCGATCGTGGTCAACATTTCAGTTTCAGTGCCGGCAGCCCGGGTGTTTATTTTATTTTCATTTATGTACTCTTTTACCCACCTCTCTAGAAAAAGTCTGTTCCGAGGTGGGTTGTTGGTAAAAGATATTCCAACTGACAATTGATAAATTTTAGCCCGACCTCCGCAGAATCAGAAATGTTTCGGTTTACTTGGATAATGTCATTTGTTATGCAAAATTATTGGTTTAAATTAACAGAGTTCAACTAAGGAAGCTCTTAGAATTGAAAGAAGTCTTATCCGCGATCCATAGACTTAACCCGTCCAATCACAGGAGACCCAAATTGTCCCAAAACATCATATGCCGTTATAATAATTAGAGACCCAAATTGTCCCAGAGCGATTGTGCATTATTAAAAGTTAGATATCTCTCTTCCTGTCATGCGAACATTAGAGATTTCTTTTATGTTAGAAAGCGAAAAAAATACTGCTTCTTATTGCCTTAGGAATATACGAGCTATGTAGTTCAGACATTTTACAAACCCGATCATGTGACGGTTTTATTTTGCGCCAATTTGTGACGAAATACACATTTAATTTTAAAATGAAATTGTATGAATGTAATAAAAACTAAAGTGACAATTTTATTACAAATTTTCTTAAGAAAAGGAATCTGTATTTAAAATTTTAAGTTTATTCTATTTTAAGAATTCGAATATTCGCAGGTATGTATTTTTCAAGCCAATTTACATTTCCAATTAAAAAATTATATTTAGAAAAAAAAATGATTTCTAAGAAACACTTCAGAAAGATTATTTTATCTATATTTTAGAACAATTTTTGTTTTTGCAAAAGGGTTAAAAAAAGAGCCGGGAATTTTTTGGAATTTTGCACGCAAACCTTGGCAGGGAAAAGTTTATAGATATTATTTTCTTTTTAATTGAAGAGTTAAAAATAATTCAACTAAGACTCAACCAATTTATTCCGTCTGATCTTTGAGAAACTAAAGTGGTAAAAAAGACCTAATTAACTCCTGTTTAGTGCCAAAAAGTAAATGCGGACTGTTAGTATTTCAATTCAATATTGCCAATTTATAATATTTTTACGTAATTGCTTGGCGTTTGACATTTCGTAGTGTAAATTCATAGAAAATACCTTCAGTATTCCCAGCTTGTATCGATTTCTAATTTATTCCCTGTCAATATCAGTTCGGCTGTCAACGGTGAAACCATGTTCGGGATATTGATATAAAATCTGATATTGTAAAGTTATCGATTTCAATGTGCTAGAGCTTCTGGGCTGTTTCTATTATTCTGATTCAGATAAATATAATGTATGAATAAATTTTAATACTGAAGATACTTTTTTAAAAAGTAGGTGGTAATTCATCAAATTTATTTTCATTTCCGCAATGGATCAAAAAGAGGCATTTCATTGTAGTTCATCACTTCATTCTTGTAAGTTTTAATGTGTGTAAAATTCAGTTTTCTGTCCAAGCATGTAATTTTTATAATTTTGTTTTGGGATGAAACATATTAACAATATTTTATAATTCCAAAATAATTTGTAATAATTATGTTTGTAATAAGTCCGTTTTATTCTTGTGTTATGTAGGTACATCAGCATTGTAATTAGTACATTTTAAATATACTGTTTGCAATATTCATCTATATAATATTAAATTTTAATGTCCCTATAATAACTGAATGTTATAACACTGAAACAATAAAACTGTTAATATATATCTGGCTGGTTTTATGGGATTTACCGCAACGATACTAGATAACACTTGCAACTATCCTTTTGGTAATTAGTGTAACAAAAGTGTGATTTCTTTTGGTGTAAAAAATGCATTCTTTTCAAAACATTGAGTTTTTTTTAAGCTTTTAATTTGGTTGGTATGATTTTAGGTTTTCACAGCCAAAAGTATTTTTTGTTATTTATTTTTGGGGTGTTATGCCTCCTTCTTTAGCCAAGGTTTCGGACAGCGTTACAGTGTCCCTGACTCAACTGCCCTGATGATGGACACTGTAACGCTGTCCAAAACGTTGGCTAAAGGAGGTAGCGCAACACGTCAAAACACCCCAAAAATAACAAAAATATTAATTTGGTTTTTTTATAATCCTTGATTTGTCACTGACTTACAATATATGTGTAAATGCTTTCAGCATGGGCATGATGCAGACCTTGAGCCTGATATACAAGGAGAATGGAGTAGTGCAGGGACTCTATCGAGGGATGAGCATCAACTACCTGAGAGCCATCCCCATGGTGGCCGTTTCCTTCTCAACTTACGAACTCATGAAGCAAGCGCTTGAACTCGATACTGGCATGAAGATATGAGCAATCTCCCACACGTTTTCTGCTCCCCGGGTATTTAATTTTACAAATAGGCAGCGGTCCGTCGAACTGAATGCTAATGATATAGTAAATCAGCCCAGTGTGACGTCTGCTCTCCCAGTATTTCATGTGTTTATGAAATTACAAATATTTGAAATTACCAGGAAATCAGATAAAAATGGATTTATGTTTATTATAAGCGATGGTATTATTGTAAATACTATTTTTAATTTTGTGATGTGCGGTGAATTGTGGTGTTCAATTAGATTGTAAGCTAATTCAGGGTACATTTATTATTTTTTCATCAATTTACTGTAAAATATAACCAACCTACATCTCCATAAATATTAATCAAATTTGCAATATTTTCTTGTGTAACCTTAAATGATTACTTTCCAAAGCACAATTAAATGTTTTTTTTATTGAAAAGGAAAAGGCCAGGAAAGAATTTACAAGTGAAATTTAACACATTCTAATTTAAATTACTGTTAAGGTTAGTTATAAGAAGGTAATTATTTATTATAATATTGTGTGACTGTGGCTATGAATATTATTGAATTTTATTATTTTTCCATCTTTATGAGGTCAGTATTTAATTATTAGAGAAGGAGAAATATTATTAAATGAAGTTCAATAAAATCATATAAATATTTTCTTCCAGATATCATAATAAAATTATAATTGCACAAATCATTTTGCTGCTTATCGCATGCTGAATTATGTTCAATCGTGTGATTGCTTTTCTGGCAAATCAAAATATTAATTTGATTTTTAAGAAAATCAATTAAATTTTTAAGAAAATAAATTTTAACAGCACAAAATGGAAGAATTGCGCTCTCTCTTATATTATGTAATTTAATGTAATGTTACATTCCATACTACATATTTATTAATTTTTATTGTAGAAATTTTGTTTGTAAATACATTTTACCACAAGAATCAAGGTTGTTTTATAAAATGGTGGTGATATTAATTAATGCAATGTTCCAGTTGTACTACTTTAAATACTACATCTACTGAGATCCCAATTTGTTTTCAAATAAATCGAGATGCTCTCACTGAATTTTCTGATGTATTGGTGTTTACTAATATCAATGACATTCTTTTTGACAAGTTAGTTCATGTATACGGAGAATTCTAAATACGTTTATGTATGCTTTTCCAGAATTTCAAGTAACTCCAATACATTGATCTCTTGTAAATAGGTACAGTAGTTCCAGAGAGAGGTTGTACGTGACGGTCATCATTCTTATATCTTCTGTCTTTTTCATTTCCATACAAGACGTGTGCGAAGGAAGAAGATGATAGTCGATGACGTACATTACCAATGTAATTAAGTTGTCTCCCTCGGGAATTGAAGAAAGGTTCCTCAAATATGTGCCACTTATAAAAGAAAAATTATTAAAGAAAAAAAAATTATATTATTAATAGCATTTGTTTTTTGAGCAGAATGAGAATATTTTAAATTGATCATTACTTTTTATCTGGCCAAATTATATTTTTCAATTCATCATATTTCAAAATTCATTTTCAAGTTCTGTGAAAGTTGTATTCAAGCTCTGTTATTATTTCAGTTTTGTGAAACAACTAGCCAATAATGATATAATAACAGAACTTGAAAATCAACTTTGAAATTTGATGAATTCTAAATTTCTGTGAAACGATGTAGACAAAAATTTTGAAGGGGATGCGGGAGGGGAACGGGGACGCACTGGAAAGGACATGCAGGGAGAAACAAATTATTTCTTTAAATATGGCAATGAAATGCATGCCGGGAACCAGCTAGTACAATATGTAATATGTAGTTTACTTTGTGAAAAACAACATCTTTGCTAAAATAATTGGCTTTACGATCTAAAACTATAAATATTTTAAACCACATTATCGTTGCTGATTAGATACCATTCATTGTCATTGTTGCCGATTTTGCTGATTAATTTGTTTATCCAAGAAGAATTAAAAAATAATCCACACAGCCCAAAGAAACCAAGACTATTATTATTCACGAACTCATCGGCATTTATGTATTTTTCTCTAAAATGTGTTTCCCCAAAATGTCAATTAAATTCGACCCACTTGGTTTGAAGGGTGGCTCCTAGCTTAACATTGTCTATAATATTTTATTATCATATTCAAGGACAGTTTATTTTTAACAATTATATTTATACAGAAATATTCTGAATTATTATATCATTGAAAGTAACATGTGCATACATTGATTGTTACATGGAAACTTCCTGCCTAAAAAACTTTACTTGACAAAACAATTTCAATTACACTGATCAATTACATCTGACGATCACCATTCCACAACAGTCTTTGCTTATTTTGAGATTGGATTTCTGACTTTTGTAGTGGTCTTACTATTTATTATTTCATAATGTATTGTGTAATATTGTGAAAACGGACACCATTTTGTTTTCCCTGAGATTTTTGTTCGCGAGAGTTAAAAAATTTAGGTACCTTTACACCATTTTTTTTATTAAAAACGTGATATTCTAGGTATACATCATATGACGACGCTGGAAATGAAAAATGGCTTAAGTGCCAAATAGCTGTATATGTGAGGCGCTTTACACGTTTTTCCTTTCCAGGTGTATGGCGCTTTAGCCATTTTTCCTTTTCAGATATTATTATATTTAGGTAAAATCAGTTAGTGTAGATGTCTGAGAAATAAGATGACAAATTTTGTACATTATTGCAGTCAATTTTGTAAAAATGAATCATGAGTACCCAATTGAGTCATTCAAGAAAACTGTTTGAAAAGTGAATCAGATACTTGAGTCCTGTAAAAAATAAGAAGTATTCAACGTAAAACTTTTTTTAGTTCCTGCGATAGGTACTGGTGTACGGAATAACATAGTAAAATTTGAGAGGAATCGGCTGAGTAGTTTTGTTTTTTTGCCTCACACCATGCAGAAAAATGTAGTTTTGAAATAAATGAGTGTGAAGTTTTGCCCAGCCCTTTTACCTGCTTCTGCACTGACATACTAAATGGGCTGTAAAACTTTGAATATCGTCAATACCATTACAAAAATTTTAATTCTAGATCACCGGCTCCCCTTAAACAATAAATCAAATTTCTCACTGCAATAGACTAGGCATTTTTATTAGTGACAACCATGATTGGGAAACTTGAGTGAGTATGACGGATACATCTGTCGTGGAGATACTGACGCAGCGTCACTGACACTACTGTCGCTGTGCTCGGAACTCCACCCTAAGAGGTGCTATTGGTACACAATATCTCGTTGATACATGTCCCACTATTAGATTGCTAATCGGTGCGCGTTGACTGGATTTTATTTTCAAATGTTCATTTTTAGCAGTCACCCATTTGTGGTGGTGGGTATGATAGAGGGTTCATGAATAATATTTTTATGGCTTTGTAAAGGGCGCCTTTGTATGTTTCTATTATTAAGATGAGTTTTAACGGAATACATAATATTGTCAATTTGAATCAATTTAAGTCATTTTGACCCTCCCGCGCTGGAGGGAGGTAATACACATCCCCCAAAGAGAGTTTTTTGCAATATCCAAGTTGTTTTTTACATCACACACTCAATAATTTAGGTAATCCTAGATAAACTTACTAATCGATCTGCATTTTAAAAAAAATTAAGATTTTTGTCTTTGAGTACGTAAAGGTTAAAAAAGACAAAATTAAATTAATCAATTAATTGTTTTTGGCATTTTTAATCGATTTATCATACTTGTTATAACTTATTTTTAATTAATTATATATTATAACATAGGTGGTGACTGTTTTGCTGCGATATCGGCTGGAAACCGAACAGGCCTTTGAAAATTCTGATTTTATTTCTGCCAATGTTAATTGCTGTTAAATTTTTTTTTTACATTAGCCCAGAGGAGGCCCTGAGGAAAATAATTCCCCTCGGGGCATATGTCATGTTTGGGGATGCTGTGTGGAGGGTCTTTTTAGGAAAGGAAGTTCTTGTAAGGAAAAGGATGTGATGTTTGGGTAGGAATCTGGGTGTCGGTGTGTCCAGGAATGACAGAAGTATGAATCCATTCCTCCCACTGTGGTGCAAGGCGATTTTCTGAGTACGGCTGGAGAAGTCAAAGGGACTCCCTCAATCATTCTCTTCCATTCCCGCCTGCCATGCAACTGGTGTTGGCAGACACATTCACCGCCAAGACCCGGACAAACCTCACCCCATGAACCCGGGTACCCTTGCTTAGTTACCAAATGTGGCGAACCACTTGGGGTGACTTTTGGCAGAGGTGTTGGTCTTCCAATGAATCGTTCCCGGGACGGCATTACCCGTACCCGCCTCCCAAATTGATTAATTATTATAAGAAAGCCCTCATCAAGTTTCATTAATATTTACTTTGCCCTGTGCCAGGTTTACAGCCAGTGACCAGTGACCTATGGGCCCAGAGCAGAGACCTCTGGCAGAGGCGATTTGTTGATCTTACAAAACTGCACTATACAAATTAACTGTTAATATTATTCATTTATTAATTCTGGCTAGACTGGAGTTATTGATTTTTATGTGGTTGGTGAGGAGTGTTGGAATTTTAATGAGTTTAAGTTTAATAACTTGGTTGTTGCGTATTTCGTTAACTAGTTATAAACTTCAATAAACTCTTTAGCCTTTATTTCCTGGCCAAATGGAATCCGTAAAATTAGTATAAGATGGGAATACCAATGATATTTTTGATAAATTATTTTCAATAACCATTTTAAAGAATGTTACAAATTTTAATTTATGACAAATTAATTGTTTTAAATTGATTTTTTCAAAATAATATATTTTTTTTATTTTATAAAGTTTATCTTTTCAGGTTATGTTATGTTTCGGCTATAAGTTCATTGGTTTTTAATTTCACTCGCAGATATAATAATATAGAAGTCTTGATAGCATTCTTTTAATTTTTGTAAAGCAGATTTGTACATTTGTAAGTAAATTATCTCTGAATTCGTAGTTAGGTCTTGAAATTGTCAGAGATATCAATAAATAGTTGACCTTATCTTTGCCAAATTTCTTAGCAATGACATTGGGAGCTAATTTCATTCAAATATGCACATTGGAAACAAGTTTGATGTGACAATTCAGGCTAAAACTGGTTTCTTGAATATCTATGTTTGAACAGTATTTCATTTTCTTTCTCTTTAATGGGAGACCAAAAAATATAATCTTATATAATGTTGTGGTATGTAATTATAATTATTATATTATATCACCATTTTGAAAAATAAAATTTAATAAACAATCTATAAATAATACATTTTCAAAATACTTCAAATTTTTAACTAAAGAATTTGTAAAATTTTAAAAATAAAATTTTATTGTTTTCAAAATTTTATTTTGTAAGAATATTTTGAGACTTGAAGTAATTAATATGTACGTTGGTCCATACTAGTAACATTTAACATCTCACGTTTTTGATGAATTGTAATACAAACTCAATCCTTAAATAATAATACATTATAACTGTAAGTACAAAATACAATCCAACATTCGTTTACGGTTTAAAATGACAGATATAACCTTTGTAGTTATTATTGTTCTTCTTTTTTTAAGTACAGATAAATAAATTGTTTTACAATAATACCTTGTACTTGTTTTTTATGCAGACATGTCTGTATCCAGCATAAGAAGAAGAGGGGCGCAGTTCTAAAGTTAAAAAAATGAGCAAAGGTACTTTTTCCATATCTTCGTAGAATAAAAATAATAATTCAAAAAAATTAAATATTTCGATGGGATGATCTAGATCAGGCATGCCCAACCTGCAGCCGAACTGAAGATTTTTCGCAGCCCAAAATTAAGTTTTCAGCTTTCTATGTTTGGTATTGTACAAAAAAAGAAAAAATCTTAAGCAAAAAGTAAATTTACTACATCACCAGGCGAGCGTGACCGCACTAGGAATTTCTTTTCACAATCAATTCCAACCAGTATATTTTTTCTGCAACATTTCTCGGAAGATCGAATGTAACTGACCTGATTTCAATAAGTGGAGGGGGATTGCAAAGGACGCACATATTTAGTCGGTCTATGCCCTCTAGCATTAAAGGTCGCGGTTTTACAATAATAAAAACCCTCCCGAGTGGCCCACTTAAGCTCAGTAATTGTTTTTGGCCCACCAAACGATTTGTGTAGGGTACCTCTGTAGTAGTACAGTTATTCGTTGCTTTCATTCATGTATTCCATAGGTTCTTAACCTTATTCTGCCCACCGCCCACTTTGAGAATATTTTTTTTCTAGAGCCTTCAATTTTTTTTTACTTGCCATCTGTCTCGAATCTGAAACAGCTATTGCCACAATTATATTTACCACAACTTGTTGAGGGGTTCAGGTGGCTCAACTGTCACGAAATCAAAAATTCGATATGTAAAATATGTCTTTTTTAGACCATTTTTTTTTAACCTGCCCGCGCCCTCACTGTGCCATCTCAACACCCCCTAATTTTCTCTGGGTCTTCTACTGCCCCCTGAAAGTCTCAAACGCCCACAAAGGGACGTTATCGACAAGTTGAGAACCTATGATGTGGTCGATGCAGCTGGGCACGCGAAACTGATATGGAAAGGACGGGGTTCAGAAGTTTCCATCGTTTACCGATTGAATGCACCTCTTACGGTAGCAGTGCGGCGGTTCTTCTAATTTCCAAACACTATAGACTCTTTATTAGCCACTGGAGCGATTATGGTAAAAAAATTGATGTTACACCTAAACGGGGGGGGGGGGGGAGGGGAGTAGAGAACTGTGACAAGGGGTATGGGGGGGTCCATCAGCTCTGTAAAAAAAAACTTCACATGTAAAAATCTAAATTATTAAAATGCAGAAAAATTTTAGATGTAAAATTGCAAAACATGTGACGTCACACTAGGGGGGAGGGGGTCTCACAAATATGACGATGTGCGACAGGGTGGGAGGTTAAAAAATCATGAAATTTGTGTGACGTAATTTATGGATGGCCCCTAAAACATTTATTGTATTTTTTTAAACATTTATTGTAATTATTTCCATGGCCAGCCTATTTTAAAACGAAGCTATTGATATGATTTATCTATTATGACCATAGATGTCGCAAATCTGAACTTCGTAGACTATTTTAGAACGTTGTTAAAAATAAATTTTTTAATATTTCTTTCATGCAGAGTTTCTGATCAGGGTTAAAATTAAGTCCTTTTTCCACAGATACGCACCTTTCATTATGAAGTATACCACAGACAAAATACAGAAATCGAAAATATTCTATATTGACTCGAATAAGTACCTCTCACGAAATTTCAAAGTAACGAACACGCAGGATTCGCGCGATTATAAACTTAACGATTTTTTTATTTATAAATCCTACAATCATGAGATAAAAGGTAAAATAGATTAAAAATTAAATTACACATCTGCCCTGATGATGGACACTGTAACGCTGTCCGAAACGTTGGCTAAAGGAGGTAGCGCAACACGGCATAACACCCCAAAAACAAATAACGAAAAAGGTAAAATAGATGTTAATTCATTGGCTATATAGCACTTTAGTGAGTTTTTAAGTCTCCGTGTTAAAATTCAAAGGTATGATTTTTTTCAATGTTGGCGAAAATCTTTTGGAAATCTCGAGCAATCGCGGCAAATTTATTTATTTCGCGTGGTCGCTCCAGTGGTTAGGCAATCTTAAAAGTACTATTATTATTTTATATTCATACAATAATGAAAGCACGCGATAGCGGCGGCCATTATCAGTTATTTTTTTCAATTCTAGCAATCGTTTTTAAAACCACATTGAAAGAAAAATTATAATAACTTTAAAAAATCATACACAAAAAAACTCCCAGGTGGCTGGCGGGCAGACGAAGAAATTCTTCAATTGATCATCAAGACTAGTTATTTGTTGGTTTCATTCATGTACTCAATGACGCAAGATGTACCTATTTGTATACTTTTAACCCAGCTGCCTGGCAAAAGTCCCAGGCTGCCTGCCGGTCTCATTCTTGGTTTTCATCTATTAATCGACCCCTATTGTAAGAAACCATCCCATTCTTATGTGATCTTGTGGAAAAAATTCATTTACTAATTCCATGAGTTTGTGGAACTCTCCAAGAGACACCAGCTTCTTTAAGGCTTACTAAACATCCATTCTCACTACAAAGTAGTTTCGTCTGTGTGCCCCGAAGACGTAGTGTTTGTTGTAGCGGATCCCAGTCTATTAGGGCTATAATATTGACTGACTGACGTCATTATTTTCGAAGTAGAGTGGAGAATGTCCAGGTATGTAAATAAAATATGGAATCATCTGAATAATGTTATATTTATTAATAATCATACACAATAAGTAAAACCTAGTTAATACATTCCTAAAAATATTAGAAATATAATATGCAATCAAATATGAATGAAATAGAAGGTTATTTAAAAGATGAACACACATAACATTTAGAACATAATTGCAGTCGGAATGCCTTAACCAGGTTCTACTCTTTAGGAAATTAGAAATTTAGTTCACCTTTCCTATTCTCTAAATTCTTAAGTCCACCGGAAGCCTGCCCAACCGTGGCAGCGGCGACAGCGGTGGGGTTCTCCGGGGTAAAACAATGTTCAAAGGCAATCAATGTAACAACATAACTCCTTGTGGATGGGTTACTCCACTTGTCTGTGTTACTCCAAACAACTGTCAGCTACAAATGCAGGGACTCTCGGTGCACCCAAAGTGAATGTAACCAGATGCCTCACAAACACAACACATCTGCACTCCACACCGGACCAAACAGTAAAGTTGGGAATTGGATACTAAACAAGTAGATGCGATTCATGGATAAGAAAAGGTGTAGTATAGGTTAAATATGAATGCATTACATAGGTGAGAAGAGGTTCCATCAAACATGTCCCTCTCCACATATCATAGCGTTAATTTATTAAGTTCTCCTTACATTACTTGGAATACTGACGCATCCGTTTATGCAAAAGAATATTCTTAGAAAAGCATCTTCTAATCGTTAAGTGTATAAAAGACTTCCTTTCTCTTCAAGTATCTCTAGAATTACCTTATACTTATTCCAAAGCACGGAAAAATGCTTCTTAACTCAATGTAAACATTCATCTAAGTCCACAACTTCATCACCAGGCTGGCCAGATATAAAACCTGGAAGTGAAAACACCGAACTTCAGTGTTGATATTGTAACAATAATAATAAGTATAAAAACAATACATTCCATCTCCAATAATCCAAATTGAATTCAGATGAAAGATACTGTACTAAGATGTACTGTCTACCTTACCTACTGTTCACTCATTCGCTCAGATGATATCCATTCTAATCTCTCATCCTGTCGATATACTCATATATCTGGCAGTTCCTTAACTACAGTGATAGCCGTAACAATGAATCAAGTATTCAACTGAATGCACTTGTGTGCGCGTGTGCCAAACACCCACACAACACGGAAGCTGAATGCAGGCAACAACTTTTCCATAGATCTAAGACTGAATCTGACACGAAATAATAGATATCAAGACGGGGTTCTCTATCAGCTCATACGTCAGTCTGACAGACAAATCCTATAACATAGTTTATGGCAAACTAACTGCTTGCTACGCTTTATCCTGCAGGAGGATATCCTGATGGAGGTACTCGCAGGCCTGTACCATAACAATACAGGGGCAATACAGCTGCATGTGCACACTTACTCCCACTAGCAATACAGGTCAACCCTTGCTGAAAACGGAATACTGAGATGTATTGAATATTATCTGGTGGGGTCGTTGGCATTTGGTAAGCAACATCGTTTTACGCTACTATTTCCTGACTCAAAAGCAAAATTCTTTCCACCATTCATATACAATCAAAGGACTCTCACACTCACTCGGGCAGGGGAGCTCGATTTGCTCTACAAAGTAAATATTAAAAGAGCAGTGCGAAAATTAATAGTATATGCAACAATAAACATAAAATTATTTCTCTACTTAGATAATTATAAATTCTAATTCATCTCTCCTCAAAATTCATCCGACAATTGCAATAATCAGTTAGAATCAGTAAGATATTCTAACCAAGTAAAATCTGCTCCGAAAAAAACCCCTGCGTGTGAATGTGTTTCTTTTAAAAATAAATCATTTTAAAGATGTATACAATTTATTAATGAAATACTATTGAAAATATTTATAAATTTAAATGCCTCCCTTAAGAATGTTCATAATATTTGATAATGTAATAGTATTTCTGTGTCTATATTGTATATACAAAGAAGGAAAGTGCTGCAACTAAACTAACGTACATTAAGTGAGTAGTTGCGGCGGTACTTGAAGAAATAAAACAGTAGAGTGTATAAAAGGAAATACTAGTTATATTAGACATCAATCCGGACAACTGTAATATAATGAAGAAGTAACCTGCACTTGTACACGCGAGGCGAAATGCAATAAAACATGGTCGTCGAGGCCAAACCAACTTTACAGACTTCGTACACTGACCTCGCAATTTACATTATAAAACTTTACAACAATTTGGTGGGGCTCGACAAGGTCGCACTGGGAGCGCTGTATGGCGTGAGGAAGGTGAGATGCACATCTGCTGCTTCGTCGGGAGTGGTGTAGTGGGCCCTTACAAGAAGTAGTCGGGGGTTCTTCTGGTGACGTGCGGCTCTCCACGCCGGGGTGCTGGGTCGAACTGGAGGCTGAAACATGTCGTCGAACATTAGTATCTACTGCAGACTTATTATTGCAATTTATATCCCATCTCACCAATTCCAATGCAACAACACTTACAATGAGTATTTAAGTGCATCATCCAGCTCCATGATGGCGGCCTGGTTGCCGCAGCGGTAACAGTAGTTGGGGGCACTGAAGATGGTCACTACGTTGCGGTCATGGCACCAGTTGTATCCCTCCATGACCAGCTGATGGGCTCGGGACACCAGCGTCAGGCCGTTGCTGTGGTTGAAGGTCTCCGAGATGTCGTGACCGAAGGTGTAGCCGGCTCCACGCGGTGAGATGCCCCAGCCGCCCCTGTCGTCAGGGTCGGACCAGAGCAGGTCACACATGGGCCCCTCGTGGGGAACCTCCTGCAGGCGGTCCAGAGCGCGGATGTGGTCCAGAGTGTCGATGGAGGGAGACAGCCCTCCGTGCAGACAGAAGATCTGTCCGTCCACCAGCGCCGTGAGCGGCAGGTAGTCAAATAGGTCAGTGAAGAACTTCCACACGTTGGCGTTGCCGTACTTGCGCAAGCATTCGTCGTAGAACCCGTACACCTGTGTAATCTGTCTGGATTCGTGGTTGCCTCGGAGGATGGTTATTCTTTCCCTGTACCGTACCTGTAAGGACAACAAACATTCATTCAACATTTCTAATTGAAATTTTAAAATACGGGGGGAGGGGACTGATTATTTTAATAATTGAAATATTTTAGTTCTTTAAAAAATGAGCAAATGCAGTCGAATTATTTAGTAACGGAAATGATATTTCGAATTATTAAAATTGCTCAGATTAGATGTATTTACCAAAATACAGTGTGACATCAATAAAAAAAGGTTGAATATTTTAATGAAGGTTTGTTTTTAGTAGTTGCTTCACTTATTATTATTATTATTACCTTAAGGGCAACCAGTAGAGTGACGGTTTCCACACTGTAGTAGCCCCTGTCCACGTAGTCCCCCATGAAGAGATAATTAGTGTCGGGAGAGCGGCCCCCGATGCGGAACAGTTCCATGAGGTCGTGGAACTGTCCATGGACGTCCCCGCACACCGTAACTGGGCATTTCACCTCCTGGACGTTAGACTCTTTGGTTAGAATCTCCTTAGCCTGTGAAACAATACAAAATAATGTTAATGTTTGATACAATTTAATTTTGAAGGCATCAAATCAATAATGAACCACCATATATTTTGCAGGACACTTAAAATAAATAAGAAATATCATTTCTAAAAAAAAAAGATCTATCTTACATATAAAAATCAATATTTGTTTGTTTGTATTTAATGTGCTGCCATACCGTTCAATACTGTTTTAGAGAAAAGTCCAACACTCTTTCGGCCACAAATGACCTTATAAATAAACTTAGAACCAGTGTAGATAACAGAAACTATGTCATAGCAATTCTCATAGGCCTCCATAAAGCCTTCGAAACCGTGAGTCATGAAATACTGATTAAAAAAAAAAATAGAAAAAACAGACCTAACCAGAACTGCTCTCAAACTTACCAAATTGTATTTAAACAGAAAACAATTTTTTAGCATAGGAGATAAAAACAGTGAATTCGAGAGTATAAACTTTCATCAAGGATCCAAACTGGGGCCACTCTTATTCAAAAAAAATATACAAATGTTATCTATCAATTAAAACTAAATGGCGAAATCTTCTTATATGCAGATGACACTGCAATATTTCACTTTGGCAAAAACTTACGAAATTTTATTGGAACAATCTCAAATGGATCTTAATATATTGAACAACTGGCTAATTAAAAAATATAGCAAAAATAAATATAAAAAATAAAACGGTTACATGATCTTAAGCTCACCTAAAAGAATAACACCGTCGCATAAAGTATTACAAATGGAAGAAAGAAACCTACACATTCTAGATAGTGAAAAATAGCTGGGATATATATTGACCAACATCTGACCTTTATACATCACTCAGAAAAACTAAAAGAAAAAATCATTCCACTTTTTGGTGTACATATTTGGTACAAGAGCTCATTTTCTACCAACAGAAGTAGGAGAAGAGGGGGCTTGTATTTGTATTTAGCTTAATCCAGTCCCACCTAAACCATCTACTAGAATGGATTGGGGAAGGGGGGGGGGGGGGGGGGGAACGCACACAAACATTACAAACTTAAATGATTTACTCACAAAAAATTCAGAATAAAATTATAACAAAAAAAAACTCTTCAATCGTAACCCAGATACCCCACGAAAAAACAATTCAATGACAACTCAGAACGATGCAATTTCAACACCCCTTTGAAAAGTCATTAAAATTTATAAAAAAATTAAAAATAGCCCATAACCTAAACTAATAATAAACGTAACCTAACTTAATAATAAACGTAACCTAATAATAAACGTAGCCTAACCTAATAATAAATGTAACCTATCAATTTTTTTGCATATTTTTTCATCACTTTTAATGACTTTTCAAAGGAGAAATTAAAGTTGCATGACTCTGAGTTGTCCGGTCACCAAAAAAATAATACCAAGAAATGAATACAAAATGGACCTTTACACATGAACACAACATTTATAAAAACGTCACAAGTACACAAAAACTATACAGGACAACATAATAAATTTTACACTAACATAGTAAAGACTGAAAGTGGTAAGAGAAACATAGGCCATGAGGGTATTTTTTTTAAAGAAGGACAAACATTCCCGGTTATGAATAACCTGACAATATTTGAAAATCTCCTAATATCACCACAGTAAGCGGAAAATGTTGTTTGTGTTGTGATCGGACGTAGCCAGCTGAGGAATCAAATACGCAATGCCAACTCAGCCACTGATCGGTATACACATTTACAATCTCTTCTTAATTATAGCCTTAAAAAGGAGAAACAAACAAATATTTTTTTTAAACTGTTCAATCTGAAGACAAGTGAATAAAATTATAATGTCCGTTTGTAATTATTTTTTTTACAATAAGATATTATGTTTTATCGTTATATGCATGAGGGGGTATTTCACCATCCTCCCCATAGCTTATACATACACATAATGAATATTAATAAATAAAAAAATAAATACTTGCAACTGGTAAAAAACTCGGCTAACTTATCCAATACGTAGCCATTATTCATAGGTTCGAGTGATGAATAGTAAACTCCGACTTTTTAAATAAATAAATCCTGTATGATTAATATAAAATATATGTTACAGTATGAATAATCTATGAGGAGGATGGTGAAATACCCCCTCAATATTATACTGATTTTATTTATGTAGTTAGAAAGCAAAATATTTATATTTCTTTAACTATAATAAAAAAAGAGCAAGTAGAAGGAATCAGGAGTATGAAAATAAATTATGTTCATACACCTACTTTCGATTTAACTACAAATAATCAGCCTTTCAAGTAATATGATGATTAGCTGTTGCTAGACTTGACAACCCCACCTATGACAATAAAAAATATTGTTTACTCAACAATATAGCTAGAAGAGTTGTTCAACTCTAGTAATCAAGCTTTGTGTCCATTCTTCCAAGCCATGTGACGAATGGGAAATTCTAAGCATTTAATACAATAATTTTACCTTTGTAGATATTTTCCATAACATTAAATCTTATCAATGAAATCTTTCTTATCTAACCTTATCTTTACATAAACAAATATTTTCAAAAAATTATAGATTTTAGAAATAGTTCTCATTCTGATTGGTGGCTACAAAAGACAAATTCCAATGCTTTGTTGGTAAACAATTCGAGGTTATTAGAATTGGCAGAATATTGAAATGGAGAAAGCATAAAGAATTGTTCATGAATAAGTATGATTGTTAATTAGCTTTCAAATGATTGTTGGTTTTGGCAAAGCATTATTACATTATACAGACGATGGCACAATCGGGAAACACAGGAACAATCACAGCCAGTGCTGGCCAGTGACAGTGTGACCTTGTCTCATTAAACTTGTGTTCCTAGCCACCGACACTAATATGCCACCAATCTATTTTATGTATGGTGTCTTGAATTGATTTTTCACAAACCAATTGTACTGTATCTCAGAGCTACATTTATCACTTTAAACATTGACTAATTGTACACACTGAGATACCGATACATCTCAGCACTTCTCAATTGAGGGCTTCAGTTTTTTATCTCTGTATAATATAATGCTGTAACCATCGACATAATAACTGCAGGCTAACCCTCCCATGCCTAATTTCAATCCGAAAGTAATACCACCTCTGAGTAATATCTTAATACAACTACCCATCGAATTCCGTCACATTGCTTGCGTGACGTAGTTGTTTTACTAGGAAGAAATTAAACATTTCTTTATCAAATGTTACTTTTCTCAATACACTTCCTAGATGTTACATAGCCCATACCTAAAATATTTCTAACTACCTCAATTTTGTGTTTTAAAAATGATCTTCACTAGTGATTCTGTTGCTGCAAACTTGCATGTTTTTTTTTTGTTTTTGCTCAACAAAACCAACCAAAGATAAAAACAAATGCTTCTTGCAATCTTTTGACTGTGATAATATCATAAAGTAATAATTATATTATAATGCACTTTCTTTTTGATAAATTTTTAATTTTTGAAAACCAATATTTTTGGTTGCGGTGTCATTTTTAAGACCCACAAGCATTGTCTAGTATACTTGATCGAAGGCTGTAGCACAAGAATAATACCACTGTGTATCAATGAGACATAATACACCTGCACCGTCTGACCTCTTAGACAAGGGATGGGACAATGTTTAAACTTTGGAAATTGCCTTATTCTCCTTTGAACAGGAAGGCACCCAATCATCACATTAGTAATACAGATTATCATGGTGTTAATTGGTAATGTAAATAAATACTTGAACTAAGACATTCTTCGACCAGTCACTCATCCAATCTTACTATCAATATTAATAAACCCGAATTAATGAAACCAATTAATGCAATACTTTGGAAACATACAAATCTATGGAAAATGTATAATGAAATATGTATAATAAACTATTATACTTAGTTCTAGTGTTTAGAATTGTTTTATGGCACCACACAAGAGAATGAGATGTTTCTTATATTTCATAAAAATTAACGAGGCGAGAAAATCTATCTCACACATTCAATTAGTGCCAATAATACTAAAATCAATCTCGTGCCATTGATGTAAATGTGACTTTGCATTTATGTAAATATGTATGTTGTTTATAAAATCATTTAATCTATCAAACATGCATAAGATTTTAGAATAAAGATTGCATAAGCCAGATAAGTGTGTCATTATGGATTGTCACAAGGAAAAATAATCCAGAAATTTAATAAATAAAACATTCTAAAATCGGTGGCTTTACACAGTGGTTACTAGTTCCACAAGAGTCGGAGAAGAGAGTTATATTACACGTAAAGACAATGGGACTCTGGACAAATGTGATCACTGTACCATGTCCCTAACTATTCACTGGGAATGCCCTACAGACAAGCAACAGCTAATAACTGGTTTTGTGAAGGAAATCCACCAACCCATCATCCTCCAGGATTCAAAACATTTCACTTAAATTCCAATTTTAAAATCTTTGAAAAGTGGCCTTGAAACTATATTAGGGATTCGAGAAAAAAAAAAAATAATAATAAATAATAACTTATAATATTAATTTAGTAAGATTAGAAAACTAGTTTTAAATCATAATATTTTAGCCACCCATGTCTAGTTGCGAGATGCGTCAACTAATACAATATTTTTTTGAAGCGCAATCCATGCCAAGCAAAAAATGTTTTTGTTTATATTATCTGTTTTTTTTTAGCATAAAATTCGAAAAAAAATCAAAATAGAAATTAAGAATGTGAGAAACATTTACAATTAATAATACTAGTGTGCAATAAACAATACATATCGAAGCTCGTAAGAAAGCGAGCGCTAGGCAGATAAATATTTAGACAACCGAACACAGGGGTGTGGTGGGTGAAAAGATGATTCCGGGTGTAAATAAAGGTTTAACAGTGGAAGAAATTACAAGAAAACTGAGCAAAAGTACCCCCGGCTGTCAGAACGCCAAACCCCACAATACATAACGCCTAGCAGGAAATGGCAATGAAGACGAGGTGACAATCAATCTAATCGGAAAAAGATGATTCACGCACAAGCAAAAAGATACACTTCGAGTACACAGATTTGATTTATAAACGAAAACATAAGTAATAAACCTAAGAAGAACATACTTGAGAAACTGATAAAAGAATATAATAAGGAATTACCTTGTCGCATAACAATTTAACTTGGGTTTCTGTCAGTTGCTTGCACTCGTTGAGCTGCTCTATCCATTGCTCAAGTTCTTTCAGGGAAGCCTTTTCCTCCATATTTTGTGCCTAATTAATTAACGTACAAGACGTTAATTATTAATACAGGGGTTTTACACGTTTTCACTACAAAAAACCATGCGAACTAAGAAATACAGTCTACCCGCAGCGAGTTTTAGTCCTAGCAGTTACAAAATGGCGCAAATCCTACGTGACGTCATGTAGGCTCGTGCGATCGCAGCATACTCTAGTGTTATATTTTGTAAGCCCAAGATTTGAATTTAAGAAATTGTTAAATTCCGTCCGTTCACGAACAAGAACGATATCGGGCTACTTATCTAAACTTTTGACATGCACAAATGCGACGAATATAATAACTGATAATAAGGAAATAAAAATTCAATAATCTTGTATTCTGTATTCTCGATGCAGAAGAATGATTTTATTCTATGGAATTCAATAATGCTACCAACATAAAAAAAATACAAACAAAAAACCTAGCGACACTTGGGGAAAATAAGCTTTTCCCTACCTTATAGTTCCCAATAGTTCCTATCTATAGTTCTCCACTCCACTCCCATGTAACTCCACTCAACAACTCCAATGAAAAATATTATGGCTTTTAAAAAATGTACGTAGATTAACACATGCTGATTATGAATACATAAGTTTTATTAGAATAGTTATATGTTTTGTACGAGGAAATAATAACTCGTTATAAAAAAATATATTAAACACCATAATCTCGAAACGCGTTGTTTCGTTGGAATACTTGATAGGCGACTTTAAGGGCCGGTCATAGGTCGGTATATCAGTTGCTTTTTATGTTCGCTATTGAGGGATTTACGTCCGTCAAGTTGCTCTTTGGTAGGAGTCCTGGCAAGATAAGGCTGGTGATACAACTACTAAAAAAAATACTGATAACCGGCCCTTAAGTTAAGATAGGGTCCCATATCCATAAGTGTGGTCTGGTGGTCTCCGTCTTATGTGCCCATACCATATCAATTGTCGTTCCTCCTGTTTACTATTTATGTCCGTGACACCGTGACTACCACGAATGCGTGAACTTTTAATCCTAGCTTTTAATGATACTCCTGCCGCCATCTAAGCATTCGCATTTCTGCTGATTCGAGTTACTTAGAGTAAGAGTTGTTCATAGTTCAGCCATATAACCTATTTAACCATTTTTAAATTACATTTTTTTCATCACTTGACTTTTTAAAAGAAGTTTTGAGTTGATTTCATTCCGAGTTGTCCGCTCACCATTGAGGACACAGCACTCGCAAAATAATATGAATATTTTTTCGATGGCGCAACTAATGGAGGTGTCGGCTGGCTTGGTGACAAAATAAAACACAATGAAGAAAAATAAAATATTCCCGAAAGAAATACAAATCTCAGAAATCGTTGCTTTATGGGGTAAGTTTCATAGAATTTTAACAATTCATTCATCAATTCTGACAAAGTTGTATTCATCTTCTGTTATTATTTCGGCTATGTATAACTGGTCAATGATGATATAATAACAGAACTTGAAAAATAATTTTTATCTAAATGAAATCCTCAGCACGGGAGATCGCAGTAAGGATATCATTATCTCTGCTTGAACAAAAAAGAATTGAATAAAACTTACACCGATCTTGAAAATCAACTTCGAAATTGAATTAATTGTTTAAATTTTGTAATGGTACGGCCACACTGACGCCAACTTCAAACATTTGCACGATTGTGTGGAGGGGTAGTTGGAAGTTGGAGTTGGAAGGTTGGAGTTCGAGTTGGCCCAACACATTAGTCTGTGCAATATTATTACGGGAGAGTGGTATAAAAATTGTTTGAAATTATTTTTTTTTTAGCTTTACGAATCGAAATCAAGATTTTGGAAACCGAAGCATCGCCTGCACAATTGTAGGCAACTGATAAAATACAGCGCCGGATCAGCTTTTTGATATTCGCCATTTTGGAGTTGGAGCTAGGGCTGGCCGCAGCCACTAACCGATCGGCCAACCTTCCAACTGGCTTCGGTATGGAAGAAGCATAAAACAACCGGACCTTAGTGATTTTATAGTTGTTATTCAAAAAATTTATGTAGGTGCGTTACAACTCCACTCGTACACATTTGAACTCGTCCAAATAAAATATTTTAATAATAATATATTTTGAACCCAGCAAAAAATCTGTGTATTTTTTAAATTAATTTAAAAATAAAAGGTGGGGGGGGGGTGACTCCATAAATTCCTAGGGTCTTGGGCCTCTACGTCCGGGCCTGCATACAAAGGGATGTCAGGAGAATATTTTTGGCATAACTCGTTAGAAGATTGACGGAATCGTGTATGTCCCACAGAGACTTGACACGATCAAGTGGAAAAATAGTAAAATTTCTAACTTTTATAACCAATTTATACCGGGTGCAAGTTATTCAAAATGTTTACTGTTTTTTGTACGAAATATTAATTTTAATAAGAAAACCTTATAAATAAATACGTAAATAAAATTGTAAAACGCCTTGGCTTTTACAAATTATTAAAAAGTACTTGCGTTGAATTTTTTGTGCGGCCAACATTACTTTGAACAATAGATTATCGTAGATAACTACCGTTTCCGTTACAAATCAGGTCTTTTTCTCAGCAAGTCGCGGTAGTCGCAAGACGTGCTGGAAGTGCGGAGAATTTATCAATTAAAATGTCCGAAACTCTTCAACTGAGAGGCAAGCTAACCGGCCACAATGGCTGGGTTACGCAAATTGCTACAAACCCCAAGTATCCTGATATGATCTTGTCAGCTTCTCGAGGTACGTACTGTTTCCGATTTTTTCGTGTTTTCTGAATCCATGCAATCGTCATGTTTACGGGACATTTTTCGATAATGTTTTTAATCATCCACCTTTATTTAAGATTGTAAATGGATGTTGTTAACTTCTTTAGCGAATACAGTTATTCGCAATGATGATAAACAAACTTAACCACGTGACAGCTATGAGCGGTTAGCGGATATGGGACTGAAATTTTTCCTGTCAGATCTAGGTTTTGATTCCATTTGTTGCACGTTATAGAGCCTGTCCTTTTCCTTTTTCAGACAAGACTTTGATCGTTTGGAAGCTCACAAGGAACGACGTAAATTACGGAGTCCCCAGCAAGAGGCTGTACGGTCACTCTCACTTCATCTCAGACGTGGTCCTCTCCAGCGATGGAAACTACGCTCTGTCCGGATCGTGGGACAAGACCCTCCGCCTGTGGGACTTAGGCGCATGTAAAACAGCTCGCCGTTTCGAAGACCACACCAAGGTCGGCAAAACTTTTCACTCTGGAAAAAATGCGCCTATCCGAGGCAGAAGAATTTAGTTTTTTTTGCGCTCTTCGTACTGTTCGAATCCTCGCGCCTAATAATAAATTCAGGGCAAAGTGTAGTAAGAAGTGACAAGTTTGTTTTGTCGCCCATGCGGGGCAGAAGAGAATGACTCGATATCCTAAGATTTGCACCCTGGATGAATCTAGCTACAATATTCTGTAAGTAGCGACGTAGACAAGCCATACTGATGATTTCAACTATCACTGATTCCTTATCTTCACATATGGTCCACAATTACTACTTTCAAATCCTAACCCTCATCACTATCGAAAAGTAGCTAACAGCTTTCTCCTCTTGCCTGACTAATTGTTTTTGTTTATGTAGGATGTCCTGTCCGTGGCTTTCTCCGCTGACAACCGCCAGATCGTGTCGGGATCCCGAGACAAGACAATCAAGCTGTGGAACACTCTGGCCGAGTGCAAGTTCACCATCCAAGAGGAGGGACACAGTGACTGGGTGTCGTGTGTGAGGTTCTCCCCCAACCACACCAACCCCATCATTGTTTCCGCTGGTTGGGATAGGGCTGTCAAGGTTAGTATAGAGAATGGACGCATGCATGTATGAAAAAAATGTGCTGCCTGCGCTAGGGGTCTATAAGAGTGATTTCATTTTCATGAAAAATACAGGAATGTCACAAAAAGTGATCACGCGCCTGGACTGTTTACAACAGGAATGCTGTTTAAAAAGTTAAATATTATTGCTTCTCTTTTTATTCACCAAAATCTAAGAAATGTTCTATAAGAATTTCTTCTCTTATTGATTTCACTCCATATTAATGTGCCTGGTTGTTTTCCTTAGGTCTGGAACCTGACCAACTGCAAGTTGAAGATCAACCACATTGGTCACACCGGATACCTCAACACTGTGACAGTTTCTCCCGATGGCTCCCTGTGCGCCTCCGGTGGCAAGGACTGCAAGGCAATGCTGTGGGACCTGAATGAAGGCAAGCACCTTCACACCCTGGACCACAACGACATCATTACCGCCCTCTGCTTCTCCCCCAACCGTTACTGGCTGTGTGCTGCTTTCGGTCCTTCCATCAAAATTTGGGTATGTATCTTACATGATGTGGCTTATCTCAAACACAATACATGAAACTTTCCACTAAGTTGTGAAAAGACTACCTAATGGTATGACCTAATTTGTTATTTCTGTCGATTACAGGATCTGGAAAGCAAGGAGATGGTTGATGAGCTCCGCCCCGAGCTGGTGTCCCAGTCCTCCAAGGCAGTCCCCATTCAGTGCCTGTCCCTGGCATGGTCCACTGATGGCCAAACCCTGTTTGCTGGATACAGCGACAACACCATCCGAGTATGGCAGGTGTCAGTCTCAGCGCGATAAACTTCGATGGCTGATAAAAAATATTTTACATTTTGTTAATGTAACCTTTGGAATGAAATAAAATCTTGTTCCTCAAACCTATTTATTTTTATTTTTAAGTTTGTAAATAAAGCTGTGATATCCTACTACTTATTCATTTTTAATCCAAAGATACAAGTGTCCTCTTTCGTAGGTGCACCTTTTGATGGTTTGCGCGCCCCTATGGTCAAGCGATTATCTAATGCAGATATTTGGAAATGGCCCAGACATCAAATTTGCAATGGTTTATCGAGCTGAAAGACAACAATAAGTGGAAAGACATCCGCCGCCAGCTGTTTTAATGTCTTGATATTTTCTATTTTATTTCTTTTATACATTCAATTCATGAAAACTGTTAAAATAAAGTTTTGCTATGCAATTGTTATTACGCGTGACAGCTGTTTCGCCTTCTGAGCAAAAAATCGACAATTACTGTTAGAAATAAAATTCGCAATTCCAGACAGAAATTTATTTATTTAAACGCCCATAGGGCTTTTACATAATATAGTTCAGTACATGTTTTTGATAAAATATAGGAAATAACATAAAATATAAGAAACAGACTAAAGATAACATAAAATATGTATATGAAAGAAAATATAGATAACACCAAATATAAGAGTAGACACAAAGCAGGTAACATAGAATATATGGTAAGTAAAAATAGAGATAAAGATGGTTTTTTTTTTTTTCATGGCTTTTCACCCCAAAGGTTTGGTAGGAAGTAGGAATAAATAGTTGGCACGTACGTCGTTTAAAGTTTGATAAATTTAATTTATTATCAAATACATCCATATTAAGCTATGTAAACGCTGTAATGGAGAATGCAAACTATAGTTGAAATGAGATGTGTGTATATGAAATGTTAATATTTGTCTAGTCGATCGTGTAGGTACGTGTAGATTTATCAATTGCAGGAGTTCACAACAGAAATAGACAAGAGTTTCACTCATGTTCTTTCTGTTATTTTATCTCTGATAATTTGCTTTGCTTCTTAGTATGTACCTACTGTGATGGAATCTCCACATTTCACAAAAATGCCGTCGGGGGGGGGGGGGGGGGGGGGGGGGGGGCACGTGCCCCCGTGCTCCCCCTTTAAATCCGCCCTTGCTACACAGTGTGTAATACTAATTTATAAGTAAAATGTTTTTATTAATTGAAAAATATAAGAAATAAATCAAAATGGAATTCTACTAATTAATCTTCATAAATAATATTATCTATCCTATGATTGTGGCGACAGAACTAATTGCGCCCCAGGGGTGGTTTTTGGTGACCGGATAACTCTGAATGAATCAGCTCTTCCAACTTCCAGGCCTCAAGCAGACAATGAACAAAAGTCGATTTTACCTGCAGTAATCTCTTCAATACTTCCAGAGCGCTCTAAGTATTCCTTTTTAAGCCATTTGAGAAGTGGTAAAAAAAACTACGAGGTTACGTTGCGTGAGGCCGAAGTTTGTTTACCTCAGCTTTGACGTATCACCACCTAAAAAAGTCACTCAGGTTCGAACGTAGTGTCGGTCCT
This sequence comes from Glyphotaelius pellucidus, assembly GCA_936435175.1. NCBI lineage: Eukaryota > Metazoa > Arthropoda > Insecta > Trichoptera > Limnephilidae > Glyphotaelius > Glyphotaelius pellucidus. The sequence continues at coordinate 25,821,006 of OW386537.1, forward strand.
GTGCGGGCGAAATTACGAATAATGTATCATGGATGAATAAGGGTTCCATGCCAACTGGGAATATAGTCAACTCAACACCTTGAAAAGTCATTAAAAACTATGAATAAAATAATTTTAAATTAGCCAGTAACCCTAACCTAACGTAACATTATATATTTTACTAATTTTTTATATATTTTTTTATCACTCTAAATCATGGGTCGGCAATCTTTAGTTGTAAAAGGGCCAAATATTTTACATTGGACCATTGGGCCGCACTTGGATCACATGTCATTACAGTATACCTATTAGAGAGGCGGGTGTGGGTACCGCCGCCCCGGGAACCATTTTTTGGACAACCAACACCTCTGCCATAGGTCACCCCGAGTGGTTCGCTACGGTTCGTGACTTAGATGGGGTGCCCGGGTTCTTGGTTTGAGGTTTGTCCGGGCCTTGGTGGCGAGTGCGTCTGCCCACCAGCTGCTTGGCAGGCCGGATCGGGAGAGAATGGTTTGACTTCTCCAACCGTAATCGCTGGGAACATCGCATTGCACTGCAGCAGTGGGAGGGATGGATTCGTACGTCCGTCACTCCTGGACACACTATCCCCCTCAGATTCCTACCCACCCCTGAAACCCTTTTCCTTCCCAGAACTCCACATCCCATCTCCAAAGATGACACAGGCCTTGAGGGGAATTATTTTCCTCAGGGCTTCCTTTGTGGAGGTAATGTGAAGAAAAAAAATACCTACAATATTTATGTACAAATATGTTTAATTTAAACATAACCCTCTAATTGTATATTTTAACTTTTAACAACATTTATTGTAGTTTTTTTTTATATAAATACCGCACAATAGTCCCAACTGCTCCCGTCTGGAGCCAGTGAGACTATGGCATCCCCAATAGAGAACTCCAGTCCAATTTTTTATTTTTTTTTTATGAATAATGACCTTCTAACTTAAATAACTGCATATTTATTTTTATAGTTAGTTTTAATAGTTAAAATAAATGTCAAAGTTTTAATTTTTCAAGATCCCCCGAAAACCACCGAATCTAGTGTGACGTCATCATAACCAACCGAAGTATGAATTTTGTGCTGAACTGGAATCAGCTGTTCGATTTCCGCCATTTTTAATTTCAGCATTGGAGCGTTTTACTGGGCAGTAAGATCGTTTTTTGTACACAGAGTTTTTGAATATTTTAAATAATATAGATAAACTAATAGAGATACTTTATTTTTGATACTGAATTATTTAGGCCTAAATAATGTTTCAATAAAAACAAAAACTATTATACCTATGTCCAATTCTCTATAAACCAATAACACGGAATGCCGAATTTTTTTTTTTTTTTTTTACATGAGCTCCACACAGGAGGCCCTGAGAAAAATAATTTCTCTCAGGGCCTATGTCATCTTTGAGGATGCTATGTGGAGGGTTTTTTTGAGGAAAGGAAGGGGAAGGAGAGTTCTGGGAAGGAAAAGGGATTAAGGGGTGGGTAGGAATCTGGGGTTCAGTATGTCCTGGTCATCCGCCTAGACAAACCTCCCCCATGAACCCGGGCACCCCTGCTAAATCACCAAACGTAGCAAGCCACTTGGGGTGACCTATGGCAGAGGTGTTGGTTATCCAATAAAGGTTCCCGGGGCGGCGGTACCCATTCCCGCCTCCCAAATGGCTTGCATCTTCATTTCTATTGATTTCTATACAACTTTGACCCAGGTGACGCGGCGCGGTGACGTCACGCCGCCAAAATCCAGCAATAGGGTGTTTTAATGACACGTTTTAAAATGGACTTTTTAATATATTTTTTAAAACTCTACGTTTAATATTATTTAATAAAACGTATATATTCAGAATCAGCGTATATTGGTCTATATGAACATATTTTTTTAAAGCCATTATATTTTTTACTGGAGTTCCTTATTGGGGTATGTTGTGGGGCTGAAGGTAGCGGGGAGGGGAAGGAGATGGGGAAGAGGAAGGTGGGAAGTACCTGGCTATTCAGATCTGGTCACCAAACACGGCCAAAGCCATTTCAAGCAACTTTTCAATTCTGAATGGTGGTCTTACACCAGGGCGATACTGAGAGTATCTTCCACCCTGGAACGTGCCGCAAATATACAATATATTATTTTAAATGAATAAATTGTGAAATAACACAAATTAATCAAATTCGCGGGATTCGATCCCGCGACCTTCGGAATGTTAATCAAGAGCCTTACCGTTGGACTACGCCGGCCGTCAGTTAATAAAATCAGTAAAATTTTTGTGGTTGCATTTGGGTTGCAAATTGTTTTTATATTAGCTTGCACTTTTGAAGTAGAGCCGCGTAATAATGTGTCTAAATGTGAATCCGGTAACCGAGAACAGTGTTTGTTTTCGGTTACCGGAAAAAAGTTTGCTCACGAAAAGGACTACCAAATATAGTAATTATTTGCTGAGAAAACCTTTTTAACTCCTTGTAGTTTTCAGAAGGCAAATCTATCACGTTGATTGGCAAATCGCTTGGTACATTATTGATATTCACTGCGAAGGGGTTTTCAAAAATCTCCATCTTGCGTGAGATCTTTTTGAAATCAGCAAACCGGTTTTCAAACTCAGTTTAAAATTGTATCCCTTCGCTACTATTCTCACTCCCTTTCACTATGTTGTGTATGATGTCGTCCGTCACATGCGTTGTGGTGAGAATCTTGCGGGCCGCACCAAGACGCCTCGAGGGGCGCATGCGACCCGCGGGGCCGCAGGTTGCCGACCCATGCTCTAAATGACTTATCTGAGATGGTTCTGAGTTGGTTTCATTCCGAGTTGTGCGGTCACCGAAATAAGTTAGTTATTTATAAGGCTCTCCGAAACATTAAATTATGTATTGCCCTTCACAAAAAAAATTTAAAAATAAAATCCATTTTGTAAATCGGTCAAGGAATGGAGGAAAGAAATGGAATATAATATTGTTGTAGTCAGCGTAAACGATAAAAGGGGATTAGTACAAAAAAGCACAAATTCGCATTTTCATGAAACCTTACAGATATATATTTTTTTACAATCGCAAAAATTCCCTCAGGGCCTATGCCATCATTGGGGATGCTGTGTGGAGGGCTTTTAAAAATGGAAGGAGAGGAAGATCTGGGAAGGAAAAGGTATGAGGGGTGGGTAGGAGTCTGGGGGTCCGTGTGGCCAGGAGTAATGGATGTATGAATCCAAGCCTCCCACTGCGATGCAAAGCGATAGGTCGAGATAGTCCTGTTGGAGAGGTCAATTGATCTCATGCAACCAGTCTCTCTCGATCCGGACCGCCACGCAGTAAGAGGGCAGACGCATCCGCCGCTAAAATCTAGACAAATCTCACCCCACGAACCCGGGCACTCCTGCTAAGCCGCCAAACGTACTACTTGGGGTGATCTATAGTAGAGGCGTTGGTTATCCAATAAATGTTTGCCGGGGTGGCGGTACCATATCCGCGACCATATCTTACAGTATAAATGAAGATCTGCCTGGTTCGCCACAACAAAACATACCTCGACTCAGGCCCTAGCTTAGAAGCCAGACGGATTTTCCATCACCATCACTTTATTTTGGGCGGACATACGAACAATCCATCACTTTATTTTTACTTTATGGTTCCAAGCCAACTCAGAATCAACTCAACTCAACACCTCTTTTTTTTCATAGATTTTCACCCCAAAGGAGTGTTCTGGCCAGTGTCAAGTGAATGATTTTGTGAGTGTAATTTTGAGTCAACACCTCTTTGCAAAGTCATTAAAAGCTATGAAAAAATAATTATTTAAAAATAGCCCATAACATAACCTAACGTAACCTATTTAACCAATATTTTGAATATTTTTATACCATTTTTAATGACTTTTCAAAAGAGGTTCTGAGTTGATTTTATTCCGAGTTGTCCAGTCAGTGACCGGACAACTCAGAATGAAATCAGCTCAGAACCACTTCAGAAAAATCAAGTGATCACAAAAAAATATTAAAAAAAATGTTATATAGGTTACGTTAGATTAGGGTTATGGGTTATTTTAAAATTATTTTTTTCAAAGCTTAATAACTTCTCAAAGAGGTGTTGAGTTGACTTTATTCTCAGTTGGCATGGAACCGTCCAGTCAGTTATTTATGGGAAGTGCCTATTCATGGGTGCGCCCGATAAATAATGTTGTGAAGTACTGACATTATTCCTCTGAATATATCGGACGCACCGATAATAGACACTTCGGGATTGAATTATTTATGGAGACGTCCTGTATTATTCTTCTGGTTATACGCCGGGAGCGCCGGTGAATAGACACTCCATTATTTAAATTTATAAGATATATAAATGTAAGTATCGATAATATTTTATAAACAAGTCAATAGTAAGCCTCGATAATATTTTATAAACTTCCCGCTCATTATGGTTCCCTGATTTACCGACTGAAAGGACTGCAGCCACCGCCATCTAAAGATTTCTGTTTTGTATAGTACAAGTTTTCTCCACAAGATGGCTGTAGACTTCAAGTAGCGAGAAAACGCCATCCTTTGGATTTCGGTCAATTTCGGTTAACGAAGTAAAAGGCGGTGCTGGCTCGCTCGCCATTTTTGTGTTTGTGGGTGTAATCTTCAATTTTTTCGTAAAATAGGTTTATTTTGTGATAAATAAGTGTGTGCTTCCGCTCAGTGAATAGTTAACAGCACTTCTTGGATACATTCTCCCCACATAATCTTCAGGTATGGCCGAAAACATTATTTTTTAGTACTGTCGGTTCTGAAATTTTGCTATTTGACAACTGGGGTTTTCACGACAACCTCAACCGGTTGGGACTGTATTTGACGAATGAATCTATCATACACTGTTAAATTTAAGTGATAATAACATAATTTGGTGCATTTTATACTTATAGTAGGCGTATTTGCTTCGTTTCTTCCATCAATTTGTCCACTTCCTTTGGTCACATTTAAAGGCGTTTACCCCATACCCTTTTGACTGTTAGTTAATCTTATCATTTAGTAAATATCTCCACGAATTGCTATCAACACTGTTAAACGTCACCAGTACTGCAAAAACCGTATTCTGATATCCAGTATCATCCAAAAAAACATAAATAATGCGTTCGTTTTTACTGTTTAGTTTCTTGGAACATGTAATTATAACCTATCGAGTGTTTAGATTTGTTTCTGATGCATTCTTCCAGCTGTCAAGAAGTAATTTTTTTGCCATGAATCATTCAAGGCACACGATGTGATTATATTACACTGAAACATTTTATATTATTGTATTTTACCAATATTTACAATCAATCAAATTAATTTAGTTTATGATAAAATGCTCTTTTAGTATTTACATGCAAAACAAAGTTTGCAGATAAATCATATTTTTATATATACTCAAACTATACTAATCGCCCTTGAGATGATACACCAAAATAATAATCCAAGTATGTAGGTATGTATATTATTATTATTCGATTTGTTGATATTGTTAAAATAGTAATTATAATGTTTTGCATAACACAACAAAAAGATATGTAATAAGAGGGATGCAATATTGTTGGTGTTAATTAATTTGCTACACGTGACATAAACTATTTGCCCAAGCTTTGCTTTTGGTGATCAGTCATTTATTGCTCAAGTGGTTTTTGATATGAAGATGATTAACGTTAATAACCTCCTGTTTTCATTTTCAATGCCAACAAGTCCTATTATCATGCTCTACAAGTTAAACAATAATTACCATCTCACCAATGTTCAATATAATTCTATTGAAGTGACTCAATCATTGATTCATCAATTTGACCCAGCCTTTTATTTGTTATTCTTTAAAAATTCTGTCATTTTTCAAAATCATTTCTTTTTCGTGTTGTTTTTTTTTTTTTGAAAAACATTTTGTATATTTGTGTCAGACATTATATTATTAGAGAAGAATGCTTATTTAATAAATCATTAAGATTTTTTAATGGATTCTACGTTCAATTCGACTGTGGATTCTAACGACCCTAGTAAAGTGAGATAGATAAGTACTACTACTCAAACAATTCAGTAGAAATCTATTCTGGTTTTGCAAAAATACTGAATAATGATTAATTAAGATTTTGCTCATGTTTGTCAATAATTTAGGAATATTGCTTGGAATTCTAAAAGAACCTTTCAATTTTGGGAAAGATTTTTCGATTTTCGGTGGCTCTAGAAATGTTGCACTAGAAAATTGCTTACTTAAAATTAAAACTTGCTAAAAAAAAGCAAATTCTTCATACCTGCGTAATACCTATGCCTCGTTAATTTTGAAAAACTGACATTTGCCAGAAAGCCACAGAATTTATTTGAATACATTAATTTTTTTTATTGCGCAGGTACCTACCTACCTATTAATTGAGAGATCTCTAGGACTTAACTATGAAACGTTAAGTGTTGTTTATCCAGGTCAACTAGCTATCATATTATTATTTCCTTGTAGGTAGACAAAACAGGGTCTATGATAATAACATTTAGTTCATATGATAGGTCGGCTTTTGTGAAAAACTTGGTCGTACAACTCAAGCAGCAGTCTGAGAGTCCTGCCGCTGAGAGTTCCGCTGTACCGTTCTTTCTCAAATTAATTGTATATATTTTTTTACTAAACAAGAACAATGCAAAAAAAGTTTTGCGCATCGAATAATAATTTTTTTATTGTCTTAGCTTTTATCCGAGGCGCCCCGCAAATGTGACATTATTCGAAAGTGACATCTGGCGAATTTTATAACAGTAACACAATGCATTATAAATCTAATAGAAGGTGCGCCGCACTAAAATAAAAATATTTTCCCGGAGATAGAGAGCCTCTCACTCTATGAGACGGAATATTGTTGGTATGAAATATTACACAGAATTTTCTCTCCATAGCGTTCTGAATTCTGCTTTTTGCACGAGTGGATGGATTATTTGGTAAGGAATCTAGGTGGCGCACTGTTCAATTTATTCATTATTATTTATTCATGTTTGTCTTTTACGCCTTTGCTACTGATTAGGAGTTCACTGGACATGCTACGCTCCTTAGAGAAAACCACTTCTGAATAAAACAGTTGATATATAATGTAAACACTAATAATAATATAATGTAAACACCAACCTGGTGTTTACATCATATTATTATTTTGCAATTTAGTGCATTGCTTGGTTTCGGTGACCGGGCAACTCAGAATGAAATCAACTCAACACCTCCTTTGAAAAGTTATGAAAAAAGTATAATAAAAAATGACTAAATAGGTTACATTAGTTTAGGTTATGAACTATTTAAAAAAAAAATTTCACAGCTTTTAATGACTTTCCAAAGAGGTGTAGAGATGACTTGTTATGTGTTGGAATGGAACTCTTGGTTTCATAGGGCAAAATGACGATTTATATTTTTCTTTCATCTTTTCATGGTTTCAAGGTGTATGTTTTGTTATGATTATTTTTTTTTAATGTAAACATTTAGTAAAAAAAATACATATGAGTGACAACTGATAACTTTTCTTTCTTTTCCCAATTTTGTTTGAGAGTTGTTTTTGTTGTTAAAAATGTTGTTTTTTTTTATACATAAGACAATAGGCAAAAAGCGCAAAATTCACCCTTATTCTTAATTAGTACTAATTACAATTTATTATACAAAATACTATCTTTTGCATCTGGAACCTTCATTCTATTCTGCATCTAATTAAAATGGATATCTGATGTTTGCACGATTTTAGCAACCTCTGTGTCAGGTATTAATGTATCAAGATGTAACATAATTTGAGGATCTTCGTCGCAGAGATCCTTGGGTCTGGGGTCTTGGAAGATCAAATAAATAAATTGCATTATATTTCTAAATTTTTTTATGTAATATTTCTGAACAACCAAATGCTTCACAATATGTCCTCTTCCCCTTCACTTCCATGAGTCTCAACATTTCCGAAATTGGTGATTCTGTAGTCTCATTGGCTCTGGGAAGTTGGACTTCTTGTTCAGATATGGATTGTGGATATTGCAACGAAATTGAAAATAAGATCAATTTTGTTTTAAAAAATGCAAATAGCCTTTTTTTATTCCAGAAGCGTTTTAATTAATATTATTTAAACAAAATACATCAAATTTATATTTATTTAAAGAATAGTAAGTCTGGTCAGTGGTTGAGTGGGCATCGCGTTTGGGTTCCACCCGGGCGTCCCGTGTTCGATTCCTCGGCTGGCTAAGTTCTCCACCACAACACAAGCAACATTTTCGGCTTTCTGTGGTGGTAGTAGGAGATTTTCAAACATTGTTGGGTTATTCGTAACCGGGAATGTTTGTCTTTCTTTAAAAAAAAAAATATGAAACTGAAAAGAAACCGAAAACGAAAAGATTAGGCTACCTAAGTATATTAAGATTATTATAATTTGGTTACAATGAATAGTTTTATTTTATTAACAAGGTGCATTTTATGTGTTCTTTGATCCCCTTTTTTCTAATTATATTTAATACTTAAAAATCCTTTTAGTGATCGATGAGAACCTATGATCTAACCCAGCGGCTTTCAGGCTGTGGTATGCGTACCCCTTGGGATACGCGAAGCAAAATTGAGGGGTAAGCAATATCATGGCACGAATATTGGTTTTACACGTGTTCACAAGATATATAGAAGTTACGGGATACAACAAATTTGTAGTAAGCGTCAAGAGGTACGCAAGCTTAAAAAGTTTGACCTAACGTAACCTAACCGCTGACCTAACGTAACCTATTTAAACAATTTTTTGTATATTTTTTTCATCACTTTTAATGACTTTTTCAAATGAGGTGTTGAAGTTGCATGATTCGGATTTTTCCGGTCACCACGTACACTACCCCCTGTTGCCCGCGAACAAATTGATAATGAATAAATTGGCTCTCCAGTTATAAAGATTGATCACCACTCCTGTAAAGAAACTTTCTTCCCGAAACTCCATTTTTCGACAAGTGCCCTTTAAGTGTTGTAGTCTATTTGTTTTCACCCTTATTTCCGAGGAGTTACATGTTATTTATTGTTTTTTTTTCAACCGAATCTTGTAAAATAACAACATAACATCAAAAACTTACACGAAAACATCATTATGATTACCGAAAATCGTCATAACTCGGCGCATCGCGTGATCGCTTCAATAATTCTATTCGAGATATATGGATAAAAAATTATAGGGAAAATAGTTGCGTGTTTGGAGCCTTTATTATATTGATATATTTGCTAAGACTCCAAAAGTCGGCCCCGATGTCTTTTATTAATTTACGCAATACTGTCCTTTCAGCTCGAGGCCGCCTTCCTCAAGGGAAATGAATGATTAAATGGTCCTTTGCCCTTACTAATCTTGAATAATTATTTATTCTGCCCCCAAAGTGATATTATTACTGGTGTAGTAAGGCGGCGCTATCCGAATTTCTACCGATTTCTTGCATATCTACCTTGAACATTAATATATGTTATTTTTTAAGATAATATCTATACAATCCCCACGCCGAAACGCAAATTATATGAAATTCCCTCGATAGAAAAATATCGCAAAATATGCTCCGAATTTTTTTATTTTCAAGCCTGTCTCTATTATTTAACAAGTTATATGTACTAGTGGTCGCCCAGCGGTCGAAATTCGACCATAATTAATTTTAATTTGATGTTTTTTTAAGATTTAAAAAAAAAATATTAGCAGTCTGCACTCCTTCTCTATATAAACTATGAGTGTGCGAAATTTCATACTCCTCCGTCCGCGCAATTTTAGTAAAAAGGGGTACAAAGTTTTTGCTTCACGTATTAAAATACTAACTAATGATAAAAAAATTCATAGTGTTTCTTTGAACGTTGTTTTAGACAACCCCCACGAGATTTTTGCTCTATTCTAAACGAGTCGTGTTTTATTAAACATTTTCACAATTTTCGCTTCAATTTTATCGTCTGAAGTATTAGCGCGCTCTCTCCGACATTCGTAATTACATATCTCTCCATCGTCTTCTTTTCGTGCTCGGATAAGGGGCCTTAACGTCGAGCCAAACAGCAAACACAATAAAGCTTTCATTGACGTAATGGAAGCGGCAACTCTACCTGTGATAATGCGAATCTCTGGTAAACATCCGGATACTGCTTGACATACTTATCTATGCAGGCGGTTAAAACCCTCAATCGGCCCTTTTTTAACAATAGCTTAACACAGAATGAAGGCCCTGAGAAAAATAATTTCCCTCGGGGCCTGCGTCATCTTTGGGGATGCTGTGAGGTGGGTATTTTTCTTCCGGGAGGGGAGGAGGGAGTTCTGAGAAGGAAAAATGTATGGGTGGGTAGGAATCTGGGAGTCAGTGAGTCCTGGAGTGATGAACGTATAATACATCCCTCTCGCTGCGGAGCAAAACGATGGGTCGTTGGAGTCCGGCTGGAGAAATCATAAGATTTTCCCCAACTTACTTCCTACAGTCCTACCCGATCCCGTCCCGCCATGCAGTAGGTGGGCAAACCTCACCCCATGAACCAAGACTAAGTCACCAAACGTATCGAACCACATGGGGTGACCTATGCACGTGTTGGTAATTAAATAAATGGTTCCCGGGGCGGCGGTATACACACTGAAATATAGCTTGAAATTGCTTTAGCTGTGTTTGGTGACCCTATCTGAATAGCCAGTTACTTTCCCATCTTCCGCTTCTGCATCTCCTTCACTTCCCCGCTCCATTCTACCCCATAACACACCAATTGGGGATGCCATAGTCCCACTGTATCCGATATTAGGAAACAGTTGGGATTCCTGTCCGGTATTCACATTAAAAAGAACTAACGAGCGACTATTTTTATATGCTTTTTTTGTATCTACAAAATCTAAGTACATTATTAGTAAATCCACCTCGACTGCATGAATAAGTATGTCGATTTTATGCCAAATATTCAGTATCGGGTATTGAATCAACTTCACTATTCAACAAAACTTTTGCATATCTTTCCAAATATTGTGCCTAGAATTAATTGGTGATGTCCATGTCAAACAACGTTGTCTCCATATAGGATTTCGTTACCGCTGACATACGAATGTTAGGGAGGTCACAACTCACGGCGGAGCTCTCAATGGCATGACCATTATCGTTTTTGACGTGATAACGTCTTATAAATCGATGAACGCCGGCAGCACTCACGAAAAAGTATGACAAGCGAGATTGCGGAACAAACTATAGAGAGACACAATCGGCCTAAGCGTTCGGCGAGAGCGCGGAACAAGCGAAAGAGAGGCACGATCGGCCTAAGCGTTCGGCTTGTGACTGTAAAATTCTATGTAAAAGTTTTCTTACGACGTTATCACTTAAAATTATCGCCCGTAAACCGACTTTACAGACAACAATTTTTTTTTGTTTTAAACGACGTATCATGTTTCTTGAAAAATCCTAATATTTTCTAGAAAATTTAGAATTCACAATGAAAAGGTTTCAGTTTTTTTTTAACATTAACCCTACGCAGGAGGCCATGAAGAAAATGTAGGTAGGTACTCAAGGCCTGTATCATATTTGAAGACGCTGTGTGCAGGGTCTTTGGAAAGGGAAGAGACGAAGATTCACATTTCATTCCACCCTATTATATGTACATTGATTTATAATGATTATGTAATATGTATGCGTATTGCGAGCTCCGGCCGTCTTTAACAAATTAATAAAATGAATAATTCTCATTCTCGTGAGTACAGTAGTTTTCAGCGTATTAAAAATTATTTCGCGCGAAATGAATAAGCGCACGGTGGCTGACTACGTTCTTATGCTGCGTATACATTTGCGAACATAGGCGCGAGCCGAGCCACGTATTTTGGGAAAGGAGCTTGTTCCTTTTCAATAATTCGTGGTTCGGCTCGCTGGGTCGGCTCGCAGGCTCGCGTGTTTATACGCATTACGCAGCCTTGCAATGCGGCACAGTCGCTTCCCAGTATTACAAACGATGCAGTATGAATATGAATAATATTATAGTAAGTTGCATGATACGCTCTCCTAATCTACAATACGCGCCTTGAGATGACCATATGACCATGCCATGCAGAAAATAAAATATATTATGATGGAATATTCATTGAATTCAGGTTTAGGCTAAGCGATTATGATTACGTCAACGACCAACCGGTATCTTATAGCCGTTTTACACCATCTCTTTTTCAGTCCGATTCCCGTATAGTAATATATAAGTTATATGAATACTCAAAAAGTATACATATAGCGGGTTTTGTTTCTCACTCGCAGTTTTAACGTGGTTTTTGGTCGTGATAAGGGAGGTTGTGACACTCAATTTTAGGTTCACCCTGTTTCTCGCAAAAATGTGAACAAGATGTCATACTCAGATCAATTTAGCAAAAAATCGGATATAGCGGGTATTGAAATTATAGGACTCATATTATGTTTGCGGAGTACCTTGCACGCATACCTCCGATCTACGATTTTCCATCTCACCTTCCTCAGACACCCCTTATCTTATTTACTCGTTTCCTTATTACTTGGGATGCTGGCCTCATTCCATTTTCCATCATCATATTACAATAAGTAGGTAGGCGTACTAATCGGTCTATAACATTTTTACCTTACATTACAACAGTTAAGCAAATAATTCGTTTAGCAATCAAGGTCGGGGGTCGAATCAATAAAATCAATGCTGCACAATCCCTACATATGCTTCTGTAATTTAAATAATTTACTCTATGTCCAATATAACTACTTCTTTATCAGCGTTTTGTAATGAGAGCGCTGTCTTGTATTTTTTTATCTTGCTGGACTGATATCGTCCAATTAAGTAAGGTGTGTGCTTGCTATTTGTTTTCTTTACACTTGACTAAACCAAGATAAGGAACTAAAATTACTGCAATAAGAAAATGTATGCCTTACCCAACGGAGAAATTACTTATGTGTTGTCCGGTCACCGGGCATAACGACTGTGGGAGAATCTACCGCGATTAATGAATGGTGAAAATATAATCACTGGAGCGTTTTTTGTCACATTTTGGCCAATTTGCAAACACCCGCGAACGCCCGCTGGCCTAAATGTGGCCAAATTGAATAGATTTTTTAAAACACTTTTTTGGATTTGTTTGGCAATTTTAAAGTAAATAAAACGCAGAATTCATCCTTTTATGAATTTATCGATTTTATTATACCTATTTTTTTATGAATCCTATAAATTTGGGATAAACGGTCAAATAAAGCTGCTTTCAACAACTCTCTGATGAACTTCGTCGAATCCGCTGAAGTCCTAGGGGCCAGGATAGGATGCAGGCCGACTAGGTTGTTCTACTTCAATAATTACCCATCACACGAACGAAGAAGAAGGCCAATAAATTTCGTATGAAGGTGTAAAGTAATTGTTTTGCCCCTGCCGAACCAACCACCTGTTTATACAACTTCGTACGCTCAGCGTACATCGATACCAGTCCCACCATAATAATATACTGATATACTATACTCACTTGACAAGTGCTCTCTGTCAGTCAATTGTTCAATTTCTCGACATGCCTCTCTCAGCCTAATTACCTGCAAGCATTCCATCGCTCTGGTCCTCCGGTATGTGAACCTCTTCTAATAAGCAGGAACATTAATGACTCCTACACTAACGACCAATTCATTAAAAATATTATAAAATAAAGCGATCATAAATCAGAAATAAAAAGTGGGATTGATAGAAAATGCATTTTGTTAGCATTACAAAGCTGTGTTTACGATTTATAATACCTGGTCACGTGTGAACGTGTGGTGGATCGTTATTGCTATTTGCAATAATTGTTTGATTTTGAGTACCAGGAAAATATACGACGTGAAAGTGCATTTTCAAAGTGACACCTGAGGAAGGCGTGTCACGATCAAGTGAATCAAATGCTCGATTCATATCAAAAGTCTTGATAAGGCAAAAGAATATATATAAGACGATGCATGAATGTGAAGCAAGGAGTGTGTGCAAAGACGAAGTTGTGAGGTGGCCTAATCTCTCTGCCTACCATTCTTAGATAGCTTCTATTATTTTATTCAATGATACTATCTTGTAATCATAAATCGGAAGTAAAATCTGACGCGGCAAGTCCCTCGTGGAAACTTGTTATCGATATTGATTCACTGAAAAGGCATTGTTGCCAGCTGTCCAGTTTTGTGACAGATTTCTCTCTTACTTCCTCTCAATTCTCTGACTACTTTCACCGCCTGCGAACTGCTGTACTATGCTAATGTTAGGTATATAGTATGTATTCCTTTTGTTTTTAACATATTCAAGCAGTGCAGCGTTGCAGGCGATCGTGATTTGTTGATAAGGTTGACCACAGCAAGTCAAGCTACCGAAAATTTAATCATCCAATGCTTTTGTTTTGTTTAATTATTCGTCTACCCCGCCCAGAGTGATGCCATATTTTTCTGGTTATTAACACATCATAATATTATGGTTGCAATTATCATCAATTTTATTATTACATCATTCTTGATTTTAATATCATATATGGCAGAGGTTTCCGATCTGCGGGTCTCGGGCCGAATTTGGTAGGTTACGAAAAGTTTTAATCTCCAGTGCAACTAAGAAGTTATTTATTTACAAGGCATTCTTATTTAAACACAAAAAACAAGTGTACAACATAATATATACCCTCTTTATCATCTTCATAAAACAAATGGTGGGTAATGATTTGTGGTTTTCAAAAATGATATGCGGAATAAGAATGTTGTATAACCTCTCGTCTTTCTATTTTATATCTGAAAGTTAATGAATTGCTGTGAAAAATGGGTTATGGGGACATTTAGCCACGGAACGTGTTTTCAGCTCAACTCATTTTCTGTCTCTAACCATTGATGTATTATCTCTAAGTTTCCAACAGCAACTGGCCGCAAAAATAATATTATGAATTCTTCTACTAGTAAACACTTCATAGATTAGTATACAATTCACAGGGTTAGGTTGGTACTAAATACCAGAAGCCAGTAGTAGATACCAATATAATTTGTTTTGGAATGCTTAATTTCCTCAAAAGCCCTTCTGGATATGAACTTCTTTTCAAATTTCAGATTACGCCAACTGTTCAATCAAACGAAATGCTATTTTGTTAAAGGTCTCCTGAAATTCTTATGCATGCCTTTTTGTACAGAATCTAGCTAGTAGCTACATACTGACAAGGCGTAAATATGGAAAGTGGTTAGCTATTATTATACATGGTTCTAATGAAGTCTCTAAATTCTAATTTCCCCTGTCGTTTGAACAGGTAACCTTTCTAACAAAGGCGGTTTCAACTGATTAATATTTCATAATATCTCTGCAAAGCTCCATAATAAAAGCGTTGCAGGTACTGTAAAGATTTTACTCTTTTTATTATGGCTTCTCTGCATGCGGTCCGAATGTACTCTTTTTTTTTTTTTTTTACATTAACTCCACACAGGAGGCCCTGAGGAAAAAATAATTTCCCTCAGGGCCTATGTCATCTTTGAGGATGCTGTGTGGAGGGTGTTTTTGAGGAGAGGAAGGAGTGAACATGGGTCTTGAAGAGACCCATATTGTAGGAGGGAGGAAACACAGAGGCCGGCAAATCGTTCCACAGCCGAGCTGTTGAACTCAAGAACGAGTCGTAGAAACGACCCGTTCTCATGTGACTAATGTCAACCGTGTACAAATGTTGAGCGCGCGTTTGGCGTGTTTCCCGACTATGCACCGGTGCCGAGGGGATCAATGACGCTAGTTCCTCGTAGCATCTTCCATTGTAATACCGGTAGAACAAGGACAGCATTCCCACCTGGCGCCTGTGCTCTAAAGATTGCAATCCGTTAGTTAAATTAGGAGAATCTATCAAACGGACCGCCCGTTTCTGCACAGAGTCAAGGGTTTTTTTCAGGTATTTTGGGGCTCCAGACCAGAGGTGGCTGCCAAATTCAACCGTGGGGCGCACTTGCGATTTGTACAGGGCTAGCAGTTGTGTACTATTAAAGTATCTGCGTGCCCTGTACAGTATGCCCAGTTTCTGAGAGGCTAATTTAACTCTGGCCTCGATGGAGCCCCCGTACCTGAGCTGGTCACTTAGAGTTACACCAAGCATATCAATGGAAGGCCTGTTCGGGAGAATGCTTCCGTTGAAGGAGACTAGATTATCATTTCGATCCCTTTTAGACGTGATCAGACATGATTGGGTCTTTGAAACATTAAATTCGACGAGGTTATTCTTACCCCAAGAGGAAACACTCTCGAGGTAACCGTCCATTCTTTGTTTCAAAGCCCTCCGAGCCATTGGGGTTTGTGAGCCCTTTGGAGGTTTGTCAAACAAAAAGCTATCATGGACTGTACTGTCGTCCGCGTAGCAATGAATCGGTGCACACGTCAAGAGGTCATTGATGTGCAACAAAAACAAAGTCGGAGACAGAACCGATCCCTGTGGGACGCCAGCATTTATCGAATGCGAGGAAGAGGTGAAACCATCAGCAACCGCCTGAATCGACCTCTCCCTCAAAAAGTCGGCAATCCACATACACAAGGATGCGGGAAGTCCGTAAGAAGGCAGTTTGTTGACAAGCCCTCGGTGCCAAACCCGGTCAAAGGCCTTGGAAATATCCAGTGAAACCGTTTGGGTTTCACCAAAACGTTCCAGGCACCGCCCCCAAACATGCGTCACATACGCGAGAAGATCACCGCACGAGCGGTTCCGCCGGAATCCGTATTGACGGTCGTTAATAATTTTGTTCTTCTCGAGGTATGTGAGCAGTTTGTCGTTGATCACACGTTCCATCACTTTTGACAGAACAGATGTGATCGCTATGGGGCGGTAGTTGGCCGGGTTGGAGCGGTCACCTTTCTTTGGAATAGGGTGAATGATCGCTTTTTTCCAACCGGAGGGCACAGTCCCAAACTTCAGGGACATTTTGAAAAGCTTCGTCAAAATTGGAGCTATTTCTGCAGCGCACCTCTGCAATACCAGGGCAGGTATTCCGTCAGGCCCACTAGCTTTATTAACATCGAGCCCTCGTAAGACTTGGAGTACATCCCGATGCCGGATCCTCAGCTTTTTCATATGAAAACCGCAGTGAGGAACCGACGGCGGGATAGCACCTTGATCATCGAGGGTCGAGTTTTCCGCGAACATTTTGCCTAATAAGTTAGCCTTTTCGGCGGCGGTATTAGCTAGAGAGCCGTCAGTTCTGGTAAGAGGTGGCAGACTGGATTTGCAGAAATTGCGACCTATTGAGCCCGCAAGCGACCAGAACGCTCTGCTGCCATGCGGGCATGCAGCCAGCTTTCTGCTGATCTGCTGGTCGTGCTCAAATTTCGACCTATTTATGATTCTCTTGCTTTCCTTTGACATTTTGTTATAAACTATTCTGTTTTCGGACGTTCGAGATGTGTTGTAGGCTCGATAAGCCGCGTTTTTTCGTCGCACTGCTTCAGAGCATTGTCGACTGAACCACGGCTTTGAGCCCACACCAGTTTCTTTAACAGTGGAATGGATGAAGCCATCCATCGCGGACGCGATGACTTCACCAATTTCCTGGGCACATCTTGAGGGATCCGAAGTCCGAAAACAGACAGTTGACCACGGGAAAGCATTAAAATGTGCCCGCAAACCGAACCAATCTGCAGACCTGTAGTGCCACACTTTTCTTTTCAGCCTCTCGTTTGGCGGTCTGAAGGTTACGGGGATTGACGACGTCACCAGGCAGTGGTCCGACGATCCTAAAGGCGCTGTGACGTCAATCTTGTAACCGTGTGGCACAGTGGTTAGAAACAGGTCTAACAGATTAGAGCGGTGAGACTGGACATCAGGAACCCGTGTGGGCTCCTGAACCATTTGCTCCAGTCCGTGGCAAAGG